>OY282521.1:24809311-26153478 GCA_958296335.1 Urtica urens | reverse complement strand
AGTACTCTAAAAAATCTACGAATCCAAAAACCTCAAACACTTAACAACACTACACAAACCTCATATATAAAATAAACATATACATAAACAGAGCAGCGAAAGCTCACTTGGAAACAAGCAAGATCTCGGGCTTCTTGGCCTTGCTCGGAGTGTTCACGTTGGACGAAGAATTCCCGGTCATCGCCGAGGCAGCAGCAACGTTCCTCTCGTCAGACCTGGTTCGATTGTCGAGCTGTATCAAGCTCCGTGTGGCCAGGATCGCCTGAGGCGCCAGGTCATGGGAAGCTCTGGCGTAGAGCCGCCGGACAGCGGCGGCAGCTTCGTCCTTCACCTCCGGCGGGCTCAGCGGAGCGAGAAGACAGTGGCCGAGGATCCTCAAAGCCGGCTGAAGAAGCTCCCACGGCAACGGAACCCTCGCAGACTCGCCGTTCTCGATTCTCAGCTCGGCCAGTCCGTCGGAGAGCTCGTCCTCGTCTTCCTCCTCGTCGTTCCGATCGAGCTCTCCGGCGCAGGGACAGTTGCCGACACCGGCCCAGGACGCGACGGCACGACAGAGCTCGGTCTTCGACCACGGAGGCATTTGCGCGATGTGCTTGTAGTAATAGTCCAGAGCGACGCCGACGATGCAGGCGCGCTTGGTTGACTTCACGGCGGTCTGAGGCTCCAGAGGCGGCGAGAGAACGCCGGTTCCGACTACAGATCCGGCGGAGACTCCGGCGGGAGAAGAGCGCGGGTTGTGGTAGAGCGAGGGATAGGAGAGATCGGGAACGTGGACGAGGATTGGTTTACCGGCGCGTGACTTGCACTCCGCTGAGTAAACGGCGAGAAGTACGGCCTCGAATCCGGCGAGCGAGTGCGCGGCGGTGGATTCCGGCGAGTGGAGTAAAGAGAGGTACAGAGAAGAGACGAGCGGTAGAAACGACGATACCAGGAGACGGAGGTGCGGATCGGAGGAGAGAAACGTGTCGTAGAGCCAATGGCAGAGAGGATCGGAGGAAGATCCGGAGAGCGACGTGGACACGGCGGAGTAGGCCGCGGAGGAGGAGAGGAGAGAGAGAGCGGGGCGGTCGGAATCGGCGAGGGCGGAGAGCGTCGGAGAGAGCGGCGGAGGAAGGATAGAAGCTAGGGTTTCGATTCGGCTCCGAGCTTTGGAGATTGATTCCCACCATGAATGCATCGGATCCGACGGAGGAGGAGGTGGACCGGCATTGTTGTTGTTCGTTACAGCCACGGCGGAAGATCCGGCGGATGAGGATGACGGCGAGCTTCCGGTCAGAGCTCGGTGATTGTGGTTGTGGAGCTCCATTTGATCTCTTCCTCCCATAGACTTGAATCGGGTCGTTGAAAACTTGAGAATTTGGGAATTTAGGGTTTTGTATTAAAAAAATGCAAGTTCTCGACGAACCTTGCTGTCGATGATTAATTGCATATTAAATTTTGTAAGAGAAATATTTCTATCTTATTATAACTTTGTTATTTAGAAGTATATAAAATTGATTTTTTTACTTAAAATTGCATAAACAAAATTCATATTTCACGCTTCTCAGTTTTCACTCAAATAATATTTGTTGATTTTAGGATCCCAATGAAAATAAAAGATAATGTAATTACATTCGTGTTTGAATTGTCATATCATAATTTTAAATGATTTAATTAGCTTCAATTCTAAAAAAATTAGAAGCTTGAATTTAAATTATTGTTTTATATGAAATTTATAATAATTTACTATTAAATTCAAAATATTAAATTGGGTTTTAATTCTTTCAACAAATAAGAATGAATTTAGATGATTTCGGATAAAACTAAACATTTAAAATGATTTAATTTCATTAAAGTCAGAATGAATTTTGATAAATTTGGATATATTCATGTTCAAATTTAATTAAAAGTCTAGACTAATATATATTGTTAACTATGAAATCTTGATATTCTTCACTGTAGCATATTTTACTACATTCTTGTTTTGTTTTAGATATTTTTATCTTTTTATTTTATAAAATTAGGCATTTCAATTTCAAAATTAAAACAAGGCATATATGTTGCATAACATGTCCCAACATATTCGGGATGAGTACAGTGGATATGTCCTTGTTTAATTTTTGTCCTGAGAATCATCCTTAAATGTATAGCCATTGCACTTCTTGAATCACTTTGTGCATATTCTATGTCAATTGCTCAGTGTTCTTCTTCTCTTCTTGAATTGTTTGTGAGAAAACCTTGTTCATAAGTGGCATAGGCTCCATGAGTATGAGTCGTTGAGCCTGATTAAAAAAATCATGACATATACTCTATCGTTGAAGTATGCAACATCTTTTGATCTTTTGCAGGTCCACATTTGCATCATCTACATGAGTAAATAGACTTGAAAATTTGAAAGTTTTCCCACAAAAAATTGATTCTCGTGAAATAAGTTTTCACTGGTTTTCCTTCGAGCGTGATATTCACGGTGTGAGTGTGGATAAAACTTTGTTACCTGTTTATTTGTTTGTATTTTTCTTTCATCTCCCTTCAAACAGAAGCTGTTGAATCTCTAAATCGAATATTTTGACTATTTCCTTCGAGACAAAATTGATCATCGAAGAGACCACGATATTATTGCATGTTTGGTTTGATGTAATGAGAGTAAGAACGGAAAAGTGATTCTTTATGTCGGACTATTCTAATGTTTGGTTTTAAAATTAATAAAAGAATACTTATTATAATATAATATTAATTCATCCATCTTAAGTGAATAAACATCCATTAGGGGTACCAGTTGAATGATAATTCCATTAAAGTTTTATATTTACACTCTCCAAATTACATCTATCAAATACATAGAAATATAAAGAGATCTAACATAAAAGGTTCTAGTTCCACTGAGTAAACTCATAACTAGATCTTTGCCAATCTCTACAACAGCCACCATCCGACGCCTTTTCGACATCCTTTTCGGCGCCGTCCTCCACCGACGTAGTCATCATAGCTGATTTCTCGTACACTCGGTTAGTTTTCTTTGTACTGTATCTCTTCTCCGGCGACCATTTTTTCTGGGGATTTCTTTAAATTCATGTATGTTTGGATTGATGTGTGTTGTGGTTTTGTTTTTGTTTTTTTTTCTTTGTTTGGATTGTTTTCGCTGTTGTTCCCGTACACTATCTGGTAGCAATACAGCAAAACAAATATACAGGAAGTTTAAAACACATGTGAAAGAGTATTGTTTTTATTCTACTTTTTACCATTTTTTAATTTGAGTTTCCCTTTTTTTGTCATATTAATTGCTCCTCTTAATATGTTGATAAGTTAAATGTACTATTTTTTTCTACTTTGATTTCACTTGTTTGTACGATTTATATGATTATCTGTCATTTTTTATTTATAAAAAAGAACATTGCTTTGCTTATTTGTGTAATTTTATCAGAATGTCAATGTAAATAGTTTGAGAAAAATATCAACAACGTTATTCTACTTTTTGTAGGAAAATGGCTCGATTATGTTTAGTCCAAAAGATAAACAATGAGAAAGAAGGAGATAATGACTCTTTATTCACGGTGGTTGAACATTTTGCGTAGTGTTGAGTGGTTCATAAAATTAAGGGAGAACATGATAAAAGATTATATCACAACCAACTCTCTTAGACGACAACTTTATTTCCTCGACATAGCTATCAATAGAAATATTAAACTAGTTTATGAGAAAGATAACATGTGTAAAGACCAACTTAAATTGAATAGGTAATTCTTCTCAAATCTATGTATATTGCTTGAAACTGGGGGTGGATTAAAAACATATAAGTACGTACAAGTCAATGAGAAAATGGCTATATTTTTCATATATTGGCTCATCATGTTAAGAATAGAGTAATCAATTTTCAATTTATGAGATCCACAGAGATACGGTTAGTAAGCACTTTCAGAATGTTATGCATGCGATTATTCGGTTACATGAAGAGTTGTTGAAAAAACTCGAACCTATTTTGGAGAATTCAACTGATGAGAGGTGGAAGTGGTTTAAGGTAATTTTTAATTTCAATTATTTTTATTTTATTTTCATAAATAGTGTAGCTAACTTATATTGTAATTATTTATGTAAAATTGTCTAGGAGCATTAGACGGGACATATATCGAGGTGAGAGTCCCTATGACAGAAAAACTAAGATATTGCACTCGTAAAGGTGATGTAGCAACAAATTTCTTAGGTGTGTGCTCACATGAAATGCAATTTATATACGTCTTACCCGGATGGTAGGGATCAGCGGCCAATGGTAAAGTTTTACGTGATGCAATACGTAAGAGAAATGGTCTGCAAGTTCCAAATGGTATGTCGGTGATCATACAATTAAATTATTCATTATAGGTTGAAACATCTTTTATACTATAAAATTATGTTGTCTAGGTCAATATTACCTTGTAAATGCCGGCTATACTAATGGTCCAGAATTTCTCGCTCCATTTAGAGGTCAACGGTACCACCTTACCGTATGGAGAGAAGGGCCTCAACCGAATAGTCCTCAACAATATTTTAATATGAAGCATTCGTCGACTAGAAATGTTAGTGAAAGGTGTTTTGGTGCCATTAAGATTCGTTGGGAAATTCTTAGGAGTCCTTATTTTTATGCAATAAAGACCCAAAATTGTATCATATTGGCATGTTGTCTACTACACAACTTTATTTAAAGAGAAATGCCAAATGATATTCCAAGTGAGGAGATTGATATGGAAGAAGATAAAACTACATAAGAAGATATACCCGGGTGTGATGTAGAAGCTACTCCGCACATTGGGTCAAGGTTGAAGACGTTGAAATTTTACTTTCAAGTCGTTCATGAAATGTTGACTAGACCCAATTGCAGTGGATTCGAATGGGACTCGAAAAAGCAAACAGTTACGACCGAAAAACCCGTATGGGATGCATATCTTAGTACTAATTGTGGATTTAGTTATTGTACTACTGATTGTGGATTTTATAATAGTATATTCTTAGTACTAATTTCTTTATATAAAAAACCAAAGTCACAAGGATGCAGATCAATTTCAATACAAACCTTTTCCACATTATAATGTTCTCGGCTGGATTTATGGTAAAGATCGTGCTACTGGGAAACATTAAGAGGGTCCAACAGATGTGGTTGAGGAATTAGAAAGGCATGGAAAAGAAACTAGCAACGAAAACGATGTTGACGACCATATAGATGCTGATTTTGTTGAGAGTGGTGATAATGTGTAAGGCATGAATGAAGGTCAATATATGCATCGATCCACTACAACTCAATCCAAATGTTCTTCTAAGTCGTCAAAAAAGAGAAAATTTTCAGAAAGAGAAGATATGTTTCAAACCCTCAAAGAATCATCTTTAATAATAATTGCAGAAGTCATTGACAAAGCATCTACTCGTTTGAGTAAAGCTGTTTAGGAAGACATGAACGAGAAACATATGAATCTCGACAAAGAATTGGAGAAGAACATGACTATTTCAAGAATGGAGCATCATAAGGTAGGTCGTATAATTATGCAATACATAGCTCTAGTTTCTTACTATTTTAGCATTGCAGACAAAGATAAAGATGAAAAAGATAGAGGTCTTCTTGCTGGAGACTTATAAAAGTACATTGGAGACTTGTGTAGATTATATTTGGAGTTGGTATACTTATTTTGGTGCAATAAAGTAGTTGGATGGTGTTGCAATTATTGTATTATATAGAATATAAGATAATGAACTAAATTAGTAGCATGATTTTGTGGATCATATTTTTATAAGACTTATTTTGGTAAATTGTGAAATGAAAGTTGCATTGTGAAGTTAAAGTTGAATAGTATTGTAATTATATATAATGATAAACAATACTACTTATGAAATTATGAATTTTATATATATATATATATATATATATATATGTATATATTTTTATGTTCACTTTCAAAATAGCCCATCCACTAAATTATGTTCATTTTTCTTAAATACACCAAAACTCTTTTTCTTCTCAAAATACTAATTTTTTCCACTTAAAATGACCATTTACCCTTTAAAAAATAAAAACTTACAAACCTCCCCTACTTTTGACTAACCGGTTACTAAGGAGAAAAAAATTAAAAAATAAAAGATAAATTCAATCATACTTTCTACAAACCGGTTGCTTTTCTCTCTTTTCAATCATCTCTATCAACTTTTCATATCCTACATTATCTCTCTTCTCTTTATACTTTATTCTTCAACGGGTGAAACATCTTTACCAAAGTCGACTCGAGTGGAGGCCCATCAGGCACAATCAGGCCTAATATCATGGGCCCAAACACGAGAGAGCATAGCGGATAGCAACACCGCTAGGATGATGAGGTTGATGTAGATTTTTTTAACGGGCTGACCCTCTGGCGTCTGTTTCAAGACCCATATCATGGAGGGTCGTGCCACGTAGACGACCACGAGGGTGAAAGCGATTACTATAACCAAGTCTAGTAGCCACAGGGCTATGGACTTGTCCCAAACTTTCGCCAGTGTGGCAATTGCGACCAGAAAAACTCCTAAAATGTCACTTATGATGGATGATGAGAGGCCGAGCTGACCCAACTCTGAGTTGAAAATTTTCAGGTCTTCGAGGAGGCAAGTGATGACTGGGAAGGAAGTGAAAGAGTGAGTTGTGAGGACGAACATGAGTTGGAGATTCTCTTGTCTCTACAGATGAAAATAATGGGTCATAGCTAGCCGAGTCCCCGCCTCGAGTAGAAATGGGGCTACCATGGCTAAAGCTCATTTGTGGAAAGCCTTTGAGCCCGTGCGAAATACGATGCTCAAGTCCATCTTTACTCCACTTAAAAATATGAACATTGTGTATGCAAAAAATGAAAGCATGCCGAGCATGTCTTGGTTTTATATAATCGCCTACTGCGCTCTCGATCATCGAATCGCCTAGGAATATCCTGGCCTGACGAAAAGAGAATAAAATTATTAGCGTTGAAATCGCTCGTACTACTTTTTATTAACAAAAAATTGACTTTTTACCTACTTTTTTGTTTAGTGTTTTCAAAAGACAAATTTCATTTTGTAGACCTAAAAACATTAAAAATATCCACATTAGACCCCTCTTATTAATAATATCTAAAAATGGACTTTTGGCCCAAAATCGGACAAAAATACCCTTAAGTTCATATTCTCCTATTTTCCTCTCTTTTCTGTCTCTTTCCTTCACTTCCTTTTCCCTTCTTCTTTCTCTCGGCCGGCTCTTCACATTCAATAAAAAAAAATTCAAACAATCCAACTCAACGTCCCTAAACAATCACAACGAAGTTATCAACATTCTACAATGTCGTCAAGCTCGGATAACTTCCTAACCGGTGGAGGCGAGGACCCGAAAACTCAAGAAAACTCCCAAAAGAGAAATCTCAAAAAAAAAAAGGTTAGATTTCTTGTTTTTTCTTACTTAAATCTATTGCATGTAGTTTAGATAGTGTTTTCGACTATAGAGTAAGTTAAAACGGATTGATTTGAGAAGATTTGAGCTAGTTTAGAGATTTTAGGTTTTCCGGAAACGAAGAACACTTTGAATGCCATCGTCCGGACGATGGAATACGATAGCGTATGACGTGTTACGATAGGATACGATAGCGTATGATGTGTTACGATAGGATACGATAGAATACGATGACTTGGACGATGGTGTACGATAGGCTTCAAACGAGACCCGGGCAATAGCATACGATGAGTTACGATGGGCTACGATGTGGACGATGGAGGACGATAGGGGGCGATAGTGGACGATAAGATGCGATTGTTTTGATTTTTTTTTGAAAAAATTATTTTTTTGATGTTTTTTGTTGTTTTTTTGTGCAGTATCACTTGAAATTCCTTGTCCAAGACACATTCCCGGGGAGAATCACGTATGGTGGATCCCGGGTGCTAAAATATGTGAAGCAGCGCTTCAAGGAGATGAATTTGATCGAGCAACTCCGAGGGACGGTGTTCAAGCAATTCTTCATCACCTCTGATTTGAACTTCGCTCCCGTCCTCGTCCATTCTCTGTTGGAGAGGAAAGTTGAGTCAATCAAAGTCAGAGAGATCCAATTCGGCTTAGGAGGAAAGAGAGTGAGGTTCGGACGCCTCGAGTATGCCCTAATCTCGGGGCTAGACTACAAAAACGGTCCGACTAAAGAGGAGAAGGACGCACGCTCTTCCCGCAGACTCATTGACGAGTATCTGAATGAGTCTACCAATATCAAATTCAGCATACTCGTCAACAATTGGACGGTGTGCAAAGCTCCAGATGACGTCTACAAACTAGGTTTGTGCGTCTTTGTTCTTGGTTACTTGTTCGGACAACCGGGAAACAAAACCATACCTCCGAAGTGGCAACCGATCTTCCAGTGGGTCGAAGATCTCCCCTTCTTCTACAACCTGCCATGGGGGAACATGAGCTGGGGGGAGACGTTTCTATCCCTCTTAGTGGATTTGAAGCGCCACCGGGAGAGCCTCGACGACAACCTGAAGAAGAAGTCCGACGTCGTCCAAAAAGAGGCGAAGTACACGCTGACTGGCAATCTTCATGCCTTTCAGTATTGGAGCGTCTGGACTACGTATTCGGAGACGTTAATGGGATGCCTGGTGGACCTATTCCTACCATGCAAGCCCGTGGTCCATATACGCAGAACGCCGAGGCTGCGGCTGCTCAACAACAGAATGCCGAGGCTGCGACTGCTCAACATCCTCCTCCTCCAGCACCTTCTAGTAGGCCACCTTCGCCGTTTACGCCTGTGAGCAGTCGGATTCCATCACCGGAGATCCCGGATAAGCACGTCGGCCTATTCAAAAAGTTTATGAGGACTCATGCTGAAGAGAAGGCTCCGAAAGATGAGAAGGCTCCTGCAGAAGAGAAGGCTCCGGCACAGGAGAAGGCTCCTTCTATTGCAGAGGACGAGACTGTTGGCAGAGATGCCCACAAGAAGATTGTTTATTTACATATTGATGTAATATATAAATCTTTGTAAAGTCCTTATTGAAAGATTATTTATTTACATACTGATGTAATATATAAATCTTTGTAATTTGCTGATTGAATTAATAAAAGTTGAAACGTTCATTCATTCCTTTTTAGTTTGTTTGAAGATTTATGATATTCAATAGTCTTATAGTCCTTAATCAAACCTAACAATGTATGAAGAGACAAATGTAGATTTGCGTGAACAAACTCTTCATGGTTTGACTAAAACGGTATATTCGCAATCTAAAGATCAACGGACTATTGATCCCAGTATGATTGTTGGAAGAATCTAGGATGTCTGGTTACGAGGCATAAAGAGGTAGAAACTCTGTAGTTCTTCCAGTGTATCTTTCGAAGATACTGAATTGACCATTGCACCTTTAGAGACAATAGAAGAACAAACCATTTAACATCTTCTATCTCAAGGTCACTACGTATGAATCGCATCATGTTTACCTAAATCCTTAAATGAGACATGTCATTTCATAGCATTAATACTCTCATTTGAGAAAGTCAAATTCTAGGTCCCATGTGTGATCTAGACAAGGCCTATTGGTGAGATATTAAGTTATGAAGATGTCATGAACCAACTTTGTGAAGTTCTCATAGATATGGAATTCATGTACAAGATTGTTGAGATGCAATGTATATCACCTCATGTTTTATTACTTGGATTGTGAATAAATGAACTACGCAGTATCCAAATTTAAGTAGCGACTTTATTTGGATGAAACAATGTGACTTGTTAGCTCCTCGTCAATACATTGTTTCTAACTTATTCACAAGTACTAAAGGAGTTGAGGAAATAACAACTAGAATGGTAAAATGGTAATTTTATAAATCCCAACTAGTTGATGATATTCATGAAGGGTAAACATAGATAACATTCAATGGATCCGCTCAATATAATTAAGTTGAACTTGAGTAAAAAATAAATTCATTTGAACCGAGAGATTCTCAGTGTCGACTCTTTAGTGGAGTCAGTCGACATTAAGCTAATACTCGGAAAAAGTTTGTGAACTTTTGAGTCCGAGTAAAGAAATAAGGAAGCATCTAGATGCTCCTTAACCCTATGAAGAATTCGGCCAACATAGCATCAAAGAGGAGAGTTTTATTTCCTTTTTCTTATAAGGATAATTACCCAAAAGAAAAAGGGAAATGAATTTCCTTAAGAAGGAAACAAATGTGCTAGGTGAGGAAACAAATTTCCTCACTAATGCACCCATATGGCCGGCCATACAATGAGGGAAAGGGGAAGGGAAAATCAAATATTGTGTCATGAATACATTATTCATTCATGAATGAATAATTGACCTTTATAGTTTTTTCCTTCTCCTATAAATAGAGCCTCACATAGAGATGTGAAGGTTAAGCAATTTTCTTCTTCTCTCCTTATTGTGGCCGATCCTCTCACTCTCTCTCTCTCTACAAAATACTCTTCTTATTTTACACCTAGATTCACATTCAATCTAGAGAATTAGCTTATGATCCAAGAATTGTTCTTGGTTCACATGGTTTAATTGTGCCCACACACAAATCCTTCCAAAACCTCTATTGACTCATGTAATAGAAATCTTAGGTTTCTCGAGTTCAAGATTAGGTGCAAAGGTGACGAGCGAGCCAAGGAAGAGGATCTACCTTCTTGAGACGCTTCAAGATCAAGCTTCATAGAAAGGTTCGTGCTCTAGTAAATTAAATAATGTTTTTAATGTATAACATGTATATGCTTTTTCTAGGTTAGTAAAATTGTTTTACTTGAAAAAGAAATTTTTAAATTCTGCCATTAATTTGATTAATGTTAATTTTTTCTTTAACCCTAGACCTATTCCAACAGAGACTCCTACAGAGGAGAAGGCGACGGCAGAGAAGGAAGCGACGCCAGAGAAGAAGGCGACGCCGAAAGAAGAGAAAAAGAAAGGTCCTGCAAAGGAGAAGGCAAAGCGCAAGAGGGGCGATCGACCCACGTCTCCCACTCACCCACCCCCCCAGCGGTCGAAGAGGTGGGATGACTTCACCGATCCGACGAAGCAGAAGTACACTCGAGGATCGTCTTCCTTCAACCCGCTGAAGGAGCCTGCTCAGAAGGAATACGCTGAGGTTATGATGTGGGTGAAGATGAGGAAGTACCTTGGTCGATACAAGGATAATGTTCGACTACCGACGTGCACCGCATCACCGAAGTTCTTCTCCTTGATCACTAACGCAGGGGAGTGGATGACTGATGAGGTATAATTATTTTATTTATTAACGTTCAATATGTCTTTATATTCATTATTTCCTTTGTTATTGCAGCATATCGACGCGATCGTTCATATGCTCATGAACCGACAACGTAACCTCAGCGATTATCGCCAAGATGTCTGCATTATGGACAACGTCTGGGTTCAAAACGTGTTCGAGAGGTATAAGCAAGAACGATTGAACTTCGAGACGGCAAAAGAATTGGGGACGGAGCCCGAGATTGTCGAGTGGGATCAGAGGTCTGTATTTGTGCCGATGACGGGATTCAGAGGCAAAAGGATCAAACCGTGGAGAGAGGCGAAGGAGATTCTCTTTGTCGTCAACTTCAGGAATGTGCACTGGTTCACATTCCAAGTAGACTTGACGGAGTGGGCGATTACGGTTCTTGACTGCCATAAGAACCTTGCGGAAGGGGAGCAGCATGAGACATACTTTACGACGTTCATGAAGGTATAAATCATATCTTAAAATAAGGATATGCTAAATTCTAGTATAAATTTCTTAACTTAACAATTTGTATGGGACTGGAGTCTCGCGTTGTCACGGGTGATGATGTTGAGCGGCATGTTCGACAACCACCCAAAGATGTATCAACCTCTCTCATCCGACCGACCGGTGCTTCATGAGTTCACTTGGCTCATTAACCACGATATACCTCAATGTCGTCTAAGGTAAATGTTAATTGTAGTGAAATACGTTATATGTTGACACGTTATATGTTGACACGTTTGTCATTTGTGTATTGCAGCGGTGATTGTGGAATGTTCGCCATCAAATATATCGAGCATATTCTGGTTGGAGCGCCTTTCGACACGCTTGTAACGGAGAACATGAAGATATTCCGGCATAAATGGGTCGTTGACTTATTTTTGGGACGACTTAAGCGATGAATGTACTAACATTTAAATTATTTGATGGCGATTTGTAAATTATTTGATGGCGATTTGTTATTTATTAGTATAATAACATTTCTCTTTATTTATTTATATTGAACTTGTCAAAAAAACACTAGTTGAACTTGTCAAAAAATCACTACTTGAACTTGTCAAAAACATAAAAACATAAAAACATCGTTAATGCACGTCTTTCTATTGTGACCTAGGTCACCACATTTCCCACATTTTCGCTTTACAACAATTTTTTCACCTTGAGATGGATATATGTTTACCCTTCGACTTCCTTGCTTACTTTTTCTTGGACGACCGGCCTGTTTCTTCTCTACTGGAACCAATACTTTCATGTTCTTAATTTCGTATGGAACGTCCCATTGTTCTTCACTCCCAACTGGATAGATGGCGTCTTTATACATTTCGATCCACGTTTTCTTGACGTAAAAAGGACTACACAAAGAGTAAACGTCCACCGAACGATGTTGAGCTGATGCAATAGAATGTTCGCAAGGGATACCTAAGAGTTGAGGAATTCCACAAGTGCAAGTATTTGCTTGCAAGTCTACGTCGTATTCACCACCGCTGTCTTTAACGTGAAATTCATACAAACCAAGTCCATACACGTGCACGAATTTTGCTTTGTTGTTCATATTCTCAAAGTCAGCTTGCCACCTCGGTGTAAGTTCCGTGTTTAACTTGTTCACAATGTCCTCTCGTTTGAAGAACCAATTCTGTAGCGTGAATCTTATGTACTCCAAGAGCGTTGTTATCGGAAAAGACATTGCATGCCTTGTTTTAGCGTTAAAACTTTCGGCGTTGTTCCTCATCATAATATCATACCTGTAAAACATAACAATTAACACTTAACGTAATGAATATTCTATTAAAAGTAAATGAATTTCACCTTTTTCTAGGAAAGAACGGTCGTGCCCATCGATCGAATCCGATATCTTCAAGATATTTTGCCATCTCGACATCTTTTCGCCTCAGTTGCCTAAAATGAGCATCGAAGGAAGTCTTATTGAAAGAATACGCCGCTTCATACAATTCACCGCGATAGTGATCTGTCTTAAACTTGTGTTGGACGTTGAGCTGCATATGATGGTAGCAGTAACCATGCGGTCTTCCTGGAAAAGCAACTTCGACACCATGACTGATACTAATATGTCGATCGGATATGAATGCCAAATCAGGTACGTCGTCACCAATAACTTCTTTCAACTTCAACAAAAACCACGTTCATGATTCATGACACTCACTGTCGACAACGCCAAAAGCGATTGGATACAAATGTGAATTCGCATCCAATGCAATAGCGACAAGAAATTTTCCCCCGTATCTAGTCTTCAAAAATGATCCATCCAAAGATATGACAGGTCAACAATACTTAAATCCTTTAAGACACGCTCCAATAGCAAAAAAAGCATACTTGAATTTGTCACCGTCTCTCACAAATTCAGTAACTGTGCCGGGGTTTTTTTGCTTTAACATGTACAACCACGAAGGTAATTTCTGAACGACTGTTCAGGTGTACCTCGAACGAGTCCAGTAGCTACTTCCTTTGACCTCCACGCCTTCAGATAAGATATGTCCAAACCCCATCTTGTCTTCACTTCTTCCCTAACGTTTGCGCTGAATAATCAGCCATTGAGTTGATCGAATATTTGTCTTTAAACACGTGTCCAATAACCCAAGGGGCAGGTCCTCGTTGACCTTCGGGTCGAATTACGCGCGAGCAAGAGTGAGCTTTTTTGAAAGCCACAATCTCCCACATTCCTGACCACTGTACGACGCTCCGTAGTTTCCACGTACAAGTCTCATCTTTGCAAAGAACGTACCACATTTTTGTCGAATATGATTTAACTCGAAACTCGAAATTATTTCTCATGGCGAACAAGTGCACGTGTGTCTTCATTTCCGATTTTTTCTCAAACTGTTTTCCAAGGTACAAGTCTTCTGAGCTACCTATTTAACGATAAACGATTAAGTTCACGATATTTAACCACGTAAACAATCAAGATATATTACCTGTAGATGATTGACTTGGTTTTTCACGATATTCTATCTATTTAACTATTTGTTCTTGCGTGAATTCAGGATCTTTCCAAGTATAAGTCCCCGAAGATCCTTTACAAGAATTAACTTCGGGATGGTAGTCGCCCGAAGGAACTTCGAAGTTCTCAACAAACTCAGCATAGTCTTCATCATTTGCAAACTCTTCGAATTCTTCTTCAACGTCTTCAATATCATCATTGTCGCCGTGATCTTCGTTTTCTTCGACATCTTCAAAATCGACGTCAAACGGATCTATACGTTTCATCATCGTCGTATGCAAATCGTTCATTGTTTGGTTTCAGATTACTTTGAGAGACTTCAATTGCGAGAGGATGATATTGTCTTCTGCTCTCAATGCGTTGAACCTTCAACACTTGTTTTCCTTTTCGCTTTGGATCCACATTGTTAACAATTGGTGACATGATTCGTTTCGGTTCCAAGCTCACGCAAATAGGAAATTTACGCCAATAGTCGTGTTTCATATAATATGCGACATCATTATTAGTTTCCAAGATTGCAGGCGCCAACACAACGGTACCTAAAGTGTACGGGACTTCAACTTTCAAGTCATACGTCATCATATCGATCTTGGAAATATCGTAAATCATATCGACCAACTCATGTATGTCGTTTCTTTTGTAGCATCCACCGTATATGTACGAGATTTACTAAAATCTCATCTGTCGCTCAATCTCACCCACTTTCCACCAACACTAACGAAAACTGAAAAACATCACCCAAAATTGTCAGCAACTATTCAAAATTGTCAAAAAAACTAATCAAATCCCTATTCAAATTTTGAAAAAGTTGTCAAAAAATCACCTAAACTATTCAAAAAATCAAAATTTTGAAATCTCATCGTCCTTTATCGTATTCCATCATCCTCCATCGTACACCATCGCCCTCCATCGTCCTCCATCGCCTTTCATCGCCCTTCATCGTAACTCATCGTCTGGTGGGAGATGGAATACGATAGCGTACGATGGAGGGCGATGGAGGACGATGGAATTCATGCAGTCTATCGTAAATTTTTTCCAGATTTTTTAACGAACTTTTTCTTTTTCGACCCGAAAACGATTCTACCACCAAAAACGACTACTAAAATGATTTAAATACAAGAAGTGAATTAACATACCCATTATGACGATGCTCTTTAGTGATTCCAACGGATTTGGAGAGGTTTTTAGTGAATTGGAAGTTCAAAATGAGATTAAAATGGAGACATAAACCCTATATATGAGTTGAAGGGTATTTTGGTCCGATTTTGGGCCTAAAGTCCAGTATTATATATTTTTAACAAGAGGGGTCTAATGTGGATATTTTTAATGTTTTTAGGTCTACAAAATGAAATTTCTCTTTCAAAATACCCAACGTTTTGTAAATATCCACCATATTTTGTTTACACGAATATTGAGTCCAAACTAACATATTGTACCTTTTGTAAATAATTACAAATTCGAGCTAAAATAATGCAAATAATTATGTAAAAAATTTGAAGTGGGTATTTACACAAAATTTACAAAATGCTAAGTATTTTGAAATTAGCAAACGTTTATATGACTATATAACTAAAAGACCTTATTAGTCACGTGTGTCTAAAGTTTTTATTAAGTTTTTATTATGATAATAATTTTTCGTTATACAATCATTTTATTATGAATGAAAAAAGAACCCTTTAATGAAAAATGACTTTTCGATCTTAACTTTATTTTGTCATTTTGATGAAGAAAAAAAATTATTTTAAAATTTCACTTCATTTATGACGAGGCCTATGCAAATAGCAAAATTAATTCAAATTGTATAATATTATTATTCCAATCCTCTTTACTTTTTACCAGTCTCCAAATACTTATTATATGAGTAATAAATTCCACTTAAATTTAGTTTATGACCATTTTCTTTAATTATTTTCCAATGCTATTTTTTTGCATGATTCATAAATCCGAGTTTACGACGACGGAAATATAATAGGAGTTGAAGTGGGTGTTGATCATGTATCGTTGTATGACTTTCTAGATCGTATCAAATTACAACTTTTCTAGTATGGCTTTTTCAATATTTTCTTTCTAATACTTCCCACTTCATTATTATATAGCAACGTTGATTGAATTGTATATTTTAGAGGCATTGTCTCTCCCAAAATTTAATTCCCTGCAAATAAAAAAACATAGTAGAATAACTCAGAGACGAATATAGGCAAACCGATCATTTTGAGGAAGAAATGCGAGGATTGTGTTAAGATGAACATCAAGAGCATCTCGACTTCGAGAATGGGAATCGTGTATTTTTGCAGCGGAGTATTGAATTGATGAACGAAAGGTAATGTGATGTTGAGATTAAAATAATAGCTCTTTAAGTTTTTTTTTTTACTCCTAAATACTCTAAGTTTGTTTTGTTGTTATACCATTAACTTTTGTTTTTATTATCTTAATGAAAGATTAAGTCAAGAATGTAACATTTTTTATGTTTATTACTTAAATTTTACGAAGAATATATCAAAGTTTTTATAAACTAAAAAATACGAGGCATTGACTACATAGTAATCGCAAACGTTTTAATTAACTATTCATCTAATTTATTTTTATAAAATAATAATGATATTATAGAATAGAAAGTAGCATGTGTAAATAAAATATTAGTCCTCTATGGATAGACATCTCATCTACTACCATTTAATGCTTCTAATATGTTTAATTTCTAATTATATGCTTAAAATAATTCTTTTTAGAATTCAGTTCGGTATTTGTTTTACCATTTTATTGTAAGTTATTGAAAACTGAAATATTAATATATAAAACTAAATTATATTAATTTATTTATCAAGAGTGTTACAAAAATTCGCAAACTATATTATACCTAGTAAAATACTTAAAAAGCGTCATAAATTAAATTGGGTTGGCGATATTGTTTTCAATAATTAACAATTGCAACGATAAATCTATGACACAATTGCTCTAAATAACCAAATGAAACATTAATATTGTTATTTGACCTTTTTTTTTTTAGTAAATAGTCATTTATTGTGATGTGGTTGCTATTAATTAGTGTTAATAAATTATATTTTTAGTTAATTAATACATATTTATTTTGATTAATGGCTATAAACTAATTTTTTCAAAATATTTAGGTATATAGCAATTTATATGTTTTAAAGTGCTATATTGCTAAATATCCCAAAATTTATTTGGTCTAAAAAAAGTCGCTTTTTTTTTTTTTTAATTTAAGACACTTTCTCGGCATAGAAATGTAGTTTTAGTGCATCATAAATCATAATTTACTTTTCAATTTATTTTTCTTGTTAGATTAATCACAAACTTTGGACACTCCGAAAGAAGAAGAAGAAAGAGAGTGAAATAAGTAGATTGGAAGAGTTCGATCCGAAGCAGCATTGAGAGTTCCGTCGCCAAAAAATATCAAAGAAAGCCTCGTTATCGTCTTCTTCTTCTTCTTCTTCGTCAAGCTTCTCGTCGGCAATGGCGGTCGTACCTTCCTCTCCGTCCTCACTCTCTCTCGCCCCAGCTTCTCACGCATCGCTCGTCTCTCGTTCCACAAACTCATCTCTCTCTCCATCTCTCCGAGTCAGCCCCAGATCTCTTCCTCTCTCCTCGATCCGCGTCCGCAGAGATGACAGACCTTTTTCGCGTCGTTTCGCTACACTCTGCTCCTCCGACGCCGCGAAAGAGTCGTCTCAGGAGACCGTTCCTATCGAATTGAGTGAGAAATCCGCTTTCAGCTTCTCCCAGTTTAGCTCTTTTTTGTTAATTGCACATGTTTCAATGGTTTTTTACTTTATTTATGTGTGTTTTGTGAATTTTTTAATATTCAGGATATGAAGCATTTCCTACTGTGATGGATATAAACAAGATTCGTGAAATTTTGCCGCACAGGTAAGACTTCAGACATGGATAGTATATGTACCAATTATCTTTGCATATTAGATAAATAAACAAGTATTAGATGAGGCAATGCAGTTTGATTTTGTTGGCATTCCATGGCTTTGTTTTAGGTTTCCATTTCTGTTAGTGGATAGAGTGATTGAGTACAATCCAGGAGTTTCAGCTGTGGCGATCAAGAATGTGACAATCAATGACAACTTTTTCCCTGGCCATTTTCCTGAGAGGCCTATTATGCCTGGTGTTCTCATGGTTGAGGTAAATTCCTTTCGCTTCTTTATTATACTGAAATTGTGCTCATTCCCTTGTTTCTTGTTGCGATTCCTCGTTCCTGTGTCTTAGTTGCTTCCATCTCAAGATCTGAATATTGAATTGCGCTGTTTGGATTTATGAATAACAAAGAATGCGACTTCTATAATGGAACTGTTGCTATTCATCCTTCGACTAGCTCGTATGATTCGTATATTTTTTTTCTATTAACTAATATCAGGTATATATTAATTATTCAATTGCCTTGGTTAACTATAATTATATCTCTTTTGTGTAATATATATCGGGGTTTTTTCTTCTTATTTTTATCGAGTTATAGAGATCCTGATACTGGTCTACCACCCATATTCTGTCTTTAAGTTTATAAACTATGCAAGAATCTAAATAAATAAAAACTCTCGCATATATCCTATAATTCCTCTCCTTGAATCACAAAACGTAGCTTCCTGCTCAAAAATGAAATGCCATGTAAATACCACCTGCCTCTTGCTTAACCATCCCACAATTGGTCTTCTATTTAATGCTAATTTCACACAGTGTAGTGTTGAAAAAGTGAAATGCCAATGAAGATTACGAATGCCACGTATATCCACCATTGTCAGAGCGTAACTCTTTCTTCGTTTTTTTTTTCAGGCATTGGCCCAGGTGGGTGGTATTGTGATGCTACAACCGGAAGTGGGTGGTTCGCGGGAGAATTTCTTCTTCGCCGGAATCGACAAAGTGAGGTTTCGCAAGCCAGTGATCGCCGGAGACACTCTGGTGATGAGGATGACTCTGGTGAAGCTCCAAAAAGGCTACGGACTCGCCAAAATGGAGGGCAAGGCTTACGTTGGAGGCGAGGTCGTCTGCGAGGGTCAGTTTTTGTTGGCCATGGGTACTAGCTCCGCCTCTTCCTAATTTTTTATCCCTTCAAACCGTATGATTTTATTTTTATTTTTAGTTTGTGTTGCGGCCTTTTTTTAAGCAGTGAATTGCAGTTGTTCATGAGTCACATAAAAGAAAAAGTAAAAAATATATTAATTTTTTTAAAATTTAGAGGAGTTGAAGTTCTGCAACACTGCTCATGTACTGCATTTTCTCATAATTTTTTAGTTATTGAAATTTCAGTTGGCTATAAAATTTGTGTTTCCTTTTACTTATTTGAAGTTGAACTAGTAAATGTGATCGCTGCCGAAATAACCGGCCACCGAATGCGAAAATCCAAAATATCGCCAGTTCTGATGAAAATCCACCGAAATTCTTTTAAATGTGTCAACATTCCGGCGAAGTTTTACTTTTTTAAATGTGTCAAAAATTTCAGTTGACAGCATTCCTTAAAATTGAGGCTCGGAATATCAACAACCGGTATATTCAGGTCATCTGAGAAGGTTGACTGGGATTACTGAGTTAGTCTATCAACCATTACCAACTTATTTTTATTTCTAAGTGTAACATATCACAAACTAAACACGCAAATTCTTTCGTTACTGCTTATTATTAGTTGCTTCCGATACATCGAAGAAGAAGAGGTAATGACAAAAAGAGGCAGCGTTTTCTTTTTATACACTCAACTATTTGGTGGAGATTTCAAAAGGGAACTTCATGACCATAAGTTGTTCATCTCTCTGTTTCAGACTAAAAGTCCCAAAACAAAACCAACAAAAATTCCCCTTCAGAAATTTCTTTCTTCACTCACACTTATCAACCCTTATACACTGCTTGTTCTTCATTTTTCATATTTTCACAGTCCATTACTGTCATCCATGCATTTCCATTTCCCCAAGACTCCATCTCATATATATAAAGGCTCATTGTCATTCATGATTACCACTAAAAATGTTGAATTAAATCTATTAACAAACAAACATCAGGGCGGAAAAAAGACCACATAGATCAAACAAACAGAAAGTATTTCTCTCTATCCTTCTGTCTATGGCGAGAGAACTCCGAGGGGGGTCTTTCCCTGACCGGCCTCGAAGTAAAAGACGAGCATGGCGATCATGGCGATCCTGGCGTGCTTGATCTCGGCAAGCTTGAGTCTGTCGAGCTTGTCTTGGTCGGGAAGGTAGACCCCGTTCTTGGTCTCTCCGGCGAGGCCGAGCGGGTCGAAGAACTTGCCCCCCGGGTAGCCCTGCTCTCCGGTGGCATTGGAGAAATTCTCGGCGGTGCGAGACCAAGGCGTGGCCCACTCCACGGACTGCGAGTCCGGGTTGAAGAAGTCGACCCACCTTTTGCTCTCGACCCATCCCATGAGCAGGAGCTGGGTCCCCAGCAGGGTCCCGAACGAGAACGGGGCCACCGCTCCGGGAGCCGCTCCGGCCTCGAACCAGGGGATGCCGCTGTAGGCTTGCCCCACGAAGATCCCCACCACCGCTGCCATCGCCCACCGCCCGTGGATCAGCTCCGCCTCTCTGTACCACTTCAGGAACGCCGGGTCTTTTCCCAGCCCCAGCGGGTCGAACCCGAAGTCGCCCGGTAGCCTGCCACGTCATCCACGGTTAAAAAAACAGTAAATAAGTTCGATGAAATCTCTCAGTACAAAAACAGTATATTTACGGAGGAAAGGCACTTAATTTTCCGCGTGCGGTTAAGTTGTTCGAGGAAATGCGTCAAAAAGAGAAATAGTGGTGAATGGTTTTTTATTTTTAAAAGCTTGGGTCGCATGTTAACTTTGTCAATGAGAAAGAAAATAAAATCTAACAGTAAAGTAAAAATGAGCGCGAGAATAGATGAAGCCAGTGTAGCCTATTGCACCCCCTTAATTTTATCTTTTTCCACTTTTTTGCTTTTCTATCTTGAAAGTTTACAAATCAATGTTTTTAAAACTTTTTTTGCATATTAACCCCTCCTTAGTTTAGAAACTTTTGCACTGAGGTTGTTTCTCGGGTGGTAGACACAGATCTTTGTTTTTTCAGTTATGAATGATTTAGATAGGTCTTAATGTGGACATTACTAAGAAGTAGATGCGTAATAAGTTGAGAAAATGGGACATACGAGCCGTCGAGCCATTCCGGGTCAACGAGGTTTCCACCGCCGTTGACTGCGGGGAGCCAGGACTTCTTGGCGGAGACGACGACAAACCTCTTGCCGGAAACTTGGCCGGGCCTGCCGGAGAACAAGGACCGCGCGGTGAGCAAGGCCCGGCTGCTCTTTCTTCCTCCGCTCAGGAAAGCCGACCCCACCCCGTTCAGCACCGCCGCCGAAGTCGCCGCCATTTCTTCTCTCTCTCTCCGAACTACGTGCGTTTGTGAGATTTGGTGTTAGTTGTTTCGGTTTCGGAGCTTGTGTGTGAGTGGTGTTTATGAGTGAGATCGGTGTATTTTCAAGGAATCCAAAGGGATGATTTTGGAGGAGCCAACTAGGATAATGAAATCTTGTGAGCTCTCGTTGGATAGATTTCGGGCCAATCACGACTCACTCCTTCATCTCCTCTGTTTCTCTCCAACCACGTGGACTATTTATTTTTTTGGTGGTGTTTCGTTGCAGTTTGGTCCCTATATCTATGATCTATGTTCTTCCATTTTTTTTATCTTGGTATAGTTATAGTGTGGACTATAATATTTAATGCTAATATTCTTTATTTTCTGCAAAGAGTTTACAATTTATGTAAAAAAAAAATACCGGTTCTAACTTATTTGGACTAAATTGCAGTAAAATGAATTAGATGACCGAAATCCCAAAGAACATAATTTCAGGGTGAAAAATCGGCAGAACAAATGTGTGGCTCACTTCACTTCTGTATTCACGTAAGGCCAAAATATTCATAAATTTGTGGTCACTAATTCACACACATAAAAAAATGAAACAAAAGCTTTCTTTGGCTTCGATGTGACTCCCAGGTAATTTTCTAGAAGAATACCGCATGGTCACTTCTTTTAAAGCATATGATATGGTTGAATTTCACAAAATGTAATGTTTGTTTACGGAGCAGATTCCCATTTTCAGACTTAATCATTTCGAAAATGAAGAAAGGCTTTGAAGTTTGTGGATCGTGCTAAATTTTAAAGCAATTAAATATCAGGGGTTTATGGATAAATAATAAGGAATCGTAGAGAAATACAACAGAGGAGTGGTCGGTAATTGCCTTCAGATCTCACATCTATTTAAAAATATTAAATTTTATCTTATGGATATTGCACAATTTAATCCAAAACCACTATTACTTGTACTACTATTACTTTCTTGAAGGTTTTAATGGGAACCTCATAAAATAATATTCTACCACATTATATTATAAATATTAAAAAAAAACGCTCTTGCTAAGCGCGTGCTTTGAAATTGTATGCTTTGATCAAGTAGTATTTTTATTTTGGAGGAATCCCATGAATATTAATTCAGAAATGAAGCAAAAACTTAAGAATGGGATATATTTTCTGAGTTATCCTGGAAAAACTCCCACTAGAAGAGTATACATTGTTAATCACTCCCTTAAATCTAGATTATTTATGACATTGATTTTATAAACATTTCGAAAAATTAAAATCTAGTCTGTAGGAAATAATATAATAATATCAACGTGGGAAATAAAATGCCAAGCCATATTACCCGGGTAATTTGTACCCAACGGAAAACTCAGCTCAGGGTTGACTAAATACAGTTATCTTTAATAACAGTAATCAGAATCCTAATTTGGATTTAACATCGTCGTTAATCTCTGTAGTTGCGAAAGCATGAGAAATAAAAAATAAATAACTAGATTGACAAAACAAATGAATAACGACGAATTAACAAATGGCTTCGTTAAGCTTCTCGTCGTTCCAAACTCTCTTCCCAAAACCTTGTCGCCACTGTAATGCCATTCCCAATTTCGGTCTGAAGTCACTGACCGGATTTCGGATTTTCTCCGGCATTCGGCACTGGCTGCGATTCCGATCCTTCTCCGTCCGACGAAGTCGGCCTCATTTCATCTGCCGGTAAACCTGATGTTAATTCCGATTCAGATTTATGTACTGTTGTTTTTTGGGATTTTAAAGTTCGTTAGCTGATCAAGTTAGCCGATTCGCACTGCATTTTGTCTTTGGAAGTTGGAAATTTTCGAATTTACCGTGATTGCATTGCACAGATATTTGTGAGTTGGTCGAGTGAGATAGTGATCTTTTTTTCTTTCTTTTTCTGAGCAGAGAAGTCCGGCGGAAGCATGTTCTCCGGTTCGGAAATGCGAGAAAGACGGTGATTGAAAATACTCGGAGCTCTTCAGACCAAGCCGTGCCTCGCTCTGTTCGGCGGAAGAGACGCAAAAAAGTTGAAGAAGGCGTTGTTTCTGATAAAGTTTTGGCTTCTGGTTCATCATTGATCTCTGGTGATGAGTATATCCATGGTGTTGATGGAGTTATGACAGGCTCAGTATCTTCTCGAATCGATTCGGAAGATGAACCGAAAGGTAGTGATATCGATGGAGTTGAGATTGGCTCGGTATCTTCTGAAACTGACCTAAAAGTCGAAGCGAAAGGCATTGATGTGAATGGAGTCACAACCGGATCGAGGTCACAAGAGCTTGCCTCGGAAGTTAAAGCGAAAGACAGTTTCGTCGATGGGGTTGGAACTGTATCTTCTGAGCTGGACTTGGAAGATGAAGTGAAAGAAAGTGATATTGATGAAGTTTCGAGGGGATATGTGACGTCTCAGATTGACTTAGAAGATGAAGCCAATAATAACGATGTCTATGGAGTTGTAACCGGCTCGGTGTCTTTTAAACTTGACTTGGACGAGAAAAAAGATAGAAATCCTGATGGAGCCGTGACAGGCTCAATAACTTTGAAACTTGACATGGGAGCCGGAGCAAAACACAATGGAATTTAGTTAACAATTAAACTAATTAATTATGAAACGTATTTACATATGACAAACATTCATAATTCAATTAATATGTTAAAATGCATTTTTAAAACATATTCAATAACCATATCATTAAATATGAAATAGCTCATTGTACCACTTTTTTATATTCATTTTTCCTAAATCCACCGAAACTCACCTTTTTCCCAAAATACAAGTGTGAAAGACATTTTACACTTTAAAAATTAAAAACTTACAACTTTTCCCTCAAAAAAAAGAACCGGCTGAATTCTCAAAAAATAATTATAAAAAAAAATGACCTAGAGAACTTACTAGACTGGTTACAATGACCATTCTCTCTCCTTAAAATCAGCAAGATATGTTTCTCTTTTTTCTTCAATAATCCAAAATAACTTCTTCTCCAAAAGTCTAAAAAGCACTCATCTTCAAGAGTCCAAAAGCCTATAGACAACACCGCCGACGACGACACCATCCCCGACAACACCTCCGACGACGACGACGCGGATACCTATTAGAGGCGAGATTAGGTTCTTCCCGTTATCTTTTAGTCTTTGTTCACTTGGAAAATATGTAGCAGAATCTACAATATTGTCTACAAATCTGTAACAGAGTCTACATTGTTGTCTACAAATCTGTAGCAGAGTTTACAATGTTCTCTACCATAAAGGTCTACAAACGCGTCAACATTGTTTTCTACAATGTAGACAGTGGTTCCAACGTTAACTCTTACAATTTTGACATTCGATGTCTACAATGTTGACATCCGATGTATACCACAGTGTAAATGTTGTTGTAGGAAGTGTTGTAGACGTTTTTGTAGACGACATTGTAGACATTGTTGTAGACGCTAGTGCTTAAGTAGACATGATTGTAGACCAAATTGTAAACGGTGTTGTAGACTAAATTGTATACGTTAATACTTAATGTAATATTGATTATGGAGTTGTTGATGTAACGAGGGGGGAAATATATTTGTTATTGAAGCATATTGAATCTTTGATTGTCGTTGGTCGGTATCACGAAAAAAAACATCTTTATTCAAGCACCTTTGTCTCGAGGATAAAAAAACATGTTTTTGGTATATTTATATGTTTTATTATAATATCATATACTTTGTTAAAATTAATAGTATGAGATCTCTTATAATATTGCATTACAATTAGGTGTCTTCAATATAATCTACAATGTAGACTCTGTTGTATATAATGTAGACTATGTTGTCTACAATGTCGTCCACAATGTAGACGTTGTCGTCTACAATGTAGACTTTGTTCTCTACAATGTAGACGTTGTCGTCTACACTGTGATCTACAATGTGCACTATGGTTTAGTTGTATCTGGATAAATACAGTAAATGTAGATAAATATGATAAATACGATGTTTTAGGGTATAAAATGAAAATAAAAACACTAAATATAGTTGTTTCCACTTATATATGAATACAAAATAAACTAAAACTGGACAATGTTTTATAGTAATGAAAATTAGTCTACATTTCTGTGTCTGAACCGGATCTCTTGACAAACTTCAACCATCCATATCGGAACAAATCGATGTCTTTCATCGCCGCATAAGTGGTTGCTCGGAGTCCGAAACCGGGCTTTCGTATGAGCATGAACGCTTACCAAAAAATGTACGAGCATGAACTTCACTCTCTTCTCCATCTCCCACGATTGTCTAGTTTGAATAAATGCACCCAACTCTGCTCAGGATTTCATGTAAAGTTTCCGGTTAATTTTAACAAAATCAGAGTCCGGAGACTCGTTGACGCAAGGTCTATAACAAAACATTATGCAAAACCAATGAACAATGAAATAAAAACAACCTAAACAGAGTATCAAGAGAAATCTAAAACCGAGTCTAATCGAGTCTGCACAAATAAATTACAGAAAATAAAATCAAGTCTACAAAAAATATAAAGTCTACAAAAAAAATTACAGAGTTTACAATCGAGTCTACGATAAAAAGTTACAGAGTCTACATAAAATTACAAAGTCTACAATCGAGTATACAAGAATAAATTACAGAGTCTACAATCGAGTCTACAAATCGAGTCCTAAATCGCGAAATCGTCATAAATAAACCAAAACATTGAAGAATCAATTCATCGGAGGAAACATGCAAACGAGGAGAGTGATAATCATGAAACAAGAACAAATAATTATGAAAACCCAAAACGAAAACTCTACGACGAATATCCGCGGCCAAAAAAGGAAAAACTGACAAAAAAAATTAGGTTTTGTTTTCTTTGCTACATACCAAACTAATCGGGGTATCTAGAAATAAGAATAATAAAGAGGCAAACCCGAGTTCGACGGATATTGTAACAAATAGCGTTGTCCGTCGGTGGAGCTGAGGTTCAACAAGAGATAGAGAAGATGAAGAGAGTTCGGCGAGAGAGACAAAGAGAGTGAGGAGAGAGATACAGTAGATGAAGAGTTTTTTAGGAGAGACAGTCTTTGAGCAGTGTTTTAGAGAGAGAGAGAGAGAGAGAGAGAGAGAGAGAGAGAGAGAGGAAACCGTTTTATAAATTATTTTTTTGTTTTATTTTTTAAAGTATAACTGGATATTTAAGAAGGGAAATAGTTTATGTTAGATATATCACTTCGGTAGATATAAGTGAACCCCTTCAAAAAGAAAACAAAACAAAACAGTAAGAAATTATAACCATTTGAGAAGGGAAAAATTAATAACATTTTGGAGGGAAATGTAGCCTTTTGGGAGAATTATGTCTCTTGAATACACGTTCAATGTTGTAACTCCTGACGTTTTAAATAATGAATATAGATATGTCCTTGAAATTTCTCACAGGTTCGTCACTCCAATTGCTCTAATACTAGGTTTTGATTTGGCCTTTTGTTGTGCTTTTATGAGATTCTAATTTGATTCTCAAGGGTGAGTTCGGGACTGTATGCCCGAGAACTCGTGGAGAACTGTAAAAGGATTGTATCAGATTTTGAAGGAAGTCCAATGATAAACCTCGGAAAAACTTTTGTTAGATGTGTTGCAGAGACAGAATCACCCGGATCGTCCACAATTTTGGTCGCTCACTTTGATGGCCAGGTATATTTAAAGTACGAACTATATTTTATCAGATATTAAAAGAAAGTCAGATAAATTAAAAATTGTATTACCTGAAAATGTCTTCCTCATTATGCAGGCGGTTACGTGATAATCAGGGACGGTTGCGTCTTTCAACAATCGTCTCCCACGGTTCACGAGTTCAATTTTCCGTTCCACATTGAGAAAGGAGACGATCCCTCGAAACTCATACAGGTTCATGTCATAAATATCATGTGTTTCACGACAAGTTTTTTAATTAAATGGAAGTTAACCTTCTGCCGAAGCAATGTTTTGAAATAATTATTTTTTTTTGTTTTTCAGTCCTACAAGATCGACTTGGATGAGGGAGACTTGATCATCATGGGAACATATGGCATTTTTGACAACTTGTACGACCAAGAGATAGTTTCTTTCGCAATAAATTCGTTGAAAATTGACCTCAAACCCCAGGTGCTACTAATGATCTCTCAGCACCGATCATCGTTTCATTCTCAGTCGATGCAGCGAAAGCCGTAAAAAATAGCATATGAATCTTGAAACTACTAATTAGCTCAAGAAGAATAGAATACGAATATAAATACAAATAATAATAATAATCAAATTAATAAGTTTGGGGTAATAAATTGTGATCGGGAGATTAATGTGGTGGGAGAGAGCACATACCTCTTGATTCAAGTGTCTAATACATTCCTTCTATATTTCATTAATACGAATATTTTGATTCGGATCAAATAACAATCAGATTGTTCCAAACATCTGGAAAAACAGTCACTTGATTCCATTGGTTCGAGAAAATACCAAATATACATAAACCAAATCTCTGTTGAAAATTAATTTGAACTCAATTAAGTGATATCTTAAAAAAGCCATCTACTTATGAACGAGATGTAAAGCAGAAGAATATCCTTATTTTGGCATCAGGACATAGCTGAGTTGTTGGCCCAAAAGCCCAAGAAGTTGTCAGGTCAGCATCATCGTCAAGAACTTCATTCTCATATGCAACACATGTAGCCGGTTACTTGTGATATATCGGTAGAAAGCTCGATGATGTCGCTGTCATCGTTTCGTTGATCCAAACCAATCAGAGCATTTAAGAGACGAAAATTAAGACGACACGAGTAAGTTCAATCACGAAATTCTTTGTTTCCTTATGATGCTGGTTTCTTTCTTTGAAACTACTTCGTTGTGTTTAATTCTAAAAGATGTGTACACACACGTGTAGATAGCAAAATATATTTGTAATACTACTGATACTATTTATAAGAGTTGCAAGTCTTCTTTTAATGTGTTTTCATTTGTACAAGGCTTTGTTTCTCTAATTGATTAATTTATACTATAGATGTGCTTACGCTATAAGCAAGGTAACATATTTTGTTTTTAAGGCAAATTTTTATTTACTTGCGGGTGGGTGGAGTTTACGACCTGCAAATTAGAAGAGTGTGTTATTATCATTAGACCATTCTCGTTACCACACTAGAAGCAAAGTAACAATATTAACATTGATATTTTGGTTTGACTGATCTACAAACGGTCATTTAGTTTATAAACATATTTTTCTATTAACTAGAGATCTATCAACCAACCAGAGACAGACCATAATGGTCCTTTTTAATTTTTGTATGGCCATAACATGACCGTTTGGATACACATTATATATAATATAATGAATAAACAAAAAAAAACAACAAAGCTCAATTACTCGTAATTGTTATGATTAAATCAATTAAATTAATGAAAAACGGAACAAGTAAAGTGGACATGTCCCTCTTTATCGTCTATAGTTTCTCTTTTGGCAACTCATCAATCTCGACAAGTGACTCATAGTCTGGCCATATTCAAGGAGTAACAAGTTCAATATATTTACAAAATTAAATATATTGGTTAGTGATCGTAGTCTTTTGTAGTTTATTATTCTCTTCAAAAGTCGAAACACATCAACGATAGTCAATTTCGAAATACGGCTGTCAATCTCCTAATTTCGCACCCAAAATAAATAATTCCAGTATCAACGTCGTCCTTGTTTGTATAATCACAAACAAAGTAAACTCGATCGATTGATCGTGCTAGAAATAAATAACCTACTCTAAACAAAACCACTCTTGTGTTTTTTTTTTTTGTATTTTCAAAACATATGGACCACGGGACACGTGTTCGATGGGTCCTCGATAAAAAAATGAATTAGCATAAAATTAACCCAACAACTCAATTGAATCGCCTTCATAAATAGGAAAGAAACGAAAAGTAATTGACACTTTAATAGCCCATCAAGATTATATATCCGATCATGGATCACTATAGTGTCATAGACCACAATGATTACTTGTCACATTAGCTTCTTTTTAACAAATAAATAACTATATATATAACAAGTCACATTGGTATGGTTGGCATGCTTCCACAGACATGATATTGTTCACAAAAGTGAGAATGAATAATGGACAAATGAAAGAAAGATACGAATTTCTTTTTCGCATGCGATTATCAAAAGCAATTGATTCTACTTGGAGGTTTAAAGGATGTCCACATATATATCCAATTTACATAGTGATAAATTTTGTAGTTTTTTTGTAACATATGTTTCATCGTCATCAAATTATTGTGTTTTATAAACATTTGTATAGTGGCACTGGCACCAAAAATTGGGGGAAAATATTAATTATTTGAGACATAAATCTGAGGTTTATGTGTATAAAAAACGCTTAATGTAATTATTTGTAATGGTGGCCTTTAATTATGAGGTTATGGCTATTTTTTCCTCACTTTTTCTTTATTCTTTTAATTTTAAAAGATTAGCTCTTGTTTTTTTTTTTTTTTTGATAGCAAAGATTAGCTCTTGTTTGTCACTAACTTTTCGTCGATTTTTCGACAATTTTTTAAATTTTAATTAACACAAGCCACTAATTTTAGAGTAAAATGGACGATTAATCTAACCTTTTAATCAAGTTATTTACGTTTTTCACGGTAATTAAGTAGTCTATGTAGTCATATCAAAGTTGAAAGTATATTATTTTACCATGATATTTCATCCAACTAAACTAGAAGTAAAGGCCATGAATTTTGAGTTTCCAAAGTGCGCAACTGCGTTCATTCACGCACACATGCTTCTAAGGTTTGTAAAATTGATTATTGATCAAACAATAGTAGTGTTTGAGTTTTGAACTTTTAATTTTGCATGTTAATATTCATTCTAATTAACATATTACCACATTCAACTGTTTTGCATAAAAAAAATTATACTATCACTATTATAAAAACTATTTTTAGAAGCGACACTTATTTTGTTAGAACCAACTTTAGACATTTAGACGCGACTTGTCGTCTCTGTCGACATATAATCAATTTTTTATGGAAATTCCAAGATTTCACTTCACAAATTTCTAGAAGCGATTTTAGACAATTAGACGCGACTTATCGTCTCTGTCGATATATAGTCAATTTCTGATGGAAATTTCAAGATTTTACTTTACAAACTTCTAGAAGCGAATTGTATCATAGAATTGTTAATATCAATGGACAAGAATGGCCCACGTGTCCCCCTGTTCGTTCGTTCTCTCTCCTGACTGGTAACCGTAATATTTTGTTACGTTACTTGCTCCCGTTCTGCGGCGTGGCGGCAGGTTTCATGACCGATAGGGGAAAAATAACCATATTGCATATTTATTGGGGGTCATCATCTTGAAATACATAGGCCCCTTCGCTTTCTACTTTAGGGATCTAGATCTAATATGGGCCCTCTGACTTCCAGCTATGAACTAGGAGCTCTTTCAGTCCTGTCTTTCTTGTTCAATATAGAGCGAATGAAGTTGGCTTTTAGGACTCCGAAACCAATTATAACTTCACTAAATCATCGTAGGATCGATCAAGAGTCTTATAAAGTGAGTCTATTCTTCTATACGGTATTAACTCGATATCTTGACAACATGAACCTATAAAGAACTTACATGCATTCAAGGTTAGAAAATAAATGATAACAGCATTAAAGAATTAACGGTATCATAGCAAGAATTAGAGACCCTACGGACAACCCATGAAGAAGTCATAGTTTCCTCACCAACCAACCAAGAAGTATATGTAGAGACACAGGAGAAAACAACCTACGGTATCATTGGTAGCCTTTGGGACAGATATGACAACGGTATAACTTGTAGATGTTCAATAGACAGCGGGGAATGAATAATGCAGTTTCTTGCTATACGCCTATAGGTTTATGAGGTTGCTGAACTATGGCTATGAATATGGGAACTTTTCAAATGGCACTAAGACTTGCTCAACTTGGAGAAGAAATCGAACGCGTCGAGAACTACTAGCCAAGGCAGCGACCTTGGCTTTCTTCGCCTGATGGTCGTCTTCACCGCCCTCAATAGGTCGCTTGCCCGCGGCGATCTCGGCCCTAGAAGAGGTCGCCACAGGGCACCTTGGGCGATCGCCTCTCAACCTGAGAAGCCGCTAGGGTGAACCCTCTCCATCCTGGGCAGCACCTTCCTCGGCGGCGCGACCCGGAGTCTCCCGGGGCCTCGGAGCCTGCCGTAGTCTCCCCTTCGTCGGAGTAGAAGACGGTACGCCAGCCCGCGCCGCTGAACCACGAAACCCAGCCGGGAAGCCGTCATGGATAGGCGGGCCGTGAACGTTTTCCTTGAGGAAGATCCCCGCATCTATCAGACGCTGGGGGTCGCCAAAGTCCCTCGCCCAGTCGCAACGATCGCTCACGAGGAGTGCCGAGCAGACCTCCCAGAAGCGGAGCTAGGCCCCTTCCTACTGGTACTACGGACCCCCTGCCATCCATTGATACCATGATCATAAGAGCCGTTTATATACCATTATTAACTTACATTCATCAAATGGCATCCATAAATTGATATATTTATTCGATATAGAGTCCTCATTTCTTAACTCTTACATTATAAGTGAGCGTTGGCGGTTTTTAATGCATTTCTTCTTGATTAAAGTTGGTCAAGAAATGTGATACTCACAGCTTTTTCAACCGGGGGGATCTCCAAATCCTGAAGGCAAAAAAAACAACCACCATGAGTCTGGCTTATGAGGAGATACCATGATAGACCTCATTCCAAGACCTACGGAACAATGATAGTGAATGCGGGTTATTGTTGCCTGTTTCATTGATGTTATCTTGCATGAGACATCATTATAGAGCATTATTCGGCCTGTCTATGATTCGGGGAGTTAATGTAGATCTGTTGAATGCTCATCTGTTTGTTCATGTTGTTATATAATAACTGGGGTACCAGAATCATCGGCATGAACTATCATTACCTTTCCAGAGAGCCCGTAGGTAATGCTTCTAATGTTAGTTCTATTATGTCTATTAATGTATGATTTGCCTAAACTATAGAGTTGTTATGAATCATGGAATTCTTGAATCGTTGTTTCCAGTATGAAACAATTCCAAGAAACAGATACCGCATTAACAGAGAGAGAATATGACCTCGGACAAGCTTTCCATCGGTGATTTCTAGTCTGATATAGTATAGTTCAGTTCTATTATAGAGGCAACAACTATAACAACAAGTCTATAAATACATAGCTATAGTTGTTATTGAGTTGGTATTATCATGAATCGTTGTTCATGTCAATGCTTGATAGTGGGTTGTATGTTTTCATAGAATACCTGTTATCGGGAGTTCATGTTGTTCTTTCGTTATTTCCTTTCTTTCTGGGATAATCTCTAATGTTAATTCATGGTGTTCTCTTATTTTGTTTTTTTTGCCTTTCTAAGTACGTTGTTATAGGTACTCTATTCATGCCATATGTCTCTATATCTTCTTTCTCTATTTCATGATAGTACTGTACCTGTACTTCTTGGAATGTTAATCTTCTAACTTAACACAAAATTTTAACTTTTATGTCTTTTGCCAAATTTTCAAAAATTGAGACTTTAGAAGTGACTTTATATCATAATTGATATAACTAAAACTCTACTAGTTGAGAAAGAGAAGACATGTCGATCATAGTGTTGTCACGTATCGAAGTATAGATCAAAGTTGTAAATCCTTATTGATTTCTTACTATTTTATTAGTTTTAGGCGCGCTCGGATACAAAGAAAAAACATAAAAGAGAGAGAAAAAAAAACAAATAAATGTCATATGTCTTCGCTTAACTTAGTTACGGACTTATTCTGAGGTCTCGGGCCAGTTACTTAACTTTCAAAAGTCCGATGTCTGTTTCGTTATGGATGTGAGTTAGGATGAGGGAGGTCTTAGCCCAGATCCTTGGTGTTAGGAGGATGGAGTGCCACGAGCGATACTTGGGTCTTCCCGCGTTTACTGGTTGGAGTTCGACGGAGCTTTTTGGGTTTGTGAGAGACTGTGTGTGGGATAAGATTAAGAGTTGGAACGGTCTCTCCCTCTCGCAGGCTGATAGAGAGGTTCTCATTAAGTCCGTCTTCCAGTCGATTCCCAGCTACATGGTCTCTCTTGGAATAGGTCTAGGGTTAAGAAAAATTTATCATCAATCATATTAATGGCGGAATATAAAATTTCTTTACAAGTAAAACAATTTTACTAACCTAGGTAAAGTGCATGAACATGTTATAATTAAAAACATTATTTAATGTACTTGAATACTAACCTTTCTTATATCTTCAAACTTGAAGCGTCTTGGGAAAGGTGGATCTTCTTCCTTGGCCCGAGTCCTTCACGTCTAGTCTGGAACTTAAGAAACCTAAGATTTCTATTACAAGAGTCTATAAAGGTTTAGAAAGATTTGTGTGTGGGCACAATTAAACAATATGAATCAAGAACGATTCTTGGATCATAAGCTAATTCTCTAGATCAATTGAGGATCTAGGTGCCAAAATAAAAAAAAGTATTTTGAGAGAGAGAGAGAGAAGAGGGTCGGCCAAATTGAGAGCACAAGAACAAGAAATCTTATTTTCACATCTTTATGTGAGACTCTATTCACTAGGACAAAAACGGTCTTTAGAAGCGACAAAAGTCACTTCTAAAGGTTAAAAAGTCGCTTCTAAAGGTCTGTCGCTTCTAAAGTCGCTTCTAATGTTTTGAAGCGACTAGTCGCTTCTAATGTTTAAAATAGCTATAAAAAAAACCTACGAAAATATGGCTGTTTGGGCATTAGAAGCGACTAGTCGCTTCTAATGCCCAAACAGCCAAAAATAAATAATTTTTATGATTTTTGGTATATTAATAAAAATTGTTACTTAATTAATTACAATTATTATTAAATATTATTATTAATTGACAAACCTAACTAAAAAATGACTTTAATAGAGCTAAAATATATTAACAATACTTATTAAAACATATTAACAAAAAATAAACTACAAAAAGTTAAAAACTAACATACTTAGTAACATATAAACAACCTCTAACAAAAAAACTAACCCAAATTAAATAAACTACAAAAAGTTAAAAACTTACCGGTTTATATTGCAATCGACAGAGAGATGCGGTTTATGTTGATACGAGACTCCGACGACCTAAAAACTAACAATTTGAAAAATAATTTCAAAACAAAACCATCAAATTACAAAAATAAACAACAAAACTAACTATTGAAACGACAATTAAACTAACTAAAATATATTAACAAACAAATTAACGTCGTCAAAATTATCAAACTAAATTCATAATTACGTCAAATAAACAACAATTAAGTTACTAAATTAACAAATTAATTAAGTCAAAACTTCACATATTATCTAAAGTACTATAACATTTGAGATTACTAATTACCAATTACTTATACAAATTAACTAAGTTAGTAACTAATTTTACTAATTCAATTTACATACTTAAATCAATAAATTAATTAAGTCAAAACTATAATATATAAAAATTAAATCAAATTAAATACTAAACCTTTAAAACTTACCGATTGCAATGACGGAGAGAGGGCCGGAGGAGAGCTCGCCGGTAGACGACGGGGAGGAGATCGGAGTGCAGCGAGTCCTTGCCGGAGGAGGGCTGAAAATAAAAAAATTAAATATCAAGATCGGGACATACGCACGGTTGCAACGACCAAGAAACTTACCCGATGCAGCGAAGAGGAGCAGGTCGGCCGGAGAACCGAAAGCGGAGGTGCAAGCGGCGGCGGAGGCGCATGGGCGGAGCTTGTCGGAAGGCAGGGGCGGAGCTCGGAGGAAGGCAGTGGCGGAGCTCGGCGGAAGGCAAGGGCAGGGAGGGAGGAGGGACGGGCGGAGAGAGGAGGGAGGAAGGAGGGACGACCGAATAGGGGAGGGAGGGAGGAGGGACGGGCGGAGAGAGGAGGGAGGGAGGAGGGACAGCCGAATAGGGGAGGGAGGGAGGAGGGACGGGCGAAGAGAGGAAGAGATTTTTGAAGGGGATGAGAAATGGGGGAGGGAGGGGGAGGCTCGAGTGCTTTAAAGCCCTAAAAACATTAGAAGCGACTAGTCGCTTCTAATGTCCTCCAAAACCAAAACGACGACGTTTTGGTAAGTGACGGCATTAGAAGCGACTAGTCGCTTCTAATGTCGCTTCTAATATCCCCGTAGGTAAATTTTGGCGGAAGAATTTTGGAGCCAAATAATTTGGGCATTAGAAGCGACATTAGAAGCGACTAGTGCCCAATTTTCCATACTTAGTGAAATTTTGGCGGAAGGATTTTGGAGCCAAATAATTTGGGCATTAGAAGCGACTAGTCGCTTCTAATGCACAATTTTCCATACTTAGTGAAATTTTGGCGGAAGTGTTTTGGAGCCAAATAATTTGGGCATTATAAGCGACATTAGAAGCGACTAGTCGCTTCTAATGCCCAAACATACTGAAATATTTGGCGGGGAGAGTGCGAGCCAATAATTTTGGTCTTTAGAAGCGACTTGTCGCTTCTAATATGTCGACTCGGACAATTAGAAGCGACTAGTCGCTTCTAAATGACAAAAATTTCAGTTTTCGGGAAAATTCGGGGTGTTTACGTTAGAAGCGACTAGTCGCTTCTAATGCCAAAATGTCGCTTCTAATTAAAAGCGACTAGTCGCTTCTAATTCACCCCGTCGCTTCTAAAGGTATATTTTGTAGTAGTGATTTATAGGAGAATGAAAATCAAGAAAGGGTAATTACCCTTTCCTATTATGCATTCATGACACAATATTTGAATTTCCTCTCTCCTTTCTCTTCCAATGTGGCCGGCCACTTCTATCAAGCAAGGGGGAAATTTGTTTCCTCACTTAGCTTATTTATTTCTTTCTCAAGGAAAATTATTTTCTCTTTTCCTTTTGGGTAATTATCCTTTTTATTAAAGGGAAATAAAATTCTCCTCTTGATGCATGTTGGCCGAAATTCTACCTAGGGGGAGCTCACAAACCTTTTCCGAGTATTAATTTAATGTCAACTGACTTCACTAAAGAGTTGACTGTGAGAATCTCTCGGTTCAAATGAATTTATTTTCTACTCAAATTCAACTTAATTATATTGAGTAGATCCATTGAATGTTATCAATGTTTACCCTTCATGAATATCATCAACTAGTTGAGATTTATAAAATTACCATTTTACCCTTCTAGTTGTTATTTCCTCAACTCCTTTGTTACTTGCGAATAAGTTAGAAACAATGTATTGACGAGGAGCTACTTAATTTTGGATATTGCGCAGTTCATTTATTCACAATCCAAGTAATAAAGCATGAGGTGATATATATTGCATCTCAGCAATCTTGTACATGAATTCCATATCTATGAGAACTTCACAAAGTTGGTTCATGACATCTTCATAACTTAATATCTCACCAATTGGCCTAGTCTAGATCACATAATGGATCTAGAATTTGACTTTCTCAAATGAGAATATTAATGCTATGAAATGACATGTCTCATTTCAGAATTTAGGTAAGCATGATGCAATTCATACATAGTGACCTTGAGATAGAAGATGTTAAATGGTTTGTTCTTCTATTGTCTCAAAAGGTGCACTGGTCAATTCAGTATCTTCGAAAGATACACTGGAAGAACTATAGAGTTCCTAACTCTCAGGGAAGAGGTTCTCGAACGAGGAAAAGGATCCAATGACTTCAAAAGAATTGAACGGGAACAGAACCCTATGTACGGATCTTTCACTATTCATTGGCATCATTGAACGGATGGAATGTCTCGTAACCAGACATCATAGATTCTTCCAAGAATCATACTTGGATCAATAGTCTGTTGATCTTTAGATTACGAATATATCGTTTTAGTCAAACCATGAAGAGTTTGTTCACGCAAATCTACATTTGTCTCTTTTAGGTTTGATTAAGGACTATAACACTATTGAATATCATAAATCTTCAATCAAACTAAAAGGGAATGAATGAACTTTTCAACTTTTATTAATTTAATCATAAAATTACAATAAGGACTTTATAAAAATTTATATATTACATCAATATGTAAATAAACAATCTTCTTGTGGGCATCTATGCCCCTCATGCCACAAGTTTTCCCTGCGATTGATTAGAGACATTCATTCAGCGATTGTCAGTTTCTGGTGGGGCGGTGGTACGGCGACTAGGAAGATCCACTAGTGCAAGTATGAGGATCTCACGAGACACAAGTCAAAGGACGGGTTGGACTTCAGATATCTGGAGAAGTCCAACCAGGCCCCTCTGGCTAAGAGTGTCTAGAGGCTTCTCAGGAGACTAGAGAGCCTTGTAGGACGGGTTTACAGACAAAGCTACTTCACCAGCGGAGATATTATGACGGCTCATGAGACTCGACGGTAATTGGGACGTCGATCTTATTACTGCGATATTTGGTGAGGAGGACGCCGCTGTTGGCAGAGATGCCCACAAGAAGATTGTTTATTTGCATATTGATGTAATATATAAATCTTTGTAAAGTAATTATTAAAAGATTGTTTATTTACATATTGATGTAATATATAAATCTTTGTAATTTGCTTATTAAATTAATAAAAGTTGAAACGTTCATTCATTCCTTTTTAGTTTGATTGAAGATTTATGATATTCAATAGTCTTATAATCCTTAATCAAACCTAACAACGTATGAAGAGACAAATGTAGATTTGCGTGAACAAACTCTTCATAGTTTTGTTGGAATTTAGTTAACAATTAACCTAATTTAATTACGAAACACATCAATATGTGGAGAAATTTCATAATTCAATATAACATATTATAAACGTTTTAAAACATGTTCGATAACCATATCATTAAATCTAACCTAACATGTCAATAAATTTACAATCACATCAATAAATTTATCTAAGCATGCAAACGAATAATCCAAATACATATAATTATTCTAAAACATCATATTATTCAGATCCAATTCGTTCGAGGGACACTTACATAAGATTTGGATCTGCGAGAGCAAGTCTCGGTGTACGTCAAGGTGGTCGGCCGATCCTCTACGCCACGCGCGTCCAAGAAATCCTCAAAACCGTCGTGCCTTCGATCCTCCAAAATTAGCCGGCCCTGGGGAGAGAAAAATCACTCAAACAACCACAAGTTGAGTCAATGATAATACTCTAGGGATTTTTAGGAGACAAAGAGGGTGGGCTCTTTCGTGGGAACAAGGGAAGAAGGGGAAACTCAAATAAAAGGAAGGGCTGCCGGGAAACAGTTTTCCTCTCTCTCTTTCTCTCTTAATTTCGGCCAAAACCTCTCAAGCACAAGGGGGGAGAGGTTTGGCTGAGTGTTGGTCGAAATTAGGCTAGGGTTACCAAAGAGAAAGCCTCCTTTTATATCAGAGAGAATGGGCTTAAGTTAGGTCAAAATCCAGTTAAGACCCATTAGTCAAACTTAAGCCCAAAACTCCTTTTAATGGGTTTAAACAATTTTTCCAGCCCATAAAACACCTATTATGGCCGACCATATTGTCCTAATTACCTCCCAAATTTATTTGATTTATTTCTAAAATAATATTTAATTAATTTAGAACATCTCATTTATTTAATGACAAGTCATTAATTATTTTCATACTAATCAATGTAGTACGAAACGAGAAAATATTTATTTTCATCTTTTATTTATTTGAATCATCAAATTATATTATTATCAATATAATAACATAATCTGATTCGTGAAATAAATGTAATAATAAATAACCAGTTATTTATTTAATTACTCAGAAAATAATTTTCTTAGCGTAAATCACAATTTACGTTGAATGAGAAAATCAATCATTTCTTGTTCACCAAAATCTCGTCCGAGAGTCTATCATTGAGACCTTATGGACCCACATGAACGAAGCTTTAGAATAAGGCTCGGACACAAAAGTTCACAAACTTTTTCCGGCTTTTAATTCTTAATATTAGTCGATTCCACTAAAGGACCAATATTGAACATCTCTAAGTTCATATGCGTTTATATTTCCGTTTGATGTGACAAAACTATTCTTCACACGGTCCACGGTGTATTTTATGATATTACCCTTTGTGTGTATCATTAACTCAGAGGAATGTAAAATTACCGTTTTACCCCTGAGTTATTATTTCACCAAGTCCTCTGTTATTTGTGAACGAGAAAAACATAAAATGAAATGTCTCAACATGTCACATGTTTTATTTCAAAGAATTCTTTATTCGATGAATACCAGGCCTGGTTTATTCGCTCACACTCTCATAACAGAGCATGGTGTGATACTAATGCCTTAGCATTGTTTCAACACAAATTCCATATTTGTGAATCACATGTTTCAACGAAACAGTATTATGACACCAACCGTCGGGTCAATGAAACTTCATTTAGCCATTGCCCATTGACAAATCAAATGTCATAAAGTGTTACAAGAATACATGTACTCACTTCAGGATTTAGGTAATTACTAAAATACCCCTCGTATGTGAGTTTGATGTTTCGAGTGATTAAACGGTTTTATCTCGAACTTCAATACTTCACTGGTCTTGTTCAATATCTTTATTAAGATATCAAGAATGAATTACAGAGTCACAACTCTCCATATCACAAGATAAGATATCGTTTAATTCATTCTAACAATCATTACTAGGAATCGATTGCCCAATCGATCTTTAGATTGCGAACTATTATTTAAACTAGTCATAAGAAGGTATCTTGTCAAGTCTGTACTTAGCACTTCTTTCGTTGATGACAGTTTCAGAGCGTAGACATAAATGCGTAAACACAATCTTAAATTAGAATGGATATTCAATCTTTATTTAATTTCAAAGCAAAACAAATACAAAAGTATTTAATATCAAAAATCTCCTTTGTGGGCATAAATGCCAACAAGTTTGACTAACACGATATATTCGCAATCTAAAGATCAACGGACTATTGATCCCAGTATGATTGTTGGAAGAATCTAGGATGTCTGGTTACAAGGCATAGAGAGTTAGGAACTCTGTAGTTCTTCCAGTGTATCTTTCGAAGATACTGAATTGACCAGTGCACCTTTTGAGACAATAGAAGAAAAAACCATTTAACATCTTCTATCTCAAGGTCACTACATATGAATCGCATCATGCTTACCTAAATTCTGAAATGAGACATGTCATTTCATAGCATTAATACTCTCATTTGAGAAAGTCAAATTCTAGGTCCAATGTGTGATCTAGACAAGGTTGGTGAGATATTAATTTATGAAGATGTCATGAACCAACTTTGTGAAGTTATCATAGATATGGAATTCATGTACAAAATTGCTGAGATGCAATATATATCACCTCATGCTTTATTACTTGGATTGTGAATAAATGAATTGCGCAATGTCCAAAAATAAGTAGAGACTTTATTTGGATGAAACAATGTGACTTGTTAGCTCCTCGTCAATACATTGTTTTTTACTTATTCACAAGTAACAAAGGAGTTGAGGAAATAACAACTTGAAGGGTAAAATGGTAATTTTATAAATCTCAATTAGTTGATGATATTCATGAAGGGTAAACATAGATAACATTCAATGGATCCGCTCAATATAATTAAGTTGAACTTGAGTAGAAAATAAATTCATTTGAACCGAGAGATTCTCAGTGTCGACTCTTTAGTGGAGTCAGTCGACATTAAGCTAATACTCGGAAAAGGTTTGAGAACTTTTGGGTCCGAGTATAGAAGCTCAAGCTTTGTTCATTTGGATCCATAAGGTCACTATTACAGGTCATTAGAGTAGGATTGTTAAACTAGAAGTTAAGTCAAAATAAGTTCAAGTGTTGAACTAGACTTTTTCTCGGAAAATGTCTAAAGGGTATTTTTGTCCACAAGGACATAAAATGATGTGAATGTCAAAATAGGATTTTGAATATTTTCATTTGATGAAAATATAAATTATTTTCTAAAGCCGAAAAGTTGTTTAAGGCATTATGAAATTTATTTCGTTATTTGTGCAATTATAATTCTACAATGGGTATTTTAAGAATTGTCTTAAAATAAATGAGGAAGCATCTAGATGCTCCCCCCTAGGTAGAGTTCGGCCAAGATAGTGCATCAAGATGAGAGTTTTATTTCCTTTTTCTTATAAGGATAATTATCCAAAAGAAAAAGGGAAATGAATTCCCTTAAGAAGGAAACGAATGTGCTAAGTGAGAAAAAAAAAAAAATTCCTCACTAATGCAAGGTGCATGGCCGGCCAAACTAAGAGGGAAAGGGGAAGGGAAAATCAAATATTGTGTCATGAATACATTATTCATTCATGAATGAATAATTGACCTTTATAGATTTTTCCTTCTCCTATAAATAGAGCCTCACATAGAGATGTGAAGGTTAAGCTTTTTTCTTGCTCTCTCCCTCATTTGGCCGACCCTCTCTCTCTCTCTCTCTAGAAAATACTCTTCTTATTTTGCACTTAGATCCATATTTGATCTAGAGAATTAGCTTATAATCCAAGAATTGTTCTTGGTTCATATTGTTTAATTGTGCCCACACACAAATTCTTCTAAACCTCTATAGACTCTTGTAATAGAAATCTTAGGTTTCTCGAGTTCAAGATTAGGTGTGAAGGTGACGAGCGAGCCAAGGAAGATGATCTACCTTTCTCAAGACGCTTCAAGATCAAGCTACAAAGAAAGGTTGGTATTCTAGTAAATTTAATAATGCTTTTAATATATAACATGTATATGATTTTTCTAGGTTAGTAAAAATTGTTTTACTTGAAAAGGAAATTTTTAAATTTCGTCATTAATTTGATTAATGTTAAATTTTTCTTTAACCCTAGACCTATTTCAACAGCCACGGCGATCCTAAGCATCCCGAGTGGTGGCGAGGGTATCCCTGATGTGCGTCGCTGTCACTTTAATGAGGACGGAGAGTACTCCGTCAAGAGCGGATACCGCGTTGCAATGGAGAGAGCCAGTACCAATCGCCAGCTCCTCTGATCCGACAGTGATGTAGAGGTGGTGGTCGAAGTTTTGGCAGCTGAGAGTTCCTCCCAAGGTGAAACTCTTATGTTGTCGAGTCTGTTTAAGTCAGATTTCGGGCAGAGCAGTCTTAGCCAGAAAGAGGATCACCTCCGACGACAGTTGTCCTGTCTGTCGGGAGGCGAGAGAGACAACTTTTCACGCGATGTGGGGTTGCAGGCGGAGCAGGGCAATTGGAAGGAGGCGGGCTTCGGCCGTCTTTCAGAGACGGCGACGCTTTCGACGCGTCTCAGAACCACAGATGTACTTGAAGTTCGTTTCCATGAGTTTTTCGTTACTATTATTTGGGAACTTTGGAACCACAGGAACAACGTCCTCGCCAAGATATTTTTTTGGAGCCAGCCTCATCTAGTCCAGTGGACGGTGAGTTTTCTCGAGGAGTATAGGGCGGCTACGATTGGAGATTCTCAGAGGAGCATGAGGGAGACTATGACCCCCATATGGATCCCCCCAAGAGATGACACTCTCTCGATTAATGTTGGTGCGGCACTACCTCGCGACTGTGGAGGATTTGGTGTCGATTGTATTGTTCGTGACCACACCGGAGAGGTGATCGTCTCGCGTACGCTTTTCCTGGTTAGGGGGTTCTTCCCCCAGTTTGCGGAAGCGTATGCTGTCCTCTGTGGCATAGAGCTAATTCGCAGTGTCGACGGCAGGAGAGCGGAGATCCAGTCTGACTGCTTGGGGGTGGTCGATGAGGGCGCGACGCCTGCGACTGAGCTTGGGACGATCTTGCACCGCATCTTGAGATAGGTGAAGGCGCTTGAATATTTTAGTATTAGACATACTTATCGTCTTTGTAATGTTGCAGCGCGTAATCTTGCGGGATATGCGATTAACCATCACTCATCTTCGACTTGGTTGGGTTTAGTTCCGCCTTGATCGGAGGAGGTCATTGAGCCGATGATCGGGAGTTGAGGTCCCGCACGGCCACTTAGTTCTCTTGTTGTTTGAGTCTATTTGTGTTTCTGTTTTCATTACAGATGATTTCTATTTTATTCTTATTTTTGTAACCACGATTTTTCTCCACAATATGTGAGAGTTTTTATTATATCTCGTGCCACCGACCGCGTTTTCTAAAGATCTAAATTTGTCAACTTATTGACCACGAAGCAAGAATCATTGTTAAAAGGATTTTAAATTGAAACAAATGGGAACATAGCGTGGGAAAGTTCAACAAAACATGAAAGTTGGGTCGACCACAATCCCATGGACTCTCAACGAGCTCAATGAACCTCAATCATAATAGATGCCACGTGTCAGCAAAAAAACAAATAATAAAAAACAAAAGTAATGCAAAGCGGAAAAGAAAAAGTTGGTCATGATTTTCTTCGGGATGCCCACTCTCACGTTACCGACTTACCATAATCATTTGTATAAATATTTAAAAGGTACGTCATTTAGTTATCCTAAAAAGTCTTTCTGCTCGTTTTTAATATCTAATTTCTCTACGTGGTCCTCAGTTGATATATATAATATTAATTACATACACATATATGTGCGGGATAATGTAGAGATCGATTTTCACCGGTCTGTAAACAGTCACAAGTATTAAATAAACGATAACAATAATGAATAATATGAGTTGCGTTTACAAATATCATTGAGTTTATGTGTTATGAGGCTCGGTTTTTCTCGTTTATTAGCTTGGAAACTTAAGGAATTACAAAGAGTCGAATGTGAAATATGAACTCTGTATATTGTGACGAGCGTAAAAACTTGGATCCTCTTCAATCAAGTTTTACACTGATATTTATAGTCTTCAGAATTTCCCTAATAGTTTGCTAGGGTTTCTCACTCCCTCTGTTAGGATTTCCTCATTTGTCGCTTCACTTTTCTGACGAAATTTCGAGATGTCCTCCAAAATTTGTCAACTAATCCCGTGATTTTCGTATTCAGTTTTACTCTCTGGCTCTAGTTCCCACTTAAACTCCGTCGCTGCCACGTGGACTTCTAGTGACGAGCCTTCCTCGCAGCGACACCCCCCCCCCCCTCGGGACGACTTCTTTCCTCGGGACGATTCTTCTTCGGGACGAGCCTTCCTCGAGAAGAACCTTTATCCGGACGAACTTTCCTCGGGACAAGCCTTTTTCGGGACGAGCCTTTCTCGGGACAAGTCTTCCTCGGGACGAGTCTTCCTCCATGTCGTTTGAGAAATAAAAACGACATAAAATGTGTTAAGAGGGATTTGACGAAATTCGACCTTAAAAGGTAAAATATTTTCAAATTTGAAAAGGACGAGGGTTTTTTTAGGGATGTTAATATAAGCAAAATAGACTTCTGGTAAACAAGTTTTTCGTTCTACCTTTAACCTAATTAAGCACACAACGGCAATGATATCAAATCTGTTATTAGCTTGTTTTAAACTGTTATGCCCTTCCGAATGTAAGAAAATATTGAAGCGTATAATATTTATATGTGTGTGCAGCTAAGTCTACGACAGATATTTTAAACACAAAATTATGCGTGCAATAATAAGGACGCTCAGTACATAGTCAAACGCATAATTTACAATGATTCGTAAATTATATTATTGATTTGCAAATATTTTTTGCGTGATTGCAAAACATAACATAGCTAGGTAGAATAGAAGATAAGTAATAAATAAAATGAAAAGAAACTAAAAATGTATTCCTCACGTAGAGAGAGTTGACATCGTTATCATTGGGATATCTCTTATACGTTTGTACTAAATATATTAATTGGATTTGACACCAAAACACATGAAAACCATACTCTTAGAGCATCTCCAATGCAAGCAACCAAAGTTGCTATACACATAATCAACTATAATATATTTTTTTCTTTTTTTATCCACCTCAATATTAGATTATTTTTTACAAAAATACTCTAATTGAATTATTGGTCATCACTTAATTAATGGTCCCCACACAAATTAAACTATTGGTCTATTTATTATTTTATTAATTTTTTATATTGGTAATAGTGTGGCATGGGTGCCAAAATTTGCACCATTGACACAATGATTACTCTATAAAATAATAGTAATTCTAAAAATAAATGACATGGCATGGCCATGTAGGCATGGAGCAACTATTGTTGCCAAGCATTGGAGATGCTCTTACGCGTGAAAGTCTTGTTCGTGGGCCTTACATTTATCATATGCATCGTACATAATGGTAAATTTTATAATGTGGATAAAAAAAATGGTGAATTTTATCAAGAGCATTGAACAGATATTATATTTTTGATGTAATTTTCACACCGAATGCAATTTAGCTTTTATGTTAAAATTCGATTCATTTCAATTGCACAGTACTAAAGTTAACACTAAGAATTCTTATAAAATTATATTTCTTAATTAAGTTTTTAAAATTTCAATCATTAGTTATATGTCTAGTTTATATATAATAATTATATAATATTTTAATTTATTAATTATGAATATTAATTAATAAATAATTATTTAAAAATGCACAAAATATAAAACGAATGAACTCCATTACGTACACGAATTTGGTGTAACACTATTCATTTGATGTTAAAATTACACCAAATATAACAAAAAAAAAAAAGAGTTTTAGAGTGTTTTTTTACCATTAGAGAACTCCAACTCTATATATGTAGTAGAAGTAGTGTTTTCGTGATTATACACTACCGAATAAAATAGGTAACATATTTTTAAACTTAGAAATTAGTGTTATATATATTGAACAAACAAATAATTGATTTATTTTTATTTGAGTGTCATAAAAAAGACAAATATAATGGGACTAGAAAAATCAATGCACACGAATAAGGAGAGATAAATTTTTGTTTCGTTTTGTAAAAGAAGCATTGTTTTATGAAGCGATCCCCGATCAAAATCAACATAAGGATATCACAATCTTCTTTAGATATGTTTTGTTTCGTAAAAAATCTGGTCAAATTTTATGCGCATGGCCACTTTGTTGTTTCATTACGAGAGAATTGGAATTTTCGTAACAAGTTTATTCATAAGAGATGATGGTGCTAGACGTAAGATTATTAATTTGTCTTGACAATGGTTATTTATAAGAAATGGTGATACTCGTAAGATTACGTTGTCTTTAATGCGACTGATTATTAAAATATCATATAGTTTTATCTCAAAATCAATTGATAATAAGATGAGTTACTCAGGACATGTAAAAGAGTACAAATGATACATTTTTAGTTGGTATAAGATTTTATAATACACTTCTCTCACATTCATATCAGCACCAATGCATCGAATCTTATCAAACTGTTCTTATATTCGGATTGACTTCTTTTTATTATGCAAGTATCGCAAAAAATGTGTTATTAATATGATGATTCATTATGAAATAATATCGAGATATTAATTGCATGCTATTGTAGTATAGTTTATTTCCTTAACAAACTTTGCATTCAAAGACTTTATACACCGGAATTTGTGCAATTAAGGGCAATGAAACTCTAAGAAGATTTTTTCCGGTTTAGGGCACTATAAAAACCGAGTTGCTTCCCATAGCATCCTTGACGTTGTTCAGATATCTCACATAGTTCCTAAACGTGCACGATCGGCGAACTGTGCATCTGAGATCTTTGAGATTAGCAGTGTAAGAGAGTTCAACTCACATAATGTGATTGAATCAATTGAATTTTGTGTTACGTGTGATAGAACTACTTAGGATTGAAGCTGAAAGCTATTGGAATAGACACTATAAAGAGTGTTTTCGTGTGGAATCAAACGGAGACACTAATTCAGGGGGAGAGACTGAATTAGTATTCACATTATAGTTAAGTAATATATGACATTGGTATTAAGGTTATTCATATAAGACCATTGTTGTATTATTAACTTGACTGTTTAGTGAATTATTTTACACAAGGTTGTATGCCCACAGATGTAGGTGACGTTGCACCAACCTTAGTGATCACTTAATGTGTCATTTATTTTCCTGCATTAAATTACTGTTATATCATATTTGATCAGTAAAGTGTTACACACACTGTTGTAATAATGTATATAATATATTGTAGAGCGCCTAGCAAAATTTTAAAAATCCTGAAATCAAACATGCTTGGCGAGTATAGTACTAAAATGAATGATCTCGTAAAAACTCCTTGTGTTGCATCACTTTCTTTGAAATTTTTTTAGAATCAATTGATAATATGAGAATAATTTATGACATGTACAAGGAGTACGAAAACTTACCTCTTGACTCGATGTAATACTTATTAGTACGAGTCTTTTTCACAATTTTTGGAGTTAACTTCATGCGGATTAAGATCCCCATTTCAAGTCTACTCTATTTTAGAGATAAATTTTGAAGATGTAAGAGAGCCTCATTTTCTCCTACGTTGAATTGGCTATAAAACTACTTTAAGAAGCTCTACGCGTTGGATATATATTTTAGTGTGCATTTCGTAATTTTATATGTAAAAATTATGCACAAATTTAATAAGGTTTTCTTAAGCTCGCTTATGTATATTATGTATGTTTAGTTATAGAAATGGATATTTTACTTATTTGCCAAGAATTCCATCTTTAAGTAACGGTTTGTAATAATCCCACTCAATTCAAAAGTTTGGATTAACGGACTTGAGATTTTAAACTTAATATCTGGTCATTATTGGGTGTCATAATTAAAAAAAAAGTTTGACAGAAATTCTTCAACCTTTTTCCAGTTGAAAGGCTAATCTCAATCTAAAGTATATTTCCGTTAAAAAAGCAAAAAAGTTTGACAGAAATTCTTCAACCTTTTTCCAGTTGAAAGAACTTCTAGATTTTATTTTCCATCAGCAAAAGAACAAAAGTTGACGTATTTTTTTTTGCTGAAGGACAAAAGTTTACGTATATTACGGCCATAGGGAATAACTCTAAAGAGAACTATTCATAGCATGCAAACTGAGACACGTGTCTTTACACAACTATAGTGCACCGACTTCATTTCACACTTGGCCATCAGATATCTCCAAAATAATTTAAAAGAATAAAGAAAATCTGAATTTTGTATACGGCTAATAATTAATTTTGTTTCAAGCCGGATATAATTCGGTGGAACAAATATTTAATGAGATAAATGGCACAAAATATTATCATTTTTAATTAATTTTTTAAAATATACTAAAATTAATTTTTTTAAATATAAGTACAAAAGATTTTTATATTTTATTTTATATTAACATATGATTACTTATTTTTTAAAATTAAAAAAATTTAAAACCGTTCTTATACTTGTGTTAATTTTATTTTTTAAAAGATATATGATTTTTTCAAGTAAAAAATACTTGTATTTGGAGAATAAAATGAGTTATGATGAATTATGAAAAAATGTTAATTGGAGCTATTTCTCGTTTAAAAATAGGGATTTACGTCTTGACTCATAGTCAGTCCATACGGTTATTTTGATATATATAAATAGTTAAACGCAAACGGATAAATTTGAATAGATAGTGTTGATGGATGGCAATCCCCGAATTTAACTCTTGAACCATTCAAATAAACAAAAACAGGCTTTACTCTTTAAAAAGTTGTAAAAGAAATGATTTCAGTTTTTAAAGTAAAATGACACGCTTTTTACAAAACTAATTTTGAATTTCTCTCTGGCTTTTTCCCTATCCCCAATCCCTATCTCTCGCTATATAAACCAGCATTTCTTTAACAACAGAAACCCACTCAAACAAAAATCACAAAACTCAAAAAGAGAGAAAGAGAAAGAGAGAGAGAGACTCAAATTCACTTTCAAACACACGCGCTTTCTCTCTCAATGGCGGTTCTGCGGTGTACGTCGGTGATGTTGGCGGTGGCGATCGTGGCGATCGCAGCGACGACCGGAGCGTCGGCGAAGGGGAACCACGCGCCGGCGCCGGGGGCGGATTGTTCGACCCTAGTAATGAACATGGTGGACTGTCTGTCGTTTGTGTCGAACGACAGCACGACGGAGACGCCGGAGCCGACCTGCTGCACGGGACTGAAGATGGTGCTGAAGAGCGGACCGGAGTGCCTGTGCGAGGGCTTCAAGAACAGCGCTCAGCTCGGCGTCGTTCTCAACATGACCAAAGCCCTTTCTCTCCCCGCCGCTTGCAAGGTTTCAGCTCCTTCCGCCACCAATTGCGGCCGTAAGTTTTCCGATCTCCGATCTCTCTTTTTTTTCTTTTTTCTTTTTTCTTTTTAAGATCAAATCTGTTTGAAGCTGACACTCTATGCTCAGTATATTATGCCGATTATGTATTTTCCAGCCTGATATCTATTTCGAATAGCTCGATTTGTTTTTCTTATTATTATTCTTTTCGTTTGATTTATTTGTTACTTTTTTATTCATGATTTCTTTTGTTTTTGGATTTAATTCTTGCAGTGTCACTCCCTCCTGCCGGTGCTCCAGGTACTTGTTCTATACAGATTAATTAGTCTTAGCTTCTGATTTACATTTCTCAGTATTTATGTTTTTTCATATTTTTATTTTGCATTGCCATGTTCTTGAGTATTGGAATTTGATGAAATATTTTCTCTGGTTTCATTAAAATAAATTAAAAGAACGTTTTCTTTTTCACTTACAGAGGAAATACAAGTTTTCTGTTGACTATCTTTATTATGTCCTTAATATCTCAAATTACTATAATTCAATATGGGAGATCAATTCCACTTTCCTAATCTAATTCAATTCCAAAAAACGTATTTATAATTCTTTGACTAATGTATGGTCTCATGATCTCATCCAATGTTCAAAATAAATTTATTATGACTCATTAATCATTTGTATATATTTTGCATGTTTTTTAGTTGCCGTTTCTCCGGGAAGTTCTGCATCTTCGCCGGACGGAGCAGTTTCCGCCTCCGTCCAAGCTCCGGCGCCGTCTCCCGGAGGACCTCCTCGTTCCGGCGCCTCTGCCGGAGTTTCGTTCTCTGTGGGCTCAGTTCTGATCGGAGTTTTTGTGGCTTCACTCTCGTCCTTCTAAATAAGCTTAACTTCTTCTCAGTGCTCTCACTTTGAGAGTGAATTATGTTTGTTATGAGATGTATCATTTATGCTATTTAATTAATTATGTTTGACCATTCGGGTTTCCTATCCTGTCTTACATTCGTTACTAGAGGAGAATTTAATATTTATAGAACATTCGTTATTTGGATGAGGTGGCAAATTGTATTTTTTAGATTTTTTTTCCGTTGTTTTTCTTTTCTTTTCCACGTCTTCTACCAACAACAAACGCACTATACTTTGGCTTAAAATTCCAATTTTTTACCAAAAAATAAAATTTAATTCACCAAATTGAAATTAGACTAATAAATTTATTTTGACTTTTAACTACTAATTTTTTAATTAAATTCCAATTACTTTCCGATTGGGGATTCTTTTATTAATATAAAAAATAGCTGTTTCAAGTAGATAATAAATTACTGAAGTATTGATTTAAGTGCTCCTAAAATAAGCACTACTAATTCACTTGAGTTTGATATTTAAAGATTTAATCTTTAAAAAAAATTCCTTTTTACATTCTACTAAAAGTATAAACAAAATTAGATATTGGGCGAATTAAATTACATATATTTTCACGTTTATAAATAATCCTGAAGGATTTAGTGGGATAATTAATTCATTTTACAAAAATAATTTTGCATGTTTAGGGCTGAAGTATATACGTAGCCAATGCTGAGATTAGTTGAACTTTAAAAATTTATTATCTTAAGCGATACATGGAGAAGTAATAGGTTTTCATATCTTTGTATCTATTTGATGTTTGATGACTTTCTGAAAGTAACTCTTCTAATATTTGTTTTGATAGTACGTCGTCGATGAAATCTTTTTTTTTCCTTCTCAGATTTATCATTTGTATTAGGCTAATCTGATAGATAACTTTGTTGGATATGAAATTTCATTTATAATACTTCAATTGTTTATTCTGGTTATATTTGACACATTTTTTAATTAGAATTATTAGTCAGAAATAGGAGATACAAGGAGATTTCGATTGTACAAATATATAAATTTAATATGGTAGCACGCAAACAAATTAAATTATTGGGCAGTGAGAAAGAGAAATAGGAGATACAAGGAGATTTCGATTGTACAAATATATAAATTTAATATGGTAGCACGCAAACAAATTAAATTATTGGGCAGTGAGAAAGAGTGATTTCTACTATACCAATCAATCATGTTTTTTTTAGAAAGTGTCGTCGGTGCCACGAAATAGCATATAAGCCCTCACGTGTGGCGGAAGAAACTATGGTTACAAATATATGAATAAAGCAGAAACCAAACGGTAATAAAAACAAACATACAAATAGACTCAATCAACCAGGCCTCTAAGTGAAGTGACAGCGACGCACGTCAGGGAAACCCTCACCACCACATGGGATGCTCATGATTACCGCAACGTCCTCCTCACTAAATATCGCAGTAATAAGATCGACGTCCCAACTACCATCAAATCTCATGAGATCGGTAACACGCATATCGGGAGAACCCAAAAAAGGTCAATCGAAAGTAAAATATATTATTTATTAAAATTTATTATTTACAAAAATTATATATATTATTTTTAAGACAATTTTGTTGTGACTGGAGACCGAACCCACGATCTTCTAACTGAAAGTCATGTGTTATTACCACTAAATTATCCTAACTATTTATCTATCTATATATATATATATATATATATATATATATATATTAATAGTCCTACCAAAATTTAAGTATGGTTCGACAATAGCTTCAATAAAAATTGTAGAGAATTTGTTATCATGAGGTATAAGTCGGCCACTTAAAAAAAAATTAGGGGATAATTAAGATAATTTAGTCATAAAATTTTTAAACATTTTTGTTTCAAGCTCACACATTAGAATCAATCAAGCTTGTCAATGACGAAATCGAAAGTCAAAAGAGAATATCACCGTAAAAAATTGATCTAAGACGAATTCAAATATTCACATTCCAACGTCATGGTGCGACGTGGTGATGATGTCGACAATCTTTACGGCACATGTCCTAATTGTCTAGATTTATTACTGTTTTTCAACTCTATTTATTATCGAAATTATCGTCTAATTCTTTATTGTTATTAAGTTCGCACTTCATCATATTTTTTTTAATTTCTCATATAATATTTCGATACGAAATTTTGATTTAAATTCACTTTTAAATATAAATCATAAAATATTAATTATTTTATTTCGTAAATATTGATAATTAAATATGACATCTAACAATTATGTGATCGCGACAATTTTATTTACGATTACTATCGACACATAATCATGGTGATGAATAAAAGTGTGTTATGGGCTTTGCATTATAACCATAAAGTGTCATACGTTTTAATTTCATTTAATATTTATTTGCGAAAGTAATAAATAAGTTGATGTTATCGACATAATTAGCCATAAATAATTGCTTCACAAATCGGCGTCATTCAAAATCAAATAATTTGTTCAAATCAACCATATATGTTTTACTAAAAGAAAAGGAAAATAGTTTACAATTAAATAATAATAAAAAACGACTTAAGTTAGAAAAAAAAAACACAAACTGAAGCTGATATAATGGTCGTTAAGTCCAAATTAATTGTCAGATTATATCGATTGGTTATGTTTCTAAACGTTTTCAAACTGTCATCCAAAATGTAGTATGTTCTTTTACTACGAATCTATAACCTACGCAGTTTATTTTGTTATTGCTTAGAGCAACTCCAAAATGGAGTTTGCTACAGTGTCACGCCATAATTGGCGTGGCACTGTTCACGACTGCATTTTTTTTAAAAGTTTTTTTACAATTATTTATCAAAATTATTAATTATATTTTTAACAATTATACCATGTTTATATGATTTGTAATTTACATATTTGTAAAATTATATTATGTTTGCATTAATTTGTAATTTACACATTTGTAAAATTATATGATGTTTAAAAAAGTATAAATTTATCATATTAAATATTTAAAATACCACAATAAATAAGAGAAGTTGAATATAATTGAAAGATAGTAAGTAAATATAAGGGTATAAACATAAATAAGAGAAGTTGAATATAAAATTAATATATCATTGGTGTAAAAAATGGAATGGGGATGGAGATGAGGTAGTGTTTGATGTGACATTTACTGCAAAATGGAGTAGAAAATGGTGTAATGGGATGGAGATGGTCTTAGTTAGCAAATTTAGCTAGCCTTTTATAAAACGATTTGAAAATTTGAGTTATTCAAAGAATCATCTTTCAAAATCAAATAAAACGAATTGAGGTTGTTTAACCGTGATCACATTTAAATTGATCTTGAAATTTTGTACGAAAACCATCATAGTCGTTATCGTCGTCTTAGTTGACGGCAAGCCATTATCATTTTTTGCCATGTCTTCTATCTTTCATGCTTTGTCTTATTTTCGATTATTTTTGCAAGTCTTTTTATCTAGAGATTGTTAGCAATATTACATATAATAATATTGAAAAATAATATAAAAACGAAGTGAGATGAAGTAAAAGTAAACCAGCGAAATAAAAAACAAATGTTGAGTTCGTTGATGACTGTTAGACAGTTTGTTTGAAGCTTTTATCGCCCTCCCAGATACGAGATGTCTGAGCAAAAGTCTCCCAAATTCCAACGACGTAAGGCGAGCTTATATTGGCACTCAACTCGATTTCGACGAATTGACTACGTGTGTCGGATTTACACCGAACTTAGTGGACTTACACCGGACTAAACTTATAAACAAAATAGTCATATCATAAAATATTGAAAATATGGTATAAAATTTAAAATAATATTTAATATAGTAAGATATCGAAGAGCTTCCAATTATGCTCTAAAATATCTTTATAAATTTAAACATGTTGATAATTTAAAAATTAAGCAATTTTTTGTTGAAAAGTACTGCTGCAACATATAGACAATATCATGAAGTCTTTTGCATTTCTCGAGGTATTTTTGTTTTTACCATGACTTTATTGTCGTGCAAGTGATTTTTTTTTTTGAAGAAATGCGGGCGACACCATCAAGAAATATATTGCAATCCTCAGTTAAATGGCGGAGGAATACCGTGGTTACAAACACGATTCTACATCATAATAAACATCTTGAGTGGCAAATGGGGGGACATTCTCCTCCCAACGCACATTGGCATTAACCTTAAGCTCAAATTTTCCTAAGCTATGGGCAGCTGTATTACAACCACGAGGGATAAACATGAACATACATTCTGAAATTCAAAGACGCTACCTAAATGTTGTAGAGGATTGCTCCCAACTTTGTAGGCTGAATGATGTTGTCCTTGATGGCCCGGATCACGCTGAGGCAGTCGGACTGCACAACCACCCGTTGTTGACCCATATCTCCACCAACATGCAGTCCCCGGAGGACAGCTGCAGCCTCCGCGATCTGCGACGCGAATCCAGCTCTTTTCACCTAGATTTCCGACGTTAAGACTGGGCCACGGCGGTCGCAGACAATGCAGTCGATCCCCACCCGCTTGCCTCGAGCATCTACTCCCGCATCGACACTCACAGCCACCATGCCATCCTTTGGGGGAGGCCAATTCGCCTTCTTCGGGGTCTCGACGTTCTCCTTCAAGGTCAAGTTTGCCTTTTTATAATCGTCGAGATAGGCGGTGGTCCAATCAATGAGCTCATCCTCCTTCCAAATTTCTCGTCTCATGGATACGTTGTTCCTGTGATTCCACACTTCCCAAATCAAAGCCAAGAAAAATCAAATTTACCTTTATTGAGATTCTCCCACGCTTTCGTAAAGATCACGGAAGCCTCCTCGCCTCGCACTTTTCCCACCACTCCGCCAAACCCCGCTGCCTTCCACATTTTTCGGGTCCACTTGCACCCCAAATAGTGTGATAAACGATTTCGGGGCCGGCTCGACACAAGTGGCAGCGGCTATCCTCGACGATTCTTCGAGTCACAAGTTTGGTCATCACCAGGATCCAACTTTTGCAGATTCTCCAAGCCAAAAGTTTGATCTTCGGGGGGACCAAGCATTTCCAAAGTGCTTTCCACCACAAGGCGGACTCCTGGGGGTTGGAGGTTCCGGCCGAGTGGTTGTTCGCCAACGCCACTCTATAATCACTTTTGACCGAATATTCGATGTCCCTGGAGAAGTGCCACCTCATGGTATCGTCCATATCATTCTCGCTTTCCGGGATCCTTAGGATAGCTTCCACATCTTCCTCTACAAAGATACCTCGGACCAAGGTTTCATTCCATCTCACATCATGGTACTTAAGTTCCGCCACTCTCGTGTTCTCGGGAATTAGGGTAGTCGGTAAGGGAGTGGGACTTCCCATTGGGAACCCATTTATTCCCGAGGTCCGGGCCGACTCACCATTTTCCACTTTCCATCTCGTACCTTACTCTATAATCTCCTTTCCCCAAAGAAGACTCCTCCACATCGATGACGCGTTCAATTTACATTTGGCTCCCATGATTTCCCCTTTAGGAAAATAACACTCGCGATAAACTCTTCCTACCAAGCTATTTGCCCGACGAATAATTTTCCACACTTTTGGAAATGAGCGCTTGGTTAGCCTTCTCCAAGTCTCTAAACCCGAGCCCACCTTAATCTTTGTGCGTTGTCAACTCTTCTCATTTACACCAATGAATCTTCTTTTCTTCACAATTGCCCCACCAAAATTTAACGATCGCACTGTTAATGTCGTCGATGAGTCCTTTGGGTAGCCGGAATACACTCGATACATAAGACGAGATGGCTTGGAGTATCGATTTAATAAGAGTCTCCTCCCGGCTCGAGAGAACCAAATTCCTCTCCACGACTTGATCTTCTCACAAACTCTAGCGCTGGCAAAAGCAAATAGCTCTTTCCTTCGCTTACCGGATACCGTAGGCAGCCCAAGATAGCGACGGAGGCACTCGATTATGGACACTTGGAGAAGGGAAACTATGTCGTCCTTAATTTCTGGTTTGACGGAGCATCCAAAGCAAATATCCGATTTGACGTAGTTGACCCGTTGACCCGTTGCCCCGACGCTGCGGAATATCTCTCAAGGCAAGAGGCCACCGCCGCTGCCTCCTCAAGGCTTGCTTTGTGGAATATGAGGATGTCATCGGATTACATTTAAATAAAATTACGATTTAAAATGTCCTCCCAAATTGAGTCTCACAAATTTAAAATTTTAAAAAAATAAAAATACCCGAGACGATGATCGAAAAAATTCACGGGGCCATAACAATGAAGATCCATTCACAAAACACACACACAAGCATTCATAACGCAATTCAAATCATACAAAAAACACAACACCAAACTAGTCGAACAATTTCTAAATTAGTCATTAAATCCTAATTTTAATGCATTTTGCTGCTCTGATACAATTTGTTGGAAATTATTTAACGATTTAACAATATTATTATATAACACGTCGATATGTGGCGGAATTATATAATAAGATATAAAAAATAAATTAAACACGTTTTAATATATTTAACGACCTAGACATTAAAATTAATAACATGTCAATACACTATTTATTCTAAACGTGTTGTCACCAAATTGAATAAAACGATCTAATTGTTGGTGACTGATGCACCTTAGTAACCATATTAAGTGCGGAATATTATTAATTGCATTCACATTAGCCAATTAATAATAATAATTACTAAACAAGATCCAAATTTATTAATTTAATTCAATTACGAAAGCAATTCAGCAACCAATGAATAGAAGAGGCGATTAGTAAACTCACATGGATTTTGGCTCATCTACAGAACGCTCCAATCCAATGCTCGATCGGTCTTCAAGCTTTCACAACTCCTTCGTCTGATTTAGTACTCGAGGATGACACCGTAGTCTTCCGAAACGTAATCTCCGAGACGAATAAGAAAGATGAGTGGGCACAGTCGATATCTCACTTAGATCACAAAACCATATTGTTTCGGGATCTCGCTCCTATTATTTTAGAATTGCAATTATCAATTCCGGGAATAGGTGGAGGAAAATAATCGGCCAAGAGAGAGAGATAGAGTTTGCCGAATTCCTGTCTCCCTGAGTCCCTATTTATAGCCTTGGTAGGAAGATAACCCCTGAGAGATTTTCTCTCATATCTGTTGAAATATTCTCTCCTTCTAGAGATATTTTCCTCTTTTGAATTTAATCTGTGCCATTAGATCTCAACTGAATATCTAAACTCTTTCTCATCCATCAGATCAATATATATGGTTGAGAACATTTTTCTTCAAAGAGAAATTCAGGGGGAGAAAGGGGGAAGGAGAATCGACCGCCCCTAGGGTCTATCCCTAGGGGATTTTCGGCCATCTCCTTGTTAAGCCCAATCCGAAATTTCCCAAGCCCAAAATCCAACTAAATTATTTATTTACTTGATTCAACAATAAATAACCAATTATGCTATAAACATTTAGTTAATTTTGCGAATACCCGTTTTCCAAAATTAATGATGTCAATCACCATTACAGCAAGTGAGATTAAATAATTACATTATTATTTGAAAGTTCTTATCCGTCTTTATCAGAGCCGAATCGGGGACCATGGACCTAGTAGTAGAAGCTTAACGAATCCAATGAAAAAGACGATAAAGTCTTATCTCTTTTTCTCATCGATTCGTCTAGTCTTTATCAATACTCCACCGTGTAATCAAAGACCGAACCCTTCTTTAATACTATAATTATATTTACTCATCGTGACGAGTGTCCACTGATATAGTCAGTTCGTGATCAAGATCCTCCAGGTTCAACACGTGTCAAGAGAAGTCAATTTATTCTGTTATACTTCTCTTGATACATACTAGCCCTATACATTGTTGCTTCTCCAACGAAATATTCTCTCGAACGTTAATTTATTTCGAAAGTGCGCGCAATCAATCGATTCTGAAATAAACCCTTAGGTAAGTGAACATTAACCTCCTTTCAGGGAGGCTGGATTCCATATATGTAAATCACTTCCCACTCGAATCATGCTCTGAGAAGACTTCCAGAGGAAGACTCCCAAGACATAAACAGTGATTAACATGAATAGCCTTTTAGCGAATGAGTTAAAGACCTCAGAGACATGATTCAGTGTCCATGATCACTTCAAGATTTAGATCAAGTCTCACTGTGACCATCATAGTGAACTCGGTTAGTGCGTCGTAATGTCTTTAAACGACACATATACCCTAAGGCCTGTCCAGGTCGTACACTTACCACAAGTGTAGAATCCTTCCACATAGTGATCAACCTTCACTCATGTGTTCCATATATATGACTTTCAATATAGCTTCCCAGGCGTATATCAATCATCGACCTAGTTTAGCACACCGCCCGAACTCAGGTGCCCAACACGTGATTCAGTTTGATACGGAGTCTATGGTATGATGAATGTTCTATAAATCTTATTACATAAGAAATAACCATTTCAATTCGAATAAATCATAAATGTCAAACTTTATTTTATTAATAACATCAATGAGAATTTACATGAGTATCTTCTCAAGCGGGCAAGAATTCCTAACACTAACAACTTATAAACACATTTATAAAAATCAATTGCAGATCCAATTCGTTTTAAGAGACTTACATGTGAGGTTGTAAACAAACTCGTGCGTTGCTAGCTAACGTCAGAGCGCCTCGTCGGATTCCAAGAATCTGCCCTGCCGGAATGGGTTGTCAGGCTAGCCGGAATAGAAGCTGGTCGGCCAGTCAGGATTGTAAAATTACCCTTCATGTGTATCGGTAACTTAGAGGAATGTAAAATTACCGTTTTACCCCTGAGTTATTATTTCACTAATTCCTTTGTTATTTGTGAATGAGAAAAACATAGAGTAAAATGTCTTTACATGTCACATGTTTTAAGCAAAGAATATTCTATTCGATGAATACCATGCCTGCTTTATTTATTCACACTCTGATAACAAAGCATAGTGTGATACTAATGCATTAGCATTGTTTCAACACGAATTATGTATCTGTGAATCACATAACCCAACATGACAGTGTTATGACACCAACTGTCTGGTCAGATGCAACTTCAATTTAGTCACTTCCCATTGACAAATCAAATTTCATAAGGTGTCACATCGATTATACATTCACTTCAGGATTTAGTTAAGTACCAAAATACCCCTCGCATGTGATCTTGAAGTTTCGAGTGATTAAACAGTTTTATCTCCAGCTTCAGAGTATCACATATGTCTTGTTCAATATCTTCTATAAGATATCAAGAATGAAACACAGGGTCACAGCTCTCTATATCACGAGACAAGATATCATAATTCAATCAAACAACCATTACTCAAATTTGATTGCCCTATCGATCTTTAGATTGAGAACTAATGTTTAAACTAGTAACAAGGGGCTATCTTGTCAAGTCTGTACTTAGTTCCCCTTTCGTCGATAAAAGTTTCAGAGCGTAGTAAACATACATAAACACAATCTTAATTAAGAATGGATATTTAATTTTATTTAATGTTTCAGCGAAAACCAAAAGTATTTATAATGTCTAATATCTCATTTGTGGGCACCAATCCCAACACGAGTTGCTATGGAGAGTGTCAATATTTCTTACGTAAGTTATTATGATCCAACGGTGATGGAGAGTTAGTGGAAGGAGTTCCGGTAGCTGAAGGTTCCTCTTAACGTGAAACTCTTTTGTAAGAGATTGTGCCCTGGTCATATACTAGCTATATCAGTGTAAGCCTCGAGGAGGATCACCTCATGCGACAATCGTCATGTGTGTAAGAGACGAGAGAGACAGTGTTCCACACAATTTTGGGGTAAAGTTGGAGTACGAGAGTTTGGAAGGAAATTGGATGCGACCACATCCTCCACCTTTCAGAGGGTGACGTCTTTGACACCAGACTGATTGCCGTTCTTAAGGTTAGTACTTGTGAGCTTTTCATCACTATTATTTGAAAGTTAGAAAACTATAATATACCAGAGGCCAACATGGAGCCATATACAGCTAGTGCAGTGGCGGTGAGCTTCCTCGAAAAGTTCAGAGTGGCTTCCCCAGAATTTCCACCGCCGAGTGATTTTGTTATTCAGATCCCTAAATGAACTTTGCCGAGATAGGGTTTCATCTTGAATAACATCTATGCGGTGTTGACTCGTAACCAGGGAGGATTTGGTGTGAACTGCATTGCGAGAGACCACATAGGACATGTGATCGTCGCACATACGCTTTTCCCTACTACGGGGTTCTGTCCATAGCTTGCGGAGGCATATGCGGTCTTCTAGGGTATAGCGTTAGCATTAGTATCAACGCCATGAAAGTGGAGACCCAATCCGACTGCTTGGGAGTGGTCCAGACAGTGACAGAAAGACTAAAACCGGTGACATAGTTCGCGACGCTGCTTCTTCACATCTTCAGAGAGGTGAAATATTTAGACGAGTTTTCTATCATTCATATTTTGCATCTTTATAATGTCGCAATCCATAATCTTGCTCGTTTTGCTGTCAATCACGACTCGAGTTCGACTTGGATGAGATATGTCCCTCTTGTTCGGAGGAGGCCATTGGAGTCGATGATCAAAAGTTACGATCAAACTTAGGAGGTTAGAAGCTCAGTTTGTTTTAAAATTGTTTTTATTTGTAAATGTGGTTTCTTTTATTTAATATATATTTTATAATTATGGTATTCTTTTGCCATATGTAAAGACATTCAATTGACCACAATTTCTAAAAAGAAAATTTATTCAATTGAGTGATTGTTATCTTATTGACATGTAATTATACTACAACATCATAAAGAACAATAATTCAAATGATTTCACTCTGCCAAAGAGTTTTTTTCTAACTCAACTCGATCAAGATGATTATGACAAAACATGATAAATTCATTTTTCTCTCAAATAGCAGAAAAAAAAAATCATAGAATAAACCATAACAATAAACTAACAAGAAGCAACATCGATTTTAAAATGATCAATTGACGAATATAGGGGAATCATGAACGTGTTAAAATTGGCTCATGCTACATCAGTACAGGGCTGACCTATGCAGTAAGTAAAACAAGCCTTTGCTTATAGCCTAAATATTTTGTGGAATAAAAATACTCCTTTATTGAAAGTTTAAAAGCCTACAAATTTGTAAAATAAAAGGCCTAATTATGACTTATTTTTATGATTAAATATATTTGAAATTTGAAAGATTTTTTAGTGTCTTTCCTCGCAAGTTATTTTCTAACAGCCATTTTTTTTTGCTACTAATTTTTGCCGAAACTTTTGTTCTTTAAAAAGTTTCAGTAATTCAAAAGTACAAACTCTAAGGTAAATTTTAATTAATAAAGCTATTTATTTACCTTTTAAATTTATCATCACTAAATTGTTTTCCTCTACATTAGTGATCATTTTATACGTTTATAGACATGTTTATTGTATTCAATATGAAGAGAACATCCAACTCCAACTAAATGATTTATCTTTTAAACTTGTTTATCTCTTTTAAATTTTGATGATTTAGATTTGTGTACTTGTCACTACTAAAAAAAATATCTTTAGAAGCGACAAGGGGAATTAGAAGCGACATTTGGACATTAGAAGCGACTAGTTGCTTCTAACGTAAACACCCCGATTTTTTCCAAAATATGAATATTTTGACTTTTAGAACCGACTAGTCGCTTCTAATTGTTGTAGTCGACATATTAGAAGCGACTTGTCGCTTCTAAATGCCAAAATTATTGGCTCGCACCCTCCGCGCCAAATATTTCAGTATATTTGGGCATTATAAGCGACTAGTCGCTTCTCATGTCGCTTATAATACCCAAATTATTTTGCTCCAAAATTCCTCCGCAAAAATTTCGTTAAATACAGAAAAGTGGGTATTAGAAGCGACTAGTCGCTTCTAATGTCGCTTCTAATGCCCCAAATATTTGACTCCAAAATTATTCCGCCAAAATTTCGCTAAGTACAGAAAAGTGTGCATCTAAAACTGAATTAGAAGCGACTTTTCCTAAAGGCCTTTTTTTCCTAGTGTGTTTAGTTATTTTTATTTATTTCTTTTCAATTTCAAAAGCTAAAATGTGGATTTTTTTTCAGATGCATATAATGCTTATAATATTACTAACTATTGTTATAATTGTAGCTTTCTAAATAATTTATGAAAGTTGAAATTAATAAAATTCTAGTTGAGATCAATACGTTGTACGTTGTACTTGAAAAGAAATGTTATATAAATTTGAATGTAAACATTTAATTAATATGTGCACGTCACAATATTGCTAGAAAGCTTCAAGTTAAATCCATATCGATTTGCTAGATATTTGGATCAGAAATAGGACAAATTGAAGACGTGTGTCAAATATATATTTTTTCGTTTTTTTACTCATAAGGTCTCACGTTTATATTTTGCTTAATGTTTCGGTAGTGATTGGATCGGTCCTGCATCACTACCCTATAAAATTTATTGTTTAATAGATCGCACAAACAAAAATCAAATTACGCATAACAAAATAAACATTAAAATAAAAACGAATTCATATTAAATCAAAAGTAAGGTTCATCAAATATAAATATAAGAAAGGACGAAAGACGAATGATTGGATTTGAGTCCAATAAATCCAAACACTTTTTCTCTTAAAAAAGCTCACAAATTAGCCAAACACCATAGCAAAAGTAACATAAAAACCTCAAAACATATATTTATTTTAACTAAATAAATTACACTACAAGGTACACGTTGAGGATGTACAACATGAGTAGTGACATTTTTGAAACTCCTATATTATAACACGATTCACGAAGTATATATTGGAAATCTTGTATAAATATCTTTACACATGTCACGTATGTTTCTATACGAATAAGTTTTGATATATAGAGTTTTAAAATTATATTCATTTAACTTATTTTAGTAGACATATGTAATGAAAAAATTATTCGAAATGATTTTAAAATGGTATTTTAGCCATCTTGTTTTTTTTTTCTTTTCGTTTTTGTTGTTTTTAATTAATAATATTTTCATCTCTTTTCATTCATGAAAGATGAAACACAAGTCAGCTTATCTCTAATTTTTGTATTCATTTTGCTCATATAATAAACTTTTCTCTACCGTTAACTCGAAAAAAATAATAAACTTTTCTCTACCGTAATCTGGTAAAATCACTAGCATTGCACGATTAAAGTTAGAAAACATCGTGACCGTCCGATTTAATAAAAATAATCTCAGTATCTAACGGCTGATAGGAGCGACAACCCATTGAGCCATACCGAACCATTACGCCAACAGCATTCTATCCGAAAAAAGTAAAACCCAATCGGAGCCGTTAATTTTCTGACACCAACACGACTTAATGAACGGCTCAATGAAATGCCACATCATCAATCCTCGTCAAAATCCAATCTCCAATAACAGGATTCCGCTGTCCTCCTATATAAAACAATGCGAAACAAATTACAAATCACTCAACAGAACACGTAAAACTCAATCCCAATTTATCTCAAACCCTCATTGTCGATTCCTTTGTTGCGAAGAAAAATCTACGATTTCAATGGCACCGAAGGCAGAGAAGAAGCCAGCGGAGAAGAAGCCAGTGGAGGAGAAGAAGGCTGCGGCGGCAGAGAAAGCTCCGGCGGAGAAGAAGCCGAAAGCCGGAAAGAAGCTTCCGAAAGACGGCGGTTCGGCGGCGGCCGGAGAGAAGAAGAAGAAGAGGACGAAGAAGAGCGTCGAGACTTACAAGATCTACATCTTCAAGGTTCTCAAGCAGGTTCATCCAGACATCGGAATCTCGAGCAAGGCTATGGGAATCATGAACAGTTTCATCAACGATATCTTCGAGAAACTCGCTCAGGAAGCTTCGAGACTCGCTCGCTACAACAAGAAGCCGACGATCACGTCTCGCGAAATTCAGACCGCTGTGAGACTTGTCCTTCCTGGAGAGCTCGCCAAGCACGCCGTTTCGGAGGGAACCAAGGCCGTGACGAAGTTCACGAGCTCGTAAATTGGCTGGCCGTTGGCGTGCGTTAGTATGTTTAGGTTTTCAAAAACGTGTTTCCTTGATGTGTTTGTTTGATCGAATCTTGAGTGATCTTTGTGCTAAAGATCATCGTTCGTATAGTTTTTTTATATTTTTGCAATTAGATCTAGTTGCTTTTACCCTCAAATATTAATGATTGATAGCACTCAGCTTATAATCTCCCTTGGGTTGTTTCTACTACTTGTGCTGTGGTTTCGTATTTCAATGCTTGAAATTGATTTGGAACTCCGCATATGAATTGCAGCATTCATCGTATCTCAAGGAAATAGGAAATCTGGTTCATGCAAATAACGCACTAGAAAAGTTACTAGAAGGAGATAATTTATCATCGTTTTATTCGAACATGGATTAATCTATATGAAATAGTTTGGAAACTGGTTTCTGGATACAAATGCTAATCGTTTTTATGTTCTGCCTTCTCCATTTGGTTAACTACGAAGTTTGTTCATTAGTATGCTCTTTATCAAAATTGTCAATCAAACTATAATTTTTGTGAGAAGTTTGTAGTTTTAGTGTATCAATATTAAACTGCCTGTATAGTTATGGTTCTCTATTAGTTTAACGCCGAAGTTTCGTAGAATTATAAATGGTTTACTCGCATAATTGTCCAAGCGCCAAGTGATATAATATGATATTTAAACCTTTTGGCGGATGGAATTCCATTTGAGGATCAAATCTGCTTCTTCTTTTTTTCCTAGGAACAAAGGAATTCCTTTTTATTTTTTATATATAGATATTCTTATTAAAAGAATAGAACAAATTTGAATCCTTACCTCAACTAAAAACTTAAAGTGAGGTCCATAGTATAGTTTTTTTTACAGTGCAATAAATTGCGACAACATATGTCAATCTTTTTAAACTTATTGAAGTTTGAGGGGAAATAAGTGAATACTAACCCACTTGAATTCGATTACAAAATGAGTTTGACATCATTTTACGTGTATACGACAGATTCACTTCGTTAAATTAAGTGAAGTTATTTTTTGGTAAATAAGACGTTATCTCTTCAATTATTTTAAGATGCTCGATTGAATTTTTTTGTTTTTCTATTTACCCTTTCAACAAGTGTATCAATTTACAAAAAATGAAATAAATTGCATCATTGCGTAGAAATATATATATTGAACAAAATTTCGACGAAATATATATAATAACCCTATATTTTGAATGTAATTGTAAAGTTAGATACCATTCAAATAACAAAAGCTCCCAAAACATTTTAGCTACCATTCAAATCGTCGAACAAAAAGGATTTTATTAAGATATGAATGTCATTCTCTAATGTTAACCATGAGAACAATGAGGAAGAAAATCACAGAGCCATCTCTTGGACAACAATTTCAACTGCTCATAAAACAGATTTTCAATTTTATAAAACAAAAAAGAAGAAAACGACAGAACAAGTCCGAGCTCGTTATCACTTCAGCTTTTCAAATAGTTTTGGAGCCACCTGCGTTGTATCATCGAACACCATATCAGCAACATAATAAAGACGGTATTGCCGGGAAAAAAAGAGAGCAAGAGTCCATTATAGGAAGAGTTTTCTAATTTCTTTTAACTATATGCGACAAGGAAATACTAATACTTACACATTTGTCAACACAAGACCAGTAATCAAAATATTGTCCAGTACAGTGCTTGTGCCCAGATTCATCGCCCTGGATCCTTTTTACACAGGCCTGTATAAAGTGAAAAAAGATGTATTTCATAAGAAAATATTAATGGTGAGTCAAGATTTCATACATTACAAAACGTTTTGGAAGACGCAAATTTTTTTAATAGCAGAGAGAATCCAAAACATGTTCCCAGAGTTTGAAGTTTATCCATTTGATAAATACTCCAAGCAATGTTGATTAATTCTATGCCAAGTTAGTTTTATCAGGGATAGCTTTTACTTACTCATTACATCATAAGAACAAAACCGACAATTGTATTGTACCAAGTAATACCTTTGAACCCATTTTGACTATACTACAGCAGAGTGATTGTGGTTACAGAGAGCCTAGCAGTAGTCATTAACCAGATTGTACAGAAATGAACAAGAGTTGGCATATTTTATACAGCTAAATTATAAGACGAGAAACAGGTGACTTGTTTATATAGATTTTGTTCCCAACAGAATTCGACACATGAGACATAGTGATCCAACGAGAAACAGTGGAAACATACATTTCTTCTAAGATCAGATAGCTGACTGGTTTTGGTTAGCAATCAAGCTTAAAGCGGTTAGAAATTTAGCCTCTTGACGACGGTGTTATGAAGCAGGGATCAGACTAAGTATGTATCTTCAGCGGTCTAGAATATGTTGCGGAAAAAAATATACTACCAAGGGACCGATATTCTAAAGATAAAGAGGCTGTGAGTTTGGAAACATAAAAAAACTTTAAGGTCGAAAACACTCCCCATGAAGAGGTTATGAAGACCCTTGTGAAATTCCAGAACCAGAAGATTCCTGACTTACAAATTTATTCATGTTTCAATAAGTGTCACACGGTATATACCTGATATTCGAGTAAGGGCTTCACACACTTGGGCTTGCATGACTCTTCAAGGTACTTCTTGGGATCAACGGGATCTTCGTCCGCCCTGATTTTGTTAATATACAATGACCAAACGTTAAGGTCTAGCCAGGAATAAATACACAAGAGCCCATAACACTTCATCTATGCTAATTTTAATAATCATCCTGATTTTCAAGTATAATACAAATCACCATCGTAAAGACTACTAATTTCAATCTCCAAGCATATGTGGACAGCAGAATATATGTTCACTTTACCTCTGAGCTTTCAGTGTGAAGTATTATGATGCAAAATGTATATGTTAACCCATGTAGTATAGAATAGAAAAGAATGAATCAATAAAATTAACAATTTTCTGTTGCGACTAAGAGAAAAAAACAATCCTTACATAGGAAATCTATAGGGAAGTGATCAACCGCACGATAATGCTCTGTAAAGTTGAGTAGCTGAAAAAAAATGAAACAAAAAAGCTGTCAGCATTTAGTTGACATTTACATATATAACAAGAATCAGAAAACAAACATTTATTTGAAAGTAAAAACTAACACCTAAACGGTCAAATAGGATGGAACAAGTAAAATTAAGCTCTTATTGGTGTTAAATCACACACAAGTTTATTCATTTCAGATTTATGTACTTGTGATTAGTTAAAAGCAAGTGCTTCCTCCAGATTCTAGGTTAAGCCAAAACTTTAAAAACTAATTTTACATGTATCTTTAAGCCATATTATAAGTATTTACAAATTTCTCTACTGGAATTTTGCACCAAAATCTCGACATCGAGAAAAAAGAATCAACGATAAACAAACCAATAATGTAAACGATGGAAATTCAATCTAAGAATCTTACAATTCATTATATTTTAAACGAGCTCGAAAAGTTAACAATCAATCTTCACCTCTCACATCATTTCGGAGATTTATATCGTAAGCCAGAATGCATATTTCAAAAAACAAAAGATTAAAAAGGTCAATTCGTATTTCATCGCTCGATTAAACAGCACTCGACGAATAACAAATAAAATTATTTAGGAAGGAAAATCAGGCAGATCTGACCAAAAACTGAAAAAAAAATTTACAGAAGCGATTAAAAAATGTATACGAGAAGGAAGAGCGAGAATTTACCTGGGAAAAGTCCACCACCGAAAATCCAAGGCGATCGAGTGAGATACAGAGAAAAGTGTTTTTGATGATAGAGAGAGATTTTGGGAAAGTTAGGTTTGGGCTGACTAGTTTCGAAATTACTAAAACATCCTTACTCCATTTTGGGCTTTTTTACTAATAATAAAGCCCATTACGACAAGGCCCGAGTATCATACACTTTCCTCATATCTTTTTTTATTTTATTTTATAATTTCAGATACATAATTATTTTGTACAGTATTTCTCATATATCCTTAGTCCTGATTTAAAAATATTTGACGTTTCGTAAGTACGTTATAAATAGTTAATGTGGTTACTTACAGTAAATTATGGATAAGATTTTTATTATTACACAATCGTTTAATGCACTTAAAATTATGGATTATATTAGTTCAAATATTAATGTTTACTTTGTTATTTACTAAACATCTACAAAATATTAGTTATCATTGAAATACTACATGTTTATATATCGCTAGTGACTAAAATTACTTTATCTTATATATATAATATATATTATATATACATATATTAAAGAGGAATTGCCCAAAGTACCACCTTTTATTTTTAATTTTCCCAAAATCCACCCAAACATAATTTTTTCCCAAAATACTAGTAAATTTCATATGAAATGACGAAATACCCTTTAAAAAAATAAAACTAACACAAATGTCCTACATTATACTACCGGCCAAAATAATTAAGAAAAAATTAAAAAATTAAAATAAAATAAAATTTAGGATTGGAACAGTTTCTACATTTTAAAGTTTAATTTTAATAAAAAATAAAAATAAATAATAACTGATTAATATGGATATGAAATAAAATGTAAATAAATTGTTTTAGGGGTATTTTAGACTTTTGTACTAGTATTTTGGGAAAAAAATAATTTTAGTGGATTTTGGGAAAATCAAGTACAAATGGTGGCATTTTGGGCAATTTCTCTATATTAAAACTTCGCCGGAATGATGTGAAAGTTACAAATACAAAGGTATTTTCGAAAAGTTTGACGATTAGCCTTTTCAAATGAGTCATTCTCGTATTTTTTAATATTTTCGTTTTATGTTGTTACATAATATAAGATTTAAATTTGTATCTCACTCAACCAGAGAGAGAGTATTGGTAATACGTAGTAGTTAGCTTGAATAGTGCTCATTATCTTAATACTTTTTTTCTTCTTCATCTTAGATTTCTTTTTTAGCAAAGGAAGAACATAAAATAGTGGCTTTTAGTAATATATATCACTACTACAAAATAAAGGGGGAATTAGAAGCGAGTTGACGCTTCTAATTATTAGGAGATATAATTATGGATTAGATAGATTCTGTTACAAACACGGGGTTAGTTTGTTACTCATTTATTTTGTTATTTATAATCTTCCATATACTGCTTGGTATATATATAGTTGATTACTTGTAATTAAATTTTATTGAATAACAAACACACACGAGCCCATAACTTATGCTGTAAACCAATTAAGTCAATTTATGTCAAAACCAAAGGAATCACATCTACAAGCATGTCATCATCTGTTACGATATCTAAAAAGTCAGTCTGGCCTAGGATTGTTTATTCTTCTATTTCTTCCTTGCAGCTGCGCGCCTTTTCGGATGCAGATTGGGCCACCTGCACAGATTCACGAAGATCGATCACTGGCTTCTGTGTGTTCCTCAAAGAGTCACTCATTGCGTGGAAATCTAAGAAGCAAGCTACGGTGTCAAAGTCGTCAGATGAGTCAGAATACTGAGCGATTGCGTTTGCCGCTAGTGAAATTATGTGGCTTCAGCAGTTGTTGGCTGATTTACAGATTCAACAAACGGATTCTGCATTGTTGTTTTGTGACAACAAAGCAGCTATACACATAGCTACGAACCCTACGTTTCACGAGCGCACGAAGCATATCGACATTGATTGCCATTTCATTCGCGAACACCTTAAGAAGTGCAAGTTCAAGCTCATGCCAATCCGATCAGCGATGCAAATGGCAGATGCATTTACAAAGCCATTAGCTTCTCCGACGCTTCTCAATCTCATGTGCAAGATGGCACTAAAAAATATTTACTTGCCATCTTGAGGGGGTGTATTAGGAGATATAATTATGTATTATATAGATTCATTCTTGAGTCGTGTTCATTGTTTCTCAGATTCTAAAATCCAACATGGTATCAGAGCGCAAGCCATAGAAATTGCGCGTACTCTGGTTAACAAGAAATCAATCGATCTGATACTTTCCGCACACGATCGATTTTGAGAAGATGGATGAACTCGAATCAGCTATTCGAAAAGAATAATCAGAAGAAGCCTCAATCAACACCAAGACTCCGAAGACGACTCCGACGATCAACACGACGCCTCAACTCGAAGATCCGATGGAGAATCCATTTTACCTGCACCATGGAGATAATCCGGGAGCAGTGATCGTCTCTGAAATCCTCACTGGTGATAATTACGCCGACTGGAGCAAATCGATGATGATCGCGATCTCAGTGAAAAATAAGCTAGGGTTTCTCGATGACACAACCCCCAAACCCAAACCAGGAGAACCAATAATTAATTCCTGGCAACGATCGAACAACATTGTTGTCTCATGGATACAAAATTCAGTCTCGAAGGACATCGCCAGAGCCATCCGATATGGAGACGTGGCGGCCACAATTTGGAAGGATCTGAAGGAGAGATACCAGAAGAGAAATGGACTCAAAGTTTTCACGATTCTAAAGGAATTGGTCAACCAGGCGCAAGGCACGGGATCGGTAACAAACCACTTCACAAAGGTTAAAGCAATTTGGGAAGATTTTCAGAATTTCAAACCAATCTGTGCGTGTGCGGGTTGTCACTGCGGTGCTGCAAAAGAGCTTGCAAGATTTAATGAAAACATCTATGTGATGATTTTCTTGATGGGCTTAAACGAGACTTACTCGGCTACCAGAGGACAAGTCTTGCTAATGGAGCCAATTCCACCCATGAACAAATTATTTTCTCTCATCACGCAAGAAGAAGATTACAGAGCCGCGGGAACCGAATCTCACCAAAATGATCCAACAGGTGCAATGTCAATGGCACTAAAAGATGAAACCAACCCAAAAAAGGTCTACAAGAAAGACCGACCTTATTTCTCTCACTGCAAGCTGCTAGGCCATACGGTGGACAAATGTTTCAAGATCCATGGCTATCCGCCGGGATACACACCGAAAAGCAAAGGACAAACCACAACCAACGAGCCAAAGACTGAAGTCAAGAATGCAGCCATGAATGTACTCACAGATGATCAATGCCACCAGCTCATAAATTTTCTCTCCAACAAGCTCACTACACCAAGAGCAACTGCCAACAACACATATGCCAACCAAGCCTCTTGTTCTACAGTCATCACAGGTTTTTCTTATCCTGTGCAGTCGATCATTGCTAATAATGTTTTTATTGATTCTTGGATTCTAGACTCGGGTGCGTCAAGACATATCTGTAACCGAGAATCTATGTTCACATCATTAAAACCATTAGTTAGATCGACAGTGACACTACCTAACAATTCGGTTATTTTCGTGTTTCAATTTGGTGATGTTAAAGTAAACTCAAACCTTACTGATGTGATCCCACTTGCGAAGAAACAAAGGCATTTCATCGAACCTATTCCCAATTCAAGAGTTCAAGACTTCAACAAAAAATTTCACGGTTTAAACCAAAATCAGTGGAAGAAGTATAAAGCTTGGCTTGGGCTGATCTATACTTTGATAATAAAATGGTCAGATTACCAATGGGAGAAGATAAAGTGAAGAAAAAACGTTCATGCCTTAGTCAGACTAATGAAGACATTGACTTTTGGTTTAGCTTCATTATTGCACTTCCATTTAGTGTCTTTTATTGAGTAGAAGATAAAAGGTTGTTATTATTGTGTTTTTTATTTAATTTTCGTGGGTTTAAATGGGTTTTAATGAGTTTTAAGTCAGATTATGTTAAATGGTTATTAAGGGGTTTAAATATGTGTCTTTTGATTTTCCTAGCATGAAGGGTTGTTTCATGCTTATAAATACATATTAGATTTAATGAGAAAAGGAATCCAGATTTGAAAAACGAAATATGAGAGTGTTCTCTTGAGTTCTTATGAACTTTTATGAACTTATCAAGATTAGTCCTGTGGCGTTCAAACTCGACTCATCAGACGGTCTTTCGCAACCGTTCGTGGCGTCATTCATTCCACCATCGTTCCTAACTCGTAGAACGATCCGCCGCTGTGCTATATAGGATATTGGGTCTCGGAGCAAGTCGATCGAGGTTCTTATCACTTACTCTCAAAGATGTTTTATTTGTTCCTTGTTTGAAATTCTGTTTGTTATCAGTAGGATCACTGACCAAACAGAATAATCTGAAAGTTTCATTCACTAACTTGGGATTCATTGTGCAGGATATGAACACAGAGAAGACGATTAGCAGGGGCGATTGCTTTCAAAATCTGTACATCCTGAAGAATGAACCCGAAACTCCGAAGACCTACGTCAACTCTGTCACTTCATCAACCTGGCACAAGCGTCTAGGGCATGCCTCTTTTCAGAAAATTTTGGCGCTGAAAGATACACTACAAATAAAGTCTAGTAACAATTCTTATCCTTGTGAAATCTGTCATCTTGCTAAGCAACATAGGTTGCCTTTTCATACCTCTAGCATTAAGACTATATCTTGTTTATAATTGTTACATTGTGACGTTTGGGGACCATTTCACACCACCTCTCATAATGGATATAAATTTTTTCTTACACTTGTGGATGATTTTAGCCGCTTTACTTGGATATATATGTTGAAACAGAAATCCGATGTCATTGAAATTGTTCCAAAATTCATAATAATGATAGAAAATCAAGTGAATCTTAAAGTGAAGAAATTTCGCCCGGATAATGCAAAAGAATTATACTTCACAAAATTTTTTGACTCTAAAGGAATTGTACACCAATTCTCATGTGTGGAAACACCTTAACAAAATGCTATTGTTGAACGAAAACACCAACACTTGTTAAATGTTAGCCAAGCGCTTTTCTTTCAGTCTAAGTTATCTGCTACATATTGTAATGAATGTGTAATGACTGCAGTATTCCTAATTAATAGGACCCCAACTTCACTGTTAGAAAATAAATGTCCATTTGAGATTATGTTTCAATCTTCATTTGATTACACTATTCTTAGGGTGTTTGGTTGCCTTGCATTTGCATCTACACTTAGACAAGGCAGATCAAAATTCTCTCCCCGAGCAAGAAAATGTGTATTTATAGGTTATCCCACTAGTGTTAAAAGGCTACAGATTACTCGATTGTGAAACTCATGATGTCTTCTTATCTCGTGATGTCATTTTCCATAAATCTGTTTTTCCCTTATCTAACATTTCAGGTACTCAACAAGATATTTTCACATAGGATGAACTCTCTACTAAGCTGTACCCTCAACCTAATAACATTTCTTGTGAAAATCTTGTAACTACAACTATGTCACCTGTTTTCACAGATACACAAGCTTCATCTTTTCAACCAGATATCAACAATTCTTTTCAAGAGCCAGACATTCCATCTGCCTCACAACATGACAACACCTCAGATGATTCAGACACAATTGATGACAACTTGAACTCTTCACTTGTGGTTGCACACTCTGCTCAACCAGATGATCCACTCTGTGTTGATTCTCCAGAGGTTACTCGCCGCTTCGAAAGACATTCAAAACCACCCACCTACTTGCAAGACTATCACTGTGAACTTAATCACATTTCTTCTTCACAGGATAAGAAAATCACTTCACCTCATTGCCTCTCAGCCGTTTTATCGTATGATTCACTCAGCCCTGCTTTTAGATCTTTTTCTTTTGCAGTTTCATCTTCATATGAGCCAGAGTTTTATAATCAAGCAATCAAGCACGAGGAATGGATTACTGCAATGAATGAGGAGTTAGAAGCTATGCACAGTAATAACACCTGGACAGTTATGGAACTTCCAGAGAATAAACGGTCAATTGGTTGTCGATGGATATACAAGAACAAATCCCTTGCGGATGGTACACTTGCACGTAGGAAAGCTCGCTTAGTCGCAAAAGGATACACTCAGCAAGAAGGGCTCGACTACACCGAAACATTCTCACCGGTCGCAAAATTGGTAACAGTAAAAATTCTTCTTTCAATTGCAGCCTCTAAAAATTGGATTTTAGCTCAAATGGATGTTAATAATGCGTTTTTAAATGGTGATTTAGATGAGGAAGTATATATGGATTTACCTTTAGGATTATCTACACAGGGGGTGACTTCCTCTAATTCACGTAAACTCGTTTGTAAATTAAACAAATCCATATATGGTCTAAAACAAGCATCGAGGCAATGGAATCTGAAATTTACTAAAGTATTGACAGATTTTGGTTTTAAACAGCCATTAGCGGATTATTCTCTTTTTACCATTAGATCTAACACATCTTTTGTAGCCGTGGTCTTGTATGTGGACGATATTGTAATCGCAGGACCAAGTCAGAATTATATTGACAGAGTCAAACGTCATTTGCACAATCATTTCAAAGTTAAGGATTTAGGTGTGTTAAAGTATTTTTTTGGGTTAAAAATTGCGCGATCGAAATCGGGTATTCTAGTAAACCATAGACAATACTATCTAAACATACTTTCAGATATGGGTTTCTTAGATGCAAAGTCAACCAAAACCCCAATAGACCCGAGAGTTAGTCTCAAAGTTGAATTAGGAAATGATCTAACTGATCCGACAGTTTATCGTAGGTTGATTGGCAGATTATCATACCTAACTTTGACAAGACCCGACATTACTTATGCTGTAAACCAATTAAGTCAATTTATGTCAAAACCAAAGGAATCACATCTACAAGCATGTCATCATCTGTTACGATATCTAAAAAGTCAGTCTGGCCTAGGATTGTTTATTCTTCTATTTCTTCCTTGCAGCTGCGCGCCTTTTCGGATGCAGATTGGGCCACCTGCACAGATTCACGAAGATCGATCACTGGCTTCTGTGTGTTCCTCAAAGAGTCACTCATTGCGTGGAAATCTAAGAAGCAAGCTACGGTGTCAAAGTCGTCAGATGAGTCAGAATACTGAGCGATTGCGTTTGCCGCTAGTGAAATTATGTGGCTTCAGCAGTTGTTGGCTGATTTACAGATTCAACAAACGGATTCTGCATTGTTGTTTTGTGACAACAAAGCAGCTATACACATAGCTACGAACCCTACGTTTCACGAGCGCACGAAGCATATCGACATTGATTGCCACTTCATTCGCGAACACCTTAAGAAGTGCAAGTTCAAGCTCATGCCAATCCGATCAGAGATGCAAATGGCAGATGCATTTACAAAGCCATTAGCTTCTCCGGCGCTTCTCAATCTCATGTGCAAGATGGCACTAAAAAATATTTACTTGCCATCTTGAGGGGGTGTATTAGGAGATATAATTATGTATTAGATAGATTCTGTTACAAACACGGGGTTAGTTTGTTACTCTGTTTATTTTGTTATTTATAATCTTCCATATACTGCTTGGTATATATATAGTTGATTACTTGTAATTAAAATTTATTGAATAACAAACACACACGAGTTGAAGTTCGACTCTTCCCCAAATTATTCTCTCTTCTTCTTCTTTACATTCATTCTTGAGTCGTGTTCATTGTTTCTCAGATTCTAAAATCCAACACTAATTAGAAACGACATCTTAGCATTAGAAGTGACTAGTCGCTTCTTCCGTAAACACTCCGATTTTTCCAAAAAAAAATGAAATTATTTGTCCTTTAGAATCGATTTTTCGCTTCTAAAGGCTTGAATTATTGGCACGCACCCTCCGCGCCAAATATTTCAGTATGTTTGGGCATTAGAAGCGACTAGTCGCGCTTCTAATGTCGATTCTAATGCCCCAAATATTTGGCTCCAACTTTCCTCCGCCAAAATTTTGCTAAGTATAGAAAAGTGAGGATTAGAAGCGACTAGTCGCTTCTAATATTGCTTCTAATGCCCCAAATATTTGGCTCCAACCTTCCTCCGCCAAAATTTCGCTAAGTATAGAAAAGTGAGCATTAGTCGCTTCTAATGTCGCTTCTAATGCCCCAAATATTTGGCTCCAACTTTCCTCCGCCAAAATATCACCTACGGGGACATTAGAAGCGACATGTCGCTTCTAATGCCCCCACTTAACGAAACGTCACCGTTTTTGTTTTGAGGGACATTAGAAGCGACAAGTCGCTTCTAATGTCGCTTCTAATATCCCTAGGTTTTTCAACCACTTGAGCCTCCCCTCCCTTCCCCATTCCCTTATCTCCCCTTACTCCCCACTCTTTTTTCTCTCCCCACTGCCTCTCCGACCAACCTCCACCCTAACTCCGGCCGCCGCCCCTTCCCTGACTTCCTTCCTCCCTCCGTCCTCCTCCGCCGTCCTCCTCCGGCCCTCCTCCCTCTACCCCCTCTCCTCCGGCCCTCTCTCCGTCGTTGCAATCGGTAAGTTTTAAAGGTGTTAGTATTTTATTTTATTTTAATTTTTATATGTTATAGTTTATTATTTATGGTTTTAACATTTTTTTAAATGTCTCGCAGCCCGTCTCTACATTCATTTTGCTCGTTTGGTCGTTGTTTTGTGACTCGTCCCGCATCTTTTTGCGTCCTCTCGCAACAAAGGTTAGATTTTAATTGTTTTTATATTTAGTTTACTTACATATTTAGGTAATTTGTTAAGAAATTAATAACTAAGTTAATTTGTTATATTGTATAAATAATTGTTAATAATTAATTTCAAATGTTGTTAGTAATATGTTAAGTTGTGAGTTAATTAATTTGTTTATTTAAGTATGTAAATTGAATTAGTTAATTTAGTTAATAACTTAGTTAATTTTTATAAGTAGTTGGATAATTAGTATTTTCAAGTGTTATAATCCTTTAGATAATATGTGAAGTTTTGACTTAATTAATTTGTTAATTTAGTAATAACTTAATTGTTGTTCATTTGACCTAATTATGAATTTGGAAATGTTAAAACAATAATTTAATCTAGATTTGATAATATTAATTTGAATGTGATAATAATTTACTTAATTTGTTAATTTAAGTATGGAATTTAATTACTAATTTGTTATAGTAACTAAGTATTTTAACTTGAATATGTTATTTGAAAGTGATTGATTGTGTAGGATAGTTCTGGCTAATATATATATCGTTTTTGTGAATTGTAGATTATTGTTTTGTTCATATTTTAGGGGAAACTCTGCCCAAATTTCTGTAAATTTTTAAATAATTAAGTCAATCCTAAGCTCTAATAGATATCCAAATCTCAAAACTTATCTAAATCAAATCCTTATCTTAATCTCTAATTGTCCTAATTTTCAACATTCAGCGTCATACCAAACCCAAATACAAATTGGATTATTGAGAACAATCTGTACGGTCTTGAATTCGAATTGGGCGTGAACGAGTTTATTCGAGTTGTACGATTCCAAATGAAGAACGAGCACAACGTTAAATGTCCTTGTCGTAGTTGCAATAATGTGATAAGACAACACATAGATGTTGTTCGAGTGCATCTCATGCACAAAGGATTTACTCCGTATTACACTCGATGGTATCATCACGGCGAGTCACGTGAAGAAATCGTTCCTGTACAAGAAATCTTCGATGATTCAAACGATCAAGACGATGTTGGTGGAATCTATGACGGAATCGACGATATTAGGAATGATCCTGATTTTTATAATGATCCAACTGCTGAAGATGTGGCTGACAAAGAGCAAATCGCGGATCTATTTTCCGAGTTGAATGCATAATTGTATCCCGGTTGTAAGGAGTTTTCGTCATTATCTTTCTTGGTTCAGTTAATGCACATTAAAGTGACGAACCATTGGACGAACAAGTCATTTACAAAACTTCTACAACTCTTGAAAAAGTCTCATCTTGTTGGGAATAGAATTCCTGAAAAACATTACGAGGCAAATTCAAAGCTTAAGCGATTTGGCATGGGCTACGAGATGATTGAAGTCTGCTCGAACGATTGTGTCTTGTTTTGTCCGGTGTGCAACGAAAGTAGATGGGTTGTCGAAAAAAAAAGTACCGCGTAAAATTTTACGGTACTTTCCTTTGAAATATCGTCTCAAGCAGTTGTAAGCTTCCCGACACACAGTTGTTGAAATGCAGTGGCATGCGAAAGAACGTGTAGTTTGAAGAAGGTGTTCTACGTCATCCTGTTGACGGGAAAGCGTGGAAGAAGTTAGATAAAACATATCCAGACTTTGCCATTGAGCCGAGGAATGTACGACTTGGACTTGCTGCAGATGGTTTTAATCCTTTCGGAGAAATGAGCCTATCATATAGCATGTGGCTAGTGGTGTTGACGGCGTATGATTTGCCACCGTGGTTGTGCATGAAATCCGAGTACTTGATGCTAGCTCTCGTGATTCCTCGTCCGAAATCGCCTGGTAAAGACATTGACGTGTTCTTGCAACCGCTCGTTGAAGAGTGAAAAGAATTGTGGGAATTGGGTGTTCGAGTGCGAGATGGGTCTAACCATAATCATGTCTTCCTTTTGCGTTGAGCACTTCTTTGGACAATAAACGATTTTCCTGCTCGAAGCAGTTTATCTGGGTGGAGTGGTCAAGGGTACCTTGCGTATCCGTCGTGCACCAAAGACACTCCATCGCTTTCCGTTAGAAATAGAGTTGTGTATTACGATCATCGACGATATTTGTCCGATTGTCACCGAATGAGAACATACAATGATCACTACATAACGCGTGTCGAAAAACGAAAGCCTCCGAAGAAGTTAACTGAAAGCCAGATTCTCGAGCACTTGAATAGTCTTCCTGAATTGATTTCAGGAAAGCAGTCTATGAGATCGAAACGAAAACGAGGCGAGAGAGAGCTAAATTGGACCAAGAAAAGTATCTTTTACGAGTTACCTTATTGGTCTGATTTGACGTTAAGACACAACCTTGATGTGATGCACATAGAAAAAAATGTGTGGGAAAACTTACTCGGGACGTTGCTCAGCATTGACGGGAAAGATAAGGACACTGATAAGGCGAGACAAGACTTAAAAGACTTGAAGATTAAGTCTAGTTTACACTTGGAGAAGCGTTTAAACAGGTGGTTCAAACCACAAGCTTCATACGTTCTCACACCCACGCAACAAAAAATGTTTGCCGAGTTTCTCAAGTCAATTAAGTTTCCCGACGATCTCGCAGGAAATTTGAAAAAAAATGTCACTCCCGATGAAAAAGTGACCGGATTGAAGACACATGACTTGCACGTGATAATGCAAAGACTGTTGGCAGTGGGTATTAGTCCTTATATTTCCAAACAAATTTAAGAGACGATTGCAGAACTTGGAAGCTTTTTTAAGCTCATTTGTTCAAGAACGTTCTACACGTTCTACGGAAGGATGAACGATGTTGTCGTGTTGGACTATCGACATGATTGCCGAGTTGTACTATTTTGGTGTCGTTGGTCTGGTGACAAGTATAATTCACGTAGACGCTTTCGCAAAGATAATGTATGTGGAACAACGAGTGCTTATGTGGCGAAAGAATGGTTTCCAAACGAACCATTTATACTCGCTATTCAAGTCAAACAAGTGTTTTACTTGCCTGATCCTCGAAATCCTAAAAAGAGGAATGAAATGTCGTCGAAGATTTTAATAATCGATTTGTATGAGATTTGCCTGACATTGACGTGTCATCATCGGATGTAGTTCCATTGTCCATACAACATACTGATTTCGATCGTCTGTCTCATCTTCACGATAATTGTGAACCAATTCTAGTAGATGATGCCACTGAAGATGAGCCTATTAACGACTTCATAGAGGACGATGAAGTTGATCGTTTTCTTGGAGATACTGTTGACGATGATCTTGAAATAGATCAAACTGACTTAAGTGACGATGAGCAAGATTGAGTAAATTGTTTAACTACATTTAATATAAATTAAATATAATGTATTTCATAAACTAAAATTCTAATTTATCTTTTATGCTTTGCACTATGTCGACTAGCGGAGATGAGCCTCCGCCGCCTTTGTTCGGACGAGGTGCGACTACAGGTCAAAGCTCGCAAAAAGCTAGACGAGGCAAGAAAGTAAAGATTGTATTCGACCCTGTCCGCCTCCAATTTTATCCACCTCTCTGCAGAGGTGATGAAGAGAGAGTAAAAAAGGAGAGCGCATTGACACGTTTGCCAATAGCCTTGGAGTTTTGATGCGAGAGCACATCCCTCCGACGACGCCGAGCTGGAATGACGTCTCGGCGCAACAAGTAGCGGTGATTTTGTCCGGTATATACGCAGAATACGACTTTATGTATGAGGACGAGTCGGGAGACCTTATTCCGGCAGCGTGCTACTCGAGCCTTATCGAGAAGACTATTATCCGCGACGCGAAGAAGCGTCTGCGTGATGGAAAGACAAAATATAGTTAGTTTTACCGGATCACGTGCAACGAAGATAGAGAGGAGGCGCTCGAGAAAACACCCAAGGGTTTGACGCGACAACAGTGGTCTGAGATGATTGATAGACTGAACACAAAGACGTTTCAGGTATAAATTAGATTAAATGTATTCATCTAATTATTTTATTCTTAAAAATAAATTTTTACTCTAACCAATATTGTTTTCTAGGAGAGGTCCAAACAGAATAAGGAGAATCAAAAGAAGACGATCACAAAGAGTCGACAAGGCACAATCTCATTTTTTGAGTATCATCATGCTCACGTAAGTATATTTTCATTCAATTTCAAATTACATAAGTTATATTATAGTTATAATGTGTTAAATGCAGCGGGTGGGAGAAGGCAGGCAGATGCTAGGGCCGATCGGGGCGTGGGAGATGACGCACACGACTCCCAATGGTCAGTGGACCACGCCTGCTGCTGGAGAGTATCATGTAAGTATATATGTTATTGTAAATTTTACCTTATAATTGTTGTTATTAATGATTAATTTAATTTGTGTTGTGTATGTAGGCTTGGATAGTAGCCCGGGTGAGTGATTTACAAGAACAAGCTCGGGAGTCGGGACATGAGGTGAACTTGACTGGTTTGGAGGAGATTGCTATGAGTGAAGTCCTCGGGACGCGACGTGATTGGGCTACAGGAATTGGGCCACTAATTCCGCGCTCAGACATGCTTGAAGCCCAAGTCCATGACAGCTCATCGTCTTCCGTAGGGAACGTAAGTTCGAAGTTGTCCTCTGACATGGAAGAGAAGTTGGCGGCTCTCCAAAGAGTTGTGTTTGGCATGGCTGCTGGATTGAGTCAGACCCCGAACTTCAATCCATATCCCGTGTTTAGGGTAACTTTGGACCAGTACATGACCCAGTTCGGACCAAATGTAGGCGCTTTGGGCAATGCAAGCGCTTCGGGTTCGCAACAGAGACCAGATCGACCATCGACTCCCACCGACATCGAACCAGACGAGCCTCCACACGGACCCGGCGGCAGACGTGCAGGACAAGGACGAGGACGTGGACGAGGATGATTGTAATTTATTTCATGTTTTAGACTTATCAGTTTACGTTTATTTACTTATTGACTTTAGTTTATCTTATTATCGGGTTACGCTTATGTTATTACCGACTTTAGACTTTGTTTATGTTATTATCGACTTTCGATTATGTTATTATCGATTTTTGATTATATATAGTTTATATTTAATTTGATTTCAATTAGTAAATTTCAATATTATTAAATTTAATTATATTTTATAATAATTTAAATTAAATAATAATATTATTTAATTAATTAATAAAAATAAATTGGATAATATTTTTTTTTTAAATATTTAAAATCTTTAGAAGCGACAAGTCGCTTCTAAAACTATGGCAGTAACAGTTAGAAGCGACTAATCGCTTCTAAAATATGGCGGGTAATATTTAGAAGCGAATAGTCGCTTCTAATGTCGCTTCTAAATGTTACCCGACATATCTTCGCACGCTTCTTTGGCGATTTTCGAGACACTTAGAAGCGAATTTCACCTTCATTTTTTCGTATTTTCCAAACTCTTATTTTTCCAGAATTTTAATTAATTATGGACATCGAAAGTCGTTTTATACGTCTAATTTCAAAATTTTAATGTAAGTTACTGTAAATTTTTGCTTTACATATCGTTTTACATGTTGTTTTACACGTTAGTATGTCCCCTATTTACATACAATTTACTGCAAAAACGAATAGCAAATTTCTCAGATTTTCAAATTACGCTGCAACTAGCGAAATCCATATTTACATTAACTCAATTTTTTGTAATATAAATATGATAAGTACAAAATATCAAACTTTAAAAAAAATTAAAATTAAAATTAAAACATATGATCAAATTTATCTAATTAAACATAAAAATAGAATGTCAATCGAATTGAAGACGGTGGATGACGGAGTGGAAGGGTAGGATGACGATCGATTAACAATGTTTTACAGTTGAAACAAATCAAAATAGAGGTTAATGAAGAACAAAAATAAGAACAAACAATACAAATTCAATTTGTAACTGATAAATGAAAACAAATTATAAACAATGTTTGTAAATCATATAATACACAAATCAAAAAATTTAAATATCGGTAATTTTCAAATACAATAACACATATGAGAAAAATTAATATGCAACAAATAAAATGTTTAACGAAGTGAAATTTGTTTCAAAGTCTACATAATAAATCCAATCTGAAAGAAAAAAAAAACAAAATACCCTATAAACAGGTCAATGAACGAAAACATAAATTTCACAGGCTAGGTAAGTGTAGTTTAAATTGTGTTAGCCCCTTAATTAAATCATAATGCAACAAGGCATTTTATATTCTCTAAAGAATGTTACTTTGAAATACACACTACAAGTACAACATTCAAAGAGACATTATGATCAATATGTGATGATTGAATTAAAATATGAGTATATATGCAGAAAGAATTTATGCGCCACAATCAATCACAGGCACATCTACAAAGTTACGTGAATAAATCAATATCTCCCTAAAATGATCATATATTTTCCCCTACCAATCCAATTATTGTAATTCTAAGGCACCAATCCCATTTAGTAGGACCACTTATTGGTTTGATTATCAAATGATATAGATAACAATAAATACACACTGATTGATAATCTCATACCCGAATCTCAAATGACTCAATAAGCGCAAATCTAGCTAAGTCCATATGTAACACATAAACACTAATTAAATTAAGTTCTTTTTCCTTTTTTTCTTTGGTTGAAATATAAATAATAATTCATATTGTACATTAGAAGTCAGAAGTGACGAAGATAGTGATCCGTAGAAGAAGCTGAGGAAGGCCAAAACTCTGCTCTTCTCACCTTTGATATATTCTCCAAAACGACCACCGGTGACACGTGTCCCATCACGGTGACCCTCTTGTGTTCCAGCTCTATACTGAATGACGTCACTCCTATGAGATTAACCCAATATATATATAAGATGGTCAAAATCAAATACCAATAATTGATTAAGTGATCAAAATTTTAAAATCACAAAAATATATTTTTTGCATAAAATATAACGAAAGTTTGAAAATAGCACGTGTGACACTGTAACAGAGAGTGTTCACGTGCGACTAGGAAAGTGGGCGTGTCTCCGAATAAGTACATAATTCTAGAATATATAAAGATCTTACAATAATAAATTATGAGTGAAAAATCAAATAATGGAATGCAGATATGTTTATTTGTTTTACATGAAATGATTCTACATATGGTGAAGATAAATATTAATATACCTTCCATTTTAGCTATGTATTTCTTGAGTTTACCAGCACATCCTTGACAATGAAGAGAGACCCTCATCACAACAACCTGAAAATTTTCAAACCGTATTAAACGAAATGACTTACATATATATGATACAAAATAAAAATGATGAAATTTTAACCACAGAATTCTTTGTAAGACTTGTCCAAAAATAGTTTACATCAAATTGAGGTGGACTATTTTTTTGTGAAAAGTGCTTTAGTTTTCTTAGATTGTACTTATATATGAATGAGGAATATATCAAAATGAGTAATTTTTTTAATTACAAAATGGTGCTAATATAACTCATAAGTCACATCTAGGCCAGCTCTTTAAAATAGGTCACATATTTAGTAGTAGCGTCTATTAATTTGGAGCAAAAATTCTTAATTCATATATTTGATTCTTCAAATAGTTATAATAAATATCATTGTATTATTCAATTGACTTTAAGCTTTATGATATCGTGTATCAATCTTTAAAGTTTAAAGTTAATGTAGAACAACTAAATAGATTATACGCCGAAGAAATGGACTTGAATTATGTTACATCAACCTTACGAAACCAATGAAAACTATAACTCATAGCCTACATTTATTTCTTGGCCTACTACTAATAAATAAACGAATAAACAACTCAACAATATTTTGTACTGGCTTTTGGTATATTTTCTGGTTCCATCCTTATTATATCTCTTTAAACCCAGGAAAAAAGCTGACACAAAATTCGCATATAAAACTATATAATCTTTGTGTTACCAATGTTGCAGATACTATTGATCATGTGATCCATTTTAAATTTAATACATAAACAACCAAATTCACTAAGAAGCAAAAAAAAAACATAACGAATTACTGGTCCTGAGAAATTAATAGAAAGAAATAAAAAACTTGATTATTATTACCTGGAAAACATTATCACGAGTCAGTGAATCAATCCGTGACGATGTTGATTTATTGAGATCGTCACGCAGAACAATTTGTCGGTCACTAATAATATCATTATCATTAGTATCACTACCAACACCACTAATTACCGTCAAATTACTATTAGCAGGCTGTTCTTCTTTTTGCTCGCTCTTCACAATCATCTTCGCTTGAGACTGATCTCGGTGACGATGATGACGTCGATTATCATCATCATTATTATTTTTGTTATTATGATTTAACTTAGTAATAGTATGATAATCGACGAGCTTCGAGTACCTACTACCACCGCTAGGGAGAGACGAAGTTGCAGAGTTATTTGCGGTGCAATTTGTGATGATGTTTCTCTCGGAGGAAGATCTCCGGCCGGGGATCACGACGGCGCGTGAGTCGGGTCCGGTCATGCACACGGCGGTGGCCGCCGGAGAGTTGCACATGAACCCGCCGAGCTTCTTCTTCGACGTGCTCTTCATCTTCAATGTGAGCAGTTTATAATTTCTTTTGCTATATGTCAAAAGAAGAAAAGTAGTTGAAAGGGTGAGAAGTGTTGTTTCGTTTTTATGTGTGTGATAATGTGTTGATGTAAAAGGATTTTTAATGTAGAAAAAAAGTGGAAAAAAACGACATATGTGTAAATATATAAATATTTAGAGAGGGAGAGAGATTAGGATAGAATGAGATGAGATCATGTGGGTATAGTGGGATGGGACAGAAACATGCAGAATTTATGGCAAAGCTAACAAAGAATTGGCTGGCAATGTCAGTTTGGTTTTTGTACCGTACGTTTGTTAAATATTTTTTTTTAATTTTTTTTGTGACATTTACAACAGGTTTACAAAGAAATAAGTTTATGTATATTGTGGGATTTAAAATAAAGCTTACAAAGAAATAAGTATATCTATGTCTATATAAATATATATATTGTGGGATTTACAAAGAAATAATTATATATATATTGTGGGATTTACATAAAAAAAATTACAAAGAAATCATTATATATATATTTTGTGGGATTTAATAAGAAAGCTTACAAAGAAATAGTTTTTTTTAATTACATATGCTATTTTACCATATATGTCTTTTTCTATACTTACATTGCAAAATACTAACTAGCTTTTGTGGTTATATGCTATGTGGTGTGTCGTGTTGGACTTTACAAAAGTATCCAAAGTTTGAACTAGTCATTTCATACATGATGTGTTATTGTACTATAGAACAAAGCTATGTGGTTAAAAAGAAGAATTAGCTGTTTGTTTATTTTTGGTACGTCTTGAAGTGATGTGCCGTTGTCAATTCAGCTAGTATTCATTATCTGAGGAATTTCTGTTATCTCATGCTAATAATCACGAGAGACTTTATAATCCTATCTATGTTTTTCTATGGCTCACCAGAAAAAAATTAAAAAGGTTACACAATGCTTCAGTGGACTTAAATATGGTCAGTGACGTTTACCAGTTACATGCTCTTTCACATTTATTCTTTTGCTATCGTTTATAGTTATTAGTTATTACTAGTAACCACACCACACTGTTTAGTATTTGCTTTATCGTCCTCATTTATTACTTTTTTTGCACTTTTGATGCTTACAACTTTTTTTTTTGCTGAATGATTTTTTTCTTCTTTCCGTTTTTGTATAATTTTAATTACACACCATTTAAACTCCATCCAAGTGAAACGGATCCAACACAACCGTTGTACTTGTTAAAAAGTGAAAAACAAATAAATTGGTACTCTGGAAATCAAATTCACATGGGTTGAAAAGAAATGGTCAATAAAAAATGGAAGCGTATATATATAAATAATATATATATATATACAGGACTGTAGAGATAAGTAAAAGTTTTATTTGCAGTTTCAAAACAACAAAGTAAAGTTGCAGTGCTTTAAATGAGGGTTTTAGGAAGGGTCAGATCTTTCTTCCATCACAAAGCTGGTAACAATAACTGCTTAAAAGTTTTACCACTTGTCAATTTTGCAACTAAATTTCTTCAACTCACTTTAAATATTACCCTGCCTCTCTTCAGCATTACTTCTCTGAGTTCTGATCACCAAGCAACAAAAGGGAAATGGGTTTCAAATCTATGCCCACTCACATCCAACTACGAAACATGTCACATCAGCAATAAAACCAACGACCGTTTTATATTCTATACAAGCTATTTTACAAGAAAATTGAATAAAAGGAAAGTTTTGATACAAAAACAAAAGAGAACAAAAGGAAGGAAATATGTATTTTATTAAACCATCTCCCACTAACAATGTTTTTCGATACATTACAATTACATATATAAAAATGACATCTTTACTCGGGTGCTTTCTATGGCTCTTCAGTCTTCACCACAACAAATGAAACCCCACTTAGATTTAATCCCTATAAGAAAACCAAGAAGAAAATAAATCACACCACCACTTTTTATCCCCCCCAATGAGTTAATACTTAATACACAATGGACATAGAGAATCAAAAAAATAAACTAGAAAAAGAAAAAAAACATATACACAACAAACTGGCAAGTCTAACCATCAGAACCCAAAAAATTACAAAAAAATACAGATTTTTTATATAAATATATATTTAAAATTAACTATCTGGGGCCGGATAATTCGTCCGGAGGGATGTGGGAAGTAGAGTCGACGATCCAGTTGGTGCTGGGGTGGAGAGCGTGGTGGTTATTGTTGAAGTCTTGTCGGAACATCTCTTCCTTTTGCCATTCTTCCCATCTCTCGGCTAACCCGTCTCCTTCGAGCATTCTGACCACTTCAGACATCTTTGGCCGCTCTGAAGCCGAGCCCTGAGTGCACAGAAGCGCCACTTGGATCAGCTGTTCCACCTCGTAGTCCTCGTAGTTCCCCTGAAGATCCCCGTCCACCAGTGTCTCCAATCTCCGATCTTTCAGCAGCCCTTTCACCTGGAATTCGAGGTAACTCATCGATCAATTTATGTTTTGGATGTTGGTTTTGGTTCAAATTTCACAAGCGATTATTTATAACCATTCCAAAAAATCGCGGTTAACCGCTAATTCCTTAACCATTTTAAACAATTAACTGCTAACCGTCTAGATATGATTAAAGGTCAAAATGGTCAAATGTTCTTATCCAAATGTACCTGCAATCATCCAAATTTTAACGTGATTGAACTGAGCTTTTTCTTTTTGCTAAACTATTCATGGTCCCTTTGTCTGACTTTAGGACTCTAAGGGCTTGGACTCTTAAGTTGAATTAAGCTTACTCTTTATGTTATTTAGGAATCATGAAACAATTTGCATATATGTGACTTGGTGAGTTCACAAGGGCTAGCTGAATAAGAAACAGATTTGACTAATTGATGTCCTTGCTATTGTACTCTTGCAACCAGTTGTGTAAAGAATCATGAAACTGAAAAGATCAGATTTTGTAATGACGTTTTTCAGTTTTTTTATGTCACTATTTACAATGACATGCCAAATTTAGATATATTTAACACATGTGGGACATTTTCTATTACATCAATGAAGAAGAGAAATTGTGAAGTAGGCATGTTATCAATTAAATTATTCATAATGATTCAACCCAAGTATTTAAGAACAGACGCTAAGCAAGAATGTAATCAAGGAGAGAAAAATGCATACCCAGTCGAGTAACATGACATCATCGTCATTCGCGAGCCGAGCGAGATCGAAAGCCCTTTGTCCAGTTATGAGTTCAAGAAGCATAACTCCGTATCCGAAAACATCGGTTTTCTCTGAGGACTTCCCAGTCGAGAGGTACTCCGGTGCTATGTGCCCGATTGTGCCCCGAACAGCAGTAGTGACATGAGTATCCTTATAGTCCATGAGTTTAGCCAACCCAAAATCTCCAACAACTGCCTCGAATTCCTCATCTAACAATATGTTCGCAGCTTTAACATCACGGTGGATAATCTTGGGATCGCAGTGATCGTGCAAATAAGCCAATCCCCTTGCAGATCCCAGCGCAATGCGTTTCCGAATTGGCCAATCGAGCGGTGGTTGCGATTCAGAACGTTCTGCGGCCATTATTTACACACTTAACATCGTGAAGCTCATTTATTTTTCTTATTAAAAACTAGCATAAACAAAATACAGAGATTCTTGCTGATTCTTCCTCTCCCCACAAATCTAGTACTGTGCCTTTCTTCGACCATTATAACTCTTATTATTATAGACCAACAACTTTTAACAATTATATGTAAATAAATAACAGTGGCTATTTACGACTTGTTTACAAAATGTTGGGGATATCCAAATTGTCAATCTTTGAAGTGGCTATAAAGCCAATTTTTTGTATAATAAATCCATCCTTTATTCCTTGGGTATATCTTGTGGAAAAGCAATGAAGTACTACGCATATTTTCTCAGCTGAGACACAAAATATACAAAGTTTTTCAACTCTTAAGCACGATGATACACTTCGTTGCAAATTATTCCTCTCGACACAACTCTATTACAGTCAGCAAGCACTTCTTCTACCATAATAACTCTTATATATACAGTATTCTATACTTCTACCCTTACCACCAGATAGTTACGAAAAATCCTGTATTTCTTAGATCCCAACAGACTTGATATCTGACACAAACCCAGAAGGTAAATCATGTGGAAACAAAGCAATAAAGAACAACAAATTTTTTCTTAACTGATACACGAGTGTGCAAAGATACAGGTATTACCTCTTAAGCACGATGCTACACTTCCGTTGGCCATATAGGGGTAGACAAGAACCCGTTCAGTCGGGGTCATGCAAAAGCCGCGAAGACGAAGAAGGTTACGGTGCACAGCCATGCTGATCATTTCTACTTCTGTCTGGAACTGAAGCTCACCGCCTGAAGTGCGCTCCTCTTTAAGTCGTTTCACCGCCACCAAAGTTCCATCAGCTAACCTTCCTTTATAAACCTTCCCAAATCCTCCCCGTCCTAGAATATGTTTGTTGCTGAAATTATCGGTTGCAACTTGAAGATCACGCAGAGAAAACCTTTTGAGCTGTCCCAGGTGAACTTCTGGATCTTCCTCGGCTGTTTCGGATGTAAAGGCATATAAGGCACACGATGGTTTTGAAAGAAAAAAAAAATCTAATAAATAAAATCTCAAAAGTCACCAACCCGGGACATCAAAGAAATGAACCTCTGGCTTCTTTCTGCGCCAGTAGGCAAGAGCGATGGCAGGAATAGCGAAAAGAAGAGCTGCACCAGCAGCGACTCCTCCGGCAATAGCTCCTGTTCTTGTATTGCCTGAATTGCACCAATTAAAATGTTCAGACAGAAACGTTATGCCATATTAATGTCTTTATATATATAAAAAACAAAATATTTATTATGGCAGTTGCGGACAAAGCCAAAAAAAAATTGTGAAATGATTATCCCAAGAACCAGGCGAAGCGCTTAACTTCACGCCAGCCCAGAATCAGAGGGGAAGAAACAGACACCAAAAGTAAAACATAAACTATATATGAAAACTAGTATCGGAATGAAACATGTGTGCGAAAAAGAAAATCGATAATAACCATCTGAGGAAGGGGCAGCTATTGAAGAAGTTCGAGGAGGAGGCGGTGAGGGTGGGGGCTGAGTTAGTTGATTATTTGCAAAACTGCAAAATGATGCATATTAGTTCGTCAAAACAACATTTTGCTAGGAAACAATGACCACCAGAAGGAAGTTGTTAAAGTTTCTCTTTTGTAAACCTGATAGGAGTAAATTGTATAAAAGAGCCATTGATTGGAATATCGCCCTTCAATTCATTGTTTGAAAGATCCCTGCAAACAGCAAAGTCATACGACATTGTCACACTTTTCTGCTATTGACCTAAATAAAACAAGCAACTTTTTCTTATAGAAACGAACAACAAACACTGGGTAGAGAGAGTAGAATATGGGAACACTCACAGGACTTGCAGCGACTTAACATTAGTTAAACTCATAGGAATCTTCCCAGACAAGCTATTATTGTTGAGACGCCTGTTTCACAGAGAGAGAGGGAGAGCATAATTTCCAGTCAATAAGAATAGGTACTAACTTCCCAAACAAAAAAGATAAATACCAACATGATAGCAAGTCAGAAGCGATAAAATACAGGGTTGCAACATGAATCCATTAAACACTATTCCTTGTCTGAACAAATTAGTAACACTAATACAGTCAAATGGTTTTCATTGAAAAAGATTGGTTAAAATGGTGATAGGTAGCCTACACGCTTTGGGCTAGCATTTTCCATCCATGCTTATGCAAGTAAAAGCCTACACACTTTGACACTTATAGATGAAACATTTAACCAACGAATGATATGATCGTACTAATATTAAAACACGAAGAATCACACAACACGAGCAGAAACCTCAAGGCCAATAAATAACAGTTTTTTTATACCACTATTTAAAATAATGTAAGAGAAGAATGCATGTACATACAGGAAACGTAGTTTATCAAGCTTTCCCAACGTCTCTGGAATGATACCCACTAATTTATTTAGGTAAAGATCCAAGCTGACCAAGTTTGACAAATTCCCTAGCTCTTCTGGAATTCTTCCACTTATGTTGTTGCTGTAAAGTTCCCTACAAGAAATATATTTGATGATCAAAGATTCGGTGTAAGGTAACAGAGGGTGGGCTTTACCATAGTGTACACGTGTTAACAAGTGAAACATAGCCCTGTCATTCTTAAGCAAAACAAAACATAACAAAGCATCAATTATGCAGAGCTTATACATATAATCAGCAGCATACTCTACACAAACACTATATTTGTTTCATTAAGCTATAGAAAGTATTAACAAAGCCACAACAGTATAATTAGGACATAAGAGAATGTCTTCATGCTTAAAGCTGTGGAAACTAAAAGGCATTGTATAATATAATAGGAAAAGCACATAAATTGTAGGCAAAAGCACAAAGACCAACTGACTCTGGAAACTAGGAAAATTTAACCTCAGCAAAGTTCAAAAAAATAAATTGTTGTGAAAGCACAGTGATTATTTGAAAACATGGAACTAGGGAATATTTACAGTATTCCAAATGAAACGCTCTCTTCCCAATGATGAATGTTGTCAATTCCGATCTTTGCTAATGGAACATGAGATAAGATACAGGTTCAGCAATCAAAAGATTGTAGCTCTCGGTTATTTTTTATTTATTACTAGAACGAACAATTTTACGGGACAATGAGGGATGGGAAAAACGAACACGTGAAATTAAGAGAATGTTGGATCATGTCAGTCCCTCTCAGAAAATTGGCAGAATATTATCAGTATCAAATAATGTGGTGAAGTGCAAAATATGTGACTCACAAGTACTGTAGATTGCTAAGCTGGCCAAGCTGCGGAACGAGTTGACCAGTAAGATTCGCGTTCCCAAGATCACTGTATCATCACCAAAAAAACACAAAGCTTATTCATGATCAGAAGTGAAACGAGTTCAAACAATCAATATTCAAAGTTGCGAAACAAAGATTTTACACTCGGGTGACACTGTTCTCGTTGTTGCAGGAAACGTGGAACCACGTACAGGGATTCACGAGTGTGGCGTCCCAACTCTGCAGCACGTTGTTGGGATCGGCTAAGCCCGATTTCAAGGCATTCAGCGCATCACCTATATTACACGAAAAAGATAAAATCACTGTTTAGAGATCGCTAATTAGTCTTTAATAAACTTCGTGTTTTTCCAGAAATGTTTGTCCTGAAAACTTTCTAAGCGGTGTTCTAATTTCCTGAACAGAAATTCGAACAGAATCCCTTAAAAAAATTTACCATAACATTACGTTAGTTTCACCGATTCTCGTGTATGATTCAAGACAGATGCAAATAATGCTAAACTTGCTGTATCCCACGCTTGTTTATCATGAACTTCTAGTTCTCATCGCTCTCGTATTATGTCAAAGCCTCCACGAAGGTCTAATCCTTCAAGACAAATATTATATCCATTTCTATTCCATTAAATACCTAACTGACTGTATTCAAACCTAAACAACCCCGAAATTCAGCTATGTAACAAACGAAAACACAGCAATTCGAAAATTCCAATACATACCAAACAGAAATTAAGTTTTACCTTCGGCGTTGGAATCTACACTCCTGAGAGAGCCTAAGAGCAGAATCAGCCACAGAAAAGCCGACACAGAGATCGCCGAGATCAACCGCTCCGCCATTTCCATTCCACGCTTCAAAGCACCGGAAAATCCTCGAAGTTCACCGATCACAAGTACATCGTTGACCGAATCCAATCGCAGCGCACCACAATATATTAAATGAATAAAAACCTTCCGTCTCTCAATTTCAACTCTTCTATTTCCCTATCTCTTTACTTCTCTCTCTTCCTCAATTACCGCCAAGAAAAAAAATTAGAAGAAAATACAGAGAGCAAATAGATAGGAGAAACAGAGATGTTCGTTCCTCGTTGAAAGCTCTGAAAACTTTTGAGCTTCAAGAAAAAAAAAATGGTGGTTTGTTTTTGGTTGATGATGAAAGTCGTTGGTCTGTGTGAGTTGTCTCTGAGATTTTTAGTCAAACGTTCAGCCATTACTTTTGTTAGAATTTAGTATTTTCTTTTTTTAAGAAAATAATATTAAAAAAACTTTTTGTTTTCTTCTACAGCATTTTCTAAGGGTCAAACATGGAATAAATTGAACTTCGGCGAAAATAAGAAATAGTAAAAAAACAAACTAACATATTATACAAAAATCATAAGCGGGTCAAAGACGTACACTCGCACGTGCTTATCTAATGGCACGTGGGGGACTTAGTTTCTGTCAAATACTATTTTCTACCTCTAGTTAGAAAAATACTTCTCATCTTGACCCCGATAATGAGCCGTTATTACTAAAAACAGTCTAATAATATAACTGCGATATTCCTATTACTTTTACCCTAAATAGATATTAAATTTAAACAAAAATAACTGAGATAAAATTTGTAAATGGGAATTTCTTATAATTTCGGGGTAAAAATGAAATACAGTTTTTTTTTTCTTTTATCTAAATTCCTAGAGCTTTTCTATACTATACAAACCGATCTGTCTTTTAAAAAAAATCTATATATCCATTATTGGATTAAACATTAGAATTGAATAGATCCATTAAATATAGTAATTGAAGAAAACTGTCATTGTTTTTCTAGATTCCTATTCAACAACAATTAGTCAACTCTCTTACTAGTCTAAATATAGGATAAATCAAATTAAATGTATTATTAATAGCACCTATATTTTTCTGAGTTATTGGCTCCTTTTCGATGGTAACGAAATTATAATAAATAACTAAGGGCAATCTGTCATTAATTCATCGAACATATTTACTTTTGTCCAACACAATATACACTAGTAAATAGGTAGAAAAATAGTAAATGAACAGCCAAGATATATTACAACCACAGACATAAACGGTCTAAATTAAATGCTCTGTCATTCTGCGTAATAGGGGAAGCTTACTATTGCCTGATTGATTGGTAGCTTAATATATGAAATTTATTGCAAATTTTTACCATCATATTTCATATTCACGCAATATGTTAATATTTTGTGTAGTATTCTGAACATTCAGAGCCCTCAAATCAAGAGTAGAACACGCTGAAATATTTATACCATAGAATGCATGTGCATGCCATATAAATTTATATTAACGTTTTTAACAAATAGTCACACAAAATAATAGAATAAGATACTGAAATTTTCAAACGAATAAAAAAAATATTACAAACTTGATAAACCCAGAATTTATAAAGTATAACAGAAATAATTACCTTTTAATTTTATAAAATTAACATGCAAATAGTTAATTTATTAATGAAAAAATTGGCTCTATAGTCTTATTAAACGTTTATGTTTTGGATATACCAAGGTTTGGTTAATAGATTGAAAATAGCCAGGTAGATTCATTTACATCACATGAACATACCAATTTGCCTTTTTGCCGAATTTATTTTGAAAAAATAATTTTTAAAAAATTGAATTCGAATTTGGATTTGGATTTCAAATTTCCAGTCACCATAATTAGTGGGTTGACCAAATTTTGATTCCCGAAATATTGTATCCAATTAAGTTTAAATATCCTAATTAGTTAGTTACCTATATTAAAGGAAGCATTATCTTTTTTTCATATTAATTATCTAAAATTATTTACTCACTCATTTTGGCCGGCCGAAACTTAATATCAACCATCATAATCTCTGTTTTGATCGAAAAAAAACAATTCGAGAGCAATGAGATTGTTTGAAGAAGATGATTTTTTGTTGCAAGATTCTGGTACGATTTCTGTTAACAGTTTATTTTCGTTATATTTACACTGTATTTCTGTATTTTTTCTTTTTATTTACACGATTGAATTGAATTCGAATTTGGATTGAGATTTCGAATTTCGAATCACCATAATTAGTGGGTTGACCAAATTTTGATTCCCGAAATATTGTATCCAATTAAGTTTAAATATCCTAATTAGTTAGTTACCTTTATTAGAGGATGTTATCTTTTTTCATATTAATTACCTAAAATTATTCTCACTCATTCTGGCCGGCCGAAACTTAATATCAACCATCATAATCTCTGTTTTGATCGGGAAAAAACAATTCGAGAGCAATGAGATTGGTTGAAGAAGATGATTTTTTGTTGCAAGCTTCTGGTACGACTTATGTTAACAGTTTATTTTCGTTATATTTACACTGTATTTCTGTTTTTTTTTTCTATTTACACGATCGTTGCAAGATTCTGATATGGCTTCTGTTAACAGTTTATTTTCGTTATATTTACACTGTTTTTTTGTATTTTTTCCTTCTTTTTACACGATTAATCTTGTTTTTTTTTTAGTCCATCTTTTTGAATGCCTCGAATCTCGGTTGATTTATTATTCTTTATTTTTTATTTAGTTATATTGGGTGGGAGGTTTGATTTGTGACGTTAATGACATTGATTTTCGGTTTTTTTTTATATTTCTTTTTTTTAATTAATTGTAATTGGCGGGAAGTTATTATGAGGGTAAATTTGTCTCTAAAATTTTGTAAACAAATTTAGCCGGCTATTTTCAACTTATTAACCAAACGTTGGGTATATCCAAAACAGCTATAGTTTACATGGGTATCCATCAAAATGACCCTTTATTAATTAGCTGATATTAGTTGTTTTTAAAAAAAATCGATTTTTTAATGATATTATCTCAAGGTCAACCAAGCCTTTCGCTCTCTCTCACGCTCGATCTCTAGCCCTAGGCGTGGCGGAAGGCATGGTCATTTCGAAAGTTTTGGCGATTGCCACTTTCTTTGATTATTTAGAGATTTTGGTACAACCGATTGTGCGGCTATTATAGACCTCGTCAACTCAAAAAAAGCTCTGGTTAATGGTGCAGGTCTTGTCGTAGCGGATATCTTCGTTCAAGCCGCAAGTTTTGATGTTTTTGATATAGTCTTTTTACCGATTGTGTGGCTATTATAGATCCTTTGATGTTGTGGCTCGTTCTCTTTTTAAATTTGCTCTCCGATTAGATGAAATTGTGTATTTTAATAACGGTTTTCCTCCGTTAATTGAGGACGTGATTATTTTAGCCGATTCGACTAGTTTTTGTAATGAAGTTTAGGGGAGTTTTTTCACCATTTTTTAAAATATGACATTTTTTCATACAATGTGAGAAGGTTTTATTGAAGGGTAAGGAAACTCTAGGTAGACTTGCACTTTGAAAGAGTGCTAAAAAAATCAAGTAGCTCTCCATTTACAGCTAAAAGAAACGTCATCCTTAACATATCTATAGGGTTCTTATCCGTGCTTGATTGGCGGACTGAGAAACTATTGATTTGTACATGGTTTTAATTTTCTAAACACTCATTGATATACTACAAGATTATATAAGTATCGATTTTGTACTTGCGTGATTGAAGCCCTCACAATTTGTTCATTAAAGTGGCCAAACATCGGGTGAGTGTTTGAATAGTGGATTTGAGAGGGGTCTCAAAGTCAGGGGGAGTCCTTGATTTAGTTTTCACATATAGTATTAGCCAAAGTGATATTGATGTCGAGATTCATATAAGGCCATTATTGTACTATTGAGTATTATTAGTGAATTCTTTTCCACTGGGCTGAGAGCCCCCCAGATGTAGGAGATTTTGATCCGAACTAGGTTACCACTTCTCATGTTCATTTTATTAATTTTACTGTTTTAATTGTAATCTCGTAATTGCTTGTCCCAGTGTTACACACATTACAACAATTGTCTGTGACACTTGTCCGAGCGGTCAACATAATTTAAATTGGTATTAGAGCGGGCACCCCGAACTTTAGCGTGGTTTCTTGTGGATGTAACAATTCTGCTTGACATGTACAGTACCAGGGAAGGAGGCTCAATCAATCGACTGTTGGAATAGGTCTAGGGTTAAGAAAAATTTATCATTAATCATATTAATGGCGGAATATAAAAAAAAAAATTACTAGTAAAACAATTTTTATTAACCTAGATAAAGTGCATATACATGTTATAAATTAAAAACATTATCTAATCTACTTGAATACTAATCTTTCTTGTGTCTTCAAACTTGAAGCGTTTTGGGAAATGTGGATCTTCTTCCTTGGCTCGATTCCTTCACGTCTAGTCTTGAACTTGAGAAAACTAAAATTTCTATTACAAGAATCTATAGAGGTTTAGATGGATTTGTGTGTGAGCACAATTAAACACAATAACTCAATAACAAGTCTATGAGCTAAAGAGCTAATTTAGCCTAAGTCTAATGAGGACTTAGGTGCCAAAATAAAAGAAGTATTTTCTAGAGAGAGAGAGGTAGAGAGGTCGGCCAAGAGCAAGAGAGAACAAGAAGTTTAAACTTTCACATCTCTATGTGAGGCTCTATTTATAGGAGAAGGACTATAAAGGTTAATTATTCATTCATGAAAGAATAATGTATTCATGACACAATATTTGATTTTCCATTCCCTTTTCTCTTCTAATATGGCCGGCCATGTACACAACAAGCAAGGGAAAATTTGTTTCATCACTTAACTTATTTATTTCCTTCTCAAGGAAATTATTTTCCCTTTTCCTTTTGGGTAATTACCCTTATAATTAAAGGAAAATAAAACTCTTCTCTTAATACATGTTTTGGCCAAAATTCTACCTAGGGGGAAGCTTCTAGATGCTTTCTTATTTCTTTTAAGACAATTCTTAAAATACCTATTGTAGAATTATAATTGCACAAATAACAAAATTAATTTCATAATGTCTCAAACGACTTTTCGGCTTTAGAAATTAATTTATATTTTCATCACATGAAAATATTCAAAATCTTATTTTGACATTCACATCATTTTATGTCCATGTGGACAAAAATACCCTTTAGACATTTTTCGAGAAAAAGTCTAGTACAACATTTGAACTTATTTTGACTTACCTTCTAGTTTAACAATCCTACTCTAATGACCTGTAATAGTGACCTTATGGATCCAAATGAACAAAACTTGAGCTTCTATACTCGGACTCAAAAATTTACAAACATTTTTCGAGTATTAGCCTAATGTCAACTGACTCCACTAAAGAGTTGACACTGAAAATCTCTCAGTTCAAATGAATATATTTTCTACTCAAATTCAACTTAATTATATTGAGCGGATCCATTGAATGTTATCTATGTTTACCCTTCATGAATATCATCAACTAGTTGGGATTTATAAAATTACCATTTTACCCTTCTAGTTGTTATTTCTTCAACTCCTTTGTTACTTGTGAATAAGTTATAAACAATGTATTGACGAGGAGCTAACAAGTCACATTGTTTCATCCAAATAAATTCGCTTCTTAATTTTGGATAATGCCAGTTCATTTATTCACAATCCAAGTAATATAGCATGAGGTGATATATATTGCAACTCAGCAATCTTATACATGAATTCCATATATAAGAGAACTTCACAAAGTTGCTTCATGACATCTTCATAACTTAATATCTCACCAATTGGCCTAGTTTAGATCATCGACTTTCTCAAATGAGAGTATTAATGCTATGAAATGACATGTCTCATTTCAGGATTTAGGCAAGCATGATGCAATTCATACATACCTTGAGATAGAAGATGTTAAATAGTTTGTTCTTCTATTGTCTCTAAAGGTGCACTGGTCAATTCAATATTTTCGAAAGATACACTGGAAGAACTATAAAGTTCCTAACTCTCTATGCCTCGTAACCAGATATCATAGATTCTTCCAACAATCATACTGGGATCAATAGTCCGTTGATCTTTAGACTGCGAATATATCGAAAAGTGTGCATTTACTACTCAACTTGTGGATGTTGATTAACAAGATCGTGTATTTAATTACCTCAGCAAGCGCCGATGGTCCGTCCAGAGGTGCTTCTGATGGTAATTTGTTTCCTCCTCCTGTAGTTGGTTTACCCTTGCCATTGGTAGTTTTTTAGGCAATCATGGGGAGAGGTATTTGAATCGGATTTGTCTTGTTGTGTTTGCCCAAAAAATAGCCAAAGGGGGAGATTGTTATTACAATGACATTCATTGTAATTTATTGTGTTGGCTTATTTTTTGGTCAATATTCAAATCATATCTATCATGATAATTCTATTAATTTTGGATCTTGTGTTATTTAAGAAGTTTCTGTTTTGACAGAATTCGTCATAATGTCTCGCATAATAGTGTAGCGATCATTTTCGACATTTGTCTATTTTGAGAAGTTTGCAAGTTAGATTTTTTGACAAATTTCGTCGTAATGCTTATAATGTCGCGTCATAATGTTGCAACATTCGTATGCGACATCTGTCTATTTTGGGAAGGTTTTTTTTGAAGAGTAAGGAAACTTTAGGAAGACTTCCACTTTGAAAGAGTGTTATAAAAAGTCGAGTAGCTCTCCATTTACAGCTAAAAAAAGGCCATCCTCAACATATCTATAGGGTTCTTAGCCGTGCTCGATTGGCGGACTGAGAAACTATTGATTGTACATGGCTGCAATTCTTTGCACAGTCATTGATATATTATAAGATTAGAGAAGTATCGGTTTCGTGCTTACGTGATTCAAGTCCTCGCGATTTGTTCATTGAAGTGGTTAAACATCGGGTGAGTGTTTGAAGAGTGGATTTGAGAGGGGTCTCAAAGTCAGGGGAGTTTTTCATTTAGTTTTCACATATAATATTAGTCAAAGTGACATTGATGTCGAGATTCATATAAAGCCATTGTTGTACTATTGACTATTATTAGTGAATTTTTTCCATTGGACTGAAAGCTCCCCTAGATGTAGGAGATTTTGATCCGGTTATCACTTCTCGTGTTAATTTTATTATTCTACTGTTTTAATTGTCATCTCGTAGTTGTTTGTCCCAATGTTACGCACTGTTACAACAATTGTTTGTTACACTTATCCGAGCGGTCCACAGAATTTCAAAACAACTGCTCGACTCCAAAGTCGTGGAACACCGTCCGATCAAACTGAATCTTCTAAATTTTCAAAAAATAAAAATTTCCTCACTTCACGCATAAGAATCAAACTAACATTGAACATTATACTAAGCGCCGAATGTATAGTTTATATAACCTTATTGCTTATTTTATTCCTTTCTCTTGGTGTTCTAAGGTATTATTTCTTAAAATTGACTAATTAAAATTTACTGATTCTCACCTCGCCCCTTGGCTAATGTACTCAAGATTTAAAATATCTCATATTTTACTAATTAGTTCATTTAGACTGACTATTATTTATCCTAACAGGGAGCCGAGTTTATTCCAAGCAAAGACGTTTCAAAAGATTAGTATACTAAAGAATAGTTTGGGCCTGAAACTAACAGTTTGGGTTAGGCTCCAAAGTCCAAACCCACCAAGAGATGATTAGATTATAGCCAGCAGTTTGGACTGGGCCTGACTAAAGATTCAGCCCAAATACCCAGGTTTCTACTGGAAATCTTATTGGACAATTCAGGCCGAAAGACTTGTCGTTCCAAACTTAGAAACTCATTTTAATTTTAAATATTTCTTGCAAACATAGCGTTTTCAGAGCTATTTTTTTTCCTTTTTCTTTAGGAAGACAAGTTTTTTCGTGATTTGTTAGGGGTGTATTACCATTGCTATGCTTTTAAGAATTTGTTTCAACACTTTTAAATAATTTATTTTTTCATTTTGGACTCTTCTTAGTTTTAAGAAGTAAAATTGTTTTAATGTTCGAAAAGGATTTTATGTAGCTAATATGATGAAAATTTTAACGTAATTTTGTAGGAAAATTAAAATTTAATGTTTTATCAAGCACTATACACTGATAATGTGAGGTTTATCGACATTAGTATTCTATTTTAGATTAGCTATAATATATTAGCTAATTTGCTGAAGACATCTAATTTACATAATATTTTGTTGGAAGAAATATTAATAAAATATTATTAACATAGATTATAGATGATTTATGGCTAATATTTGAGTGGAGTCCACGCATCGGAATTCGATAATTATTTCATAATTTTATTCCTGATTGCGATGGTTATAAATATTAAATATTTATTTGCTAAAATCGTGTCTATGATGAATGAGAAATTGATGCTTAAAGTATGATTAAAAACACATTTGTTATGTGTTGTAGAAAAGTGCAGTGAAAAGAATCCAAAAGAGTTCCACATTAGTTGGGTAAGGGAGTTGGTGTGGTGTTTAACACCTCTTTTTAAGGTGGTATCCAAGTGCAAGTGAGGAGAGGTGTGAGTGGATTAGCTCTTATCCCTCGCGCGCACACAAGCGCCGCTGCCGGGCCGAACTCGGATCTTAGCAATTTGGAAATTTGGGCTCTTCTCGGACCTTCGGGCTTTCGGGCTCAATCCCTTATATTTTTATTACAAGCATTAGCTACCGAATTGATTGTGCTACGGTTTTATTTGCATTTGTTGCTAATGAAGGCAAGACGTTTTGGACGTTTACACTTAACATAATCAAGTGGTCTTAAACATCATTAAGGGCAGTTAATGGTGGACAATTTTGTGAGCTCAAACCGACCTTGACTTGCGTATAAAAGGCCAAGTGCTCTCATTCGGAAAAATATACCTACAAACAGAGAAAAGTTAGAGCTCTCTCAAATTTCTTCTTCATTTCTTTCCTCCGAAATTGTGGTTGTTCCTTCTGAAAAACAGGTTGTTCTTTCATGAAATTTGGTTGTTCCTTCTGAAAATTTGGTTGATTCAAGTTGTTCCTTTGGAGTCCAGTTGTTTCTTTTGTAGTCCGGTTGGTTCAGCAGCTTGGTTTGTCGGAGAAGTCTCTTTGCTGCTCAAAGATATTCTCATCCACCATTGTATCCTGAAAGATAAATTGCTCAAGGTTTCCCGACAGTAGTAGAACAATATTATTTTAAAGAAACCGTCGAACGATCATCGATTTTTCTACTATTTCGTTAGAATCAAATATTGCTTTTGTTATTTCTTTTCTTATAATATTGTAATCTGTTTAATTCCGAAAATTTAATTAATTTTCACCCTCGTATATAACATATTTGGCTATTTTATATTAGCTGTAAGGCACATTAGCTAATTTCTATTGACATTTTGGCTATTTATATTTATTGTATATATTATTCTATACTACTTTAAAAACGTAATAAAATACTTGAAAACAAAATTAGTCATTAAATATTAATCACTCACTATTATAGCAACAAATTCAAATCCAAATAGTTTTCCTAGAAGGGTTAATTTGTCTCCAACCTAAAAGTTATATTCTATTCTGCCTTAAAACTTTGTTGAAGATATTTATAAACAGTGTCAACAAAACTTTAAAGTGTCATTTATGTCACTACAGATAGTTACGTACGTATATAGCAACATCTTATATTTTTCCACGATTACATATAAGTTTTAAAAACTAACTTGATTAACGCTACATGTTCTTAAAAGGTTTCGCAAAACTTCAAAGTAGATGTAGACTTTAGTTTTATATTCAATCAAGAAATATTGAAAATCCGATTTAATAATCAAGTACCTTTATTAAATAAGAGATACTAATGATGATACATAAATAAAAATGAAGAAATAAAGTGTTCGAGTGCACTTGTACAACTATTTAATACAAAGGAATTTAAAACAAAAAATTGGTTATATAGTCTTATAAATAATTTTATTTTAGATATATTCTAGACTTCGTTAATAGATTGAAAATAGACAGACAACTTCATTTACATTTCGTTTACATAATGTAAACAGTCCAAACTACCTTTAATTTGTCGATTATTTATGAAATATTGATATTAAATTTTATATTCGAATTTGTAATTCAAAATTCAAATTTGGTTAGTACGTGAGTTGACCAGCTTTCCCGAGATTTTTGTTTAATTACTCAATTAATTTTATTTCCTAATTAGTTAAAATCCTATATTAAAGGAAACACTATGTTTTTGATATTATATACTTAAAATCATTTTCTCTCATATTGGCTGGCCAAAACAAAATAATAAAATAGCATATATCCAGTTTTGATCGGAAAAAAAAGATTTTGAGAGCTATGGGTTTGTTTGATGATAATGGTTTATCGCTTCAAGAATCTGGTACGTGTTTGTAATTAGTATAGTTTATATCGTGTTTACGTTATATTTACACTGTTATATTTTACTCGTGTTTGTAATTAATATAGTTTACATTGTGTTTACGTTATACTAGTTCTTCGATATAGACCTATTCTCTATTGTACGACAATAAGACAATACGAACTTCTATTGAAAGAGCTATCTCTATAAAAGATCCAAAGATAGTGTATTACTTATATACTAATTCATTCCGTTTTTTAATAGACCTCTATAGGCTTCGACAATAAGATTGTAATATTTACATTGTGTTTGTAATTAGTATAGTTTACATCATGTTTACGTTATATTTACATCGTGTAGTATAGTTTACACTGTAAATTAATGTAACCGAACAACCTCTATGAGTATTTGATCATCATTATTACGTGTTGTTAATGCTCTTGATTCTCGGGTTTTTTTTTATATTAAATACGTGATAATAGGCGGAAACTACTTTTGAGGTATTTTTGTCCCTAAATTTTTGTAAACGGATTAGGCTGTATATTTTCAACTTATTAACAAACTTTGAGTATAACCAAATTTTATATAGTTTACATGACTATTCATCAAAATTATCATATTTAAAAATATATGTGCGATAATAAGATGAAATTTTATTTATGTATACTATAAAATTTTATTATGAAATGTTATTAAAAAAGTTCATAGCAATATATTACCATTAAAATTAAATTTTACAAGATAATACAATAATATAATACAATAATCGCAAACATAACCGTGGACTTAGTAGTTTTATTTAAGATTTTTTTTTTTGTCGTTTTTACATGTATCCGTAAAAAAAAACTAAATTTTATCCGACTATCATACTCATAATTCCCTAATAAAACAAACTTTAGCAGAGACACTTGTAATTAATTTCATTGATTAGATCTATATATTCTTCATGTCTAAACGGTTTCAAACAAGCCAATACAAGTATAGTATAATATGTCATTGTTTCTTGTTACAAATCAAGTTATATTACTATGCATGAAAAGAGAAAGATAACATGCATACTTTTTTGATAGATCATAGAGCTAAAAACTAAAAGGCAGAGAAGAGATCGATTGCTACGCAAGAATGAAAGAGGAAAAGTGGGACCCACAAAATTAATTATGTGTTATGATCAAAGAAGCAAGTTGAAGTAAAAAAGTGACAGAGCTTGGATGGCTTCAGTTTCAAGTCACAAGTAATTATCAAACATTTATTCCCACGCGTTATATTTTTGCAGGTGTTATTTATTTCTTACTCATTTCCACGTCATTACGCCCGTATAGTACTTATCTAAACGAAACTGAGATCTAATGTTTAAAATAAAAATTGTTTCATGATGTTACAAATAAATGTTTGTTCGAGGAAACCCATCATCACTAGTGTAATACAAACACTTCTGTAAAATACAATTCTAAATTCTTTGATGCATAAAATATAATTCTATCATTGTAAACAGTAAAACAAGGAAGGATAATATTTAAATAACTTAAGAGAGCCAGGCAAAAAAACGGTACTCTGATTTTGCTCTGTCAAACGTCATTTGGCTGAAGAATCTAATTTTTCGAACTTAGTATTTGGTTTAACTTTAAGGATCGGACCAGAAATTAGAAATTTTTCTTAAACAGATTTTTGTCACTTTCAACTTGACGTTCCTTATTACACAAATTATAACATATTTTTAGAAAAATTGTTCCGATTAACCAAATAAAACGTTGAAGTTACTATTTCGCCGAACATTTTTATTTATTTAATGTATAACCATTTGTAATGAGGTGTAATTATTTGATTATCTTTTTTTTTTGTTAATCAGTCATTTTTTTATACGGCTTTATTTTGGTTAATTGTTATTAACTCATTTTTTTGCAAACGTTGGTTATATAACCATTAATATATTTATAATGACTATCTTATTACTTATTCCTATTTTTATACATTTTTCTTTGTTATAAAGTCCGTAATTTGACGTTCTTAATTGCATATTTAATTTATTTCCCCCCAATATTTTGATAAATAAAGGGTACAAAAAAAATACTGAAACATAAGCTTGAACTCATTTGCTGGTTGGAAGATATTCCTTTAAAGCAACATATTCCTCATCTATGTATCCACAGAAAAACTTATGATATTTTGAAAGTGACGCTCCAACAAATCAAATGATTCCCTAAATATGTTAAAAATCTATAATGGGAAGCTTAAAAATCACATAGCGATGATGGGGTCAAATAATTTATAGACATTGAAAAAGTGAACTCTTATCTATGATTGCCATTTTGCCACTCATTATCTCAAATAATCAAAGCCATACTATAAATATGCGCCCACACTACAAAACTAGAGGATGTTTTTAATTTCCACAATTTTATTTTATTTTTTTCCGATTTTTCACGTTTGTTCTACGTGTATCATATTTTCCCTAAAAAAAATAAGCCTTTTGTTTTATTAAAAAAATTGGGTTTTTTTAGCCAACATATAAAAATAAACTTTTTTGAAAATAACAACGTTTTGTAAATATATTGTAAATAGCGATCGTTTTTATATGTCAATCACTTATATTAATTTATAGATAAAATTATCTTTTTTTATTTGAGTAATTTTAGAATTATTCGAACTGAATTGGTTCAAATAATTTTGTAAACAAATTAATATGATTATTTATTACACATTTATAAGGCATTGATTATGTTAGATATAGTGTGCGAAAAATAATTAAATTTTCGGAATAAACAGATTATAGTAATATGAAGAAAAGAAATAACAACCACAACATTTAATTATAACAAAATAGGAGAAAAATCGAGGATCGTTCGACGGTTTCTTTAAAGTAATATTGACATCCTACTGCCGGAAAACCTTGAGCAATCTACCTTCCCAGGATACAAGTGTGGATGAGAAGATCTTTGAGCAGCAAATAGACTCCTCCGGCGAACCAAACTCGTAACTAAATCAACCGGACTACAAAACAAAAAAACAATTGGAACAACTCGGAACAACCAACTTTTCAGGAGGAACAACCTGTTTTTCAGAAGGAACAACCACAATTTTGGAGGAAAGAAAGAAAGAAATTTCTCTGTTTTTATGTGTGTTTCAGTGTGTCTTTCTGAATGAGACCAATTGACCTTTTATAGGTAAGGTAAAGTCGGTTTCAGCTTACAAAACCGCCATCATTAACAGTCTTTAATGATGTTTTAACACATCTTGATTATGCTTAGAGTGAACGTCCAAAAACCTCCCAAAAACGTCCAAAATGTTTTGCCTTCATTTGCAACAAATGCAAATAAAACTGCAGCACAATTAATTCGGTAGTTTATGTTTAATTGATTCCCAAATAACCTACAAGTTATTTGTGGAATTAAACTTTTTTAGAAATGAATTTTGTAATAAAAAATAAGGGATGAGCCCGGAAGCCTGAAGGTCCAAGAAGAACCCAAATTGCCAAGATCCAAGACCCAAACCCGAGTCGGCTCGGCGCTGCGGCGGCGCTTGTGTTGGAGCTATTTCACTCACACTATTCTCCCTTACATTTGGATACTAGCTTGAGAATGATAATTCTATATAAACACCACACCAACTCCCTTACTCAATCCATGTTGGACTCTTTTGGATTCTCTCCACTTCATTTCTCTACAACACATAACAAATGTGTTTTTAAGCATATTTTAAACATCAATTTCTCATTAATCATAGACATAATTTTGGCAAATAAATATTTAATATTATACCCGTCGCAACGAGAAATATGATTATGAAAGAATTATCAAATTCCGACGAGTAAACCTCACTCAAATATTAGCCATAAATCATACATAATTTATGTTAATGACATTTTATAACATTTCTTCTAACAAAAGATTATTAAAAAAATATTAGGCGTTTATATGACTAGTAGCTAGAATAACTTTTTGTTTCGTAATGCTATTCTTTAAAACCTTCCTCCCAAGTTTCTACGTGATGATGTTTTTAAATATGTATTCGAAACATACTTAAACGCTTAAAAATATTTTAATAAGAAATTTCTAAGGAAAGACTATGTTTATCCGTTATAATCAATGTGCCTGGTGATAATTTTGTTTACGCTTGTATACATCTTTACAGTGGAAAGCTTTTTTTGTTGTTGTTTTTTTATACTAAAAAACTATATGAATAATTATATAGTAGACTTTTAATTACAATTATTGTGTCCTGGTTTCAGTACTACAGATATTAACAGCCGGGCCATAACTTATTAAAAGTCCAAATAACAAAAAACAATGAAACAGGTTAGGAATTCAGAATAACTATATAATAAATCATTAAAAAGGAAAAGCTTCCACTATATATGCTTATCTAGTAATTGGAAACTCTTAAATCTTAATAATTTGTCTTAACTACATGCTTTTTATATCGTTTTTACCAGAACCTTATTTTTTTTTAATATCTGTTTTTTTAAGAAGCGTGATCAATACCACGAAATATCATAAAACAGAGAAAAACCGTAATTACAAAAATATGAATAAAATAGAAACCACGAAAAATAAAATAAAATACAATAAACAACGTACGTCAAGTAGCCGTGCGGTCATTTTTTATATAGATGAAACTTTGAAAAAGACTTGCACTTTTTAAGATATGTACATGCATAGCCACGTAGTGCCCAAGGATGCTATAGCTATCTAAAAAAAATTATGAACATTTTCTAAAATTACTAAATACTTATACATTAACTCCTCTTTAAAAAAAATCTGCATATTAACATCCTCTAATATAAAATCATGGCTTCGTTCTTACACATACATAAATAAATTGTGCACTCACGAGCTAAATCTTAGAAAACTGGCGACTATGATCATCATTTGATTACAAAAGGTTATAGCTTTTTTCCAGTAATCACGAGCAATTTTATCACTTTGGAAGTATAGTCTTGCATCCGATCTTTAATCAAAATTTCAGTTTCCACCTAGTATAATTACATGTTTTTAGAGAAGACAAAAAATCAGAGATGATGTGAGTAGTTCAAAAGTTTGAATCACGACCATGACAACTTTTCCTTTTAGAGGGATAATCACTCCATCACTTTGGTTAAACATCATCAATTAGGCCGGTAATTCAATTTTCCACTTCTATTTAAAAAAATATTAACTTTCGTTATTCTCAGAAAATAATTCACCAAAGCAAAGTTAGAAAAATAATTGAAATTTGTCATTTTCGTTATTAACTTACAAATTTTATTAAATTTTCTATTTTTACATCAAAAGTTAGATAATTTTTTAAAATCAACCCCCTGTGATTTTCTTTTTCAATTTGTCCTCCCTAAGTGCAATTTTGCATAATGACATTAATCATATTTGGCAAGCATATTACCCGTACTGGAATTTAAAACAGGAAAGTTCAAGCACGATAAAAGTTCGCATAATGATCAATAACTTAGTGATAATTTCACACCACCTCTAAGTTTAAGATCATGAATTCTCATTGTAAATAAATGAAAATTTGCTTTCAAAAAAATAATTCCAATAAATACAAAAATAAACATAGACATAATCAAATAATCTAATTACAACGTCTAACTAAATACGAGAACTCGATAGTACGGATCCAACTCGCTCGTACTGCCAGCATTATACCAACATGAATCGCTAAAATAATAATAATAATAAGACCAACCTAATTCACCAAAATGATTATAATAAATTTACCAACATAACTCGTCAAAAATAATGGTCTAAGAATAAATTTTGTTGAAGGAAAAATGCTGAAAAGTATGCCTCAAATTTTAAGAAAAAAATTTCAATTTTCTTTTAATAAAAATAAGCTATAATTATTTAATTTATTAAATATATATGAGTAATTTTGATGAATAGTCATGTAAACTATATGGAATTTGGTTATAGCATAGGGTTGGTTAATAAGTTGAAAATAGCCAGTTTAATCCATTTACAAAAATTTAGAGACAAAAATACCAAAAAATAGTTCCCCCCCATTATCACGTATTTAATATAAAAAAGAAAAAAAAATCGAGAATCAAGGGCATTAACAACACGTAATAATGATGATCAAATACTCATAGAGGTTGTTCAGTTACATTATTTTACAGTGTAAACTATACTGCTCGATGTAAATATAACGTGAACACGATGTAAACTATACTAATTACAAACACAATGTAAATATTACATTATAAATATAACGTAAACACGATGTAAACTATAATAATCACAAACACGATGTAAAATATTACAGTGTAAAAATATAACGTAAATAATGTGGGGGTAGAAATTGACCTCATGCAATCAAAATGGAATTATCTCGATAATTCCAGAGGCCCAAAACGTGTCACTGAAACAAAAGCCAAAGAACCATTTTAGGCTAACCATTTCGTTTGGGCTCGGCCCGATAAGTCGATGGCATTTTAGTGACGATCTGATGAGTTAACGATCTACCGAACTCGCGAAACGACAAAGTCGTAGTCAACCTTAAGACGCGCCAAAGATCTCGCTTTCGACCTTGAAGATCGGATGGCTGATAAACACTGGAACGGGTCAGACTTAGCGGGGATGCAACGTGGCACTTGAAGAGCAATTCGAGGATGATCTCAGCTGACAAGATCTCCCAGAATCCCAACTCCCTCCTCATTCTATAAATACATTCTTTCGGAAGAATGCAAGGGGCATCTTTTTAACCCAAAATAAACGGAAAAATAAGTATTATAATCATTTGTCGATCTTGCTAGTTCACTTAAATTTTGATACTATCATGCTCGATCTGTAACGTCATTATTAATCAATGAGATTATGATTCAGTTCTCTATTCTATTATCCTCGTGATTTAAGTTCTTCCTCTCTACGACGTCTCCTAAATCCATTATATAAATTAAAATTTTATAATATAATATCCGTATAATGTTTGTTCAAAGTGATTGTTGATCAGTCCGGTTGTGGCATCAACAAATACGATATAAATTATACGAATTACAAACACGTACCATATTGTTGAAGTGATAAACTATCATCATCAAACAAACCCATAGCTCTAGAAATCTTTTTTCCGATCAAAAATGGAAATATGTTATTTTATTATTTTGTTTTGACCGGCCAGTATGAGAGAGAAAATTATTTTAAGTACATAATATAAAAAAATGTTTCATTTATTATAGAATCTTAACTAATTATGAAATAAAAATTGATTGAGTAATTAATCAAAAATCTCAGGAAAACTGGTCAACCAAATTTGAATTTTGAATTCCATATTCGAATCTAAAATTTAATATCAATATTTCATAAATAATCCTCAAATTAAGGGTATTTTGGACTGTTTACATTATGTAAACGAAATGTAAATGAAACTGCCTGCCTATTTTAAATCTATTAACGAAACCTAGGGTAAATAAAAATGTTTTATAAGTTTATAGAGCCAATTTTAATTTTCGTGTATACCCAACTAAACTATAGCCAATTTGGATATACCCAACGTTTTGTAAACAAGTCGTATATACACAACGTTTTGTAAACAAGTCGTATACACACAACGTTTTGTAAAAAAGTCGTAAATACCCAACGTTTTGTAAACAAATCGTAAATAGCCAGACAAAAATACTCAAAAAAATTATTAAAAATTAAGAGAAATATAAAAAATAATTAAATGTAAACAGATAAACGAATTTCTCTGGTTATTTACGACTTGTTTACGAAACGTTTGATATTTACGATTTGTTTACAAAATGTCAGGTATATCTAAATTGACAATATTTAAAGTGGGTGTAGAGCCAATTTTCCATGGAAAAGTTATTATATTTTTAGTTTTGTCTTGGATCGGCTCTGCATACGCGTGAAGCCCTAATTTATATTTTATGCTTTTATGCTCTCAATTCATTAATGTGTTCAACGAATAAATTTGACCTTAAATCCATTCATATGATCCAACGCACTCAACATAATTGATGACGCCCATACAGAGCAATGTACTTAATAAACAATGTATGCTAGTAATTAAATTCAATCATATGGTTCCTGAATTATAAAACGCATCGCTTTTTAAAGGTACATGATACGTGGTACTTTTTTATTTTATTTTTAAGTATATGTTATGCGACGATTCAAATATAACTCCAAGACCACATAGTGTTAGTTTCATTGGCCTCGTACTAACTTATAAAATTTTAATCACTTAATTTTGTTCCTAAGTTTAAATAAGAATAAAAGTCATTCCATGGTGGTCAACATCGAATGATATGCGGGTATACTCAAAGGCATGCAAAATCTTTATATTTGTTAATGATATGTTAAAATAATCAACATGATGTTAGATCAATATATATCTTATTCATGTGTCGATTTGTCATATTTTCGTACGTGAAGATACATATCACATGTGTGTGTGTGTGTTATATGGATCACGTATGAAATAATTACACACCTCGCGTACATTCCCTACCACTATAAATTGTCGATATTTCGTTAGTGCATACTTTTTTTATATGTGCAATATTTTAAATTTTAATAAAGCAAATAAAGTTTTATAGGGCAGTTTCGTGTGTACGTGTAAGTAATTATAATAACAAAGAAATATCCAATATTTTATTTCCAAATTCATGAACGCATTACCAAGGAAGTATACATGTATCCAAATCTCAATTAATATAAGTAAACAACAATATCATATAGAATTAAAAGCCACGTGGAATTTATTACAAGCACGTATTGTCGCTAAAAAGATAAGTATTGTTAAATACCCAGTTTTCTAAAATTATTGTTCACTAAACGAATGATACATGTACAGACAGATGTACTAATTATCATTGAAACAAAGATAGCGTCCTCTCGGACCCTGCCACAATAAATTGTTGATAGCAGCATTATTTGTGAATTATTATCATAAGTTGGACCACGTAAATAGAATTGAGATTGGCACGTTGATTACTTCCTACAAATCTTAATGTACAAATTCATTTTTGTCTTTGCTTTTCTTAGTTTTTTCTTTCTTTGTTATTTTTGGTTTACTATATATTTCTCGCCATAATACTCAACGATGAACGATCTGATGGAGTGTGAAAGTGATTTTAATTTAAATCTCCCATTTAACAATTTTTTAAAAAGTTATATGTTTATGAAGATTTTTGGGTCATTTAGTAGTATAGGTTTTTAAACGTAGTGATATTTCAAAATTGTCAACGTTTAACAATTTTTTGATAAATAACTCTGTTAAAGTTTAACGTTAATTTTAGGACAAATTTGCCCAAAATTTTCAAAAGTTCCCAAAACGAAAAAGGGCAAAATTGTTGAAGTCATCATGTTAATTATGTATGCCACGTAAAAAATATGGTCATTAACCAAAATTAACCAAAACGTTGGCCATTTTGAAATGAAAAATTGGACTAAATAGCACTTGCAAACAATGTTATTGCAATTTAGCTATACGTTTTGCATCTTTAAAGATATAGCAAAAAAAGATGACGTTGATTTTTTATATTTATTTTACTTCCAATAGTGCCCTGTTCCACACATTATTTTTTTTTCATTATTTTTTCGTAATTAATAAATAACTATTTTTATAACAAAACCGTTTTTTCATATTTATTTATTCTGTTTTTAAATAACCGCTTATTTCTATAAATAACCGCCGGTAGTAACTGCCTATTTCTATAAATAACCGCTTATTTCTATAAATAACCGTCGGTAGTGGGGTTGATTTTTTTTTGTAGCGGGTATTAATATCGGTTGATTTTTTTTTTCGAATTTAAATTTTTTAATTACGCTTTTTTATTCAGGGGTAATATTGTCATTATAAGCGGTTTATTTTCTTTTATGGCTATAAATCAATTTTTTCAGAAGTTTGGCTATTTAGCAATTTTTAAGTTTGAAATGGCTATATAACTTATTATCCCTTTTGAAATAGACACACCAAACGTTGACCATTTAACCTATTTTTGAAGATTTTTTCACATTAATTAGTAGCTAAGTAATCAATTCCTTGTAATAATCCTTGAAACTAAGAAAAGGAGTCCCGATAATTTTAGCCTTCATGGCGTAGAAAAGAACAAAAGAACTAACCGCGAGATGTTATTAGGAGATATAATTTTTTTGCGCGCTGAAAAGTTTTGACGTTTAGATTTTATTTAGTAGAAAGAAAAGAAATATTAATGAATAAATTTGGAAAGATTGAAAAGGAAGTAAAGAAAATAGGTGAATTGTTATTTTCTTAAATGTTGATTGGTGTATTAAGAAAAAGTATTAGTATACATTCGTCTATATATTTGGTAGAAATGTAAAAGAACGAAAAGGATTAAATTGAATATTAAAATTATTTTCATAATTTTACTTGATTAAACTTAAATTTTGATGAAAGTATCTAAAAAGTGCGCGCACACATATATATATATTTAAAAATAAAAAAATAAAAAAATATAAATTAAAATAAATAATATTTATAAAAAAAAATTTAATTTTACACCTTTTGAATAAATTTAAGTCAAGTGAATATAAAAAAAAATTAAAAAGATCATATTACAAAAGAATATTTGTATATGAAAAATATTATTTTTAATGAGTTAATGAATTAACGATCAATTGAATATTACAATTTTACAATTAATAATAGAATTATTATTGTCAATATTAAATAATTTGCTCTCTAACTTTTCAGTGTGCCAATATTACAAAAATTGTTTATAATTTCTTCTCTAACTTTTCAGTCTGCCAATGTTACAAAAATTATTTTTTGTGGATCTCACATCCTTACTAAGGGTGTTGTTTTCTCTGCTCTCTTATAACAAATATGAGAAATTCATATATTCAAATCCCATTTATATTACGTGTAATGATTTCTTTTTGTTAAGCGCAACGTTTGTTACTCTCATTTATTGTGTTTTTCTTTTATTACACAAATTATTAATATAACACACAAGGGTACTTTAATCTTTGATTTAAAAAATAACGTGGCGTAGTTTTTTTATTTTTAAAAACGCGGGCGATACCACGGAGAAATATATTGCTACCCTCACTTAAGTAGCGGAGGAATACCGTGGTTACAAACATGACTGCACATCAAAAAGAATATCCCGAGAAGCACAAGGTGGGGCATTCCCCTTCCAGCGCACATCGGTGTTACATTTAAGCGCAAACTTCCCTAACTGGTGAGCCACTCTATTACAACCTCGCGGAATAAACAAGAAGCTACATTCCGTAAAATTCAAAGACGCTACCTTGATGTCGTAAAGGATCGTTCCCAACTCCGTAGGCTGGACGATGTTGTCCTTGATAGCCCGGATCACGTTAAGGTAGTCCGACTGAACCACTAAACGTTGCTGCCTCATTTCTTTAGCAAAACGCAGTCCCCGAAGAACAGCCGCAGCCTCTGCGATTTGCGGCACAAGACCAGCCCTTTTCACCGATATGTACAATGCTATGACTCCGCCGCGACGATCGCGGATGATGCAGCCTATCCCCACCCTCTTGCCTCGAGTATCCACTCCCGCGTCGACGCTCACAGCCACCATGCCATCCCGAGGGGGGGGGGCATTTTGTCATCTTCATGGTCTCGGGGTTTCCCTTCGTAGTCGAGTTCGCCTTTTTATAATCGTCGAGGTACGTGTCGGTCCATTCAATTAGCTCCTCCACCTTCCACATGTCGCGTCCAATGGAGATATTGTTCCTGTGATTCCACACTTCCCAAACCAAAGAGATCGGGACTGTCCATTGGGAACCCATTTATCCTTGAGGATACACACCAACTCACCGTTTCCCACCTTCCATCTCGCACCGCACTCTATAATCTCTTTCCCCCAAACGAGACTTCTCCACATCGAGGACGCATTCGATTTGCATTTGGCTTCCATGATTTCCCCGTTAGGAAAATAACACTCGCGGTAAACTCTTTCAACAAGGCTATTAGGCCGTCGGATAAGTCTCCACACACTTTTGGCAATGAGCGCTTGGTTAGCCTTCTCCAAATCTCTAAACCCGAGCCCACCAACTTCTTTGTGCGATGTCAACTCTTCCCATTTGCACCAGTGAATCTTTTTTTCGTCGCAATTGCCCCACCAAAATCTTGCGATTGCGCTATGAATGTCATCGATGAGACTCTTGGGGAGCCGGAACACACTCGAGACATAAGAGGGTATGGCTTGAAGTATTGATTTAATAAGCGTCTCCCTACCGGCTTGAGAGAACCAAATACCTCTCCACGACTTGATCTTTTTCCAAACTCTCTCACGGACAAACGCGAACAGCTCTTTCCTTCTCTTCCCGGAAACCGTAGGCAGCCCAAGGTAGCGGCGATGACACTCAGTAATGGACACCTGAAGGAGGGCAGCAATATCCTCCCTAGTTTCCATTTTGACATCGCACCCGAAGCAAATATCCGATTTGACGTGGTTGATCTGTTGACCCGACTCTGCGAAATATCTCTCGAGACAGGAAGCCACCGCTACTGCCTCCTCCGGACAGGCTTTATGGAATATGAGGCTATCATCCACAAAAAGCAAGTGTGACACCCGAAGGTTGTGGCGGCGGAATCGCACCCCGGTGATGTCCCCCCTCCGTTCTCCTTCTCTGAGAATACCCGACAATCCTTCCGAACATATAAGGAAGAGGAAGGGGGAGAGCGGGTCTCCTTGCCGAATACCCCGCTTTGGGATCACCCGGCCTCTAATATCTCCGTTGATGTTAAAAGAGATGGAAACGGACTTCACGCATCGCATGATTTTCTTGGCCCACTCCTCGGCAAAGCCCAACTTCATCATAACGGCTTCGAGATAATTCCACTCCACTCTATCATATGCTTTGGCCATATCGATCTTAAGGGCTGCGTAAGCTCCATTTCCAAATCTTCCCCTCTTCATTGTGTGCATTTATTCAAAGCACACCATCACGTTGTCGAAAATCTGCCTCCCCCCGACGAAAGCCCTTTGGTTTCTGAAATCACCCTATCCATGACGGTCTTCAATCTCGCCACAAGACTTCGAGATATATTTATAGGTGACGTTGCATAAGCTAATAGGTCGATACTCACTAACCTTTGTTGGTAGTTAATAAACAATAATTATCCGAACAATAACAAGATTGCAATTTCATACTTGAAAATGTCCAAGTAAAATCTATTAAAAATTATTTACACGTGTAACTTGTACTCATTCTAAGTAGCTATAGAAAAGAAAATTATAAAGCATGTCCTGGTTTTCATGATACGTGGGGAACATTACAAAAATATTACTTCCTATATACATTTTTTTTTTTTGAAGAACCGTGGGCACTTCATATACATTTAAATGAACTGATATTTTTTCGGACGCCCTCAATAAATATGACGTTGATAAAATGTATTGTTGTTATCACTAATATTTAATGTTAGGGAGGCTTTGGCTTGCTTGGCCCTACATGAACATCGAGGGAACAACGACAATTGGACCATAACTCTTTTGTGGGACCCACCAAGAAGAAGTTTCAGAGAATTCCTTTGTGGGACCCATCGAACACAGCACTGAGAGAATTCCTTTGTAGGACCCACTTGACAGCGCTGACGAACAGCATTCCGGGCATATTGTTTTTCTGTGTACTAGCTCGCACGGAATCCACTTTTCCATTATATTATCATAATTTATTTTTGCATGAAATTTGTGACTACTATATATATTATGTTCCTGCTAATTAACGTGGAATTTATTCATAAAGTTCGTTTTTTTTTATAGAATTGTTAAAAATATTAATAAAAATAAACTCGATTTCTAGAGTTTAAAAATATTAAACATAAATAGATGATTAAATGTAAAACATGCACTTTTGTCTTTTAATTAGAAAAAGAAAAGACATCTTATTTCTTGACATTGGAAAATCTGCCTGTATATCCTCATCCCAAAACAGAAGTAGTTCTCGATCAAGTTCACGAGATTGATCTTTTTCAGGCTCAACCAATCAAAAACGAAATAATGTACATAATAAAATACTTGGATATATACGAATGATTTTCATATTCTTAAAGCTTTGACTAAGACGCAACCAAAGCCATGGCATCTCTATCTCTCTCACGTGTTGCCACAAAGAATCAGCCAAAACAAACAACACTCGCTTTGGACATTACGAAACTACAATCTATATGTAAATATATATCGTAATTCCCAATATTCATCGTCTAAAAGACAAAGACTTAGTAAACAGAATCCATAAAATATTCACGGACTCTTACCAAAGCTAGAAATTCACATTCACGTAGATTCTTGTGTCTTGAAAGTGTTACTTTTTTAACAAATTACATATATATATATATATATATATATATCTATATATATATTTTGGATCCTTCCAAATCCCTAAAAAACAATAACATTTATTGCCCATCCTTAAAAAAAATCACCCATCATCAACATCACGGGAAGCTATAAAATAACGTTACTTTTTGCGCATAATAGCGCAACGAACAGAAATAAATAATAATAATAAAAAGAGTAAATTAGGAGACAAGTTAAAATGGATTAAAGTTCTGTTATCAAGTTTAAAGATTATATCTACGATTTGTTTGGGCTTAAGATAATTTTTTCAAACTTCTTAACCCATTGTGACGTTAGAGACTACTTTCTTGTACTGATTTAGCTGTACTTAGTTATATACATTTTTTTTATAATAAATTAATTTTTGATTTATTTAATCGAAATCTATAAAATAATGAGGTAAAGAACAATATATAAATAATTTAAAAATATATATATTTTTCATCAATCGTGTGACATTAATTGGGAAATATTATAATAGTATACTCACACAATATTTACAATATACAACTAAATATAAATTACAAATAAATAACTCGGGACTTGAATAATATCGTTAAATACTAATTAAGAGGCTTAAACAATTAAAATGTTAGAAAGTGGAATTCAAAGCTGAGAGGTGGAATATTGTTTTTGTTGTATGAGAGTCTCACACTCTAGATGTTTATTATAATGAAACATTTTAATACACGACACATATGATAAACATCTAAAGTGTGAAGTTATGAGCAAGATCATCTAAAAGTACTTCAAAATTAACATTAGATATGAATTTCGTACAATATTAGAAATGCGAGTCTAAGTCACACTAAAAGTGGGAGTCATAACAAATTTGTGGTTTCCAGAAATCAGTTATTTCTTCCATCCTTGAAATGGGATCTGTTTTAGCCAAAAATCAAAACGAAATTATTTTGACTTTAACCCTGAAACACAAGTACATATTATTTTGTTCATTGTTAAATGAATCAGAATGTCAGAGTTTGGAAATCGTAACATGGTTCCGGATATTTAACTCATTCCATTATGTTTTACTATGTTTAATTTTTTTTTTCAAAAATTTAGTTAAGTAAGCCACTAAAATATTACGAAGTAAAAAATAATTAATTTTTCGTTATTTTTTTTGTAAATAATCAAACTGTAATATCAAATTCGTGAAATTTTGTTAATGAAATATATTTTAGAGCGGTTAAAAAAACAAACTAGAGTGTATTGGTTTATTTTAAATTTTCTATGTATAAATTATTCGAGCGGAATATTTATACAAAAAAAAAAAAAGTATTTTTCAATCCACTAACATGGAGTAACTATTAACCATTATTTTTTATTTAACCGGCATAAAAATCAAGCTAGAAAATACAGGGGTCTGGCCATGTTACACTTAAACCAAACAACTAGACTAATAAGTCTTGACATAATGCACAAAAAAATAGAGAGTAATACCACATGATTTATAATTAAGAAGACTCGTGACTGACTTTTAAACCCACCAATAAATATATATTTTCATTTAAAAAGTAAAAGCTCGAACCCAAATCCATGCTTGTACATATTTTATTATATATAAATACAAGAAAACCCCATCACACAAAAACAACAACAGAAAAAAATGGCCTCTGAACAAAACAGAGGAAGAACGATCTCCACCGTAGTCACTCTCCTACTCGCCGCGTCGGTCTCCCTCTCCGGCCTCGCCCACGCGCAGTCCTACGCGTGCGGCGGCGCGTCGACAACGGGGATGGGATTCTGCGACGCGTCGCTGGGGATCGAGGAGAGGGTGGCGGACCTGGTGAAGAGGCTGAGTCTGGCGGAGAAGATAACGTTTCTGGTGAACTCGGCCGGAAATGTGAGCCGGCTCGGGATTCCGAAGTACGAGTGGTGGTCGGAGGCTCTTCACGGCGTCTCCTACGTCGGACCTGGGACCCACTTCTCCAGCCTCGTCCCCGGAGCCACGAGCTTTCCTCAGCCCATTCTCACCGGAGCTTCTTTCAACTCTTCTCTCTTTGAGGCCATTGGAAAGGTAATATTAATATTATCCACGTCTTTTATCTTATTATAATAGTTTTTTATTTATTTAAATCTCTACGTTGTGGTTGTGAATTGAAACATAACTTTTTTTAGATATTTTGCATTTTTTTGGTGTTGGTTTTTGAGAATTTTTTGAGGCGGAAAGGTAATATTTTTCGCAAATGAATATACGTCGCAATGAACCATAAACTTTGTTAATAAAATGGTTTTATTAACGTTTTTCCAACAATACTATCACGTCTTATTATATCCTTTTGTTTTAATATACATCTACGTTGTATTTTGTGAACTAAAAGTAGAGGCTTGTTTTCAGTTGTTTCGTTGGTTATTTTGCATTTTTTGGGGTTGTTTTTATGGATTTTTAATGTTATTTATAGTAATTGTATATAGTTCTGTCTCATCAAGAAAAGTTCACCATGGAAGCTTAACCTAAGTATATTGATCCATAGTTTATTTTATTTTTATTATACATTTTTTGTGTTCGTTTTTTATGTATTTCATGTTAATAGATTCTCCATTCAGTAATTTGTTTTTCTTGTGGACTCCCGTATTACATAATTCTTTTTAGACATATTCCAAAAAAAAAAAAAAAAACTTTTTAGACTGATTATATCGTTTGGTTTTGTATATAATAATCAAAGATGAGTTCTTGGGACTTCCGTTTTTCTCTGTATCTGATGTTTTATTTTTATTTTTTTACCAGTGATTGTGATGTCTATTTTTAGCTTTGATTTTTTTTATATATATTAATTTGATTCCTTGATGGATTCTCGGCTATAGATTTGAAGATAAGAAGCTCAAATCAGGACACATGTTTATTTAATTTTTTTTTCTATGAGCGTGATACTTTAATTGCATTGTTTGTTTAGTATAAGAAAGGTTCAAATCAGAACACATGTATATTTATTTAATTTTTTTCGATGAGTGTGTGCGATACTTTAAATTAAATTTATTTGGTACTGTCCGCATTATTATCAGCATCATTATCAACCACTATCACCACCACAACCTGTGAAAAAAATATATTTTCTTCTTTCCAAAATTGAATTTTTTTTTTTTGCAACTACCTCTTATATTGCATTATTTACAGCTCTTTTTTTCTTTTTCTTTTTTGCTTCCACAAATAATGTTATCTTTACAGGTACGAAATAATAATGATATCAAATTTTTTTAGAAAAAAAAAGCCATAATTCAAATGCTACTTTTCTTAGATATTTCTGATTCTGAGGCTAGCTAGTGATAGAGATGTTGTTTAGATTTAGTTATCATATCCTAAGTTGATGATAATTTAAAAAGTACCAGCTGTTATAGGTGGTGCGTAAATTTTTGCAGCTAGTTATATAATATGTAATTATAAAATTATATTTTTACAGTGATGGACTAATTAAGAGTTAAATATACATTAATTTACATGTGCAAAGCGAAACATTTTTCAAAACCTACTTCCCGTTTGGTAACCAAACCCAATCATGTGGATTCAAGCTGTATCTAATACTCTTAAATCATATTTGAAATTAGTGATAATTCCAAGACCAATATACTCTGGTTCTTTTGCATTTAATTTATTGTTAAATAAAGTTTGTGCTTGAATTATACACTTTTGATTGACTAATGTTCTTTTCCGGTTTGTCGCTTCCCAAATTGTATCATTGCTGGCCATGCAAGGAAAATAAACTTTATCGGCTAAAGTCTATAGAACATATAGAATATTATCAATGCAGAATAAGAAAGTGCTTTATCATTCAAAAGAAAATACCCACTGCCCATTTGGCCCATAGTGTTGGAAAAAATATATAAAAGAAAATCCGAAAATTATTAAAAGCAGAAAAAACGATTAACATAGTTAACTATTATTTTCCATATCCAAAATAGTCGAAATTCTGTTTTCAGCTTAATTATGTGTAAATTGTGAGTGATGATTAGTCCTCTTGATCTTCATTATAAATTTTTTGACTGAAAATTTCAGGAAAATAAAAACCCAACTTGACTTATAGTTTTCTGCCATATTTAAACTACGGTAAAATAGAATTGCTAATCTTAGCACTTGTGGGACCCAACATAGATATATGCCAGCTAGAGAAATCAGATACAATCTAATGGTCCTTGTTTTGCACCAACCTAGACAATAATGGCATTAAGTTTCACAACAAGTTGCTCAATTGCTCTGCTACTCTTTGTAGTTTGTTTGTACAAATATCCTTCCATTTACTACCCAATAATGCTGCTTTATTTTCACATGTGCTTTTATAAAATAACTAACATCATATGACACAAAATAATAAATTTTTGATCCTATTGTTGATTGATTGATAGTACTTCTTAATGTATAGTATCCAACTATAACAAAGAAGTACATTAGTAACATAATTGAGTATTTACTACACTAAGTAATGTGTGTAGAGAATAATTGAGACGGAATATGTTGGAATGGATAGGTGGTTTCGACTGAGGCGAGAGCAATGTACAATGTCGGGCTCGCGGGGCTTACATATTGGTCTCCGAATATCAACATTGTTCGTGACCCGAGATGGGGAAGAGCCCAAGAAACTCCCGGAGAAGATCCTTTGCTGACGAGCAAATACGCTGCTGGGTATGTCAAGGGTCTCCAACAGACAGGCGGTAAAGATCCGAACAGACTCAAAGTCGCCGCTTGTTGCAAGCATTACACGGCTTACGATTTAGACAATTGGAAAGGCGTGGATCGATTCCACTTCAATGCTGTGGTACAATTGAATTATATGTTAAATGGTACAATAAATCAAATTTATGGGGTTTAATTTATTTATTCAGTATTAATGTTGTTGTTTATAAGGTGACAAAACAAGATATGGATGATACATATCAGCCACCATTCAAGAGTTGTGTGATTGATGGGAATGTTGCAAGTGTGATGTGTTCTTACAATCAAGTCAATGGCAAGCCAACTTGTGCTGACCCTGATCTTCTCTACGGAGTCATTAGGGGCCAATGGAAGCTAAATGGGTACTTCACCTTAACTACTCTTCATTTTATGATTTAAACTTATGTAATGAAATTTTAATTTGAATTTATGGGGGTGTGCTTTTTCTGCAGTTACATAGTTTCAGATTGTGATTCAGTGGATGTGTTGTATAATTCTCAACACTACACAAAATCCCCGGAAGAAGCTGCGGCCAAGAGCATTTTGGCGGGTAATTTTTATTACTTAATATCTTTTTTTTTTATTGTCTTTAAATATAGGTTTACTGTTGATAACAACCATATAAATAATCAAAGTTTTAGCCGGCCCGTTTGTTTCACAATATTTCACTGAATTTTAGCCTAAACTCGTCCTCGGTCAAATCTAAAAACTAAATAACGAATTTATAAATTGGTATATGTTTAATAATATTAACATAACACAGAGAAAAAAAAACATACTAATTTGAAAAGGGAAACCCGATAATAAAATTTGTAGATTATACTTCAACTTGAGCACATTAATGTTTTACAACAATTTTACAAAAAAAATTTAAAAAAATGTGTATATTAATGTTGGCTAAATAGTTAAATAATAAAATAGATATAATAACCATACATTTGGACAGGTTTGGATTTGGACTGCGGGGCATTTTTGGGAAAGCACACGGAAGCGGCGGTGAAGAGTGGGCTTGTGGGTGAGGCAGCGATAGACAAGGCGGTTTCAAACAACTTCGCAACGTTGATGAGATTGGGCTTTTTCGACGGTGACCCAAAGAAACAGGCTTTTGGCAATTTGGGCCCAAAAGACGTTTGCACTTCTGAGAACCAAGAGTTGGCCCGTGAAGCTGCCCGGCAAGGCATTGTGTTGCTCAAGAACACTCCTTCCTCTCTGCCTTTGTCTCCCTCTTCCATAAAAAACTTGGCTGTCATTGGCCCCAACGCTAATGTCACCAAAACCATGATTGGAAACTATGAAGGTAATAATATTCTGTCAAATGTTTTATTTATTTAGTTTTTAGGGGTATAAATGTCATTGAAAGTAGAACGTTTAGTTTCAAATTCATTATTTTTTTTTTACCATTATTTATTGACAAATTTAATCATATTTTTTAAGAACCAATGCATTAATTTTGCTAATTTTTTTTTTACTATATGGTCATGGTTTTAGAATTTAGATCACATCAAAAGAACGTATAGTTTCAAAATTATGACTATCTCCGCTGATTTCAAAAGTAAGATTATTATTGACAACTAATTAATCAATTATGGGTGTTGATAATATGTGCTCATTGATTTTTTTTTTTTTGTGATACTAAAATGAGGACCAATAAATAAATAAAATTTGCTATAAAAAAATTATATGGTCATGGTTTTATAATTATCCTTTAATGGAAAGATAGTAATAAATCGAATACACACTTATTTTCAAGAATATAATACAATGGCAATTTAGCATTATTTTAAAATTATTTTCTTGTTTTTCTAGGGACACCTTGTAAATACACAACACCGTTACAAGGCCTAAGTGCTTCGGTGGCGACCACTTTTCACCCGGGATGCGCAAACGTTGGGTGTGGGACCGCCCAAGCCGACGAGGCGGCAAAGATCGCTTCAAGCGCGGACGCGACTATTTTAGTGGTAGGGGCAGATCAGTCCATCGAGGCCGAGAGTAGGGACAGAGTCGTCCTTACTCTTCCGGGCCAACAACAATTATTGATCACACAAGTTGCAAAAGCTTCAAAAGGACCCGTCATTCTTGTCATAATGTCTGGTGGAGGATTTGACATCTCCTTCGCTAAAAATGATCCCAAAATTACTAGCATTCTTTGGATCGGCTACCCCGGCGAAGCCGGAGGAGCTGCTCTAGCCGATGTTGTTTTCGGCCGCCACAATCCTAGTAAGTTAGCTATATTTGATCAATTATGTTCATACTTTTTACTAAATTAACAAATTATTATTATCTTGTCTTAATTTATCTATATATTATCATTTTTACCTGGAAATTTATAAATTAACTCCCGCTGAAATTTACAAATTAATGATTGTTTGTTTAGTATTTTGATTCATGCTTATATAAATTATTCATACCTAACTTATAAATAAAGTAGATTTTGTTTCCCATGTGGGACTACATCTAAGAATCTTGCTTACTATTTACAATATATATATATATATATATATTAATTTATTAATAATTTATAAAAATAATAATTATATTTTAGAATGTTAATGTAAACGTGTTTTCTTTAACTATATTTATTGTTAAAATACTTCACGGATATGTGAAAGTTGGAGTTTCTGTAATATTTTAATTTTTATAGGTGGAAGATTACCATTGACGTGGTACCCTCAATCCTACGCCGAAAAAGTACCGATGACAAACATGAACATGAGACCCGACCCGAAAACCGGGTACCCGGGTCGGACATACCGCTTCTACACCGGCGAAACCGTCTACACATTCGGGGACGGGCTAAGCTACACCGCGTTTCACCACCACCTCGTCCACGCCCCAAAGATCGTCTCGTTCCCATTGGAGGAGACTCACGCGTGTCGCACACGCTCATCGAGCTGCAGTACGCTCGCCGTAGAGGATCACGCCCAGAGTTGCGTAAGCCTGTACATGGACATTCACCTGAGGGTGAAAAACAACGGGAAATCCAGTGGGGCCCACACGGTGTTCTTATTCTGGACCCCACCTTCGGTCCACAATTCTCCGAAGAAGCACTTATTGGGCTTTGAGAAAGTGTCTCTCAAGGCCCAAGAAGAGGCTTTGGTCAACTTCAAAGTCAACGTTTGCAAGGACTTGAGCATCGTTGACGAAGTTGGGGCGCGGAAATTACCGTTGGGCCATCATTTGCTTCACATTGGAGACTTGAAACACTCGCTGAGCTTGAGGATTTGAGAGAGAGCCCAAAACCCATTTATTTTTATTTTGTTTATTTTTATGTTCCCTTTTGGAGTCAATTGTGTTAAGCTTTAATCCTCAAGGGGGCAAAAAAACAATCCAACAAAAAAAAGGTAAAAGAAAAAAAAATTGGTTTTAACTTTTAATAAACTGAGATATTTGTCAGCTTTGTACCTCGAGTGATTTGAAATATCTTGTTTTGATTGTTCGAAATCAAAGGATGCAATGAATTTGGGTTTATGGTTGATTATCCCTTCAAATGTGTTTTAAATAAATTTTTTATCTCTACGTTGAATGGCAATGAAAATTACGATGAAGATTAAGAGATAAGCACTATTTTTTAGGAGAAGGACTAACATGCACATTTCGAAAATGAGGCACATCTTCACTATTTGTTTTGAAGTTAATATTAATCCAATTCCTCATAGAGAAAAACTATATTTATTTTTATGATATGGTATGATCCTAAATCTAGCTTATGCAGAGCTTCCGGTAGCTGCCAAATCATTGGCGGCGACAAAGGATTAATTTATATTATAAAAAATAACTATATAAACACAACGACAAATACATAATAATACATAAAAAACGATTTTTTTTTATAATGCGAGTAAAATAGGCCAAAAAACTTAAAAAATGTAAACAAACAAAAAAAAAGTAAAGAAGTCCAAGCATTATTAATAATACGTATTCGTATTCTGGGTTACTGCACACACATGAACATACGACCACAAATATAAAATATCTGCGACTTATAAATCCAAAAAAAAAAAAAAAACGTTTTCCTAGCTCCCCATACCATACATCGTAATTATTAGTTTCAGTCTAAAAACATAAATTTGAATTTGTCCTAAAAAACTATGACTCGAATCAATAAAGTTACCATCATTAGTAACGAAGGTAAGATTTAGTTCTATTTTCATTCATGCAAAACAAAATTTTATTTTCTCATGCACCGGATTCAGGTATCCACTTTCTAATTATCTTTGTGATGGTGTTGGATTATGAGCTCTGTGAGTATTGAAGAACGAGCTCAAAAATCATCAAGAAAAGAAGAAGAAGAAGATTGTTGGGAACGAGTCAAATATGACTCGTGAATGTATATTCTTGATAAAGTGAACAATTAATTACAGACTCATTCATTATATACGGAGAAGTATAAGCATGACTTAACAAGTAACTAACTGAATCAGTAATAAACAATTTCGGAAAACTCAACGATTTAACTTACTAAAAATAACTAACTACGCTATACAAAGAAAATGTAAACTGTAATTGCTAAATATGCTTCATATCTTAATACACCCCCTCAAGATGGCAAATAAACATTTTTAAGTGCCATCTTGCCCATAGCGTGATGAGAGTTGGTGATGGCAGTGGTTTCGTGAAAGCATCCGCAATCTGTAGCGATGAACGAATCAGCAAGAGTTTGAATTGTCCTTTCTTGAGATGCTCTAGGATGAAGTGGAAATCAATGTTGATGTGCTTCGTTCGTTCATGAAATGTAGGATTCGTTGCTATATGGATAGCTGCCTTATTGTCGCAAAACAACAAGGTCGAATCCTTTTGTTCGATCTGTAAATCTCGCAGTAATTACTGCAACCATAAGATTTCGCATGTCGTCGATGCTATGGCCCTGTACTCTGACTCAGCAGAGGATTTTGACACCGTGACTTGCTTCTTTGACTTCCAAGCAATGAGAGAGTCACCGAGGAATACGCAGAAGCCTGTGATTGATATCTAGTGTCTATGCAAGTCGCCCAATCCGCGTCGGAAAATGCACGCAGCTGCAAAGATGAAGAAGAGGAATAAAATAGTCCAAGGCCCGGTTGGCATTTCAGATAACGCAACAAATGACTACAAGCTTGCATATGTGGCTCTTTTGGTTTTGACACAAACTGTCTTAATTGTTTGACTGCATAAGTGATGTCAGGCCTAGTTAATGTCAAATATAATAATCTACCGATGAACCTTCTATAAATAGTTGGGTCCTCTAGAAAACTCACATCGGAAAGTATATTGAGACAATATTGTCTTTGAGTTATAATAATACCAGACTTTGACCGCGCGATCTCCAAACCCAGAAAATATTTTAAGTCTCCTAAGTTATGTTGATGTAGATAGCGCTTTACATTAGCAATTGAATTTTGAGTGGGACCTATAATCACAATATCATCTACATAGAGCACAACGACCACAAATTTTGAACCAAATCCATACGTAAACAATGGGTAATCTGCTAAAGATTGCTTGAAGCCAAAGTTAGTCAAAATATGTGTAAATTTAGTGTTTCACTGCCTTGTAGCTTTGTAGCTTGCTTCACGCCATATATGGACTTATGAAGCTTACAAACAATTTTATTTGAATGAGAAGAACTCACCCCCTGTGTAGGTAATCTCAATGGTACGTCCATGTAGACTTCTTCATCTAAATCCCTGTAAAGAAAAGCATTGTTTACGTCCATTTGGGCGAGAAACCAATGCTGTGAGGCTGCAATAGACAATATTATTTTGACAGTTACTAATTTGGCTACCGTTGAAAAGATTTTGGTGTAGTCGAGTCCCTCTTGTTGCGTGTATCCTGGCTACTAATCGCGCTTTTCATCTAGCCAGCGTTCCATCAGCAAGAAAATTATTCTTGTATAACCATCTACACCCAATTGATCTTTTGTTTTATGGGAGTTCCATGAGTGTACATGTGTTGTTGTTGTGCATGGCCTCCAATTCCTCATTCATGGCTGAAATCAATTCCTTATGTCTGACCGCTTGGTGATAAAATTTTGGTTCATAATGAGTAGAAACTGCAAGAAAAAATGACCTGAAACCAGGACTAAGAGCATCATAGGACAAAACATTAGCAAGACAGTGAGGAGAAGTAATTTTCTTATCTTGCGTTGGGACAGTGTGCTGGATAGCACAATGATAATCTTGTAGATATGTAGGCGGTTTGGATGGTTGACTTGACCGTCTAGTGATCTCAGGTGATGTGTCACTTGGATGATTATGCAACTGTTCTTGAGCTGAAGGTCATGTAGGTATGTCAAACTGCTCATCAACAGTGTTTGAGTCCTCGGGTGATTGATCCTGATGATAATTTGACTCAACATTTGTATCATCTTGTGCTACCTGATGGTCTTGGATCAATGGAGTGACCTGCAACTTAGTATGATCTACTGTTGTATCATCAGGAGATAGATTATCATAAATAGTGTCACTTGTTTCCTAAGGATAATTATATAATTTAGCAGACAAATTTTCTTGTGTGAATATGTCTTTCTGAGTATGTGTGCTACAAGTAAAAGGGAAGATAGACTCATGAAAAATCACATCACGAGAAAGAAATATTTCTTGAGTTTCAAAATACATTAACCTGTAGTCTTTAACTCCAGGAGGGTAGCCCTTAAAAACGCATTTTCTGGCTCTTGAATTTTTTTTTGTTATGTTTTGTTTTAATGTAGAAGCAAAGGCAAGATTCAAACACTCTCAGAGTATGATAATCAAAATTAGTCTGAAACAAAATATCAAATGGGCATTTGTTTTCTAAAACCAGTGTAGGTGTTCTTTTGATCAAGAACACAGCTGTCAAAACACACTCATTCCATAATTGTGCAGGTAAGAGAGACTGAAAAAAAGCGCTCTACTGACATTTAATAAATGTTGACGTTTCCTCTCAACAGTTGCATTTTGTTGAGGGGTTTCAACGCAAGAAAACTGATATACAATCCCTTTAAATTCAAAGAAATCGGTGAAATAAAGCTCTTTAGCATTATCTGAACGAAATTTCTTAACTTTTGAAAAGACGTGATTCTCAATCATTTTTATGAATTTTTGGGACAATAGTTATCACATCAGATTTTTTGTGCAACATATAAATCCAAGTAAAACGAATGAAATCATCAACAAGTGTGAGAAAGAATCTATATCCATTATGAGATGTTGGGTGAAACGGTCCGCATACATCACAATGTAGTAGTTTTAAACAAGATTTAGTCTTAGTTTGGGAATTTGAAAAGACAATTTGTGTTGCTTTGCAAGCGGACAAATTTCACAAGAATTAGAAACATTACTAGGTTTTATTTGCAGGATTTCTTTGAGCGCAAGAATCATCTGATAAGAGGGATGACCGAGACGATTGTGCCATATCAAAGTTGAAACTGAGTTGATGTGAGTCTGTGACAGTTCTTGTTCATTCTTCGATATGTACAGATTGTGTATACAATCACCCTTGTCAATCGTCTTTATTGTGCTCATATCCTGCAATGAAAAATCTGAATCAGTAAATGTGACTTTGAGATTATTCTGTTTGGTCAGAGAACTCACTGACATTAAACAGAATTTAAAACTTGGAACATAGAGAACATCAGTGAGGGTAAGGTTGAAGTATACTTTAACATGTCCATATTGAAAAACTGAGATTATTGTATGATTAAGCAATGTCACGGTCGATCTACTTAATGATTTCAAGAATTTAAACATTGACTCTTTGTTACATATGTGCTTTGATGCACCGGAGTCTAAAATCCAAGAATAAAAAAAAATATTATTAGATATAGTCGACTGTATTGGATAGCAAAAACTTGTCATGACAGTGAAAAGTAAGGTTGGCTTCTGTGTTCTTGTTGTTGATTGCTCCTCTTGGTGCAGTGAGCTTATTGGAGAGAAGGTTGATGATTTGATGACATTGATCATCAAATAGAGCGTTGATGTTTGCACTCCTATTTTCTGGTTTAGCCTCTGTTGGTGTGGTTTGACTCTTACTTTTCGGTGTGTAACCCAGTGGATAGTCATGGATCTTGAAGCATTTGTCCATGGTGTGTCCAACCAATTTGCAATGCGAACAATATGGCCTATCCTTTTTGTGGAACTTCTTTGGATTGGCTTCATCCTTTACTGCCATGGACATTGCATTTGTGAGATTATTTTGGTGCTCAGCTCCTGCGGCTCTATGTTCTTCTTCCTGTGTAACGAGTGAGAAGACTTTGTTCATTGGCAGGAGCGGTTCCATTAGAAGCACTTATCCTCTTGTGGCCGAGTAGGTTTTGTTCAATCCCATCATGAAAATCATCACATAGATATTTTCGCTGAAGCTCGTCATCTCTTTTGTTGCGCCACAGTGACATCCAGCGCAGGCACATATGGGTTTGAAGTTCTGAAAGTCTTCCCACAACACCTTAATCTTGGTGAAATGGTTCGTCACAGATCCCGAGTCCTGAGTTTGATTTACCAAATCTTTTAGAGTAGTGAACACTCTGAGCCCATTTCTTTTCTGATATCTTTCCTTCAAGTCTTTCCATACCATTGCTCCTACATCTCCATAACGAATTTCTCTCGCGATTTCTTTAGATATGAAATTGAGTATCCAGGAGACAACGATGTTATTCGATAGCTGCCAGGAGTTGATTCTGGGCTTGCCTGGTTTCGGTTTGGGGATCGAGCCATCGAGGAACCTTAATTTGTTTTTCACGGAAATCGTAATTAATATCGAATTGCTCCAATCTGCATAATTGTCACCAGTGAGGATTTCAGAAACAATTACTGCTCCTGGATTGTCTCCATGGTGCAGGTAAAAAGGATTCTCTGATGGATCTTCCAGTTGAGGCGTCTTGATGTTTATCGGAGTTGTTTCTGGATTGCTGGTGTTCGTTGAAGTTTCTTCTGGTTGCTGTCGCGTAACTGCTTATTCTAGTTCATCCATTTCGTTGAAGTCGATCTAGTGCGAAAATGATTCGATCGACTGATTGTTAACAAAACAGAGTTAGCACAGTTCTTGCGCTCTGATGCCACGTTGAATTATGAGCTCTGTGATTATTGAAGAACAAGCTCTAGAATCATCAAGAAAAGAAGAAGAATAAGATTATTGGGAACGAGTCAAATATGACTCGTAAATGTATATTCTTGATAAAGTAAACAATTAATTACGGACTCATTCATTATATACTGAGAAGTATAAGCATGACTTAATGAGTAACTAACTGAATCAGCAATAAATAATCCCGGAAAAGTCAACGATGTGACTTACTAAAAATAACTAACTACGCTATATAAAGAAAATGTAAACTGTAATTACTAAATATGTTTCATATTTTAATAGATGACTCTTTTTTTAATTATCATACTTTATATTTTGACATAAAATCTTTTTTCTAGAGATACCATAACATTTCAAAATTATTCCATTAACATATAAGTATTTATACCTCTTTTTTTTATTGGGTAATTTTCGTATATACCCAACTAAATTCTATTCAATTTAGATATATCCAACGTTTTGTAAACAAGTTATAAATGTCCAATGTTTTGTAAAAAATTCGTAAATAGTCAGACGAACATACCAAAAAAATTATTAAAAAATAAGAAAAATGTAAAAAATAAATTAAATGTAAACATATGTAAATGAATTTTTCTGTTTATTTACGACTTGTTTACAAAACGTTGGATATCCAAATTGACAATATTTGAAGTGGGTATAGAGCCAATTTTTTGTTTTTTATTAGAAACTTCACAAAAACCTGTAATCTAAATTATATAAAAAAAACATGTGATTAATATTTTTTTAATCAACCTAGCTAGTTTCAGTAAAAGTCATGGCTGGACTTTGTTTAAACAATCCTCCTATATCCAAATTAATCTAAAACTTGGAATTATTGAATCTGTTAAATCTAAATTGTATATACCAGAAATATTCGTCGTGTTAAAATATCAATACTGTTAAATTCAATTGTTTTGTTTTTATTTATTAAAAAAAATCCAAGTCTTTTGTTCACGATGTTAAACGAGATGCGAGTATTCGTGGATTTTATTGATAAAACAAAATTCGAATAAATTTAATGAACCATATGATCAGGAAGTTGAAAAATTAAACTAGTAGCCGCACGAAACAATGGGCTAATTCATATAGTAGCAAAATAATAATATAGCTTTTATCTTATTGGATACCAAGAATAGGTGGTTTTTAGAACAAATTATAAAATATATGTAATTGAATCAAGTAAGATTGAATCAATTGATGACGTTGTGTTAGAATATAAAAGACCATGTTATTTTATTCCAAATTAATAAGATTCCAACGATTGTCCCTTGCAATAAATATTTTATTATAAAAGAGACTACGTAAGCCAATGAATGAGACAACCAATAATGGCTACATCATTGACAAGAACACCCTAATATTTTATAATATTTTAACTTACGTAAGCAAATATCAAATTATAATGGAAGTCTTCAGGTTTACACATTACATTCCTTGCAAATAATCACAAGCTAGACAAAATATGAATCACTGCCAAAAAAAAATTGATTCTTGATCGAGTTCATAAACCCATATACAAAAATGTATTGTTTTTCCATCATAAGAATATATGAACTTTCTCATATCATGAAAAAGACCAGTACAGTCCAACTTGTTTTCAGAACCACTCATTTACATATATGGCTTATTGATAAAGATATGTAATATTTGCGATTATTACTTTAAAGTGATGCGAAAAATGCCCAGATGAGTAAATTTACAACTTTCTACCTTTGATGCTTATTATTGTGTTCTATTATGGAGATAGATCTATATTGCTGGGTAACTTTGTTTCTTTAAGAAAACAAAAATCATTCATTTGAATCACAATCTTATGATTGTAATTTCGAATAAGATATAGCTTCAAATTTAGACCATCAAAACTGCCATAATAAATACAAATTATAAGTAGTAATACCTGAAAAAGTGAACTCTGATGATATAATTGGTTGATACAGTACTACATAAATGCATGGGAAACTGATTATAAATTTATTTACGTTGTAAATAAAATCATTTCATTGTGTTGGAGTAAGCTAAATGTGGAAGTGATAAAAAATAATGACGTGTAAATAGCTATATCAACATTAAGGTATTTATATTGCTGATTTATATATACATATATATTTCTTTAACTAATTTTATGCATATTAGTTTGTTTCATTTATAATTGTACACAAATCTTAGTCTTACTACCCATTTGCATAATCATCCGGCTGCTATATATATATATATATATATATATATACATATATATATAAGAGATCAAAATTAAAAGGGTTTGAATATGTATAAATGTGTAATCATCGCAGTTATATGATTACGAGTTTGTTGGGAAACAATAATGGTGGTGGACCTAAATAAGTTCTTTTGGTTTTTGGTTTTATCGAAGTGGACATATCTTCTTACTATTATTTATTTAAAATTTTGTACAATCCGAGCCTAAAATTTCAAAGGCATCTACAAACCACATTTCAGACTAAGAAAACAAATAACATAACCAGTTGTTATCTTGTGATGTTTATCGTAGATTTTTATATTTTTTTTCAGGTATAACTTTAACAACATATCAATGGTTATCACAAAGTGAGTTTTTCGTTTTCTATCATTATTAGTCCACGGTATTATATTGAAGCAATTATAAATTTATTATTATTTTGTTAGGTTCTATTAAACTTACGATGAGCATGACGTATAAGCCAGTAGATTAAGGTTTTAATTTATGATTTTTAAGTTTTGGGTGTTCTAGTTATATATGCTATGAAAGGAATAGAATTGTAACATAGACATCAAAGCTTCGCTTTTATTTTTATCAGTAGCAGAACCCGATAAATATTCCTAATATGTGTAGTCACTATTTCGTTTAAATTGCGAATAATATGTTTTGACGTGAAATATATAATATAAACGTTTTGGATAAATAATGGCGAATTTAATTTGTAGTGAAATTCTGAAGTTTTTTTTTTAAAATAAAGTCACACACAAAAAATACGCCAACACAGTAAAGAATAATAATAAAAAGTCAACACTGTGATGAAAAGATTAATCATGTTGTATTTATGGTCACTGTGGCAGAAAATTAATAAAACTTTATAGCAAGTTAACTGATAATTCAATACCACTTTACTTGAAAATCAACTATTCTTTATATCGCTAAACATAATCAATTAGTTTGAGTTTGAGATAACTATTTACATATATATTTTATCTGTTGTGTAGGAACTAACGATTTTTTAGTAGGGTTAATTTTGTTATACTGCGTAGCTTTATTTTGTTAGGTTAAGAATTAAAGATGACGATCGCTAAAGAGTTGATGAATTATATAATCTTAAATTTGCACAACGCTCATGGAGTTGAAATAAAGATTCCAATATATTTATGGCCATTGAGGATCCATATAAAATATAGTATTGGTTTCAGTATTTTAATTATGAATATTCACTGCATACGTCATATTTGGAATTTGGTGCAGCTAGATGTCACTATTATATTAGCATTTGCATTTTTTTTAACGTACATGTCACGATTTTTATTTTTTAAATCAACCAATGTGATGTGAATCTTGAAAGTGTGCCAGCCACACACCCATGGACATTATTTCTTTGAGGAAAATGGGCTTTGTATTATTCTTTATTTGAGAATTTTTAATAAAAATATATTATATTTTTAAATTAAAAAAATAATTTATATTTTGTTTTATTACCGACAAAATACGTTTGGTTTGGTCTCCTCATATCCCCACAAACTATTCAACTCAAAACGTGGCTTTCATTTAATTGCGTAGATTTCCACTTCACATTACGAAAATAACTTTTGGGGGTACCAAGAAGGCTACAAATACTTTTTCTTTGCCCTAATTTATTAATTTTTGTATTTATTTATTCATTTACTCCTCTAAGCTTATTGGCTAATCTCACTATGGTCCACGATCGTACAGTTCCGTTGTCAATTCTGTACAAAACGAAATATAATTATTAATAATTCCTATATGCTAAAATCGATCGTCACCCCTAATTTTTAAAAGCAACTCTCTTAGTTTGTTGACTTATATATCTCCGAGTAATTGCGTCACAAAATATTATTGGTGTAAACTATTTGTTACACCAAATTCTTTTTCAAATCGTGAATATTCTCGTTCTTATTTTTCCACTTTAGAATATACGACATAAACGAAAGTTTGGATTCCTATAAGCTATTATTAGGTATTTCTTTTTTCAATTTTAGGGTTTAGGGTTCAAGTAGAGTTATGATATTGTTAATCAAATTAAAATTCCGACTTGCCAAACATGTCATAGTAGCCTCTATATTAGCATGAATATGTTAATAATCCAATAATTTTATTCAAATAAATCAATATTTTAAGGCCTTTGTGTGTATTTTCATAAATTTTTAAATAATCGGTCGAAAATGATATAGTGATGTTTATTCAGCTAAAATGTTTATGTACTATATGGCGTCTCATTATTAAAGAAATACATATATTTATATGATGAATTAAACGTCAAACCATAATATGCACGCGCATCGTCTCAATCTTGTGACATAACGACGACGAAGGTTTATGAATAACGATAAATTTAGTAGGACATATTCAAATTTCAACTCCACCTAACTTATGGTTAAAAATATGTCGATTTATGCATTTAGTCAATACCTTGAAAAAAATGTATAACCCATTTTTTAAAGTAATTGTTACAAGTTGAGAAATTATTTGGTGCATTTATTGATGCATACCATATAGTCAAATGGATTTTAATATTCAATATATCACACAAAAGGGAATTTTTCATTTTAAATAAAAAGGAAATAATTTTCATGTTCATATGATTATGTTGATAAAAACAGTTGCATGTTGTTAGTCGGTTTTTGATGATCGGTTTGTTAAATAATAAACAAGGTAATGGTTGGGATGTAACATTATAATTATTATATTTTCTCCAATGACTTTAAAAAAAAATACAACATATTAATCTGCTTGTAAAGTATGTGTGATATATCCTAATGGATACCTTGTTGGAAACCTTGCAATCATGCATTTTTATATTCCTCAAAGTTTGCGGAAAAGATAAAGGCAAGTTTATATATTAATTAATAGGATAAGCTTGTTTGAGTGGTTCATCGAGATTCATATTTTGTGTTATGGATTATGACGACACTGCATAATAATATTAATGGATATATCAAATGGAGGGATTATATAACCAGCTTCAATAGTCAATACATCAAGAATACGCTTCGATTATAGTTTCAAAATTCACGGTAATTAATTTTTGAAAATTAATTATCACCTACACATCACTACAACTAAAATCCTATTTTTCTCCAAGCAAAATATATGTAACATTGAAAATAGTGTATATATTCAGCTTCATGCACCACGGAGATAATATATATATATAATAAGTATAGTAAATAATATAGGAAACTTGAAATTATATGATGTTGGAAACATTTGTTTCTTTTCAAAAAAAAAAAAAACGTTTGTTTAATTGCTTTCATATGAGAGTGAGAGTTCTTTTGGCTGGCGTCACAGGTGGGGCATAGTTTAAGAATGGTGGGAGATTTGGGTCAGCAAGTGACAGATCTACACGTGGCAGTTCTCTCTCGTGATTGGCTGTCTAGAAAACTAATATTATTATATTGCAGACTCATTCAAGAATTGGCGTGTCGTTTGTCGTGTAGCGATAGTATGTGACGTCGTCACCAAGTACACTTGTCTCGTTGGTCGTAGACTTTTTAGGAATTTGTCACAGATTCACAATCACTCATCGTCACACACCGATGGAGAGAGAGATAGAGAGAGTGCAAGCAAAGGAAGAGAATACTATTTGTTTGCAAATTGCAATTATACCTTTATAACTTGTTTAATAACGAAACACCTCATTTTAATAGAAAAATCTCACTTTATAGACTTAAAAACGTTAAAAATATCCAGAATGAACCAATCTTTTCAAAAAATATTTAAAATTGAATTTTTGGCTCAAAATCGGACAAAAATACATTTAAGCTCATATATAAAATTTATGTCTCATATCAATCTCATTTTCAATTTCAAATTCACTAAAAACTTTTTCAAATCTCTTGAAATCACTTAAGATCATCGTCATAATGGGTATGTTACTTCATTCACTCTATCTAAATCATTTTTGTAGTCGTTTTTGTGTTAGAATCATTTTTTAATCGAAAAATAAAAAGTTCTATCGTCCTCTGTCGGAGACCATCGTGCGACGTCGTACGATGAAATAAGACGTCGTACAATGGTATACGACGCATGACAATAGCATACGATGCAGGAAGATGCTTTACAATGAATTTAAAAAAGAATTGTAATTTTGACAAGTTAAATTTTTTTTCGAATAACTCAAGATGGTTTTATGATAAATTTTTATGTTTTTGTTACATGTTTGACTAGTTTTAGACAAGTTTGTTTAGTTTTTAACAAGTTATCATGAATATGTTACATGTTTGATTAGTTTTTGACAAGTTTTAGTAGTTTTAGACAAGTTTGTTTAGTTTTTAACAAGTTATCATGAATATGTTACATGTTTGATTAGTTTTTGACAAGTTTTAGTAGTTTTCGACAAGTTTGCTAAGTTTTATCATAATTTTGAAAAGTTTTTGACAAGTTTGATAAGTTTGAATAGTTTTTTACAACTTTGTTAAGTTTGAATAATTTTTGACAATTTTGAATAGTTTTTGACAATTTAGTATGAATATGTTACATTGGGTATGAGTTGTTGACAAGTATGGGTGGTGTTTTTCAGTTTTCGTTAGTGGAAAGTTTGTGAGATTGAGCGACATATGAGATTTTAGTAAAGCTCGTATGTATACGGTGGAAGCTACAAAAGAAACAACGTATCATGAGTTGATCGATATGATTTACGAGATTTTCAAGATCGATAGGATGGCGTATGACATAAAAATTGAAGTCTTGTAGACTTTCGGTACCGTTGTGTTGGCCCCTACAATCTTGGTGACCGATGATGATGTCGCATATTATATGAAACACGACTACTGGAGTAACTTTTCTATTTGTGTGAGCTTGGAACCGAAATGAATCATGTCACCAATTGTTAACGATGTGGATCCGAAGCGAAAAGGAAAACAAGTGTTGAAGGTTCCTCGCATTGAGAGCATAAGACAACATCATCCTCTCGCAATTGAAGTCTCACAAAGTAATCTGAAACCAAACGATGAACGGTTTGTTGCCGAGGGTGAATTTCTCGAATACAAGAGCGACGAAAATGAAACATTAGACGTAATAGAGATCCATTTGACGCCGATTTCGAATATTTTGAAGGAAACGAAGATGACGACGACGTTGAAGATGTTGAAGAATTAGAAGAGTTTCAAAATGATGAAGAGTATATCGAGTTTGTTGAGAACTTCGAAGTTCCTTCTGGCGACTACCATCTTGAAGTTAATCCTTGTGGAGGATCTTCGAGAACTTATACTTGGAAGATCATGAATTCACGCAAGAACAATTAGTTAATGAGATAGAATATCGTGAAAACCCGAGTCAATCATCTACAAGTAATTTATCGAAAGATCCTAAATTAGTTTGTGTCGTGAACTTAATCGTTTATGTCGTGAAAGATCCTAAATTAGTTTGTGTCGTGAACTTAACCGTTTATCGTTTAATGTTATAGGTGGCTCAGAAGATTTGTACTTGAAAAAACAGTTTGAGAACAAATCGGAAATGAAGACACACGTGCACCTCTACGCCATGAAAAATAATTTCGATTTTCGAGTTAAATCATCTTCGACAAAAAAGTGGTATATTATTTGCAAAGATGAGACTTGTACCTGGAAACTCCGGAGATTGGTACAGTGGTTACTCGCACATAATTCGAGCAGAAGGTCAACAAGGACCTGCCCCTTGGGTTATTGGACACATGTTTATAGACAAAAATTTGATCAACTCAATGGCCGATTATTCAGCACACAACGTTAGGGAAGAAGTGAAGACAACATTGGGGTTGGACATATCTTATTTGAAGGCGTGGAGGTCTAAGGAAATAGCTACTAGACTCGTTCGTGGTACACCTGAACAGTTGTATCAAAAATTACCTTCCTGGTTGTACATGTTGAAGCATAAAAACTCTGGCACGGTTACTAATTTTGTGGGAGACGGTGACAAATTCAAGTATGTTTTTTTTTGCCATTGGGGTGTGTCTTATAGGATTTAAGTATTGTCGACCAGTCATCTCTTTGGATGCTTCATTTTTTAAGACTAAATACGGGGGACAGTTGCTTGTCGCTATTGCGTTGAATGTGAATTCACATTTGTATCCAATCGCTTTTGGTGTTGTCGACAGTGAGTGTCATGAATCATGGATGTGGTTTTTGTTGAAGTTGAAAGAATTCATTAGTGAAGACGTACCTGATTTGGCATTCATATCCGATCGACATGTTAGTATCATGGTTTCGAAGTTGCTTTTCCGGGAAAACCCTATGGTTACTGCTACCATCATATGTAGTTTAACGTTCAACACAAGTTTAAAACAGATCATTGTCGCGGTGAGTTGTATGAAGCGACTTATTATTTCAATAAGACTTTGTTCGAAGCTCACTTCAGACAACTGAGGCGAAAAGATGTCGAGATAACAAAATATCTTGAAGATATCGGGTTCGATCGATGGGCAAGACCGTTCTTTCCTGGGAAAAGGTAAACTGAGAGCGATAGAAACGTCTCATATCAACTGAGAGCGATGAGCTTTTTCTTCAACTTGTTTTCGAGGCCCACGTGGTGACGTTTCATATCAACTGAGAGCGATATAAACGTCTCAGCCAGCTCATGTTCCCCCACGGTAGGCTGTAGAAGAAGGGAAGATCTTTGACCTACTACAAGATTGGTTGTCACTTCGGGTCAATTGTTTTGTTCGTCGGTTGTCCGAACAAATAACTGAGAACGAAGACGCACAAATCGAGTTTGTAGACGTCATCTGGAGCTTTGCATGCTGTACAATTGTTGACGAGTATGCTGAATTTGATGTTGGATGACTCGTTCAGGTACTCGTTATAGAGGTTAAAAACAATGTATTGACGAGGAGCTAACAAGTCACATTGTTTTATCCAAATAAAGTCGTTACTTAATTTTGGATATTGCGCAGTTCATTTATTCATAATCCAAGTAATAAAACATGAGGTAATATATATTGCATCTCAGCAATCTTGTACATGAATTCCATATCTATGAGAACTTCACAAAGTTGGTTCATGACATCTTCATAATTTAATATCTCACCAATTGGCCTAGTCTAGATCACGTAATGGACCTAGAATTTGACTTTATTAGATGAGATTATTAATGCTATGAAATGACATGTCTCATTTCAGGGTTTAGGTAAGCATGATGCAATTCATACATAGTGACCTTGAGACAGAAGATGTTAAATGTTTGTTCTTCCATTGTCTCTAAAGGTGCACTGGTCAATTCAATATCTTCGAAAGATACACTGGAAGAGCTATAGAGTTCCTAACTCTTGATACCTCGTAACCAGATATCATAGATTCTTCCAACAATCATACTGGGATCAATAGTCTATTGATCTTTAGACTGCGAATATATCGTTTTAGTCAAACCATGAATAGTTTGTTCACGCAAATCTACATTTGGCTCTTCATACATTGTTAGGTTTGATTAAGGACTATAAGACTATTGAATATCATAAATCTTCAATCAAACTAAAAGGGAATGACTGAAAGTTTCAACTTTTATTAATTTAATCAACAAATTACAATAAGGACTTTATAAAGATTTAGATATTACATCAATATGTAAATAAACAATCTTCTTGTGGGCATCTCTGCCAACATATCCCGAACCACATAATGAGGGAATAGAATTCCAGTTAAGTTATTGTAAAATATCATACGTGCAATGACATTCAATGTGTTCTTCGTTTTCGGAAAATCTAAAATCTCTAAACTAGCTCAAATCTTCCCAAATCAATCCGATTTAACTTACATTATACTCGAAAACACTATATGAAGTTCATGCAGTAGATTTAAGTACGAAAAAACAACAACTCTTACCTTTTTTGAGATTTTTTCTTTTGAGTGCTAGGTTGAGATTTCAGGTCATCTCCACCACGGATTAGGAAGTTATCCGAGCTTGACGACATTGTGGGATGTTGATAACCTTAGTGTGATTGTTTCGGACGTTGAATTTGAGTTTTTGAATTTTTTTTTTTTGAGAAGTTCAGTGGTTCGGCCGAGAGAAAGAAAGGAGAAAAATGAGAAGAGAGAGGAGGGGAGAGAGAGAAAAGAGAAAATATGAATTTATAGGTATTTTTGTCTAATTTTTATTTAGGGGAAAAAATTTCATTTTAAGATATTTTGACAAAGAGGAATTGATTGTGGATATTTTAAACGTTTTTAGGTCTATAAAGTGAATTTTTTCTTTTAATACGTAGGTTAATAAAAAATCAATCTTAATTAATCGCGTAATAAGTGACTATAGGGAAGAAGTCGGGATTTTAAGTTAGGGGAAATTAATATGCAAAAATAGATTAAAAAATTGGCAAAAATGTGAAGATCTTTTTTGTTAATTTTTTTTGGGTAATTAACTAATTTAAACATAAAAGAATTAAATTTAGTTAAAATTTTGTTAATTTGTTATAAATAGTCAAAGTTCTTACATGTCAAATTTGGTTCAAATTTATTTTACCTGTTTTTCATTTTAGTTTTCGTTTTTAGATGAAGTGAAAAAATATATATGGCTAAATTGATCTCAACAAAATTGTAAATAATTTAATCGACCATTTACCTCTAATTCATCAAAAATTTACATGACTACTAATTACATTAATCTGCGAAAGCGAATACATAAACGTATACAATGTTTCACTTTTAATGCATAAACCAACTGTTTTTTTATTTGCAAAAGTTGTATAAGTAAAGACACGTGATGCTGAATAGTACTCGTGAACGCATTATTGTTTACAATTACTATAATACAAAAAGTTACAGCTCAGGTCCAAATAAAATTTAGATGAGTTATACATGTATATATAACATAATTTTACTATAAGGATTAAGATAAATGAATTTCTTTATTTACAAATATATTAGTTAAATTCGTTGATACACTGTCTACATGTAGTTTTAAATGAATAAGTTGATACTGTAAGCATTTTAGATCAATTTAGCCACAGATAATACCATATTTTATATTGCTATTCGTATATAAATTCTAAAAAAATACATATATTATCTACTTATATATACATTATTAATTTGTTTAACCAGTTACTATCAGTTAATCAATTTGTCGCTGTATTTGAATTATATAAAACTATAAGGGTGTAATTGCAAACGAATGTATACATTTACAACCTGACAAATTTATGCAGATCTCCACAGAAATGTGTGTGACTGTCGTAACTATAATTATAAAGAAATAGTTTGTCTCGAAAGCAATAATTATTTGTTTCTAAACTTCATATCTCTCGTTTCTCTAGTCTAGATTTATAAAGTGGAAGTTAAGTGATTAAGAAACGTACTAGTAGTAGCTTTGGTATCAAATGGAATCTCAACAATAGAGCCAAGCAGCCAATAAGAACTCGAAACGTGCATTTGGATTCCTCGAATCGCTGGATTTTTGGATGCAGCAATTGGGCTCTGTAATTCCAGCCGCCGAGGCTAAACTTCAAGCCGCATTAAAGTTTCAACATGTCAACTATTCCACGTAACCAAAAATAAGGCTTCTATGTGGTAGTTAAAAATAAAAATAAAAATTTGATCGTGAATTCGAAAAAAATATGCATATTTATATATCTTTAAATATTTCAATGATAATTGGAATTTAATACATGCTCATTTGTAGGGGAATACTTTACCAATATTTTAGCTCAAAGCTTATGTACTACATGACGATAATATATCATGTAATCATAATCAATAGTTTTATTCTTATTAAATAAAATATAATAATTGATTATTTGATTGATAAAAATAATTACTTATGTGCTATTCTCGTAGCGATCGAGAGCCCCGTGTGGTCATTCGCGTGAAAAATTGCTCCCACTCAGTGAAAAAATACAAACACCAACTTTTAATGTTTTTATATATTGTTAAGTCATCATATGATATTACTCATTTGTTCACGGTTGTTTCTCGCTCTTTGATCATCGTTCTACTTTGTTATTTTCGTTCGAATATTCTTCTTAAAATACACATCCCTAAAAAATATAAGGTATCTAGAGTTTTCTCACGTAAAAATTCTAGAGTCAAATTTTTATATTTTTTTGAGTTTATAATCAATAACGATGACGTGTTAATATTGTGTTTTTTGTTTTTACTAATCTATCATCTTACGTTTAGTGATTTATTTTGCTATAAATTGAGATAGTTTTAGTCATTTTATTTAGGATAATTTCTATAAATTAATTTGTTTGAAACGTTGGTTATTTTGCAATTACAATATTTCAAAGTGTTTATTATACCAATTATCTCTAAAAAAAAATATAGATAAATAGAGTTTTCGATAACAGTTAACTTTTTTGGTTGTTAAAAACTTGTTCTTTTTACGAAATTTAACTTCAAATACTATTATTTGTGAAATTATACGAATCAATCAATGTGAAATGTGGTGATTGCAAAACAACCACTGTTTAAATTGGTCTAAAAAATATATCCCATTTTGCGTACGTGGTAATTAAAGCAAAATTTGGTTACCAATCATAAGCTTGAACCATCATTTAGTTCAATAAAATTGTTTGTGTTACAAATGTGTAGCAAATGTCATATATAAATGGTATGAATATTTCTAGAAGATATTGTATATTAATAGTTTACGCTTTTTCTTATTTTATTTGACTCATTATATGTTTGTCTCTCTCTCTCTATATCATTCTAATTAGAGCATCTTTAATGGGGGTGTACATTAATCACTTGCATTTTATATAAAAATAGTTATTAGCTAACAACTAAATCATTATCTTGCATTTTACATGTGAACTCAGTAAAGACAATTGGCTCTATAAAGCTAATTATTTAAACCAAATACATATGGATTGAATTTGTGCCATATATATAGATTAAAATATTGATGCTATTGAGTTGAAATTGAATAAAAAATGATTATTAACATATGGATGAAGTTAAGCTAAATATAAATTTTAGCTTATCATTAAAGATAAATTTAGCTTACAAACATGATGTGGTAACTTAAGCAAATATCATTTTAGCCTACCATTGAAAATGCTTTTATAATACGAATCACTTAAGTCTCAAACATTATCATATTATATCGTGTTTTTGTTATATTCAAATAAAAGATAGACAACGAGATTTGATTCGTGTACTACTCAATTTCAACGGGTATGGTTATAACTCTTTTACCAGATGCAATTTTTCTTTCAAATCTACGACTATCGTCCATACAATTGATACCGATTGTTATTATGTTGATGTCGTTGAACTATTCATGCCGGGGAAAATAAATTAACTTGTATTGGAAATTATATATTGTCATTAATGTTAAATATATATTTATAAATTTGTATTTGAATATGTGTTTTTATTATAAAATTCGATTCAACGTAAATTATCACTGATATAAATTTGTATTTATTTATTTTGGTTAATTTGATAGATTATTTTGTTCAATATGAGATTTGTTTTTTGTAATCGATATGTCGTTTGTCTATCTTGGTAATATGTGTCATTTACTGTTTTATTATTGTTAATATGATACATTATTTGTTGAATATGATATATCATTTGTTTTGTAACACATCTAACTGTTTATTTGATTAATATTGCAGTTCTATATGTTATTTATTGAAGTAACCATCATTTACGTAAATTTAGAGATGTTAAAATACTCCGAATTTTTTTAGTCCGCCTGGTCAATGATGTTTTTGGCGTCGATGATCTATATATATAATTAGTTGCGTCGACGTGGGCTTATAAAACATATAGACAAAGAGATATAAGAAGTGTCATTAAATGTAATTAGGATGAACTGATTTAACGTCTTGTTTTTTCTAATCTCAATCACGCAATAAATAATTATTTTACAAAGTAAAAATAAACTTTTGCCTATTTAGCAAAACTCAAACCTGTTATTGGTTGGCTAGTTAGCTATATAAGTTTTACAAATTAATCCACGTGAAATGCGGTGATTGTAAGATAATTAACATCCAAATTAGTTTAAAGAATGACAAATTTTGTTTACGTGGTAATTGAAGCGTAATTTTAATTAATAAAATTCGATTGGGTTCCTAATGTGTGAAATAGTACCATACTCAACTGATGTGGTATTTGTAATCAACATCAAGATTAGTTTAAAGAATAGATCATTTTGTTTACGTGGAAATTCAAGGGTAATTTTAATTAATAAAATTTGATTATGTTCTTAATGTGTAAAATAGTACCATACTCAACTGATGTGGTATTTGTAAAGTATATAATTTATTAACATTTACTTAGTATGGGTTATGTTTGAAACTCTCCCGCTCATTTGAATCGTTATCTAGTTTTTCTACTTTCTACATATTGTAAACGATCTTATTTATTTAAATTGAGGATTCTAAATTTAGCCCATCTGCACTATTTTTGTCTCGTATTCCACTCTCATGATGTATATTTAACACAATAATTTATATTGAAAATTTGGCCACAGAACAATGACTTTTTATATTTGTATCCAATATTAAGGGAAAAACAGACTAATTCAACATACCTACACACTTCTTTGCTCATGATAAACTACGCCGAGCCTAAGCCGAGCCGGCTTAATGGAGCCGAGAGACAATAGAAGGAATTAACTGAAGCCGAATCACAAGGCTACGTCACGTGCCAGCTCAGCACCACTCGCCAAGAATCTTTAATTTCCATGTCTGTCCTTTTCAATTCGGGCACTCGCAAATACGACCCACCACCTTTTCCCATCTCAGCCACTCCTTTTCCTGGGAACAAAATGACAAAAACGCGCCTATCAATCCCCGCTCAAATGACCAAATCAGCCCCCGAAACTTTCTGAGCCACCGTTGCCTTCGAGGGCTTTCCCGTCTTTGCGATCATACCGTCGCTTTCCCTAAAAAGCCCGCCTCGTCGATATCCAAAGCCCCACCGGGCCGTGAGGCCGCGACACTAGCGCGGGAGGGCATTTTCGGCTTTTCGCTCCTTCTTTCTGTGAATAAAATATCAGCAATTGTGTGTGACGATTGCGATAAATGGAGTGCTCGAATATAAAAACAAGAGAGATTGTTTTTATTAATTCATAATTAGTGTTCGCTTTCGTTTCTCATTTCTCATTTCTCTGTGTTCGTCTCGTTTCTCTCTTTGTATTGAGAAATTCTCTCTTTCGCTTTATGTTCTGATTATTCTCTGTGTAGTTGTTATTTTTGTTGCGCGTGGCTTCTCGAAGATAACTCAGATCCGAAGACTTTCCAGGTGTTTCATGCAGAAGAATCTTTCGTCGTGGTATATCGCTTAATCTCTTCAGTAATATATTTGCATATTAGCCGTTATTTCGTGTGTGAATTATTGTTGAACCTTTTTGAAAGGATATGAATTTGCGGTGTTTACTTTAGTTGAGCTTTTCTTCTTCTCCATTATCTTATCATTTACGAAATTGCTCTATAGCGTCTTTACTGGGTGGTAATAATTCATATCATATGCAAATTCTTTTTGTATGCTATGTTAATGCGGAAGCAAATGAGAGGAATTTTTTTTCAATTTTATATATCTATAATAATGTTTTACTTCCGTTTCTCATTTTTTTTTGTTCTTATGCTAATCCAATAGTTGTTTATTAGTTTTAATTTAAGATCTCTAATAGTCCTTTCGATAATTTGATTTTCACTGTCGATTTTTTATTATTTTGTTTGGGGATTTGAGTGTCGAGTTGTTATCATTGACTGTAATAGGTTTAGGACACTATAGTATCGTTGAAAATCAATTCTCTAAAACCCCAAAATGATTACGCTTTCCCAATCTCTAGTAGTTGGTTTCTATTTTCTCTTGACCATAATTGCGTTCCAGGAAAATTATTATACCTTCAAGGCTTCAACCAACAATAATATTTTGATAGTTGATACCAAGTCTCAGCAATAGAATATATATCCAGCTGATACGAAAGCTGCTTGATTTTAGCCACAGAAGAGATTTGTTCGCTTGCAACTGTTTATTCTTTTTTAGTTTATTTTATAAATTAATGAAGAATTGATGTCCTTGTTTTAAGAACCTTCATTACCCCTTACTTCCCAATTGGTCTCTTAGAAACTTGTGAAAGCGATTAAAATATCAAGCTATAGAATCTTTTGCAATGCAAGTAGGCCCAAATGTCTCGGTTGCCTAAATTTTTCGGAGAGCAAGCGTAAGCATAGACGTAATCTTATTACGAATTCTAGACCATTACAGTGAGAATCAGATTCCGGTTTTAGTGTCAATCAATAAACATGATGCTTTTTTGGTTGGTATTTGTATGTATTCTGTCTCCAATGAAGTCCTCGCTTGTGTGTGATTTTCTGTCCTGGTTTTAGTTTATAGGAAAGCAGAAGAAGAGCAGAAGTTTTTCTAGCTAGCCTATGAACCCCGTTCTTGTTATTATGGATATTGCGATTGCCCAGCGAGAGAGCGTGTTGCTCAGAAATTGCAGGTACATAATAAGAATGAATTCATAGAAAGATCTGAGGCTGAATACTTGTTTGACTGTAAGAGCGATGTTTATCATACCGATCTAGTTATGTTTTTCATTAAGACTGAAAATTGCTCTACGAGAACTGAGATAAGTATGTCACGCCTCTTTTTCAAATTTATACTGTTCTTCTTTCTCTGGTTTTATAATCGAGTCTAGTTGGTCTTTCATTCTTCGAGAACGTTTTTTACAAATTTTATTTGGTTTTGTGTATGGATGAGGATTTGAACCCGCCCATTTCTTGACTTTGCAATTTCTTTCGACAGTTACAACTTTTGTCCAGATGTTTGTCTCTTTTAATCTTTACTGATTGTCCTGAATCTTGTTCTGTCACACCTATGTTTGATAAAGTATTCTCTCGTCTTTCTTTCTTTCAGAGTTAATGAAGCACGATGATCGCGTAATTCGGAGCACAAGACGCTCCAGCGATCCGTGCTATTCATTACTGACCATTCTTCTGAAAGGGTTCTACCCGAGAAACGTTGTCAGATACTGAGATGGACCGATCAGACACATCAGGCTTCGTCAGCGGCGGATGCAACTCATTGAGAGTACTCGTAGTTTAATTCAGCTCAACACACTTCCCTGTACAAAGAGAAAACACCCCCCCACAATCTCTTCTCACTGAAACTAGCTCATGGACCTGAACAAGAACAGTTTCATGTTCTCTCACGCTAACGGAAACTGCGAATTCTCCAAACACACCACCACCACCAGCGCCGGAGACACCACTCTGTGCCTGAACAGCCCCAGCTTCGGCACCGGAAACAGCCTCTCCGGTTTCGGGTGCAAAAGCAGCAGCCTCTTCGCGCCCCACGACGACGGGGTCGGTCTCGTCCTCGGCCTGGGCCCCACACCGAGCGCCTACTCCAACGAGTTCACACGCAGCTTCAGCATGAAGAGAAGCTCCTTCGAGGCTGACTCCACCCTCCAGCTCGGCCTCTCCGGCGTCGGCGGCACCACCACCATCGAGTGCTCGAGCATCTCCATGTCCTCCGAAGCCAAAACCATCAACAACAACAACATCGCTTCTCACATATCGATGGTCCCGGTGGTTGACGAGGGGTCAACATCAGCGAAAAAGTCCGGCGGGTACATGCCCTCGCTCCTCCTCGCTCCGAGAGGACCTGAGTCTTCGACGATCTCGTTCCAAAGCGACTTCTCCAAAGGTATGAGCATCGATTTCTGTTCGTTTTGGTCAAAACCAAGGTTTTCATTACCGATATCGAGGTTATGATTTTTCGGAGATATCGAATATTGGCGGGTGTACCGATGAGTATCTTATAAAAATATCCATACCGTTTGATGATTATACCGACAAAAGTTCTATTAGCGATTATATTTTTAAACAATTCAAAATATATATATATATATATATATATATATATATATATATATAAGTTATTAAATTTAAGTTATAAAAATATTTAAAGATATGTAAGAAAACAACTTCCTAATGCTAGCGGTATTTGCCAATATACCGATATCAAGGCTTTGATTTTCCGACTATACCAATATTTAGCGATTTACCGTGGCCATTTTAAACCTTGGACTCAAAACTAATGATGCGATGAATTGTTCTTATCGGGTTTTAGAATACTCGGAGGAGCAAGAGACTGTTGGGACGACGACGAGCTCGGAGCAGCAGCGTTCCGGCATGGCTCCGAAGAAGTGCCGGTTCTTAGGGTGCCGAAAGGGTGCTCGGGGGGCATCAGGGCTGTGCATCGGGCATGGGGGGGGCCAGAGGTGTCAGAAGCCGGGCTGCAACAAGGGAGCCGAGAGCCGCACAGCCTACTGCAAGGCTCATGGAGGCGGGCGGCGGTGCCAGCACCTCGGCTGCACCAAAAGTGCCGAAGGCAAGACCGAGAATTGCATCGCCCACGGCGGAGGCCGGCGGTGCGGCCACCCTCAGGGTTGCCCCAAGGCGGCTCGGGGCCGATCAGGGCTCTGCATCCGCCACGGCGGCGGAAAGCGGTGCCGGACCGAAGGCTGCTGCCGGAGTGCAGAGGGTCAGGCGGGGCTCTGCATCTCCCACGGCGGAGGAAGGCGGTGCCAAGCGGAAAGCTGCACGAAGGGAGCTCAGGGCAGCACGGCCTTCTGCAAGGCTCACGGAGGAGGAAGGCGGTGCGTCTTTCAGGGATGCACGAAGGGGGCGGAAGGGAGCACTCCGCTCTGTAAAGGTCATGGTGGAGGGAAGCGCTGCTTGTTCGACGGAGGCGGGATTTGCCCGAAAAGCGTCCATGGCGGGACGAGCTTTTGCGTCGCTCACGGCGGAGGGAAACGCTGCTCCGTCAATGGATGCACGAAGAGTGCGAGAGGCCGGACTGACTGCTGTGTCCGCCATGGAGGAGGGAAACGCTGCCGGAGAGACGGGTGCGGGAAGAGCGCTCAGGGGAGCACCGATTTCTGCAAGGCCCATGGAGGAGGGAAACGCTGCTGCTGGTCCATCTCCGGCGGAATCTCTGGGTGCGAGAAGTTTGCGAGAGGGAAGAGCGGGTTGTGTGCGGCTCACGCCACCGCAGCGGCTGCAAATGGTCGGAGAGGAGAGAGCTCCGGTTGTGGTGGTGGTGGTGGAGGGTTGATCGGGCCGAGGCTGTTTCATGGGCTGGTTCCGGCTGCCGTTTCCTGTACCGGAAGCGGGGTTTCGGGCTGTTCTCGGCAGATGATACCGCCGCAGGTTTTGGTGCCGATGTCGATGAAGACGACTTCGAGCAGCGGATACGGAGGAGCCTCGTCCGGGTTCGATATACCAGAGGGGAGGGTTCACGGCGGGCCGCTCATGTCCTTGTTCGGAGGTAATCTGAACTTGAAGAATGTCATTGATGGTGTTTGAAGCAAGATTGCTGGAAAATAAGTTCAAACTAGGAAACGAATTTGTGTATAGTTTTTATATTTTTTTTTTTGGATGGGGTTATGGAATTTGTATTTTTTTTGTTATGGGTTCGGGATGGGAACCTGATTGTGCATATTTTTTTTTGGGGGTCGTGGTATATAGTTTTCTTTTTTTCTTCCGCTTCCTTGTTTTTGGTTGGGGTTTTCCTGTTGATATAGGTTATGGTGTTTCTATTATGACTTGAAAATGAATGGAGTCTTTGATTCTTCTGCTCCGTTTCATAAATTGAAACAAGGAAATTAAAGTCTGTATATATATTTTGTTGTATTGTTTTATTCGTTTGTGCTTCGTTATTTATGTGTTAGATTAGATAACGATCCACCATATTGACATATTTGTCTTCTGAATTGTGGTCTTGACAAAAGTAACACCTCTTGTATTATTACACTGAGCATTTTGCTCTTTTCTATTAGCTTGCACTGTTTTGTCGACCATTTTGATCTATTTTATCAGTTTCAAAATGTTTTGGCGGGAATTTTATAAAACTAAAAAACTAAACATTAAGCATGTAGTCGTATATATATATTTTTGCTTTTTAGCCAACATTTAGTATTTATTTATTCAATATGTTATTCATTTATTTACACACTTAAATTAATTTAATTAGTCATTCTTTTGATTATATGAAAGAACAAAACATGAATGTCTTTAAACGTCTAATCGAATTACTTACCTATAACTTTTAAAAAATAATCGTCGAGTCAGAATTTTAAGGGAATAGATGGAGGGAGGTGCAAATAAGTTATCAAAAACTAAAACCGCTCTAAATAGCACAAACAATGTTATTTTCATTTGATCATACTTTTTAATGCTTTTAAGTATATAGTCATTGTCGGTGACGTGGATGTTTTTAAGATTTTTTGCTTACAATTATGCCAACCCATGTATGTTGTGTTCAAATAAATAATTTTTTTAAAAATGGGAGGTTGTAACCGCTTGGGTAATTTCTTTTTATATATGTATTAATTTTTTTGCCGCTCATAAGGGGAAATGTAGTCTCTTTATTTTGTTTATATTAATTTATTGCTATTAACCACTTTTTACAAAACCTTAGCATTTTTTATGTTTCAAAAGGCTATATCACTAATTATCTCATAAATTATTATCTTCAAAAACAGAAATTTTCTTTTCTAGAGCTAATATATAGAAAAATACTATCGTTAAATCTTATAGTCGAGAAATATCCGAAATTAGACCTTTGATCATTTTTCAGATCAAAATTTTGTTTCAACCATATAAACCTCTAAACTCACTCATTTTATTTCATTCACACATTTTCAATAAAAAAAAATTTATATCCCTTTACTCTCTGACCGGCCATAATCGTTCAAAAGTTGATAATATTTCTTATATCATATCACTTTATGATTTAATGTAGTGATTTAGTCTATTGTATTTTATTTAAATATCTAAAGTTGAGAAATTTGGAGAAAATTCGACAATATTCAAGTTCTAAAAAAATCCATCGATCTCAAGATTTAACAATCTCCTGCAAGATTTAACAATCTTCAACATGATCCAATAGTTTCCCGCAAGATCGAGCAATCTCAATTTTATGGTTTAACGGTGATATTTTTTTTTATATATTAGGTATAGAAAACGAAATTTCTCAACTTAAAATATGATTTGAAATTAAAGCAGAAAGTGTCGATTTACAATAAAGAACAAGAGAAAAATGTTGTATACACTCGTGGCAAACTAACGACTATAGATTTGGTTTTTAATAAAATATTTTTTTTTTGTAGAATTACCCTTATTTTAATAAATAACTAAGTATTATATAAACTTATGCAAAATAGTTATAAGCGCGTTGATTTAGTTTAATAAGATATAATGTATAATAAATTTAATATAAATAAAATAGTATTTTGATAATAAATATATTAAAAATAAAATTTAAATTAAGAAATTTTGATACTTGTAACAAGATTTTTTTTAAGAATGTAACAAATAAATTTAAATTATAAATTTTGGTAATTGTAAAAAAAATATGTGATGAAGAGAAGATTATTAAGATGATAAATTAAATCAAAAGAAAAGAAAAGGTTTAGAAAAAGAAATTACAAATTAAAGTGAAAATTATTTACTAAAATATATAACTTAGAATTTTCTATTTTAATTAGAATATTTAATTGTTTTAAATTTCCCAAACGTATTTTTCGATTTAAATAAAAAAAGTTAACAAACAATTGCATAAGACTTATCATGTGGGAGAAAAACTAAAATTAAAATGATAAACCAAATATAGCCGCAGATATATTACAGCTTTATGTAACTAAAATAAATTAATTTAAATATATCACCAAACCTTAACTTAAACGTCCAACTCGGACAGAAACACAGACGCTTGCATATATATTCAGTATGCGAACACGTAGCTTAAGTATCTGTTGGCTCTCCGAAAAAAGAAGTCTCTGTTTGGCTCACGAGAACAGAGAAAGAAGTTCTCGAGTAATTAGGGATTTTTAAGAACTTCTCAGGTTTGCGATTCTCTCAGATTTTCTCGAATTTATTCCGTCTTCGTAAATGTTCAATTATATTGTCAATCTTCAATGTTCAAGCTGTTCGTGGATATATATAGCTTGGATTGGTGGTGTTTTTGGCGGGAAAATTCGAATGTGTGTCAAGGAATTCAATCGATTTCGATTGCGTCGAATCTAAATTATCTTTCGGTCTCCTATTGATCTCAGGTGACCACTCGGATCGTGATTTGATGGAGAATTTCGAAGGAAACTACTCGAGAGAGACGAAGATCAAACATCCGCTGGAGATAAAAGCGCAGAGGCTGAGTATCGGAGGTAGTCGTAGTCACGGCGGTACTCTAAGCCCTACGAGGTTCGACACCGAAAATGTAAGCCTTAACTCGCCGATCCTCCGGTACCTCTGCGGCGGCGGAGGATCTCGTTCACCGATATCGGCGGGAAATCTCGGGACGAGAGGATCACGATCGCCGCTATCGGCGGGGAATTTCGCGCCGAGAGGATCACGATCGCCGCTCTCGGCGGTGGAGAATTATATCAACAGATCGCCTCCGCCGTCGACGTACCGTACGCCGGTGAAGGTGGTGGACGGTGAGGAGGTTCTTGTGATGGACGGACTTCCATTTAAGAGGAGGTCCAGGTTTTCCGGCTCGGAATCATCGGGTTCGTCAGGGAAGAGTCTGTTCAAGGCCGACATTTTCGAGTCCTCCGAGATTTCTGGTGATTTACGGCAATCTCCCAAAATTCAGGTCCGATTCCGATTTTCCGATCATGCTTTGAACTATTGTTCCGCTGAGTTATTTTTCTCGCTCTGCCGACTAAAGTGAACATATTTATTCTTTTATGATCTATATAAGTTCATACACTGCCAGTTTGAACTTTAAAGTAGCCCTATAAATTATTCTGTCTTTGATCTTCGTTGCGTGTTTTATTCTTTGGGCCCTAATTATAATAATGGTGGGAATAATATAATTGGTAAGTCAAATGTTGGAACAAAATGGAGCAACAAGTATATAATTAGGATTTATAGCTATAAGAGGGTGACGTGGCAAGGATTTGGAAAGAGTAAGAGTTGAGCCCTGTCCTATAAATAATAATACAGAAAGTTAAAATACGGAACTACGCTGTCTATTTAAAAAAGAAAGAAAGAGATATCCTTTAGAGAGAATAGAGGGAGACAAATTCGGATTCACCGAGTTAGAGTTCTTGGGATTTGGTTGAGACTTGAGACTTGTTGGAGAAGAAACTATGGTCACCGGTTAGTTTGTTTGGCCGATTCTCTTGTTAGTGTTGTTTTCTTGATGTAGTTCTTGAAATTGAAATAAGACTCTTCCCTTGTGATAGTAAATGTTCTGGTTGATTGTTTTGAATTAAACGTAACGTTCGAAAGTTCTTGGCATTGTATGATTTTTTTTAGTTCCAGTAGATACATCTCTCTGAAACCCTAGTCTTTTCATTTATTTTACTGTTTTTGTGTACTTGCAAGACCATTAATACACATTACGATGTGTTTATGTGTTCAAAAAACTTGGATGGAATCAAGAACGTAAAACTAGTGACAAGAAGAAATGTGATTATTGACTTATGAAAACAACTATTTCGTTTCTCTTAGGAACAGACAATTTTGGACGTTTAAATTCCCTGGCTACTCTTCTCTCTGCCCTTCACTTTTTCCCTCTCGTTTTCAAATAAACAGAGCACAGTGTTATTGGGTATTTTTTTTCCCTACTAATTTTCCAAGTTTGATAACGCTTTCATTGTTCTAAGAAACCACTTGGTTGAACCATTTCCTTTCACTGCAGTAATTTAGATTTTTTTTCTTGTGCCGCAAGATGTGTCTCTAAAGCAATTAACTGGTTGGGGTTAATTTAATAAACCAGCCTGAAACCACATTTTGATAATCGAGCAAATAAGTATGACAAAAACAGATCAGTACTTTATTGACACAATTCTCTGTTTCTCTCCTTCTTAGCAGCTTTCTCGCACAAAAGAAGACCAACGCCCAACCCGTCTTGCCATCAAGAACTTAGCCGAGGTAGCTCACGGGCACAAAAACCAGTCGAATCACTACTCTTGTTTCAATTTCTTTTTCAGTTCCGAGACTTCTAAGAATCTAATACCTGTGATCTTATTTCTGTCTTCGAATGCTGTCTGTCCAGTCCCAATTCAACGGCAGCTCAAACCACGATATCCGGGGTCTATTTAACCTCAGCCCTGATTCCCTCTTCCTTCCTCAGACACTATCACCCACAGAACCACCAAGGACTCCGGTCAGATCAGTCTCTCCCACAGAGCCAATGCCTCCTAGGTTTACATGGGATTACACCCCAAGGGCTCCACGAAATGATGCCGATTATTTTCTTGTCAGACCAGTGCGTGCAGTATACGAAGCTGGCTCATATCCATTGCTCCAATACTTAGGCCCACCAACCCAAATGGAACCACTAGAATCGCAGACATCATTTCGCATGGCCCAAGAAGAATTCCCAGCGCTGAACGAGAGTCTGAAGAAAAAACCGGCGATAAACTCTGCCCCGGCCTCTCAGACCACCACCGAGATAGCCCAACAAGCCCCACCGCAGGCCGATTGGTTGCCTGAGGATGATGGGATCATTGCTGAGGCTGTCGCTGGGACTATTGACTCGGTTCAGCTTGCTCCTGGTCACTGTCGCGCTCGGAGATTGCCGGTATTCTCGGAACTCTGTCCTGATTCTTGAGTCTCTCGTGTCTAGGAAAAACAGGGCTTGTTATGGAGCCATTTTTGGTGGGCCGAGTCTGATTGATCTCTCTGGACATACGTACATACAGTGCATGGCGATTCGTACCGTGCATCAGTTTTCTTTTTTGAAATAGTTTGCCCTTTCTCTTTTTCCAGTTAATACCGGCACATAGATTTGGATCGAACAAACACATACATAAACGAGATACGTTGAGATCACATGGGTACGTAATGCCGACTATGCGTTGGGCTCAAAGACCCTATTTCCATTCTATTTTTACTTGTAAAGATGGAGTTTATTTCTTTCTTCTTTCGGTAATATGTTGAAGAGTTGAGGGTATGATTTGGTTTTTTTCCCTTCTTTCTCGTTGCTCATCACCTTGACCATATTATTCCTCTATTACAGCTGTGTCAAAAGTGATACGATTCGGATTTTTTTGTGTGTGTTAGAAGGATGGAGTTTGTTGACGAGTTGAGGAGTTTTGATTTCCTTTCTTGGACTGGCATTTTTCCCTTTTCTCGTTTTAGTTCATCACCATGAGCTTTTTGATTTTTGACTTCGTTAGAATAGTGAAGAGTACGATCATATTATTCTTATGTTACAGGTGTAGGAAAGAATGATGTGATCATTCGTCTATATGGTCAAACTTGTGTAGTCCTCACCAGCTCGAGAATAAAATGCTCTTAACTTCGGACTATATATTAGTGAGTAACTACTACACTACCAAAGAGAGAGTATGCTCTTATAAACCAGTTGAAGAAAGTATTTCCCATGGTGGTAAAAAAAACTCAAACTATTCAGTACTGTCTGTATTTACAAACGAGGATGAGAGTAATTTCGACCTAAATATGCACATTACGTCCTTAAACCTGATTACTAACAAATATTTATTTCCGACAGAATATTGTTTTGAGAAAAAGTGTTACACAAGTGAGAGACAGTTGTTAACAACTACCACTCATCTTTCTAATTAGCCAGTCCATTTATAACTATATATTAGATCCGTGTGGAACCTACCAATGCCTATTTTGATTGTGTTTTAAATTTTGTGTCTTTTTTCCATTACGAGAAATTATAGCTGAGGAATTTGACTAGAAACGAAGATGACAAAGCCCATGCACATTTTTTTTATATTGACACGTTAGACGTCCTAATTTATTAATGTTATTCATTCATTACAAATTCATCCAAAAGCTTTTTGTATCCACGTTGAGGTAAGCTCAAGTATCACGACTTATTGTTTAGTGTAATATCACTTATCTTTATTGTATTTATTGAACAAAGCGGGCAATGATATTTCAATCCAAATCTATACAAAGAGGTAAAAAGCTTTTGTCACACTGATTCTTCAATCCAAACCACCATGATATAAAACCCCCTACTATATTATCATCCCCACCTATATACCTATATATATATATATATATATATATATATATATATATGTTCCTCTCCTCTCAAATTCCTAAAACCTCTAAGTTAAAAAAAATCCACATCTATATAAACAAATATATAGTCTAGCGGGAAAGAACCCTGAAACCAACAACACTATGAATTTGCTATTATCAATACTTTTGTTCACTCTTCTAGCTTTTAGCGTTTCTGAGGCTCAACAACTCAGAGAAGGTTTTTACGCAAAAACATGTCCGGCGGCGGAGAAAATCGTCCGAAACGTGGTTCGTGAAGCCGCCGAATCCGACCCCAACATGGCCGCCATTCTTCTCCGTCTCCATTTCCATGACTGCTTTGTTGAGGTAATTTTGCTTTTCATCGTACTAGTAGCGAGACATAATAACTCATAAGAACTATAGTCATGGTGTTTGAGTGAGTGACTTACCTTTTTCCCGAGCGAGCGCGTGTGTGCGTGTATACGTATAGCATCATGACATGCAAAACCGATGATAAATATATATGTATTATAGGGATGTGATGGGTCGATCCTGATCGAGGGTATAAACGCGGAGAAAAGTGCGAGCGGACACGCAGGGGTAGGAGGGTTTGAGGTGATCGAGAGAGCCAAGCGAGAATTGGAGTCTGCTTGCCCCGGAACTGTCTCTTGCGCCGATATTGTTGCCTTGGCTGCTCGAGATTCCATTCTCTTTGTAAGCCTATTTCAAAACTATATGTTTTCTTTCTCGTAAACAACACATTATTATTATATTTATAACATGTTCTAATTTTATTGAAGATCGATGACACCAAATCCGTATGTTACCGTAAACTTTTCGCTCTATTGTACTTTACTTGTAAAAAAAAATATAAATGTGACTATATATCTCGAATTGAAATTGAAATTTGAAATTGAATTTAATTAAAAATTGATGTCTTGATTTTTTTTATTTTAAAGTCTATAAGTAAATACCGTTTATTGCAAAATTAAAAGGTTTACTTTAACAAACGTTTAGAATAAAGAGTATATAAATGTGAAAATAAAATATTTATATACAAAAATTTGATTTTTTTTTATAAATATAGTCTCAGGGACCGGATTATGACGTCCCAACCGGACGGAGAGACGGGCGAGTTTCGAACGTATTTTTAGCAAATGACATGCCGGACGTGCGAGACTCGGCTCAACAACTTAAGGACAAGTTCTCAAGGAAAGGCCTCACTCCAAAAGACCTTGTTGTTTTAAATGGTAATTTTCCATTTTTATTATTCTATTATTCTTTGCTTGCTAGCTATATATATAAATACCCTTTTTTTCTACATGTCTCATGCATTTTTCGTGATTTTCCGTTACCATCCAAATATTCCAGTGACGATGAGAGTAGGTGTACACATAGGGCAATATATATATATATATATATATATATATATATATATATATATATATATCCACGAATGCAATTTTCTCTTTTCTTTTTATTTTTGGATAAAATAGACTTGCATAGTAATGTTATTAACGCGTAGTTTTAGGGACATTTAAATGGTAACGTTTTAGGAAGATCGTACCATGAAAGAAAAGAATCGATTACTATTAGCCATGATTAGGTAAAACTTCAACGTCATGAAAGAATAAAATTGAGTTTTATTGCGTGTGAGTTTGGAAAATGTATTTGTTAGTTTTCATTTTCCGGAGATTATTGTCTCTTTGTGCATGTATAAACAAAAAACACTGAAAAAAGCGAAAGGACTTGCATTATTCGACGTGTCACGACTCTCTTGAAAAATCAGACCTTGACTGATCAGAAATAGGCACGGGCATTCTTTGTCAAGCGTCAATATAAACATACATACACACACAAGTATTTACATATACACGCAAATATATATACATATATATACACGCATGTGACTCAGTGTGTAAGCTTTGGCGTTTTAAAGTGCCATGCGTCCACGTGCATGTGCGTGCATGTTATTGCCTCGAATGACTAAACTTGTTGTTGCATGTCTATATGAAAAATTTATCGGATAAGGTAATTAAGATATAGATCTAATTTATTTATGAAACCTTTGAAATATTTTTAACGTTACGTGTTAATTGATTCGATTATTATCGTGTTTGTTCATGACTCGATATAAGATAATTTATTTTATGCTAAGAAAAATACAAGAAATTTATTATTTCGTGGTGAAACACTCCAATGAGCTTGCTTATTCCTATGCGCTGTGTTTTTTTTTTTTTTTATTGCATTCTATATATATTGGGCAGGACAATGCTAAATATTATGGCTCGTCTAAATATCATCTCTTCTGATTTTATAGTAAAACGAGGCATTGAAGTGAACATATATATGCACACATTGAAAATTTATAATATCTTAAGTATTGTGACACACATTGATTTTTTCTTTTATTGTATTGAATATATTTTCAGCCGCTCACACAATTGGAACCACTGCATGTTTCTTCATGCAAAATAGGCTCTACAACTTCTTCGGGCCCGGATCCGGATCCGACCCGGCAATAAACCCTAATTTTCTGCCGGATCTCCAATCTCGGTGCCCTCCGAACGGAAACATCAATGTACGGCTCCCGATCGATGAAGGAAGCGAAAGAAGGTTCGATCGTCACATTCTAGAGAATATAAGAAACGGTCGAGCAGTCTTGGAATCCGATGCTCGGCTCAGAGAGGACTTTCAAACCGGTGCGGTCATCGAATCTTATTTCGGACTTTTCAACCAAATGTTCGGGTCGCCTTTCGGGAAAGATTTTGTTGATTCCATGGTCAAGATGGGTCAGATCGGTGTCAAGACCGGTTCGCAAGGCGAGATTAGGCGAACTTGCTCTCGTTTTAATAAGTAATTAACCAAAATAAAATGAAATTAAGTAAGGTGTTTTGTGCTTTGTTATATGTACAACTTGTCAACAAATTGTTAGGCATCTGTGGCAAAAAAAAATATAATGCTTGTTGAAAAAATGGGGTACCTTATAATGTGTTTGATTTCATCTTAATGCTTGTTATAAAAAATAAATTAAGTATGTTCACTTTTTTCTTTTTGGTAGTTGGGAAGGACTTATTGTTTCATTTTCGTTTAGAGTATGGAAAATTATCTTTTAAGTTGGTGTTTTACGGACTCGAGATCAATTATTCACTCAAATGTAAGTTGTTCTCTTGAAAAAATAAGTTTGTTTGTTGTAAATAATTAGTGAAAAATATAATTTACAAAAAATAATCATTTATTAATGGATTTTGTTACTTTTGACAAAAAAAAAGTTTGTTTGTCACTTAAAATATATTTATAAATTCAAATAATTTGTTTATAATTTAAAATGTATATATCTACAAGAATATTGCATCTAAAATGTGAAAATATTTTAGTATCATTTAGTGTTTCACGTGTAATTATTTGTGGTTGTGGCTATAAATTTGGACTTATGATATATTAGAGAGTTAATGCCGAGGCAAAATTACTGGATATTATGTCAAAATTATATTTATATACTCAATTTTAAAAGTGGCAGCATAAATACTTAAATCACCATTTTATTTGCATTGTTCAAGTTTTTTCTATTAAATTTTAAATAGTGTCACATGTAGCGTTGAAATTGAATTGGAAAGTTTTTACTTATTTTTACTCAAAATTTTATTATTACTGTAATTAAATTTACATAAGAGATTTTGTTTATTTAGATTAAATTTGTACGAATATATAATGGAAAACAAGGAAGAGTTTGATTTAAATGGCGTCCAAATTCGGAAGACCAAAGCGAGCCAATCGATTCATCTCTTTTCTCGGACGATGACAAAAACAACAGCGGTTCGACGATTTTCGACTGTGAGAGCGAAATTTCCAGCAGTTCCTCCATATTTTACGGGGAAGGAATGCCATGATTTGACTGCGAGAAGATGATCGATTTCACGGCTTAATCAACCGGAGACTGGTGGTCAGATTGGAGTTGGAGGTTGGGGCGACGAAGACGACGATTGAGGCTCTTTACCGAAAACCCGCACTCGAGCTTGGTCAGCCGAGCTAGGCTAGCCACGTTTCGGATCTTCAAGCGAGCCATGGCGGAGAAATAAGGAGGCGATGCGAAAGTAAGGTACATATAGTTCTCTACTTCCTTTGCCGACGAGGTTTCCAAGATCTTCAGCCAAATGGCGGTTCATACGAACAATGTATTTGTCTATTTTCTGACACTTCTTTGATTTGTGTACATGAAGTACAAAATAAAAGAAATTGAATAAAACAGAAACGATATAATAAAATTTTACGTGAAAATAAGTAAAAATATCTCAAATCAGCACGTGACACTCTTAAAAATTTAACGAAAAAATTTGAACGATGTAAACAGAATAATGATTTGGGTATTTTTGCCGCCACTTTTCAAGATTAAATATATTGGTATAATTTTGACTTAACATTAGGTACTTTTGCCACTATTAACTCTATTTTATAATGTGGGTTGTTAATTACCAGGTTGAGTGTGTGTATGTACGATGATAAAAACATGTTAATGAACTAGAGTGAATGAAGATGATAGTGAGTTATGCTGACTATCTCTTTTATGATTCTTGTTTTTTGATATTTTTGTATAATATTTTTGAATCTTTTAAATGAAATTAAATTATAATTACAAAATGCTTTTATTTTTTTTCTCGCTCAAATTCTCTAATTTGCTTGATCCGGTCTTTTGTAATACACATTTATTTGTTCTTTTCTTCAAAATTGAAATATAAAACAAATTGATCACCTCCCTAAAAAAAAAAAAATATATTGATCACCTAGCAGCTCACTGGCTTGGCACGTGCGAGTGGCTGGAGCGTATGATGGCCGACTCAGTGAGTCGATTCCGAGTTCCGTAACATCTCAGCTCAGCTACCATTGCTTCTCTCTCTCTACACTGACACTCTAACAACTCGCTGTTCTTCTCCCTGGCCCCAGCTCTCTCTCTCTCTCTCTCTCTCTCTCTCAACGATCTGTCTCTCGTCGACGACGATAATGGATCTCGGAGCATGCAATAGAAACTCCAACAATGGCGGCTTCAACAAACTTATCACCTTCTTCTACTTCTTCATGTTCTTCACAATCACACCCAGCGAAGCGTCAATACATATTTACCGGAACGAGACCTTCCGAGAAGTCGGAAACTCGTTCTTTCTCCCCGGCGGCAGCGAAGGCGTCGCCGCTTCTCTCTCTGACGCCCGATCCTATATAAGGTAACCTTGTTTGCCTGCTTTACATAGATCTGTTTTTGGATGTCCAATTTTGGTTGAATGCGGTATATTCTGAAGCAATTTATCATTATTATGTTGTATTGGTAATGGTTCTACTAGGTTGAGACTTGCCTGATAAGCAGAAAACTGAATTAAGGTTCTGTATTTTGATTTGTCAATCTCTTGCATTGCTGTAAAAATGAATGGAATTAAAAGCTGTGTAGTTAACTAAGGGATGGTGAGTTAGTTTGTGCTTGAGATTCCAAATGCCGTAAACAGCTTGTAGAATTCCATTCCGTATGTCCTAATCTTTATAAAACAATTAAAATGTTATCTGGCACTGAAATCCTGAGTGAGCAGAGTGCAAAGAGAACATATAATCTATGAACTTTGTTGAAACGATTAGGATTTTATTCTGGTATTGAAAAATCCTGTGGAACCAAATATCTACGGTCTTGAGTTTTAACCGGCTAAGAATTTTATCAGGTACTCTGTTTCGTTTGTAATAGAATTATCATCCCTACTCTTGCTTTTTGCTCGCATTTTTTTGTACTATACTACGTGTTGCAGCCACTGATTCAAGTTCTCAGCTTTTGGGATCTAATCTCTGACATTTGTTCCTTTGCTTTAGCTTCGATAATATCGAGTTCTGGAGAAGCAAGGCTGCAGCAAATGCACACTCGCACTCGGAACAGAGCGACGGGCTGGTCCAGATCGTAATTTTCGAGGCGGCCGATCGGAACAACATCGGCGGGTCCGCTTACGGAGGCCAAAGAGCGATTTGTTGCACTCCCGATCTCGCCAAACTCGAAGGCTGTAAGCAAGGCCAAGTCATTCGAATACCTTCCGCGGCTGATCCCAAGTGGCCGTTCGTCATCGAAGCTCGGTTCAGCGGAAATCTAATCACGGCGAGGATGGAAAATACGGAGATTCCGATCACGAGAACCGGGATGTACAACCTGATCTTCGTGGCGTGCGATCCGAAGCTCAAGGGCCTCGCGGTGAACGGAAAGACTCTGTGGAAAAACCCCGACGGGTTTCTCCCCGGGAGAATGGCTCCGCTGAAGAAGTTCTATATCTACATGTGGCTCGCATATTTGGTTCTCAGCCTGGTTTGGTTCGCTCAGTACGTCAGGTTTTGGAAGGACGTTCTTCAGATTCAGCACTGCATCGGAGCCGTGATCGGGCTCGGGTTGCTCGAGATGGTGCTTTGGCACATGGAATACGTGCATTTCAACAGCACGGGAATACGGCCCGTTTCGATCACGACGTGGGTCGTGACTGTCGGGGCCGTTAGAAAAACTCTCTTGCGGGTTCTGATCCTCTGTGTCTCGATGGGTTATGGGGTCGTGAGACCCACGCTTGGCGGGCTTACCTCGAAGGTGCTTCTTCTCGGGGCTACGTATCTTTTGTCGACGGAGTTGCTGAATATTACTGAGTATGTGGGCACGATCAATGACGTTTCGGGGCGGGCAAGGGTGTTTTTGGTACTACCAAATGCATTCTTAGACGCCTTTTTGATATTGTGGATATTTACCTCTCTCTCAAAGACATTAGTGCAGTTACAGGTACGACAATAATGCCCTCGATTGTATATCTTTTCTTGTCATTATGTATTTAATCATTATATCGTTTACAGCAGGAAAGTGTCATAAAATATAAAAAAAAAAAAAAGGGTAATTGTAGATACTATATAAAGTATATAAGATTTGAAAATAGCGCAAGTTTTGTAAATAATGGGTAAATAGCTGGCTCAATCTGTTTACAGTCAACAAATATCGAACATAGCCTAGGTAAGCAGTTATTTACAGATTATTTACAAGTAACAAATATTCAACAATTTGATGCCACCATAGTCCATTTACTAATAATTAACGAGACGTTGGCTCTATTCAAATCCGTGAAGTTTAAACCGGCTAATTAAAAAAACAGAGTCTTTCTGTGTGTTATACTCTTAAAGAACCCTTTACGCCACCATAGTCCTTCTAAGCATAAATAGTTTATGATCATTACAAAAAAACATGCTTGGTGTTTGTCTATAAATCTTGTGGTTATTCATGACACATAAATATGGCACGTGTTTGTCCACAAATGCTATTTCCTATGGAATTAACTTCAGGTTAGTTAGTGTCTCAAAATTAAAGTAGTCTTTTCGCTCTCTTTTCTTCACAGGCAAAGAGGAGTTCCGTAAAGCTGGATATATACAGGAAATTCTCAAATGCACTAGCAGTTACGGTGATTGCCTCGGTTTCTTGGATAGCTTATGAGGTAAGCTTTTAACATTCAGTTCAGCAAGTATCAATGGGTGTCCTGAATCTCATCTTCAGAATATCTTTTGGATATCCAATAATATCGTCATAAAATCTTGGTGATATCTATTCAGGTTTACTTCAAAGCTACAGACCCGTTTAACGAAAAATGGCAAACGGCTTGGATCATCACGGCTTTCTGGGATGTTCTTGCGTTCTTGTTGCTCTGCGTTATCTGCTATCTCTGGGCACCTTCTCAGAGCTCCCAGAGGTACACACACATCTGATAATTTTTCCATTCCTGCCCATTTGTATGTGTAAGTGATAGGATCTCAGGAAGTGAAAGTTAGAGGAGTGCAGAAAAAATAAAAAATTGTAAATTGGACCGAACCACCGAGTTTTCTTCAGCCGACAGTCTGGTTTAAATTTTTAATCCAGTCTGGTTTTTTAGCGGTGATCATCCGATCCGGCCGTATTTCAAAATTTGAGATCATGGTTTAGACCTGGCCGGTCCTAAACCTTTTAAGTGTTTTTAAAATAACTCAAATGGCCATGGACATCCTTACTAATAAATGTTTATATTACTACTTTTTTCCTATTTTATTATTAAATTTGTAAGAAAAAAAAGATTAAATTGGTCCAAACCGCACTGGACCGGTCTCAACTGGTTTGGTGCAGTTTAGTTCGGTCCTGTTCTGGCCTCACTTTTGTCTGACCGGTTTGGTATTGTTTCGAAACGAGACCATGGGTAAGTTAGTCTGTAGTAGAAGTCAGAAATAATCATTTGGGGAGTTCCGAGACTCTCAAATATCCCGGTTTTTCTTGTCACTCATATCCCGCTATCGAGTAACATGGAAAGTTTGTAAGAGTGTGTGAATTAAACATTCATTCCAAAGGTATGCGTACTCGGAGGAAGTCGGAGAAGATTCTGGAGATGAAGAAGCTCAGCCTCTTACAAGAGATAAATCAGAGGGCGATGTGGGGTTAGTCAAGCAAGGGAAGGAAAATATCGGTGGTGCTGATAATTTCGACGAGGAAAGCGATGATGAAGAAGAAGAGGAAGATAAGAGGGAATAAATAAGCAAAGACAAGAGTACGAATCTTTTTATACTTTTTTTGTACTTGACAAGTATTATTTGGAGATAACTCTACATTTCAGTAGGCGTTAGAGTTGTAGGAATTTGTGCGAAAATGTATTATAGGTTTTTTTAGTTTACCTTTGGTCTTGTGTTACTTGTGTATGTAACATTATTTTGGTGAGAGGGGATAGAAAATTTAATGAAATGGTCTTTTTGAAGAATGGTTTTTAAGACAATACTAATAATTCCTCAACAAAAAAAAAAGACAATACTAATAATGTTGTTGAGCAATTGTTACTTCATCCAAAAATGTTATCTTATATTAAATGTAAGGGCATGTAACTTATTTCTTTTAAGTGTGATAAACCTCAATTTTAGTGAAATCAGTTTCTTACAACAAATGAATTTGCTAATTGTATCTCACAAAATGAATTTCATTGAACATCTGAATTATGATCAAAATTCAACATTGAATCATTTGACTCAAAAGTTCATAACCATTTTCAAATACTCATTATTAGTAATTGGCTCTTTGTTGAGAGAATTAACACAAACAAAGGAAATTGGTAAAAATCAATGGTCAAATTAAGAACTCGGAGTTGCGATTCAAACATGGAATGAAGCTATCTTTTCAGATGTATAAGTTTTATTAATCTATTCGATTATAACTATTTTCTATTTTTAAAATTGAAAATTTGGAGGTTAAGTTATTTATATGAGGTTCGGTTCAATTTCATGATTTAAATCAACATCTATTGGTTGTTATTTATTGTAGAGTATAATTTAATCATTTTAATCAAACAAAAAATTACAAATTCTATATTTTTGGAAACCAAAAATTAAGGTTGTTATTTTAATTAAATACATGGTACCTATATGTTGTTCATTGTTTATAGCTAATGTTGCTGAACGCGATAAGTAAAATTACATTGTATTGGTTGGACTATTGTACACGTTATAATGTTAATGTTGATTTTTTTTAAAAAGTATGTTTCCAAATAAAAATAAGGTATCATTTATTTCATTACCAAAAAAAATTTATAACTACTTTTATTTTTGTACAATTTTTTATCAACATCTTAGTTTTTCGTTCCATTAATTTCGTTACAAAAAATTATATTGATTACTTCAAGACCAAATAATAAATAAATAAATCCGCCTTCAAAAAATAAAATCCTTAAAATAATTATTAAGTAAACAAAAACACAATAAATAAAGAAGCGACACCATGAATCAACTTGGCTCATCTCCACCTTCTCCTTCACCAAATTTCCATGGAAACCAAGAACCGCCATTAACGACCCCGAAGCTCCGATACCACGACGAACTTTCTCGCTGATCTATCCAAGCTCGACCATGGCGAGCGGAAACAATGGCGGCGGAGAGCTGAAGAAGCACATGTCTGATCTAAAGAAAACCCTAAAAGAAGGAGAGAAAATCCTCGCGCCGACTCGTAGGCCCGACGGAACTCTCCGTAAGGCTATCCGAATTAGGCCTGGATATACTCCCCAGGAAGAGGTCGCAATTTACCAGTCCAAAGGTGCTTTGGTACGAAACTCCGATTCTTCTCTATTTCTCTTGATTAGTTGCTCGGAAAGTAAAAATTATATTATAAAATCATTTTTTTTCTGAAGAAGAGTGAATTGTTTACAAAGATTACTGTTTATGAAGTTGTGTAAAGTGATTATGATTCGCGGAAAAGCTTCAAACCTTCATTAGGTATCTAGTCATCCAAATTCCAATGCTTGTATCTTTGATTTAGATGTTAGTGTTAGTGTGAAGTTCTCTGAACAGTATTTGTGATTCGTCAGGAAGCTCTTGATCAGCTAGAGAGTGTTACTATCTGTAATTCCATAAAAGTTAGGGTTTTTGTTACTGTATTTACTTTAGACCTTAATCATGTGTATAGTCATGCAAAGCTTGTCTCTGTGGTCTTGATATGTGACAATACGAAGCATTGTTGTGATTGACACTGAAGTTTTGGTTTTTGAAATTTAAAGGGGATGGATATTTCTGTGTTTTAAAGGGGAAAAAGTTCGAGTTTTTATCTTTGTGTTACTAATAAAGTTGAAACATATTTTCTTCAGAAGCAACTATCACGTTTGCTATTTTTTTCTTAGGATACATTGAACAAAAAATATGTATATATATATGTAACGTGTCTATTTGTAACTTTCATTGGAATACAGATGAAAAAAGAGATGGCCTCGCAGGTAGGTCCTCCGGGTTATGATCCAACGGTGGATTTGAAGCCAAAGACAAAGAACATTAAGAGGAACGAGAGAAAGAAAGAGAAGCGCTTACAGGTACGTTAAATCTATTCCCTTTACTTTTTTGAATCATAAGAAAATACTTGATCAGATAGATTTGTTCTTGAATATCACATATCCGGTCGTGGTCATACTATTGAAGCTGAACTGTTCCGCGTCTTGGCATACTTTTTGATTAATTGAAAGCGAAAAAACTAGTGGAGATCTATAATCTCTTAGTGTTGGGTCAAAGACTAATTGTTTTCTTCAACGTGATTTGGGTTATAATCCTTGAAGCTACATTCTTGGTTGGAAATCAAGTGTTTCTCATGCTAGGGTTCGTCAAAATCTTCAATAAATGGTGCAAATGGCTAGTTAGCACGTGATTGTATATCTGTTAGGACTCCATATCTTAGTGATTGTGATAATAAGTAGATAAGAAAGGGATTAAATATATGATGATACTTGGAACTTAGTAATACAGGGAACTAGTCTATCTTTTGAAGATCAAATGGACTCTTGGATTTCCCAGGATTTTTCTGTTAGTTGAATGTGTTCTCAGAAAAACATAACACTTCTTCGATTCGAATATGATGTCGTGATTCGGTTTACTGGTTCTGCTGCTTATTTTGTTAGTTCCGATCATCATCCTTGATAATCGTCATGGTTTCCTAGGATTAAATACATTTTGGCAGTTCTTTTCAACTTCTTTGTTCTTGGTCTCAGGCTGCTCTTGAAAAGGACAAGAACGTAGACCAAGTGGATGGCGAGGAAAGCAAATATGAAGAAACTGTGCCTCATCAAAATATAATTTCCGGATCGGAATTATTGACGACTCAAATGAGTCAGCTAGCTGTTTCCTCAGAAACCACAGCCGTTTTACCTCCTTCTGACCAGGCCGAGGATTCAAATTTTGAAGATCCTGTTCAAGATATCGATAAACGAATTCGAGCTCTCAAAAAGAAGGTAACTTTGGTTACACATATAAGTAACTTTTATCACCCACATAACCAACAATTTTGGATTTCGAGTTTTTGATATTTTCTTGCATGACTTTTTAATTATGGTTTCTGTTGAAGATTCGACTCACCGAAGCTCAGAGAGAGAAGACTCCGCAAGTTAAGCCGGAGCAGTTGGAGAAGTTTTCAAAGCTTGAAAGCTGGCGTCAGGAATTGAAGCTTTTGGAGGAAAGAAAAACCGAATTGACTCAATCTTGATTAGGTTTCTGTCCTAGCATGAAGAAGAAACCATGTAGTTTCTATTTTATATTTTTTTCCCTTTCATTTTAAGTTATTGTTTTTTTTCATGTATGCTTTAATTTATTAGTGACAAACAGAAATAGTTTGCGTGAAAACTAATTTCACTGTTCATGTATTCATATTCCGCACTATTTATTTCCATTGCTAATTTGGCTCCAATTTTTAATTTAATCCATTACTTAATTTTTTACACAAAAAATGTTGATACCGAGATCGCTCATCTCTGAGAACTTGCCATGTCTTGTTCTTGATGAAATGCGTCAATTGAAAGTAGACTAAAAATTTGTAAACAAAGAAAATTGCTGATTGAAATTGAAAAAAAAACATGGAAATTCTATACAAATTAGTAATAATATGATAATAGTTACGTGACGTGGTTGGTGAGTTTGTTTTTTCCTCAAGTGGGTTAGTGACTTTGAAAAGGTGTTTCACTAGACTATTCAGATTTCGATGCCATGTTAACCATTAGCTAACGTCTCTTAACAATTCTGGAACTTTGGTAAACCATCTCTCTGAACACATTATAACGAACAACTTGAAACTAAACGCAATATGTCGTGTAATGGAATGAACATAACGCAACATCACATAAGATTACTTGATTTTTTTTTACTTTATAATTATCTTTTCCATAGACGATATAACAAATTTCACCAATAACGGGATACTTAGAATGAGCCATTCATGTTCAAAACTATTGATACATACACACCAGTCAGAAGTAAAAGAAAAGGAAAAACAAATCTCTGATGATCAATAGCAAACTTTTCAAAAACATGCATAGTAAAAACTAGTAAAATAAATATAAGCTAGCAAAATTGTTGTGTTTAGGAAGATTCGATATCTGAATCTTCAAGTCCTTGGGCGTAGAGTTCAAAATCGTCCGGACTCCATCTGCAGATCAGGTTGAGTTTAAAAGGAGCCATCTTGATCCCCAATAACCTCTGCATAAACCAGTTATAAAAAATTTAATTTACCATTTTCAAAATATTGAATAATTATATATACACGAGCATGGTTAATACTTACCAATATGCGAGAAGCCTCGGGAGAAACAGGCTTTCCCTCTTCACAAACGACAAAGTCGGCGACAAGCTCCACAGTTCCTGTACAAAACAAGTTTAATAAGATAAATATTAAAACAGAGATAAATGATGGGTTAATATTAAACGCAGATATACTGACCCTTGTTCATACGAACTGGCATCCCTTGTTTGCGTAAAAAGGGTTCCATCTCATGGGTGAACTGCTCCAATGGGCCTTCTTTTAGCTCAACCTGAAATATTCAAAACCCGAATCAACGAGACTATGACAGACAGTACAACAATTTTGCAAGTTCATGAACTTAGTTTCAGACTCCGTGACGAAACAAGTGTGAACTAGACGAATTACAACATTTTTTGTTTAAACTTAACCAAGAAATATACATTTTCTGTTGCGAGACTCCCAGTCCTTGCAAAGTCATAGTCTTTGTATTCATTAAAGAGCCTGCACACATGTTGAAGAACACAGTTATTTATAGAAAATAAATATCATATGTTGTACTTCTAGCAAATATAAGTAACTCATTTTGAGCTTCAAACCCCGATTCCAAATGCACTTGTAACAACTATGCTTTTGGGAAGTATATAAGGCTTGAAAGCACTAAACTAAGGTTGACGTAGTTGCTTGCTTTTCCTAGTTTCTTTCAACATATCCATGTGTCCCTCTCCTTATTTTAAACATCTTTTTTGAATGTGTAGACACCAAAATCAAAAGCACAATCAGTACCTTTCAACCTCTTCTTTTGACATATTAGTACACATCAGTCCGGAATCTCCACGCAGAAGCTAAGAGAGTAACAGAAAAGAGAGGTATAAGCGCATATGAAGTCCAAAAAAGTAGAGAGCAACAGCAAAATTATAAGCCACAAATGTTCTCAAGTATTAAAAAACACTATTGGTTAATCGAATTACAATTCTTACCTTAGAAACCTTGTAAACGCCAGGTCTGATCTCTTCAGCAGCAGATCTCCCTAGAGCCACTTGCATGACTTTGTTCGACCCGAGGAAAAACCTAATGACCAATAATATAACGCCCCAAAAATGTATATCAGCAAAAATAGTAACCACTCAGGAAATAAATAACATTGTTCATGGAGAATTGAAGTTACCTGCTCGAAGACTTGTGTTGCTCTCTGAACTCCTTGAACTTAAGATTTCTCATGTTCTCAAAAGAGAACACGTACAAAGAATTGTACTCCTCTGCGGCTTTCCTTATTGTTTCCACAATGACTTCTTTGTGTTCTCTTCCTTTCTTCTTCGTCTTTGATAAGGTTACTGCATTATTCACCAGAAAAAAATGAACTAGTGCTAACTTTCAAGTCCTGATAGCAGCGAATCCAGAATTTCAGGTCGATTGTCTAATAAATCTCACAAACGAGGAGAAAAAATGAACTCGAGACACTAAAGTACAAAATATTGAAACTTATAACATAGTACTTTTTTTAGCAAAAGATTAAGAAAATAGTTGCCTGATATTCATTTCAAGTTCGTTCCTTCTTCCCGGTGAAACACACGACATTTACACACTTAAAACGAAGGGCACATTCAACAGTTACACACATATACCTGAGCAAATAAAATTAAATCTTAGCAAATTCAAAATAAAACACTCGATAACCTCAGTTTAATGAAAGCAGATAAGCTTTGTCTTTCTCGACCACAGTTTTCGTAGCAGTCAACAAACAACGAAGGAAAATCCAAATATATTAGAGAGAGTAGTGAGGTACAAGGTGATACGAGAGAAACTTACCAGGTCTGTCACGCTTTGATTTAGGCATTTTGCAATCCCTGTTGAAGAAGACGACGAAGGAAAAGAGGAAGAAATAAGGGCGGCTCTCAAAACCCTAATTTCAGTTCGGAGAGGGTTTATTTGAGTCTGTAACTCTGAATAAAAGGCCAGCAATTTAAACTACATAAATACCCTTGAGCTTTTCTAGAATATCATAACGCTCCTTATAGTGCTATTCAGAAAAGCAATAAAAGGTTAATTACATGATAAAATTCCGAAAAATTTAATATAAGGCTTTAGCTGTTATAAGTTATAATCAAAGTTGCCTGAACGTCGATGAACTATCAATAACTCCAAAAATATTATTAGTCGAATGGGAAATTGACATAAAAATGTGGAAATCGAAAAATAACGTACCGATGAAATGTTGTTAATCGAGCATAAATTCGATAAAAATACGAATAATTTGACAAAAAACGTGTTGATTTTTGTCTCTTAAATTTTGTAAACGAATTTGACCGGCTATTTTCAAATTATTAATGAAACATTGGGTATAACCAAATTACATATAGTTTACATGGTTATCCATCAAAATGACCCTAAAAACAACTGTTTAGTAATATAGCCGAGCGAATGTTGATGCAAATCGTCGAATTTTGTTGGACTTCGCAGGAGATTGTTGGATCTTGCGGGAGATTAGTGTATCTTGTGGGAGACCGCCGAAACTTGCGAGAGATTGCTTAATCTTATAGGAGATCGCTGAAATTTTATAAAATTTGAATATCGCCGGATTTTCTCCAAATTTTTAGATTTTAAGCCCGAAATTTTCAACTAATTTCTCAATTTAACGTATTGAAATCAAATACAATAGACTAAATTACTACATTAAAATCATAAATATGATATAAGAAATGTGTTTTTGAACGATTATGATCGACTGGAGAGAAGAGAGAGATATTTTATATTGAAAATGAGTGAATGAAATAAAAATGAGTGCATTTGAAAGTTTATATGCTGAAAGAGTATTTTGATCCGAGAACACCGAGAGTCTAATTTTGAATATTTCTCTATAGCACTGTACTAACCCCTTCAACATGTCACTTAGTCTCTAAATATGTACTTTCATGTTCTTTTAGTATCATGTTACTAGAAGAAAAAAAGTAAGAAGATTGATTAACAAAGATAAATTAATGCATCCCTTAACACAAATAGATAAAAACATTTAGTTTATTTTATTTTACTTTATTCCTTCTTGAATACGCTATTATTATAGATTCCAAGAATGACCTTCTCAATTATTTTTGGTTGATTTTGAAATACATAAAAGGCGGGCTTGACAATAATAAACTCGCGCCTGTATAAATCGCGAAACTGAACGAAAACCCCAATCCTCTTCCGCCATGGACGAGACTGTCCTGATCTCGAAGCTCGAGTCCTCCGATTTCAACGGAGTTCGGTGCCAATTCTCCGATTACCTCGATCCTTTCTCCGACCTCACCAATCCGAAGAAGACCAAGCGAACCGCCAAACAAAGAGACGACCACAAATCCTTAACTCGCTCTCTCGCCAAGAAGTTCCTTCCGTTTCTCAACCGTGCCCTATCGGCTCTACCAAAGCGCCTCGCAGATCCGTCGGGGCTCGGAGGCGGCGGAGAGCGGTCAGCCATGGAGTTGTTCCAGATTTACAGGCTTTGCTTGGGGTGCTTGGAGTCAGTCTCGTCCGAGCTCTCTGGTAAGCCTCATTCCGTGCATTTTCAGAGGCTTCGGATGGTCCGCTGCCTTGAAACGTGGCGGCGGTGGAGGGACGCCGAAGCTGAGTGTTTCGGGGTATTAGAGAAGCTCAAAGAGGCGACAAGTTCGGGTAAATCGGGGAATTGTTTGTTACCGGATACAGAGAAATGTGGTGGTGATTCTGAGTTCGCAAGTTTGGTCCTGGAGATTGTGGTGTCTCTTGTGAAGTGTGTGTCGTTGAGCCAAAGTAAAGACATCGACGATTATAGGCGAGTTCTTCGGTTGGTCGAAGAGTCTCAGGGTTGGCTCAGGTGATTTTAATTTTTTTGTTATTGTTCTATAAATATTGATTTTGGTGCTAATATTAGGGTTTAGACAGGTTTTGCAATCATTTTGTATTAAGATACACATACACTGTGTTAAGATTTTGGATTGGTTTGTTTTGAAACTGATACCCTAGGGTTTTGGATGCGAATACATACGAGAAGTTGCATCGGATTCTTGTAGCTTATGTGGGAAGGTGCACAGTTTTCTTCCTCAGGGAGGTTTCCTTTGTGGACGTGGAATTGGCCTGCGAATTATGCAAAGTGACTATGGCTGAGTATGCCAAGTCATCGATCAGTGATCAAATTTACGAGGTGAAATTTATATAAATGGATCATTGATCGTTCATCTGGTTAAGATCTTAATGATCTAACCAAGCTTGCAATTGAAGGTAGCGAGGAGCATGTGTTCCACCCAATTCTCGAGGCAAGATAGCGGATCTACATTTTCCATTAAGACACTAACGTGTATATTGGACTCTATTGCCGCTGAAGGGAAGGTAAAACCGAGTTAGATACATAGCAGATTTTTTTATTTGCTGTTATTGTAGAAAGATGAATGTTTGTGTACCCAGGCCTAAACGAGTGTTGACATTTACACAGATGATGTCTATCAGTTCTCCCGAACCCTTGCAATAATTCTTGGCTTATCTTTTGCAGATTGACCTGGAAAAGACTGGAACAGATTTTTTTGAACTGATTGCTTATTGTGCATATAAATGCCAATCAAGCCCAGATTTTTGCAGTATGATCGGAGCCCATCTAAACAAAATAGCAAAGACTCAGGTATAATGTTTATGCGAATGTGGTATTGTACTTATTTGTGTGCTATTTGTGATAATTCCCCACTAAGGTGTTGAAATATCAAGCACTTTAACTATTTTATTTTTCAGGTCAAAACTCCTTGTACTTTGATTCTTAGGTTATATGCGACAGGATTGCTAGTTGTGAATCACAAACTAATGTCAAAAGGTAATGATACATCATCTTCGGGAGGTGTAGTTAGGACATTATGTTCGGAGGATCTTCTTCTGGAATTAGCTGCGTTACTCTGTTCCCTAAAGAGTTATGTTCACAAGGGGAGTGAGAAAAGCTGCGTTAGTTCTTATACTCTAGTTTACTTAAATGCATTGAAGTTCATATGTCTGCCGCTCTCTCAATTAGTGAATTCAGAGAAAAAACAAATAATCAGTGAGAGTGACGCTGCTGTATCAGCTGCCAAACTTTGTCATGTACAGGAGGCTTTCTTTCAGTTTTACGATGCTTTCTTTCTCTTGAAGAGGTAACTCTACAAAACATGTCTTTGTATTTGAATTTCATTTCTAAGATTTTATTCATGTGCATGCTCGTCAGAGGAGCTTTGAATTGTTTGTCATCTGATGTGTGTTATACTACAAGTTGTTCTTCTGAGCAATTTTGTTTCTTGCTCTAAACTAAACGAATCATTGTATGTAGGAAACCTAATAACTGTAAGAAGACACTTGTTATCCCATCTAAAAAATCTAGTTCCCTTTCTATTTTTTATTTCTATACGCGAAAGAACTTGGTTTCGAAGTCACTTTTGAATCTGAATAGCTTGCTTTGTCTGGTGTGGTGAAGCATTTAGAAGCTGCATGAAAAATATACGTTCCAGCATTTTATCAGTTTATTTTTTTTTTTTTATGATACCATGAAATATGTACTTCTCCAGGATTAAATATGCTTCTGTAACAGAGAAGGATGGGTTTGATGAAACCAAGATCGTAGGTATAGCTGTGGCGTTATTTATCATCTCCATTGGAACCAAGCTTAATATGCAGGTTATATGAGATGGTGTGTAAATTTTCAAAATTCTGTGTGGTTTACTGGCTATAAATTGTTTTGACTAACTTGATTTCTTACTTGTCTCAGAAGAGTGTGCATTTACTGAAGGATATCATTTCCAGTGAATGGATTCAACCTAATGGATTGAAACATCTGTTTACATCTGTTTATAACGTTAGTATTACTCTCTACAGAGATGGGCGCCCGGAAGAGGTACTTTTAGTAGGTTTAATACTGCCATTTAGAATTTGTAGTCTTTGGTGCTCATGAATTTTAGTGATCTTCTTCTGAAGCTTTTTTATTTTCCAGTCCATAGTTAATAAACTTTTGGTCTATCGTCCTCTTTTTTGTACTTTTTTAAATTTAGACTCTTAACTCCTGCCAAACATCTTCTTAATTTGCTGCTTTCTATTGGTATATTTCCGGTAAGTGATAATGGGTTTCATAATATAAATGGTTGATCAATGTATCTTAGATTCTTCGTAGCTCAAACTGTAATTTCATTCTCAATATGAATCCTCTAAAAATAAGTCACATACAACTCTCTACAGGCTTTGAAGGCATTAAAGTTATCTTGTAGTGCATCATGGACTTATGTTCTACATCTTTGTGGCATGCTTTCACACAAAGCAGACATGTCTAGCGGTGATCTGTCAGAAAATGCTGTGTTAGATTTTGTTCAGGAAACATGCAATAGAACTGCTTTTCTTTTGAATGCTCTCCATGAATGCAACGTGGACAAGGTGAAACGCATAATTGTTAAGAGCCTAGAGAATTGGGTTGTGGCTGCTGATATGTTTTGCAAGCTTCAGGGTCCCATGTCTTTAGTGAAGCAGTGGGTCAAGGTAGCAACCAAAAATTTCTATGCCTTTGACTCAGTTATGTGCTTCTGTTATCTCATTTATGTTCTGTCCTACAGATTGAATGCAAAACTAATCAAAATGCGGATGCTCAAGATACTGCTTCAAGCTTATACAGTTTTATGTCAAGTTTCGGAAAAGTGTCAAAGAGAACAATCGGGATTATCTTGGAGCAGGTAAGAGCTTTTTATTTTGTTCAATCAAATTTCCAGGAATCATAGTTACTTGATCTGTGTATTAGTATGTGCTCTCAATTCATTTTTTTGAATTGATTAGGAACTTCATGCATACAAAGAACTTAATGTTCTGCATCCAGATTTATGTCAGAAGATGCAGATGAAAATCATAGGCTACCAATTGAATGATGTGTATACGACTCCAGAAAGTTGGTTGCAGAGATCAAAAATCCTAGTTCAAAAGGGAAGGCTGTTAAGGTTTTATGGGCACTGTTTCAAAGACTGTATCCAATGCTTGTCGGATGCAATTTCTTCAATTGTAAGAGTAGTCTTTACCATATGTTTTTGTATTAAGTTTTTATACTTATATCGCTCTTCAAATTTTTCTGAGGTGTATATCACATGACATAACTTATTTCTGAAGCAGCAAGCTATATGTGGGGAAACATGTAATGATGTGCAACCTTGTCATCAATTAGCGGTTGCATATTGCTTACGAGCGTTTTGCACTCAGGAAGCCGAACCAAATTCAAAGGTGCTTATGCAAGAGTGGTCTTAAAAATGGAATCTGTTTGTTTCTATCTTCTATTTCAGTACTGTAGAATACTTGGAATATTTGCATTTTATTTTTTCACTAAACCAAGTATACGTCTGTTTTGAGCAGCAAGTCTTTCTGGATATCAGAATGGCACTAAAGTTGTGGTTGAGCACTACTATTCCGAATATGGAGCCTGATAATACGATGATTCTTCTGTTTGGCATTATTGATTTATTGTCACTAAAGGTTAGTGTTACATCAATGCCTGCTGTTCCTAGCTAGACGCCACATGGAACTGCAAGTGTCCAGGGTACTCAACATTGATGAAATAACTTTGCTTCCGGATTTTTTTTTTTCTAGGGTTGCATGGATTACCACTATGATGTATATAAGCTCATGTATAGATTATTTCAATTGAAGAACGTGCCATTCGAAAATTCATTGGCTGTATTATGGGAATGTCGAAGGGTTAGCCATGCACTTTGTGTTTCCTCTGTTAATGGAGCATTCTTGAGAAGCTTAGCAGACCATTATGATGGACTGGGTAATTCTGTTGATATATGGAAAAGAAGTCTGAAAGGATCCATAGCACTACAAGTCGGTTTTGCGCACAGTTTCTCATACCTATTCTCCAACTCCCAGCAAGGTCCATTGAACCATGAAAGTTCTTTCCAATCGCGCATCACATTGGACGAAGTTAAAAATTCCGCTTTTCAATTAATCTCAAGTGTAAGATCCTCGTAAGTAGTCACTGAGTTCTTACTCTCTATTAAAAAAATATCGGATGCATACTGACCTATGTTCTATCCTCAGGATCCCACTTCTCGTTCTGTTTTTGTTGCTGGATACCTGTTTTTTGATCTGAGTGAAAGACTTATTTCAGAAGGGCAAACAACAGAGGTAAAATTAGAAAGAAAAAAAAACACAAATCAATTCTTTGGTAGAGGCTCCTCTTCAATTGTACTCTTGCCCTTTGTTGTTTGTATCAGATCTTCTGACAAGTTCTCATTTACTGCAGGGTCTGGTTTATGCTAAAGAAGCTCATCGGTTACGTACTAAATTGTTTAAAGAGAAATTCAAGTTCTCTGTGGATCAGCTGTCTGAAAAGTCGCAAATAATTACAAATGTTTCGCAGAAGGGTACCAGCAGCCTTCAGGATCTGCAAATGCACAGGTCGGTTGCTGATGAACTGTGGTCGCGTGATTCAATTTCATGGGATATGGAAAACTGTTATATAAGTCCATGGGCTGTTCTCGAGTGCTATCTTGAAAGCACTCTACAGGTATGGGCTGTCTCTTCTTTCAGATAACATCCTCATATATAATTGAACTAGAGCTACATTTATCTGTGTATATACCTTGTATCTAGACCATTGAAAGCTCTGTCAAACTGCAGGTTGGTGTAGCCTGTGAAATAATTGGTGATGGAGCTGAGGCGGAAGGTCTTTTTGTTTGGGGAAGAAGTATTTCCTGTTCACAAAACCTACCATTATTTGTGGCTGCTTTCTCTTCTGTTTTGGGTATGAAAGTGAACTCCTTTCATCTCCTTTATTCTATATCAACCCTAAAAACGGATTTCTTTAGCCTCTAATTCTTTCACATGATGATCCTCCATAATACTTTTGTTTATTTGGCTTAGGTAAATTATACTGTAAGAAGCAACTTTGGGATTTGGCAGAAAAAGAGCTTTATAGTGCCAAACAGTATTTGGAGGCCAACGACAAAGTAATTTCTTGCTTAAAATGCAAATTGATGCTGAATGCAACTGTTGATCAGCATCTAGGTGATTTGTCCCAAAGCGTTATTGAGAATTCATCTAAAAGGGTATCGAGTGAGGGTTTATCTTGTGCCGAATCTTTGTACAAATCAGCTCTTGACAAGTTAAGTTGTCTTGCCTGGAAAATCTCTACTAGTATTCCGGAAGTAGCTTGCTCTGGGAGAAGTGTCATTGAAAGAGTTCTAGGAAAGGAAGTGGAATTCGACGCAAGGAATAATATTGTTGCCGACATTGTAGAAACGCAGCAGGATAGGAAGAAACCATCCCGGAGAAAGCCGAAGGAAAATCAGGAAGTTAACAAGTCTAGGAAGACTAGAAGCTCTGCAAAAACTGTTTCGAGTAATGAAGATGTCATGCTTGCAAACAATGTGAGAACAACTCGTTCCAGGAACCAATCTTCTAAAAGCAAATGCATTACAAGTGAGGTACAGGTTGCCAATCAAAAGAATTTGCTGAGAGATGGTGAGAATATATGCTCCAGCACTTGTGATCAGGTGGAAGTTAATAGTTCTGAGATTGGTTGTGGGTTTAAAGGCAAAAACAAAATGAGATGTTGGCAGTGTCTACAGATGGAAGTTGCGAAGAATGGATTGCTTACGAATTTTGTAGACCTGAAATGGGAATATTTTCGCCGGAGACTTTCGTTAAGGCTACTCACTGGCTTAGGTATGGCTAACGTATACCAACCATTCGTTTTATACTTGTTTTGGTGAAAGTGGCTAAAGTAAGCTGAGAATCGACGGAAGAAATATTACATTGTTAAATTTGAGATATTTTACTTTTCAGCAAGTTGCTTGGAGACAAATGGACAAATTCACGAAGCACATGGAGTACTCCTCCAGACTATTTCTATCCTAGCGAATCTGGACTTGTTCCATCTTCCAACTTTATATGTTCCTGATGCTCACTTGCTTGATATAATCGGAGATGAGGTCCCAGAAGATATGCTCAGTATTGAGCGAGCAGAAATATTGTATACCATAGGGCGGTTTTCGTTGCGAAGTAACCCCTGTGAAAGCACCGGGTATATTACTTAATTTTGCTGCCCTCAGTCAATTTAATGTCCCCCAAGAAAAAAATAATTATGTAACTACTTATGTCAATGACCCCATGGCTTATGGATTTTAGGCTCGTGTGCCGAATAACGTAGATGGTAAAAACGTAACACTAAGCCTTCAGTTAATTTAGCTTTTGGATTTTCAAATTTTTGAAGTGGATCTAATTTTATACTCTCTCTCTTCTCTTACATTGTCTGCATAAAACCTCTACGCAAACGTGATATCTGTCTATTTGGCAATCACGATCATAACACCTTAGACTTGAAAGATAGACCCCAACCCTTGCAATTTGTAACTTTGATCCTGACTTCAATTTGTGTTTTTTTTTTGGTTTGTTATTGTACACAGAGTTTCTTTCTGTCATATTTCTAACATCCAGCTACCAAAACTGGTGGATGGATTGATGCATGCATACATATTATGCTCTGAAGTTCCTATGCTTTTTCAGAAGGTACAATATTATTGTTGTTTACTATTTTGCTGTTTTGGGTCTGTCATTTTATGGTTTACTTGTTTCTCTGGCAATTGAGATAACTGATTTTGGATTCTAACAGGTTTGTAGACTGCTTGCCCTCGTTTTCTTACTTGCCTGTTGTGGTGAACTTTGTTCATTACCGTCTTACTGCAAAGCACTCTCCGAAAGTCAATGGGCTTCATTTTTTCATCAAGCATCAGTTGGAACTCATCTCAATTATCATTTCTTCACAAGTCATCAACGGGCATATAGACTCAAACATTCTGTGGATGCTGATGTATGTATTTTATTATGAAATTAGCTATGATTTCATATTTTATTCTGATACAAGACACAAAAATACTACTTGAATCTAATTCTACCTTTGAGCTATGCAGTGTGAAGATTTTAAAAGCTTTTGTTTCAGAAATATCAACCGTGTTTATTTTCAGGGTTCAGATGTTACAGGGTCAATTTGTCTTGGAATGGAAATGCAGAACTTACCAAGGTTTTTGTTTCTTAAACTTGCCAACGGTTCAGATTACCCAAAACAGAGCTAATTTCTCATCTGTTTGATACTGTTATGCAGGCTTGCTCCCAAGTCTGTACAAGATCTTGAAGAATTCGTCATCAATTTTTTTGTGGACTTTGGTTGCACAACAGCAATATGTTTCAGTCTTTTAGATGGCTCTTGTTCTAATCTATTACAAGAGATACTTAAGTACAACTCACGTACTGGTGCTTGGATGCTAGTATCACGCTTGGATTTTCAAAGCCAACCAGTTGTTCTCCTTCTTCCTATAAATACTATATTAGAAGGTACCTTAACACTAGTATTCAATAGTTAACTATATCATTCAGAAAGAGCAGCGGTTTTTATCTATTTAAGCATTATTATTTAAATTGTTAAATAATTGCAATATATTTATCAGAAGCTTCAGAAGATGCTGCAAAATCTGTTGCACTGCAGTGCTCGGAAAATGTGGATACAGATAAACGTTGGAAATGTCCCTGGGGTTCCACTATGGTAGATAATGTGGCACCGGAGTTAAGACTGATATTAAATGAGAATTACATCTCTTCTTCAGTCTTTACCAAAGACGATACACCCGAAAGCAGGAAGCTGTGGTGGACATGGAGAAAGAAACTTGATTATCGCTTAGGAAGATTCCTAGGGTAGGTATTCCTACCTACTTTATTTTTTGACGACACTGAGCTTGAATGTGGTCATTCATTAAACCAAAATATATTCCTTAAATTTTCCTATTTGCACGAAGAAAAAACTAATTCCAAAATTGGAAAATTGCACCTAACCAGGAACATTGAAGATTCGTGGTTAGGACCCTGGAAATATATTATCCTCGGCCGGCGCTCTGACCATAAGCGCCTGGAGTCTATACGAAAAAAATTGGCGCGTTCTCTCAAAACCAAGTGTAAGATGGATGTAAATGAGAGTCTTCTTAGTATCATTCTAGGGGCTCCTAAGGATGTTGTGGAAGAAGAGGAATTCATTTTACATGTATGTTTGAAGAAAGGCTGCTACATTGGTACGACGAAGTCACAAGACGTAGACATGCCTGGTCCATCGTCAAAGGATGCTGGCAGTCTCGATAAATCATCTAAGTTAGCCTTGGAAATCATTCACGAAGCACTCAATGCGTTTAAAGATGAAATCTGCATCGATAGAGAACCAATAATACTAGTTGTAGACTCTGATGTTCAGGTGAATGTTTCTGTCTTGCTAAATATTTCATCTTAATTTTCTGTATATCAGTTCAAGGTTGGATTCAGGAGTATTATCTTTGCTTGTTTGATCGGCAGTAGGAAACTACCAAAAACTAGTCTTTATTTTTATATCAATGGGTGGAATATTAGATTAGCTCAGGCGGGTGGAATATTATATATGTGTATATATATTTAACATGAGATAGGCTTTACATAGAACTCCTTTTCCTAGTTATTGTATGCATATGAACGTTAATGTTATTGCTTCAAATATTAGTGAGCCTGATGTGAAGCTTATTTCGTTAGATGGTTCCGTGGGAGAATATACCATTACTGAGAAACCAGGAGGTTTATCGGATGCCCTCAGTTTGGAGCATCTCGAAGACCCTTCACAGAAACTCCTCGAATGAAGATCAATCCACGACCTTCCCTTGTATCGATCCATTGGACGCGTTTTATTTGTTGAATCCCGGTGGCGATCTTGGCAGCACACAGATGACATTTGAGAAATGGTTTAGAGATCAAAATTTTGAGGTTATCTATCACATAATCCTATATATCACTCTGCATAAAACTGTTGTATACATGTATACGATTGTGAATCGTCTTTCATTTATTCAGGGCAAGTCTGGGAATGTACCCACAGCAGAAGAATTGGCTGCGGCTTTAAAAAGCCACGATCTTTTCTTGTATTTCGGGCACGGAAGTGGTATGTTCATTGGCTCTATTCTGTTTATTCATTCTGCTCTCACATATCTGTTAACATTGTAACTGCAAATTATTAAGATCCAAGGAGTCTATGAATCATAAGTAGCTTGGTACGGAGCTGAAATATAGAATAGTAAAAAGCTAATGTAGTCAAACAAAGCATGCCCATTGTAAAAGATTCGCGGTAACATGAAGAAATTCCCTTAAATTTACAACCATTTTAAATTACAAAATAGTGATTTGATAATACCCAATGTTTTGTAAACCCTTAGTAAATAGCCACCCTTGATTACGTGACATTCATTCACACTGCTTGTTATGTCCAGATTACCCACAGTTAATATTGGCTAGCTATTTACTATTCATTAACGAAACGTTGGGTATAGCAAAACTACACTAGTTTACTTGACTATATACTAGAAATACCCTTTAAATTATCCATGTATTCCATCCATGCATTCTCCTTTCATATATCTGTTAATATTGAACTGCAGATTATGATGATCCAAGGAATCTATGAATCATAACCATTAGTAGCTTCTCTCAAGGAGCTGAAATATAGAATAGTTAAAAGCTAATGTAGTAAATCAAAGTATTGTGGGACGACGACGAAATGTCTTACTTACAACCATTTGTGACTAAACCCGAGTTTGTTTTTGTAGGCACTCAATATATACCCGGACGTAATATCCAGAAACTCGAAAACTGCGCTGCGACTCTCCTGATGGGGTGTAGCAGCGGATCTCTGACGCTGAACGGTTGTTACGCGCCACATGGCACGCCGCTGTGCTATCTCATCGCCGGATCTCCGGCGATAGTGGCCAATCTCTGGGATGTCACGGACAAGGACATCGATCGCTTCGGAAAAGCCGTTCTCGAAGCTTGGTTCAACGAACGCCTCACCGACCCTGCGTTTCTGGCCCAGGAGCTCGAAGCCCTGAGCTTGAAAAAGAAAGTCCTGAAGAAGCTCGAATCGCATCCGTCAATCTGCGATCACAGGCCGGGAATCGGATCGTTCATCGGCCGGGCTCGGGAAGCCTGCACCTTGCCTTACTTGATCGGAGCTGCGCCGGTTTGTTACGGTGTTCCGACGGTTATAAGGAACAAAAAGGATTCGTGTTAAATTACTTGGCATAGGTATATTTTTAAATTTCATTTTCCATATTTACGTTCTGTTTCTCGTTTAATTTAGTGTCACAATTAGTTTTCAACACAACTGAATATTTGTTTGCCTAGACGAAAAAAACGCCGATCCAAAATGGTCGTGTGTTTAAGTTTAATGTTATAAGTACATGACATACAAGGCATAAATATTTATTTCTAGAGACATTAAAAAGACAATATTGCTATATTCAGTAAAATACATTGAAATGCCAGTGAACTAGACGCAGTCAAGGAACGAAGAGGTCAAGCTTTCCATGAACCATTTATGTCGCAACTTGGTTGATCGAATTAAAAAAAAAAGAGAGTACTATTTTGTAACCAGCACTTAATTCTCTCTCAAGTCTCAAATAATGATTTTGCGGTGAATAATAATGCACAAACAACCCCAATTCAACTCGTATATGGTTATTTCAAATTAAAACTGTATACATGACAACTATCATGTTGTTATTGTTTTGGTGAAAAATACAGTCGCATCCTCAATTTATATGCCAATTGGTGACAAAAACAAATGATCGAAAAAGACAAAGTGTAATGGGTTTCGATTTATTTAAGTTTATTTAGTTTGGCCAAGTCGCACCAAATATAGGTGTGGTGATAAGAAATGAATCTCTGTAGTGTGATTAATTATTGTAAGGTCACTAGTAGTGTGGCAATGAAATGAGACCCACTCAAACGGATTAAATGATAGTCAATTGCGGGTTTTTTTTTAAACATATAGTCCTTGATCTGGGTTTTAGATAGAGAAATTTCATTTTGTAGACCTAAAAATATTAAAAATATACACATTAGATCCTTCTTGTTAAAAATATCTAAAACTGGACTTTTGCCCAAAATCGGACAAAAATATCCTTCAACTCATATATAGGGTTTATGTCTCCATTTTAATCTCATTTTGAACTTCCAATTCACTAAAAACCTCTCCAAATCCGTTGGAATCACTACAGAGCATCGTCATAATGGGTATGTTAATTCACTTATTGTATTTAAATCATTTTAGTAGTCGTTTTTGGTGGTAGAATCGTTTTCGGGTCGAAAAAGAAAAAGTTCGTAAAAAACCATGGAAAAAGTATACGACAGACTTCATGAATTCCATCGTCCTCCATCGCACTCCATCGCCCTCCATCGTCCTCCATCGCCCTCCATCGTATCTCATCGTCCAGCAGACGATGAGTTACGATAAAGGGCGATGGAGGGCGATGGAGTGCGATGGAGGACGATGGAATACGATAAAGGACGATGAGATTTCGAAATTTTGATTTTTTGACTAGTTTCATTAGTTTTTTTGACAATTTTGAATAGTTGCTGACAATTTTGAATAGTTGCTGACAATTTTGGGTGATGTTTTTCAGTTTTCGTTAGTGTTGGTGGAAAGTGGGTGAGATTGAGCGACATATGGGATTTTAGTAAAGCTCGTACATATACGGTGGATGCTACAAAAGATACGACATATCATGAGTTGGTCGATATGATTTACGATATTTCCAAGATCGATAGGATGACGTATGACTTGAAAGTTGAAGTCCCGTACACTTTAGGTACCGTTGTGTTGGCGCCTGCAATCTTGGAAACTAATAATGATGTCGCATATTATATGAAACACGACTATTGGAGTAAATTTCCTATTTGCGTGAGCTTGGAACCGAAACGAATCATGTCACCAATTGTTAACAATGTGGATCCAAAGCGAAAAGGAAAACAAGTGTTGAAGGTTCAACGCAATGAGAGCAGAAGACAATATCATCCTCTCGCAATTGAAGTCTCTCAAAGTAATCCGAAACCAAACGATGAACGATTTGCATACGACGATGATGAAACGTATAGACGTGATAGAGATCCGTTTGACGTCGATTTTGAAGATTTTGAAGATGTCGAAGAAAACTAAGATCACGGCGACAATGATGGTATTGAAGACGTTGAAGAAGAATTCGAAGAGTTTGCAAATGATGAAGACTATGCTGAGTTTGTTGAGAACTTCGAAGTTCCTTCGGGCGACTACCATCCCGAAGTTAATCCTTGTAAAGGATCTTCGGGGACTTATACTTGGAAAGATCTTGAATTCACGCAAGAACAAGTAGTTAAAGAGATAGAATATCGTGAAAAACCAAGTCAATCATCTACAGGTAATATATCTTAATTGTTTACGTGGTTAAATATCGTGAACTTAATCGTTTATCGTTTAATAGGTAGCTCAGAAGACTTATACCTTGGAAAACAGTTAGAGAACAAATAGGAAATGAAGACACACGTGCACTTGTTCGCCATGAGAAATAATTTCGAGTTTCGAGTTAAATCATCTTCGACAAAAAGGTGGTACGTTCTTTGCAAAGATGAGACTTGTACGTGGAAACTCCGGAGCGACGTACAGTGGTCAGGAATGTGGGAGATTGTGTCTTTCGAAAAAGCTCACTCTTGCTCGCGCGTTATCCGACCCGAAGGTCAACAAGGACCTGCCCCTTGGGTTATTGGACACGTGTTTAAAGACAAATATTCTATCAACTCAATGGCTGATTATTCAGCACAACGTTAGGGAAGAAGTGAAGACAAGATGGGGTTTGGACATATCTTATTTGAAGGCGTGGAGGTCAAAGGAAGTAGCTACTGGACTCGTTCGAGGTACACCTGAACAATCGTATCAGAAATTACCTTCGTGGTTGTACATGTTAAAGCAACAAAACCCCGGCACGGTTACTGAATTTGTGAGAGACGGTGACAAATTCAAGTATGCTTTTTTTGCCATTATAGCGTGTCTTAAAGGATTTAAGTATTGTTGACCTGTCATATTTTTGGATGGATCATTTTTGAAGACTAAATACGGGGGACAATTGCTTGTCGCTATTGCATTGGATGCAAACTCACATTTGTATCCAATCGCTTTTGGCGTTGTCGATAGTGAGTGTCATGAATCATGGACGTGGTTTTTGTTGAAGTTGAAAGAAGTTATTGGTGAAGACGTACCTGATTTGGCATTCATATCCGATCGACATATTAGTATCAATCATGGTGTCGAAGTTGCTTTTCCAGGAAGACCGCATGGTTACTGCTACCATCATATGCAGCTCAACGTCCAACACAAGTTTAAGACAGATCACTGTCACGGTGAATTGTATGAAGCGGCGTATTCTTTCAATAAGACTTCCTTCGAAGCTCATTTTAGGCAACTGAGGCGAAAAGATGTTGAGATGGCGAAATATCTTGAAGATATCGGATTCGATCGATGAGCACGACTGTTCTTTCCTGGAAAAAGGTGAAATTCATTTACTTTTAATAGAATATTCATTACGTTAAGTGTTAATTGTTATGTTTTACATGTATGATATTATGACGAGTAACAACGCCGAAAGTTTTAATGCTAAAACAAGGCATGCAAGGTCGTTTCCGATAACAACGCTCCTGGAGTACATAAGATTCACGTTACAAAATTGGTTCTTCAAACGAGAGGATATTGCGAACAAATTAAACACAGAACTTACACCGAGGTGGCAAGCTGACTTTGAGAATATGAACAATAAAGCAAAATTCGTGCACGTGTATGGACTTGGTTTGTACGAATGTCACGTTAAAGACGGCGGTGGTGAATACGACGTAGACTTGCAAGCAAATACTTGCACTTGTGGAATTCCTCAACTCTTAGGTATCCCTTGCGAACATTCTATTGCATCAGCTCAACATCGTTCGGTGGACGTTTACTCTTTGTGTAGTCCTTTCTACGTCAAGAAAACGTGGATCGAAATGTATAAAGACGCCATATATCCAGTTGGGAATGAAGAACAATGGGACGTTCCAGACGAAATTAAGAACATGAAAGTATTGGTTCCAGTAGAGAAGAAACAGGCTGGTCGTCCAAGGAAAAGTAAGCAAGGAAGGCGAAGGGTAAACAGATATCCATCTCAAGGTGAAAAAATTGTTGTAAAGCGAAAATGCGGGAAATGTGGTGGCCTAGGTCACAATAGAAAGACGTGCACGTGGCGAGAATAGAGTGTGACAAGTTTAATTAGAAGCTTTCGACACTTTCAAAGTTATTTTTGTTTGTTACGTTTATGTGTTGTTAACGATGTTTTTATGTTTTTGACAAGTTAAAGTAGTGATTTTTTGACACGTTCAACTAGTGTTTTTTTGACAAGTTCAATATAAATAAATAAAGAGAAATATTTATAAATAAATAAAGAGAAATATTTATAAACAAATAAATAAATAAATGTTAGTACCAAAAATAAATGACAACTACATTTATCGCTTAAGTCGTCCCAAAAATAAGTCAACGGCCCATTTATGCCGGAATATCTTCATGTTCTCCGTTACAAGCGTGTCGAAAGGGGCTCCAACTAGAATATGCTCGATATATTTGATGGCGAACATTCCACAATCACCACTGCAATACACAAATGACAAACGTGTCAACATATAACGTATTTCACTACAATTAAATCTTAACATTTACCTTAGACGACATTGAGGTATATCGTGGTTAATGAGCCAAGTGAACTCATGAAGCACCGGTCGGTCGGATGAGAGAGGATGATACATCTTCGGATGGTTGTCGAACATGCCGCTCAACATCATCACCCGTGGCAACGCGAGACTCCAGTCCTATACAAACTGTTAAGTTAAGAAATTTATACTAGAATTTAGTAAAGTATCATTATTTTAAGATATGATTTATACCTTCATGAACGTCGTAAAGTATGCTTCATGCTGCTCCCCTTCCGCAAGGTTCTTCTGGCAGTCAAGAACCGTAATCGTCCACTCCGCCAAGTCTACTTGGAATGTGAACCAGTGCACATTCCTGAAGTTGACGACAAAGAGAATCTCATTCACCTCTCTCCACGGTTTGATCCTTTTGTCTCTGAATTCCGTCATCGGCACAAAGAAAGACCTCTGATCCCAATCGACAATCTCGGGCTCCGTCCCCAATTCTTTCGCCGCCTCGAAGTTCAATCGTTCTTGCTTATACCTCCCGAACACGTTTTGAACCCAGACGTTGTCCATAATGCAGACATCTTGGCGATAACCCTTGAGGTTACGTTGTCGGTTCATGAGCATATGAACGATCGCGTCGATATGCTGCAATAACAAAAGAAATAATGAATATAACGTTAATAAATAAAATAAAGACATATAAAGACATACCTCATCAGTCATCCACTCCCCTGAGTTAGTAATCGAGGAGAAGAACTTCGGTGATGCGGTGCACATTGGTAGTCGAACATTATCCTTGTATCAACCAAGGTACTTCCCCGTCTTCACCCACATCATAACCTCAGCGTATTCCTTCTGAACAGGCTCCTTCAGCGGGTTGAATTTTGACGATCCTCGAGTGTACTTCTGCTTCGTCGGATCGGTGTAGGAATCCCAATACGTCGTCCGCTGGGGGGGGGGGGGTGGGCTCCTGGGAGACGTGGGTCGGTCGCCCCTCTTGCGCTTCGCCTTCTCCTTTGCGGGGCCTTTCTTTTTCTCTTCTTTCGGCGTCGCCTTCTTCTCTGGCGTCGCCTTATTCTCTGGCGTCGCCTTCTTCTCTGGCGTCGCCTTCTTCTCTGACGTCGCATTTGTCTCTGCCGTCGCCTTCTCCTCTGTAGGAGTCTCGTCCTCTGGAACAAAAGGAGCCTTCTCCTGTGCCGGAGCCTTCTCATCTTCCGGCGCCTTCTCATCTTCCGGAGCCTTCTCATCTTCCGGAGCCTTCTCTTCAGCAGGAGTCCTCATAAATTTTTTGAATAGGCCGGCGTGCTTATCCGGGATCTCCGGTGATGGACTCCGACTGCTGATAGGCGTAAATGGCGAAGGAGGCCTACTAGAAGGTGCTGGAGGAGGAGGATGTTGAGCAGCCGCAGCCTCGGCCTTTTGCGTATATGGACCACGGGCTTGCATGGTAGGAATAGGTCCACCAGGCATCCCCGTAACGTCTCCGAATACGTAGTTCAGACGCTCCCATTGACGAATTTGCAAAAAGTCTTAGTTAAGCATATTAAATAAAATAATAAACGAAATAAACGACTTTATTACCTGATCGTGGCGTATTCGCTCAATTCGATCTTGAACGCGCTCAGATCGCCTGTTCAATGCGTTCACGTCACGCCCTACGGTGGCGATGCTTTGGAGGATGAACCCGATTCCTTGGCGAAGGTCTGCCCACATGGCAGCCGTGATAACAATAGGTTCATCCGAACGAGGCAGAGATTGAGGAGGAGGCGGAGATTGAGGAGGAGGCGGAGGACGACGAGGACGAACTTGAGATTCTTTCGTCGGACGACCTTCCCGATGAGTATCAGAGATGTGATCCTCATCCTCTTCATCATCCTCGTCAACGTCGTGACCGAGCACGTCTCTTTCTTCTGCGGCAAAACCGACGATGTTAATTTCTTCGTCGATGTCCTTCGGCTCTGCCGCATCCTCTCCTTTGATGTCTATCGGATATAGACATTTTTCGGGTCTCCTCTTCAAGGGTCTGAAAGAAACCCTTTTCCCCCGGCCGCGGTCGCAGCATTTGAAGGACGCCTAACTGCAAAACATAATAACAATGTTAATATTTAATCGTAAAAGAACTTTATTAAATAACGATAAAACTTACCGATTTTTTTTTCAGGATCTTCTCAACGTCCTTGCTAAGAACGACGATAGTTCCTGACCACGAATGCATTCTCGGCAGTCGATTTCCTACTCCGTTTCCGAAGGCGTGCCCAATCTCCGGGATAGCCTCATACGCCCAATACTGAAAGGCATGAAGATTGCCAGTCAGCGTGTACTTCGCCTCTTTTTGGACGACGTCGGGCTTCTTCTTCAGCTTGTCCTCGAGGCTCTCCCGGTGGCGCTTCAAATCCACTGAGAGGGATAGAAACGTCCCCCCCAGCTCATGTTCCCCCATGGCAGGTTGTAGAAGAAGGGGAGATCTTCCACCCACTGGAAGATCGGTTGCGACTTCGGAGGTATGGTTTTGTTTCCCGGTTGTCCGAACAAGTAACCGAGAACAAAGACGCACAAACCTAGTTTGTAGACGTCATCCGGAGCTTTGTACACCGTCCAATTGTTGACGAGTATGCTGAATTTGATATTGGCAGACTCATTCAGATACTCGTCAATGAGTCTGCGGGAAGAGCGTGCGTCCTTCTCCTCTTTAGTCGGACCGTCTTTGTAGTCTAGCCCCGAGATTAGGGCATACTCGAGGCGTCCGAACCTCACTCTCTTTCCTCCTAAGCCGAATTGGATCTCTCCGGCTTTGATTGACTCAACTTTCCTCTCCAACAGAGAGTGGACGAGGACGGGAGCGAAGTTCAAATCAAATGTGATGAAGAATTGCTTGAACACCGTCCCTCGGAGTTGCTCGATCAATTTCATCTCCTCGAAGCGCTGCTTCACATCTTTTAGGACCCGGGATCCACCATACGTGATTCTCCCCGGGAAAGTGTCTTGGACAAGGAATTTCAAGTTATCCTGCACAAAAAAACAACAAAAACATCAAAAATACAATTTTTTCAAAAAAAATTCAAAACATTCGCATTTTATCGTCCACTATCGTCCCCTATCGTCCTCCATCGTCCATATCGTAGCCCATCGTAACTCATCGCCCCCTATCGTACGCTATCGCCCGGGTCTCGTTTGAAGCTTATCGTACACCATCGTCCAAGTCATCGTACTCTATCGTATCCTATCGTAACACATCGTACGCTATCGTATTCTATCGTCCGGACGATGGCATTCAACGTGTTCTTCGTTTCTGGAAAACTTAAAATCTCTAAACTAGTTCAAATCTTCTCAAATCAATCCGTTTTAACTTACTCTATAGTCGAAAACACTATCTAAACTACATGCAATAGATTTAAGTAAGAAAAAACAAGAAATCTAACCTTTTTTTTGAGATTTTCTCTTTTGGGAGGTTTCTTGAGTTTTCGGGTCCTCGCCTCCACCGGTTAGGAAGTTATCCGAGCTTGACGACATTGTATGATGTTGATAACTTCGGTGTGATTGTTTAGGGACGTTGAGTAGGATTGTTTGAATTTTTTTTTAGGGAATGTGAAGAGCCGGCCGAGACAAAGAAGAAGAGAAGAGGAAGAGAAGGAAAGAGAGGGAAAAGAGAGGGAAAAGAATGAGATATGAACTTAAGGGTATTTTTGTCCGATTTTGGACCAAAAGTCCATTTTTAGGTATTATTAAAAAGAGCAGTCTAATGTGAATATTTTTATTATTTTTAGGTCTACAAAATGAAATTTCTCTTTCTCTATGCTATTAATCTTGAATTTAATTTATCTAGTTTTTGTTGATTTATAACTTTTTGTCATGTTGGTCTATTACTTTGCAAAGTGAAATTCAAATATACAAATTGAAAAAGGTTACTGGATTTAAATATAAAACAATCAGAGCCGATAAGAATCATTACCCTAATAATAAGCCCTCGCGTCAGTCGCACACTTCGACAAATTTCTCCAAAATTGAATAAAGATTGTGCCTAAAAAAATTATTAGTGGTAAATTTTCATAATTTCAAGCTGTTAATAAAAATCAATAAAAAAGGTACGTCAATTTGTGAGAATCTTTCAAGTTCAGGCTAAAATTGCAGCCTATATATATATGTATTGTATCCGCGTTAAAGAAGAAAAATCTCTCTCTCTCTCTCTCTATCTGTCTCTATCTCTCTGTCTCTCTCTCTCTCTCTGCGGAAGAAATCGACTCTCTCTCTCCGAAACGAACAAACCTTTAAAACTACAAACAAAAAATCTTTCTTGTCGCTGAACAATTCAAAGCGGTTTGAGCAAAGTTCGAAGTTCAGAATTCATACTAATAATTACTTGGTAACTTCCTTTTGACTTTTCAATTACTCCAAACCGAAGAGATAGAACAAAGTCTTTGGAAGAAGAGATCATCATTAAATCGAGAAATGGAGTACTCCGAAGCTTTCGCGTAAGTAATTTCTCCTCACTTTCACTCTCTTAATCATCACCGACACCTTCAAGTACATACATATATATATATATATAAACACAATATACTAATTTCCTCGTACATATGTATAGTAGTTTTGAGACGAGCGAAATGGCGGCGACTTTTCTGGCGTCAACGCCGCTGCTGAGGGAATCGTGGCGGCGATGCGCCGCCGTGAACTCGGCGGCGGCGACGGGTTTCTTGACGGAGGCGTCGGAGTGCGGCGGAGTGGGGTACGTGGCATTTTCGGGCGTGAAGATGGCGGAGTACGTGGCGGAGCCGGCGTGGGCCCGGCTGGTGGCGCTGGAAAACGCCGCCGTGTTTGGGCCGCTGGTGGGCTCAGCCGATGATGGGCCGCCGGCGATGATCCACGCCGGTTTACTCAAGCTCTTCTCAGACATGCTTTGCTCCGCAGATTTCTTGAACCAGGTTTGCTTTTCTTAATGCTATTTATTTTATTTATTGGTTTTTTTTAATGAGTAATAAACAATCACGGTCAATAAATAACAATTTTGTTCTTTCTGTCTTACAAAATGTGTGCATGTATTAAGCTTAAATCGTTTTAATTTATTACAGAGTTTATCAGTTATATACGTATCCCTTTAATTAATTACCCCATTATTTTTTAAATTGAAACACTTTTATTTTTTCGGACCATCAATGTTTAGCTTGGTACAATACAAGTTCATATGTTTTTTTTTGAAGAGTTTTCTCTGGCTCTCTTTTCTTTTGTATTGATCCGGAATTTGTAAAAAATTTATGATTTTCTTTTGGAATTGGTTGTTTTCAGGTGAATCTCTGTATTATTGTTTTCATGTTTTCTGTACTATTAATCGCTTTTCTGTCCGAGCTTTATGCAACATTTACGATAGTGACACTTCAAATAAAAGCGCCTAGATGAATGAATCAGTTTTTGTAATTAATTAGTAGAACTTTTTCATGTTTATTTTAACTGAAATAATGCGAGGGAAGGAAAATTATATAAAATGCTAAAAAGGATAAATAAGTGAACATAATCTAATCAAGCATAGCTTGGGAATTCTTTAAATGGTCAAAATGCTTGGCCAAAAAGAGAAAATTAAAAGAGAGAATACTTTACAAGTAAAGTTCACATTTATTATTACAACTCCCAAGTGTGAACTAGACTTAACCAAGTAAAGGAAAATTTATGATGTTTTTCTTTCCAATATGATTATTTCTGCTTTACAAAAACATGCTCTTTGAATTACTCTTCTTCAAAAGAAATTGTTCTCACTTAGAAGGACTCTTTTAGTTTAACAAATCGCCAACCAATGATTCAATACTAAAAAAGTATACACTGCTAGAAGTCTAAAACTAGAAATATATATATATATATATATATATATATATATATTTTGTGGCCGGCAGGTTTGAATAAAACCTTATTATTTAGTAACCATCACTAGGTTTGACTGGAAAATAGAATATCAAGAGAATAGATCAATAACAATTAACTGAAAACGAGCGTAGGTTACAAAAAATTTAAAATAGTTAATCAATATAAAGAAAAACTAATTTTACAAGGTATGACATTTGACTGAGGCCTAGGTGTGACTCAACTCCAACTAGCCAATAATAATAAAATGTGGATTTTTAATTAGGAATTTTTAATGAAAGTAAGATTTGAACATGTCTACCTGGTCCAGAGTCAAGACAAATTAGAGAGAGTCGCACCAAAATTTGATTCTAGCATTCAACTAATATTTTGTTGGCTCTGGTCAACGAGTCATTTTTATTGTGAGAAAATTAGAGACCACATGCTCTTTCTTAATTGAATTTGGAGCGAGGTACTTAGAAAATTCATAATCAGTCCATGAACCTTAATGTATTAACACCCCAAAGATAAAATATAGAACGGGAAAACTAGAAAAGTCATCTAAAGCATTAAAATTTACAAATACCATATGGATAATATATAGAAGAATGTGTAAGAGGCTAATCAGCACTAATTTTTTTCCATTTTTTGTAAAAAGAAAATTACAAGGTCCAATATATATGAACCTTAATGTATCATTTCTGGGAAAAATTTCAATCAATTTATATACATACGTTCATAGATATATACATTTTTTAGATATTCCAAATATGATATATGTTCATAAATTTATATACGTTCATAAATTTTCAATCAATTTATATACATATTTTCAATCAATTTATATATATTTTTTAGATATTCCAAAAATGATATATGATTTTAGCAGTGAAAAAGTTATTCCTTTATTGCATTTGGAGGAAACAAAAATTAGAATCAGGCCTTGAAGATTATGCTCTTTTCATGTTAGTAAAAAGAAAAATTACTCTAAATAATCGAACAAAACATTGTCATTGTCCTTTGCCCATTTTCTTTTTAGTAAATAATCATTTACTATAACGTGATTTATTTTATTGATTTATTTTTTCAACTCTGACCTTTTAATTTTCAAATCCCGCACAATTGTTGATAATAACTGCTGAGTCAGTGGTTTATTTTATTTATTTATTTAATTACGTCGCTCAAAATCAAGAGTTTTCATTTATTACTATTAACCAATTTCTTTACATTGGCTATATAGCAATTTACATGTGTCCATATGTTTATAATAAAGGAAATTTTGATTATATTTGGGAAAGTTAATAAGTATTTTTATTTATTTATTTTACAGGTAAGGGAAGTGAAGGAAAAGAGCAAGTGGATAGTGATCACAGGCCATTCTTTTGGAGGAGCCACAGCTTCAGTGACAACTCTTTGGCTTCTCTCTCAACTCACCCAATTGTCTTCTTCTTCTTCTACTTTGCCCTCAATTCTCTGCGTCACTTTCGGGTCTCCTCTCATCGGAAACGAGCGCCTCGGCCGAGCAATCCTACGCGAGCGATGGGCCGCCAATTTCTGCCACGTGGCAGCCAATCACGACCCCATTCCGAGGCTCCTCTCCATCCCGCCCGCGTGGCCCATGCTCAAAACCCGGCCCGGAAACGGGTTTCTTGCGGAACAAGGCACTCTCGCCTGGGAAGAGTTTTCCCGCTTTGTGATCGAAACCCTCGAGAAGTCCTCGTCCTTTTCTTCGGAGGAGGAAAGAGTCTCGTCTTTGCTTTGGCCATTCGGGAACTATGTGATGTGTTCCGAGGAAGGAGCGATTTGCCTCGACGATGCCTCTTGCGTTCTCAAAATGATGCACTTGACGTGTATCTCCGGTGGAATCTCGGCGAGTCGATGCTTCGGTGATCACTTCGGGTACGGAGAGTATGTCGAAAGGCTTTCGTGGCTTTATTTGCAGAAGCGAAGCTTTTCCGGCGCCGGAAACCCTGATGAGGACGGGCTAGCCCTAGCCTTGAAGTCCGTCGGAATCGCCCCACAGGTACAATTTCGATCGGATTGATTTTAGAAAAAACAAAAAAATCGGGTAATTATCTAACTTAAATATAAGAAATTTGAATTTAGCTAACATTTTGTTAATTTGTTGTAAATAGTCAATATGTTTGCGTGACAAACTTATTTCAATTTTTTTCCTAGTTTGTGCTTTTCGTGTTTGAAATGAGCGAAAAAATAAATTTGACACTAAATTAGTCCAAAGAAAACTTTAAATAGTCTGAGTCAGACATTTACCAAATGTGGACTATATCCAAAAATCATCAAGTTTACATGGTTAGTAATTACATTAAATAAAAAAACTTTTAGGGAGATAATTTTTGAAAAAAATTATAGGACGCGGTGGCGAAGGAGTGCCTGACGATGGCTCGGCGATCAGGTCTGACTCCGATCCTGAACTGCGCTGCTCTGTCGATCAGCTTATCCCAGGTGGTCCCATACCGAGCCCAGATCGAGTGGTACATGGCTTCGTGCGACGAGTCCGACGAGAAGCTCGGGTACTATGACGAGTTCAAGCTCAATTCGGCCTCGAGGAAGCGAAACCAAGTGAACTGGATCAGGCACAAGCTCGCCGTGTTCTGGGACGGCGTGATCGAGAAGCTCGAGAACAACGAGCTCCCACACGACTTCGAGAAGCGCGGGAAATGGGTCAACGCCCTCCACTTCTACAAGCTTCTCGTTGAGCCTTTGGACATCGCGGACTATTATCGAAACCAGAGGGAAATTTCGGAGGGGCATTATTTGGCTGGTGATCGGCGGCCGAGGCGGTACCGGATTTCGGATCGGTGGTGGAGAGATTTGCGGGCCGGAAAGAGCGAGACCGGGCCTCGGACGAGGTTTGCGAGCCAGACTCAAGACCCGTGCTTTTGGGCCCGGCTGGAAGAGGCCCGAGAGTGGCTGGGACGGGTCAGGAACGAGGACGGGTCGGCCAACGCCGAGGCGTGGGAGAGAGTCAACGCCTTCGATGCTTACGCGCGAAGCTTGGTCGAAAAGAAAGAGGTCTCCCGGGACGTGGTCGCTGAGAATTCGAGTTACATGAAGTGGGTCGAGAAATTGAGGGAACTGAGGTCGGGGTTTTGAATTTATTATTCTTTTTGTTTTTATTTTACCCGGAGATATGATATGTTGTTGTATAGCCCCTAATTTGTTTTTGGACAAAAAAGAGAGTTTCAATGCTCTTCACGGCCTCTAAATCGAGACCCGTTTTTACACTTCTGCACTAGGTTCATCGAGAAGCTAAAGGGCATATTAATTGTCTATTTTCCCTACGAGTTTACTCGAATAATCTATTTTTTCCGACTGAATGTAAGATCCACGCAGCGACCATGGCTGATAAAAAATCAAAACTGAATCGAAGATAGATTATCATTATTAAGATTTATTCGGAATATATTCAAGCGACGAATACACAAAAGAACTCACTTGGCTTTGAATCTTTTCGTACTGAGGATGGATTGGCGCGTCAGAGAGGAGAACGATCGAAGGAGCGAAGAACTTGCTCCAAAAGCGTCCTCGTTGAGTCATCAAGAGGATCATCGGGTTTGTCGGAGTGAGTGATGTTTAAGAGGTAAAGCTTCTTCGAGGCGACGAAAGCTGACGAAAATACTCTTTTCGGGCCGCCTCTAGTGCTGTCTAGCTCGTACTCAAACTCGTAAACTTCCAACCCGTTTCGCCCTAATCTCTCTCCAACTCTGATCACCTCCACTTCTTTCGTGCTTTCCTGTATATCCAAACGGAAAAAAAAACATAATGTTTCCTTGGCCCACAAGAAAGAAAGTTAAAGAGAGGCCAAAAAGGAACCATCTTTGATCATTCTGAATGATCAAAAAAGAAAACCCAGTTCATATATAAGCTTTCTTTTATGGAAAAACCTGTTTGTAGGCCAAAAGAAATGGATAAATAAAAGTAAAGTAAAGAAGATGAGTGGATTTTTTCTGACCTTGCGTTTCTCGGCTTGGATGAGCTTATCTGCCACAAACTGGGGAGTCCCGAAATCTCGGAGATTCGAAAGCCTGACGGGAGTGACCACAACGCCCACATTGTTGCTCTTCTTGTTCGTCTCCTCGAAAAGCGCCGTCGCACCCGCTTTTTCGACCTGATGTCATTTTCAATTCCACAATCAACAAAGAAGAAGTTCAGTCATTCCTTGTCTATTTCGATAGCTAAGAGAAATAATTGAGAGAGAGAGAGAGAGAGAGTGAGGAACCTTAATCCAAGAGGAGGGCTTCAGAAGAGTAAAGCCCTGCTCAGAGTCGGTGTACCTCTCGAGCTCGAGCTCTCCAGCAGAGACGACAGCCATGGGAGAGTTGGAGATGAACCCGTCCAGAATCAGTACTGCGAGAGAGGAGAGGCTGAGCTGTCTCTTCCGGAGAGAGAGAGCTTGAGTCTCCGCCGTGGAAACGGGTCTCTGGTTCGGGAACGAAGCTGGTGGAAGCAAAGTCGTGGTCGGAGATGGGGATGTCGGTGCCGGAAAGTACGAGCTCCGACAGAATGTCAGTGAGCGATTCATCTCTTTTTTATGCTTTCTTTGGTTGTGCGTTAATGGCGGTCACGGAGATTGAACCAGAAATCCTGGCCTTTGTTTTATATTATATTTTTTTAGCATAATATGACAGCAACATCAAAGATACGACGATATAAAAATGCCATCTTTTAATTATTTTCGGGTATGCTTTCTATAGTAATGTCTAAATCTCTTTCATACTGCTTGGTAAACACACAGCTAAAATAATAATAAGAATTAAATCCCTCAATCAATTGCTGCAAATAGATTTACAGTTGTCTAAAAACGACAACAAAATAAGTGTCGGATAAACCACAAGAGAACAGATTATATATTCAGAAAAGAAGAGTGGAATTCATGATGAAAAGCCAAGTTTTCCAACTGTCTACTTTGTGAACCTACGTTCACTGTTAAAATTAAACAAAAGCAATAAAAGATATTACAATTTCATACACAGGAAGCTGTTCATATTTTTGCAACAGGAGGATTGGAAGGTAGTAAATAAAACAGAAATAAAAAAATAAAAAAAAATTACAAATTCATACACAACAAAGGGGCCAAAAGGAACATCCACGTTCCTCAAGTCTTTACTTTGCCCCTCCCCCAGAATAATTAAAAAAACAAGAGTAATAATCCCTCCGAATGTGAAGAAATTTCTATCCTCTTTTTCACGGTTTTTATTTATTTGGTGTGGTTTCTAAATCCTACAAATTCCGGTTGTTTTTTTTGTATTTTTGTTTTTATGTACCTACAAAAGAGTCCGAAACTCGAATAGCCGAAACCTTTTTCCCCGATAAATCCCCCTTACCCGATTCCCCTTCAGCGACGAGCCCCTCCTCTGTTCTCATCCTCATTCACATGATTCCCATCTGGCCGCCTCCGCCTCCTCCCGGCCCGACCCAACACAATCCCGTTATGTCGCCGGAGCCGTCTCCCTAGCGACATCTCTCCACCACCAATCTCCTCACGATCATCCTCATCATCATCATCATCACGATCCGACGACTCGGACCCGTTAACCGGCGTGGTGTTGTGATGGTGGTGCTGATGATGATGAATCCGCCGGTTAATCTCGTCCCCGCCCTGCGGCCCGAAAGCATGCAAGAGAAGGAAGACATTCACCAAGTTGCTATCGAACCCCGGATTCCGATCAACTCCTCCCCCAATTCCTACGGCCCCGGGGACGACATCGTCATCGTCGGAGTCGTCTTCGTCGGCATTGGCATTTGCATTGGCATTCTCGATGACATAGTCGCCGAAGAACATGGCACCGGGCATGGCGGAGGTGATAGTGCTGATGACGTCATTGCGTTCCTGATCACGCTCGAGGCGGCGCCACTTCTGCTCGAGCGCGGGGTCCACCTGGCGCGGCCGGCGAGAAGGGTGGTCGGAGCGAACATGTCGCCGGAGCTCTTTGTAGTCGCCAGAAAAAGAGCAGTCATCGTGGACGCAGCTGCGAGGCTTGGAGTTGAGGAAAGAGCGGGCGGGCTCCACCACGGTCCAGCCTTTGACCTGGCCGCGGCAGAGAGGGCACGCCAACTCATCTCCGGCGGACTTCGTGTAGGCCTTCTTGTACTGGTCGAGGCAGTTCGAGTGCCGGAAGCTTGTTCCGCACATGAACGGGCGGCAGCCCTTCTCGTGGGAGGAGCAGAGGAGGAGGACTGCGTTGTGAGGGAATTCCATGCAGACTGAGCATGTCACGTCTTCCCATTCTCGTTTCTCCAGCCACGATGAAGCTGCTTTCTTTGGTACCACCGCTTCGTACGGACTCCCTCTCCCCCTCTCCCTCCTCCCTACTCCGAACTGCCTCCACCGCATTCCGCTGCTTCCTCCTCGTCTTCCTTTCGCCATCCTCTGGACCACATATATGTATACGTATATCATATATAGTGAAGTCAGTGTGACAAGGGACACAAAACCAATGGGAGATTACAAAGCCAAAACGAAGGGAGAAACGAGATATTGTGGCCACATAAGCTCTTACCTAACCACACCCCATAAACAAACCTCTTCATATAGCTGAAGAGAAAAGGCAAATGCCCATTGAGACCATCCAGAACCATTAAAATACATTACCCAAAACAGGGAAGCCTAGTGCCTCAAACTAATACGCCTGACGTTTAGCTCCCTAATCTTAATTGGGCAAATATCTGCAATTTGAAGGAGAAATTTTCCAAAGAAAAGTACATTATCTCCAGATGGTTCAAATGCATCTTAAGGTGCGACACGATGACTAATCTTATAAATCCGACAATCTGTAAGGTAGAAACAGACTAATTACCCAGACACACAGACTGTAAACTTCAGAGTAGATGGATCACTTAGACTCATGGGAAAACAAAATTTCATCAATTTGATCGACAAAGATTTTCCCAAATCCATTTCCAACGATGAAAAGCTTCCTCGGTGATCCACAAAGTAATTAAGGTGTGGGATTCCATATACTTTATTTATCTAAATGATCCTCGATGTTAATGATCATAATTTTAGAAATTATAACCACTTTTACAAAATTCAGATCAAACATTGCTATTTAATTGTTTCTTCAACATCCTCAGATGTAAAAAGACCAACGTACTTAGTGTCTAACAAGTATGTTTTTTAAAAACAGTAACAATAATAAATTGAAAACATAATCCACTCATTTTATACAACGAAATGCACACTAATCAGATGAAAACGACATCAATAAACATTCATACATACTGATTTTTGCAAATCTATAATTATCCAAGATTACATAACTATAGCACATAATATCAGTAACCCAGAAAAAGAACGACAAATGGAAGGTGACCCAAAATTCGATCAATGAACATAAAGTTCTAACCTCGGTCGTAGTCTGATGAAATCAAATCTGGATCCAAAAGAAAGTTAGTTGGAGAGACCAAAGCGCATCTGTAATGAAATCCACCAGAACATGAAAACCCAATTCTGAGACAGAGCTAATATATAGACTTCTGACAAAACGACAACGCCTTGTTTGAGGAATCACGCTATATCACAGTTAATTATTCAGTATAATAATAACAATGAGAAATGAGGCTACGCACATGGCCTTCACTTTTTCAACACAATGAGGGATCTACAAATCTTTCTTATCCGAATTAAATATATGCATAAACAGCGAAATATAAAAATAATTACATCCGAATCGATAAAGCAAACATTTAGACCAGTTGAGATAACATAGAGTGAGAATATTAGGTTTCTCAATCGCCAAGCGATTCATGACCGAAAAAAAGAATTGCTGAAAAAATAGAGGGAAAATTAAAGCGCTTTGAATCAATTCAACAAACTTACTTTTTGCCATACTCCATCAACCAAAAACAAAAATGAGAAAAAGAAACAACTCGAAAGAAAAATGGTTCAACATATGAAATGGGGAAAATCGAAACCCTAATCGACGAAATCGAGAGAGGTCTCTCGTTATTTTACCTTCAGAGAAAGAGAATCGATTTTCGAAGTAGTTGCGTTGAGCGAATTCCATCTTTCTTTTTTGTTATACGAAGAAGAGGGGTACGTGGGTCCCACTAAATTCTAAAGTCGCGGAACTAGACGCGTGAACGTGGGATCGTGAGTAGGACGCGCCAGAACTTCTCTGTGTGTGACGTAATTATGTGGCGGTTTGATGCGATGTAATAACACGCGTAAGTCTTTTATAAGAAGAGTATTTTTATCAGTTACTTATTTTAAAAGCAGACGCTAATTAACTTCTTATAACCAAAAAAGAAACAAAACGTATCCTCTTCAGTTCTTCATTGGACTAGAAGAATGACAAATATAGACTTTCAGCTTGCATCGAGAAAAAAATTGCTTCAATTTCTTTTCATTACATTTTTAATTAATCGTCATAAATTTTAATGTCTGTACACAGTTTTAGAACTTCTAAATGCAATGATTAAGACATCAAAATGATATAGTTTATTAAAAATTAAAGTGAAACATTAGTTTAGCTTTAGTTTGAAAAATACTACCAATTTTTTTTAGTGTTATTATTTTGTTAAATTTTATTTTTGACCACTTATCCATGAAGATTATACTACATTGTGTTGGTTTAGTTTATTAAGAGTAATTTTAACTTAAATTGTTATAATTATTTTTCTTAAGAACTAAAATTACTTCTATTTTAAATATTAAAAAAAAAAAAAAGTTACAATTATTGTAACTAATAATTTTTAATTTATTGTGACTTATTTTCTCTTGCACTAAAAGTCCTCTTCAATACATCATCCTATTTCGACAATTTTTTTTATGGACCTATAAACTTGTTCAGGTTGAAACGCTATTTTACGTACCAAACATTCGATTCGGAGACGATCAATTATTGGTCAAAATTAAGAGAAACAATGTAGTACCGCGAAACAAAAGAAATGCGATTATAATATCGTGTCTGGACTTGAAAACGTGCCATGATCTAGTTCTAAACCCAAATTGGACTTATATACGGTTATAACGCAACAAATATATTACACTACAGAACGAATCTGTGTACATGTGTTGAATGCAAATAATACCTGTCAAATACGGCCAAACTCAATGCTTATACTTTTACGTTACCCAACACATTTACCTTTTACAAACTTACCACATGACATACATGACTCAAGATTCCATTCCACTTTTCTCCCCCCATAAAAGTAAATAAAAACACACCAAAAGCTCTCACCAATTTTCACACTTTTCATGAGCAGGTAAAAACCACCAAACTGAATTCAGTCCCATTTTTTTTATAGACAAAATAGCATAACTAACCAGATTAACTGAACTTAGCATAATAACTGACAATAGATAGGCCAATGTTTAGTTCTTTGCATCGAAATCTATACCAAATTGTGACCGTAACGAGCTTTTGTAGGCATCGGATACAAAAGCAGCGGTCTCTGAGAGGTTGTTCCTCATTTCCGAAAGCTTGGACTGAGCTTGCTCTTTGAATTTCGATACCATATCAACCAATGCCAAGAGTTCTCGAGCGCACGCTTGAAATTCCTCTTCGCTATGCTTCAAATCTTCTTCACACTTCAATTTGGTGGCCTGCGAGTAGGAATACAAGATGATTCATCAGAGCATTCTTGTCCCATATCCTCCAATTAGATAGAGATACATGTCACATGATAATTGGACCCCGGAATTAATGATGAACTCGTTGATTACACTAGATCCACCTATATTTCAAGAGGTAATGACTCCCTTAACCCGATTCATACCCGAAGATACGATAATAAATCCAAAATCAGAAGCTGACGAAAACTTTTTTATAGGTTTGTTCATGAATTTACAATGCCAATTAGCTAAATCGGCGATGAGAAAGCTTTGAAATAAGGTCTTATTTTTACCTTTAAAACATCCTCTGCTTCTCTTTCCACCATATCCAAGTTATGCGATTCCATATCGACATCCTCTAGCATGTGTTTTGCCTCCGATGCGCATCTAGTAGTGTGCTCAAATATTTCTTTCCTCAACAATTCTAGTTGACCTTCCAACTGAACCATGATAAGCATTAGGGAAAAGAAAAATAGCTTACTCTACTTAGACTACTGCTATGAAAGGGTTCTAAAAATCCTGTGAAAGAAATACCTAGGACCAGGTAAGAAAATATGCAGACTGATTATTAAAAGGAAGAAAATTTTATTTGATTTCGGTGCACTTACTTCGTTGATATGCGAATCGAGCCTGGCCAGATGGTCTCTCTTACTCTTAATCTTAGCAGCAACCTCGCTTGATTGTTTCTGAAGGACAATGAGTTCTTCTAGATTCTCCATGGAACTTTCTTTCAAATCCTTGGAAAAGGACTCCAGAGAGGGCTTCAACGTTGATTTATAGTCAATTCCCATTACCTCGGTGGGAGTCGAGCCGTTAGCATTCAAGTTATATTGAAATCCATTACTGATTTTCAACCTTGTACCAAGGAATCAAGAGCAATTAGTCAGCACAAAAGAGAAAAACAATTTATTGAGGGCTGACAAAATCAAAAAAACAAGCAGCCTAACAAAATTATCATATTAGAACAATAATGATGTTTTAAACTGCATGCGGTGCTATGATGAACAATTTTTATTAAGAGTGTAATGATTCGACAAACTAAACTTTACTAACTCCGTTGAACAATAAAGTCATGAACCAAGTTCAAGATAATATGATGCACCTGAATCTTAAAAATCAGCATCAACATAATACCAAAAACAAGTATAACAGATGACCAGAATATCATCAATCCCTCCAGAGTCTGCGTGCACTCAGTCACCTTTAACATTTTCCTAGTCGTAAATATCATCACATAAGGATCATACAAATGAACTCCATAACTAAGTAAAGGCACATTTCATTTAAAATCTTGAACATGGGAAGAACAAAGGGCAAGGATAAAACTCGAAAACAAATTATAAATAGTTAGAATGCCATTTTAATTTTTTATTATTTGTATTTCGAGAATTTTGGGGTCGACCAACACATGACTTACTTCCCAATAAACCTATCACCTTAAAATACTGATGTGAAGCAACTCCTGGCATTCCACCCCATTAAAATCATACAAACGAACCATTTCAATAAAATCGTTTGCCCAGACCAATAAGAATCTAAGTGACGTTACTAAGCCCCTTCATATTTTCGAAGATGGTGACTTTAGCTTTCACTTATCCCGGGCCATTAAATAATGGGTTATTCTAGTTACTACCCATATAAACTAGTAGTATTTTGATAATAGTTTACGTTTGATAAATGTGTAGTAAATATTCAGGCTAATTTGTTTACAACATTATTTTGACCTAATTTAGCCCGAATAATCCTTAAAATTACTCAAATCGAAAAGGACAATCTAGTCTATAATTTCCTGTAAACGACAGCCATGTAAGCACGATGGCTATTTACAACATATTAACAAAACGTAGGATATTTTCAAAATTCTTATTGTTTCATGTTGGCTAAAGACCAATTTTTTTGTTAAATAATTGCAAATAGCCGTTAACAAAAAAGAGACAAATGCAACAAAAGCAACTACCTCCGCATAGCCTGATTGCACTCCATAGCAAGAACCGTGATCTCGTCAAACTTTTCACCGAGCACAGCATCAAGACCCCAACTCTTCTCCTCCCAAGCGCTCCTCTTCGCCTCTGCGTCCCCAATATCCCTCTCCGCAGCCTGCATCTCCCTCCTCTTCCTCTCGACGTCCCTCGAGTTCACTGTCTGGGCCTCGACCCGCTTCATGAGCCCTTCGTTCTCTTCCCCGACCCGACCCGTCTCGGCCTCCTTCTCGCCCAGCTCCGCGGCTTTCTCCTCCAAACCCTTCTCCATGGCGGAGATCTTCTCGCCGAGCTTCTCGATCATCTCGTTGAACTTGGCCACGTCCTCCTCGAGGACCCGGCGCTCGCGGTGGAGCTCCTCCTGCCTGGAGGGGGCGGCCCTGGCGGCCTCCACCTCAGCCTGGAGGCGCTCCGCCATGCGCTCGAGCTCCTTCGTCATCTCCTTGGAGCCTCCGCACTCCCGCTCCACCTTCTCCGCCAAGTCCTGGTCCATCGCCTCCACCGCCAGGTCCTCCCCGGCGATGTACAGAGTGTAGCTCTCGCGGGCATACCCATCCATCATGTTTTCTCCGAACGAGGCTGTGTTCGACGACGAAGCGTGGTCGTAGAACTTCGCCACTTGGACCAGCCAGTGTATGATCGCTAGAAATGTCGGCCATTGGTGAGGAGTGCCTGTTGATTTAGAGAAATAAAAAAACAGAAACCATAACTATTGATTTTTGTGTTTAATGAGTTGTGATTACAAGCTCGGTCTATCGACAAACTAATCAAACAGAGAAACTTGACTTGTAACTAACCTAAGTCCAACCTAACCTATAACTCCTGACCGAATAAGCGCTCAAGGAATCCATACCCGGAGACTTCACATAGATTTTGTAAAACCTTAACTTTAGAAGAATAGATCGAATCTGCGAGAATATAGTACCCGTGCCCGGCGATTTCAAGATGGATTCGTTGAGCTTGACATATAGTTGAAACCCTAAACCGAACCCTAATCCAGAAGGTTGGATGAAATGAGCGATAATAGAACGCGTACCAGGCGATTTCAAGATGGATTTGTTGAGCTTGAAGGGGTAATTGAGTGACTTGAGGACGAGAGGAAGATCGTCTTCGAGCTTCGGAGAAGGAAAATCGAGGCGAGAGAGGATGACGGAGAGCGCGGTGGTTATGTCCTTGGCGGAGGGGAAAGGGAGTCGGAGGGAGACCGCCGGAGAGTGGTCCGAGAGGTAGGTGTTGACGGTGGCGACAGCGGAGGACTGAAAGCGGTGGTCCTTGTAGAGGTCGAACGACGCGGCGGAGGAACGGGAGATTCCGACGGAGGAGGGGCGACTGGAAGCGAAGCTGGCGTCCGAATCTCTCGACGGCGCGTATTGGGAACGCGCCTGAGAAGACGGTGCCTGTTGGGGGGTCGCGAACGAGGGTTTGGGCCGGCGCTGCTGGTTCTGGTGGCCTCTCATGTCTTGTTTTTTGAATTTTGAGTTCAGAAAACAATCTCCCGCTAAGTTTTTTTTTATGGAGAAGGTGAGATTTGGTAGCGAATCTTGGCCATTGATTTGAGAAGATAAATTTCGCTAATTATACGTAACCCATCTTCAACTCAAACCCCAAATTTAATATAATTTTTTTTATCAAATTTGGTACAGTATTTTTACTCCAACTCATAACGTCAAATTTTACCCAAAAAGATATTTTATTTTTATATTTTTTGATATTATTTAGTGTTAATTTCATATTAATCTCTCTATTAATATGTTATGTCAATATTAATCTTATTAAACATTCATTTATTTATTTTATATCAATCAAGTATCGAAATTACGGTGGCCAATAACGTGCTGATGATTTGAAAAAAAATGAAAAATTACGATAATCGACGGAAATAATGCAGAAATATGAAGAAAAAAAATTGCGGCAGAGAAATTGCGGTGGACGATGAAAATTGCGACGGAAATAATAAATATAAAACATAAAAACATACATATAACCAAGAATTAAAATATCGTCAAATTCATCAAACATATATAAATAATCGTCAAATTCAAGCACATACAAGTTTTAATCATATTCAAAGTTCATAGAAACATTAAAAAGTTTGATAGTAAATACTCAACACTCAATAATAGTAACTAGATTGACAATGTAGTGATAGAATCCTTCGGATCGTGCTTGTAGGTCGCAATAGTCGGACCATGTCATAGAACTCGCGTAAGAGAATGTGTAGTTGATCACGTGGTTGTTGTAGTTCGGTTGATTACTCCCACAATATTGCAAAGGATCGGAAATTCATGCAATGGTCCTTGAGTGGGCACGGCGATGGCAACATAATATGGATACGAATATGGGTAAGGATATGAACACGAACCTTGACTCTCTTGAGTGGACATTTGATCAAACGACATTGATCTGAATTGAGTATAAATAAAGTCAATGTCGTAATCACACGCCGCTTGTCTACACCTAGTGTATTCCTCCGTATCAAAGTCGAAGAAGTCATATGTAGTCTTGAAATACATTTCAATTTGCATAATAAATAATTTCATACTAATGATAATAAAATAGTACCTCTCTCGCGCTTTGTGGTCTTGATTTTGAGTAGCTTGATAGCCAAATTTCATAATCCACGGATCATAAGATTGACCAGGAGCAGTACCGCTACCACCTGCACCAACATCACCAGTAACAATACCACCACGACCACCACCACCACCACCACCAACGTCACCCTTGTCATCATCATTAGAGGAAGAAAGACTCACCTCTTCACTAAATACCCAGTTCACACCAATACTTTCAGATCGAGCTTTTAAAGCTACTTGCGGATCGAGTCGCTGAGAGTCGTTGTCAAGGTGAGCCAGTCGAATCCAGCCAAGCATAATATCTTCGTCTAGTAGAGTCTTATTACTTCTCTCTGACACACCATTTTGTTGTGGTGTGCCAGGTGTTGTAAGCTGAGAATGAATGTCTTCTTCTCTAAGAAAGTCTTTGAACTCTCCAGACAAGTACTCTCCTCATCTATTAGATCGAAGAGTTTTGATCTGTTTCTCTGTCTGCTTTTCTACTAAAGCCTTATACTCTTTGAACGTTTCAAAGGTATCTGACTTATGTCGCATAAGGTAAACATAACCAAATCTTGAGTATTCATCAGTGAAGGTTACAAAGTATTCGTAACCTCCTCTTGCCTGGATATTTATTGGGCCACATACTTCACTACGTATGAGTTTCAATACTTGTGTGGCTCTCAGACCCTTTGAAGAGAAGGGTCTCTTGGTCATCTTTACTTCAAGACAGGATTCACACGTGGAAAGACATCCCACGGTTAGAGACTTCAAAGGACCATCCTTTGTTAATCTCTTAATCCTATCTAGGCCAATATGTCCAAGACGTAAGTGCCATAGATATGTGTCGTTTTTATCATTAGTATGAAACGTCGTACGCTTCCCGAGTGAATCCCTATTCACTTCGGTGTCCAAGATTGTCGGCTCAAGAGGATACAAATAATAAATAGAATCCACTCATTGAGCTTTAGTAATAAAGGAATCATCAATAAATATCTCAATACCATTATTGATCATAAAATTGAAACCTTGTTCTTCTAAACGATCAAAAGAAATCAAATTCTTGCAAAAATCCGGAACATAATAATCATTATTCAATAATAAAGTTTCATTTCCAAACTTGAGCTTCATGGTCCCGACAGATCTTGCTCTGACCTTCGTTCCATCAGCTCAGTTGAATCCGAACTCCCCGTCACTTAAGCTCTTGGTTCCTGAAACCATTAAAGTTACACACAACGTGGTCAGACGCCCCGCAATCTAGGATCCAGTGGGATGCCTTATTTGTAGTGTAATAAGCTTGAGTAACAAAGATTGTACTTTTCCCCTTGACACTCTTGAGGTAGGTAGGACAGTTCCTCCGCCAGTGGCCAGCCTCTCCGCAATGGTGACACTTGTGCTCAGACTTGTCCACATTTGCAATGCCTTTGCTCTTAGCATCCACAACCTTCTTGGAATCCGCTCAGTTGGCGTTTTTTGTTCTTTTCATCATCCTCTTCGAACCAGAAGTCGAGGCTCTATATTCAGCAACATTGAGTTCTCCCGACTTCTTTTTGTTCTTAGGGAGAAGTCCATCGGCAGTCTGCAACTCCTTCATGAGCTTTTTCACTGTGTAATTGAGATTGTTCATGGAGTAGTTCATACAGAAATTATCATAAGATTCCGTCAGAGTTTCCAAGATCATGTATATCTTGGTCTCTCCGTCAATCTCAGAATCAAGGATCTCCATATCGTTCAGGTGACCCATGATCAGTAGCATGTGTTCCCGAACAGAAGATCTTACTTCATCCTGCAGTTCGTGAAACTGCGGATAGCTTGCTGCCTTGCCTGACGCCCATGGCCTCCGAACATCTCATGGAGATTGAACAGGATTTCATATGCAGTGGGGATGTCTCGATGAGATTGTTGCAACACATTTCTCATCGATGCCAAAATGTAGCATCGAGCAATCTCGTCAGACCTCATCCACGCATCGTAGGCGTCATTATCTTCCTTACTCGAGTTATCACTCGGAGAAGGAGTACATGGAGTTGTGAGAACATACTTGTGCTTTTCCACCGTCAGTACGATGTCGAGGTTATGTTTCCAGTCAACGTAATTCTCACCCTCGAGTTTATTAGAACTTAAAATCGTTTGAAGTGGGTTAAAAGACATTTTGCTGAAAACATAAATAAAATAAATAACTTTAGTATGGGCTACTTTTTCGAATTATATGCATGCATGAACAATCCTAATATGCTGAGGAAAACGATAAATAATTCATGGTATTATGAACAATAATAGTTAATTACTTTTCCTATGGGGAAACCGTAATTAACCGCCTTTCATAGTCGTGACACATCACTATTTAGTTCGAACCATCCAAGAAGTCACAACTTCTAGTTGTTACTAATACCATAAATGTTTGGTCACTTATTTTTAATGCAGGGCCTTTATGTGAATATTACTTTAAAACATAAGCCTAAGTGTGCAACCTACACGCGGGTCTCTACTTAAGTTACTTTGAAGACGGTTCACCTATGTGGAGACCCTGTTTCATCGTTCCTCTTTAAGACTTAGTTCTTAACAGTATAATTAATTTACGAAATACTTCCGAAATACTCCCATTGAAGGGAGGGCCACTATGTGTGACTCTTAGTTCATCGCATATTTAGCAATTATACTCATGTCGGTGACATTGAGTTGCTTCAACGATAAACAGCTATCCCACTTAGTTTTTGCAAAGAATCATATTCTTTTAAAACGGTTTACAATTGTTATAAATCTTTATCAATTATAAACTACATGAACAATTCATTTTAAAATGATGTTGACGTTTTATTCTATATGACATGTGAGGTGATATGCAATGAGTATAAATAATTTAAAGCATAAAATATTTAACTCACTAAATGGCCCATTTCTAAATACAACCCCAAAGGAAATTAACTATAAAATTTAACTAATTTAATCTTCATGTGTGGATCCGGCCAAGGGGACTTGTGACGCGTTATCGGATGTTTCAGGTTAGTCCCCACACGTTCTCCAACGTGCGGCCAAGCCCGAGGTGCTGCCTCCCTTGTCTTCTCGTCGTCGAATTACAATAAAATTAATTACAATTTAAATGTCCTCGCAAATTGAAGCTCACAATTTAAATAAATAAATTTAAAACTCGGGACGATAACCGGAAACAAAATCCTAGGGCCATATTAAATGAGGATCCATCCATAAACACATATACACAATTTATAGCATTAATAATGCAATAAACAATCATACAAAAACGCCAACACCAACTAGTCAAACAAATTTCAAAACTAGTCATTAAACCTAAATTTTAATACATTCAATTAGCTCTGATACCATTTGTTGGAATTTATTTAACAATTTAAAAAATTTAATTATAAAACACATCCTATGTGGCGGAAAAATATAATTAGATCTATCATATTAATTTTTTTAAAATATATTTAAACAAACTAGGCATTAAAATTTATTGACATGTTTATAAACAAACTTATTAAAACCTGTTGCACGACATTTGAACACACTATCAACCTATATAAATATATTTATATAATTATATCAGTCCAAATCGTTGAGAATAACTTACAGTTGAGATTATAAATAATCCCGACGTTGCTCGCTATCTCCGGAAGGTCACACCAAGTCCAAACGTGGAAAGAGGCTCGCCGGAATGCTTTGGACGTGTACTGGCCGGACTGGGAAGACAGACACGCCGGACAACACCTTCGTCGGACTGGGAGGGCACGCCAGACAGGAGACTGGCCGGACAGGGGACCTCGCCGGAATGGGAGACCCGCCGGGATCCTCGCCGGACTGGAGACTGGCCGCTTGGACCTGTTCGCCGGATAGAAGATCTCGCCGGACAGGGACCAGCCTGGAACCTTCGCCGAATTGGGGATCTCGCCGGACAGGGACACCTGACGGAGAGCAATCGCAGGACAGGAGGTCTGGCTGGAGTAGTCACCGGGCTGGGTCACCGCACGGGATCAGGCAGGTCGCCAGACTGAAGAATATCGCCGGACAGGAGCAGGCTGGCAGGACTGAAAACCGGCAGGGACTTCCGAGGCTTCAAATTCGCTTTTAAAACAGAATTTAAATAGAATTCAAATCACCCAAACATCATAAAATTGAATCAATGATAATTCACTTAGATTATCAAGAGAAGAAGAGAGTGGGCTCTTATATGAACAAAGGGAATCAAGAAAACTCTCAAGAAGGGAAGGTAAAACTGATTTTCTTCCTTGGTCTCTAGGGAGTTTTCGACCGAGTATCACAAGGGAGAGGAAGAGAGGGTTTGGCCGAAAATCACCATGGAAAGACTTAAATGATTAGGAATTCCTCAAGCCATTTTATATATAATTAGACGGGCTTAAATTAGGTCAACCTTTGACCCAATCACTTGAAATTCTCAGCCATCTCCCCTCCATATACTCGGCCATATTGATTTTAATTTATTCCTAAATTTTTTTGATTTATTTCTAAATTCAATTAATTTAGAACTCTCATTTATTAATGACATTTCATTAAATAATTTCATTCTTATCAAATAAGTACGAAATGAGAAATTATTTATTTTCTTATTTTATTTATTTGAATCATTCTCAAATATTATTATCAATATAATAATACTATATGATTCATTAAATAAATGTAACAATAAATAATTAATTATTTATTTGGTTACTTAGAAAATAGTTTTCTTGATATAAATCACAATTTATATTCAATGAGTAAATTAATTATTCTAGTTCATTTATTATATTCTAAGTGTCTATCATTGAGACTTTATAGACCCATATGAACGAAACTTTAGAATAAAGATCGAACCCAAAAGTTCACAAACCTTTTCCGTCTTTTAATTCTTAATATTAGTCTATTCCACTAAAAGACTAATATTGAGACTCTCTCTGATCATATGCGTATATTTTCCGTTTGATGTGACAAAACAATTCTTCACACGATCAACAGAGTACTTTACGATATTACCCTTCATGTGTATCACTAACTAAGGGGAATGTAAAATTACCGTCTTACCCCTTAAGTTAACTAACTCCGTTGTTATTTGTGAATGAGAAAAACATAGAGTGAGATGTCTTTACATGTCACATATTTTTATTCGATGAACCTGGCTAGGTTTATTCATGCACACTCTCATAACAAAGCATAGTGTGATACTAATGCATTTGCATTGTTTCAACATGAATTCCATATCTGTGAATCATATAACCCAATATCACAACCTTATGACACCAACCGTCGGGTCAGATGAAACTAAAACTTAGTCATTGCCCATTGACAAATCAAATATCATAAAGTGTAATATCAATTATATATACTTCAGGATTTAGGTAAGTACCAAAGTACCTCTTGTTGGAATAGGTCTAGGGTTAAGAAATTTTTTATCATTAATCATATTAATGGCGGAATATAAAAATTTCTTTTACTAGTAAAACAATTTTTACTAACTTAGATAAAGTGCATATACATGTTATAAATTAAAAACATTATTTAATATACTTGAATACTAATCCGTTCTTGTGTCTTCAAACTTGAAGCGTCTTGGGAAATGTTGATCTTCTCTTCTAGTTTGATTCCTTCAAACCTAAACGAGAACTTGAGAAACCTAAGGTTTCTATTACAAGAGTCTATACAGGTTTTGAAGGAATTGTGTGTGGGCACAATTAAACAATATGAACCAAGAACAACTCTTGGATCATAAGCTAATTCTCTAGATCAAATATAGATCTAGGTGCAAAATAAAAAAGAGTATTTTCTAGAGAGAGAGAGGGTCGGCCAAGAGCAAGAGAGAACAAGGCAAAAGCTTAACTTAATTATATTGAGCGGATTCATTGAATGTTATCTATGTTTACCCTTCATGAATATCATCAACTAGTTGGGATTTATAAAATTACCATTTTACCCTTCTAGTTGTTATTTCCTCAACTCCTTTAGTACTTGTGAATAAGTCAGAAACAATGTATTGACGAGGAGCTAACAAGTCACATTGTTTCATCCAAATAAAGTCTAGAATTTGACTTTCTCAAATGAGATTATTAATGCTATGAAATGACATGTCTCATTTCAGGATTTAGGTAAGCATGATGCGATTCATACATAGTGACCTTGAGATAGAAGATGATAAATGGTTTGTTCTTCTATTGTCTCTAAAGGTGCACTGGTCAATTCAGTATCTTCGAAAGGTACACTAGAAGAACTATAGAGTTCCTAACTCTCTATGCCTCGTAACCAGACATCATAGATTCTTCCAACAATCATACTAGGATCAATAGTCCGTTGATCTTTAGATTGCGAATATATCGTTTTAGTCAAACCATGAAGAGTTTGTTCACGCAAATCTACATTTGTCTCTTCATACATTGTTAGGCTTGATTAAGGACTATAAGACTATTGAATATCATAAATCTCCAATCAAACTAAAAGGGAATGAATGAACGTTTCAACTTTTATTAATTTAATCAGCAAATTACAATAGGGACTTTATAAAGATTTATATATTACATCAATATGTAAATAAACAATCTTCTTGTGGGCATCTATGCCAACAATCTTCTTGTGAGTTAGCAACATCCCCACTATTATCACAATAAAGTGTCATGGGCTCGTTGACATTTGGAACAACTTCCAAATACTTAAGGAATTTTCTAAGCCATACAGCCTCTTTGGATGCTTCACAAGCAACCACATATTCTGCTTCCATGGTGGAGTCAGCAATGCAAGATTGCTTGATACTACTCCAAACTACAGATCCACCATTCAGGATGAACACAGATCTTGAAGTGGATTTCCTGGAATCCTTATCTGCCTGAAAGTCGGAATCGGTATACCTCGTCATAGTCAGGTCAGTACCTGAATATGTAAGCATCAAGTTCCTAGTTATCCGAAGATATTTAAGAACATGCTTTACAGCAACCCAGTGCTCGGGTCCAGGATTTGATTGGAAACGGCTAACTACGCCAACGGCGAAGCATATATCCGGTCTAGTGTACATCATAGCATACATGAGACTTCCTACGGGTGAAGCATAGGGAATCTTTCTAATGTCCTCAATCTCTTGTGCAATCTTGGGAGACTGGCCCTTAGAGAGTGAGACTCCATGTCTAAAGGGGTTCTTTCGATCTTGAAAAATCTGAATCCCCATAATGTACGCAGCTTCCACCAGATCCTTCATATTAAATTGCTTAGCTAACCAGATTTTAACCTCAGATAATTTGCCTACATCATTACCAATGAGTAGTATATCATCGACATACAATACCAGAAACACAACCTTGCCCTCGTGTATCAATTTATAGACACAAGGTTCATCTATTGACTGTTCAAAACCGAAGCCTTTTACAGTTTCATCGAATCTAATATTTCATGATCTAGATGCTTGCTTTAATCCATAAATGGATTTAAGCAATTCACAAACCTTGTTCTCTTGATCACTTTCCACGAAACCGTCTGGTTGAGCCATGAAAATGCGCTCGTCAAGAATGAAACACAGAGTCACAACTCTCAATATCACAAAATAAGATATCATGATTCATTCAAACAATCATTACTTAGATTTGATTGCTCTATCGATCTTAAGATTGCGAACAAATGTTTAAACTAGTCACAATGGGCTATCTTGTCAAGTCTATACTTAGCACCCATTTCGTTGATGACAGTTTCATAACGTAGCATTCATACATAAACACAAACATAATAAAGAATGAATATTTATTTATATTAATGTCTCAGCAAAATCAAATAAAAATGTATTTCAATGTCTAATATCTCCTTTGTGGGCACCAATCCCAACATTGTGAATATCAAAGACGTCGAGATGATTTTCGACAAGAAAAAGGTAACTTCTAATCTTTATATGATTATCACTAAATTGTTTTAAACTAATATTAAACATTAGATTTGTGTCGTAGTTGGGTGTTTTACAGATGATGAGTCCTCGGGTCGGTGAGGATGAGTTTCACAACAAGCTAGAGGAGCAACTTCGTACAACGTTCTACCCGACTAAGCCTGAGGACGTTGTGGAGCGACAAAATATCGACGATGAGTTTGATCTTATCGCTTTGACATCTCATATTTGCGAGAAGAACTTATGGAGCGATGAATAGGACTCCGACGATGATTTCATTGTGAACACTCAACATCTGGTAAGTCAATTCAAGTTTAACAAAAGTTTTAATATGTTAATCAATTTGAAACTTATTTAACACTTAATATGTCAGGTTAGACCGCTCCTCTTTCTGCTCATACTCCCGTCGCCCCCCCCCCCCCCCCCCCCCCATCGGTGCGACAAAGGCCCTCTCATGGTACCGCTCACAATCCTCCATTTGTTTTGACTGCGGAGATGTGGAATGAGTTCAGGGAGCAACATCATAAGGTGTGGAATGATTCAAGACAGGTATTCGGCACACTCTTACATTGTATGGCTACCTTCCGCCTTAGGCAATCACGAATTTGAGTGGATCAGGTAACCTTTGTAAATATATGGTTATTTTTAACTAATTTAATATATCTTGTAATAAGTAACTAATCTAATGTACTTTGTTTTCACAACTTATGATGCGGGAGAGTTTGAACATGGTGTTCTAGAACATTACAGGATTACCTCCGGACAAAATTCCGAGAGCACAAGCTAGACGAAATGAGATCCTCTGCCTCCGCCTCTGCCTCCTTCGGCCTTTCAGGATCCTCCTCCTTCTCCTCCAGCCTCTCAGGGTCCTCAATTTCCTCCTGCCTCTCGAGATCCTCCAAAAATGAAGCGCGATGATGATGCGAGAAAGCAAAAGGGAGGAGTAATTGTGATACCGATACCAAAAAGACTTTGAAAAGGTATTTAGGGCATAGATGATTCAGTTGCTTATAGATTATTTTATAGTTTGTCTTATAGTTTGTAAACATTTTGTACGTTCGAAAACATTTTGTAAATTTTTGTGCTTAGTAAACATTTTGTATCTCTTCAGTTTACTTATATGTTTCATTTGAGATTTTAAATATCAAACTTTGTAGGTGCTTTTCCTTTCGGTTTCATTAACCCGACTCGACATAAATACTCGAGATCGAGTCTCACTCCTTCCTCTTTTATTCCATTGATGTCGATGAGCATTGATAAGTTCGACAATTTACGCAAGTAGAAGGAGACATATGTTTTGTTTGGCAAGAAGAATGATACAATACATTTGCAAACTATTGAAGCCGGCCCCAACTTTTCAATGTTTTTTTAGTGAACGGTCAATGGCTAACGGATATGGTGACTCTTTTGTTAATTAATTTAGCTCTCTTGTTAATTAAACAATTTATATTCTTCATTATACTGGTGGTTACAGTTTGCATATCATATTGATGCGATTTTATGTGTATGCTATGGAGGCGTCATGAACACAAGATGAGTCCCAAACATGTACAGTCGGTAAGCAAGTAAAAAATTAAAAAAAACAGCGCCTGCTTCGGGGGCGGTTGTCGAATACGTCAACTAGGATAAGAGATGATATTTTTGCCGATGATTGGACACAGTTCACCATTAATCTTGTCGTGGAATGGTGCTAAAGAAATTGTGTTCGTCGTCAACTTCACAAACGAACATTGGTTGACGTTGCGTGCTGACTTACGAGATTGGGAAATCCATGTTTTGGATTGTCCTACCTATGGACATTTGCGAGAATTATCCAACATTTAAGAGGTTAATGCTGGTGAGCGTTACATGACACTTTTATTGATTATGTTTTGTTAACATTTGATATTGTTTATGTTACATTTTATGTTTATGTAGGCTTGGATTCGAGCACTTCTGCACGTCATGGCTTGTTCAGATTTGTTTAACGAGCTTTAATGAGCATACCAAGAGCTGAATGCAGGACATATAACGCTCCCGCACTTTACATGGACAGTGGACCATAATGTCCCACAGTGTGAAGACAGGTAATGAAAAAAAAACCAATTATTTTTGTTTGACAAGTTTATAACATTTAAACCATATTTCTAACTAACTTTGACCTCTTTCTTATTTGTAGTGGCGATTGCGGGGGTGTTCGCTGTGAGTACATGGAACATCTCCTCGTCGTCTGGGACTTCGAGTAAGTGTTCTAACATGCATATTTATAGGAAGAAATGGGCCACAAATTTATTCTTTCAGGATGAGGTTCGTTGACGTTTTTTTGTACAACATTTTAGCATGAGATCTCTTTATTTTATTATTTTTATGAGATCCTATTACATTAGATGTTTATTTTAGACATTATGGCATGAGATCTTGTTGTTTTAGTATTTTTGTATGAAATCTCGTTACATTATATGTGTATGTTTGACGTTTTGACATGACATCTCGTTAAATTGGATGTATATATTTGACGGTTACATGAAATTTCATTGCATTACATGTTTCTATGTCTGTTTGATATAAGAAGATAAATTATTATCGAAAATCCAGCATGAACACGACCATAAAATCCGTGAAATACAAAGAAATAAACGACAAATCCTTCAAAAACATAAAATCTGTGAATCTCATACAAATCACAAAATACAAAGAAGATTGCAAGTCCTTCAACAACATAAAATACGTGAATCTCATACATATCAAAAAATACAAAGAAAATTACAAGTCCATCAATCTCTCCACATTCATGTCGCCTTGTTACCTATACCACCACAATTTCCACATTTTTGGTGAACAGCAATCTTTTCACCTTGAGATGGATATCAATTTACTCTTCGCTTAGCTTTCTTACTTTTCTTCGGTCAACGTGCTTGTTTTTTTATTGGTACATCGACTTTCATATTCCTTATCTCATCCGGTATGTTCCACTGTTCCTCGTCACCGACAAGATAAATGACTTCTTTATACATCTTGGTCCATGTCTTCTTCACGTAGAAGTCACCGCGATGTAGAGCAGCTACAATTGCATGCTCACACAGGATGCCTATTTGCTGTGATAGCATGTACGTGCATGTCTTCTCCATGAAACTCACATCATACTCACCCATTGAGTCTTTGACGTGACACTTTTACATACCTAGTGTTAAGAATATTACCCACTTGAAAATGACAAATAAATAATTAATGAATTCGATAATAAGATTACTTTATTAGCATTATATGATTAGTGTGTTGGGTTATAAATAATTAGAATCAATAACACATATCTTCCATAGCCTCCGTATTAAACTGAGTCACGTGTTGGGCACCTAAGTTCAAGTGGTGTGCTAAAACAAGGTCGATGACTGATATACGCCTGGAAAGCTATATAAGAAGTCATATATGTGGAATACATGTGTGAAAGTTGATCGTCATGCGGGAACATTCTACACTTGTGGTAAATGTACGACCTGTACAGGCCTTGGGGTAGATGTCACTTATGGACCGTTACGACGCACTAAACGAGACCACTATGATGGTCACAATGAGATTTGATATAAATCTTGAAGTGACCATGGACATTGGATTATGTTTTTGAGCTCTTTGACTCATTCTCTAAAAGGCTATCCATACTAATCACAACTAATGTGTTAGGAGTTTTCTCATATCACAATTCGAGTGAGAAGTGATTTACAGATACGGAATCCCATATTCTGAAAGAAGGTTAATGTTCACTCACCTAAGGGTTGATTCTAGAACCGATAGATTACTAGCACTTTTGAATTAAGTTAACGTTCGAAAGAATCTTTCGTTGGGGAAGTAACAATGCTTAGGGCTAAAATGTATCAAGAGAAGTATAATTGAAAAATTGACTTCTCTTGACACGGGATGAACCTGAAGGATCTTGATCACGAATTGATTATATCCGTGGACACTCGTCATGATGAGTAAACATAATTCTAGTATTAAAGAAGGGTTCAATCTTATATTACACGGTGGAGTATTGATAAAGACTAAACGAATCGACGAAAATGAGATAGGACTACATCGTCTTTTTCGTCGAGTTCGTTAAGCATCTATTGTTGGGATTGGTGCACACAAAGGAGAAATTAGACATTGTAAATACATTGTATTTAATTTTGCTGAAACATTAATAAAATTAAATATTTATTCTTGATTAATTTTGTGTTTATGGATGTTTGTTACGCTCTGAAACTGTCATCAATGAAAGGGGTGCTAAGTACAGACTTGACAAGATAGGCTCTTGTGACTAGTTTAAACATTTGTTCACAATCTGAAAATCGATAGAGCAATCGAATCTGAGTAATGATTGTTTGAATGAATCATGATATCTTATCTTGTGATATAGAGAGTTGTGACTCCGTGTTTAATTCTTGATATCTTATAGAAGATATTGAACAAGACATGTGATACTCGGAAGCTCGAGATAAAACCGTTTAATCACTCGAAAGTCCAAGATCACATAAGAGGGGTATTTTGGTACTTACCTAAATCCCTGAAGTGAATGCATAATCGATGTGACACATTATGACATTTGATTTGTCAATGGGCAATGACTAAGTTGAAGTTGCATCTGACCCTCCGGTTGGTGTCATAACGCTGTCATATTGGGTTATGTGATTCACAGATACGTGATTCGTGTTGAAACAATGCTAATGCATCAATATCACACTATGCGTTGTTATGAGAATGTAAATAAATAAACCTGGCCAAATATTCATCGAATAGATAATTCTTTGATTAAAACATGTGACATGTAAAGACATCTCACTCTATGTTTTTTCTCATTCACGAATAACAAACGAATTAGTAAATAATAACTCAGGGGTAAAATAATAACTCTTTATATAAAAGGATCAAATGAAACCCTAACCCTAACCCTAATCACTCTAAACTTCGGCCATTCTCTCTCCCTCCCTTGCGAGTGGTTTGGGCCGAGTGAAAGACGAAGAGAAAAGGATCAAGAAATCGGTTCTTGAGTGATCTCCCTAAATTCCTTCTTTGTTGTTCAATTTAAAAGAGCTCACTCTCTTAATCTCCCACATAAATCCGAGATTTATATCATTGAATCAACTCCTGGTGTTTGAGTGATTTTATTATGCAGAAAAACGCACGAGAATCGAGGAGAATCGAGCTAGGCTCGATTTCAGCCTAACCGGCCGGACAGACATGACAACCGACCGGACAAACAGGCCAATCGGCCAGTCAGCAGCCAATCCGGCCAGTCAACCACAAGTGGACCTAGGTTCCTGCGAGTTACCCATCTTGAATTTGTGAATTCCGACGACTCAGACATGTGGACATAGGTGGCCTCTACCTTCCTGCACAGGTCCTACACCCAGATCTGATATGAACCGCTCGTACGCTCAGATGCCAATTCAGATCGGCCGGCCAGCCAGCATCCAATCCGACCAGCCAAATTCTCTAGTCTGACGACTTTTGTGCCTACCCAATCTGGTGAGTCGATTTTTTTTTGAAGAAATTGACGAGGCATTCAGGACTGAGCTAGCAACGCAAAAAGTTGTTTACAACTTCACATGTAAGTCACTCTAAAACAAATTGGTTGCGACTATAAATTGTTTATAGGTTGTTAGTATCAATTTGTTGACATGTTATGAATTTTTAATGTCTAGGTTTTTAATATGTTAAAATGAGTTTTAATATATTTTAGATCTTATTATATATTTCTGCCATATTTAGATATGTTATATAATTTTATTGGTTAATTGTTAACTAATTTCCAACATCTACAACTAGGGTATTCGCATAATTAAATAAATGTTTATAGCATAATCGTTTATTTATTTTTGGATCAAGTAAATAAATAATTAATTGATTTTTTAAGCAAACAAGCTTAAGAATTTTGGATTGGGCTTGGACTTATGTTGGCCAAAAATCCCCTAGGGATATTTTCTAGGCGTAGGCGAACTCTAGCCTTCAAATTTTCCTTTGAATTTCTCTCTTATGAGAGAAAATCTCTTTCGTAGATATTGATATGATGGATGAGAGAAATTGTAGATCCACTGTTGATATCTAATGGCCCAAATTAAATCCAATACGAGAGAATATCTCTAAGAAGAGAATATATCTAGAAGGAGGAAATATCTCTCAAAAGGAGAAAATATATCTAAAAAAGGAGATAAATCTCTCAATGTTATTTCCTTATAAATGCTATAAATATGGGTTGGTGGAGAAGGAAAATTAATTCGATTGAAATCAAATCTCTCCCTAGAAATCTAAGCTACTTTATGTCTCCCTCTTGGTCGAATTTATCATACTCCTTTCCCACTGGAATTGCAAATTCCGTTCCTAGAAAATAGGAGTGAGATTCCGAAACAATCTGTTTTCGAGATCTAGTGAGATATCGACTGTGCCCACTCATCTTTCTTATTTGTCTTGGAGATTACGTTTCAGAAGACTACTGTGTCATCCTCGAGTACTAAATTCAGACAAAGGACGAAACAGACTCAATTCAGAAGAAAGACGAAACTTAGCGCGTGTTGGATCGGGGCATTATGTAGCAAATCCAAACCCGTAAGCTTTCTAATAAACTTATTCTCTGATATCAGTTGCTGAATTTCTTCTATTGTTAATTAATAAAGTAAATCTAGATCTTGTTTGGTAACCATAATTATTAATTGGCTATTGTGAGCATAATTGATATTCTTCTGCACTTAATATGGTTGCCTATGTGAGTCGTTCACCAACAAAGTAGTATTAGAGCGATTGTACGTGTCTGATACGCGCTTAATTCACCAATAAGTGGTATCACAGCGATTATTCGTGTTTTATACCATAGTGGATTCACCAACACCTAGACCATAGGCATCGCTGTATTGCGATTTATCGTTCATTTGTGAAAATTTTCTAGAAATTTTGGAGTCAATATTGTCTTCCACTTGTTAGCGGATTCCTCTCGATCGTAAAACCAACACTGTAAAGAGAAACAAATGAACTCAAGTAAGGTTGTAATAGGGAACGACCTTGCAGTCCACGTTTTGTTGTTCAAGCTTTCGACATTGTTATTTATCATCAAGCCATACCTATAGCAAACAACACAAATCAATAAACTTATATTTCAAACTATTAAAGAAAGTAGAGTTCACGTACTGCGTTCTAGGAAAATATGGTCTCTCCCATCGAGCAAACCCTACCTCTTCCAGATACTTCGCCATCTCGACATTCTTTCATCGCAATTGTCTAAAATTCGCTATAAATGATGTCTTATTAAAGGCGTAAGCAACCTCGTACAACTCACTTTAGCAAAGTTTGGTCTTGAACTTGTGCTGCACATTCAACTGTTAATGATGGTAGCACGTTCCATGAGGGATTTCGGGGAACACAACTTTAACGACGAAAATGATGCTAAGGTGTCAATCGGGTACGAACACCAAATTAGGTACGTCTCCATCGATGGCTTCTCTCAGATTCCTCAAAAATCATATCCACAAAGGATAACACTCCTTGTCTACAACTCCAAACGCAAGAGAATATAATTGCAAATTTTCATCCATTCCAATAGCACATAGCAACTGCCTACTGAATTTTGTCTTCAAGAATGCACTGTCTAATAAAAGTATCGGACAACGTGAAGCGAGTCTCCTCCGACAAGCTCCAAGACAAAAGAAAGCGTACTACGTTCGAGCACGAAGACAGTCAAGGTCCCAAGATTCTTCTCCTTTAGCATGTACAACTAAGACGTTACCTTGTAATACGATTGTTTTTTAGTACCCTTCACGTACCCCATAAATTTCTCCCTATATAACCAAGCTTTCAAGTATGATATGTTAATACCCCATCTTGTCTTCACTTCTTCTCTAACGTTATGGGCAGAATACTCAACAATTGAGTTATAACTGTACTTTTCTTTGAATACGTGACTAATGACCCACATCGCAGCTCCCTTATGCCCGTCTGGTCGAACAACTCAGGAGCAACTATGTTGACTCTCATAAGCTGTAATCTCCCACATATCCGACCACTACATAATACCCCTCAACTTCCACGTGCTCATATCGTTCTTGAAAATCATGTACCACCTCTTTGTCAACGAAGATTTCACCCTGAATTCAAAATTATGTTTCATAGCGTACAAGTGTACTCTCGTTTTATTGTTTGCTTGTTCTCAAACTCATTCTCAAGATATGTTTATTCGGAGTTACATGTCACATCATAAGCACTTTCAAAGTTAAAAGTTTAATGACGTTTAAGAAGTTAAAGAATAGAAGTGGAAAACAATTTTACTTGTTGATGAAGCTGGAAAATTGAGTTTGTTCTTCTTTCATAACGTCATCGGCCGTGAATTTGGGAGCTTGCCAAGAGTATGGCTCATGTTGGGACTCTACAAAGGGGAGATCTTTATATAGTGGCTCCTCACAATCTACTGCTGGTGCTGCTAATTCTTTCACATGTTGTTCGTATTTTTTCACGGTTCGTAAACTCATCGTAATCATCAAAAGGGTTCACATAGTCAGGATCCTCATCTCCTTCACTAGTGCACTCATCACCTATTTTACTGTGTTGTTCACAAACTTCATTTCGATATACTTCTTCTTTGAAGACGTCTTTAGTGAAGAGTATGAGATGAGGCAAATCTTCAACGTGAACGAGGCGAGGCGAATCTTCAATCATGGCATACTTTTCTTCTCATTTTCCTTTATCTCTTTGTTGAATAGGCCATATGATTTCTTTTGATACTGTGGTTACGCATAAAGGAAACTTCTTATGAGTCCGGTGCTTCATATAATACGTCTCGTCATCATGAGTCTCCAAAAAATTTGGAGCCATACAAATCGTACCAAGTGCGCACAAGACTTTAAGTTTCAAATCAAACTTTAAAGAGTCAACACGGGTCATCTTGTACGCTAGAGATATAAGTTCCTCGAACATCATATGCTGGAAATTAGTTTACAATTAACCTATTATATTACGTAACATATCTATAGATGGCGGAAATACATAATAAGACCTAATATGTTTAAACTATTTTTAGACATAATCAATTAACCATGGCATTAAAATAACTAACTTGTCAATAAATTATTTTAAACATGTTATTGCATCACACACTAACGTCCCATGACATTTATAGTCACATATCCAATTCGTTTAGGAGACTTACATTGAGGTTGTAAACAAACTCGTGCGTTGCTAGCTTTCGCCAGAATTCCACGCCAAGTCCTCGCCGGAACAGCCTTGCACGCGCGCCTTTGACTCGCCGGAATGTGCCTGCACGTGCGTCTTTGCCTCGTCGGAAAGGAACCTGCCTGCGCGCCTCGCTTTTCCGAAAAAGATCCTGCCATGAGTCTAAGTCTCACCTACGCCTGTTGCCGCCAGAAGCCTGCACGTGTGCCTCCTTTCTCGTCGGAATGGAATCAGCCGCGTGCTTGTCTCTCGCCGGCCGAATGGATGTGCCTTGCACCTCCACAGCCCCTCGCCGGTTTGCGCCTTCACAGCCCTTCCCGGTTTGCACCTTAACAACAATTGCCGGTTTGCACCTATACAACCCCTCGTCGGAATGTAAACTTCCAGCACGCGCCTGAGTTGCGTCGGATTGGACTCACTCGCGTGTCTCCCTTTTGCTTCAATATGGCCGGCCATATTCAATAAATTATCACACAAACACCACAATGGATTCAATGATAATTCTCCATGATGTTTTAGAGAACAACATAAGAATTAGATGAACTCAAGAAAAGGCAAGCTTTCGGGAGAAAACGATTATCTCTTCTCTCTGTCTCTCTCTCGGCCGAAAAACACGCATGGGGAAGGGGACGGACGAGTGTTTCACCTAGGGTTAGGGTTTTGAGAGTCAAGCTTCCTTTTTATATCAGAGTGAACGGACTTAAGTTAGGTCAAAATCCAATTTTGACCCGTTAGTTAAAGTTAAGCCCAATACTCTATTAATGAGTTTCAAGATTAATTTTCCAACACATAATTCAATAATTATGGCCGGTCATTAATTAATTTCATTCTACTAATTTATTTGATTTATTTCTAAAATAATATTTAATTAATTTAGAAAATCTCATTTATTTAATGACAAGTCATTAATTTAGAACATCTCATTTATTATCAATATAATAACACAATACGATTCATTAAATAAATGTAATAATAAATAACCAATTATTTATTTAATTACTTAGAATATAATTTTCTTAGTGTAAATCACAATTTACATTCAATGAGAAAATCAATTGTTCTAGTTTAATAAATCCCGTCCGAGTGTCTATCACTAAGACCTTATGGACCCACATGAACGAAGATTTAGAATGAAGTCCGGACACAAAAGTTCATAATATTTTTCCGACTTCTAATTCTTAATATTAGTCAATTCCACCAAATGAGTAATATTGGAACTCTTTAAGTTTATATGCGTTCATATTTCCGTTTGATGTGATAAAACAATTCTTCACACGATCATCGGTGTATTTTACGATATTACCCTTTGTGTGTATCATTAACTCAGAGGAATGTAAAATTACCGTTTACCCTGAGATATTATTTCACCAACTCCTTTGTTATTTGTGAACGAGAAAAACTTAAAAAGTGAGATGTCTCTACATGTCACTTGTTTTATTCAAGGAATGTTTTATTCGCAGAATACCAGACCCGGTTTATTTGACCACACTCTCATAATAAAGCATGGTGTGATACTAATGCCTTAGCATTGTTTCAACACAAAAATCCATATCTCTGAATCATATAATTTAATGAAATAGTATTGTGACACGAACAGTCACGTCAATGAAACTTCATTCAGTCATTGCCCATTGACAAATCAAATATCATAAAGTGTTACAAAAAAATATGTATTCACTTGAGGATTTAGGTAATTACTAAAATACCCCTCGTATGTGATTTTGAAGTTTCGAATGATTAAACAATTTTATCTCAAATTTCAAATTGTCACTGGTATTGTTCAATGTCTTCATTAAGATATCAAGAATAAATCATAGAGTCACATTCTCTATATCACAAGATGAGATATTGTTGATTTATTCAAATAATCATTACTCAGATTTGATTGCCCTATCGATCTTTAGATTATGAACTATTATTTAAACTAGTCATAAGAAGGTATCTTGTCAAGTCTATACTTAGCACTTCTTTCGTTGATTACAGTTTCAGACCGTAGCAAACATACATAAACACAATATTAAATAAGAATGAATATTTAATTTTATTTAAGTTTCAGCTAAAACAAAATAGATAATGTATTTAAATGTCTAATATCTCCTTTGTATGGGCACAAATCCCAACAAACTCCCACTTGATTCAAACGAGATGTGAATGATCAGTCCTAAGCTTTCTAGGTGTTCCTCGAAGACTTTACTCGTTAAAGGTTTCGTGAAGGGATCAGCAAGATTGTCCAACGTTGAGATCTTCATTACTTCAACGTCTCATCTGTAAACGATATCTTGTACAAGGTGATATTTTTGTTCTATGTGTTTTGAGAGCTTGTGTTCCTTACAGTTAGCAACAGCACAACTGTTATCACAATAAAAGTGTAATGGGCTCGTTGGAACTTGAAACTACTTCCAAGTACATCAGGAATTTCCTCAGCCACACAGCCTCCTTTGCAGCTTCGCAACCTGCCACATACTTGGCTTCCATGGTCGAGTCAGCAACGCAAGATTTCTCTATACTCCTCCTGATCACATATCCACCATTCAAAGTGCACACATACCCCGAATTGGATTTCCTGGAATCCTTATCTGCTTGAAAATCGAAGTCAATATATTATGTCATAGTCAGGTCATCCCCTGAGTATGCAAGCATATAGTTTCTCGTTCTCCGGAGATAATTGAGAACATACTTGACAGCAACCCTGTGCTCGGGTCCAGGGTTCGATTGGAATCTACTCACCACGCCCACTGACAAATATTAGGTCTAGTGGAAAGCATCGCATACATGAGACTTCCTACGGCTGAGGCGTAAGGAATATGTTGTTGGCAGAGATGCCCACAAGAAGATTATTTATTTGCATATCGATGTAATATAAAACTCTCATAAGTCCTTATTGTAATTTGCTGATTAAATTAATAAAAGTTGAAACGTTCATTCATTCTTTTTTCGTTTGATTGAAGATTTATAATATTGAATAGTCTTATAGTCTTTAATCAAATCTAACAATGTATGAAGAGACAAATGTAGATTTGCGTGAACAAACTCTTCATGGTTTGCTTAAAACGAAATATTCACACTCTAAAGATCAAAAGACTACTGATCCTAGTATGGTTGTTGGAAGAATCTATGATGTCTGGTTACGAGGCATATAGAGTTAAGAACTCTATAGTTCTTCCAGTGTATCTTCCGAAGATACTGAATTGACCAGTGCACCGTTAGAGACAATGTAAGAAAAAACCATTTAACCTCTTCTTTCTCTAGGTCACTATGTATGAATTGCATTGTGCTTGCCTTAATCCTGAAATGAGACATGTCATTTCATAATTTCATTATATTCATTAGAGAAAGTTACACTCTAGATCCAAGTTTGTGAACTAGATGCGCTCTATTGGGGATGTATTGTGTTATGAAGTTGACATGAGTATACTTTGTAAAATTCTCATAGATATGGAATTCATGTACAAGATTGCTGAAATGCAATGTATATCACCTCATGCTTTATTACTTGGATTGTGAATAAATGTATCGGCCGATGTCCAAATAGAATAAAAGATTCTTTTGGATGAAATGTTGTGACTTGTTAGATCCTCGTCAATACGTCGTTTCTAACTTATTCACAAGTAATAAATGAGTTGAGAAAATAACAGCTAGAAGGGTAAAATGGTCATTTTATAAATCTCATAAAGTTGATGATATTCATGAAGCTAATCATTCGATAATATTCACTGGATCCACTCATTACAAATAAGTAGATTTTTTAGTAGAAAATATATTCATTTGAACTGAGAGATTTTCAGTGTCAACTTTTTAGTGGAGTCAGTTGACATTAAACTTGACTTGAAAATTTTTGTGAACTTTGAGTCCAAGAGTCCTAGTTAAAGCTTTGTTCATTTGAGTCCATGAGGTCACTATCACAAGTCATTAGAGTAGATTTTGTTAAATTAGAAGCTAAATCAAAATAAGTTCAATTGTTGAACTAAACGTATTTTTCAAAAATGGTCTAAATGGTTTTTTCGTGCTTAAGGATAATTGATGTAAAAATGTCAAAATAAGATTTTAAATATTTTCACAAATTGTATATTGGTAATTGCAAAAAAAAAAAAAAGGAAATGAATTTCTTTGAGAGGGAAACAAATGTGCTAAGTGAGGAAACAATTTTCCTCACTTATAACATAGTGTGGCCGGCCATGTAGAAGAGAAAGGGAGGAGAAAATAAAAAATTGTGTCATGAATACACAATAGATAAGGGTAATTACCATTTCTTGTATTTCCTTCTCTTATAAATAGAGCCTCATATTGAGATGTGAAAATAATATTTTTGGTCTTACTCTCTCTCCTTTAGCCGACCATATTCCTCTCTCTCTCTCTATCTCTCTCTCTCTCTCTCTCTCTCTAAAAGCCTCTCTTTTTTACACGTAGATCCTCACTTGATCCAGAGAATTAGCTTATGATCCAAGACTTGTTCTTCGTTCAAATTGTTTAATAGTGCCAACTCACTAAACTCTTCAAACACTCGAAGACTCTAGTGGTAGAAACTTTTATAGTTGATCAAGAATCCGAGGGCGGGAAGCAGCGAGGCGAGGCATAGGATATTCATCCGAGAAGGGTCTCCAAGATCAAACAACAAGAAAAAGGTACTAAGTATTTTTCATATTTATTATATATTTTAATTAACAACATGTTCATGCACTTTGTCTAGGTAGTAAAATAGTTTTACACGTTTTGAAAACAATTTTTTATATTCCGCTATATATGATATGATAATTAATTGTTTAATCCTAGATCGATTCTAACATATGTCTCATGTCTTCTATCTCTTGATGAGTCTTAGGAGATTTCTCACTAGAGAGATGCACTCTATGTCTGAAAGGTATATGTTCTATCTTGGAGTCTTGCGTACTAAAGCGATCCATGATCTTATCAATGTAAGATGCCTAAGATAGCGCTAACTTTCGACTCTTCCGATCTCTAAAGATCTGAATCCCCAGAATGTACGCCGCATTTCCAAGATCCTTCATTTCAAACTGCTTTGACAACTAGACCTTAAACTATGATAACTTTCCTACATCATTCTCAATAAGTAGTATGTCATCTACATATAGGACCAGAAAAACCACTTTGCCATCATTTATCATCTTATAAACGCATGGCTCATATACAGATTGATCAAAGCCGTAGCCTTTTACAGTCTCGTCGAATATGATGTTCCACGACCTAGATGCTTGCTTCAGTCCATAAATGGACTTTAGCAACTCACAAACCTTGGCCTTTGTCCATGAATCCGTCTGGTTGAGCCATGTAAATGCGCTCATCAAGATTTCCATTCAAAAAAGAAGTCTTGACATCCATATGTTAGATTTCATAATCAAGGGCCGCAACAACGGATAAAAGAGTGCGGATGGACTTACGCATCGCGACTGGTGAGAAGGTATCCTCATAATCGATACCTTACTTTTGGGTGAAACCATTCGCCACAGTCGTGCCTTAAATGTCTCAACATTTCCATCTGGTCCTATTTTTTTCTTGTAAATTCATTTACACCCAACAAGTTTAACACCATCGGGTGGATCTACAAGCTTCTAGACCTCGGTGACATACATCAAATACATTTCAACGTTCATGACTTCTTGCCATAAGTTTGCTTCGGAACCTTGCATCGCTTGGGAAAATGATACAGGATCATATTGCTCCTTGTATGCGACTGCAGTGTAAGCCTCTCTGATAAACATGTATCGTTCAGGTTGTCGTACAATCATGTTACTGCGACAAATCACAGTGGGCTCGCGTTCCGGTTGTGGTTCTTCAACTGTTGGGGTAGGACTCATCCTAACTTGTGAAGTACCCGCTACTTCACCCAACATTTCCTTAAGCACAAGTTTTCTTCTTGGTACTGCATTCTTCATGTAGTCTTCTTCAAGAAACTTAGCGTTTGTGCTAACGAACGTTTTTTTGTCTGCAGGACTATAGAAGGGGTACCCTTTCGTCCCTTTGATATATCCTACGAAAAGACATAATTTTGAACGACTAGCCAGCTTGCTAGTCTTTTGTCTCAACACATGTGTTGGACAACCCCATATTCTGATGTGGTTTAAAACAGATTTTCTACCACACCATCTGATAAGGAGTACCAGGAACTGTCTTCGACGAAACCTGGTTCAGAATGTACGCTGCCGTTTCTAAGGCGTATCCCCAAAATAAATCAGGAAGCGATAAATAACTCATCATCGACCTCACCATATCTAATAGAGTTCAATTCCTTCTCTCTGACACACCATTTTTCTGCAGAGTGCCATGTGGTGTAATATGAGAATGAATGCCTTCTTCTCTAAGAAGATCTTCGAACTCTCCACACAAGTACTCTCCCCCTCGATCTGATCAAAGGGTTATGATTTGTTTCTCTGTTTCCTTCTCAACCAAAGCCCAAAACTCTTTAAACATTTCAAAGGTATTGTATTTGTGTCGCATAAGAAAAACATGACCAAACCGTGAGAAGTCATCTGTGAAGGTTACGAAGTATTCGTAATCCCCTCTTGCCTGGATGTTGATTGGCCCACGTACATCACTATATACGAGTTCCAATACTTATGTGGCTCTTAGAAATTTTGAAGAGAAAGGTCTCTTGTTCATCTTTTCTTTAAGACAGAATTCACACGTGGGCATGGATCCCACGTTTAGAGACTTCAAAGGACCATCATTTGTCAACCTCTTAATCTTATCTAGGCCAATATCTAGGCCACTACGAAAATATTAACGCTTCCTAAGTGAATCATCATTCACTTCGGTATCCAAGATTGTCGGCTCATTTGGATACAAATAATAAATCGATATAAACGAATCATCAATATAAATCTCAATACCATTATTGATTTTAAAATTGAAATTTTTTCTTCTAAACGATCAAAAGAATTCAAATTCTTGTAAAAATCCAAACATAATAAACATTATTCAATAATAAAGCATTATTCCCAAAATTCAGCTTCATCATCCCGACAGACTTGGCTCCGATCTTTGTTACATTTCCCCAGTTGAGCGTGACCTTATTATAACCTACGCGCCTGGTTTGCCTGGAACCATTCAAATTCCACATGATATGATCAGAAGCCCCGCAGTCTAAAATCCAGGGTGATTATTTTTTGGTCCTGTAACATGCTTGAGTGACGAAACTCATACATTTCCCCTTGACAGTCTTGAGGTAGGTAGGGCAGTTCCTGCGTCAATGGTCGACCTCTCCGCAATGGTGACACTTGTGGTTAGAATTGACCACCTTCACGACGTCCTTTCCCTTGGCATCCGCAGCCTTCTTGTAAGGCTTCTTGGATCCCGTTTGGTTGGCGATTTTAGGACCTTTCACCACCCTCTTAGAACTAGAAGTGGAAGCTCTATGTTCATCAACATTGACACTGCCATTTTTCTTCTTGTTCTTAGGGAGAAGTCCCTCATCAGTCTGCAACTCCTTCATGAGCTCGGTTACTGAATAATCCAGTTTGTTCATGGAGTAATTCAAACGGAAGCTATCGAAAGAATATATTAGAGTCTCTAAGAACATGTCGATCTTGGTGAGTCCATCGATCTCCGGTCTGAGAATCTCCATATCGTTCAGGTGACCCATGATCACTAGCATGTGTTCCCGAACTGAGGTTCCCGACTTCATCCGAGAATTCATGAAATCGCAGATAGCTTGATAGCTTGCTGCCTCGCCTGACGCCCTGAAAATTGTCGAGCATCTCATATGCCGTGGTGATGTCTTGGTGACACTGTTGCAACATATTGCTCATAGATGCTAAGACATAGCATCTAAAAATCTTGTCGGACCTCATCCACCCATCATAGGCGTCCTTGTTCTCTTTGCTCGAGTCACCACTTGGAGCCGGAGGAAATGGAGTAGTGAGAACATATTTGTACTTTTTCACCATCAGCACGATATCGAGGTTACGTTTCCAATCAACGTAATTCTCACCCTCGAGTTTATTCGAACACAAAATCGTCTGAAGTGGATTAGAAGACATTTTGTTGAAATAAAATAAAATAAATTTAGTATGTGCTATAATTCGAATTATATGCATGAACAATCCTAATATGGTGTGAAAGCGATAAATAATTCATGGTATTATGAACACAAATGATTAATTATTTTTTCTAGGGGAAACCGTAAATAATCGTCTTTCATAGTCGTGACACATCACTATTTAGTTTGAACCATCCAAGAAGTCACAACTTCTAGTTCTTACTAATTACCATAAACTTTAATCACTTATTTTTAACGCATAGCCTCTATGGGAGGATTACTATAAAACATAAGTTTAAGTGTACAACCGACATGTGGGCATTTATCCAAGTTACTTTTATAACGGTTCTCCTATGGGAGACTCCGCTTCATCGCTCCTCTTTAAAGTTTAGTTCATTAACAATTTGATTAACAAAGTGATTCCGAAGTACTCTCATTGAAGGGAGGACTACGATGGGTGACTCTTAATTCATCACACACAATATTAATTAAATTCATGTCGGGGACCTTGGGTTGCTTCAACGACAAACAACCCTCTCATTTAGTCTTTGCAAATATCATAATTTTTGTTTGCATTCAGTTTACATATTATAACTACTTTAATAAAAATTAAACTATATGACGCATGATTCATTTTAATAAGGCGTTGGCGTTCTATCCTATATGACATGTGAAGTGATAAGTGATGAGATTAAAATAAAATTAAATTTAACTCATCTAATGACTCATTTATAAAATACAGCCCTTAAGGAAAAGTATAAAGAAAATAAACTATTTACAATCTTCCCTTGAAAGCCCGGTCATTAACAATCTTGACGCGTCATCAGATGTCTCGGGTTAGCCCCCACGCGTTCTGTAACGTGCGGCCAAAACCGAGGTGCTGTCTCCTTTCTTCTTATCTTCTCGCTCCCAGATTACAATTTAATTAATTACAATTTAAATTGTCCTTGCAAATTAAGGCTCACAAATTTAAAATTTATAATTAAAACTCGGGAAGATGACCGGAAAAAATCTAGGGCCATATCGAAGAGGATCCATTTACAAAACACATCACAACATTCAAAATGCAACATTTTATCACAACACTACTAGTCAATAAATCCAAACTAGTAAAAAATCTTATATTTAATGACATTATTAGCTCTGATACCATTTGTTGGAAACTAGTTAACGACTAACCTATTATATTTCGTAACATATCTCTAAATATGGTGGAAATACGTAATAAGACCTAATATGTTTAAAACTATTTTTAGACATATTCAATTAACTATGCCATTAAAAATAACTAACATGCCAATAAATTTATTCTAAACATGTTACTCCAACAAATTGAACACACTAACGTCCTATAATATTTATAGTCACTTATCCAATTCGTTTAGGAGACTAACATTGAGGTTGTAAACAACCTCGTGCGTTGCTAGCTTTCACCGCAATGTCACGCCAAGTCCTTGCCGGAATGCACGCCTAGCTCTCGCTGGTACAGCCTTGCACGTGCGCCTTTAACTCGCCGGAATAGGCCTGCATGTGCCCCTTTGCCTCGTCGAAAAGGATCTTGTCTGCGGCCTCACTTCACCAAAAAAAGATCATGCCGCGCGTCTAAGTGTCGCATGCGCTTGTCGCCACCGAAAGCCTGCACGTGCGCCTCATTTCTCGCTGGAATGGAATTAGTCACGCGCCTGTCTCTCGCCGACAGGATGGATATGCCTTGCGCATTCACATCCCCTAGCTGGTTTGTGCCTTCATAGTCCTCACCGGTTTGTACCTTCACGGCCCCTCATCAGAATGAAGACTTCCCGCGCGCGCATGAGTTGTGTCAGATTGGACTCACTCACGTGTCTCCCTTTTGCTTCAATATGGCCGGCCCTATATAAAAAAATTTCACACAAACACCATAATGGATTCAATGATAATTCTCCAAGATGCTTTAGAGGTCAAGATGGTGGGCTCTTTTATGTGAACAACGGAAGAAGGGGATGAACTCTAGAAAATGCAAGCTTTCGGGAGTAAACGATTTTCTCTTCTCTCTGTCTCTCTCCCGGCCGAACAACACACAGGGGAAGGGGATGGTCGAGTGTTTCACCTAGTGTTAGGGTTTTGAGAGTCAAGCTTCTTTTTTATATCAGAGAGAACGAGTTTAAGTTAGGAAATAATCCAATTTTGGCCTATTAGTCAAAGTTAAGCCCAATACTCTTTTAATGAGTTTCAAAATTAATTTTCCAACACATAATTCAATAATTATGGCCGGCCATTAATTAATTTCATTATCCTAATTTATTTGATTTATTTCTAAAATAATATTTAATTAATTTAGAACATCTCATTTATTTAATTACAAGTCTTTAATTCTTTTCTTACTATGCAAACAAGTACGAAATGAGAAAATATTTATTTTCATCTTTTATTTATTTGAATCATTAAATTATATTACAAAAAATTAGCGTTTTACCCATGTTTACGTTTGACAATTTCATTGTACCCAACGTTCGGTTAATTTTTTCGTAAATACTAAAATAAATTTGTTTACAATGTTAATGAGTGTAAAATGTCTTTCAAACCATTTGGGTGGGAATCCAAAGAGGGCTAAATTAGTCCGAAATTTTTCGTTAACAGAACCCAATGGGTATTTACGAAAAATTTACCAAACATTGGGTATAAAGAAATTCGTAAACCTATACATGGGTATTTTGCAAATTGACCCATTATATTATTATCAATATAATAACACAATATGATTTATTAAATAAATTTAATAATAAATAACCAATTATTTATTTAATTACTTAACAAATAATTTTCTTAGTGTAAATCACAAGCTACATTTAATGAGAAAATCAATTTTTCTAATTCACTAAATTTCGTCCGAGAGTCTATCACTCGAACCTTATAGACCCATATGAACGAAGCTTTAGAATGAAGTCTGGATACAAAAGATAATAAACTTTTTTCTACTTCTAATTCTTAATATTAGCCGATCCCACTAAAGGACTAACATTGAAACTCTCAAAGTTCATATGCGTTTGTATTTCCGTTTGATGTAATAAAACAATTCTTCAAACTATCCACAGTGTATTTTACGATATTATCCTTTGTGTATATCATTAACTCAGATGAATGTAAAATTATTGTTTTACCCCTGAGTTATTATTTTACGAAATTCGTTGATATTTGTGAACGAGAAAAACTTAAAGTGAGATGTCTCTACATGCCACATGTTTTATTCAAGGAATATTTTATATGTTGAATACCAGGCCCGGTTTATTCGCTCACACTCTCATAACAAAGCATGGTGTGATACTAATGCTTTAGCATTGTTTCAACACAAAATTCCATATATGTGAATCACATAATTCAACGAGACAGTATTGACACCAATGAAACTTCATTCAGTCATTTTCCATTGACAAATCAAATGTCATAAAGTGTTACAAGAAAATATGTATTCACTTCAAGATTTAGGTAATTATCAAAATACCCCTCGTATGTGATTTTGAAGTTTTGTGTGATTAAACGATTTTATCTCGAATTTCAAATTGTCACCGGTATTGTCAAATGTCTTCATTAAGATATCAAGAATAATTCACAGAGTCACAACTCTCTATATCACAAGATAAGATATCGTTGATTTATTCAAACAATCATTACTCAGATTCGATTGCCCAATGAATCTATTCAAACAATTAGTACTCAGATTCGATTGCCCAATCGATCTTTAGATTGTGAACTATTATTTAAGCTAGTCATAAGAAGGTATCTTGTCAAGTCTGTACTTAGCACTTCTTTCGTTAATAACAATTTCAGAGCGTAGCAAACATACATAAACACAATCTTAAATAAGAATGAATATTTTATTTTATTTAAGTTTCAGCAAAAAAAATACATAATGTATTTAAATGTCTAATATCTCTTTCGTGGGTACAAATCCCAACATGATATACTTTTAAATCTCGGCAATGTATGTCTTTGTATTATTAAACATCCATAACTTATGTTATTTCACTCAAGTGTCGTTCTACATCTTATACACTGAATACATCAATAAAACATAAAAATAATCATGTTAAAAAAAACCATTGGAGTACAAAGAAAGTCACATTTTATCGCATCATATTGCAAAATATCGGATTTTAACAAACATATCGCAAATCATCAAAAACAGTCGCAAATCATCAAAATATGCCACAACCGCAAATCATTGCAAATAGTTGTATTCCATCATAGACAAAAACACACCAATTTTCATCTTGTTTCATCACATCTCATCGTTTTTTACTCAAATTTTATACAATCGCAAAGAATCGCTTCTCATCGCGAATCATCGAAAAATGAAATCCCATCCTTTTCCATCTAGCTTCATCGCATATTATCATCATCAGCTCGAAAATAATGAAATTTTATTTCATCGTAAGGTATCGATCCTCATCGCATTTTATCAAAATTTATATCCCATCTTGTTTTATTTGTTTTTTGTCGCTTTTCATCGTTTTTTGGGTTAAATTTCATTTTTAATTGCATCTTTATCATTTTCATTGGAATTCATGATTTCCAAACTGAAAATTGTAAACCAATTTTTTTAAAAATTTAGTTCTACTACCTTTTTTGATTTAATGAATCATACACGTTTAAATCAAGGCAAAATGTGATCAAGTAAGTAAACGTACACATTTTCAAGCCAAATCCGATGAACATAGAGCAAAATAAAGGAAACAAAAAAGAGAGAAAGTATTGAGATGAAGGAAAGAAAGAGGAGTAGAGATATATAATAGATTCGGAGTTAGAAATTAGGTTAAAAGTCTATTTTGGGGTAGAAATTACATAGGAGGTCTAATTTTAATGTTTAGATACAAATTAAACCCAATTAATGAAATTAACATTTTGTAGAAAACTAAAACATAATAAATATATAAAAAATGCTTTTTAGAAATTTTTCTTATACACCTCAAAATATGCTAAATATTCGGACTAGACTCACCTTGTTATAAATATATGAAAATATACTTTAGGCCCAAAATCGGTCAAAACTATATTTTTATACTCAAAATATCGCATAACATCGTATATTATCGTACAAAAGTTATCATACACTATCTTATAACTATCGTATATTTTCAAAATATATGAAATTATACTTTAGGCCCAAAATTGGTCAAAACTATCTTTATACTCAAAATATCGCATAACATTGTATATTATCGTCTAAAAAGTTATCGTACACTATCGTATAACCATATTATTTAATTGTATAGAATCTTATGAAGTGAATAGTGATTTTTTAAAATATTGAGTATAAGGACACATATTTGTTCTATTTTGGGCCTAAAATCAATTTTCAAATATTTTTAATAAGATGAGTCTAATATGAATATTTAGCATGTTTTGAGATCTGAAAATAAAATTTATCTTTCTAAAACGTAGCTTTAGCAAAAAAACATCATTGCTCAGGGTATATATGTCTTTTACTTTGAAAATTTATATGCATGGAGAAATTTTATTTTATAGACTCCGAAAAGATTCAATTTAAACATATCATTTGAAGAGTATCTAAAAATAAAATTTTGGATCAAAATCGGACTAAAATATTTTTTTAGGTAAAACACTTAGTTTTTTACAAATTTATAAGAAATTTACATGAATATTTGATCATTAACCGGTTGTTTTTTAATGATTTATCGTTAAAACTTGTTAAATATTGTTCGTATAGTTATTATTAGCAATATATATGTTAAATCGAGTTAATTTTGGTTCAATTTAAGCCGATTTTTAGTTTTGAACTTTAAAAATGATGAACACTTAAAATTTCAATAACTTCGTTTTAACATATATGTCGGGTTCGATCGATGGGCAAGACCGTTCTTTCCTGGGAAAAGGTAAAATTCAATAACTTTTAATTAAATATTCATTATGACGAGTAACAACGTCTAAAGTTAATTGTTATGTTTGACAGGTATGATATTATGACGAGTAACAACGCCGAAAGTTTTAACGCTAAAACAATGCATGCGAGGTCTTTCCCGATAACGACACTTCTTGAGTTCATAAGATTCACACTACAGAATTGGTACTTCAAGCAAGAAAACTCGCGAACAAGTTAAACACGGAACTTACACCAAAGTGGCTAGCTGACTTTGAGAATATGAATAAGAAAGCACAATTTGTGCACGTGTACAGCTTTGGGCTGTACGAATGTCACGTAAAAGATGGCGGGAGTGAATACGACGTAAACTTGCAAGAAAATACTTGCACTTGTGGAATTCATTAACTTCTAGGTATCGCTTGCGAACATGTCACTGCACTTGTCGTTGACAAGTTAAAATGACGTTTTGTCAAGTTAACCTGACTTTTTGACAAGTTTAAATGATTTGTTGACAAGTTAAAATATGTTTAACAAGTTAAAAAAGAGTTTTTTGACAATTTCAATTAGATTTTTTTGATTGAAAAGTTCAATTAGAGTTTTTTGACAAATTAAAATAGTGTTTTTTGACAACTTCAATTAGAGTTTTTGACAAGTTATAATGGAAATGTAAAAATATGTTATTAAAAATAAGACATAATAAACATAATAAATATAATGTGTCGTAATATAAATAAGACATAATGATAAAAAAAAATCTTTTTTAATAAAAAAAGACAACACAAAATACATTCATCTTTTAAATTTTTGTGCAAACAACTCCATGAGCCACTTCTTTCGGAATATCTTCATGTTGTCGGTGAAGAGTGTCGAAGGGAGCCCTAACGAGAATATGCTCCACGTATTTGATGAAACACATCCCACAATCACCGTTGTATTAAAAATAGATAATAAACGTGTCAATAAATATGTTTTTTCACTAAAATTAATTCTCAAATTATACCTTAGACGTGTCTGAGGGACGGACTGGTCAATTAACCAAGTAAGATCATGAACCCGAGGTCGGCCGATGGAGAGAGGTTGATACAGTTTTGGGTGATTATCGAACATGCCACTCAATAGTATTACCCGTGGCCAAGTAAGACTCCAGTTCTGCAATAAACAAAAACTTGTTATATATTTAAAATTATATGAGTTGTTGATTAGCGAAGTGAGCTCATGTTTACCTGCATGAACGTCTTAAAGTCCTCTTCATGTTGATCATGCTCCACTAGGTTCTTTTGACAGTCAAGATTCGTGATCGTCCACTCTGTCAAATCAACTTGAAATGTGAACCAGTGGACATTCTTGAAGTTCACGACCACAAGGATCTCTTTAGCTCCCTTCTATGGTAAGATCTTGTTGTCTCGGTATCCGATCATTGGAACAATAATAGTCCTCATATCCCAGTCGACTCTCTCTGGTTTGGTCCCCAACTCTTTGGCCTTGTTGATGAATTCTTGCTGTTGAACATATCTGCCATAAACGTTCTGAACCCATATAGTGTCCATCACACGGACATCTTGACGATATCCGCTGAGATCTTGTTTTCGAGTCCGAAGCATTTGCAATATAAACATAGTAAGAGATACTTCAACATTTAAAATAGATTGTACCTCATCGGCTAACCACGCCCCCATGTTCGCGATCGCCTTGAAGAACAACAAATTCCCGTCCCTTGTCGGCAAGTGGATATACTTCAGATAGCGGCCCAAGTATTTCCCCGTCCTGACCCGGAGCATCACATCACCGTACTTTTTATGGTTAGGCTCCTTGAAGGTGTTGGAATAGGTCTATGGTTAAGAAAAAATTATCATTAACAAGTTAATCGCGCAATATGAAAATTTCTTTACAAGTCATGAAGATTGCCAGTCAGCGTGTACTTCGTCTTTTTTTGGACAATGTCGGGCCTCTTCTTCAACTTGTCTTCGAGGCCCTCGCGGTGACGGTTCAAATAAACTGAGAGCGATAGAAACGTCTCAGCCCAGCTCATGTTTCTCCATGGTAGGCTGTAGAAGAATGGGAGATCTTCAATCCTTTGGAAGATCGATTGCCACTTCGGGTCAATGGTTTTGTTCGCCGGTTGTCCTAACAAGTAATCGAGAACAAAAATGCACAAACCGAGTTTATAGCGTTATCTGGAGCCTTGCACGCTATCCAATTGTTGATGAGTATGCTGAATTTGATGTTGGTTGACTCGTTCAGGTACTCGTCAATGAGCCTTCGAGAGGAGCGTTTGTCCTTCTAGTATTTTGTCGGACCGTCTTTGTAGTCTAGGCCCGAGTTAGGGCATACTTGAGGCGTCCGAATCGAACTCTCTTTCCTCCAAGATCGAATTGGATATCTCTAGCCTTTATTGACTCAACTTTCCTCTCCAGTAACATATGGACAAGGACGGAAACAAAGTTTAAGTCTGAAGTCGTGAAGAATTTCTCGAACACCGTCTCTCGAAGTTGCTCGATTAGATTCATTTCTTCAAATCACTGTTTCCCATTTTTCAGCACATCGGATCCACCATAAGTGATTCTCCCCGGGAAAGTGTCGTTGATAAAAAATTTCAAGTGGTCCTACACGATAAAAAGACAAAAATTCAATATTTTAATCACGCTGAAGTTAATATCGCACAAAAATCATCGTACAAAACCATATACGCAAAACTATCGTAAGGTATCGTAACACATCGTACACACCCTATGAATTCTATCGTAACTCATCGTAAAGGCCATCGTAAATCATCGTAAATTATCGCTATCTATCGTTTGTGCGATGACCTTCGGCGTGTTTTTCGTTTCCGGAAAACCTAAAATCTCTAAGCTAACTCAAATCTTCTCAAATCAATCCGATTTAACATACATTACATTCGAAAATACTCTACGACCTACATGCAATAGATTTAAGCACGAAAAACAACAAAATCTTATTTTTTTTAGATTTTATTCCTTGAGAGCGTGGTTGAGATTTCGGATTCTCTCCGCCGTCGATTAAGAAGTTATCCGAGTTTGACGACATTGTTGTTAATGTATGTTACTCGTGCTTGATCGTTTGGTTTCGTAGAAGTAGAGTTTTGGAAAAAATAATCGAAGGAGAAGCAAGGTTTCGGCTGAGAGTAAAAAGAGAGAAATAAAAGTGAAAGAAGGATAAATGAGTTTAGGGGTATTTTTGTCCGAATTTGGACCAAAAGTCCATATTTAGATATTTTTTAAAAGATTGGGTTTAATGTGGATATTTTGCAATTTTTTTGGAACATTTCTCTAAATTTCTTTAATTGGACCTAATGAACACTAAAATATCAAAATTAGTCCTTTTATGTATACCTCTATGTCAAATTAGACTTTTGACCCATTTTCGGACAAATGTACCATTCAAATGCCTTTAAAATAAATTTCTCATTTCTTTCCTTCATCGAATTTTATCTTATTTCGTTAACAACAATAATTCATCGGATTCTATTGGATTTCATCGCGTAAATAAACAAAAAAATTATCAATTTTTATTGGATTTTATCTGATTTCGTTAACAAATTTTTTTTTATCGGATTCTATCGAATTTCATCGGATTTTATCGCGTAAATAAAAAAAAAAAAGTCATTAATTTCTATTGGTTATCATTTTATTTTATCGGATTTTATCTTATTTCGTTAACAAAAAAATTCATCGATTCCTATCGGATTCTATCCGATTTCATCGAATTTTATCGACTAAATAAACAAAAAGATCATCAATTTTTATCGAATTTCATTAACAAAATTATTTATCGAATTCTATCGGATTTCATCAATGAAAAAATTAGTTTAAAGAGATTCGAAATATATTCTCCTTCTATAGTAGGTCTAAATTTGACATCTTAGCGGTTATTAATTTCTCTTTAGAAACTGGTCCTCCCGCCAAAATCAACTGTAAATTTTAATGAAAGAGAAAGCTTGATCGTTCGACAATGGCTGTCAAAAGCTGGATTGAAGGAGACGAGACTGCATCAGAGATTCTTTCTAGGGTTTCTAGAGAACGTCCGTTTCTACTTCTTCCGCCGCTTCATCGGCTTCCACTCCGCGTCGGAAACGTCGTCGAGCTCGTCGGACCATCTCCTTCTGCCAAAACCCTAATCTTGATACAGGTCCTGATCGATTTCAATTCAGTTTCTCAAAGATTAATCTATATTTCCTCAAAATTATCGCAGCGTTTATAACGATTTTATTAGGCCATTGTGACTTGCGTTATTCCAAAGGAGTGGAATGGAATCAAATACGGAGGTCTTGGCCGATTCGTGATGTTCATCGACCTCGACTGTCGCTTCGATATGCTGTGCCTCTCAAATGTGCTAAGGCAGAGAATCATGGAAGCCAATGGTACTGTTACTTCTTCGCCTCTGTTGGATTTATCAGACTAACACATTACTGTTATCAGAAAACTGTTGTATGTGAGAGTGAATTGACGAAGGTACTCAATGATTTGGCTCTTTCTTACTGTTTGGGGCTTCCTTTAGTCGTTTTGGATAGATCTGAGGAAGTGAAGTACTGATTTCTGAAACCTTACAAATTGTGTATGATTGACCTAAATCCTCTGTCTAGGGTTGACAAGTGAGAAAAATGTTTCCTATGTTGAGGAATTACATGAACTCTGCTTGAGACGATTCTTATATACCCGATGTTACGACAGCTTCGAGTTTCTTGCCACTCTGAAGGTAAGAGTGTCTGTTTTTTTACTTTATTTTTAAATTTTATGATAAATGGTAATCGCTGAAGCTAATTGTTAAAATGTGAATCGCTATCAGTGAACTTTTCAGTGCTCTTCAAACTTCATTTGTTTAGGATGGGCTTCAGGGAAAAGAAAAATTATGTACAGCTTAACTTCGTGGTGGGAGATGTTATGGATATGGTTATCCAAGAATTAAGAAAGCAGGTCCATTTATGATATTTTCATTTTTCTGGATTGCAGACATTGCATCGTCAGCTTGACATGGTAAAAGAAGCTGAAAACAATAGTGTCTATTTGCTGATGATCGACAGGTTAGTCTTGTTAAAAGTCTAAGAAATTGTTGTCTAGTTCTGCAAATATGTTTGTCAAGTTAGCTTTTTTAGTTTTCTTTTCATTGTCATTCCAAATTGAATTTTTAACTTTTTATTGGTGTTTCTTGTTCCACTACACCTGTCAATAATGTTGCTGCTGAAGTGTATTGACTGACAAACTAGATATGTTAAAGAGTTATTAGGTATTTGTAGGAGAGAATCTAAAACGTTCTATGCTTGTTGCTATTGACACATTTTAAATCATTTTCATTTGTTTTTATCTTTTCATTTTGCATCGGAGCCGTCTGGTCCATTCATCTCTGTGGCTTTTGTGTATCCTATCATATTGGTTCTGGTGAGATAATACGTTAGAAATTAGCCTTATCAATTTAATTTCAAGAGCTAGAACCATCAACTCCATCATTTTGAATATTTTATTAATACCGTTGAGGATTCTAATCACTTGATTTCTTTGTTTAGATTACGTAAAGCCCAAACTGATGTTTAATTGTAATACTGGTGGAGAGGTTTTTAAGTGAGAATGATGTACTGTTCCTCAAAATATTCCTATTTGCTAAAATCACAACTCTTAGCAGTATCGGAGCTTTTCATTGGGTAGACCGTGCCTCGACCATTACTCCATCAGCTAATATTAACAGGTAACTTCAGTGCTAAGATGATATCTACAAAGTTTCAAATGAATATTGACTATATAGTTTCATCCGGTACCAGAGAATAATAAATAGTTTTAATATATTTGTAGGAAAAGCCTTTCACTTCAAAGTGTGTCTGAAACTGTGGTTCAAGAGATGAAGAAAGTTCTGCTGGTGCATCCCATGCTTATTATAGCTACAAAAGCAATCAGTTTGGGAGATAATTTTTCATCCAATGATGCCCAGTGGTAAGATCCTAATATAACAAACATTTGATTTTTCCTTAATCCCAATTTCTGTTTTTATTTTTTTATTTTTGTCGAGAGAGTGAGACTCAGTTGCGATTCGTTTCCTCGATATTAGTCCCCTTTTGAAATTCCAGATAATGAGCTCTTCTTATATTCTATGCTGATACAGTATGCTCTATCAAAGAAATTTAGATCTTTCCTCACTGAGATTTCAGGAAAAAGTCTTTTCAAGCTTTCCCAGAATCTAAAAAGGGGACAATTAGCAGTCAAAAACTACCATATCGGGAGTTTATGCCTGCTGTTTGGCAGGTATGTTCCATCCTAGTCGTTTTCCTACACATCTTTTCTCTGGAGTTATAGCCTGAGTGGATTTTCTTTTCTGTTATGATTGTTAAGCGTGCCTTTCTTCTTCTGCGAGGAAAATTCTTTTTTTAATATTCGTGTGCATGTGATGGAAACTTATTCTCATCTCCATGACAGAGATCCTTAAAGGAAACTCTTTGCTCCAGAATAGAAGTTATCTTTCAAGTTTCACCAGTAAGAGATTCTGATTAATCTCAGATTAGTGTACAGTGAGTAATGTTCGGTAGAATGTGTCTTAAAGAATCTTTCTGGAACCAAACACCGATAATATGCTAGCAGAGAACTATGTGTAGGTAAAGTAAATCCCTTTTATATGGACGTGTAATAGGGCTTGACGACATTTTTCTTTCTTCACTTTGGCCCAATGCTATGTATTAAGCGAAATGTCGACGAATAATTATTGGAGTGTGAACTACTGAATATTCAAAATGTTAGATCGACTGTCTCATCTTTGCGTATATGTTTTCCTGTTGCAGTCTTTTGTGACGCACAAGATACTTGTACGAAGCTCAGGTTGGATGTTAATAATAAGTGCTATCTTTGTCTCATCACTTTTTCTAATAGAAAAAACTTACCAGTTTTCTTTTCTTGTACCTCTTCACAGACGATCATCTCAATGAAAAGCAGAATCAAAACTGCCCAGTTTATTTGGCAGAGTGGTTATTGCCTCCGTTAAGTGTTGTAGACAGATTTGTAGTGAAACAGGTGAGAATTATCTGGAATTAATGCTCTTCACGTGTAAAAGCGATTTGAACTTCTTCTGCTGATGATAAACCGTTGTTTGATTCTGTTTCTCAGGGTTTTGTCCACGTTGTCTAGGTGAAGAGAATTCGGGTTCCTATAGAATGCTTCCCTTTTCTGTGCTTCTTAATTCCCTTTTTCATGCCAGGTAATAACTTATGCTATTTGTGAGTAAGTTTATTAAGAGCTTAATTTTCCTTCTAGGTATACGGTGGCTGAGCAGCCTGTTTCTAATGGTTAAGATGATCTTGAAAAGCAAAACTGAATAGTTATGAAAGCACTAAGGTTGAAATAAGAGGAGAAAAAGATAGGCAAACCAGGAAAAGAAATCAGAATATATTATACAAAAAATTAGCTATATACCCACTTTTATCTTTACCAATTTCAATATACCCAACATTCGAAAAAGATTCGTAAATACCCAGTGTAAACTGTTAACGTCATTATTGTAACTAATTTGACCTTATAACATAAGGTCAAATTAGTCACAATAATGACGTTAACAATTTACAATGGGTATTTACGAATTTTTTTTTCAAACGTTGGGTATATTGAAATTGGTAAACGTTTACGTGGGTATATAAGTGAAGGACCCTATATTATATGAGGCTGGCTCGATTAGGATAATGGAGATTGTCGATGTTATCCGACGATAGAGACGACAACCGACGGACGTCGGGAATACGTGTGATGTTTTATAATGACGGCCCGGGGCGGGCATCCCGGGAGGCGCCTGGCGTGACGAGAACCTATCCGGACGTCCCTCAGGCCGGCCTGGACGTCTCCTCGTCTACCCGGTGGCCCGGACGTCCTCTTGGCTCCCAGGTGGTCCGGACGTCCTCCCGGCTCCCAGAGGCCTGGACGTCCTCCTGGCTCCCCGATGGCCTGGACGTCCACCTGACTCTCAAGGGCCTGGACGTCCTCTCGGCTCTCCAGTGGCCTGGACGTCCACCTGACTCCCAAGGGCCTGGACGTCCTCCTGGTCTCCAGTGGCCCGGACGTCCCCCTGGCTCCCAAAGGCTTGGACGTCCCCCCCAACTCTGGTGGTCCGGACGTCCTCCTGGCTCCTAGAGGCCTACACGTCCTCTCAGCGGCCGTAGGCCTGGACGTCCTCCCAGCGACCAACAGGTCCGGACGTCCTCCTGACTCCCAGCAGTCTCAGACGTCCTCCCAACTCCTGGAGGCCCGGACATCCTCGTAGGTCCTGGAGGCCTGGACGTCCTCGCAGCTCCTGGAGGCCCGGACGTCCTTGCAGCTGGACGGTCAGCCCCTGGGCGTCTCCCTAGGCGGACCCAGACGTCCACCCGATTGGCGCGCCTAAGGGGGTGTTGGCTGGCTCCTGAAGGCTATAAATATCCTCCGACAGGTGCCACCCTTTCTTCCAATCTCTGAAGAAGAGAGACGGGTTCGAGTGGACCCCAGAGTGCGAAAGGGCATTCCGTGAGATGAAATTATACCTCGCAACTCCCCATTTTAGGCAAAACCCGTCGACCACGAGGTCCTCATACTGTACCTCGCAGTGTCCGATAGGGCCACGAGCGCAGTCCTCATACAGGAAGAAGGCCAATGCCAACAACCAGTATATTATGTCAGCAAATCTCTCTTGGACGCCGAGACTCGATATTCAAAGATCGAAGCTGTCGCTAGCCTCGGTCATGAGTGCACGAAAGCTGCGCCCGTATTTCCAGGCGCACCAAGTGGTCGTGCGCACCGGGCACCCAATTGGGAAGGCCCTACAGCGAGGCTCCTCGACGAGAATGGCCATATGGTCACAGGAACTCAGCGAATACGGGATAAATTCCAACCACGGAAGGCCATCAAGGGCTAAGCCCTAGCCGACTTCGTGGCAGAATTCGCATAAAAGAAAATCGAGGTCGGGGAAGGCCATCAATGGCCATATGCTGGAGTGGTTTTAACTAACCCCGACGGGGAAAAACTGAAATACGCCCTCCGTGAATTTAACGCTTCTAATAACGAGGCCGAGTATGGAGCCCTAATAGTCGCTTTGGAGCTAGCTCACCGACTCGGGGTCGAAAACCTGCGCATCTTTTGCGACTTGCATTTGATAGTGAACTAGGTAAAAAGTGAATACATCGCCAAAAAGCCAAATATGATCGCATATTTGGCTAAAGCCGTCAAGAACCTAGAAGCGATAGCTCGGTTCGAAATCGTGCAAATCCCTCGAGACGAGAACGTCGAGGCCGACGCTCTAGAGCGCCTCACTTCGGGAATCGACGAGGAAGATGGAAGCATCCCGATCGAAGTCTTGACTCGCCCCTACGTATCCAGACGCGACGTGGGGACGGTCGACGACTCTTCGGCACCATCTTGGACGACTCCCTTAACGGAATATATCGCGAATGGCAAACTACCCGAAAATCGCGACGACGCCCGAAAGTTAAAAGGCCTAGCGTCGAGATACACCATGCGCGAAGACGTGCTGTACAAGCGAGTCTTTTCAATGCCACTCCTACGCTGCCTTCACGAGAGTGAAGCGAAGTGGGCGATGAGCGAGGTGCATGAAAGGTTGTGTGGAAACCACGCCGCGGGACAGTCAATGGCGCTAAAACTCTTAATGCTAGGCTATTTCTGGCCAACCTTGAAGAAGGATGCGCACGACTGGGCTCGACGGTGCGACAAGTGTCAAAGGTTCACTCATGTACCCAGGCGGCCTCCGGCCCCACTCTGCCCCGTCATCGTTCCCCGACCATTTGCCAAATGGAGGATCGATCTAATTGGCGAGTTCTTCGTGGCCTCGAGGCAGTTCCGGTTTGCCAGAGTCGCAATCGACTACTTCACAAAGTGGGTCGAAGCGGAACCTTTGGCAAAAATCACTGAGGCGAACACGACAAGTTTCATCTGGAAGAGCATCATATGCCGCCATGGGATTCTGAAATCCATCGTGACGGACAACGGCCGGGAATTCGACAATGCCCGCCTGCGCGAGATTTGCGAACAAACTCGGGATAAGCAAAACTTATTCCTCCCCAAGGCACCCCAAGCCAATGGCCAAGTGGAAGCAGTCAACCGCATAATAAAGGAAAATTTGAAGAAGAAATTGGAATCTTGAAAGAGTGCTTGGCCAGACGAGCTGCCATATGTGCTATGGGCTTACCGTACCACAACTCGGAACGCAACGGGCGAGACCCCATTCGCCCTTACCTTCGGAGTTGAAGTGGTGGTCCCGATAGAGACCACGCTCCCCACGTTCCGTATCGAGACCTTCAACGAAGAGGAGAATGATAAGGCAATGCAGGCAGAACTCAACCTAATCGACGAGAAAAGGTCCGACGCACTCACCCGTCTCGCCGCTCAGAATAGGAAGTCGAGCGATACTACAATTCGAAGGTCAATCTACGAAACTTTGCAAATGGGAGCCTGGTACTAAGAAAGGTGTTCCCCAACACCAAAGTTCAAGGAGCCGGCGTCCTGGGTCCGACATGGGAATGACCATACCGAATTCGAAATGTCATTCACAACGGCACCTACGAACTCGAGAACTTGGATGGTCTTATATTCACTCACTCATGGAACGCCGAGCACCTTAGGCAATATTATCAATAGCGGCAGCAACTTCGCGCTCAATTACATTTCATGTAAACACAATAATTGTCGTAATTCAATTTAGTCCAAATGTACTCCTTTGAACATCGAATAAAAAGCTTATTTGTGTCATCATGTATTGATCCTATATTAAAAGTTTCTAAAAATTTGTGACATCAAAATTTCATGAAACTTAGGAGGCTAGGGTGGACCGGTCGCAGCGCCGAACGGCCCGACACCGGAAAGAACCCAAATTCGGGAGAACCGATAACAAGACTTCACAACCTTGCATTCGAGAATATCACATCCCACGAAGCAAAATCATGAGGTGATAGCCCCACGACCGGAGAAATCAACCAAAGTCAGTTACAAGGCGACAAACCTTGCATCTGGACGCCCATGGATCTGAGGAAAAATTGACAAATCCCGGGTAACGCACGACCAGGTCAATGTTGAACCTAATCCTAAGGCGAAATTCGAATACCCGTGTGATGAATGCGCGCGACGCCCAAATGGCAAATTGTAAACCAACAAGGCATCGACCAACGCCTCACAAGGCGAGTCGTAAGCCAACAGGTAATCAATCGCGCCAGATCCTGAGATTCCCCACCCTCCGTAGAGCAGAATCGCAAGCCGATATGCCACCGATGAAGGCTCACGGACAAAGTGCTCCAATCACGGTCGTGGCAAAGATGCTCGCACCGAGGAAGGCGAGCCCGGATGTCACCATGCAGGTGAGGCGTAAATAGGCGAGACGCTTGTCGCTCCTAAAGATCCGAGTACCCTCGAGGTAGCTCGGACGAGCGTCCAAATGGATCCCCCACCATCGACCGCATGAAGCAGGTGACATGCCGCCAACTCCCCCGATCGCATGAGTCATGGGTCCGACGGATCATTGACGGCGACGGGAAACCTTCGTCGTTATCAATTTCCCGACCAAGGGAGTGCGTCATAAGTGTACGACCATTGACGGAATGAGAGTCGAATAAAAGAAACAATCACGCAGATATAAAAAAACGGACTTTCGATAGAAAGCGGATACCGCAAAAATGGAAACAAAAAATATATCCGAAGGAAGTCTGCAGAATAAAATCAGAATTCAAAACGCTAAACAATGGCGCGAAAAACGATAAATGTAAAATCGCAACCCGGGTTGTCACTCGGAGCCAAAGTCGACTTGCTCTTCATCGACGGAGAAAAGTGACATCGGGTGTGAGGGCAAAGTACCCATTGATGAACGCGCGGTCTCGTCGGGGCGGGTGTCCATCGGATCATCAAACTACGCATCACCCCCTAGCAGCGGGAACAACCCGCCGAAGAAGGCGAATGTCACTTCGCGCTTCCGATTATCTGCGATCGTCGCATCCCGGACGCGCACGGCGACGACATAGCGGGCCGCCTCCAAGGCCACCTCCCAGTCTTCGTCCGACCGGACCTTGGCGCGCTCAGTGTCATCAATGATGGTCTGCATCTCCCATTGCAGAGACTCGCTCTCCTGAACGACCTTCGCGTGGGCCGCACCACTCGCGACTAGCTCGACATCTCGGAGGGCAACGACGCTTTCAAGCTTCTTGCTCTCCGCTAGGAACACGCAGGCGGACCGCTCAACCTGCTCCCGCGCCGCGCACTCTTCCTTCAGTTTCGCCTCGACGGCGGCCAACTTCGCTTCGGCGGCTTTCCGACCAGCAACGGCATCGGCAAGGGCTTCGGCGTGCAGGTGATCCCGGTCACTGAATTCTTTCAAGATTCGCTCCCGGCGTGCCATCTCCTCCATCATCAGCTCGGTCCGCTCTTGGCGCACCAACAACTATAAGACAAATAACAAGGTTAACCAGAAGCACAAGTCGGGAAGGGAGAGGGAAGACGAAACTTTCGGGCATCACGAGTGCCCTGCCGAAAAAATTCCATCTCGCTAACCACGACAAGCTCCTTGAAGCACTTCAGAGAGGAGTCCGCGAGCCCTCGGGAGCTTCGGTCCCTTAAAGCGGTCGCCTCCGCCAACAAAAGGAAGTCACCGCTAGACCCCGCAGACGAATCGATCGGGCGCCGGGAGCTGGAAGGCGTCTCGCTGGCGGACGAGGCGGCGGGGTGTCGGCGCGACGTGAGTCGGCGCTCGCCTTCCCGCACTTCTAGTCTCCGCGATCTCCGGTACGTTCGGAAGAGAACCTCGAGTGTCCGTGTCTTCGTGGGAGCCCCCCCTGATAAAACACCTGGAACAAGAAAGAACGCGGTTAGAAGACTCCGAAGCAACAATAAAACGTATGCGACTCATACCGCAGGGGGTATCGCCATCGGAGCCCGAGTCGGGATACCGTCGCCCCCGCCCCCGTGACCGAGGAGGCAGTGGGGCGGAGGAAGTAAACCACTCGGTGGCGGCCACATGTCCGACGTTTCAAAGATGGAAGCTTGACGTCGGGCATCCGGAAACTTCCGAATCACCTTCCCAAGCTCGGTAAGGTCGGGGTTTTTCGCCGATTTAAGGATCCTTCAGGGGCCGAAATTGAGCGGGGCCGCGCCAAAGGCAGATTCGGAGACCCACGCCCATTGATACCGAAGTTTCGTTGGCCCGTTCGTGACGATGCTAAACTGTTTTCGATGATATGCCTTGTACAACCCCACTCGCGCGGGAACCTCGACAATGGTGAGAAACTCCAAAATCTCGCCGGCCGTCACGGCTCGCATCTTGTCACGGAAGTACATCATGTGACAAGCGGAAACCGCCCGATAAAACGAAGGCGACATTTAAAACGCGTGCACCTCTAGCCGGGAAATGATCTCTTGTACGACCGGCTGAAATGGTAGTCGAAGTCCACCACGGAGGCTCGCCAAGTGAACAGCGGCGAACCCCTCTCGGGGTTCGAGTTGGCCGGTTATTGGCAAGAGGGCGCAACACGTTGACGGTCGCGGGAATGCCATACGTACTGCGAAGTGCTCGAAATGTCGCCAATGACGGCGACAGCGGGGCGTCAATTCCTTCGCACGCAAACGATCCTAGGATCCGCGAATCTGAAACTGGGAAAGCGCTCGTCTTCTCCCCCTCTTCGAGCGCCGTCAAAGGCAGAACTCGTTCCCCTCCCGACGGGGAGGACCCGCCGACGACGGTCATCTCGACGTCAACGGTCCGGACGTCCTCCGGAGGTTGGGCAGGGGCCCGAACGTCCCCCGGAAGTCGGGCAGCGGCTCGGACGCCCTTCAAGCGCAAGGCGATGGCCTGGACGTCCTCCGGCCCCAAGACGACCCCCCGGACGTCCTCGGGTCCTCCAGCGTGGGTCCGTACGTCCTCTGGAGTTTGGGCGAGGGCCCGGACGTCCACCGGGCACGAGGCGATGTCCCGGACGTCCTCCGGCCCCAAGACGACGCCCCGCATGTCCCCGGGTCCTCCATCGTGGGTCCAGACGTCCTCCGGAGTTTGGGCGATGACCCGAACGTCCAACGGGCCGAGAACGTTGCCCTGAACGCCCCCCAAGGCGAGGGGGACCGACCGGCCTCCCAGCGGTCGAGGCCTCAAGTCCCGGACGTCCACGTAGGTCGGGCCCATTGGGTCGGGCCCAACGTCCCCTAGGGTTCCCTGAGACCCCCTTGTCCGGCCAGGGAGGGAAGGGGGGCGGCTGACGGCGCAAGCGCCTCCTCTCGACCGGCGCCCTAAGTTTCCGGCCCCAGCGCTGTCGGAGCCGCCGGCGACGATGGATACCGATTCGCCCAAGGCCCTGGGCTCCCTCCGCCGAGACACGCGAGGTTGGACTTGTTGCGAATTTTCTGTACGCAAGTGCACGTAGTCGCTCAAGTAGTAGAGTTTATAAGTACGAGTCGATCCACGAGGAAAACGTTTAATTAAGTTGACAAGATTACTAGCACGAATTGAACTTAATAAGTTGATGGATTGTGATGATTACTTAAAAAGAACTAAACTAAAAACAATTAAAATATGAAAAATTACGATAATGCGAAAGCAAGAACTATGGTTTCAGAAGTTATTCCTATGGTTTGGATTCGGAAATTCAGCACAAAACACACTCTTATGTTTATTAATCACGCTCACGATAATGGTAATCTAAGATTTCTTCCGAACATCTAAGAATCTAAACCTATGCCAGGATATCTTCTCTCGATTTCAACCCCTAAAAACAACGATTAGCATTAAAAACAAGAACGTTCACACGATTCCGAAACAGCCTAGCTATCTCTAGCCTAGGAATGTATCCCGGTATATTAATTCTTATGCACGACTAACCTAATCTCTTTCGAGCATCAAGCAATCCTAATATCATAAAAACGGTAGCTAAGCGAATTCAAGCATTAAACACGAAATTAAAATAAATAAACACGACAGAGCATATGAATATTGATCTACGTCATTGAATCCAAAACCATATTCCTAACTAGCTAAACCATAGCTCTTAACGAATTTAGTGCATAATCGAACCGACAATAAACAGAGATGAATATGAAAAACTCATGAATAAGAACGAAATTGTATTAATAAAAAGGAGTTTCAAAGATTCAAAGAAGAAAGATAAAAACTGTAAATGGTGAACGCGTGGCTATGGCGATGATGATCTTCTTCGAATGCTTCTTCTCTCCCGGGGTGGCTATGGCCGAAAAGAAAACTGAAAAACTCAAAAAATAAAAGATGTCTTTCAGCCTAAACTAAAGTGTTTTTGTAGGTTTCCTAGGTTTTTCGGAGCTTATATGGGCCATTGGATTGCATCCAACGGCTTAGATTTCAATTAAAACGCGTGAAAAATAAGCTAAAATCGAGGCCTGTGCGCCGCACAGCAAACGCACAGGCGGGCGCACAAGAATCTGGAATTTTTGGCTGGGCAATCTGTGCACCGCACAGCAAACGCACAGGCAGGCGCACAGGGGCTGTGCACCGCACAAGGCAAACACACAGCTCTATGGAAGTTTGCGTTGTCTCGCCTTTAATCACCTATCTTGAGCTCTGGGTGTCGGAATTGAGATCCGAAAAATGTTCTGAACTCCTTGGAATCGCCACATCTTCCTCAAATGCTCAATTTTTCATTTTTCACTTCTCGAAACTCTGAAAATTAAGAAAAACACGTAAAAAATGCTGTAGAACTAACTTCTTTTCACTTTCGGGAGTACAAATAAACACGTTTATAATGCGCTTATCAGGACTCACCCTCGCTCGCCCGCGCATCCGACACCGCTCCTCGGTCGATGGCGACCTCCAAGGCGTCCGACGAAGTTGGGAGAAGGGGACCTACCTGGGATCGGGAACAGAGTTCCCCCGCGACTTGGTCCCCGGCGACGCGGCTCCCCACGCTCGCCAGGACGCCCGCGCCCAGCTCCGTCGCCTCGAGTTCCCCGGCTTCGCCACCGCTCGCGAGGCCTCGTCCGGCGACCTCCCGTCTGCCAACCTCTGCGCTCGACCAGCGTTGCCGCCCTCGCTCGCGAAATTCCCCTCTGAGGCAATCCAAGCGTCCAGCGTTTCGTCGTCAAAAAAAGAGGAGAGGGGGGAATCGACTCCCGAGGAAAAAGGAAATGGCAAAAAGTGGGGCTCGTTTTCCTCGTGGATGGAAAGAAAAGACTCGACCAAATCATCCAGGGACCCACCAATGGGGGACGACAAAAGGCTAATAGAGATAAAAAATAATAATAAAAGATATAATAAACGACTACCAAAAGCCGCTGAGGGACTTATATTACCTAACCGACGCCCTAGCCTCGAGCGCCTAGGTCCACGTTCGCCGGCCCGGCCCGCCTGGGAAAGTCTCCGACCCATGTCTGAACGAAGAGGAGAGTGTTCTGAGTTCGCCATTGACCGCTCGCTCAAAGCCGAACTCGGGGGTTAATGTTGTCGATGTTATCCGACGATAAAGACGACAACCGACGTACGTCGAGAATACGTGATGTTTTATAATGCCGGCCCAGGGCGGGCATCTCGGGAGGCGCCTGGCGTGACGAGAACCTCTCCGGACGTCCCCTCAGGCCGGCCCGGACGTTTCCTCGTCTACCCAGTGGTCCGGACGTCCTCCCGGCTCCCAGAGGCCCGGATGTCCTCCTGGCTCCCCAGTGGCCTGGACGTCTTCCCGACTCTCCAGTGGCCCTGACGTCCCCCTGGCTCCCAAGGGCCTGGACGTCCCCTCCGGCTCAGGTGGCCCGGACATCCTCCTGGCTCCCAGAGGTCTGGACGTCCTCCCAGCGGCCAACAAGTTGGGACGTCCTCCCCACTCCCAGCAGCCCCAGACGTCCTCGCAGCTCCTGGAGGCCCGGACGTCCTCCCAGCGGTCAACAGGTTCATACGTCCTCCCGACTCCCAGCACCCCAGACGTCCTCCCAGCTCCTGGAGGCCCGGACGTCCTCGCAGCTGGACGGTCAGCCTCTGGACGTCTCCCTAGGTGGGCCCAGACGTCCACTCAAGGTGGCCCGGACGTCCCGATTGGCACACCTAGGGGGGCGTTGGCTGGTTCCTGAAGGCTATAAATATCCTCCTCCATTCACCAAGAAAGGGGTTCGATTTTAACCCAAAACAGTAAAACTCTCTCTCACTCTCTCTCCCTTTCTCACTCGGCCACACCCTCCACGGGAATCTGAGTCCGGAACAACTTCCGATCGGAATTGTTCCTTAAGATTCGAGATCCGAGCGTGGAAACGACGTTAACTCCTTCGTTTCCGCCCAATCTTGTCGATCCCTCCTCGTCATCCTACAAACTCCACCCACATTGTACTAATGTTGAGCGTCGGAGAGGTAAACAGGGGACTCCCCTCTGTTTTTCTTTTTTTGTTCATGTCTGTTACTCTTTTCAGATAACAAAAAGACTTGAAGACCACGAGACGGCTAAAGGGCTGTCCGGGACACCGAATCTGATACGCCAAGACCGAAGCGAGGGTCACTCGCCCCGAGCGAGAATCTGGCCGCTGAAGTCTCTGAATGTTGTCCAAATTTCAGCGATAACAGAACTCTTTTATAGGATGTCAAGGAAAAGAACTTTCCTAAGCTACTTCTTGTAAACTAATTCATGACTAGCATTAGATTCTCTTTTATGTAAGCATGTTTATAGATGCATTTACCAATAATTTGGTTTTGGACGGAGTCTTTTTATCTTATTAACAATATGCCCACAACAACAAAACCAGCTAAGTTTTTATTAGTGCTCTTTGAAACTCAACTTAAGGATATGAGACTTATCAATGGTTTATTTATCTTCTAAAACTATAGGCAAGTGTTTAGGGTTCACTGCTGAGATGATTCCGAGAGCTTTGTTCTTACGGGGAAATGATATTGAATGGTTTTAATCGACGTTGAAAGCCTATTGCAAGTCAGGTAATGAGTTGATCAAAATATAGTTTTTTAACCTTTATATATATATAAATATATCAAGTTGTATTTGTGTGGTTAAATCTCTTCCCATAGTCAGTTTGATGCACAAGCAATTCAAATATTATATATATATATATATAAGAATAAAGCCGAAGATGTACAGGAAATTAAGACTGCTAGAAGCTCTTGTGTATTTTATTCCAAAGAGAAGAGTTTAAAATTCAAATATACAAACCTAAGAAGCTATTTTATGCAAACATATTTTATATACTGAAGGCTATTTAACGACTGGTCGTACAAAGCTAATTTACAGGCTGTTAGAGAAAAATAATTGGACACTAATATGACTTTTTTTTTCTTTCTTGAAACAGCAATTAGTAAAAGGGCAATGGCTCATGTGCCTGTTAGTCTTACAAACATGTTAAGGAATTAGTTTGTAAAATTGAGAGGGATAACATGCTTGTCAAAATTATATTACATTGAAGTTTAAATGTTAAACCAAATTATATATATAATTGTTTATAAGATCCTTGGGATCATAGAAAGGTTTTTAAGTCAGAGCCTCCTCTTGAAATACCGTACTTAAATATATAAATATATTATATTATATATATATATATATATATCTGTGTGTATATGTACTCATATGTGTATGTGTGTTTGTGTTTAATTATTTTAATGATCAGAATATAGACTACAATTGTGTCAAAGAAGTCATTTACTTTGGTCATGAAGGCAATTCATGATGGATTTGTTTATGTATAGTGTGATGTGTGATTCGCTGCTTTTCCATGTGCCTACCCAATTTGGCATTTAATTTTCTTCAGCTTAATATTAGGGCTGAGTTAGTTTATCAGATTAAACAAAAATAATAGAAAAATAAATAAACCCATGTCCGGTCAACTCTTCAACTTGTTTTAGATATTCTCTAACACCACCACCTCCTAGCAACGATTGGTCCTCGGTCATCTCAAAATATACTTAACCAATATATTAAAAGATATATAGATATATATATACACACACATATACATATATACATATATATATATATAAATATGTGTAATATATACTGCGTAATTAATTTTCTTGAATTATATATAATGCGTAATTGAAGAAGAAAATTGACGCTTTCCTATGAAGTGTAGACTTAATTTGAATTATATATATAGCATAATCAATACGTCATCTAACTAGTAGTAGTTAGATACATATATATGTATAACGTGTCGCCAATTTCTATGACGAATGCGGATTCTTAACTTTGTCTTTGTCCTAAACGTGAAGCCTTGGAAAGCCTTTAGCATGTTTAAATATTGCTGAATAATAACCTTACGTTGAATTTTCCAAAAAAAAACCTTACGTCGACAACAGTTTACATGTTTCTTTATTAAGCCAAGCCCATGAGTTGTAACGATCCATGAAAAAGGTGATTAATTAGCCTTCTTGCCATGAATAAAAATATTCAGCAAAAGATTGCCAACAGACACGGGAAAAAAAAAATTAGCCAGATAACTTCGTCCTGGAAAGTAATTAGAGTATTGGAAAGCAACAGATAATAATAATAATAATACATATCGTCAACTCTTAATCATCAATTGGATCTATCGTTCAATATGGTATGAATTTTGTATTGTAATCTTATGTCACAACCCTTATCATGCCGTTGCATATGGACAAGAAACAAGATTGTGGAATGATTAAAGTAAGATAAATAAACAAAATACTACAATCTTATAAAGTAATTCAGGACAATAATTTTAGCTTGACAATTTATTTCCTTTTGGTAGTACATTGTACGGTTGGCTATACGTGTTAAAGTATAAATTATAAGTGTCAAAAAACTGTTTTAACAACTTTTATATAATACTTTAAGGAGATGCTAAACATAAACATTTTGCTTAGTTAGTGGAAACTATATATATATATATATATATATATATATATATATATATATATATATATATATATATATATTGGTATATGGGAACGCGTATCATCATAAGTTCACTCCACAAATTAACCTTTAACGTATGGATATTGATCTGAGTAAACAATTATAGTTACTTTGACCCTTACTTCAGTTTCGAAAAAGAACATGTACCTTAAAAAAATATAGTTTAGTTTCCGATGTGATAGGCAAGTCATCTTGAATATTAAAATGAGCTAAACAGAAATTGGATAAAAACAATACATAAATAAGAGGCTAATTTAGAAAACCAAGCAATGTGTGTTTTGAAATTTCATTGCAAATGCAATGGTCTTCCATAGTCTCAAATTTATATCTAAAAAGGTAGCGTAGCTGGCATAATAACTTCAAAGTCTATAAATAAGTAAACATCAACAAATTATAATTTAGTAAATGTCACACACGCGCGCGCGCGTATATATATAATGTGGAAGTCAAACATAAGAAGCAATACCTACAATGAAAATGGTTATGAAGCATATCTTGGAGAACAAGCTTTCATTTTTAAACTTTCCGTCCATTTTTCTTATTCTTCTGCAATATTAGTAAAAAAATACTTATTTTCTTACATTATACAAAAATGTTTTCCATTTTAATTCATTCTTACATGCAACATATAATTCAAGGTGAAAATTTTACTTTTTTTTAAAACAAAATAAAAACTAATAAAGGAGAAACAATCCGGTCTAGCAAGAGTACTCTCTCTCTATTTATATATATATATATGTGTGTGTGTGTGTGTGTGTGTGTGTGTGTGTGTGTGTGTGTGTGGGTGGGTGTGTATATATGTATATATTTTACGTTTATCTATTTGTATAAGGGAGAGTCAACTTAAATCTTTATGAAGATCTATTTACATCAATTGAGATCGCTTGAATAAATATTTTAATCTATTAAATAATCAATACTGCAATGAAATGCAAACTGAAAGATAATGTATACATTCATATTAAACCGGTGTGATTAGTTAATGATACACGTAATTGACAGGGTTCAATTCTAATAAAGTATTTTTTTGATATCCATACAAATTGACATCCATAACTTTACTTAATTATGTATTCGTTAAGGATATGAAAAGAAAAATAAAACATAAGACTCAAATTTCAGAATCCACCTACAATTTACTGGCTGTTGTGGCCAATTTACATATTTATTTTCATAATCGCAAATTGTAACTCAAAGTAGATCAATAATGGATCTATATCTTTTGGGAAATAAAAATAGTGTTCATGAGGTAGCATCAAGAACTAAAATTAATATAAAATTATATTATACGGCTCTTGTTAGCAGCTTATTCTACTATTCTCGAGAGAGAATAAATATTTTATTTCACAGGAAAAAAAATTAAATAGAGAATTATCATATTTATAAAATAGCTAATAAACATAATAAATTTGTATTAGTAAGACAAAGACAATCAAAGCTTACAAAAATAAAAATATCACATATTAATAAAACCAATTAGACTGGTTATTTTGTAGAATCTTTTTTCTAATAGTAAATATGATAACTTGTTATAATAATATTCCATCGATTTAGCATATGTCAATGTTCAATTGTGATTCTAAGGTACACGTATATAATAACACACATATATACATATATATACACACACACACATATATATATATATAGAGAGAGAGAGAGAGAGAGAGAGAGAGAATATAAGACACGTATACATATGATAAATAAAAGGAAACAAATAATATATTTAGAAACATACGTTGACTTCAGCTAAATTGTAGGTAATAAGCTTACAACGTGGAGAGTAGCGAGATTAAAGAGGATAGCTGAAGATAATTGGGCATTAGCTAATTAAATATGCTTAGACTATATCTATGTACACAATGAAGCTACATCAAGTGGAAATGGACGATAAACTTGAAGAATTCAGGATCAATATTATCCCAGAGTCTTTTAAATAATAAACATAAAATAATATTAACTACTTTAAACCCCATAATTTATCTGATGATCTGGTTTTTCGAATTTCTTACCTGTATCATATTATGGAAAAAAGGAATATATAATTGGAATGATTATTTATTTTGATGTTCCTAGATTCAACTGTTTTCTAACATCATTTTAAAGGATGAAAAACTTAAACTGTTCAATACATTTTTTTAGTCCAATTGTTCATGTTTTAAATTCATACAGTCATTTTCTGATATATTTTGGTTACGGTTACACTCATTATATATATATATATATATATATATATATATATATATATATATATATATTTGTGGCTGCTCACACGTGTAAAAATCTACACACACACGCAGTATCAGTTAAACAAACAATTGATAGAGAAAAAAAAACTTACATATAACACGCAGTAATATAAAAATCTACACACACACGCAGTAATATAAATTTTTGCATCAATTTATATTACTTACTTGAGACAACCCTCCAGCTTGTAGTAAATATACCATTCCTATATATTTTCATAGACTTTCAAGTACATAGCAAGAAGAACGTACATAATTTACGTACATTATCCGTACATATAACATACCATTTGCATATAAAATTCTTAAATTAAATCCTTGGAAAGTTAAATTCAAGTACTTGTCATCATAAATTCAGTTTGGCGATGAAAAGTAATCCACGTGTATAGGTTTAAGAATAAAGAAGAAGAAAAAGAAAAAAAATGAATATGGGGAAGTGGGGGTTTGATCTTAAAATTATTTGATTAGTTAATCACTTCTAACCCAAAAAAATAAAAAGTAAGGACGGCGATATTAAACCGAGCAGCTGTCAAAAAATAGGGTTAACCAAACCTAAATCCCTCCCAAACCCTACACTATAAATAGCACATAACAATATAATAATTATAAATTATAATATGTGATTAAATATTTTTGTTGCGGTGTGCTTTCGCATGCAGTTAGATTTATATTTAATATATTATATTAATAGCAAATTAGCTAGATTAAGCCCGGCCCTACAAAAAATTTACGTCCATTGTCTTAAAAACCATTTAAACTAAAGTACGCAAAGGGGTAATATTAACAAGACACATATATATCTCTTAAACAAAGTTCAAAGTAGTTTGCTTGGGGGCTTTACTGACTTTTCACTAAGCGTAACATCGACTAGTATATAGATTTTATAGTAATTATGCGCAAAGTCATTGGCGATTCATTAAATTTTTCTTTGTTGGAATGACTAATTAATTAAAATATTCGAGGTCATTAATTAAGATGATCGCCAATTATAAAAGTCAAACCTTTAGATGCGTCTCTCTGTGTTATATGTTTATGTATATATCTAAATAATATTATTTACGTCTTTGAGACGAGTGAATTGACTTTGGTGCCTCAAAACTAGTGTTTCAATTCATTCCATAGCTTTTGTAAAGAAATCAGAGAGAAAGAGAAAAATATCTCTGTAATTATTTTTAGTTTTTCTTTATTTTCTTCATATGGAGAAAGGAAAAGAGAAAGAGTCCATGGAAATAGATCTGTCACTAAAAATCGATGAACAATACGAAGAAGAAGAAGAAAACGACAAGAGAGATGATTCTGGAGATCGTGATATAGAAGACGAAGAAGAAGAGATTAAGAATATTATTATCAATATCAACAAATTAGAAGATCATCATGAGAATTCCGTGGTAGCTGAGTCCGGTCAAAAGGAGATCAGTAATAATAATATCTCCAGCTCAGAAAACAAGGTAATATATTTTGTTCGAAAGAAATCAAAGTATTTCCTTTTTCAACTTCTTCACACTTTCTGATATCAGTTTCTTTGCTCATTTATTTCTTTATACACGTGCGTTTGCATGGTGTTATATATAATATATATATATATATATATATATATATATATATATATATATATGCATTTATACATACAGATACTATTCAAAATAAATCAGAGATAGTTGTGAAGGCTCACACATATATGTTTTAAATTTTTTGGATATGAATGTATATGGATACAATTGTATTTACATGGAATCAATATCAGTATTATTAATTTATATATAAAATATATAGTTATCAGTGCTACAAATGGAGCTGAAGAGCATGAAGGAAGAGAATGAGGTTTTGAGAAAATTAGTGGAACAAACTATGAAAGAGTACTGTGATCTCAAAATTAAATTCGCTGCTATCCAGCAAAACAATCAGAAAAAGGTACGTATATAAATAAATAAATAAAAATTGCATAAACTAATGATGATTCAATTTCCGATCTTACATCAACAATCAAATATATAAATATATATTATATATAGGATACACTTGCCTTTCTCTCTCTCCATCGCGATAATGTTCCGACGAATAACAACAAATCGCCGTCGAAAGACATTCCGATCGGAGAGATCGGCGAATTAGGGCTATCTCTTCGGCTTCAAACGACAGGCGATGATAACAACGACGAGCACCAAAAACGACAGGAAATGGTCGTAAACGACACCAAAGAGTCGGAGAGAGAATTAGGGCTACGAAGCTTCACGGCGGCGATGGAGCAAAGCAAGGCTCAGCGGACGGAGGTTTTGGCGGGAACGAACAGTGGACACGTGGCTCCTCCGCCTGCGCCTCCGCCGGCGCAGAATAGGAAAGCTAGGGTTTCAGTGAGAGCCAGATGCGAAACTGCCACAGTGAGTACTCATGAATTGACTTTATATATGTCTCGTTGACTATATCTGTATATATTTGATTAATGTTCTTGTATGTGTGTGGGTATAGATGAATGATGGGTGTCAATGGAGAAAATATGGTCAGAAAATAGCGAAAGGAAATCCATGCCCACGAGCTTACTATCGTTGCACTGTAGCTACAGGCTGTCCGGTTAGAAAACAGGTATAATCCATTACATTATACGTGTATACTTACATATATATATATATATGTATTATACACAAACATAAACGTATATTTCAGGCACTGGATATTATCATTCTAATTTTTTTATATAATTTGACGTCAACGTAGTGAGTATTTCTGCACCGTGGACTTCTAACTTTGGCCTTCTTAAATTTAAAACCACATATACAAATAGTTACTTTAAAATTCTAGTTAATTATTTGAAATTTTAAAAATAACTCAAACTAACGGAAAGAGTAAATGTAAGTTTATGTACATTTTAATTATTAGGTTTGCATTTTATTGAAGGTAACCACTTTCTTATATATAGCCACGATTTGATCTTTGAAAAGTTTGATACCCATTAATCTTTTGCTTATTAACAATTTCATTCATCCCTAAATCAACCTCACTCAAATTTCAACAACAAAATTTGTGGATCGCTTACTTAAAATTTTGGAAAATAGAATAAAATATTTAATCAATTTTCCAATATTAACCAATCATCCAAAAAAATAAAATAATGTCACATGATACTTACACAACTTCAGATCTGGTAAAAGAATTTAAAAATAGAGTTAGGCAAATTAACTACAAAGTACCCAATTTCCAAAAATCACATTAAAAAAAATAATTTAAAATGAACTCAAAACAACTGATAAATTGAAGCAATTAATTTGATGATAGAACACTATACTAAGGATATACTAATTAATTTTTGTTAATTGTTTGTGTGTAAACGTAGGTTCAAAGATGTTTAGAAGACATGTCGATATTGATAACGACCTACGAAGGAACGCACAACCACCCTCTCCCCGTCGGAGCCACTGCGATGGCTTCCACAGCATCCGCCGCCTCTTTCATGCTTCTCGACTCAAGTCTCCCTTTTTCCGATCACCCCAACAACCACTATAATTACCATAATACCCTCCTCCAAAACCCTAACCCTAACCCTAACCTTAATAATCCTCAATACTACTCCTCGAATTTCCGGACCCTAAACCCCAACGAGCCTTCAAAAGGGATCGTCCTAGACCTCACAAACACCTTGCCGCCCCCTCCAACACCTCTTTCTTTTCCTTGGGTCCCAAGCAAATTCTCAAACCCTAATATTAACAATGGAAGCTCGATTCTTGCGAGCGAAGCTAGGGTTTGGGGCAGCGGAAATGATAACGAAAATGTGACGTCAGCGATCGCGTCGGACCCCAAATTTAGAGTCGCGGTCGCTGCAGCAATTTCGTCTCTTATGAAAAATGACGGGGGTGATAATAAAGAGGGCGGTGACAGTAGTAATAATAATAGTGGATCTTCTAGCAACATTAATAATTGGATGAGTGACTCGTCTCTATATGGAACTGGTAATAACACTCGTCATGTACCTTGAGAATCAATATTGATGTATGTTAAAATTTTCTTTTATGAGAATACTAGAAAAATAAAAAGTTATATAATTGAAGGCTAGCTAAGATATATGTACCATTTTTTTTTATAATTGATAATGGGTTGTTATACACCTATGGCATGCATTTTTCTTTGTTTTGCGATTAATTGTATAAATATTATTATCAGTGATTAGGGGGGCTAAATGCCCACTCACATAGATGTTATCACCAAATTTGATTATCTATCTAAGTTATTTACATATCTTGTTTGTAACATCTTTTGTGACATCTATAGCTTATTTTGATGTTTGTTCAGTGCTCTTATGATGTATAGGGATTAGCAGTAAAATTGAATGCAAACTATTAATAATATTATGTTTTTAATCTTGGGATATGTAATAAATTGTAAATATATCTCATTATCTCTTAACAAATTATTCTCTATGTTTTTTAATGGTGTGTGCGAATTAGATACTGGGAAATAAATGATGTTTTAATCTTAGACTATCTTCCTTGGGATTTTCATACTTTGGTAGTGTAGTACAAAAGTTGTTCAATATTTACATTATGAATTAATTTCTTTATGTTTATTTTATCTAGTTTTAAATTTCAAGTTTTCTTCCTTCACCATGTTTAAATAAAATTTAATCAGTACTTTAGCTCTTAAATGTGGTAATAACTCGCGTTAAGAATATGGCATTTTTACTATTTTTTCACTCGTGCGGCGCGTCAAATATTTATCATGAATTTCTAATATTTTGTTCTTCTTTTAATATTGTTGTCATTTTTATATTTATTTTTGTTTGTTCACTGTTTGGCTAATTTGATCAGTCAAATCCTGATGTCTGATAAGATGTGTTTTACATGTTAAGAGAACATCTTTTTGTACTTTGACGTCTTTTCACCAGTTTTATTGTTCCTTCCTGCGTACTTTCACCGCCAACTGTGTGTACTGGTACAAAAAGTGTTCGCCTTTTTTGGTACTATATATACTATGCTTAACATTTGGCAGAAACACCCTTGGAGAATGTTTTCCATCTATGTCTCAGTGTAAGGTTTTAACTCATCGAATGAGAGCAAATTTAAGTGCGTTTATGATTATACGTACTTAGTTCTTTCTACATGAATATTAACTAAAAAACTGTGTATGTAGAGTGAAAGATGAGTGAAATTCATACCTAGGAGAGTTTTAGATTAAGTTATTGCGTTTGAAAAGGGAGAGTTAGGTTTAGGAAGTTGAGATTCCCCTATAACACCTTTGTAACTCATTGCTTGTTCAATCTAAACTATATTCTTGTACGGAGATAGATTTCCTCCAGATGTAGCTAAGAGCCAAACTGGGTAACCAACTCTTCGTGTTATTTGCTTTATCCATTTTCGCTTGTGGGCGTATCGTTTAATTATCATGAATTTTATGTCGTTCTTTAGTTACTTTTTTAATTCTATTTTTTAATTGAAAAATATGTATATAGAATATTTTGATTATGGTCTAAATTACATATTAGTTTTTTCGGTGAATTTGTAATTTAAAATAATTTAATCTCAAATTTCGATGATGAATAATTGAATCTAGATTTAATAAATATTTAAGATGTGTTGGAGCACCTCCATCCTAACTATGTATCATCACAACCCAAACTAAGGGTGGTTCGATGGCAATACCATCCCAAACTCAAAATATAAATTTGATACTTAAAAAATATTACATTTTTATACTTTACAATATAAAAAAATGGCTCTATAGCCACTAAACTACATAGAGATTTTTATATATCCAAGGTTCTCTAAATCAGTTGTAAATGCCCAGCTGTGATTACGTGGCTTAAATATTTCACATGTATTACCCCTGACATCAATTCAATTTTTTAAATTATTTTGGTTTAAATTTCAATATTTACGCTATGTTTAAATGAACCGATTTGGATAATTGTTTAGTAATCGGTTTTCCAATGGAAACAGTCTGTTTTAATTAATAATTAGATCCTACAATTGTGGAAACTGATTTGTTTACCTTGAATTGGTTTTGAATTAGACATTTAATTACCACAGTTAATTATAGGTATTTATTTGCGTGTTGAGTTTCCATTTAGACTGCTTACGTATTGTTTACGTTTACAAAATCATTCTTAGCAGTACTGACTTTAACCTCTAAATTTTAACATTCAAAATATCTGTTTACATAGTTTTATCAGTTTCCGGTAGTTTTTTTTTTTTGGCAGGGATTAAACTAAAAATAAAATTTTGACAGTCAACGATTATGCATAACCAACTAAATACATACCTCTTCGCGTTGCCGTTATGCATAAATCTTCCCTGGCAACGATTGAATATTTTGGGTTAATGTTTTCGTCAATTCAAATTTCTTTGGAGAACTTTTTGCACGCGGGTTTTCGAATGTTTTGGCTATTAACTTTTTATTTTTTATTAATTATTTGCATTATTTTGGATTCAAGACATTTATTAATTTATGTTAATTAATGTCTCGATTGACGCTCGTGATATAATGATCATTTCTTTTCATCGATGATGTGTACTCTTTATTTATGTTTAAGTCAGGCGTTTCATTTATAGTTCATTTAATCACGTTCATGGGCGAGCTTCTTAAGCGGGAAATATTTTGGGCAAAAAGGTCTGAAAATTTTTTGTAAACAAATTTGGGTGGACATTTACAACCAGGTTACCTAATTTTGGGTATTTGAAAATCTTTATATGTTTATTGTTAGAAATTATTGCCCAATAGAGATAATAAAATCTCAAGTGATTACTAAATTGAATAACTATTCATTTTTTTGGCGATATGTGATTAGTGAGTTGAGTTCTAAATAATTAGAATCAATAACAATTATCTTTCATAGCAATCGTATTAAACTGAGTCACGTGCTGGGCAGCTGAGTTGGGCGGTGTGCTAAAACATGATTGATAACTGATATACGCCTGGAAAGTTATATCTAAAGTCATATATGTGGAACAAATGAGTGAATGCTGATCACTATGTGAGAGCATTCTTGGACATGCCTTGGGGTAGAAATGTCATTTAAGGACTGTTACGGCGCACTAACCGAGGCCACTATGATGGTCACAGTGAGACTTGATCTGATTTTTTGAAGTGTTAATGAACATTAGATCATATTTCTGAACTTTTTGACTCATTCTCTAAAATACTAACCATACTAATCATAACTTGTATCTTGGGAGTTTTCCTAGAGCATGATTCCAGTGGAAAATGATTTACAAATACAAAATCCAGCATTCCTGAAAAAAGGTTAATGTTCACTCACCTAAAGGTTGATTCCAAAATCGATTGATTGCGCGTACTTTTGAAGTAAGTTAACGTTTTGAAAGAATCTCTCGCTAAGAAAGCAACAATGTTTACGGCTGATATGCATCAAGAGAAGTATAACAGAAAAATTGAATTCTCTTGACACGGGTTGAACCTGGAGGATCTTGATCACGGGCTGACTATATCAGTGGACACTCGTCACGATGAGTAAATATAATTCTAGTATTAAACAATAATTCAGTCTTAGATTACACGGTGGAGTATTGATAAAGACTAGATGAATCCATGGAAAAGAGATAGGTTTGTATCGTTTTTTTCGTCAAGATCGTTAAACTTCTACAACTAGGTCCACAGTTCCCGATTCGGCTACGATAAAGGCGGATAAGAACTTTCAAATAATAATGTTAATCATTATTTAATCTAACTTGGTGTAATGGTGATTGACAACATTAATTTCGGAAAATAAGCATTCGCATATTTAAATAAATGTTTATAGTATAATTGTTTATCTATTTAATTGGATCAAGTAAATAAATAATTAATTGGATTTTTAAGCAAACATGCTTTGGAATTTTGGGCTGGGCTTGTGACATGAGTTGGCCAAAAATATCCTAGGGATAAGCCCTAGGATGGTCACAATCCCTCCTTGATATTGCCATTGTTTTTCTCTCTTTGGTAAAATAAAAAGAGAGAAAATCTCTCCACAAATATTGATCTCATAGATGAGAGAGATTGTAGATTCACTGTTGAGATATAATGGCTCAGATTAAATCCAATATGAGAGAATATCTCATAGGAGAGAATATCTTCCAAAAGGAGAGAATATCTCTAAAAAAGGAGAGGTAATATCTCAGATGTTATCTCTTTCCAAATGCTATAAATAGAGGTTGATGAGAAGATAAAGTTTAAACCTAAATTCAATAGAAATTTTGTGACTCCCACATTCTCTTGTGGCCGTATACTTTCTCTCCTTCTCTTCCCTTGGAATTGCAAATTTTGTTCCTAGAAAATAGGAGTGAGATCTCAAAGCATCTGGTTTCGAGATCTCGTGAGATATCGACTATGCCCACTTATATTTCTTACTCGTCTTAGAGACTACGTTTCTGAAGACTATAAGGCTATTCTCGAGTACTTAGGTTAGACAAAGCACGAAGACGGAGCACGCGTTGGATCAGAGCTTTCTAGTTGAGCCAAAATTCATGTGAGTGTTCTAACGACTTATAATGAATCAGTTGCTGAATTACTTCCGTAATATATATTATTTTAGTAAATATAGATCTTGTTTATCAATCATAATTATTAATTGGACAATGTGAGCGAAATTAATATTTTCCCACATTTAATATAGTTGCTAAGGTATATCAATCACCAACATTTATAAGGTCATACAGTACCACTGCCCCTTCAATATTATTTTATATTAATTTCATATTAACTCCCCTATTAATATGTTACAATATTAATTTTATTAAACATAAAATTATTTTTCTATATTAAAAATTTATATTAACTTATATTTATATTAAAATATAAAAATTAGGAAAAACATTGCTGAAATGCAATGTATATCACCTCATGCTTTATTACTTGGATTGTGAATAAATGAACCGCACGGTATCCAAAATTAAGTAGCGGTTTTATTTGGATGAAACAATGTGATTTGTTAGCTCCTCGTCAATACATTGTTTCTAACTTATTCACAAGTAACAAAAGAGTTGAGTAAATAACAACTAGAAGGGTAAAATGGTAATTTTATAAATCGCATCTAGTTAATGATATTCATGAAGGGTAAACATAGATAACATCTAATGGATCCACTCAATATAATTAAGTCGAATTTGAGTAGAAAATTTGAATCAAGAGATTCTCAATGTCAACTCTTTAGTGGAGTCAGTTGACATAAAACTAATACTCGGAAAAGGTTTGTGAACTTTTGAGTCCGAGTATAGAAGTTCAAGCTTTTTTCATTTGGATCCATAAGGTCGCTATTATAGGTCATTAGAGTAAAATTGTTAAACTGAAAGTTAAGTCAAAATAAGTTCAAATGTTGAACTAGACTTTTTCTCGAAAAATGCCTAAAGGGTATTTTTGTCCACATGGACATAAAATGATGTGAATGTCAAAGTAAGATTTTGAATATTTTCATATGATAAAAATATAAATAATTTTCTAAAGCCGAAAAGTCGTTTGAGGTATTATGAAATTAATTTCATTATTGTGTAATAATAATTCTACAATGGGTATTTTAAGAATTGTCTTAAAAAAATAAAGAAGTATCTAAATGCCCCTTCTCTAGCTATAGAATTCGGTCAAGACACATCAAAGCAGAAGAAAATTATTTCCTTTTATTTATAAGGATAACTACCCCAAAGGAAAAGAGGAAATGAATTTCCTTGAGAAGAAAAGTCGTTTGAGGCATTATGAAATTAATTTCGTTATTTGTGCAATTATAATTCTACAATAGGTATTCTTAAGTATTGTCTTAAAAGAAATAAGGAATCATCTAGATGCTCCCTCACCCTATGTAGAATTCGGCCAAGATAGCATCAAAGAGGAGAGTTTTATTTCCTTTTTTCTATAAGGATAATTACCCAAAAGAAAAAGGGAAATGAATTTCCTTGAGAAGGAAACAAATGTGCTAAGTGAGGAAACAAATTTCCTCACTAATGCACAAAGGTTGGCCGACCAAGTCTATGAGAAAGGGGAGAGAAAATAAACTATTATGTCATGAATGCATAATAGGAAAGGGTAAAATTATCATATCTTGATTTCTTTTTCCTATAAATAGAGCCTCACATAGATATGTGAAAAAGAAGCATTCTTGGTCTTGCTCTTTTTATTCTAACCAACCATCCTCTCTCTCTATAGAAATTATTTTTTATTTTAGTCACGATTACAAGTCATTAGAGTAAGATTGTTAAACTAGAAGTTAAGTCAAAATAAGTTCAAGTGTTGAACTAGACGTTTTCATGTAAAATGTCTAAAGGGTATTTTTTTCCACATGGACATAAAATGATGTGAATGTCAAAATAAGATTTTGAATATTTTCATATGATTAAAATATAAATTAGTTTCTAAAGCCAAGAAGTCCTTTGAGGCATTATGAAATTAATTTCATTATTTGTGTAATATTAATTCTACAATGGGTATTTTAAGAAGTGTCTTAAAAGAAATAAGAAAGCATCTAGAACCTCTTCCTTTGTAGATGATATTCGGCCAAGAATCATAGAGGAGAGAGAGAAAAATATCTTATTATTTTGAGCATTATTACATATTGGTAATTGCCCAAACGAAAAGAGAAAATGAATTTCTTTGAGAAGGAAACAAATTTGCTAAGTGAGGAAACAAATTTCCTTCACTATTGCAAAGGGATGGTCGGCCATGTTGATAGAGAAAGGGGAGAGAAAATCAAATATTGTGTCATGAATATACAATAGGAAAGGATAATTACCCTTTCTTGCATTTCCTTCTCCTATAAATAGAGACTCACATTGAGATGTGAAAATAAGTTTTCTTTATTGTTCTCTCTTGTATTGGTCGACTCTTTCTCCCTCTTCTCTCTATTTTTTTTTTTGACACCTAAGTCCTCATTAGACTTAGTATTAAATTAGCCTTTAGCTCATAAACTTGTTTTTGAGTTATTGTGTTTAATTGTGTCCAGACACAAATCCTTCAAACACTCTATTGACGAGGAATTAACAAGTCACATTGGTATATCCAAATATAGTCGTTACTTAATTTTGATACCGCGCGATTCATTTATTCACAATTCAAGTAATAAAGCATGAGGTGATATACATTGTATTTCAGCAATCTTGTATATGAATTTCATATCTATGAGAACTTCAGAAAACTGGTTCATGACATCTTCATAGTTTAATATCTCACCAATTAGTCTAGTCTAGATAACTTAGTGGACCTAGAATTTAACTTTCTCAAATGAGAATATGTAAGTTATGAAATGACATGTCTCATTTCAAGATTTAGGTAAGTATGATGCAATTCCTACATAGTTACCTTGAGACAGAAGAGGTTAAATGGTTTGTTCGTACTTTGTCTTTAAAGGTGCACTGGTCAATTCAGTATCTTCGGAAGATAAACTAGAAGAACTATAGAGTTCATAACTATTTATGCCTCGTAACCAGACATCATAGATTCTTCCAACAATCATACTAGAATCAATAATCCGTTGATTTTTAGATTGTAAATATTTTGTTTTAACTAAACCATGAAAAGTTTGTTCACGCAAATCTACATTTGTTTCTTCATACATTGTTAGGTTTGACTAAGGACTATTACACTATTAAATATCATAAATCTTCAAACAAACGAAAAGTGAATTAATGAACGTTTCAACTTTTATTAATTTAATCAACAAATTATAATAAGGACTCATGAGAGATTTATATTACATCGATATGCAAATAAATAATCTTCTTGTGGGCATCTATGTCAACACCTAGATCCCATAATAATCACTTTCCGGGCCCAAAAAAGACTTTTCCAAATTGAGGAAACCTTGTAGGTCCGATTTGACACAAGAATCTGAGAAGTAGCTTTCTTTTAGGATTCGAGAAGCGAGGGAATTTGAAAATCAAATAACCTGCCACACACTTTTTTCTGGCAAGGCTCGGTTGAAGCTTTCCAAATCCCTAAAGCCCATGCCACCTTTTTCCTTCCGGGAATATACTTTTTCCCATTTTCTCCAATGAATCTTCTTCTTATCCTCATCTCCACCCCACCAAAACTTGGCAACTCGCGCGTGAATATCGTCAATAAGTCCTTAAGAGATCTTAAACACACACATAGTGTAGCTCGGAATGACTTGAAGAATAGTCTTGATGATAACTTCTCTTCCGGCATAAGAGAAGAAAGTTCATTTCCAAGCTCTAACTTTCTTTCATATCCTTTTCTTGATGAACTTGAACATAGCCGTCTTGCTTTGACCCATAAACATCGGGAGGTCGAGGTACTTATTATGATTTGGTGCAACCACAACTCCAAGAGCCCTACCAATACCATCGGCACGATCCACCTTCGAATTTTTCCCAAAACAAAGCGTGAACTTGTTGTAGTTCACCACTTGGCCGAAAGCACGCGAGTAGATCTCAGGGCACTTCTTCACTTCATCTCCCTCTTTACGGTTAGATTTAAAGAAAATTAAGCTATCATCGGCGAAGAAAAGATGAGAAGCTCTCACCCACTGTCTTTCGAATCGGACGTCGTTGATGTTGGCAAACATGCCCACAAGAAGATTATTTATTCACATATTGATGTAATATATTAATCTTTATAAAGTCCTTATTGTATTTTGACGATTAAATTAATAAAAGTTGAAACGTTCATTCACTCCTTTTTAGTTTGATTGAAGATTTATGATATTCAATAGTCTTATATGTTGGAATAGGTCTAGGGTTAAAGAAAAATTTAACATTAATCAAATAAATGGCGGAATTTAAAAATTTCTTTTTCAAGTAAAATAATTTTACTAACCTAGAAAAAGCATATACATGTTATACATTAAAATCATTATTTAATTTACTAGAACACGAACCTTTCTATGAAGCTTGATCTTGAAGCGTCTCGAGAAGGTAGATCCTCTTCCTTGGCTCGCTCGTCACCTTCGCACCTAGTCTTGAACTCGAGAAACCTAAGATTTCTATTACATGAGTCAATAGAGGTTTTGGAAGGATTTGTGTGTGGGCACAATTAAACCATATGAACCAAGAACAATTCTTGGATCATAAGCTAATTCTCTAGATTGAATGTGAATCTAGGTGCAAAATAAGAAGAGTATTTTGTAGAGAGAGAGAGGGGGAGGATCGGCCACAATAGGGAGAAAAGAAGAAAAATGTTTAACCTTCACATCTCTATGTGAGGCTTTATTTATAGGAGAAGGAAAAATCTATAAAGGTCAATTATTCATTCATGAATGAATAATGTATCCATGACACAATATTTGATTTTCCCTTCCCCTTTCCCTCGTTGTTTGGCCGGCCATGATGTTGCATTAGTGAGGAAATTTGTTTCCTCACTTAGCACATTTGTTTCCTTCTCAAGGAAATTCATTTCCCTTTTTCTTTTGGGTAATTATCCTTATAAGAAAAAAGGAAATAAAACTCTCCTCTTTGATGCTATCTTGGCCGAATTCTACATAGGGTGAGGGAGCATCTAGATGATTCCTTATTTCTTTTAAGACAATACTTAAAAATACCCATTGTAGAATTATAATTGCACAAATAACGAAATTAATTTCATAATGCCTCAAACAACTTTTCGGCTTTAGAAAGTAATTTATATTTTCATCAAATGAAAACATTCAAAATCTTATTTTGACATTCACATCATTTTATGTCCTTGTGGACAAAAATACCCTTTAGACATTTTCCGAGAAAAAGTCTAGTTCAACACTTGAACTTATTTTGACTTAGCTTCTAGTTTAACAATCCTACTCTAATGACCTGTAATAGTGACCTTATGGATCCAAATGAACAAAACTTGAGCTTCTATACTCGGACTCAAAAGTTCACAAAACTTTTCCGAATATTAGCTTAATGTCGACTGACTCCACTAAAGAGTCGACACTGAGAATCTTTCGGTTCAAATGAATTTATTTTCTACTCAAGTTCAACTTAATTAAATTGAGCGGCTCCATTGAATGTTATCTATGTTTACCCTTCATGAATATCATCAACTAGTTGAGATTTACAAAATTACCATTTTACCCTTCTAGTTGTTATTTCCTCAACTCCTTTACTATTTGTGAATAAGTTAGAAACAATGTATTGACGAGGAGCTAACAAGTCACATTGTTTCATCCAAAGTCGTTACTTAAATTTGGACACTGCGCAGTTCATTTATTCACAATCCAAGTAATAAAGCATGAGGTGATATACATTGCATCTCAACAATCTTATACATGAATTCCATATCTATGAGAACTTCACAAAGTTGGTTCATTACATCTTCATAACTTAATATCTCACCAATAGGCCTTGTCTAGATCACACATTGGACCTAGAATTTGACTTTCTCAAATGAGAGTATTAATGCTATGAAATGACATGTCTCATTTCAGGATTTAGGTAAGCATGATGCGATTCATACGTAGTGACCTTGAGATAGAAGATGTTAAATGGTTTGTTCTTCTATTGTCTCTAAAGGTGCACTGTTCAATTTAGTATCTTCGAAAGATACACTGGAAGAACTACAGAGTTCCTAACTCTTTATGCCTCGTAACCAGACATCCTAAATTCTTCCAACAATCATACTGGGATCAATAGTCCGTTGATCTTTAGATTGCGAATATACCTTTTTAGTCAAACCATGAAGAGTCTGTTCACGCAAATCTACATTTGTCTCTTCATACATTGTTAGGTTTGATTAAGGACTATAAGACTATTGAATATCATAAATCTTCAATCAAACTAAAAAGGAATGAATGAACATTTCAACTTTTATTAATTCAATCAGCAATTACAAAGATTTATATATTACATCAGTATGTAAATAAACAATCTTTCAATAAGGACTTTACAAAGATTTATATATTACATCAATATGTAAATAAACAATCTTCTTGTGGGCATCTCTGCCAACATTATAGTCCTTAATCAAACCTAACAATGTATGAAGAGACAAATGTAGATTTGTGTGAACAAACTCTTCAAGGTTTGACTAAAACGATATATTTGCAATCTAAAGATCAACGGACTATTGATCCCAGCATGATTGTTAGAAGAATCTATGATGTCTGGTTACGAGGCATAGAGAGTTAGAAACTCTATAGTTCTTCCAGTGTATCTTTCGACGATACTGAATTGACCAGTGCACCTTTTGAGACAATAGAAGAACAAACCATTTAACATCTTCTATGTTAAGGTCACTATGTATGAATTGCATCGTGCTTACCTAAATCCTGAAATGAGACATGTCATTTCATAGCATTAATACTCTCATTTGAGAAAGTCAAATTCTAGATCCATTATGTGATCTAGACTAGGCATGTCTAAAGGGTATTTTTGTCCACATGGACATAAAATGATGTGGATGTCAGAATAAGATGTTGACTATTTTCATATGATGAAAATATAAATTATTTTCTAAAGTCGAAAAGTCGTTTGAGGCATTATGAAATTAATTTCGTTATTAGTGCAATTATAATTCTACAATGGGTATTTTAAGAATTGTCTTAAAAGAAATAAAGAAGCATCTAGAAGCTCCCCCCTAAGTAGAATTTTGGCCAAAACATGCATCAAGAGGAGAGTTTTATTTTCCTTTAATTATAAGGATAATTACACAAAAGGAAAAGGGAAATGAATTTCCTTGAGAAGGAAATAAATAAGCTAAGTGAGGAAACAAATTTTCCTACTTGCTTGAGTTGTATGGCCGGCCATCCTAAGAGAGAAAGGGGAAGGGAAAATCAAATATTGTGTCATGAATACATTATTCTTTCATGAATGAATAATTGACCTTTATAGATTTTTCCGTCTCCTATAAATAGAGCCTCACATAGAGATGTGGAAGATTAAAGTTTTGCCTTGTTCTCTCTTGCTCTTGACCGACCTCTCTCCCTCTCTCTCTCTAGAAAATACTTCTTTTATTTTGGCACCTAAGTCCTCATTAGACTTAGGCTAAATTAGTTCTTTAGCTCATAAACTTGTTCTTGAGTTATTGTGTTTGGTTGTGCCCACACACAAATCATTCTAAAGCTCTTTAGACTCTTGTAATAAAAATCTTAGATTTCTCAAATTCAAGACTAGACGTGAAAGAATCAAGCCAAGGAAGAAGATCCACCTTTCCCAAGACGCTTCAAGTTTGAAGACACAAGAAATGTTAGTATTCAAGTAGATTAAATAATGTTTTTAATTTATAACATGTATATGCACTTTATCTAGGTTAGTAAAAATTGTTTTACTGGTAAATTTTTTTTTTATATTTCGCCATTAATATGATTAATGATAAATTTTTCTTAACCCTAGACCTATTCCAACAGTTGATTCTCTCTTCGGTTTCTGCACCCCGCAAAAGGAAGAGAAAAGGTGAGAGCGAATAACTTTGTCGCAGCCCTCGAGTCGGAATAATATCTCCACAAATACTCTCGTTGAGGTTGAAGGAGAATCTAACGGATCTTACGCATCGCATAATGAGATTTACGAAGTACTCGACATATCCAAGCCTCCGAATAATCTCCTCCAAATAATCTCACTCGACCTTATCGTAAACTTTGGACATGTCGAGTTTAAGAGCACCGTAAAACTCGTTCCCGAATCTTCCATTCCTCATGGTATGAAGATCTTCGTATGATTTATTTGTTTTTAATTGATAATATGTATTTTTGTATAAATTATTAAATTATGGTTTAAATTACATATATTAATTTATAAATAAAATAATTTAATATTAAATTTATGTAAGGAATAGTTTAACTTTAAATTTGATTAAATACTATTAATTAACCTCAACTTGTTTAAATATTTAGGGTGGATTGCAATGGTGGTGTTGGGATTTAGCGGGTCATAGGAAAAAGGGTTTTGTATAGACTTATTTCACTTCTGCTTTCCTCTCTAATGGCTTCTTCAACTACCACAACTCTCTCAGCCAAAACCGAGGAAGATCTTCGCAGAGAGATCGACGAACTCCAACGCCAGCAGCGACAGGTACAGTAAATATCTCTCTCTCCCTCTTTCCCTCTCTCTCTTTCCCCTCTATGAATTCTGTCATTTCGATTTGGCTCGCGAATTCACAGATTTCGGAGCGGCTTCGGGATCCGAGAGGCCTTCGGAGAGGCCGATTGGGTGGTCCTGGTCCGCGAAACTTCGCCGCCAATGGAGTTCCACCTCGTCCCCGAGGTTTCGTTCGACCCGCCGTACGTAATCTCCATGAATTTTTTTTTTTAATCTATAAAATCAGATTCTGGAACAATATTCAGGGTCTAGGTTTCAATTTTCGCTTCTGAGCTGAAATGATGGAACGAAAGGAAATTTCTGTTGAGTTCTTATTTGGGCGTTCTGTGAATTGTTCTTATTAAGGCGGATAGAAACGAGGATGAAGATCAACCTCCTGCAAAGCGTCGGATTTCTTCCGCCGTTGTGAGGGTAAAGTTTTGATTCGATAATTATCATTTTCTATAATTTTTTCGAAACATTATATCTATCGTTATCATTCCAATTATATCCGCTTAATGGCTTTTAGCTGGAAGAAGGAGAGATATTGGAGGTTCCAAAAGCAAGGGAAGCTGTGAAGAAGGACGACCTGAATGAGAATGAAAGATCTTCTGGAACTTTGCAGCAGAGTGGCTGGTCTGGGAGAGATGGGAATCATAGAGCTCCGAAGAAGGTGAATTTTTTTTGCCTTTCTTGTAACGAAATTAGTTATTTTTGGGGATTATAACTTTGGCTTTGTTATCAAGGATTTCGACATCCCGAACATCGAGCACGTTCCGAGGGTGTTGCCTAAGAATGAGGACCCGAGCTTGGTTAATAGGAATAGAAGGATGTTGGGGCAGCTTTTGGGGACTCTAGAGGTATTTCTAAATTCTTTACTTCAAGTTTTTGTTTATATTTTCTGATGGGTGTGTGAATTTTTTATGAGCTTCTGTTATTTGTGTCTGTGCGTGTGTATTATATGCAATAGGAAACAAGTTTTTTATGTGGTTCATGCATGTGAGTATTGGATATAGATATTCACGAATGAATACTATTTTTTCTTTCAAAAGTACTAGTAACTGATATAAATAATAAGGCTAAGTTATGAAACAAGTTTTAGTTAGGTAAAATCTGTACAAGGGAGCTTAGTTTAGTTAGAGAACCTGTAACTCTATTAAAAAAAATACTTATGGGCTTTGTCATGAGAGTCTCTTTGAAAGAAAAGGGCAAAAAGGAAAAAACTGACAAGAAAGTTTGTATTTTGGTTAATTAACGTGATTCTAATTAGAGATTAATATTCGGTATCTGCTCTTTTGCTAGACTCGTATTTGATTGGTTAGCTCAAGATCCTTGTGAAACTGAAATTTAGAACCGACTTACCTGGCATTCAAGGTGTGTCAAAAGTTATAGTTTTTATGCTTACTTCTGTTTTCTTTGGGCTTCTGCAGAAATTCAGGAATGAGGATAAGAAGCTTTCAGGGACCGAGGCATTTATGCGCAGATCAGATTCCTTACAAAGAGTGAGTAAAATCTGTTCATACCTTTCGATTACTCACTTGGTCTGAAACCGTGATGTGAGAGGCTCATGTCCCTCGTCTTCTTCATGAATCGCTTATCTATTAATAGGCCGAGCAAAGAGCACGGGAAGAAAGTGAAAAATTAAGGCAACAAGAGCGTGAAAAAATTGCAGAAAAGCGGAGAAGAGATATGGTATTATACCCTATCAATTACATATCCAATCACTCCTTTGTGTTGTGAAATCTTTAAAGATTTAATTTAGGTCATGCGAATTGTTATTACTGATAAATGCTATCGTATCAGACTCTGCGGGCTCGTGTTTCTGCCAAGACCGAAGAGAAGAAACTGGAGTTGCTGTTTCTTCGGTGGACCGAGCACAACGATAAACTTTCGAATTTCATAAGGTAGGAAATCTCTGGTATTGGGTTTCTGGTGCAAGTTATTTTTTCACATCATATTTTACTAACATCTGTTATGTTTGGCAGGTTATTTTTATTTTTGGCCCAAAAGTGTCCATATTCACATTTTATTGAGACGAAGATAAGTTTCCGTTCATTTGCATAGTTGTGTCGAAGCAGCTCGATGAAGGAAGTTTCTTGCCTTATTATAATAGCATGTTCTTAGGTTATATATAAAATAAACATCTCTTTTCTTGAACTCGTTGACTCAATTTATGCCGTTCTGGACTTTGCCTTTTCAGGACTAAGGCAGAACCTTCAATCTATTATCTGCCGAAGAAACCATTAGACGAAGATCCATCCGTTGCCAAGCAGAGAAAAGAGCAGGTCAGTGTACTGGTGCTGTACAAGGATAGTTAGTTTGTTTCCTGTGTGAAGTGTTTTATAATGTCAACATGTATAACCACGAGGTTGCTAAATAGATAAAATAGTATACCCTCAACTCAGATTCTGTGATCTATTTTATCATTTGAAATCCTAATAAACCATGACAACATCACTAGTTACGAAATTTCATCTTGATTTAGTGTTAGATCTTGAAGGGTAAATTAGCAATTTAAATATTGAATTCCGTTTTATCTTATTTAAATTTAGTATAAATAAATCACTATGCTAGGTTTGTTACTAGAGGAGTTGCCGAATTCATAATTGTACTTTTCTTGGTAGTAGAGTAATGTAAATTGGATAGATTGGTTCACCTTTCGAACTGACCTTGTTAATCATTAACATTATTGACATGTGTCCTTGGGTCGTATAATTTAGTTATAAACTTGAACACAAGTTTCCAGTGACCAATATATATGCGAGAACAATGAACAAATATTCAAGAATTTCGATGCCAAGCTAGCAGATTGGCTATTTCGACTAATTAACAAAACATTAGCTATATTCAAGTCCCATATGTCTACGTTGGCTAATTACTCAATTTCTTATATATGTATAATTGTATATATACACGCATATATAATGAATGATATGTTTAGGCGTTTGAGGAGTGGAGATCAGCAAGGAGAGAGGAAGTGACGCAGTACGAGAAGCAAGTGGAGGAGCAATATCTGGCGAACGTGGAAAAGGAGTTGGAGAGGTGGCAGAACGCTCGGAACAAGAAAGCGAGCAACGACGCTACGACGATGAACTTGAACTTGCAAGAGACGATGGACGCGGAACTCGACACCCACAGGCTCGAGCATGGCCCCAAAAAGAGAATGCTCGAGACTGAACAGGAAGACGATGTCGATGACATCAACGCCACCGAGGATGACATCATCGACGACCTTCTTGACGAAAAGACCCACTAGTCCAGCTTCCTCTCTTTTGTGATTTTCTGTAACACAGTTTTTTTTAAATTTTATTTGTGGGTATTTTTTATAGGTAGATTTATTTAGTGCAGGTTGTATGGAGAGATTTAATATGCTAATGTTAACTTTACTTGCATCTGTGACGTCTTCATTCCTGTTCTATGTTTCTGTCATTCTTTGTGTTTTCCCTTTTTGAAGTTTGATCTCCATTGTTTTTCAGTTTTATATGTATTATCAGGTTTCTTCCTTATGTGAAGAATTTTTTAAGAGCTTTATATGATGTTAGATTGATTATTTTGGTGCTTAGCATGAGTTTTCAGATGCACATTCCTTTTTTCTATTAATCGGAAATCGGAACAAAAAAAACATAGGATAGGCATGAAAGAATGTCTGCGCCGGGTTATAGGTGTCGTTTCACTCAAAGCCGTCGTTTAAAATAATATTTAAGAGGAACCGGTCTCCATTACAGAGCAAAAGGGCACGTAATGACATTTCCTCTTAAGGCCCTCCGGAGGTTAATAAAAGAGGGCAGACCGGAGATTGTATTTTTACAGGAAACAAAGATCAATGAGAATTAAGATGCAAAGTCTTAGAATGAAGATGAGATTTTGGGGAGTTGCGTCTAATAGTAAAGGAAGATCGGGAGGTTTGTGCTGACAGTGGAGAAGGGGCATTCATGTAGATATCTGGAAGATAGAAGAAAATTTGTTCTGGGGTATTAACAGGGGAGAGAAAAGAAGCGAGGACTGGGATTTATTCGCCGTGTACGAAATCCCATACAAAGACGATCGAGAATGCTTATGGGATTCAATGACCAACAATATCAATAGCTCGAACAAACCATGGTGTCTGATAGGAGACCTTAATCAATTTTGGGGCAAGAGGAAAAAAAAGGAGGAGTCCGATGCAACTGGAACACGAGGAAAATCCTCAGGAATGTGCTTAGATCGTCAGGACGGGTGGACCTTGGTTCTTGCGGAGGCTCTTTCACGTGGACCAACGCGCAAAATGGTCCTGAACGCATTTCGGAGAGACTTGACAGAGCTATTGTGAGTCCCAATTGGTTGAGTATATTCCCTAATTCGGGGGTTAAATATTTCCCGATCCTCGCGTTAGATCACGCTCCGATCTTGTTAGATGGGTTCATATTGGAGGAGAAATGGCATAGACTATTCAGATTTTTCGAGGCGTGGGCCGAGGATGAAGAATGCCAGAACGTTGTTGCTAAGACGTGGAAGTCAGAAGCAGGTCCTCTGATCAGCAAGATCAAATCAGTTGGGCTTTCTCTGAAGAAATGGAAAAGCTCTCAATGGCGTGAGAAACAAGGTAGAAGACATGAGTGCTTAGAAAAACTTAAGAAGATCCAGAATTCTACGACGATTATCGGAATGAAGAAAAAACTCTAAGCGGGAATTAATAGATCTGGATAAAAAAAAACACACGAGAGTGTTTGGTGACAAAAATTCAGAGAAATATGGCTGAAGAAAGGCGACGACAACACAAAGTCTTTTCACGCTTCTATGATCATCCGTTGAAAAAGAAACTTCATTGGGCGCCTAAAAGATGATGAAGGTCATTGGCTTAAGACTAGGGTTGACATTCGTCACTATCTGCAAAATCTCTACGGGAAGGTATTTCACTCGGAAAGTCTCCAATTTCCCTATGGTTCTAGAGGGCTTAATCAGCCTTGAGATCACTCCCGAAGAAAAATGATGATGTAGAAGATTCTCGCAGATACATAAATTAAAAAGACAGTGTGGGGGATGCACACTCTCAAAGCCCCGGGGCCGGACGGTTTGCAAGGCGTCTTTTTTAGAAGCTACTGGGAGATCGTGGACAAGGATATTGTCGAATGCGTTCAAGATTTTTTATACCTCGGGTATCCTGGTCAATGATATTACTTATGTGCATATCGTTCTGATTCCGAAAACTTTGGGAGATAACAATTTTGATAATTTTAGGCCCATAAGTCTCTATAATTTTGTTTTTAAAGTAATCACAAAATTATCACAACCTGCATTAGGGAAATCCTGGACAAGCTGATCTCTCTGTTCCAATCGGCTTTCGTCCCGGGAAGGTGGATTACTGAGAATGTCATCCTTGCTAGAGAAGTAATCACGACTATAAAGAGAAAGAAGGGTAAAAATGGTCTGCTCGGAATTAAAATGGACATGACAAAAGCCTATGACAAGATGGAATGGAGTTTTATTCTCAAGGTGCTTCGATGTTTTGGGGCGTCATCAAAGGTCATCAATCTTATCAATTAGTGCATTTCAAAGGTCGAAGTTGCAATCCTGTTGAATGGAAGTCCTCTCCCTAATTTCAAATCATCGAGGGGACTTCGCTAAGGAGTCTTTCGTCTCCATACTTATTCATATTAGCTCGGAAGTTCTGAGCTGGTTGTTGCTGAGAAGTGAATGGAGCAGTTTCAATGGTATTAAGCTGGGAGAAGTTTAACATCTTTCTCCCACTTAATGTTCGCAGACGACACTATGCTTTTCTGTAATGTCAGGGAAGATGAGGTCAAAGTAGTGATGAAATATGTTACGTGTATGAGCTGTGGTCAGGGCAAAAGAAGAACGTGCATAAATCTGGGTTATTCTTCTCCAAAAACTGTGATTGCTGCGTGAAGTTGAGAATGTCGAAAATTATGGGGATGAAGGAATGCAATTCCGAGGTTACGTATTTGGGAAATCCACTAATTCTAGGGAGGAGCAGATCCATTAGTTTTGAAAGCCTCAAGAGAAAGATTCACAAACTAGCATAAGCGAATGCTTTCACTCACTAGCACAATGTAGAGATTCGACTTCCATTGAGGGAAGTTATGTCCTGTCAGGACGTCTTTCGATAACAAGGACATGGTAGGGTTCAACATAATTACTAAAACATAAAAAGAACTCTATACGCAATATGAAAAGAAACAAAATATCAAGACATTTCAGAAATAAAAACATAATGCATAAGCACGGGGAAAATACTAATCTTTGAAAAGACCTAGTTTTTATTATCCACGGTAATCACCAATAGCCACAGCCGTTCCACTATGATGGCGTAATGGAGTGCACCTATAGGTAGTGAACATGTACCCTTCATATTAGTGAGCAATCACATTTCATGTACCCTTCATACCTATGCTCACTAACTACAAATTTATAGGAATACTTTGGCCATATGAGCAACCACCGGTTGGTTCATACATGAGTCTACCCAACATTCTAGTGAGAAAAGTCTAGCCCTATGCACTAACTTAGCTAGTACACGCAGAGATCAACCCTCCCACCTATCATCAGAAACACAACATTGGTATTGGAATCAGAAAAGCCAGTCCTGAGGAATAGACCATCCGTCCCTTAAAAGGGAGCCGGTCACGCAGGGATCTTTCATCCTCACGGTGTTGTGTCAATGTTGGGGGCCTTAAAGACTCAACATACTTTTATTATTTTATATTTTCTTAACATTTACATTAATCTAGGTGATCCACTACGAGTTAACTAAATCATATTAAAACTCAAGTGTTACTAAACTACCCGTAAAAATATACGTTTCGATACAACTTAGTTATTAGGTATTTTGTGACATCTAGTCTTGATTAACCTAATAGTATTCCTTCACGGAAAAGCTCCAAGTTGAGAAGGTGAGACACTAGATCTTCTTAAATACGATATCTAAGTTATATCATATAATTCAACAAAGCAATTAAATAAACAAGCAAAGCAAGTATGGTTTGATTCGTGTTGATCGTATCCTAATTGACTTTTTATAAAATAAAACGAGATGAACCTAATCATATTAGTTCATGGATGATGGTCGAACACAATCATATGTTTCAACGGGAAAAATAAATTTTTTCAAAAAATTTCATTTCGTAACATCTTTGAAAAATTGAATTTGAATCTAGGCCCATCATATGTCCTTTTAAAAAATAAATCGATATCAAAATCATTTATTTTTCCATGTTTTAAATAATATTTAAATGAGTTCAGCCCATTTAAATAAATTAAATAAAACTTCAAATTAAATTAAATAAAATTAAAAAAATAGTTTTATTTTCGGATGGGCCTTAAAGCCCATCTGGCATCCGGACCCAAACCCAGATAACCCTCAAGCCCAACTTACCATGTTAGGGGCCGACCCGATTTGGTTGGGCATTTGTCAAGGGGCAGTCCTAACCCAACCCTATGCCTAAGCAACACATACCATGCGGCCGGCCCTACTCCTAGGAGGCTCTCGACCGGTTTTGCCCCTGAGGCCTGGAGGGCAGCCCTTTCGTCGCAGATTTGTCTCTTGCCGATCGTCGGATTACACCAATGACAATAATAATAATAATAATTGAAAATAATAAATTTTAGATAAAGCATATACCCTTTTAATTTCACGTTTACAAAAATTCTATTAAAGCGAGAACCAATAAATCTACGATCAACCACGAACAAAAATTCACATAACACATATTGAATTGTAACGAATTTCATATCATAATATAAATCCATTCAAACCAAATTTAATCACAAGAACGAATCAATTAAATTAATAAATCATCTAGCTCTGATACCACTTGTTGGTGAAACAAGCGCGTATCAGACACGAACAATCGCTCTGATATTACTTGTCGGTGAATCACACGCATATCAGACACGAACAATCGCTCTAATACTACTTTTTGGTGATTCATTCACATTACCAACCATATTAAATGCAGACAAAGATCAACTGCACTCACATTAGCCAATTAAAATGATGATTGCTATCAAAATCTAGATTTATTAATTTAATTCATTAATGAAAGAAATTCAGCAACCGATACTATAGAACAGGTTTATAGAAAACTTACGGGTTTGTGATCAGCTACAAAACGCCCTGATCCAATGCGCACTCCATTTCATCTTACTTCTGAATTGACTTCGTTTCGTCCTTCCTTTGAATATAGTACTCGACAATGACACCGTAGTCTTCCGAAACGTAATCTCTGAGACGAATAAGAAAGATGAGTGGACACAATCGATATCTCACTTAGATCTCGAAACCAGATTGTTTCAGGATCTCGCTCCTATTATTTAGGATTGGAATTAGCAATTCTGGGGAATAGGGAAAGAGAAAATTAGGCCACCTAGAGAGAGAGACCGATTGTTTCAATGAATGAATGAGTGATTTTTCCTCTTCCCTTCTATCCTATTTATAGCATTAGTAGGGAGATAACCCCTAAGAGATTTTCTCTCAGTTCTGTTGAGATATTATCTCCTTCTAGAGATATTCTCTCCTTTTAGAGATATTCTCTCCTTTGGATTTAATCTGGGCCATTAGATCTCAACAGTAAATGTAAACTCTCTATCATCCATCAGATCAATATCTATGGTTGAGAATTTCTCTCCTAAGAGAGAAATCCAAGGAGAATAGGAGGAAAAAAGTTTGGCCAACCCCTAGGGCATATCCTTAGGGGATTTTCGGCCAACTCCCTAGGCCAAGCCCAATTCGAAATTCTCAAGCCTAAAAATCCAATTAATTATTTATTTACTTGATCCAACATTAAATAAACAATTATGCTATAAACATTTCTTTAATTCAACGAATACCAGTTTTCTAGAATTAATGTTGTCAATCACTATTACAGCAAGTGAGATTAAATAATGAACAACATTATTATTCGAAAGTTCTTATCAGCCTTTATCAGAGCCGAATCGGGGACTATGGACCTAGTAGTAGAAGCTTAACGAATCCGACAAAAAAGAGGATATAATCCTATATGTTTTTCATTGATTCGTTTAGTTTTTATCAATATTTCACCGTGTAATCAAAGACTGAACCCTTCTTTAATACTAGAATTATATTTACTCGTGTCCACTGATATAGTCAGTTCGTGATCAAGATCCTCTAGGTTCTACCCGTGCCAAGAGAAGTCAATTTATTATGTTATACTTCTCTTGATACATATCAGCCCTAAGCATTGTTGCTTCCCCAGCGAAAGTTTCTTTCGAACCTTAACTTACTTCGAAAGTGCTAGCAACCTATCGGTTATGGAATCAACCCTTAGGTGAGTGAACATTGACCTCCTTTCAGGGAGGCTGAATTTTGTATTTGTAAATCACCTCCCACTTGAATCATGCTCTGAGAAGACTTCCAGGGGAAGACTCCCAAGACATAAGATGTTATTAGCATAAATAGCCTTTTAGCGATGAGTTAAAGATTTCAGAGACATGATTCAGCGTCCATGACCACTTCAAGATTTAGATCAAGTTTCACTGTGACCATCATAGTGGCATTGGTTAGTGCGTTCTAACGGTGCTTAAACGACACATCTACCCCAAGGCCTGTCCAGGTTGTACACTTACCACAAGTGTAGAATGCTCCCACATAGTGATCAGTCTTCACTCATGTGTTCCACATATATGACTTTCGATATATTTTTTCAGTCGTATATCAGTCATCGACCTTGTTTTAGCACACCGCCCCAACACGTGACTCGGTTTAATACGGAAGCTATGAAAGATAGTTATTATTGATTCTAATTGATTGTTTAGAACTTAACCTACTAATCATATAATGCTTATATAATAATCTAATATCGAATTAAGTAATTATTCATACGTGGTCTTCTAGTGGGAAATATTCCTAAAGATTTTAATAATGCCTTTATTACCAACCTCGCGAGGTACATGGCGTCGGAAAAAAACAAGATGTGGGTGAGAATTTTGTCGGAAAAATATTTCCCAGATGGTTTTTTGTACTCGAATCTGAAGAGTGGAGCTTAGAGTGGTTGTAAGGATATCCTTAGTCAAAGAGAATTTATCGCCGCAAATTCTAGGGTTGTGATCGGATATGGCCACGACACTTTCATCTTCAAGGATATTTGGGTTTTGTCTTTGAGGGTACCTCAATTAGCTTCGTCGAGTCTCTCGGACACATCTAGAATGTGCTAGTTATTCCTTCCAAAATTGTAAGTCTGGGATCCAGGAAAAGTAAATAATATTGGAGATCTATGTATTGAAGTGGAAACCCTAAAATTATCCCCTCTCCCTAACCCTAAATATGACTGCCAAATCTGGCCTTCAACAATGAGTGGGAAATTTTCAATTAAGTCGGCGTATATGGAGTTAAAGAACCATGCTTTCGATCCACCTAATTTGGGCCAAACTCTGGAGTTTTGATTTTCATCCCAATTTTAAAATGATTTTTTGGAGAACCGACCATCAAAACTTCCTTACAGTTCTGCATCTTCAGAAGTGCTTACCGGAGTCGGATGCTTCTTGCGCCTTATGTTTTATCGAGTCAGAGTCACTGAAGCAAATTTTCTTCGGATGTGATTTAGTGGCCAGAATTTTGTCTATCGCGGGTCTGGGCATCCAATGGGATTGAGAGAGATGGAACTCAAGTGGTGACATTTTTAGTACAATTTTTTAATGTAACTATGCTGTCAACTGGAGCTTAAAAGCAGGGGAGGTTAAAGATATGCTTATTCATAGAGCCATTGAGATCTTCGATTGCGTCTGGTCTCTCAGAAATAGGATTACCCATCATAGTGAAAAACCTAATCTTGAATCGTTGATTGCAAATGTGAGATTAAAAATTGATGAGGTTGCCAGGAGCAGCTGGTATTCAGAATCCAGAAAAAACGAGTGAGATGACTATAGAAGTAGATGGTCAAAGTCAATATCCATACTTGGTTAATGTCAATATCGATGCTTCATTCAAAGAGGGGAGCGCCTCGGTGGGCCTGATTGCCAGAGATGACTCAAGTGTGGACCAGTCGGATCGATGCAGACTCAGAGGTGGAAGCAAAAGCGGGATGGGTGAACTTAATTATCAGGTTGTGCACATTTTACATGTATGACAGAGTAATCATTGATGAAGATAACAACTTCTTGATGTCGAGCCTGAGAGATCGGAGTTGTTGTCCAAACTGGAGGGTGATGTCTTTGTTTGCAAAAATCTTAAATGTTGCTGCTGAGTTATATTTATGTAATTTTCATTAGATTAGACGTGAGAATAATGAAGTTGCTCACAACTTATCTAAACTTGCTCTTGTATCCAACTATTCCGGCATGATTGCTGATGGGAAAGTTCCGCGCTCTATGCGAGACGTGGTGAATTTTGAAAGGAATGTAGATGTTCGTGTGCTCTCATCACAAGGGCGCAATGCCCGCGCGTGCGTTCCAGTCGCCTTCTTGCGTGCCTCTGTCGCTTTTAAGAAAAGACGTCGTTTAAGAATTTCAGGAGGGTCCCACACGGCACCGCTCGGTGAAGGGAAAGTCCGGCGCGTGCGTTACGATCGCTGTCTTGCTTATTGCACGCCACGTGGCACAACATTATTAGGTAATAATTTATGAACCCAAGATATTATAAATACAGTGTCACTAGGCCTGGACAACACTTCTCTTTCCCTTTTCCCTTCCACTTCTCTCTCTCTCTCTCTCTCTCTCTCTCTCTCTTCCTTCAACACCAAGCAAAGCACCGAGAGCTCTTAGAGCGAGAGAGAGAGAGAGAGGCGAAAAGACGAAAATGACCTCGAGAGATCAGAGCCGGAGGTACCACGCGACGGCGCTTCCTCCGCCGTCATCGTCGTCGTCGTCGGCGTCGTTCCGCGGGTGTTGCTGCTGCCTGTTCCTGCTCTTCTCCTTCCTCGCTCTCCTCGCGCTCGCCGTCGTCCTCGTCGTGATCCTTGCCGTGAAGCCAAAGAAGCCGCAATTCGACCTCCAACAAGTCGGAGTCCAGTACATGGGAATCGCGGCTCCCACGGCGGCGGCGGCGGCTGCTCCAACGACGGCGTCGCTGTCGCTGAACATTCGGATGCTGTTCACGGCCTCGAACCCTAACAAGGTAGGGATCAGGTACGGCGAGTCTAGGTTTACGGTGATGTATAGGGGGATTCCGCTCGGGAGGGCTTCGGTGCCGGGATTTTATCAGGGAGCGCACACCGTAAGGCAGGTGGAGGCATCTTTCGCCGTTGACCGGGTCAATCTTCTCCAGGCCGACGCAGCGGATCTCGTTCGAGATGCTTCGCTCAATGATCGGGTTGAGCTTCGGGTTCTCGGTGAAGTCGGAGCCAAGATCCGAGTTCTTAGTTTTGATTCGCCTGGAGTTCAGGTCAGTCTTCCCTCTCTCTCTAATTATCTCGCCATTGTTGCCGTTTTTTTTTTCTATCTCGCGTTTCGATACGTTTTTTTGGGGCTGTTGTGGTTTTTATTTGTTCGGTTGCTTTGCTCAGTCAGAAACTTCAATACCCATCTCCGTTTAAAACACAGTTCTCGTATTTCCGTAACTACCCTTGCACCTTCTCCGTATTAACACATTAGTATTTTGCACTTTCTATAAATAAAAAAAATTGGCACTAAATATGTAAATGAAAAAAGTGCTTATAATTGCGTAAAGCTTTGTCTCAACGCGGACTTTTTTTCGTTCTTCTTCTCAACCGTGAAAAGGCGCCAACGGAATTTATAACTTTTTTGTTTTTATCCTTTTCATTGTTAATTTTTTTATTGGAACTTAATATTATATTTTGGTTTGACATATGATAAGATATGTATATGTGTGTGTGTGTTTCTTTTTTATTTATTTTCCACCGAATTATTTCGGTAATGTATTAATAATATAATAGTTTTAAAAATGTCGTTTGTGTATCGAAATTGTCGTTTTCGTTTTAGTTGATACATTCCACATTCCTTTTTCTTCTTCTCCTCGCTAATGTAAATTTACTCTTGTACATGAACTTCCATTATTCTTCTCAAAAACAAAAAAACATGAACTTTCACTATTTGTGGCGAGAAGTTAAGTGTGGTGTGAAATAGAGAATTAAAAGGCAGAGCACGTTTCTAGATATTCGCATCGCTGTCCTTTTCCATGTATTTCGATTTTCGCTTGTCTGTTTCCAAAATGAAGTTTTTAACTTTTTATCATTAACGGGTTCAGCTCGGTTCTTTATTTCTTCGGACTTGATTATTTTTCCAGAAAGAAACAAATTTAACAATTATAATATTAATGATTTGATCACTCACTCAAAATTTAAACCTCTGCTCCTAAAAAAATCGAATGTTTTTACTATTCTGATTCTGTACATGATTAAAATGGTAAAACATAAGTTAATACTGGATAGAATTAAATAAATAAAGGTATTGCTGAAAAGTTTTCCATTTTGTTTTTTACTATCAAAGTTTTATTTCCATATGCTCGAGTAGATAGTGACATTGGAAAATACTAACAGACAGTGTCAATTCTTAAAAAATAATGCAACAAATGCCAAATTTTTATTTCCTTTTTACTTATTTAAAAAACAATAATAAATATCTCATGTTTATCTTTTACGCCTCGCCACGTGACTCTACACTGCAAGTGGGTCCAATCATGCCCAAAATAGTCTTCGTATATTAGTAGGCATAGCAAAAAATAAATAAAAAATTGACCCACGATTTATTTATTGATTATCCCTTCCTTTCTTTCTTGGGGTGGTAAGTTTCTTAAAGTGATTGAACCATAGCAAAAAATAGCAAGAATGTAACAAAATACTCTCAATTTATATTTTTCATGTTTTATGGGACTTTCTTTTTCCGTTCCTTTCTTTACATATGCTATTGAACCAATATGAATTATCTAAGTGGTGCTTGTTTTGTTTTTAGCTTTTTATGCGTTGGAATGGGATCTTTGTAGTGCAACTATTGTTTTCATCTTTTGCATTATTATCCTTTTCTTCTTTCCTTTTTCTTGTTGCAAAGATTAGTGTGACAGGCCAGTTAATAAAGTTCGAAGCTTTTTCTTTAGCTGAAGATGCTATTTGTTTAGGGTATTTCCTTCCCATACTTAAACTCGAAGATAGCTAATACGGATGAGTGGACATATTTAATAATGTATATAGTTATAGTACGAGCTCATAAAGATGCATAATATCTTGTACATTTAGGATATGAAGCCTTTTTCAGCTTTTGCATGACAAGGATATAAAAGTGAAATACAAAAAGAGAAAAAGAAAGTTGAAAACAAAGATGTTCCATTTCACTTTATTAGGTGAGTATAGGAAAGTGTTATGGAAATGTATAATTTGGTTTAGTATTATCAGTACTATTTTAACGGTAATTGAATTACAGTATTATATGAGTTCTATATTTAGCTCAATTTTTGTAATTTTTTAGTAAATGACCGATCCAATCAGTTTACATTTCTCTATGACCGAAATAGAAAAGGCAAACAAATGAAAATAATACGAAAATTTGATGTCACTTATACCGATTAACTATTAATAATCAATTACCAAAAACGTTGATTATATCTTAATCTCTTGTATTTACGTTGACTAATTCTCCAATTTTTTGTTATTTTAATGCTTTTGTGTTATTGAATTTTATTTGTTATAAAAACCAATTTTATCTATTCTTTTTAATTTAATTTGTGCCTAAGAAACACATATGTTCGTTGGCAGGTTTCGGTGGATTGTGCTATAGCCATTAGTCCAAGAAAGCAGTCTCTCACTTACAAGCAATGTGGATTTGATGGAGTAAATGTGTAGGTCTCACCAATTTTTTTAACTAAAATTAATTAATCTCTCTCTTCAATTAGAGAGGAAAAGAAAAAAGAAAGAAAAAAATGCATTTGCTATGAAATCCCCTGCAATTAGGTGGATCGGTTTCCGGTTTTGCTAAGGAAATAGCTAACCAATGTCCAAGAGAGAAGCGATGAGATCTTCATTTAAATTATTACTAGATAAAAAAAAAATCAAAGTTTCCAATATCAAAATTTTGCTATATTATTATTTGAAAGAAAAAAGAATTGCTTGGGAATATTTGTAACGTGTAAAAGTGAGAACTCAATGAGTTGGCCTCGAGCTCGAGGTGTTCCACGACCACCGGCTTAGTGTGTCTTTTCTTTTATAGGAAATTATTATTTTTCCGTAGTGGTTTTGGATGTAAATAAAAAAGTCGACCAAGGAATAATTGACATTATCTTTACGGTTAATTTAAAAATGAATACATAATATGATTAATATCATTGTGATCGGCTTAAAAATCATGAAGTTTCTCGCATTTATAACAAAATTTTATTTATGTATATTATTTCGGTGACCTGTACCGTTCCATAGTAAATAATCCTCATTTTTTGGGCGAAAATTAAAATAAATTGAACAAAAATGAACAATAGAAATGAGGTCTTGATTTGAGAAATTTACATGATTGATATTACAATACCAATTGAAGGTTATACACTTATAGGTCATATATTGATAACTAGGAATCTGTTATTCATGTGGAGATCACAGTCACATTTCGTAAGCGTAAATGCACTGTAGAAACTTTTTGGGCTGAAATGTTTATTCGTAATCATCTCAAATTAATTAATTTTTATAACAATTTGCTCTATTAAATTCTTTTCGGAAAGTTGTGAGCAGTATAAATATCAGATTTCTTTTTCTGTGTATATTTAAGTGTTGGTAAAAATTATGTAAACCACCTTCTGTTAGACTTATAGCGAAAAATTCTGATGGCAAAAGTGGATAAAGTGGATATAACTCGCATTTAAGTGAGCCAATATAATTCGTATGTATTTTTTGTTGCTTTTATTTTGTTTATTTTATCTGCATATTGTTTGTGAAAAAGTCGGGATTCTAATTTGAATCCCAACAGTTGGTATCAAAACTCGATGTAGAGTTCGGTTCAACAACGATGAGAGGCGAAGAAGACAGAAGTCCTGGAATCGGCAAGTTTGACGGAACCGATTATGTACTCTGGTGATTGCAAATCAAAGACTACATGTACAGTAGGAAGCTTCAACTCCACTGGGTACGATGCTCGATAAGATGGAAGAGGCAGAGTGGAACCTGCTTGACAAATAGATTTTGAATCATTCGACTGATAAGCACGTGATATATGTGTTTTAGAATATAATTAACATTGAAAAATCGTTAGTTCTCAAGTGTTTTAATGTCATTTTAGAGTGTTTTTTATTTTTTCAAAGTTTCAGGTCTCGTAACGACAAATGGACTAAATTTTGAGGAGCGGACAGTCTCAAGAGGCGTGAGAAATTTCTCGGAATAGTTTTTCGGTGACCGGAGCTCCGAACTGGTGGTTCAGTGAACCAGCCAATTCAGGGCGCCGCACAGACTTATAGAAGCTCTGCTCGTTTGCCTTTGCGGCACACGACTTTCATTGTGCTGCGCAAAAGCCTCGATAGTAGACTCCGACTTTTTTGTTATTTTTGAAGATCTGAGTCGTTGGATCTCATCAAAGGTCCAAAACAACTCCAAGAATTAGAAAACCCTATTAAAAACGCATAGAACTGAGATTAGTGACACTTTTAATATTGTTTTTAGTTTTCATTATTTTTTATGAGTTTTGGGAGATAAGAAGCTTTGAAGAACACTACCGACACTACTACCTCGTCATCATGAAAACAACTTTTATTCTTCTCTTTGCTTTGAACTCATGTTATTTTGATTAAAGTTTCAATAGAAATATTCATGTGTTTTCTACCTCTTCTTTCTTTGTTTGTTTTTCATATTGTCATGAGCTAAATTAATTAAGAATTATGGTCTAGTTAGTTAGGAGTATGATTATGGATTCGTTTATCATTTGAATTACTCATATGGTCAATCATGCTTTGCTTAGGTTACCTATATTATATGTTTAATGCTTGAATTCAATTCGCGACAGTGTTCATGAATCTAGGATTAGTTTAATGCTTGGGAAATATTAAATTAGTTGTGCCAAACAGTTTATCTACCGTCTTACACCTTTAGGCTAGAGATAGCTAGAGTATTACGGAATCGAAAATACGTTATTGTTATTAATGTTAACCATTGCTTGTTTAGGGATCGAGTTTGAGAGAAAATATTCTGGCATAAATTTAGTCTTGAATGATTGAGAGATATTCGGGAATATAAAAGAGTATGAACGTGATTAGTAAATTAAGAATATGTGAGTTGTGCATACGTTCGAGAGTCCAAACACATGATTAATTTGTGAACCTATAATTCTTCCATCGTATCATCGTTTAAGTTCGTTTTTTATATTTGTCATCGTTATTATTATTTCAACCATTTTGGGTTCAATTTGTGTTAGTTAGTAGTTTTAGTAATTAAGATTTGTCCTCGTGGGATCGACTTGTATTTCCAAAAATATGCTACTTAGGCGACCATGTGCACTTACATGTGTAAATATTACAACCGACTGTCGACGTCGAAGAACGTCGCTCATAACATGGAGAACATGAGTCAAAGCCACGACATGAATCAGACTCGAAATGCTAGGGGCAAATCAAAGTTGCGGAATGGAAGATCTCAATCCAAGTCTAAGCGGTCTGTTACGTGGTAGAACTGTGGCGAGACCGGCCACATCAAGAATTACTGCAAGACGTCGTTCAAGGAGAACAAGCAAGGAGCCAACACTGCAACTGAAGACTTGGGAGATGCGTTGCTGTTAACGGTGGACATCTCGATAGACTCCTGGGTACTTGACTCAGGAGCATCATTCCATAATACTCTCAATCTTGATATCCTGGAGAATTACGTGGCTGGGAATCTCGAGAAAGTCTACCTGGCTGATGGTGAGCCTCATGACATCGTCGGCATTGCGACGTCAGACTGAATATGGGAAATAGGCACGTCTGAAAGATCATGAAGACCAGACATGTGCCCGAGTTTATGAGGAACTTGATCTCGATGGGTTAGCTCGACAACGAAGGTTATAAATCTACCTTCGGGAATGGCTTGTGGAAGGTGACCAAAGGAGCTATGGTTGTAGCTCGAGGTCAAAAGACGGGTACGCTCTACACGATGTCGAGATTCCGAGACACGATCTTCGTGGTCGACAACACAGAGCATACCAAGTTGTGCCACTATAGACTTGGGCACATGATTGAGAATGGAATGAAGATACTGGTGAAAGGTGGCATGATTCCCAAGCTGAAGATAGTGCAACATCACACATGTGAGAGTTCATTCTCGGGAAGCAGAAGCGAGTTAGCTTCTCGAATGCAAGTAGAGAGCTGAAGGCGAAAAAGCTCGAGCTGGTACATACCGACGTATGGGTCCAGCTCATGTCCATTCACTCAAGGGATCTTGCTACCACGTGACATTCATCGACGAGTTCACAAGGAAGGTATGTTGGAATAGGTCTAGGGTTAAAGAAAAATTTAACATTAATCAAATTAATGGCGGAATTTAAAAATTTCTTTTTCAAGTAAAACAATTTTACTAACCTAGAAAAAGCATATACATGTTATATATTAAAATCATTATTTAATTTACTAGAATACCAACCTTTCTTTGTAGCTTGATCTTGAAGCGTCTCGAGAAAGGTAGATCCTCTTCATTGGCTCGCTCGTCACCTTCACACCTAATCTTGAACTCGAGAAACCTAAGATTTCTATTACAAGAGTCTATAGAGGTTCTGGAAGGATTTGTGTGTGGGCACAATTAAACAATATGAACCAAGAACAATTCTTGGATCATAAGCTAATTCTCTAGATTAAATGTGAATCTAGGTGTAAAATAAGAAGAGTATTTTCTAGAGAGAGAGAGACAAGGGATAGAGCAAGAAAAAAGCTTAAGTTTCACATCTCTATGTGAGGCTCTATTTATAGGAGAAGGAAAAATCTATAAAGGTCAATTATTCATTCATGAATGAATAATGTATTCATGACACAATATTTGATTTTCCCTTCCCCTTTCCCTCTTGGTTTGGCCGGCCATATACCTTGCATTGAGGAAATTTGTTTCCTCACTTAGCACATTTGTTTCCTTCTTAAGGAAATTCATTTCCCTTTTTCTTTTTGGGTAATTATCCTTATAAGAAAAAAGAAATAAAACTCTCCTATTGATGCACTATCTTGGCCGAACTCTACCTAGGGGGGGAGCATCTAGATGCTTCCTTATTTCTTTTAAGACAATACTTAAAAATACCCATTGTAGAATTATAATTGCACAAATAACGAAATTAATTTCATAATGCCTTAAACGACTTTTCGGCTTTAGAAAGTAATTTATATTTTCATCAATTGAAAATATTCAAAATCTTATTTTGACATTCACATCATTTTATGTCCTTGTGGACAAAAATACCCTTTAGACATTTTCCGAGAAAAAGTCTAGTTCAACACTTGAACTTACTTTGACTTAGCTTCTAGTTTAAAAATCCTACATTAATGACCTGTAATAGTGACCTTATGGATCCAAATGAACAAAGCTTGAGCTTCTATACTCGGACTCAAAAGTTCTCAAACCTTTTCCGAGTATTAGCTTAATGTCGACTGACTCCACTAAAGAGTCGACACTGAGAATCTCTCGGTTCAAATGAATTTATTTTCTACTCAAGTTCAACTTAATTATATTGAGCGGATCCATTGAATGTTATCTATGTTTACCCTTCATGAATATCATCAACTAGTTGGGATTTATAAAATTACCATTTTACCATTCTAGTTGTTATTTCCTCAACTCCTTTGTTACTTGTGAATAAGTCAGAAACAATGTATTGACGAGGAGCTAACAAGTCACATTGTTTCATCCAAATAAAGTCGCTACTTAAATTTGGACATTGCGCAATTCATTTATTCACAATCCAAGTAATAAAGCATGAGGTGAAATATATTGCATCTCAGCAATCATGTACATGAATTCCATATCTATGAGAACTTCACAAAGTTGGTTCATGACATCTTCATAACTTAATATCTCACCAATAGGCCTTGTCTAGATCACACATTGGACCTAGAATTTGACTTTCTCAAATGAGAGTATTAATGCTATGAAATGACATGTCTCATTTCAAGATTTAGGTAAGCATGATGCGATTCATACGTAGTGACCTTGAGATAGAAGATGTTAAATGGTTTGTTCTTCTATTGTCTCTAAAGGTGCACTGGTCAATTCAGTATCTTCGAAAGATACACTGGAAGAACTACAAAGTTCCTAACTCTCTATGCCTCGTAACCAGACATCCTAGATTCTTCCAATAATCATACTGGGATCAATAGTTCGTTGATCTTTAGATTGCGAATATATCGTTTTAGTCAAACCATGAAGAGTTTGTTCACGCAAATCTACATTTGTCTCTTCGTACATTGTTAGGTTTGATTAAGGACTATAAGACTATTGAATATCATAAATCTTCAATCAAACTAAAAAGGAATGAATGAACGTTTCAACTTTTATTAATTTAATCAGCAAATTATAAAGATTTATATATTACATCAATATGTAAATAAACAATCTTTTAATAAGGACTTTACAAAGATTTATATATTACATCAATATGCAAATAAACAATCTTTTTGTGGGCATCTCTGCCAACAAACTCCCACTTGACTAAAAGAAGATGAGAGTAGTCCTACATGCCTAATCCGTCTTGATATTGGTCGAAGACCTTGTTGGATAGGGCCTTGGTGAAACGATCTGCAAGGTTGTCCACCGTTGAGATCTTCTTCACCTCCATGTCTCCACGCTGCACGATCTCTCTAATCAAATGGTATTTCCTCTCAATATGCTTAGAGTGCTTATGGCTTCTAGGTTCCTTTGAGTTAGCAACAACCCCACTATTATCACAATAAAGTGTCATGGGCTCGTTGACATTTGGAACAACTTCCAAATACTTAAGGAATTTTCTAAGCCATACAGCCTCTTTGGATGCTTCACAAGTAGCCACATATTCTGCTTCCATGGTGGAGTCAGCAATGCAAGATTGCTTGATACTCCTCCAAACAACAGATCCACCATTCAGGATGAACACAGATCCAGAAGTGGATTTCCTGGAATCCTTATCCGCCTGAAAGTCGGAATCAGTATACCCCGTCATATTCAGGTCAGTACCTGAATATGTAAGCATCAAGTTACTAGTATTCCTAAGATACTTAAGAACATGCTTAACAGAAACCCAGTGCTCGGGTCTAGGATTTGATTGGAAACGACTAACTACGCCAACTGCGAAACATATATCCGGTCTAGTGCACAGCATAGCATACATGAGACTTCATACGGCTGAAGCATAGGAAACTTTTCTCATGTCCTCAATCTCTTGTGCAGTCTTGGGAGACTGGTCCTTAGAGAGTGAGACTACATGTCTAAACGGGTTTTCATTCCTCTTGGAGTTCTGCATGGCAAAGCGAGCGAGCTCGGAGTAGCATAGAAGATGAATTAGACGCTAAACGAGCGAGCTCGGAGTATGCGGATTCACTCTGGATTTCCCAAGATGTTATGGGCAGATGCAATCAACACAACTGCCTTCTTGATAAATTGAGGACCATCTGTTCCCTTAGGTTTCAACATTCTAGAAGAGGTCTAGAGCGATAAGAAGGCAAACTGTTCGTACTTGAAGGTGTTTGGTTGCCTATTATATATTCATATTGATGAGTTTGTTCGGAGTACACTCTACCCGAAATCTAAGAAGTGTTATTTCATTGTCATGGTGACACTGAGTTTTGCTATCGTATCTGGGATGTCGAAGAAAGGAAGATTGTTCAAAGCAGAAACTTTATCTTCAACGAGCTGAAGATATACAAGGACGAGCTAAAGGGGAGCTCGACGAGCAGAGCACTTGAGGGCGAGAAGTTAGCAATCAAGCAGAGAGACTTTCAGTCGGTCGAGCTGAATAATGACGCTCCTACGATTGAGGAGAGATCAGTCCAAGCTGTTGATGACAAGGCTGTTGATGACACCAAACTCGAGGTGAATCAGCGCACTCCGACGACCGAGCTTGGAAGGTCGACCGGAGTTATAAAACCGGTGTATAGGTTCTCCTCATCCCTTAACTACATCCTCCTGACTGATAGATGAGAACCAAAGTGGAATGAAGAGGCGATCCAAGTCGATACCTCGACCAAGTGGGAGCTTTTAATAAAGGACAAGATGAATTCATTGATCACGAATCACACTTGGAAGGTGGGGAAGTTACCAGCTGGGAAGAAAGCACTGCACAACAAGTGGGTGCATCGGATCAAGGAGGAAAGTGATGGAAACCAACAGTTCAAGGTGAGACTGGTGGTGAAAGGTTTCAAGCAGAAGAAGTGAATCTATTTTACGGAAATATTCTCTATAACCGTCAAGCATGTGACGATCAGAATCGTGCTAGGGTTGGTTGCCAAGAAAAATATGCATTTGCAGCTGATGGATATGAAGACAACATTTCATCACGGTGATCTCGACGAAGAGATCTACATGAGGTAGCCTGAAGGTTTGAGGTGAAGGGAAATGAGGAGCTCGTGTGCAAGCTCCAGAAGAGTCTCTATGGGCTAAAACAGGCCCAAAGGCAGTGGTATAAAAAGTTTGATAACTTTATGAAGCAAATGGAGTTTGGCAAATGCAAAGCTATTTCAAGAGACTTGAAGGCTCCTACGTGATTCTTCTTTTCTACGTCGATGGCATGCTTATCGTAGGTGCCGACCTACACGAGATCGACAAGTTGAAGGAGAGATTGTCCAAAGAGTTTGCGATGAAGGATCTGGGAGCTGCAACAGATCCTCGGGATGAGATAAAGAGAACTAAAGAGGCATCGAGCTCTCTCAAGAAGGCTACTTGAAGAAGGTAGTCAAGCACTTCAACATGGATGAGACGAGGTCGGTCAACACACCGTTGGCTAGCAACTTCAAGTTGTCCAAGGAACAATCGTCAATAACCGAAGATGAGTTGGCGTACATGGACACGATCCCGTATGCTTCAGCCATTGGAAGCTTGATGTATGCAATAATTTGCACAAGACCGGACATTGCTCACGCGGTGGAAGTTGTGATCATGTTTATGAGTAACTCGGGGAGATAGCACTTGGAGGCCGTGAAGTGGATCCTCCAATATTTGAACGACTGTTCGAGCTTGGCGTTGATATTCATGAAGGCTGAAGTTAGACTTCAAGGCTATGTCGACCTTGCCAATTGTGGTGATATCGACAACACAAAGAGCATGTCTGGATACACTTACACGTTCGGAGGGACGACCATTTGCTGGGTGTCGAAGTTGATCATCGCACTATCGAGCTGTGAAGTGGAGTATGTGGCCATCACCGAGGCCATAAAAGAGATGATATGGTTGCAATTATTTATGCGCGAGCTGGACCAAGACCATAACATGAGTCTGCTATACAGTGATAACCAAAGTTGTTGGCAAAGATGCCCACAAGAAAATTATTTATTTTCATATCGATGTAATATAAATATCTCATGAGTCCTTATTATAATTTACTGATTAAGTTAATAAAAGTTGAAACTTTCATTTATTCATTTTTCGTTTGTTTGAAGATTTACGATATTTAATAGTCTTATAGTCCTTAATCATACCTAATAACATATGAAGATTCAAATGTAGATTTGCGTGAACAAACTATTCATGATTTGCTTAAAATAAAATATTCACAATCTAGAGATCATTGGACTATTGATCCTAGTATAATTTTTGGAAGAATCTATGATGTCTGGTTATGAAGCATAGAGAGTTGAGAGTTCTATAGTTCTTCTTGTGTATCTTCCGAAGATACTGAATTGACCAGTGCACCTTTAGAGAAAATGTAAGAACAAACCATTTAATCTCTTCTGTATCAAGGTCACTATGTATGAATTACATCGTGCTTGCCTTAATCCTGAAATGAGACATGTCATTTCCTAACTTCAATATATTCATTTGAGAATGTTAAACTCTAGATCCAAGTTTTGTGAACTAGATGCACTATGTCAATGATGTATTGGTTATGAAGTTGACATGAGTATACTTTGTGAAGTTCTCATATATATGAAATTCATGTACAAGATTGCTGAAATGCAATATATATCACCTCATGCTTTATTATTTGGATTGTGAGTAAATGTACCGGCCGGTGTCCAAATTGAATAAATAATTCTTTTGGATGAAACATTGTGATGATTTGTTAGCTCCTCGTCAATACATCGTTTTTAACTTATTCACAAGTATTAAAGGAGTTAAAGAAATAACAACTAGAAGGGTCAAATGAGAATTTCGCAAATCCCATCTAGTTGATGATATTCATGAAGGGTAATCATTCGATAATATTCAGTGAATCCACTCATCACTAATAAGTAGATTTTTTAGTCGAAAATATATTCATTTGAACTGAGAGATTTTCAGTGTTGACTCTTTAATGGAGTCAGTTGGCATTAAACTGGACTTGTAAAATTTTGTGAACTTTGAGTCCAAAAGTCTTAGTTAAAGCTTTTTTCATTTGGATCCATGAGGTCACTATCACAAGTCATTAGAGTAGAGTTTGTTAAATTAGAAGATAAGTCAAAATAAGTTCAATCCTTAAACTAGACGTATTTTCCGAAAATAATATAAATGATATTTTTGTCCACATGGATTTAAAATGATTTGAATGTCAAAATAAGATTTTGAATATTTTCATATGATGGAAATATAAATTACTTTCTAAATCCGAGAATTCGTTTGATGCATTGTGAAATTAATTTTATTATTGGTGAAATATAAATTCTACAATGTGTATTTTAAGAATTGTCTTAAAAAAAATAAAAATAAACATCTAGAAGCTTCTCCCATAGGTAGAGTTTGGCCAACATCGGAGAGAAAATTATTGCCGAAAAGGAAAAAAGAAAATGAATTTCTTTGAGAAGGAAACAAATGTCCTAAGTGAGCAAACAAATTTCTCTCACTAACGCACAAAGGGCCGGCCATATTGATAGAAAAGAAAAGAGGAAATCAAATATTGTGTCATGAATACACAACAGGAAAGGGTAGTTACCCTTTCTTGTATTTTTTTTCTCCTATAAATAGAGCCTCACATTGAGATGTGAAAAAAGTTTTTTGCATTTGCTCTCACTATTTTGGCCGACCACTCTCTCCCCTCTGTTTCTAAATATCTCTTTTATTTTAGCATCTAGACCCTCACTTGATTTAGTGTATTAGCTCTTGATTCAAGACTCGTTCTTGATTCACAGTGTTTAATAGTGCCCACTCATTAAACTCTTTATACACTCGAAGACTCTTGTGATAAAAACTCTCGTGGTTGCTCGAGAATCAAAAGACAAGAATGAGCGAGGCGAGGCAAAGGATCTTCATCCTAGAAGGGTCTCAAAGATCAAGCGACAAGAAAAATGTATTAAACTCTTTTTCGTATTTACTATGTGTTTTAAATACTAACATGTTCATGCACTTTGTCTAGGTAGTAAAATCATTTTTACACGTTTTGAAATATATTTTTTATATTCTGCCGTATATGATATGATAATTAATTATTAAATCCTAGATCGATTCCAACAAAAGTGTCATTCAGTTGGCGAAAAATCCAGTCTACCATGCTCGGACGAAGCACATACAACTTCGGTATCACTTCATCAGGTTGACACTGGAAGATGAAATACTTGTGCTTGAGAAAATTCCAGGGAGTCATGATCCAACAGACATGTTCACGAAGTCTGTTCCTTATGACAAGCTGAAGTTGTGCGCAACTTCAGTCGTATTCCTCGGTTGAGGATCAGTGGCGCCACTCAATGGAGACAATTGGTGTGGTCCGTCTCCAAGTAGGAGATTGTTATCCATGTGGAGACAGTGCCACATCGAAAGCGTAAATGCAGTATAGAAAATTTTGGGCCTTATAAATAAAGGCTGAAATGTTTATTCTTAATCATCTCAAAATTGATTAATTCCTAAAGCAACTTTTCTATTAATTTTTTATTGAAAATGTGTGAGCAGTATAAGTCTCAGAGGTATTTTTATGTATGTATTTGGGTGTTGACAAAAATTATGTAAATCACTCCATGTTGATGTACAACGTGAATTGAACATCACCAATAATTCTGAAAGAGTTATAATATTGTTGAACTTGAGAAAGCTATACGTGGGCGCGTACATTGCGGTGCAAGGTATATCTTTCGTCATTCTATGTTTTTCCTCTATAAAAAGTTTCAATAAAACTGTCAAATGAATCTTGACGTTTTATTTTTCGATCACTTCTTCTAGTGTTAATATTAGTTGACGTTTATCTTACCTTGTACTTAACTTCTTCAAATTCTTTTGTTAACTTCAGTTAAAGTTTATCCGACTTTTGACTGAACTCGTAATTTATAACCATTTATAGTTTTATTGTTGGTTGGTTTGAGAAGTAAAGTTTATGTGATAAATTAGGGTAGTATTCAAATATTGGGATAAAATGAATTTTTATAAAGTGTTTCTAGGGCTTGTATAAGCGAAGTAAATCACCACTATTTATACTAGTTGCATTCATGAATAAACCGTTAAGATTTGACCGTCCAAAACTAATCCAACGGTTTTCTAGAATTTTTATCTTATCATCATCTTCTAATGAGCTCTAATCATTTTCCTATAGTTTTTTTTTCTTTATTATATCAAATTGGACTAAACGCAACACAATTTGTTAGCGAAATAAGATAAAATTCGATAGGAATTCATGATTTTTTTTTTCAACAAAATAAGATAAATCCGATGAAATTCGATGAAGGGATGAAATGAGAAAAAAAAATGTTTAAAGAGATACGAAGGATATATTTGTTCGAAAATGGATTAAAAATTTAGTTTGAAATAGAAGTATACATGTGAGACTAATTTTAATATTTTAATAATTATTAAGTCATAAATTTCTAATTTACAAACGGAAATAAGAATATTTGCAAGGAATTTGAACTTGGAAGGGACGAGACGAAAAAAATGGTAAACAAGAGCAATTCTGATTTTACTGTTCTACCCCCGCAATAAGCCGAGCAATTCAGATTACTGCGTTGTGTGTTTTGTGTTCTGAGAGAGAGAGAGAGAGAGAGAGAGAGAGAGAAGTGAGAGTTACGGAGTCGAAGCGAAGCCATGGATTTCTCAGCTCTTTCCGAGGCTTTGGATTCGAAATCCTTCTCCAACATCGCCGATATCTGCGACAATCTCATGCTTCAGGTGATCTCTCTCTCTCTCTCTCTCTCTCTCTCTCTCTCTATATATATATATATACATATCTCCCTGTCACCGTCTCAGTCTTTCTGTTCGTACAGGTCGCAGCCGAGGGTGTGGCGTTTCAAGAAGAATGGCCGTACGCGATTCACATCATGGCTCACGTATACTCTGATGATATGTAAGTTCTTCCGCTCTATTAACTTGAATTTTCTGGAAGACAAGAGGTTTAGCTGCTAGGGTTTTGACCGAGCTCGTAAGCTCACGAGCAAGCAATGTCAAGGTTTTGAGGGGGTTTTAGAGTTCTTAGGGTTTCTGAATCATAGGATATGACGAATTTTCGTGTTTCTTTAGAAATGTAATGCTACAACCTTTGAGGCAATCATAGATTCATCACTGATTTATTGTTTGGTATTGAAAATAAGCGATTTCAATCATCTGTGGTGTTTCTGACCTTTGTAATACAAGACATCTGAGAGGAGAGCATTACAATTGACTTGCTGAATACAGATCCGTTTCCTTTCATCACCATCAGGACTTTGAATATTTTTAAATATATTTTGCATATCTTTGGTTTCTGGGAATGGTTGCAGAAACAGTGCTCGATTTCTTTGGAAATCGACACCTCAGGTGATCAAAGAAACTCAGTCGGAACTTGTGGCGGTCTGGAATATTGGGCAGAAGTTGTGGCTTCGAGACTATTCTGGCGTGTATGAGGCCATTCGCAGCTTTGATTGGAGCCAGCAATTGCAAGGCCTTGTTTCTGCGTTTTCAGGTGAGTCAAGATAACAACTTTAGCTAGGATTTTTTGTTACAAGAAACTCAAATAGAAAGAGAAAAGGAAACAAGGCTCAGATAGGCTGAGACAAAGTAGTGCACATTATATATTGCAAGGCCAATCTCGACTGAAATCAGTCAAAGTATAAGATTGGAGTTGCGAAACTAAGGAAGATAACCAAAGAGTTTTCGAGAATAGTTACGAAGCACACATATACACTATATCAAAGAGATGTAGATCAAATTATTGCTATCTCTTGTTACTAGGTGAAATCCATGATTTTCACTCTCTTCAAATCCTTACGTTTTAAAGTCCGACAATTCATTTTGCTCTGCTCATTCTGTATAATATTTTTCCTCGAAACAGCGTTTTCTTATTATAATTATTTGTTTTGTTCTGCGAATACGCTGTAGTTGTAACATATGAATCCATGAATCAAGAAGAGCAAGCTTCAATTTTTTTTTCTAGTGTCCTAAGTCCTAACATCTCAACTGATATTCTCTGGTGATACCTTCATGATATGAAATTCAATCCCACTCCTTGGACTGGCCGAGGATAATCTTTTTTATTTGTAGTGAGATAATTTTTGGATTTTGGTTTGTACTTCCGATTAAGATATCTTCTTGGTGTGTGGACTCTCTTGCAGAACTTTACACGAAGAAGATGTTTCAGTTGTTGGAATCTGCGTATTCCACGATAAGTATTCAAGACACAGCCCTCTTTTTAGGAATGAGCGAAGATGTTGCCACAAACTGTAAGTCAATTTCTATTTTTAACCATTTAACGCTGGCATTTATATTATGCTCACACACATTTCTCTGGGTGAAACAAATTGCTTCTTGAGAGAGAGCTAAGAACAATTTAATTGAGACTCCCACAATATCTTAATCAGGCTCTTTCAGACCAGGCGAGCCTGATGCAGAGAAATTCCACCCAAGATATGTTGAGGATCCAGGATCATAGTGATAATGGAAATGCTAGTTTATACTTTACACTAATATCAAAAACCTTCCCTGATTTCGGTGACGGACAATGCTTCTGTTTACAATTTCCACTTCTCTATAATCGCTGGGAATTCACCAAGTATAGCTTTTAGGCAAATACATAATACAATTATTTAACTAACTAGCCAATATAAACATACACATTTTGGAAATAGCCAACGTTTTGTAAAATTGTTGTAAATGGCCAATGCGCTTACGTGGCAGTATAGTTATAAATTTCATTACCAGTTTGCCCTTTTCAAATTTGAATATTTTTTTTTTCGTTTTATTGTTAATAAATTGTTAAACAAACACCAATTTACAAATCCGGTATTTAATTTTTGGCTTTGGGGCAGAGTTGGTTTTGGGCGACAATGGTTAGTAAAATATTGCAAAACAAATGAGTTGACCATTTACAGAAGTTTTACTAAACGTTGTCTATTTCCAAAAAACACCTATGTTTATAAGATGATATTGAAACCAAAACATAGTCTTGATTGGTTTATGTCAATTCAATCTTTATTTTCCGTTGCTTGTGTAGACGTTGTAGAACAAGGTTGGATCGTGGACCCCGCTTCTCAAATGCTGACTGTGAAGAAGCAAGCCGTGGTGAAAGAGCAGAGACTAGACCCCGGTAAATTGCAGAATTTGACGGAATATGTGTTTTACCTAGAGCATTAAGCGTTCTTACCTATGTACCGGAATTTGAAGAACACAGTTACCGATTTAAAGCTTGTTTTGTTATTTGGATCTTCCTCAACAATGCCTACACTCTTAAATGTTTGTACAGCAGGTTATTATAATTAAACCATTCACATTCAATAGTCAATTTTTAAAAGCTGAAATTGACCTTTGTGTTTGTATAGATTTCATCTCCGACGGCACAAAAATAATGACGGCATTTTTTTATGTTGTCAATATAAGAACATAGTTGATTTGCATTATTATCAAATTTGCAACGAAAAGAAATGGTCTTTAGAGTTACATTTAGCAGCCTTTGACCCCCCTATATTTTTGTCTTACTCTTATTGACCATTTCATATACTCTTTTGACTCTTATATTTCATATACTCTTAAAACTCTAAAGTCTTGGAGCCAAGCATTTCAATTTGTGACAAACACAAGCTCCCTACCATTTTCGCTGCTTTTTGCGTCCAATCAAACTAAATCATACTTTTTCGAGAAACTATGATGATTATTTCACGTAATTACAGGTTTATGTATAATTCCCCCCATAAGATTACGATAAATATTTTTGGGCACGAGAAGATGGTAATAATGACGACCACGATGACCACCACTATATATTTTTGTCCTCAATCTGTTCTCTGACCGTTGATATTTTGACCGTTATAAATAAAGTGAGAGATATTTATCACTGCCAAAAGATAAACTCCAGTTTTGAATTTCCTTTTATACAAAGGTGGTTCTATTATTTCCCAATAATTCGAGTCTATCACGTATTTTGTGTATAATAGATATAGAAAGAGTATTTGTTAGTGATCTTATATCAAGAATGTTTACGTCGGTGTGGTTGTGGTATAAACTTTGTCTATGTAATTTAATAAAAAAAAAGTAGTTTTTCTCTTCTCTTCCTTATTATTTTTTAGAAGCTATGCTAAAAAATAATTTATTCTTCACTACACTTGGTATTTCACGAATCGACGATGAGTCTCCTTCCTATAAAACTATGATAATGAATAGAAGATACCAGAAGAAATATCTAGATAATGTAGAATAAAAACAAAGTTCATACAAGGACAAATTTTCGAGTGACGAGAATGTAAAATTCTTAAACCAAGAAGCTTCAAATAAATGAAATTTCAGTTCGGTATTACTATTCCAACTCCTGTAAATTCCAGATTAATATCTCCTTCTAGTGGGTTCCGATTCACCCAATGAATTATCATCATCGCAGCAAAGCAAATTACTTGAAACCAAAATTGAATATACTCATTTAAGTAATAAGATCATCTTGTAATACTCGTTTCCCTCGAAATAAACTTCTGAAAAGTAACCTAAATCCTCTCATAATAATCGTCGAATTTGGATAATGAAATAAGAAAATCTCACTTAAACTTCGTATACTATATATCCTCACAGAAAAGCTTATGATAAGATAAATTAAAGATCTACTAACTAGAAAGAAATGAAAGCATAAGGAAATACATAATCATTACAAATACTTTGGTCAGTCTTTCTCCTATGTCCGATCACATATTATATATACATACACAAGATCATCATATTATCTAAATCACAATATTTACACATTGAGAATCGCACTACGCATGAAAGAGAAACCTAAAAAAGATAATTATTCTTAATTCTTAATCTTATTCATATATGTATATATATAGAGCCTACGAGTGAGACAAGAAAGAAGGAAGACGATGAGGCTTGGTTAAGCTATAGATTTCAGACAAGGACTTGAACCTCTTGTTCCTTCCGGCGATCGCCGGACCGGTCCGATCGACGGCGTGCGATGACGTGGCGTCGCCGTCGCTGACTGTGTCCTCTTCTCGGCGTGGGTCCGAGTCGCCGCTGAGTTGAATGAGTTGCTCGGCCGCGTCGATCTCCGACTCGGAGAACTCGCCAAACTCGCTCCCCTTTCGTTTGGTATTGCATGATAAAGTTGCTTCTCGTGCCTTAGCCATCGTGTCTTTGCTTTTGCGCGTTTTAGAGAGAGAAAGAGGGGAAATAGCAGAGAGAGAGAGAGAGGAAGATATAAATAGCTTATATAGAACGAAATGTTATTAGGTCGGTTGTTTGTTCGTTGTAAATTAAAATAATAATAATATGTTTTTATTCGTAGGATATATAAAGTCAAATAATTTTAATTTAATTATGTTTTTGTTATCCTTTACAACCACGCTTCAACTGCGTTTTGTGTGAAGGAAAGGAAAACATTCAAGGAATATTTTTTTAGGGGAGCTTAATTTAAATTCCTACAAGGTCGTGAGGTCAATTTTTTTATTTTATTTTATGTTATGATAAAAAACTATAATACTAAGTGTTTTTTCTTCCATTGGGAATTAAGGTCATATTCTAGAATCATTTTTAAAAGAAGTTATATATAGAGATGAGTTATTCGTTAGAAAATATTTCAAATTCTTTTTGGTAAATAAATTATCAAAATAATAAATTAATTAACTATTTCATTTAATTGATGATTACGTTTAAAAATAATTTTGTACATGCTCATTTTTATCAAAAAATACGTATAATATATATAATTAAATAATTTGATATCTGTTAGCTAATTTTTTAAGTAGACAATACTTGGGCTAGATAAATAGATTGGTACACTTAACTATATTTCTATCAAACATTATTATTATAAATATTTGAGGTCGTTCTATATATAGATCTTGATATTAAATATGAGCAATATATGTGATAGTGGAAGGAAGATCTTTATATTATTTTATTTTATGAATATACAAGTATGAATTATCGCGAACACATCTTTTATAAGTTTTGATCCTATTCGTTTCTCATGGCAAATATCCTGAGAATCTGAAAAAAAGAAGAAGTTTGATATGGAGAAAGCTGCTTACAAAAGACAGAGAAAACGTTGTTGTTGATCAAGCTTTCTACATAAGCATGTTGGTTTATGTATGCGCTAGATTTCAAGCAAATACCAAAGAAATGCACTCGGATATTGATTATGGCAATCTCGAACACCAAAGATGATATCTCAACTCTATTTGGTTTTTGCGCTGAAGATTGTAAGAGCAATTTTGGAGGATGTTTATTTTATTTTTATAGTTGTTCTCAAATGCTTTTTAAGAAGCAGATGTTGTTCGAGTACGAGGTAAGCAGATGATAATAATATGAGTGCTATAAATATCTCAATTATGTACAGCACTCAAGAACTAGAAATCTAAACAGTTTTAAAGAGATCGTTCTATTGAAGTGTTACTTTTACCCAAGAAACACTTTGATCTTTGATCTCTGTATAACTAAAAAAATTGATTTTTTTTTTCAGTTTCTTGTCCGACCACTAGGCTCATTCAGTTTTTTTTTTTTTTTTTTGTTGACGTGGAAATAAAGAGAGGTTCTCTTAGTGATGTTTATAAGAAGAAATCTTTTTGTGAGCTTGAATATTTGGGTGAGATGAGATAGTGAGATTTAAATTCATTTGATTGTTGATACCAGAAGAAGGGTCCTTAAACCGTTCTCGCTTCTTATTAAGAGTTATACTCATATCTTTGTACCTTGGTTTAAGAAAATTCTCCAGAAAAGAAATTATTTGCGATCTGTGACTACTCTTGCTCAAACATGAAAATGACGATGTAGAAGGTTCCACTAAGCCTGTTCTGACCCATAATTTCTCTCAACAGATTTCAACACGGCTAAAAGCTAACATTAACTTAGTTTCCATATCATGCTTTTTAATTATATATTTAAGTTAAATATCATAAGCTTAAGTAACATTCACATCTTATTAGCTTTAATGGTTCGTGAAGATGATGAATCTGATAATAATGTAAATGCTGATGAAGTTCTTCGTAATGTTTCTGATATGAAAACATCCACATGTTATTCTCATGAAAAATCAACGCTCGGTTACGATTTGAACATTATGGACTCCATTTATGAAACCCAAAAGAGCTTGGTCACTCACTCTCGTTTCTTGGCTCAAATAATCAACACTGCTTTGCTCTGAAGATTAAGGTAGATACAACCACGGCTCAAAATGCTGAAGAATAAGGTACAATTTCAAGAATAAGGCCCATTTAAGTTACCAACAAAGGATTGGAAGTTACAAAATTAAGGTTTTTTAACTAAGATTTATAAATTAGCGCCTATTTTGAAGATTGTAAATATAAATGATAAAACACATGAAGAAAAAAGACTGTAAATATATAATAAAAAAATGAAATTTGAATGTTGGATTGAAGCCCAATGATACGTTTTGGGCCAAAGCCCATCCGAGCTTATCTGTGGCCTTGAGTAATTGAATGTTTCTTGTGTCGTTTTTGCCAATGAACGACATGTTTTGGTAGCTTCCCATCTCAGCCATTCGATTGAACTTGGATCCGATGGTCCACGTTATTACTTGACACACAGGTATAAAAGAGGCTTAGTGCCTCATTCGAACCCTAATCTCCTTCTCTCTCTTCTTCACTGTAATCACCGTTCCCATTGTTAGGGTTTCGCTCTTCTCTCCGAGATTCTGAGTTCTTGAGCGATCCTTGTGTGAGATTGTGTTTCCTTGTGTGAGACTGAGATAAGAACCCGTGTATTGCTAGTGTGTGTGTGTTGTAGTCGTGAGATTGAAACTTGGTGGTGGTTTGTGGTGGTACTGGTTTCCGATAGTGCTGACTGAGCTGCTCCGGTAGAGCTAACGCGCATGTAGGTTATTTGACCGAAGTACGGTAAAAAAACCCTTGTGTCTATTTTCTATTTCTTGCATTTCTTTAGGTCTGTGTTTCTTGATCGTGCATGCTAGATCTATTAGATTGAATGGTATTATTGGGTAAGATTCTCCACAGTGGTATCAGAGATTTTTTGTAAACATTTACCATCTGCTTGAAACTCTAAAATCGTCTTTTCTTGATTTTAGGGTTTGTACATTCGATCTGATCTTTTCATTCGTTCTTGAACATATTTTCTTATTTTTCTTGTGTGCTGGTTATTTCCTGTTGTTGCTCGTGTTCTAATTTTTTGTCAGGGTAATAATGGGAGTCGGTCGGATCGAAGTCACGACTTTTGATGGGAAGTCTGACTTCGGCGTATGGAGCATGAAGATCCGAGCTCTCCTCTCCATCGGGTCCTGATTGCTCTTGAGCCTAAACTGGAGACTTGGTCTGAGGAACAAAAGAAACGCAAAGGTGAGATCGACAAGGAGGCTCACAATCTCCTAATTCTGAACTTATCCGACGGGGTAATAAGGAAGGTCGTTTGCGACTGCCTTACTCCACTGACTCTGTGGAGTAAGTTAACCTCTCTGTATTCAAACCAATCTGCACCTAACTTAGCGTATCTTAATGCCTCCCTGTTTGCTTTTAAAATACACCAATAAAACTATTGATGAAAATTTAGATGAGTTCCTTAAAAGAACATTGGTTTTAAAAAACACTGATCATGACTTGAACCAAGTTAGTATTGTTATGATTATGATGAACTCTATCCCTGACAACTTTCAAGTTGTTAAAAATGCATTTCAATATACTGGTACTGTACCATCATATGATATATTTTGTTTTGTTCTTAAAACTCGAGAACTAGAACTGAAAAACCTTAAATCTAAATCTGCGTCTAACCTGTTTGTTAAAAACAAGAACAACGTTAATGACAAAGGAAAGAAATGGAAAAATAAAGAAAACAAAAATCAAACTGAAACAAGAAAATATTATCATTGTGGTAAATTTGGACATCTAAGGAAAAACTGTATTAAGTGATTATAAAAGAATAGGACAAATGGAAACAATGAAACAAATGTTGCTACTGCTAGTGTTAATGAACAATGCGTTGCTGAAGTTTTATATGTAACCTCAAAATCTAGGATTGAACAATGGGTATTAGATACAGGCTGCTCTTTTCACATGAGTCCTCATTATAAATATTTTCATAACTACTCTAAACTATCTGGTGAAACTGTGTATATGGGAAATGATAATACCTGTGATGTTGTTGGTATAGGTTCTAATTTAAGATTGAATGATGGAAAGATTGAAACTTTAACTAAAGTAAGACATATTCCAAATCTTAAATAAAACCCGATTTCTTTAGGAAATTTAGATGAATCAGGATGTAACTATAATGCAGAAAATGGAACCTTGAATGTGTTTAAAGATAATAGGTTTGTATTATCTGTGTCTAAGATTTCAGGGTTGTATCTATTAAATGGCTATACTTGCAATATTGTTTCTGTGTGTGATATTGTTACTCAGGTAAATCTGACCCCAACTCAAAAATGGCATTTGAGGTTGGGACATGTAAGCCAAAAAGGCTTAACTGCTTTAAGAAATCAAGGTATGCTCAGCAAAGACTCTATTTCTATTTTACCATTCTGTGAACCTTGTGTGTTAGCTAAGAAACATAGACAAAGTTTTCCTACTATAACTCATTTGTCTACTGGTATCCTAGATTATGCTCACGCTGATCTATGGGGACCTGAAGCACATGAGTCTCATGGAGGAAACAAGTATTTCTTAAGTATTGTTGATGATTCCTCTAGAAGAGTGTGGACCTTCTTGTTAAAAACTAAAGATGAAGCCTTCCTTAAGTTTAAAGAATGGAAAATATTTGAAGAAAATCAAACTAACAAGAAACTTAAAGTGCTTAGAACTGATAATTGGTTGGAATTTTGTAATGCTGAATTTGATTTATTCTATAAAACACATGGTGTGCTGAGACATAGAACTTTTAGATTAACTCCCCAATAGAATGGTGTTGCTGAAAGAATGAATAGAACTTTGCTTGAACTTATTACAAGTCTATTGTTTACCTCTGGCTTGTCTAAATATTTTTGGGGGGAGGCTTTAGCCACTGCCACGTACTTAATAAACGGAAGTCCTAACAGAAATGTGAAACTTAAATGCCCTATGAAAATCTGGAATAATAGAAAACCTGAGTTAGGACATTTAAGAATATTTGGTTGCACTGTTTATGCTCATAACAGAGATGGTAAACTTGACCATAGGTCAATTAAATGTGTTTTTCTAGGGTATCAACAACAATGTGGAACTAAAGGGTATTGACTGTGGAAAAAGGATCTAGAGGTGTTAAAATAATAATCAGTAGGGATGTTGTGTTTGATGAAAATTCATTTCCATGTAAAACTGAATCTGTCCTGGTTAACCCACCTGAATCTAACGATCAAACTAATCTTATTGAAGTAATGCCTAATAATACTGCTAACCAAGATCTTAACCCTGAACCTGAACTAATAATTGATAATGTTGTTAATAACCATCAAGATGGTCCTTTACCTGTTCAGGAGCCAGATGAAAATCTTGAGCAATCTGTTCAGGTGGAGCACCTTGATAGGTCAAACCAAGATGATTTGAAACTTATCAATTAACTAGGGACAGAGTTAGAAGAGATATTAGGCCACCTGCTAGATACTCTTATGTTGATCTTGTCTTTACTGCTTTAGTATCTGCTCATGAAACTCAAAATGTTGAACCTAAAAACTATCTAGATGCTATGAGTTCAAAGGATAAAAATAAATGGTATGAAGCTATGATAGAAGAAATGAATTCACTACACATTAATAAAACTTGGATACTTGTTAAGAAACCTAAAACATAGAAACTGGTGGAGTGTAGAAGGTTGTTTAAAATTAAAGATGGTCTCACTAGATCTGATCCATCTAGGTATAAGGCCAGATTAGTGGCAAAAGGTTATACTCAACGTAAAGGAATTGATTTTATTGAAATATTCTCACCAGTTGTTAAATTCAAAACAATTAGAATGATGCTTTCTATTGTTGCTTGTATGAATATTGAATTAGAACAACTTGATGTAAAAACTGCTTTCCTTCATGGAGAATTAGATGAGAAAATATATCTGAGACAACCTAAAGGTTTTGAGGATAATACAAAATCTGATCATGTGTGTTTACTTAAAAAATCTTTGTATGGTCTAAAACAAAGCCCTAGGAATTGGTAATTTATTTTTATGGTTTTGTGTTAAGTATTGGTCTCTGTAGAAGTGAATATGATAGTTGTTTCTATTATTCTTCTCTGTGCGATAATCCTGTTTTATGTAGATGACATGTTACTGATTAGTAATAGTATGGATAAAATCAACCTGTTGTAAAAAAAATTGAATTATGTGTTTGACATGAAAAACTTAGTGTTGGAATAAGTCTAGGGTTGAGAACAATTATCATTAATCATATTAATGGCGGAATATAAAATTTATTTATAAGTAAACAATTTTACTAGGCTAGGCAAAGTGTATGAACATGTTATAAATTAAAAACATTATTTAAAGTACTTGAATACTAACATTTTTTGTATATTCAAACTTGAAGCGTCTTGAGAAAGGTTGATCTACTTTCTCGACTCGATTCTTTCACGCTTAGTCTTGAATTCAAGAAACTTAAGGTTTCTATTACAAGAGTCTATAGAGTGTTTGAAGGATTTGTGTGTGGGCACAATTAAATAATATGAATCAATAAAAATTATTGGATCATAAGCTAATTCTCTAGATAAAGCGAGGATGTAGGTGCCAAAACAAAAATGAATTTCTAGAGAGAGAGAGAGAGAGAGAGAGAGAGAGAGAATGTTCGGCTAGAATAGAGAGAGCAAGACCAAGAATGCTATTTTTCACGTCTCTATGCGAGGCTATATTCATAGGAGAAGGAAAATCAAGAAAGGGTAATTACCCTTGCTTATTATACATTCATGACATAATATTTGATTTTTTCTCATCTTCCTCTAGTACATGGCCGGCCAAATATGCTCCATAGTGAGGGAAAATTGTTTCATCACTTAGCATATTTATTTCCTTCTCAAGGAAATTCATTTCATATTTTCCTTTTGGGTAATTATCCTTATAATTAAAGGGAAATAATTCCCTCCTCCTTTCTTGTGTTTGGTCGAATTATATAGCTAGGGAATGGGCATCTAGATGCTTCCTTATTTCTTTTAAGACCATTTTTAAAATACCCATAGTAGAATTATTATTTCACAAATAATGAAATTAATTTCATAATGCCTCAAACGACTTTTCGGCTTTAGAAAATAATTTTTATATTCATCATATGAAAATATTCAAAATCTTATTTTGACATTCACATCTTTTTATGTCCGTGTGGACAAAAGTACGTTTTAGACATTTTCAAAGAAAAAGTCTAGTTCAACATTTGAACTTATTTTGACTTAGTTTCCAGTTTAACAATCCTACTCTAATGACCTGTAATAGTGACCTTATGGATCCAAATGAACAAAGCTTGAGCTTCTATATTCGGACTCAAAAGTTCACAAACATTTTCCGAGTATTAGGAAGCACTAACGAGTTGATACTGAGAATCTCTCGCTTCAAATGAATTTATTTTCTACTCAAATTAAACTGAACTATATTGAGCGGATCCATTGAATATTATCTATGTTTACCCTTCATGAATATCATAAACTAGATGAGATTTATAAAATTACCATTTTACCCTTCTAGTTGTTATTTCCTCAACTCATTTGTTAGCTGTAAATAAGTTAGAAACAATGTATTGACGATGAGCTAACAAGTCACATTGTTTCATCCAAATAAAGTCACTACTTTATTTTGGATACTTCGCAGTTCATTTATTAACAATCTAAGTAATAAAGCATGAGGTGATTATATTGCATTTCAGCAATCTTTTACATGAATTCCATATCTATGAAAACTTCACAAAACTGGTTCATGACATCTTCATAACTTAATATATCACCAGTTGGTCTAGTCTAGATCACTTAATGGATCTAGAATTGGACTTTCTCAAATGAGAATATTAAAGCTATGAAATGACATGTCTCATTTTAGGATTTAGGTAAGCATGATGCAATTCATACGTAGTGACCTTGAGACAGAAGAGCTTAAATGGTTTGTTCTTACATTGTCTCTAAAGGTGCACTGGTCAATTCAGTATCTTCGAAAGATACACTGGAAGAACTACAAAGTTCCTAACTCTCTATGCCTCGTAACCAGACATCCTAGATTCTTCCAATAATCATACTGGGATCAATAGTTCGTTGATCTTTAGATTGCGAATATATCGTTTTAGTCAAACCATGAAGAGTTTGTTCACGCAAATCTACATTTGTCTCTTCGTACATTGTTAGGTTTGATTAAGGACTATAAGACTATTGAATATCATAAATCTTCAATCAAACTAAAAAGGAATGAATGAACGTTTCAACTTTTATTAATTTAATTAGCAAATTACAATAAGGACATTATGAAAGATTTATATATTACATAAATATGTAAATAAACAAGTTTTTTGTAGGCATCTATGCCAACACTTAGGGCATGCTAAGAAAATTATGGGAATGATAATTGAACGAGATAGGAAAAACTTTAATTTAAAAAATTCACAAAAAACCTTACCTGGAAAAGCTTGTTGCTAAATTTGGTAATTCTAATGCAAAGTTTGTTTCTATGCCTTTAGCTCAACATTTTATTCTCACTAAGTCATAGTGCCCTGTAACTCATTCTGAAATTGTAAAAATGGAAGATATACCTTATGCTAATGCTATTGGATCTTTGATGTATGCTATGATAAGCACTATGCCTGGTTTATCTTTTGCTATTTCACTATTGAGTAGATTCATGTCAAATCCTGGTAATGAACATTGGACTGCACTGAAATGGGCTATTGCTTATATTAATAGTACTCTTTATACTAGGTTATGTTATGCTAAGAGATCTGGTCAATTTTAACTTGTTGGTTATGTTGATGCTGATCATGCTGGTGATAGAGATTCTAGGAAGTCAACCACTTCTTTCTGTTTTACATTAGGAAAAAATTGCATTTCCTGGAAATCTAATTTGCAATCCCTTGTAGCATTATCTACTACTGAATCTGAATATGTAGCAATATGTGATTCTTTTAAAGAAGCTGTCTGGATACAAGGTCTTTTAAAGGAAGCTAAACTGATTGATAATAATGCTATTGTTAATTATGATAGTCAGTATGCAATTCATCTTAGTAAGAATCCAGTTTATCATGAGAGAACTAAACATGTTGATGTTAAATTTCATTTCATCCGAGATTTAATATTAACAGGTGTTGTTAAATTGTTAAAGATTAACACTGAGGATAATCCATCTGATATGGGAACAAAAGTGGTTACTGTTATTAAGTTCAAGCATTGACTGAACTTACTGTTTATTAGTTGATTTTGCAGGTACGAGCAATGACACCGTCGAAGTGACCAGTCAGTACTAAGTGAAACCGGTGCCCAAACCTCATCGAATTTCAAGGTGGAGATTATTGGATTGAAGTCCAATGATTCGTTGTGGGCCAAAGCCTATCCGAACTTATTTGTGGCATTGAGTAATTGAATGTTGCCTGTGTCGTTTTTGCCAATAAACGACATGTCTTGGTAGCTTCCCATCTCAGCCATTCGATTGAACTTGGATCTGATGGTCCACGTTATTACTTGACACACGAGTATAAAAGAGGGTTAGTGCCTCATTCGAACCCTAATCTCCTTCTCTCTCCTCTTCACTGTAATCATCGTTCCCATTGTTAATGTTTCGGTCTTCTCTCTGAGATTCTGAGTTCCTGAGCGATGTTTGTGTGAGATTGTGTTTCCTTGTGTGAGACTGAGATAAAAATCCATGTATTGAGAATGTGTATGTGTTGTAGTCGTGAGATTGAAACTTGGTGGTGGTTTGCGGTGGTACTGGTTTCCAATAGTGCTGACTGAGTTGTTCTGGTAGAGTTTAACGTGCATGTAGGTCATTTGACCGAAGCACAGTAAAAAAGCCCATGTGTCTATTTTCTATTTCTTGCATTTATTTATGTATGTATTTCTTTATCGTGCATATTAGATTTGTAATGTTGAATGGTATTATTGGGTAAAATTTTAAAAGCCTATTTTCATGATAAAAACTTATAACAATTGTGGATCGATTTAACAGTGACCTAGATGGGAAAGTAACAAAATTAAGTATGAGGAAGTTACAAGGTTAACGTTTTTATCTAAAACATTTCTAACTAAGACTGTAAATATAAATGACAAAACACATTCTCAGTAAAAAGACTGTAAATATATATTTAAAAATGAAAAATGAACTTGCAACTTTTAAATGTAAAAGGCTATTTTATTAATAAAAGAATGATAACAATTGTGGATCGATTTAACAATGACGTGGATCGGAAAGTTACAAAATTAATGATGGGGAAGTTACAAAATTATCGCTTTTTTTAACTCACATTTTTAAATTAGCGGTTATCTTGAAATTAGTAAATATAAATGATAAAATACATTATGAAAAAAAAATGTAAATATATAAAAAAAGAAGTGAAAAATGAATTTGCAACTTTTAAATGTAAAAGCTTATTTTCGTAATAAAAAATAATAACAATTGTGGATCGATTTAACATTGAGTTTGATGAGGAAATTACAAAATTTAGGATGGGGATGTTACAAAATCAACGCTTTTTAAATAACATTTCTAAATTAGTGGTTATTTTAAGAGAAATTGTCAAAAATATCACCATTTGTAATTGATTTTCTCAAAATCAATTAAAATTTTATTTTTCCCAAAATATTAGTACAAAAGTCTAAAATACTTATAAAACAATTTCTTTACATTTTGTTCCATATTTATATTAACCGGTTATTATTTATTTATTTAATAAAAAAATTAAATTTTAAAAGGTAAAAATTGCTCCAACCCTAAAAAATTTAATTCTTTTAAAAAAAAAATTCTTAATTATTTTGGGCAGTAGTATAGTGTAGGGCATTTGTGTTAGTTTTATTTTTTTAAGAGATATTTGTCTTTTCACATGAAATTTATTTATATTTTAGGAAAAAGATATGTTTGGTTAGATTTTGAAAAAATCAAAAATAAAATATGGTACTTTGGTCAATTCTTCTTATTTTAAAACTTATAAATATAAATTATTAAACACATTTCCAAGAAAAAGATTGTAAATATATAAAAAATCAAAAATGAATTTGCAACTTTTAAAAGTAAAAGCCTATTTTCATAATAAAAAATGATAATAATTGTCTATCGATTTAATAGTGACTTGGGAAGTTTTATGGTACAAAAATTATGTGATAATTGTAATATTTTTTCACTTTTAGACAAGTTAATATTGATAAACATGATTGCTGACCTTTCAAGAAGACTATATAGCTATTATACTCCATCTTAAATACAATTTTAAAAAGGGATCGCTCAAAATACCATATTTTATTTTTTATTTTTCCAAAATTTACTCAAATATGATTTTTATTCTCAAAATACAAGTAAATTTCATGTGAAAAGATAAAATACCCTTTAAAAAAAATAAAACTAACACAAATGCCATACACTATATTACCGGTCATAAATAATTAAAAAAAATAAAAAAATAAAACATTTTAAGTGGTAGTATTTTTTACATTTTAAAGTTTAATTTTTTTAAAAAATAAATAAATAATAACCAATTACTATGGATATGGAATAAAATGTAAAAATATTATTTTAGGAGTATTTTAGACTTTTGTACTAGTATTTTGAGAAAAAATTAATTTTAGTAAATTTTGGAAAAATCAAATACAAATAATGGTACTGTGGACAATTTCTCATTTAAAAACCTAAAATATAAAGTATAATTGAATGAGAATGTAAACAACTCAAATCAAAGTGTAAACGCCAACGGAAAACTATAAAAATGATTATTCTCAAATTATATAATGTAAACTGATTTACTTTATTTTTTTTAGAACAAAGTAAACTGATTTACTTGTTCATATAATGATTGTGTTTTTTGGCTCGAGAAAATTTGATAAAATGTGTGCGCTGTTTAAAGATTAATTAAAAACTTATATTTGTAGCGTTAATTACTTTTATAATATAATGTTTTGTCCTCTTACGTCTCATAATAAGATAAAGACATACGAAAGCACATCATTACTATTGCTATAATGATTCATAAATATCTATTATCGAAATAGATACATTTAAACTTTCAGAAAATAAATAAAAAATTAAAACAGAAAAAAGAAATTAAAGTGTTTTGAGAGACCTAGAAAATCGGCAATGGCGTCCGCGTCGGCGACGACGAATTCGGAACTGCCTCGACAGTCATCTATATGTTCACTCTCCACTTTCATCGCCGATCTCCACACTCACGGACACAGCAACGACCACAACATCCGTCGAAACTCCGGCGAAGGCGAAGCTTCTTCCTCCATGGACGACCTCCTCAAGGACATCTACTCCGATCATCAGCCTCAGCCTTCCGGATCAGTCGACGATGTCTGGAACAGGATCGTCGCCGGAGACGTCGATCCATCCGCGGCGGACGGCGGCGGAGGCGGCCGGACGATGACTCTGGAGGATTTCCTGACGAAGGACGCCGGGGTGAGGGAAGAGGACATCGGAGTCGGAGCGGTAGGTTTTGAGCCTTTTCCGGCGGTATCTCCGGCAATCATTTACAGCGGAGGTGTGGCGGCGACGGGGAGGGGGAAGAGGAGAGCGATGGAGGAGCCGCTGGACAAGGCGACTCAGCAGAAGCAGAGAAGGATGATCAAGAATCGAGAATCCGCCGCGAGGTCTAGAGAGCGGAAACAGGTTTGTTTTCTGAGACTTAGTGTAAGTTTGTTTCCAGTTGTTTAGGAATCAAGATTCCGAATCTTTATCGATGTTATGGCACTTCGTATAGATTTTTGTAGATGGTTCTTTGTTTCAACGATTTTATTTGTGATTCAGCTATTACGTGATACTTTAGTTTAGATTATAGATCGATTGTGATTGCTTGATCAGAAACTTGAATCAGGAAAGTTTGGCTTGTTTTACGGTTGTATAGTTTATGCCCAACTATTTCTGGTTGCCAGGTATATGTGCAGTTAAACTTGGTAGATTCATCAAGTCATCTAAGGAAAGTTAGTGTCTTAAGAGAAGTGGATGTTCTAAAATCTTTTATAGTTTTATTAGTTCGATCTTGATTCTTGAGCAAGAGCTCTAATTAGTGAAAGCTTTGGTCGTTTTGGGTTGACTTATGTGGTTTTTGTTCAATTATCATCGGTTATCAGGGAGATAGTGTCGAATTTGGCAGCTTTACCAAGCTATCTAAGGAAAATTAGTGATTTGGAGGAAGTTGAGGATCTAAAAATGTGAACTTTGATCAGGTTTTACTTTTTTTCAATAAAACAAAACTCGTAAAAGAGAACAAAAATGGGTTCTTTTGGCGTGTTGCTTGTTACTCTCCCTTCCAATCGGGTGCGACCGGTTTTTCTTCCAGGATTAAGTTTACTCGAATTCCATTTAACGTGAATGTTCATGTTTAGTTTCCCTTTTAGCACTAATTAAATGGACACTGTCTGGTTAATTCTCGAGGGTATGACGTTGGAAAGAGATTAGCCTCTCTCTTTTGCCACCTAAAAAAATAGTACACTAGTGTATTTTTGGGAAATCATTGTTACCTTCAGCTGCAAAAGCTGTTATTAATCTCTTTAGCATTCACAGAATTGAAGAGGGTTATGTTAGGGCAGTTAATGATCTCTCTCTTAAAACCTGAAGGATAGTTCAATATAGATAAAATACAGTAAAAGTTTCGTCGATTATTTACTCTGTTTTGAGAATATAATTAACAAGTATTGTTGAGAGCTCGGAGAAATGGATATGCCGATAAATAAAATTGCACATTTCTCTCTTGAGCTCTCTGTTTAAACACAAGTTACAAGCTAGGACAAAATAAAAAAGCTTGATCTCTTTAGTATTATAGTATTCTTGACGGGTTTTGTTTTTCAAAAACTTTGCAGGCTTACACAGTTGAGCTAGAAGCTCTAGTAGCCAATCTGGAAGAAGATAATGCAAGACTGGCAAGAGAAGAGGTATGGATATTTCAACTCCCAATCTGAATTCCAAAACATTCCACTCCTAAAAGTATTTGGGTTGCGAAAGTCTTCTTTTCTAGTGTGTACTAGCCACTTAGAATAAAACGATTCTTTACTTGTACCTCATTCACTTCGTATAGTTAAAATCACAATCTACAACGAAAGGGATTGATGTATATTTAATTTTTCTGATGCAGGCTGACAAAAAGCAAGGGAGATATCGACAGGTATGTTAAAAAACATTTTTTTCTTTCAAAGGTTCTTGGACAGAATACTAGAATCTAATCTTGTATCAACTAAAACTTATCAGTTCATATTTAGTAAAAATTACTTGGTATAGAGCTCAAGAGTTTCGCTCTCAATCTGGGTCTCAAATGTTTTTTCTTCTAGACCAAGCTTTAAGCTTTCTTTCGGCAGTGGTCTTATGTAAATCTTGATTTCTGTCACAAACAATGCCTAGAATTGTGCTTTACTCTGTTTCCTGCAAAAAAATTACTATAATTCTGGGAGATTGCTTTTGGAAAACTCATGAGATTCTTTGTTTTTTGTTTTGAAACTTATGAGATTCTTTGTTATATAGGAATCTAAATCATACATAGTTTGTTTCTAGTTTGCTAATGTACTTTTTGTTTCTTTTCCGATTTGTAATCTGTTTTATACTTTCCGATTGCAGCTCATGAAAACTTGCATTCCAGTGGTTGAAAGCAAGGAAAAGGAAATTGATAAAAGATTTAACTTCGAAGCGGAAGTAAGAGTGAAAGAAGAGGAAACGATGACGAGCCTTGCCCCATCGACTGAAAATAACGATACACGCGTGGTGCTTCGGAGAGGCTTTTCTATATGAAGTGGTAGACTCGTACAAATTTAATTGGTTTGAGAATCAAGGAAAATACATGGTTGGTGAAATAATTAACTTGAGTAGATAAAGAATCTAGGTTTGTAAAGAGAAATGTATGGCATGTGGTTTTCAAGAAAAGCCTTGCTTGGTGATCGATCTAACATGAACTTGTCATTCTTATAGTAATACATTAGAAATAACCAGCCTCTCATAGCTTGCTGAGTTTGAGATGTGTTGTTACTGTTGCTATCCAATAAAAGGTAGTACATTGTTTACATGCCATTTCGTTGTGGTTGAAATTAGATTCTTACATGAATTGTGAATTTGTTCACATTTCCTTGTCGTAAAATGTAAAGGAAACGACAATAAATGAAAAAATAAACGATGAAAATAATTAAATGCAATTAATGTCATATATTGTTGAAACCAACAGTATTGGAAATAGTATTAGTTCATTATTCTAAAACTTACAGAACTGATTAATTAATTTATATTACACTAACTTTACACCAGATTGGTAATTCCGATTAAGTTTTTCATCAGATTAGTATTCCGATATTACTTTCTTAGGGGTTGACCGTTTACCCTATAACATATTATTTAAAAAAATTCTTTTCTGTTCCCTTTGCTTCTATTGTTAGTGTGTCATATCGATGTGAACAGATATTATTTTCAACAGACACTAATATTATTTTATCTTTAAGGCAATGTTAAAACTAAAAACACAACACCTTAAGAATGAGAAGCTGTTGGGTGTCGAGTCAATAATGTTGGAGAGACAAAGCATTTGCCAGCACATGATATTGTATTTAACAATTCTATTGTCAGGTCACAAAAATATCAGGTCCCCAAAATCCAGCGCCAATATATCTTTCGTACATCACAAATACTATTACTTCCTAGATTTTACATAAAACTATTGTTAGCTGTTGGATTAGAGCACATTGTTGCATTTAAAAAATCACATTGTAACGACATAAGTACGTTTAAAATTAATGCAGTCTTGGCAAAAGAAGAATAAGCCTTTAGATATGAGCCTTTTCTTATACATTAAAAAAAACACCTAATAGTTAAAGAACAAATCATTAGACATGGTAGCAGAAACATGTTTTACAGCATTGTTCAGCCAAGAATAACTATGTTACATAAAAGTTTTCAAAAAAAAAAACTATGTACATAAATAAAATAATCAAACAAACACATTCTCTCATCTAAATTTCTGATAAGGAAAAGCATATATGAGCATTGAAGACTAAATCAAGCTACTAAACCAATCCATATCAGTTTCACCTGTAAACGAATTCCAACAGAAATAATATAATTAAAATTGATTTTTTGTTTTGTTTTTGTTACAGTGAATCAAAGAGCACCCTCTAAGAAAAGACCCAGACGTAAAATACTATATTCTTTACATAGATGAAGAGTATAATAACATAATAGATATATAATACGTACAAGAAAAACCAGTCTCTCAAAAGGGCAGAGGAAAATAACAAGTAAAAAAAAACAAATTCGCCAAATTTTTGTACACTTTAAAGCTCAAGAACTCACCAGCGAACTTTGTCGAAAATTGAAACCAACCCATGAGAAAAAAACCCAGTCCATCTCACTCAAGAGCGTTCCCTCGATTCAAGATATCGAGGCCCTCGGTCCGACAGGCCATGATCTTCCGGAAAACCTCCCTGAGCTGTCGCTCGAGCGGGTCCAATCCAGCATGGAAGGACTCGTAAACCGCCCGAACCTCCTCCACCGTCCGATCGATCTCAGCCACCTGATCATCGGCCAACGGAAACTGGACCGAGTCAACGAGATCCGTGGCTTGCCTGGCGCACCTCTCGAGCTGGTAAATCTCCCTGAGAAGCCCGTTTGAGGAGGCGTTGTTCTTGTGCTCTCCTCGCCTCTTCGACTCTTCCACGATCCTCGTCAGCACGGAGCCCAGCGGCGGGCCCCACGCGAACCCCTTCGGGGCCGCCAGGTGGACGGCGAGCCCGCCGCGGTCCTGCTGGCAGGGGATCGCGGCCACCACGGCCCACATTGCGAAAGCCAGCACGAAGCTCATTGCGAAGACTGGCGAAGCGAGCCCGTTCGTGGCGGCAATCTCATTCCCCCGTGGAGGGACCAGGTTAACGGATATCGACTGCAGCTGCTTAGCCGCAGACCACGAGTGGGAAACGCTCCATGATAGAGACCTTGCGTGCCCCGACCCTGAATCTCGGTAAAATCGTCGAAAAGATTTAACCTTTAGTTAGTTTCAATAGCGCCCTCGAGAGATACAAATATTATGGTAACGACCATTTATTTATGAGAATTTTGCCGAAAGTACCACTATATATCAAGTTTATTTTTCGCATTTTACACAACACAAAGACACTAATTTCGCCTTAAATCTTGGTAAAATCTTCGAAAGGTTTAACCTTTAGTTAATTTCAAAAGCGCTCTCAAGAGATACAACCATACGAAAGACTCAAGTTTACATCTCGGTTACGTCTATTTACTCATGAGAATTTGTACGAAGTACTACTATTTATCAAGTTTGTTTTCGTATTTTACATAAAGACACTAATTTCACCCAAATTTCAACGAAGCTTGGCGTGCAAATATTACATTACCTTTCGCTCCGCTTTTTTTTTTACAATTTTACACCAGTTTTGATTAAAGCATGAGAATTTAGTCATTGAGCGATGGGTAATATTGTATTTCCACAACCAATCAATTTAGTCACATTTCTCCAAAAAAATGTAGTAAATGAAATTCTATTTACTAATTTATCGAACGGGTTAAAGCGTGAATTCACCTGAGCCGGAACCGGAACCGGAGCTGGTCTGGTGGTGGAGTGGGAGGTGGTGGTGCTTCTTGGGATTGTGGCGGCCGAAGGAGCGATTGCGGTGAGAGAAAGCTCCTCCGCCTCCGCCGGAGGAGGAGGAAGTTTCGCGATCATCGAGCATGGTGAGAGTGAGGTCGAGAAGGGCTTTGCGGGCCCGCCGGATCTGGGCCTCGCCCACGGAGCGGCCACCTGGCGGTCCGAGGGCGGAGAGGGCGATATCAAGGTGCCTCTGCCATTGTCGGACCTTCTCGATCCCGTCCCTTGCAGCATTGCAGATGTCCAGAGCCTTCACGCTCTTCTCGAAGAACTCGTCGACGAGCCGGTCCAAGGGTGGCTTCGAGATCTCCGATCGGTTCCTCAGCAGCACCGCTCGAAACTCCTCCAGCGAGCCCAGGAACGAGTCCAGAAGCTTCGAGAGCCACCGGATCGAGAGCATCTCGTCGGTCCCTGCTGAAGCGAGCTCCTGAAACTGCTCCGCTAGCCTCTGCTGGAATGATTCCACCTCCGATTCCAATTCCGCCACCGCGCTCGGGTCTTGGCTGTTGATGCTCGCTTCCATGGAGTGAACTTGCTCTCTCCTAAAGCTCCAAATTGACCGTCCTATCGAGGCCAACGGCGATGAAGAACCGGTATTCTCCGTTGAAGGCATTGTCACAGGAAGAAGAAGAAGAAGAAGAAAAAAAAGGTACTGTTTACTCAATTCACCAACATTTGGGGAGGCAAAAACAGATTTTTCAAACGTTCGCTATTCAGACGTATTCTTCAGAAATTCACAACCCTAAATTCTCAATAATCGGTCCGAAATTTCGAGTCCTTTCGCAACTGTTGAATAATAGGGTTTCACCGAGATCGGCTATAACAAGCAAGAAGGAAAATGAAATCTTAATTCCGAATAAATAATTAAATAAAAAAAGAGAGAAATCAGCGAAGATATCGGCTTACTCGGTGCGTTGTCTGAGATTGAGTTTGTTGCACAAAATGGAGCTTCAAAAGAAAATACTACATATGCAGGTGTATATGTGTATATATATATATATATATATATATATATATATTGAGTATCTACGTATGAATATATGTATATATGTATATATGTGTGTTTGTCTGTGTGCAGAAAGAACGAATAAGGAAAGGGAAACAATGGATCTTCAAACCCTTTGGCTTCGAAGACCCCTAAATTTGGGACCTGAGATTGCGGGCTTAAAACTCAATTATAAAAAATAAATGTTTTAAATCTCAAGTAAACCCTTCAGCTTTAATATAATTTCTGACTGGTCCTTGCATTTACTTTATTTCGAAATATAGAACGAAGTACCACTCTAGTTTCATTATTTAACTACAAACAATTATTATCTTTCACCATATTTGATCTATTCACATAATTTGTAAGAGCTGATTATATATTATTCAAACGCTATTCCTAAAAAAAACATAAGTTCTGTATGGAAAGTTGGAAATTATAGTGAGACACAATAATGTATTTTCACGATTATATAACAAAAAATGTTTTAACTGCTATAGAGAGAGATATTTGAAGTTTATATGTCGGTCTTTGTCGTAACTAATCGACCTAGATTAGTCACAATGGTAATTTATATTTTTTTTTTACTAATACTAAAGCTCTTTGTCAATTTTCTTTTGGAAGAGGTTCAAAACAATAATGTATAAAGAAGCGGGTCAAAATTGCAATTATTTAGATAAATAATGCATACGGGAAAGTGTTGGTCACGTTATGGGTCCTAGTCCTATAAATATATTTATGTAACCATGGCTGGAATATTAAAGAGGGGTCGTAATTGTGGTCACAATTTATATTGGGAATTGGTTTGGGTCTTAAGAAAAATGGCTAGAGCATTTTATTATTGTTTCACACCACAATTAGCTAATTATAGCAGATATTTAGGTCCAAATTTATGACGCTTACATAACTTAAAATTTTGATTTTTTTTATTAATTTGCCAACTCGAAATTTGGTGGAAAATTTTGAAGAAGAGGTCGTCGTTGAGAAGTTGCTATGCATGAGCTGGGATAGCAATTAGGTGGCAAAATCAAGGTTTGAAGTATATATCATGAACGTATACACAAAAATATATGGAAGAAAACGGTACAAAAACTTATATAACCCACCAAATGTTGCATTTTGTTTGTATTTAAAACAAATTGCAGTTTTATCATTGTTTATATTTACTTTTACTTATTTAAATATAATATAAAGTAAAAAAATCGTATAATGTTATGTATAGCCCAACAAAATATGAGACATCCATATTATTATTTATATAAAGAAAATCTCAAAAACGCTATTTACTAAGACACATTTTCATTGTAAAGTTACTTATTTAAATATATAATTGCTTAAAATTACAAACTATACGTTAAAATAAACACTTTTTAATTTTATGTTTCCTTTTTTCATTTCTATTCTTTTATGTTATTTTTTTATTTCAGAAAACAACAACCCGTATTTAGAAATTAAAAAAATGTGAGAATATCACACCCCAAATAGTGATAAAACTTATGATCGTGATTTCTTATTTGTTAATGATCATGATTTCTTATTTGTTAATGAATATATAAATATTAATTTCAATAAATATGTTCAAAGTTTTATGAATAATAATATATCTTATGTATAATAATCGTGATTTGTACACACTTTAAACAATGGATATTATCATGTATATAGTTAAATTTGACAATATCTATGACATAAAAAAAGAAATTAAATGTCAATTAATTTTAAAATATGCGTTTCATTTTTTATAAATTTTTTTAATGAATGCACAAAAAATTTAACGATGTGTAATAATTATTTCTGATTTTATCAAGTTTAAATTTAATGTTTGGGTTTATTTATATAATATATCACTATGTAATTCAACAAAAACATAAATTATATTATTAATTAATAATATGAAACTAGCACGCTATAAGTGATCACATGCGCACATCTAGGATAGCCTAGTGGTAATGCACACCCCCTTCAAGTTGGAGGGTGTGAGTTCAATCCACACCGAAGGCAAAAAAAAAAGTGATCACATGCAAGTGCAAACAATCAATGTGATCTTAACAATATATATATATATATATATATATATATATATATATATCATTTTAAGATCAAATATAACATATATATATTCGTTAATATTATACTATTAACCGACTAAACACACTATTATCACGTTTAAACATTGCATCCGAATGTCCATACAAAAGAATTGGCTCGAGTACAACAGTAGTTGTGTCCTATTTATGTGATAATATAAAAACATAAAAAACACAAAAAAATGTACATTATCTTGTCTACCAATTAAAGGACAATTGTTAATTATTACTTCAGCACTCTAATAAAACAAGACACACGTATCAATATAAACTTTGGAAGCTTCATAGGATTAAAATAAAAGTATTTGATAATATTTCTAATAAAAAGACTGCAAGTCTATTATCGACATGTCTCCTTCCTCAAAAAAAAAAAAAAATTATCGACATGTCTCCAAACATTATTCAAATAGTTTCCATATAATTATTACACCAAATTTCACGCTACAGATATTATTTCTAAATTATTATATTGTAAAACAATAAAATAATTAGGTAAGTATTAAAAGTACAATATTGTTTTTATGTGCTTACGACACTAATTTAGTGTAATAATGGAACAGACGATAAATTTTGTGTTTATTGTGTCATATGATTGAATGCAAAATATTTAAAATATAATGTTTTAGAATGTGGTTCAAAATAATTTTAGTGAGTTTATTCTTCATACACTAATGACTACAAAAAGAAAAAACTAATGATAAATGATAAATGCGAGTGCCAACTGTCCCTTTTGATCAATTTAATGATAAATGCGTCAATTTCGAACACGACACTAAAATCTTACAAGTAAATACTTTATAAAGTAAAAAAATTACTCTTTCATAGTTAATCAAAAGAAATTTCTCATAATTTTACTTTGCTATTTAGGTATAACATCGATCCTTTAATTTCAAAAGCATATGTCTAGCACTATTGCTATAATTTTAAGTGATACATGCCTTACAAATATTAGAGGTAAAAATAATTAAGATTACGAATCATACTATTTTTTGCATTCATTGTCTAAACATATTGTAGATATAAATTTGTTCGACGCTTCAAGATCTGTTAAAGCTAATAAGTTAAAATAAATAAATGATATATTACTAGATTAGCTTTAGCTTAGTTTTTTTTTTACTTGTATGTTGTTTATTAAATATTTGTTATTTATTTTATATAGACTTAATTATTTCAGTTACATCTCTTCATTATTTCTAGATCTCACAACCCTTAATAGGGTTGTGGTAGGGTTGTGGAATTTTCTACAACCCTTAGACATCGGGTGTGTAATGTTCATACTTCCTACATCGGATGTTTATTGGTTGTGGAATATTTAACAACCAATCAATTTTAAGTGTAAAATCTCTAAAGTGACCGCGGCGCCTGTATTAAGTGACCGCGGCGCCGATTTAATTTCATAAGGCCGCGGTCTCGTTACAGGGGCCGCGGCCCCGTTTCCCACAACCGTTCCATAGCGCCGCGGCGACATACTGTGGGGCCGCGGCGCAGACTCCTACAACGGATGTTTGGATCCGTAGTGGGACATGGCGCTGCAGCTCTGAGAAGACATCGTCACAGGGCCATTGTCCAGGGAGTACTTCCCCCTCAAAATTAATGGAATAAACGCTCATAAATCATATGATACCTGCACAATGTCTTTAAACATGCACAATCAATCTAAAAAAAGACAATACAATCAAATTCATTCAAGATCATCATATACATTCAAAATCATCAGAAATATATACATTCAAAATTACAAAATATAACTAATCATCACATTCAATAAATGTTTGTACATAGTTAATCTACTCTTCTCTTACTCGCCCTATTTCTATGTTGTATATATGTTGTAATTAACTAAGTCATTTATTAAGAATTCTCTCTGCTCAAAGTCTAATTCAACAACTTTGATCATAAATCTCATTTGTGATTTTTTTTCCTCATTTCTCTCTCGTGTTCATTCTCTTCCCGATCTGAGAACGCAATATGGTTTCAGAATTGTGCAAACTCTTCACCTGAAATCATTTACCAAATAATTCGCAACCATCACCATGAGCAGTCCAATGAAATCTGGCAATCCAACGTCAAAAAATTCTGGTAATCCAACACCAGAATCACGATTGAAGGCAAATCCAAAATAGAGTATTGTGGAAATCAAACCCATACACTTCTAAGATCCTCAAAAAATATGTGTTACCTACATCATAAAGATATTCCAGGAGCCATTCTTGCTCACGAGATTCTCACCGGAGCAAGTAAATGCTTCTTTCTCTGTCTGTAAAGAACAAACTAGGGTTTATCGATGGATCATTTCCGAAGCCACCAATTGGAGATCCAAGAACCAATTATTGGCAAAGGTCGAATAACATTATGGTTTAATAGATTATTAACTATGTTTTGACACAAATTGCAAGGTGTATCAGGTTTGGAGATATTGCGGCTTCGGTTTGGGGGATCTGGGCGAGAGACACAGACAACGATATGGACTGCGAGTGTTCTCGACATTGAAAGAATTGGTCAACCTCACGTAAGAGGCAAAATATGTGACAACACATTTCATTATCATACCTTCAAACCCAAATACACATGTGCGGGTTGTAGATGTGGAGCAGCAACTAAATTGGCTAGGTGAGTCAGTATATGTGATTATCTCCTTAATGGGATTAAACGATTCCTACTCTTGATGGAGCCGATACCACCAATTAATAGGGTATTTTCATTGGTGACTCAAGAAGAAGATCATCGAGCTGTCAGAATAGATTGTGCAAACAATGACGCATCAAATGCTCTAGTCATGGCAATTAAAGATAGTCTAATGGCAAGAAAAACATCAAAAAAGACAGTCCCTACGACTCTCACTGCAAAATTCTTGGGCATCCTATGAAAAAGTGTTTCAAGATTCACGAATACCCACTGTAATATTCTTCAAAGTCCAAGAACCAATCAGCAACTCTTGAGGGCAAGTCTGACAACAAAAATGCATCTGTAAATTTCCTCATAGCTGATCAATGTAATTTTCATAGTTGGGTGATGATGCTTCTAGCTTATATGTAAGAATTATTCTTACCCCAACTGAAACACAACCTAACAATTCAGAACTTCGTCAAGTAGTACTTCGACGTAGTGGGAGGGCTTTTGAAAAGCCCGACATGTACATGTCTTATGGCGATACTCTCGTAGCCGTCGCTGACATGGATGGCCATGTTTTCTACAACCAAAAATGGTTGGTTCTGAGTCAAACCTTTGGCTGGACGCCATGAAAGTTGAGATGCATTCGATGTATGTCAACGAAGTCTGGAAACTTGTAGACCTACCTGTAGGGGTTAAACATGTAGGGTGTAAGTGAGTCTATGAGAAAAAAAAAGGGTATGGATGGGAACGTTGAGACGTTCAAAGCGCGACTAGTGGCTAAGGGTTACACCCAAAAGGAAAGTATCGATTATGAAGAAATTTTCTCGCCTGTCGCAATGCTTAAATCCATACGCATACTTGTATCCATAGCTGCCGCTCGATTACGAGAACTGGCAAATGGATGTCAAGACTGCTTTTCTAAAGGGAAATCTTGACGAGGGCATTTTCATGGCTCAACCAGACGGTTTCGTGGAAGGTGGTCAAGAAACCAAAGTTTGTGAGTTGCTTAAATCCATTTATGGATTAAAGCAAGCATCTAGATCTTGGAATATTAGATTCGATGAAACTGTAAAAAACTTCGATTTTGAACAGTCAATAGATGAACGTCCTTGTGTTTATAAGTTGATACACGAGGGCAAGGTTGTGTTTCTGGTATTGTATGTCGATGATATACTAATCATTGGTAATTATGTAGGTAAATTATCTGAGGTTAAAATTTGGTTACTAAGCAGTTTTATATGAAGGATCTAGGGGAAGCTGCGTACATTTTGGGGATTCAGATCTTTCGAGATTCGAAGAACCGGACCCTGCCCCTCTCCCAAGCATCTTATATAGATAAGGTGATGGATCGCTTCGCTATGCAAAACTCCAAAAAGGGCCAAAAACCCTTTAGACATGGAGTCCTAAGACTGCACAAGAAATTGATGACATGATAAAGATTCCCTATGCTTTAGCCGTAGAAAGTCTCATGTATGTTATGCTTTACACTAGACCGGATATATGTTTCGTTGTTGGCGGTTATCCGTTTCCAATCAAATCATGGACTCGAGCACTGGGTTGCTGTTAAGCATGTTCTAAAGTATCTTTGGAGAACTAGAAACTTGATGCTTACATATTCAGTTACTGACCAAGCTATAACGTGGTATACCGATTCCGACTTTCAGGCGGATACGGATATTAGGAAATCCACTTCAAGATCTGTGTTCATCCTGAATGGGGGATCTGTTGTTTGGCAGAGATGCCCATGAGAAGATTATTTATTTACATATTGATGTAATATATAAATCTTTCATAAAGTCCTTATTGTAATTTGCTGATTAAATTAATAAAAGTTGAAACGTTCATTCATTCATTTTTCGATTGTTTGAAGATTTATGATATTAAATAGTTTTATAGTCATTAATCAAACCTAACAATATATGAAGAGACAAATGTAGAGTTGCGTGAACAAACTCTTCATGGTTTGGTTAAAACGAAATATTTACAATCTAAAAATCAAAGGACTATTGATCATAGTATGATTTTTGGAAGAATCTATGATGTCTGGTTACGAGGCATAGAGAGTTGTGAACTCTATAGTTCTTCTAGTGTATCTTCTGAAGATACTGAATTGGCCAGTGCACCTTTAGAGACAATGTAAGAACAAACCATTTAACCTCTTCTGTCTCAAGGTCACTATGTATGAATTGCATCATGCTTACCTAAATCTTGAAATGAGACATGTCATTTCATAGCTTACATATTCTCATTTGAGAAAGTCAAATTCTAGGTCCACTAAGTGATCTAGACTAGACTAATTGGTGAGATATTAAGTTATGAAGATGTCATGAACCAATTTTGACGTTCTCATAAATATGGAATTCATGTACAAGATTGGTGAAATGCCATGCATATTATCTCATGCTTTATTACTTGAATTGTGAATAAATGAACCGCATCGGTATCCTAAATTAAGTAGCGACTTTATTCGGATGAAACAATGTGACTTGTTAGCTCCTCGTCAATACATTGTTTCTAACTTATTCGCAAGTAACAAAGGAGTTGATGAAATAACAACTAGAAGGGTAAAATGATAATTTTATAAATCTCATCTAGTTGATGATATTCATGATGGGTAATTATAGATAACATTCATGGATCCACTCAATATAATTAAGTTGAATTTGAGTAGGAAAGGGAAACAATGAAGTTAAATTCATGGATCCACATGGACATAAGATGATGTTAATGTCAAAATAAGATTTTGAATATTTTCATATGATAAAATTATAAATTATTTTTTAAAGCCGAAAAGTCGTTTAAAGAATTAAGAAATTAATTTTATTATGTAATATTAATTCTACAGTGGGTATGTTAAAAATTATTTTAAAAGAAATAAGGAAACATCTAGATGCCCTTCCCTAGTGTAGAGTTCGGCCAACAGGCATCAAAGAGGAGAGAATTTTTCGCCTTTAATTATAAAGATAATTACCCAAAAGGAAAAGATGAAATGAATTTCCTTAAGGATGAAATAAATATGCTAAGTGACGAAACAAATTTCATTCCCTTATGCTCAATATTGGCTGGCCATGTACAAGGGAGAAGAGGAGAGAAAATCTAATATTGTGTCATGAATGCACAATTGAAAAGGGTTATTACCCTTTCTTGATTTTCCTTCTCCTAAAAATAGAGTCTCGGATAGAAATGTGAAAATAAGCATTCTTGTTCTCGTGGTCTCTCTCTCTTGGCCGACCCCCTCTCTCTCTCTCTCTCTAGATAATCCATTTTCATTTTGGCACCTAAGTCCTTATTAGACTTAGGCTAAATTACTCTTTAACTCGTAAACTTGTTCTTGAGTTGTTGTGTTTTATTGTGCCCATACACAAATCCTTCTAAATCTATTAAGACTCATGTAATAGAAACCTTAGGTTTCTCGAGTTCACGTTTAGGTGTGAAAGTAACGAGCAAGAGAGGATCAACCTCTCTCAAGACTCCTCTAAATTAAAGGTACAAAAAAAGTTAGTATTCATGCACTTTAAATAATGTTTTTAATTGATACATGTTCATGCACTTTGCCTAGGTTAGTAAAATTGTTTTACTTGTAAAGAAATTTTATATTTCGCCATTAATATGATTAATGATAATTTTTTTTTAATCCTAGACTTATTCCAATAGGGTAATCATTCGATAATATTCAGTGGATCCGCTCATCACGAATAAGTAGTTTTTTTAGTATAAAATATATTAATTTGAACCGAAAGATTTTCAGTGTCAACTCTTAGTAGAGTCAATTGACATCAAACTAGACTTGGAAAAGTTTGTGAAATTTGAGTCAAAGAGTCATAGTTACAGTTTTGTTCATTTGGGTCCATGAGGTCACTATCACAAGTCATTAAAGTAGAGTCTGTTAAACTAGAATCTAAGTCAAAATAAGTTCAATTGTTGAACTAGACATATTTTCCGAAAATAGTCTAAAGTGTAATTTTTTCCACGTGGACATAAAATGATGTTAATGTCAAAATAAGATTTTAAATATTTTCATATGATGGAAATATAAATTATTTTCTAAAACCGAGAAGTCGTTTGAGGCATTATGAAATTAATTTCATTATCGGTGCAATATTAATTCTACAATGGGTATTTTAAGAAGTGTCTTAAGGAAGCATCTATAAGCTCCTCTCATGTATAGAGTTCGGCCAACATCAAGAAGAGGAGAGAAATTCTTTTGCCTTGAATTACGAACATAATTTCCAAAAAAAAAAGGAAACGGTTTTTTTAGAAGGAAACAAATGGGCTAAGTGATGAAACAAATTTCTCTCACTTATTGACATTGTATGGCCGGCCATGTAGAAGAGAAAGAGAGGAGGAAACCAAATATTGTGTCATGAATACACAATAGGAAAGGGTAATTACCCTTTCTTGTATTTCCTTCTCCTATAAATAGAACCTCACATTAAGATGTGAAAATAAGTTTTTTGTCTTGCTCTCTCTGTTTCTACCCGACCACCTCTCTCCCTCTCTCTAAAATACTTTTTTATTTTGCACCTAAATCCTCACTTGATCTAGAGTATTAGCTTATGATCCAAGACTCGTTCTTGGTTCATATTGTTTGATAGTGCCCACTCACTAAATTCTTCAAACTCTCGAAGACTCTAGTGGTAGAAACTTTTGTGGTTGCTCGAGAATCCAAAGACGAGAAGAAGCGAGACGAGACGTAGGATCTTTGTCCGAGAAGGGTCTCCAAGATCAAGCAACAAGAAAAAGGTACTAAGTGTTTTTCATATTTATTATATGTTTTAATTAACAACATGTTCATGCACTTTGTTTAAGTAGTAAAATAGTTTTACACGTTTTGAAAACAATTTTTATATTTCGTCATATATGATATGGTAATTAATTGTTAAAGCCTAAATAGATTCAAATAAGATCCAATGCAACACTACCCAACCACATTGATCCAATGCAAATATGGGGATGTGAAAGTAATTCCTAAAGTCACACTAATAAAAAAAAATTGTACCTAGGTTTAAATTCAATTTGTTGTCTGTCAGTGCACTAACTAGACATAATAACTTGACTACAGTGTTTACATTGGTGTTACTTTACAGAATCACATAATGACAAAGGTGAGTAGCAAAGGTAGTTGCATTCAATATATGTACCTACTGGAAAATGCAGATCATCACATGATTGATCATGTCAATAATGTCTCATAAGCTGCATGGTACAAACATATAGGTCAACCCTAGGTCAAGAAGATCCAAGAACTCAGAGACACATTAAAAATAAAGTTTAGTAGCATTTCGTTAGCTTGTAGTGTATTTCCCTTGACAAAACAGCAAATGCTTTCCTTTTCTGATTCACTTACTAAAAAGCAAAACTCCACTTGAGCTTATACATTGTGATATATAGGGTCCGTTCAAAGAAATGTCACACAATGGTTTCATAATTTTTCTAACTCTTGTCGATGATCATAGCAAATTCACTTGAATTTATATGTTAAGAAACAAGTCATATGATATTCATACAGTTCCAAAATTCATTAACATGGTTGAGAAACAATTAGATAGAAAAGTTAAAACTATTAGGTCGGATAATTCAAACAAATTGGTATTCACTAATATTTTGAAAAAAGCAAATGAATTAATCATCATTTATCTTCTGTAGGCACACCGCATCAAAATTTCGTGCTCGAAGGAAAACATTGGCATCTCCTTAATGTGAGCAGATCTTTATTATTCCAATCATGCCTACCTATTAAATTCTGGTCTGAATGCATCATGACTTCTATTTTTCTTATCAATCGAACACCAACCCTGAATTTGGATGATAAAAGCTCTTACAAATTGATATATGACAAAAAAAATTGTTATGATTAACTACGTGTATTTGGATGTCTTGCTTTTGCCTCGACCTTGAAACAGAACACATCAAAATTTGATCCTCGTGCAAGGAAGTGTGCCTTCATTAGATATTCGGCTAGGGTTAAAAGTTACAAATTGATAGACTTAGCTAACCATAAAACATTCATTTCACGTGATGTGGACCAAATTCAATACTGATATGTTCAGTGACAATAATTTTCCACAAACATTCATACTTGACAACAGTTCTACAACTCCTAACATTCAGTTTGAGAATGTACATGTTTAAGACCTTGATGATGAAGACTCTACACCTAATGAAAATGGGAATAATCAGTCTGAATCTGTCTCACCAGACTTAGAAAAACATGACTCACCAGATTCCATGCCTCATGAAGAACTATCATCACCAGCTTCTTCACTTAAGTCACCAACAGACACCCTTGCAACAACTTTGTCTCCAACTCCAGCACATGATCAAGAATAATCACCTCTTAGACGATCAGATAGACCATCCAAGCCATCTTCTTAGCTGCAGAATTATCAGTGTGAACTCAACACAGTGACTACAATTTCATTCTCTCATCATCTTTTAAAAGTACTTGATTATGATTATATAAATCCCAATTTTAGAGTCTTCACTATTACCATTTCAAGAACTTTTGAACCAGAGTATTGTTGGGATTGGTGCCCACAAAGGAGAATATTAGACATTTTATTTATTATTTGTAATATTTTGCTGAAACATTAATATTAATAAATAAGTTTTCTTTTCCTATAGTTTGTGTTTATGTATGTATGCTATGCTCTGAAACTTTCCTCAACGAAAAGGGTGTTAAATACAGATTTGACATGATAACCCCTTGTGACTAGTTTAAACCATTTGTTCACAATCTTAAGACCGATTGAGCATTCGAGTCTAAGTAACGATTGTTTGAATGAATCATGATATCTTATCATGTGATATAGAAAGTTGTGACTCTATGATTTCATTCTTGATATCTTATAGAAGATATTGAACACGACCTAGTGATTCTATGGAAGCTCAATATAAAACCGTTTAATCTAGAAGCTCCAAGATCACATACGAGGGGTACTTCGATAACTACCTTAATCCTGAGGTGAGTGCATAGTCGATACTACACTTTATGTCATTTGATTTGTCAATGGGCGATGGCTGTGTAATGGCTGCATCTGACCCGACGGTTGGTGACATAATGTTGTAGTGTTGGATTATGTGATTCACATATATAGAATTCGTGTACACATAATGAAAGTCATTGTATCACACTATGGTTTGTTACGAGATAGTGAATGAATTAATCTGGCCAGATAATCATTGAATATGAGATTCCTTGATTAAAACATGTGACATGTATTGACGTCTCACTTTATGTTTTTTCTCATTCACAAGTAACAAACGAGTTAGTGAAATAATAACTCTAGGGGTAAAACGGTAATTTTACATTCCCCGGACTTACTGATACACACGAATGGTATTTTGGTAAAGTACACCGTGGATCGAGTACAGAAAAGTTCTGTGACTTCAAACGGAAAAATATACGCGCATGAACTTAGAGATTTTCAATATTGGTCCTTTAGTGGAGTCGACCATTATTAAGAATTATAAGCCGGAAATAATTTGTGAATTATTGAGTCTGTGCTTTATTCTCAAGCTTCGTTCATGTGGGTCCATAAGGTCTCAATGATGCACATTTAGAAGAGATTAATTGAACGCAATAAATTGATTTACTCATAAAATACAAATTGTGATTTGTATAGAGAAATTTATTTTCCAAGCGAATTAATGAATAATGTGTTATTCATTAATTATTGATTTTGTGAATTAAAGAACTTTATTATTGTAATAATAATTTTCTTGAGAATTCATAATAACAATATTAGAAAATAAAACGTTTCTCGTTTTATGTTATTCGATAACCATGAAACAATTTAATAACGAGTTATTAAATAGATGAGAGTTCTAAATTAAGTCGAATTTGGAAATCAAATCAAGGCAATTTGGGAAATAAAATTGAGAAACGAGTAGGACATACGGGCCGGCCATTAACATGGTTTTGGGCTGGATATTGATTCAACAAAAGCCCACATGAAAGCCCATTAACAATGTCTATAAATCCGATGAATCTGAGTCGTCAAACCCAGATCTCTCTCCGAACCCATTTAAGTCAGTTCGTTGCCGACGCAACGCAAAAAACGGCGTCCCGATCCGAGTTTCCATGGGCTCTCAGCGTCGTCGCGAAGTTTCGCCTGCGATCTGCCTCCGCCCATCCGCGCGAACCTGCGCCTGACTCCGCCCGACCGCCCCTCTGCGTGTCCCAGCAGCCTGCCGCCTTTGTCCAGGACGCTGCCGACATCCCCGTTGTTCCTCCACCTGAACCCAGAGGTGCCTGCCCCTCTCAACCGCTCCGGGGTCTCCTAGGGCCGCTGCCGCCCGTTCCCAGCCTGCCGAGGACCGCGCGCCATCTGCTGCCAGCTTCCCGGACTAGCCCCAAGGACGCGCCTGCTTGCCGCCTTCGCTGCCCGTGTTGACGAGCCGAGGAAGTCTCTTGCAAACCCGGAATTGGAGAAGCTTGAAGATTCTCGCATCGAACTCGTTTTCAATTCCTCGACTGAGTTATTTATAACTTGACGATGTAAGTTTCGATAATCTTAAATACTCTTAATTAATATAATTGTTATGATTGTTTGGAGTGTTTGATTTTATTGAAATGACATGTTTAGAATTAAATTTTTAATTAACATGCTTATGATTTTAATGCCAATAGATTGTTAGATATTAAATAGTTTAATATGCTAGATCGTTTTTATTATTAATTCCGCACGTAATTAGTTATGTTTAATAATAATTTACTTAAATCGTTAATTAATTTCCAACAAGTATTACCATCAAGAAGTTAAGCCCATTGAATGGATTGAGGCAATGCAAGAAGAGCTGGATGCAACGCGCAACACTCAGACTTGGAGAGTTTGTGGAGCTACCTCATAACAAGAAAGCCATTGTATGCCATTGGCTATTCAAAAAATAGTTTCACACATAGCCAAAGGTTACACATAGAGAGATGGCCTCGATTCGATAGAGACATTATCTTCGGTGGCCAAAATCGTGACTGTTAAAATGCTTTTAGCAATCGCCGCATCTAAAAAATGGATATTTGATGGATGTCAATAATGCATTTTTAAACGTAGATTTAGACGAGAAAGTTTACATGGAAATGCAACTCGGATTACCCGTTTAGGGGGTGAAATTTTAACTGACTGGAAACTTGTTTACTATCTAAACAAATCTATCTACGGGCTTAAGCTGGCTTTAAGGCAGATCTCAAATTTATGCAAGGTCTCACAGAATATGGATTTGTTAAGTCCTTAGCTGATTACTCCTTGTTCGCTCGTGGCTCATGTAACAATTTTGTCACCATTATGTTATATGTTGACAATATTGTCATAGCCGGGCCTCACAATGACATAATTAAGAAAGTAAATGACTACCTCCACCAACATTTCAAAGTGAAAGACTTAGGAGACCTAAAATTCTTATTGGGTTTGGAATAGTAAGATCTAAGGCTAGTATATTTGTCTCCCAAAGACAATACTGTCTTAATATCCTTTATGACATGGATTTTCTTGAGTTCAAACCTAGGAAACTCCGATGGATCCTCGAACCTCACTAACGCCTTAATATGGTGAAGAATTAGAAGACTCGACATTCTACAAAAGACTAGTTGGACGACTCCTATAAGTCACCATAATTAACAAGGCTTGATGTAACGTTTGTTGTGAATTAGTTGAGCCAATTTATGGCTACTCCTAGACAGCTTCTGTTGGCATTTATGCCCACAAAGGAGATTTTTTTTTATATTAAATACTTTTGTATTTGTTTTTCTTTGAAATTAAATAAAGTTGAATATCCATTCTCATTTAAGATTGTGTTTACGCATTAATGTCTACGCTCTGAAATTGTCATCAACGAAAGAAGTGCTAAGTACAGACTTGACAAGGTACCTTCTTATGACTAGTTTAAATAATAGTTCGCAATCTAAAGATCGATTGGGCAATCGATTTCTAGTAATGATTGTTAGAATGAATTAAACGATATCTTACCTTGTGATATGGAGAGTTGTGACTCTGTGATTCATTCTTGATATCTTAATGAAGATATTGAACAAGACTTGTGAAGTTTTGAAGTTCGAGATAAAACCGTTTAATCACTCGAAACCTCAAACTCATATACGAGGGGTATTTTAGTAATTACCTAAATCCTGAAGTGAGTACATGTCTTCTTGTAACACTTTATGACATTTGATTTGTCAATGGGCAATGGCTAAATGAAGTTTCATTGACCCGACGGTTGGTGTCATAATATTGTTTCGTTGAAACATGTGATTCACAGATATGGAATTTGTGTTGAAACAATGCTAAGGCATTAGTATCACACCATGCTCTGTCATGAGAGTGTGAGCGAATAAACCAGGCTTGGTATTCATCGAATAAAGAATTTTTTGAAATAAAACATGTGACATGTTGAGACATTTTACTTTATGTTTTTCTCGTTCACAAATAACAGAGGATTTGGTGAAATAATAACTTCGGGGTAAAACGGTAATTTTACATTCCTCTGAGTTAGTGATACACACAAAGGGTAATATCGTAAAATACACCGTGGACCATGTGAAGAATAGTTTTATCACATCAAACGGAAATATAAACGCATATGAACTTAGAGATGTTCAATATTGGTCCTTTAGTGGAATCGACTAATATTAAGAATTAAAAGTCGGAAAAAATTTGTGAACTTTTGCGTCCGATCTTTATTCTAAACCTTCGTTCATGTGGGTCCATAAGGTCTCAATGATAGACTCTTGGATGAGATATTAGTGAACAAGAAAAGATCGATTTTCTCATTAAACGTAAATTGTGATTTATACTAAGAAAATTATTTTCTAAGTAATTAAATAAATAATTGGTTATTTATTATTACATTTATTTACCGAATCATATTGTGTTATTATATTGATAATAATATAATTTAATGATTCAAATAAATAAAAGATGAAAATAAATATTTTCTCGTTTCGTACTACATTGTTTAGTATGAAAATAATTAATGACTTGTCATTAAATAAATGAGATGTTCTAAATTAATTAAAAATTATTTTAGAAATAAATCGAAAATATTTGGGAGATAAATAGTATAAGGTGGCCGGTCACTTAACACAAATAAGTGAGTTGGAAAATTGCTTAAATAATTTATCGGGCTTAAGTTTGATTAATGGGTCATTAATTATTTTTGACCTAATTAAACCCATTCTCCCTGAAATAATAGGAGCTCTTCTCTTTCTCTTTTGACAAAAGTTTTCACACGGCCACAAGCTCTCTCTCCCCTTCCCTCTTGGCCGACTATTTGCTCTCTCCCAAGGAGAAAAATATTTGGCCAAAATCCCAAAGAGAATTGAGAGAGCGGATCGTTGAGAGTGTTTCCTTTTATTCCTTCTTCTCTTGTTCCCACGAAAGAGTCCACCCTCTTTGTCTCCCACAAATCCCTTGAGTATTATCATTGATTCAACTTGTGGTTGTTTGAGTGATTTTTCCTCCCACAGGGCCGGCCATTTTTGGAGCAACGGAGGATCGACGATTTTGAGGATTTCCTTGACGCGCGTGGTGTAGAGGATCGGCCGACTTTTTGGACGCATCCCGAGACTCGTCTTCGCAGATCCTAATCCTATGTAAGTATCTTTCGAACGAATTGGATCTGAATGATATGATGTTATAGAATGTTTATATGTATTTGGATTATTCGTTTGCATGCTTAGATAAATTTATTGATATGATTGTAAATTTATTGACATGTTAGGTTAGATTTAATGATATGGTTATCGAACATGTTTTAAAACGTTTATAATATGTTAAATTGAATTATGAAATTCCGCCACATATTGATGTGTTTCGTATTTAAATTAGGTTAATTGTTAACTAAATCCCAACAGTTTCATCCGCCACCATCTTCTTAGGTACATCAAAAGTCAACCAAGACTGGGGTTGTTTTATTCAGCTGCCTCAACACTTCAACTAAGGGTCTTCTCTGACGTTGATTGAGCTGCATGCTCAGACACAAGTCATTCAACTGGATTCTTTGTATTTTTGGGTGACTCACTACTTTGTTTGAAGTCCAAGAAACAAAATACAGTGTCTAACTCGTCGGCAGAGTCTGAGTACAGGGCGATTGCTGCAGCGGTTGGTGAGATTCTTTGGGTACAAAAACTTTTGAGGGACTTACATATACACTGCTATTTTGTGATAAGCGGTCTGTAATACACATTACCACATTTCATGAACGTATAAAGCACATTGACATTGATTTTCACATTTCATGAACGTATAAAGCACATTGACATTGATTTTCATTTTGTGCGGGAACACCTGAAGAAAGACAAGTCCAAGCTTCCGCCGGTCTAGTCAACATTGCAGATAGTTGATGCCTCACAAAACCATTAGTCTCTCCTAGCCTCATTAATCTTATGGACAAGATGGTACTAAAGAATATTTATTTTTCATCTTGAGGGGGTCTATTAAGATTACTAGATTAGCTTTAGTTTAGTTTGTTTATTTGTATGTCGTTTATTTAATATTGTCGTTTACTTAAGCCATTATTTTTTTTATCGTATATCTCATTTGTGATTCTTCTTCCTCACTTCTCTCTCGGTGTTCATTCCCTTCACGATTCGAGAACGCAATATAAATATCAAAATATCTCTCCTTCGGAACATATGCACAAAAGAAGGCACACTATATATCTACATATATATAACACATAAATATTTATTTGTGGATACATAAAGATAAACACACAACACAATATATATATTTTATAGTACAAATATATATATATACACAATAAAATACACATGCACACAAATTGAAATGATTCATGACAGAGAAATACATAACTATTTTTCGAATGCGGCGACTATATTGTATTGTGTTTGCCTCTAGATGTATGTATACGCCTTCTGTGTAGACTATTTCTAGAGAGAGAGAAATAGTAGAGATAAAAAACGTATCTTTGTAATATATCCATAAAAACGTTTACTCATTATAAAATGTTCAATATTTTGTAAAATTTGTGTCCCGCTTCAAACTGTTTACATAATTATTTGGACTGTTTTGACTCGAATTCGGAAATTTTTACAAAGTTGCAAAAATGAGTGTAATTTGAACTCGATATTCGTGTAAATAAAATTGGGTGACTATTTACAAAATATTTACAAAACGTTGAGTATATTAAAAACACTAAATATAAAAGTGGATAAAAATTCATTTTTTTGTAAAGAATCAACATTAAGTATTCTTCGCACAATTTTTACACAGCGTGTACTTAAGTGATATATTTCGGTCATAAACATTAAATATTTTTTTTCAGTCATTTACTCTTAGATAATAATAAGAAAAAAAAGTTGAACCGCTTTTAAATGACTTACCTCATGGTCGTACTTAGTCACTCATTCACTATTAACTAGCTGAGATTAAAAAGATGAGTACATGCAGCTTAAATTTCATATTTATTCTAGGTTAAACTGTTGGGAAAAATCACCTAAAGTGGCGGAATGTGACTTTCCCAAATACTTCTTATGCACAATTAAATCTAATATGGCAAACCAATCAAGCCAAACACAAAGTAAAAGCAAAGCAATCAACAAAATCAACACAACTAATTTTTGCGTGGAAAATCCTCAAAACAAGGGTGAAAAACCACGGGGCCCGTAGCCCGCTTAATAATCCTTCCACTAATAATATAATGGGTACACCAAACTCATCTCCAATACATGGAGGTTCATCATCATCAACAAGATGGCATAAAAGAGGAATAATCTCACCAATGGTGGAATACCCAAATCGGGTATGTAAAGAGCGAATCGGAAAGGCTAACACCACTAGGAACGATGAGCACGACGCAAGAATCTCCACTCTCAGCCGAAACAAATACCGTTTGACTACCAAGCCTCTTGCAAATTGCTCAAACCCTAGCTTTTCTTATTTCTCTTCTCTCTCTCTCTCTCTCTCTCTCTCTCTCTCTCTCTCTCTTTTTCTTTTTTTATCACGAACAACCGGAACAATTCCTGGTTGTTCCCTTTTTCTTTCTTCAATATTATTGGGCTTTAAGCCCTTATTCTTGTCAAGGCCAAATAGAGTGGGCATGACACAACAAAATTCCCCCTCAGGCACACGCCATGGGCTCTCGCAAGCCCGCCTTTTGCCTGCATACTTCAAGCTTCTCCTTAGGCAAAGGTTTCGTTATCATGTCGGATCCATTCTCAGTGGTGTGCACTTTCTCCAAGGGTAATTGCTTTGATTCAAGCACATCACAAATCCAGTGGTATCTCACTTCAATATGTTTAGATCTCGAATGTAATGTGGAGTTCTTCGAAAGGTGGATAGCGCTTTGACTATCACTATAGACCACGTACTTCTCTTGCTTCAAGCCCAACTCTTCAAGAAATTTCTCATCCATAAAGCTTCTTTGCAACCCTTAGTAATTGTAATATACACAGCTTTTGTGGTATCCCGCAAATGTCATTAGGTATCCCGAAATGAACTTTCTTCTATCAACATAGTTTGCCATATCAGAATCGGTGTACCCGATAGGCTCTGGCTTATCACTGCCAAAACACAAACACACTCGGGAAGTACCTCTCAGATATCTCAATATCCACTTTACCGCTTCCCAGTGCTCTTTGTCGAGACCAGAGAGAAATCGACTTACAACTCCAACCGCATGAGCTATATCGGGCCTAGTACACACCGTCGCATACATCAAGATATCAACCGCAGAAGCATACATCAAGCTATATCCGGCCTAGTACATCAAGATATCTGATTGCTGCTCACTCGTAGGAACCTTCTTCGAACTTAGATGAAAGTGACTTGCGAGTGGAGAACACACTGCTTTAGCATTACTCATACCGAATCTTTCAAGAACCTTCTCGATGTAGGCTTCTTGAGACAACCACAAGATCCCGTTCTTTCGATCACGAGAAATCCTTATGCCAAGTATCTTCTTTACCGATCTCAAGTCTTTCATCGCAAAAGACTTGCTCAACTCTCTCTTCAAACCACCAATCCTTTTCATGTCATGGCCGATAACCAACATGTCATCAACGTACAAGAGCAGAATGATAAATTCATCGTTGGCGTACCTCTTCATGAACACACAATGGTCCGATGATGTCTTCTCGTATTCATGACTCGCCATTAAGGAGTCAAACTTCTTGTACCATTTCCTCGAAGCTTGTTTAAGGCCATACAAGCTCTTCTTCAACTTGCACACAAGTTGGTCCGCGCCATGAACTTCAAATCCCACGAGTTGTTCCATGTAGATTTCTACTTCTAAATCACCATGAAGAAATGCAGTCTTCACATCAAGTTGCTCTATCTCCAAGTCTAGATGTGCCGCTAAACCAAGCGCAACTCAAATCGATGAAAATTTCACCACCAAAGAGAATATTTCTTCGAAGTCGACACCTTTCTTTTGGCCGAATCCCTTCAAAACCGACCGAGCTTTGTACCTTGGTTGTGAGCTATTGTCTTCCGTATTCAACTGGTAAACCCATTTGTTCTTGAGAGCTTTCTTCCCTTTTGGTAAACTAACCAAGTCATAAGTGTGGTTTTCACAAAGAGACTCCATTTCTTCTTCCATGGCTCTCAGCCACTCTTTCTTCTCATCAACGGAGATCGTTTCTTTGTAATTCTCCGGCTCTCCCGAATCCGTCAACATCACATACTCATCTGACGGGTACTTCGCTGAACGACGACGCTCTCGGATCGACCGTCTCGGAGGCTCATGATGTTGTTGATGAAGCTATTCTTCAACTTCTTCGGCTGGCTCAACATCTTCCACCATCACCGGGGCACCACCATTGTCTTCACCATCCTCCTCGCAACTCTCCCCCAAAATTAGGAGTCGTTGCAAGTATATGATTCTGATCTGAATCAAGAAAATCATCTCGATCTTGCTCTGCCAACTCTGTCTTCCCAATGTCGTTGATGTTCTGGTCTTCCACGAACATTGTATCTCGGGTTCTCACAAGCTTCTTCTGAACTGGATCATAGAACCTCTAGCCGAACTCATCCATACCATATCCAATAAACAAACACGGCCGCGTCTTTGCATCGAGCTTAGACCTTTCATCCTTTGTAATGGGCACGAACGCTTTGCACCCAAAGACACGCAAGTGATCGTAGGAAATTTCCTTCTCGGACCAAATTCTGTTGGGAACCTCAAACCCCAAAGGAACACACAGCGTGAGATTTAGAACATGTACCATCGTGCTCAAGGCTTCAGCCAAAAATGATCTCTGCAACTGTGACTGCGATAACAAGTACCTCACACGCTCGACGAGCGTCCTGTTCATCCTCTCAGCCAAGCCATTAAGCTGAGGAGTATTCGGAGGCATCTTTTGATGTCGAATACCATGTTCTCGGAATACTCGTCAAAAGGACCACAATACTCGTCGTCGTTGTCGGATCGGATGCACTTCAATTTCTTGTCCGTCTGTCTCTCCACAAGAGCGTGAAACTCTTTGAACACTGCCAACACTTGGTCTTTCGTCATCAAGGTATAAACCCATGTCTTCCTTGAATGATCGTCGATAAAAGTCACAAAATACAAGGAGTCACCAAGTGTTTTTATTCTGAAAAGACCACAAACATCACAATAAACTAAATCAAGAATACCTGACTTCCTCCACGGTTGAGACCTCTTCAAAGCCACCACGTTTGCTTTCCCACTAGGCAATGAGAACACCTCTTCAAGGAGCCATTCTTCAAATTCGAAAGAAGATTCTTCTTAGCCAACATCATCAAGCCTTTCTTGCTCATATGGCTAAGACGTTTATGCCACAACTCGACTATGCCTTCATCATGCATGACATTGACCTCCGAATCAACAATCTTCGCTTGAGTCACGTACAATGAGGAACATTTTTTTCCTTTAGCTACCACCATGGCACCTTTGGAGATCTTCCATTGGCCATCACGAAAAGTATTGCAAAACCCCTCGTCGTCGAGCTTGGATACCAAAATCAAATTCAGCGAATGTTGGGAATATGTTTGACATTCTTCAAGAGCAAAGTAGTGCCAATTGAGGTCTCTAGGCACACATCTCCCATACCAACGGCTTTAGCCAAACCGTTGTTGCCCATTCTAACATTCCCAAAGTCACCGGGCGTGTAGGACGTGCAGATGTCTTTCTGGGACGTAGCATGAATCGATGCTCCACTGTCAATCACCCAATTGCTCTCTTGACAAGCGAGACTAATGACTTCTTCATCACACATAATTAAGAAGTCTTCGATAACCACCGTGACCTTGTCGCAATCTTCGTTGTCTGTGTTGCGATTCTCTTCTTCTTCTCATTGTTGTTGTTGTCATGCTTGAACTTTTGACAATACTTTTGAGTATGCCCCTTTTTACCGTAATAGTAGCACTTGAAATGACTAGAGGAGTTGCTACCGCTTTTGTCTCTCTCGCCGCTCTTCGGACCTCTACTCGCACTCTCCCCCGATTCTCCGTAACTAGGATCTCTGACCGGGAAGAAGAATCTTGAGTCTTCCTTCGCATATCTTACTTCAAGACACTACTCTTCACCAAATCCATAGTCGTAACACCATCCGAGGCCGAGTTTGACAAAGACGTTCGGAACGTCTCCCACGAGTCCGGCAAAGTACCAAGTAACCATAAGCCTTGAACCTCATCGTCAAACGTGATCTTCATCCCAGCTAACTGATTAATGACACCTTGGAATGTATTTAAGTGATCCGTCATGGCCATATTGTCTTGATACTTCAATCCCATCATATGTTTGATCGGAAACAATTTATTGTTTTCGGTCTTTCGAGCATATAACTCCTCAAACGTTTTCCACAAAGAACTCGCGTCTTTTTCTTCACTAATGTGGTTGAGGACATTATAAGTTACCCACTGCCGGATATAATCGCAAACTTGTCGGTGACACAGTATCCATTGCTCGTGTTTTACCCTCCGGCTTCTCTTTCGCAAACACGGGAAAATAATGATCCTTCATCTTTCCTTTCCACACATTATAGTTGGAGCCGTTCAATGTAACCATTCTATTTATGTTGCTTTCCATGGTTGCACTATGCACATGGTTCTAACCGAAAGCTCTGATACCATTTTGTTGGGAAAATCACCTGAAAATGGCGGAATGTGACTTTCCCAAAGACTTCTTGTGCACAATTAAATCCAATATGGCAAACCAATCAAGCCAAACACAAAGTAAAAGCAAAGCAAACAAAATCAATACAACCAATTTTTGCGTGGAAAACCCTCAAAACAAGGGTGAAAAACCACGGGACCCGTAGGCCACTTAATAATCCTTCCACTAACAGTATAATGGGTACACCAAAGTCATCTCCGATACATAGATGTTCATCATCATCAACAAGATAGCATAAAAGAGGAATAATCTCACCAAAGGTGGAAATACCCAAATTGGGTATGTAGCGAGCGAATCGGAAAGGCTAACACCACTAGGAACGATGAGCACGACACAAGGAATCTCCACTCCAAATCTCAGCCGAAACGGATACCGTTTGACTACCAACCCTCTTACAAATTGCTCAAACTCTGCCTTTTTTCTTTCTATTTTCTCTCTCTTTCTCTCTGTTTCTAGCGAACAACCGGAACAACTCCTGGTTGTTCCCTTTTTCTTTCTTCAATACTATCAGGCTTTAAGCTTTTATTATTGCCAGGCCCAAATAGAGTGGGCATGACACAACATAAACTTGTAGATTTTACCAAAAATTGTTGTCCACTAATCGCATAATAAATTAATTAACTTCGAAATAAATTTATCTTGAGTTTAATAAATAAAAAAAATGGGGACTTTTTAAGAACAATAGGTTATTAAATTACTGAATTAATAAATATATTTATAAATTAATTAATGCACGACCAAATAGTAAAATAAATGATAATGTGATAGTAACAATACTAACCTAAAAATGAAAAAATTGATTATTTTATAAAATTTTGTTATCTACACGTTCGACAGAGCAAGCATAGCTTTAATTTAAAGCATACATAAGTTAGATTCATGTACAATGAAAACAAATTTATCAGCGTATCTTTTTAATTTCTTTAGTAAGCGTGATTTAACAAAGCATAGTAATCAAGCAATTAACAACACTATTAAACCAAATCACATCTTTGTCAACATTATGTATTATTAAGCAGATAAACACACTATTACACATTTAAACACTGTGACACACAAACTATAGTATTGGCTCAAAGTACAACAGTTCTTGTGTCCTATTTATTTGGTAATTAAAACATAAAAAATCACATTATCTTGTCTGCCAGTGAAGGGACAAGTGTTAATTATTATTACAGCACACTAAATAAAACTGGAACACATATATTTGCTTGATTTTTTTTAGCTCTTGATGATTGGAACAATACGCTTCTTCACTTTAGCGTCTTCAGACTCTTCACAAAATAAAACACACGACACGTGTTAGATGGCATAATAAAATGAGTAATTGATTTGACGTATTAATACAAAAGTTATTTGATAATATCGCTAACCGAAAGATTGCAAAACTTTTACAAGCACCACCTCTAAAATATTTAATATTAATCATCATTCCATTTAAAAAGAAAAATAAAAGCATGAGTAGACTGAATTCTGAATACGACTTTTCAGTTAAATAGATCTAGGTCATAAAATGAAATAGCAATTAAATGAGCATTTGGTATGTGGTGTAATAAGGAATTGCTAATAGTTAAGAATATATTTAACTATTAATTTAATTAATATTTTCTATTTCGGATATTAGTTTAATAATCTAATTAATTAATTCTATAAAATTAAATTACTAACTCAAGCGCATTAAATTTACTTTATAAAATATTAGTTTTAATTGCTTTTTTGCATTGAAATAACAAATGAATTTTTTTAAAAAAATTATTGACATGTGAATAAACTTAAGCTATGAATTTTAATTTATTAAACATCTTAATTTAAATGGTTAACGTAACAATTAAACTATTATTTTTTTGACTTACCATTTAAATTTCTCGTTATCAGGACCGCATTTAATGGAGCACTTCCTATCGCATCGGGCCGTTTCCCTTGCTGATAATAAATAAATAAATAAGAGAAACACTTTTAGTAGTGCACATTTAGTAAGAGAATAAAAATAGTTATTAATTAATAGTTTAATTATTATTCTATATTAGCTTAGATAAATTGATTGACTCTGTAGAACTAACTTGCTAAACTAAATATATGAGTCTCACATTTATAAATTATTGACATGTAAATTAAAATATTTATTAAGTGAGAATTGAATTTTTTTATTATCATGTGGATAAAATTAAGATAAAAAAATGTTTTTAACTTACTACTAACTTAAAATCTAATATGTATCAACTTAAGTCTATATCATTTTATCTTACTAGTAAACATACTCTTAGTGCATCTTTAAGATATTGTATAGTTTTCGCTTCTAGTATTTAACATAAAAAATAGATTTTTTTAACATTTTCTAAATATAACAGTTCAAAATATGCCTAAATCCCATCCAATTTTATTTGATAAGTATGCAAACGAAAATAAAAATTAGAGAAATTGCACAAAGTATCATTATTTGTACTTGATTCAACATTCACTAAAATTAATTTTTTCTTAAAATACCAGTACAAAAATTTAAAATACCCCTAAAATAATTTTTTTACATTTTATTTCATATTCATATTAATCCGTTACTATTTATTTTTTTAAAAAAAATTAAACTTAAAACAATAAAAATTGCCCCACCCCTAAAAATAAATTTGTGTTAATTTTATTTTTAAAATGATATTTCGTTTTTTTACATGAAATTTACTTATATTTTTGGAAGAAAAAAAATATTTGAATGAGAAAATTAATAACTATGCATTACTTCCGGCCAGAAAACTTTTCCAATTTTAGGACAATGTTGGAACTTGGAATAATAAATTGTGGTGTTAAAAGTAAAATTATTCATGACAAATAAAAAAAAAATTAGATCTACTATAAACTTATTACTAAATAAATAAATAAAACATACGTTTGCTGGGTTGAACACAGGCAGTAGAGCAAGCATCGTAGCAGTCTTCAGGCCCAGCAATGGCTTCATGTGTCAATGAAAGCGTCAATATCAGAATCATAACTCCTAATATTGCTGTCTTCTTCATCACCATGATATATATATATATTTGTATATATGGATCTGATCTCTGTATATATATTTTCAGCTTTCTTGATTCTCTCTCTACCTGATCTCTATCTTTTCTCCCTTGGCTTTATCTCAGTATCCACGACTCTGTTGTTCTTCTTATATTTATAGGAGAAAATATGTGAAAATCTAATAATTGAAAAATACCCGTGGATTTTCATCTTACTACGAAAATGCCATTCGATATCTTTATAGTTTATTATTTAATAGCGACTGGGAACGGATCATATGTAGTCCCAGCTGCCCGTTTTGACCAATTTAAAATATATAATAATAAACATTACAGAGACGTCAATTTGGAATAGGACACTAAACTCTTAATGTAAAAATGAGTAGATTTGTAAAATTAGCGTTATCTTAAGAGATCCACGAGTCTTTGTTGGATTCTAGTTAGTCGTACTTTATTGACCTTTGACTTTGACTCTCTTGTCGTATTGTATTTAGTCACTCACTAGTTAACTATCCGACGTTAGAAATGGGAGTAAATAAGTAGTAAAAAAGTTATAACTTCATGCATTACCATACGATAAAAAATGATGACAAAATAGTAACTTGTAATAACCAGCGAATTAATATATTGTAAGAACTTATTACACATGTTATATATGTCTTCTAACAATATAAACACGTAAAAATGGAAGCGAAAAAGTTCAGTTTATCTCCGATCATTTTCGGCAAACTTCAGATTCCAATTTCAAAGAACTTTGGATTTCGACTCTGACCAGGAGTTTTGAGGATCTTCCAAACTCTTTCTCTCTCATGTGTTGGATGGTGTATGTTTCTAAATGTGTGAGCGAGTTTAGTGTTGTTGGTTTATTTTCCCTTAACGCATTCCACAAAAGTCTCAAAATCAGTAAAATCAAGACCACTAAGTACTCTCTCATTCACTAACCTTTGAATTTTTGGAATTGAGATATGTCCCAATATCTGGTGCCACAATAGAGAATAATCTGCATTCGTCATACAACGTTTCAACCCAACAATAACATTCATGGAACTATAAACATTGTTATTTTGCAATGTAATATAATAAAGACCATCAGTCAATGTACCATAACCAACAATTTCGGATTTATTCAATAATGTGAAACCATTATCCGAAAATTTAAAGTCATAATCAAAAGGCACAAGTCTTGAAACTGAAATTAAATTCCTTGAAAAACCAGGAAGATAAAAAGTCTTTCTCAAATGCAAAATAAAATCAGTAGATAAAACCAACTTGCAAGAACCAATCCCTCCACAAGTAAGCTCATCTTTCCACCTGAATAGATGCAATGCTCACTTCCCATTGGCTTTCGTAGGTTTTGCATAGTCTGCAACGTATTTGAAACATGGATTGTAGAACCAGAGTCAATCCACCATGTATGATGACCAACGTAAGTTAGATAAGATTCATAAAATACAAACAAAATTTGAGTACCTTTCTTGTCAAGCCAATTTTTGAACTTAGAGCACTCTTTCTTCATGTGTCCCTTCTTCTTGCAAAAGAAGCACTTTGACTCATTCGAATGTCCGGTTTGGCAAAGATATTACATTTATCTTTGGCACGATCTTTCTTCTTCCTTCCGGAGAAGGTCAGGTTCCCTTTCTCATCCTGTTCCATAGCCAATCTATGCTCCTTTTGAACACACATGGTCATAAGTTCATTAATTTACCATTTAATTTTATGTGTGTTATAAGAAATCTTAATGGGGCCGTATTGTTGGGGCAGTGTGCACCGAATGTCTTTAATTGAGCCGCAACATCCCTCACACTACTACAAAAGATACTTTTAGAAGCGACAGGGTGAATTAGAAGCGACTAGTCGCTTCTAATTAGAAGCGACATTTGGGAATTAGAAGCGACTAGTCGCTTCTAACTTCAACACTCCGATTTTAACCAAATTATCAATATTTTGGCTCCAAATTTCCTCTGCCAAAATTTTCGCTAAGTATAGAAATTGGGGCATTAGAAGCGACTAGTCGCATCTAAATTAGTACCAACTTTTGATTATATTCAGTTTATGTTTAATCTGATTTAAATTAGTAAATTTCAATATTATTAAATTTAATTAATGATAATAATATTTAATTAATATTTAAAACCGGAAATAAAATTTTAAAAATTAGATTTTACAGTTTTAGAAGGGACTAGTCGCTTCTAAAATATGGCGGGTAAAAATTAGAAGCGACAAGTCGCATCTAAAGTCGCTTCTAAAATATGGCGGGTAACAATTAGAAGCGACTAGTCGCTTCTAAAATATGGAGGGTAACAATTAGAAGCGACTAGTCGCTTCTAAAGTCGTTTCTAATTGTTCCCCGCCATCTCTTCGCACGCTTTTTTGGTCGGTGTTAAGGGCCTTTAAAAGCGACTATAGAAGCGACTAGTCGCTTCTAATTTCGTCGCTTCAAAACATTAGAAGCGACTTTAGAAGCGACTCGGCTTTAAAGGCGAAATATTAGAAGCGACTTTTTGGCCTTTAGAAGCGACTTTTGTCGCTTCTAAAGGCCTTTATTCTCCTAGTGTCATGTGCATGATATAATCACGTATACTTCATAATCCAGTGAGCTTCAAGGATTAGAACTTCATGATTAGAGTACTTGCCAAGGCCTTATCTGAAGTGACTGTTGGAATATTTAACAATTTAAATAACAATATTATATAACACATCTATATGTGGCGGAATTATATAATATGATCTGAATTAAAACTCATTTTAATAAATTAATAACCTAGGCATTAAAAATCACTAACATGTCAATAAACTATTTATTCTAAATATGTCAAAAAATTGAATAAATGATCTAAACAACTTATAAACGCATTTATAAAATTCAATCACAGATCCAATTCATTTTAAGAAACTTACATGTGAGGTTGTAAAAAACATCGTGCGTTGCTAGCTAACATCGGATAGCCTCGTCAAATTTCTGAAAAAAAATGACCCGCCGAATTGGAGGACAGGAACCGCAGATTGGAAGCAGGCTGACCGCCGAATTGTGGCTTGTTTCGGTGGAATTTGACTGTGGGACCTGTGCAGGAGCATAGGGGAGACCAAGGGCTAGGTCCATGTGGAAGGGCTCGATCTGGATCCACGCAAGTCTCCTGTGGTGGCTTAGGCGCACCTGGAACCCGGATGGTCAGGAAATCCGGCGAGCAGTCCGGCCGGCAAGAAGGAAAATTTGCGCCTTGACGTGCCTCATTCGAATCCTTCGCGTTTTAACCTCGAAATCTGCAAGATATGATCATTCAAACACCATAAAATATTCAGGGATATGGATCTGGAATTTTATGGGAGATTTAAGAGTGTGGGCTCTTCAATTGAGTAACGGGAATAAGGAACTCTCAACGGTCGAATCAAGAAATCAAGAAACGATTTCTTGATCGTTTTTTTCTCTCAATTCTCTCGGCCAAAACTCACACATGGGGAGGGTATTATGGCCGAGATTTTTAATAATGAATTAGGGTTAGGGTTTCTTTAATTCAGCCCTATTTATATTAGAGAGACGATGGGCTTAATCTAGGTCAAACTCAATTATCAACTTAAGATTGATTCAGCCTTTTAATGAGTTTTAAAATTAATAACCAGCCATTTAATTAATTAAACATGGCCGGCCATATTTTAAACACATTCCCTAATTGATTAATTTATAAAATTAATATTTAATTAATTTAGAACATCTCATTTATTCAATGACAAATCATTAATTAATTTCATACTTCTCAAAGTAGTACGAAACGAGAAAATATTTATTTTCATTCTTTATTTATTTGAATCATCAAATTATATTATTATTGATATAACAATTCACGTGTATTAGTAACTTAGAGGAATGTAAAATTACCGTTTTACCCCTGAGTTATTATTTCACTAACTCCCTTGTTATTTGTGAATGAGAAAAACATAGAGTGAGATGTATTTACATGTCACATGTTTTAATCAAAGAATGGTCTTATTCGATGAATACCCGACCAGGGTTATTCATTCACACTCTTATAACAAAGTATAGTGTGATACTAATGCATTTGCATTGTTTCAACATAAATTCAATATCTGTGAATCACATAACCCAATATGTGATAACGTTATGACACCAACCGTCGGGTCAGATGCCACTATGACTTTAGTCATTGCCCATTGACAAATCAAATGTCATAAGATGTCATATCGATCATGCATTCACTTCAGAATTTAGTTAATTACCAAAATACCCCTCTGTATGTGATCTTGAAGCTTCGAGTGGTTAAACGATTTTATCTCGAGTGTTAGAGTATCATAGGTCTTGTTCAATATCTCTATAAGGTATCAAGAATGAAACACAGGGTGACAACTCTCTATATCACAAGATAAGATATCATGATCCATTCAAACAATCATTACTCAGATTCGATTATTCCATCGATCTTAAGATTGCGAACAAATGTTTAAACTAGTTACAATGTGCTATCTTGTCAAGTCTATACTTAGCACCCCTTTCGTTGATGACAGTTTCAGAGCGTAACATACATATATAAACACAAACTTAAATGAAGAATGAATATATAATTTTATTTAATGTCTCAGCAAAATCGAATACAAAATATTTATAATATCTTAAATCTCCTTTGTGGGAATCAATCCCAACAGTGACAAATTAATCGTCTATAGCTTTCATTAAGAGATGAACAATGTCATATTCCTCAATTGAACCTCTAATCCTAGCAGATACTTTGGTCTTTATGAACATAACACAGAGGCGATTAGATCGCTCCCACTTTTCATAAATATCAACCTGATCAGATGTACTTTCCTCGATGATTGAGGGATGTTCAGGCTTCCTTGTGACATAGACGATATCCATCTATCCCAATTGAAGGAGAACTCTATCTTTTCAAACCTTAAAATTGTCAGTTGAGTTCAGGAACATCGCATTTAGCATCGCATAAAATAAATATGCTTATTAAAATATATTATGAAGAAAATAACCAGATCATACATTACCAATGTAAAAACATGTATTACTCATAAATCTAGACATAAAATTTTCTTGTGAGTTAAAGTTCTAATTCAATTAGATTCACTTGTTCATGATAAAATTATCAAAATATATTTATTTACCTAATTCATGTGAATTAATTGGAAAATATAGACATTTTATCCTAATTAATTATACAAATATTACAAAACTCTTGTCAGTAAATTCTATAATATATCGTATAATAAATCACAACTATTGTTTTATGTGATTTTAATTCAAAATATACATTTAAATTAATTAAAGATGATGCGGCTATTTCTAATTAATTAAACAATATGAATCACTAAACAATATAACAAATAATGAGATAGTAGCATAATAATATATTTGCTTACAAATATACTTGAATATATCAAATATACAATTATTACAATAGAATTCTTATGAGTTGATATCTTCAACCTACAGTATCTTATGAAAATAAAATAAAAAACTACATAACCTGTACAACATGCAACCATCTATAAATATACATACAATAAAATGTGTACAGATAGTTGTTACGGGTCGGCCCTTGTTTCTACAAATTAAAATAAAGTCAGGCCCAATAAAAGTGTCCTCTCATGTAAGAACTTATAATTATAACTAAAAAACAGGCCGAATAATAAAAACCTAAAGAAACTCAATATTACAGCAACATGTAAGTTTTAAATAATAATAGAAAAACGACAAAACTCAATTTTCTGACCCGATTGACACTCATTTTAATCCCGCTTGTTCCCTATCATTTCAACACCAAATTAAGTCATAGGTCAAAAGAATCACAAAAATAAATTTCTCAAAGATTTTCGTAAAATAATTAAATTTTAACGTAAAAAACGCAAAATTATAAACACACAGGAATACGAAATGTTTTCAAAACAAGGTGTAAATTATGTGAGACTCTGTACCAAAAGTAAGAATTTATTACACATACTATATGTGTTATAACAATATGAACACGTAAAAACGGAAGCGAAAAGACTCGGTTTACTTCCGAACATTGTTATGGATTTCCGGCGAGTTTCGCACTCGGATTTCGGTGAGCTTTGGATTCAAACTCCGGCGAGATGTTTTGATTATCTTCTAAACTATCTATTTGACGTTTAGATAGTGTATGTTTCTGAATGTGTGAGTGAGTTTAGAGATCACAAAATTGTTGTATTTATAGGCTCAAAATCATCTATGAAAATAAATTCTCATAATTATCCCGGAACGTGATTAATTATGTAATATATAGATCATAATAAAAGAAGATTATATATATTATTTTCTTAGGTATACAATAATATATATATTAATAAAATAATCTTACATAGAGCGATACACAATTTCTCAATGACCATTATTATCAGCTCTTTCTCGTTTTTTTTAGTTATACATAAATCAGAATCCAGATCAAATGGATCGCTAGCATATATTTACAATGAAGTTACTGCCATCAATAGCTTGAAGTCCAAAGTGAACAGTCTCCATGCAAAGCTCAAATTTATCATCATCCTATTTTCTAAAAAATAAATAAATTTATAATCACCTAACTATTAAAACCCCTTCTCGACATCTAATTTTTGAAGCCCGGTCAACCCTTCTTGGTGAGTATCCATCACGGTCTTGTCGTCATCGGAATCTGCCACGTGGACATGGACTGATCGATCGGCCGGTTGTTTTTCCGACAAAAGTTGAGTGCTAATAACTATAGTTTTCTCGCCTGTGTTCATCATTATCTCTTTGGCTTTTCCCCAAAGAATGAGATACAAACCGGCCACGATCAACACGGCTGCGAGTACGCTGAAATATAATATTATAAATATTAACTAAGATAAATTATCTTAATTTAAACATATAATGATATATTTATTGTCAAACAAAATTTAGGATATTTTTTTAGGTTATTTCAAAAGAATGACTGAATAAAATGTTTCTTCCATTATCCATTAGCAAGAACATAATTATTACTTTTTAGAGAGCACGTGTCATGAAATTTAATGACACATACGTAATGGAAAAGGTCTATATAGAAAAGTGGAAAAAAACTTACTCATAATAGGTAATGGAAAAAAATTCCAGTTATCCTATTTCTGAAACAATATCGTAAATTTTTTTATAAAAAAGTAATAACTTGTTTTCCATTTTAGTCCCTTTTATTTTGTTTTACTATGATTTATAATTAAATTAACTTTTTTATTATAAAATCGCTATTTGCAGGCTCTTGAACTCTACAATTATTTTTATTTCACTTTAAGCTTCTTTTAAAAATTAATTCTACCCCCTACTCTAAATGTTATTTTTCTTTATTCCTGTAAAATTAATCTTTGGTATGAATATATGGCCTATAAAATTATTTAGTTTCACAATTAAATTCTTTTATAATGATAAAATCGGCAACTGCTGGCTCTTGAACTCTACAATAAAATAATTTCAACTTTACTTTAAGCTCCTCTTAAATTTAATTATAGCCTCCTCTTAAATATAATTTTGATACCTTCCAAGGTGTAAGTCTTCATGGAGGAAAAGAGAGCCAGCAATGGCAACAAGAACCAACATGAGAGGACTAAATGCAGACGCGAACACCGGTCCTCTCATGTGGACGCACCACGCGATTACCACCACTACCAGCCCAGATGCAACAGTTCCCTATATATCACAAACTGTTCTATTATTCCGAGAATAGACGATTTGATTGAATGTTGTTACGTGTATACCGTACCGAGTATGCCACGGTGAGAAGTCTGATGTCCCAAGAAAGCTTCCATTGCGTCCAATCTTTCTCTGTGAAAACTGCCAAAATCATAATCTGAATTGACGCCATTGTTGACATTAGAGCCGTGCTTGAGTAGTGGCATGGATATCTTTTGCTCATTTTTGCCTGTTTTTATTTATTGTATTAGTAATCACTGAATAAATTAATGAAATAATCAGATACAGTTTCATAATGACGTTCAATCTGCAGTACTAGCTATTAGCTATTAGAGCCCTCTCCAATGTTTGGCAACAATAGTTGCTCAATGCCTATATGGTAATGCCATGCATTTGTTTTTAGAGATAATATTATTTTATAAAATAATCATTGTGGCAATGGTGCAAATTTTGGCACCCATGACACACTATTATCAATATAAAAAATTAATAAAATAATAAATTGACCAATAATTCAATTTGAGTGAGGACCATTAATTGAGTGAGGACCAATAATTTAATTAGACTATTTTTGTAAAAATAATCAAATATTGATGTGGATAAAAAAAGAAAAAAAAATATATTATAGTTGATGATGTGTATAACAACTTTGGTTGTTTGCATTGGAGATGCTCTTAAAACATCTCCAATGCTAACAACTAAAGTTGCTTTCTTGTCTATGTGAAAATGCCAAATCATTTTTATATTTACTAATTATTTATGTGTCATGTAATGATTATGGCATTGAAGTAAATTTTGTCACTAAGAGCATCTCCAATGCAAAGCAACTCAAGTTGTTTTTGCTTACATGTCAATGCCACATCACTTTATTTTTTATATATTAATATTTTATCATGTAATGATTATAACAAAGTTGCAAATTTTGGCACCTATGCCATCTCTTTTTTTGGAAATAAAAATAATAAAATATTATATGCACCAATAATTAAATTTGTGTGGTCCCATTTATAATAATTTTTTATATCAACATTATTTGTGTAGTATTATATAATATTTTAAATATAATAAATAAATAAAAACTAAAATATTTAGTGATGTGGAAAGCAATTTTTGTTGCCTCCATTGGAGATGCTCTAATACATTTACTTTAGTGGGACCAAATTTAATCATTATTAGTTTCTATTACTATTAAATTAAATTAATAATTTTTTTATTATGATATTTGAAGTAACAATTAAAGCTTCCATTGGACATGATCTTAGGTCGACTTCAACAGCTCAACTTCCGTCTGACTATACTTATCTTAATATTTATTCTATGCGTTCTTACTAAATATTGATTAAATGTCCATTATATGTTTACCTTATACTAGTATTCATAAAATGTCAATCAATTTTTTAATCAATGTGAACGTAAGAAATTTTAAAATAACTAACGTTCTGTAAATATATTATAAATAATCAATGTGTCGTTTATATGAAATTATAGATCAACTTGCTTTTTCAATTTTAGTAAGCGAATTTGCTTGGGTCGCAGTTATTTTACAAAAAATTATGGATTAGATTAATTTTTTATTTTATTAATTTAATATTTATTGTAAATTATATTTATTTTTTTAGCAGGAAACAAAATTTGGACTAATTTGGTTCAAATAATCTTGTAAACAGATTGGTTTAATTATTAATTACACATTTACAAAACGTTGTCTATTATAAAAATACTACCAATTTATCTAGTTAGTAACTAAAATTACCTATTCTGTTTTTGAAATAAAATTTCCATCATATAAAAATAACACAGTTGAATTTTGCATTGTATACAATTTGCATTTCTATATTTTTTCAACTCTCATAAATCTAAATTAGGAGAGAAGAAATTATTGTAGTGTAGTGAAGTATGATCACCTGAACTATGAGCCACAAGGAGAGAGATATACAACATGCAACGCCCAAAACACATCCCAAAGCATGATTTTTAGAGTGGTCTTCTTGGGGTGATGGGGCCAAATTGTGATGGTGACGCAAAAGGTCAAAGTGCGTTGACCAAACATTGATGTCAACGCCTTTGTACATAGTTAGAATTGCTGCTCCGCCAATTCCCATCACCGATCCCAACAGCTTAGCCTTCCCTCTTATATCTCCTAAGTTAGGTTTCTCCATCCTAATTCAACGTCACCATATATCATTACTTACTAAATTATTTTAGACTAGGGCAAAAATGAGAAATTAACTACCTAGTGTTTGCTTATATAGAATCTTAAAAAATTAAAGAAACATAAATTATACAAGGTATTTTATAAAGCTTATCCAACCCCCACAATCTAGGAATACAAACAAATAACGGAAATTCAAGCCGGCTTTAGAAAAAGGTAATATATTTAAATATAAAATATCAACATTATGCAAATATAAAACAAATGTCGGAAACTGGAGAATTGTCGTATTCATTCAAAATTCACATGTATACGTCACGGAAGTTTCATGTCTATAAAATCCAGGCTTTTATGTATTACATATATTTTTGTTTTGTTTTGTTTAGTTAATGGAATAAATTATAAAGATAGATATAATACAATTAGTTACCCAACGGAAAGAGCCAAAATATAGGTGATAGCCGGAATGAGGTTGGTCATGGCTGCAGCGAATGACGCCGAATCAGTCAAAGTCAAACTTCCCAGATATAGATATTGCGATAGAGAACCCCTACACAGTCATTATGTATTCATTATAACTATGTTTTTTTATATATATACAAATATATATGTAATAGATGATAAATATTTCATGATGCAATGGCGGAGTAAAAAATATTTATTTTCAGGAGGGGCATAAAATAAATGAAACCTAAGGGAACAAATTGTTTGAAGGGCTTGTTTGAAGAATATTTTGTAAACTTGGAATTAATAGCAAACGTAAGTGTGCAAAATATCAAATATTAAAAAGTTGAGGAGCACATATGCGCCTAAAAATCAACTAGCTGACAAGTAACTATATTCAACATATTATACATTTTGCAATTAATATCCTAAATAATTTTCTTTTCTTCATGTCTTATAAAAAAAAATTGAAATATGAATCACAACTTTTTTTTTCACCACATCTTAATTAGAAGTCATGTGCTATTATTAATAGACTATCCTATCTAACACATGAATCACAAATATAATCACTTAAATATTACAATAAATTTTGAGTTATCTGTTTCTTATAGGGACCACAGGTTATCTTTTTCTTTTTATATCGAAAAAACTCAAGTATTGAACTGATACTTTAATATTAGCTAGGTTTTGTGATACTTGAAAAATTAATATCTACTCGTACATTATCATTAAGGAATATAAATATGCATCACACATGTCGTTCAAGAAGATATATAATTCAGCTTGATTTACGCGAAATTGTATTGGTTATTAAATTAACTGCAAGCACTTTCTAAATTTATTTTAGCTGTCTTTTCTGATACTTTTAAAATGTATGGATGATACATGAAGAACAAAAAACATGATATCATTACGAATATATTCCTGGTATGAGCGGTATAAATTAATAGCATACCCAAATAGACCACATAAGAATCCCTGGAAAAGAATGATCCAAGTTAATTTTGGCCTTCGTTTCCTGCAAAAAAAGCGTATTTGAATTAGTAAATAGAGATAATTAAATTGATTATTTCTTGACCAGTGCATGTCTAGTTTAATATTTACATCTGTCATTAATCATTTGCAGGTCTTTAAGTACGTTACTTGACCAAAAAAATATATTTGAAATGGCAACTGATTATATTAAAAATAAAATATGTAGAACTTTAGATCTTATGCATATGTATATCCAAACAATCTATATGACGTGTACATTTCCGTTAATAAATTCCGAAAAGTACATAATTTTTTTTAGAGATTTAGTAGAAGAACAATGATATTACGCAATAATCAAAATATATAACCCTACTACAAATTAAAAGAGAAAAAACTAATGTAATTTTATATATATGATAATAATAACAAATAGTACTAATAACATTAACATTATAGTCTATAGAAATAATGGATATGTCTATAACTCTATATACATTTAGCAATATGTATTATATCCACCTGAACAAATAACGAAATATCACAATAGCAGCGGATATATATAATATATATGTGTACAACATATACATACATATATATATATATATACTTATGTGTGTGTGATACCTTTCAAGAAAGAAAGCAAGAGGAAGAATGAAAGCAGTGGCGAAAATCAAGCGATAAGCGACGATGACTCTCATTTTCATTCCGTCGTTGGCGGCGATTTTGTAAAGAACATTCACTCCGCCGTAAGCAAACTGAACGATTATCATCGCCATAACTGGTCTCAGCTCGTTCAGACACGTCATCATCGTCATATTGTGTGGGTGAGAGAGAGAGAGAGAGGCTCTTGTTTTGTTTCTAAGTGTGTTTTGCATTCCGAGAGAGGTATTTATACTGTTGAGCGATGAGTATTTGCAAAGACACAAATTACAAAGTGCAAAAGGACGTATTGCATGATTTCATAAATATTTTTTTTCTTTTTTGGGGAGACTTTGTAAATAGTCTTTTAAGTGATCATCGAAAACTTAAATCAGTAATTCATCATGACCTTAAAAATAGTGGGGTTTTATTAGATTCCCATATCCAATTAAGGCTAAATTTAATTTTCTTTCTATTACTGCCGTTTGAGCTAAGTAATTAGCTTAGATTTCAAAATTATTAGAATGAGAGCATAAATATATGATCTAATAATACATCGATAGTTAAGCTTATATTGTGGTCCGTAGCCGTTCAACATCTGATCATGAAACTATTGGTATTGGAAATATTTTGAGAGAGATTTATATAAATAATTCAAATATGCTTGGGGAAAAAGTAACAGCAACTGCGATATATAATTAAGGTTTTTTTTTTCTCAATAAGCCACGCAATATTAATTAAGTGGGTTGTTCACAAGGTTCAACCCTTTTTTTTAGGAAAAAATAATGATATTGACTTAACAAAAATCTATGCATTTTAGTTCCCTCACAAGAAGAGCTCAATACTCATATTTTGTTGATGAAGTAAAATTTATTATATTTACAAGTCAGTTAACATATTAATGAGAGGAAACAGGCTTAGTAGGTCATCTTAGTCGCTTATTATCAACAAAAGAAAAAAGAAAAGAAAATAGTAAGTGTGTATATGATATATAAAACAAAACAAGAAAAACTAATTTAACTAGGCAGCTAATTAATGCAACGGTAATAATGCTGATCAGATAATTTTATGGGCGTTTTCCGAGGGAAAAATATGGATTGTTTCCACGTCATTTTCTACATGCAAACGAATAAACACTTGTCTCATAGATCAAAGCAAGTGTACAATACAATTTCAATTTCTCAACCCATACAAACAAACACATATCATATTCCACGAACATTTCCGAAAAAAAGTGTTGATGAAAGAAAGACCAAAATTTGAAGTATGCTCTTAAATGAAGTTCTCTTCCTCAAACTCTGCATTCTTTGCATGTTTTTTTTTTCTTTTCTATTTTTTCTAAATTTAAAGTAGAAAAGTCTTCTTTTAAAAACAGTCCTAACATGTCACCTCATACGTGTTGATCCATTTATTTTGTTTGTGCGTGAATTTAAAACGCAAAAAACTCCAATTCAAAGTACTGGTCCAGAAAGTCGATACATTGAAACTTGTTAGTCAAAAGGCAAAACATAAATTTGTTAATTTAAGTAATGATCTTGTTTTGCACTAATCGTGTTTCATATGCTTAAAAACAAACATGCGTTTTTATTGTGATTGAAAAACACTTACTCTTTCTGTCTTAACAACTAACATTACTAGAGAAAATTCCAACTTTAAATTATGAGAAAAGCAATCAAATTAATTGCAATGCACTGATAGAATCAAGAAAGATAGAGAGAGAAAGATAAATTTTCGTTACTTGATAACGAGGTTTCAGCTAAGTATTAATACAACATAGAAAAACAGTTATAACAGAAAATGCCACATGGCAATCTGTTAGAGGCTAAACTATACACTTTAGCTATTAGTCTCCTTCAAACGCAACGCAGAGAGATCATCGACACAAAACTTCAGCCGCCAGGAACTAAAACTCGATTTGGAGATAGCCTTGGTCAACACGTCAGCGACCTGAGCATGGGCATGGATGTGCCACTACTACAACGGGTCTCCCACAACACTTATAATAAGCATTGTGGGAAATAGGGTTCCCACAATGCTTATTTTTAAGCGTTTTGGGAATCAGAGATACCACAACGTTTGTACTTAAACATTGTGGGAAGACCAATTTCCCACAACGTTTATCCACAAACGTTGTGGGATATTTGATTTTCACAACGCTTAACCTAATCATTGTGAAAAATTGGCGGATAACAACTCTCCCACAACGCTTATTGCATCCGTTGTGGGAATTCGCCGCAGCGAAGTACAAATCTAGCTGCAGCGAGAAGTTCCCACAACGCTTAAGATAAGCGTTGTGGAATTGGAACCATACTTTTTTTGGAAAAAAAATGTGCCGCGACGAAGTTGAATCCTGCTGCAGCCAAAGGGTCTCGCACTACTACAAAATATACCTTTAGAAGCGACGAGGGGAAGTAGAAGCGACTAGTCGCTTCTAATTAGAAGCGACATTTTAGCATTAGAAGCGACTAGTCGCTTCTAACGTAAACACCCCGAATTTTCCCGAAAAATGAAATTTTTGTCATTTAGAAGCGACTACTCGCTTCTAATTGTCCGAGTCGACATATTAGAAGCGACAAGTCGCTTCTAAAGACCAAAATTATTGGCTCGCACTCTCCGCGCCAAATATTTCAGTATGTTTGAGCATTAGAAGCGACTAGTCGCTTCTAATGCCCAAATTATTTGGCTCAAAAATCTTTCCACCAAAATTTCACCTACGGGGACATTAGAAGCGACTAGTCGCTTCTAATGCCTCAACTTACCAAAACGTCGTCGTTTTGGTTTTGGAGGACATTAGAAGAGACTTGTCGCTTCTAATGTCGCTTTTAATGTTTTTAGGGCTTTAAAGCACCCGAGCCTCCCCCTCCCTCCCCCATTTCTCCTCCCCTTCAAAAATCTCGTCCTCTCTCCCTCCCCTCCGAATTTCTGCCTCACCCAACCCTCAGGCTGCCTGCTCCATCGTCCCTCCTTCCTCCCCTCCCTCCCCTCCGCCATCCCTATCTCCGCCCGTCCCTCCTCCCTGCTCCCTCCCCCCTGCTCCCTCCCCTCTCCGCCCGTCCCTCCTCCCTGCCCCTGCCTTCCGCCGAGCTCCGCCACTGCCTTCCGACGAGCTCCGCCCATGCGCCTCCGTTTCCGCTTGCACCTCCGCCTCCGGTTCTCCGGCCGGCCTGCTCCTCTTCGCTGCATTGGGTAAGTTTCTTCGTTGTTGCAACCGTGTGTATGTCCCGATCTTGATATTTAATTTTTTATTTTCAGCCCTCCTCCGGTAAGGACTCGCTGCACTCCGATCTCCGCCCCGTCGTCTACTGATAAGCGCATTTCTTACGTGATTATAAGATGAACTTAAGCGAAGAATCGATGTTTATCCTCAAGTATTTCGATAGTTTTTGTAGTTTGTGTGAAATTTTCAGGACACTCAGGTGTGCAAAGATCTATAAGATGTAAAGATGCAAAAGAGAAAGAGAAATAGAGCATCCTAGAATGACGGGGCGATCGCAAGGATTCCGGAACATGTTACGGATCTCAATTCCGATAGCCGGAGCTCAAGATATGGGATAAAAAGTGAAGCAGCGCGCAGATCTCCAGAGTGCCCATCGCGACGCGATGAGGTCCACCGCGACGCGACGGAAGACCATAGCGACGCGATGGAATCCACCGCGACGCGATGGAGCTCCGACAACAGCATAAATTGACCCGTGGACTTTGATTTTAAGCCGTTGGATCAATTTTTGAAGGCCAGATCTGTAGAATGTTGAGGAGCTCGACTTCATAACCTAATGGCAGCCATTTAGAAGGCATTCTTGGTTGTTTTTAGTCTTGGGGAGAGAGAAAACACCACGGAGGAGCCGGGGGTGAACGGAGAAGAAGACCGGAGACGTTCTGGAGGCTGCGACGAGTCTGCGACAACCAATCTAGTTTTTCTTTCTCTTCTCTTTCTGAATCTCTATTGTCATGGATTATTTTTATTGTTTCATTTCTAGTTCTTCCACCATCACCATGAACTAATCCCTTAGAGGGTGATGGTGGATCTTTTCTTGATAATTGTCATGGATTTATTCTAGTTGCTTTGAGGTTTGATTTGATTCTTTGGCTGGTGTTTATTTTATTTTTGTTCTTAATGCTCGTATATGCCTGATCATCGTATGCTTGATTTTAGGATTAGTTATTCTCTCTAGCGAGGTTTAGTTAGTCGTGCGAATAAAATAGAGTACCGTAGTATATTCTGTGAAGTCTAGAGATAGCCACAACTGCTAGGGAGTCGAGGGAGTGTTCCAAAACATAAAGCAAGCTAGGTTCGTTGCCTTGAGACCGAGAGGTAAAAGGAGTTCGTAGTCTTAGGTCGTTAATATCACTCTAGCGAGGGTTAGCGATAAAATTTACGTGAACACGATTAGCACAGCCATAGGATTGATTATTCTCGTTTGTCTAGAAATCCCGACAATAGGATAGAGAAGTGAAACCTCGCCCTTGTCTCCCACATTCAACTTTAACTAGTTTTAATTAGATTGTTTAATATTTTAGAAGTTATTCTATTCACATCACACTTTCTATTGATTTAAATTGTAGTCGATTTTGATTCGCATTTAATTGTAAATCCTCGTGGGAACGAACTGAACTTACTAATTATATTACTTGTTCGACGTGTGCACTTGCGCGCGCGATTTTCGCAACATCTACCGGCGAGCTCTCCTCCGGCCCTCTCTCCGTCATTTCAATCGATAAGTTTTAAAGGTTTAGTATTTAATTTGATTTAATTTTTATATATTATAGTTGTGACTTAATTAATTAATTTATTTAAATATGTAAATTGTATTAGTAAAATTAGTTACTAACTTAGTTAATTTGTATAAGTAATTGGTAATTAGTAATCTCAAATGTTATAGTACTTTAGATAATATGTGAAGTTTTGACTTAATTAATTTGTTAATTTAGTAACTTAATTGTTGTTCATTTGACGTAATTATGAATTTAGTTTGATAATTTTGACGACGTTAATTTGTTTGTTAATATGTTTTAATTAGTTTAATTGTCGTTTCAATAGTTAGTTTTGTTTGTTTATTTTTGTGATTTGATTGTTTTGTTCTGAAATTATTTTTCAAATTGTTAATTTTTAGGTCGTCGGAGTATCGTATCAATCACCGCATCTCTCCGTCGATTGCAACATAAACCGGTAAGTTTTTAACTTTTTGTAGTTTATTTAGTTTGGTTTAGTTTTTTTGTTAGAGGTTAGTTTATATGTTAGTTAAGTTTTTAGTTTTTTAATTTCTTAGTTTTGATTATACATTTTGTTAATATGTTTTAATAAGTATTGATAATCGTTTGTAATAAGTTTGTTAATATATTTAAGCTCTATTAAAATCATTTTTAGTTAGGTTTGTCAATTAATAATAATATTTAATAATAATTTTAATTAATTAAGTAACAATTTTAATTAATATACCAAAATATAGTTATTTTTTTTTTGCTGTTTGGCATTAGAAGCGACTAATGTCGCTTCTAATGCCCAAACAGCCATATTTTCGTAGGCTTTTTTTTGAGCTTTTATAAACATTAGAAGCGACTAGTCACTTCTAATTTCGTCGCTTCAAAACATTAGAAGCGACAGACCTTTAGAAGCGACTATTTGGATGCGACTTTGTCGCTTCTAATGTCGCTTCTAATGATCATTTAGAAGCAACTTTTTGACCTTTAGAAGCTACTTTTGTCGCTTCTAAAAGCCTTTCTTGTCCTAGTGTCGCCGCAACATAATATCTTCATCGCTGCAGTGAGATTGCTCCAAGGACCACCCTTTTTTTGGAAAAACATCTCGCCGCAGCGAAGTTGAATCTTAGCTGCGGCAAGAATCTCCTACAACGTTTAAAACATCCGTTGTGGGATCTCGCCGCAGCGAGATTTGTACATCGTCGAGGCGAGGTCCTACAATGGATGTTTTAAACGTTGTGGGAGCGTTTAAAATGAATTTTTTTTTCGAATTTTTCAGTTCCCGCCCAAAACAATTTCGACCTAAAATGATATTTTGACATTTCTCTTTCATATTTTTCATTCATTCTTCTTCCCTTTCTCTCATGCTCTCTCTCCGGCCTCCTCTCTCTCTCTCTCTCTCTCTCTCTCTCTTTCTCTCTCCGGCCTCTACCTCTTCTCCTCGCCCTCTCGGCCTGTCTCCCACCATCCCCTCTCTCTCTCTCTCGCCCAACATCCCTCTCTCTCTCTCCCATCATCTCTCTTGCCCTCTCAGCAACCATCCATCTCTCTCGCCCTCTTTCCTACCATCCCTCTCTCTCGCCCGCTCGCCCTCCCCTCTCTCGCCCGCTCGCTCGCCCTCCGTCCGCCCTCCCGCCCACCCTCCCTCTCGGGGTCTTTCGTCCGCCCTCTCGCCTCCACTCTCTCCGGCCTCCCTTAAGTATGTTTTAAAAAAAATAGGTATGAGTGTGGATTGTGTATAAATTAGTATGTTAATGTTAATGTGGATTATGTATAAATTATAATTTTAATGTGAGTGTGGAATATAATGAATTAATTAGAATGTTAATGTGATTTTGAATTGTAACATTTTTTGTTGAAATTGAATTAGAATGTTTTGGGTTATAATGTATTTTTGTAGGAATTGTGTTTTAATTTGTGTTTTACTAAGTTCGATGTTGTCTACTACCACGAAAAGATACTCTTATATGGAAAAATTTTAAAAATTTTAAAAAAAATCTCGCTGCAGCGGTGTACAATCTCCGCTGCGGTGAGACTTCCCACAACGGTTTATATATCTGTTGTGGAAAATCTCACCGCAGCGGAGGTTGTACATAGCCGCGGCGAAGTTATTTTTTGGAAATTATGGGATTCACAATGGATAGTAAGCGTCGTGGGACGTCAAAACTCCCACAATGGATACTAAACGTTGTGGGAAATCATTTCTCCCACAACGCTTAGCTAAGCGTTGTGGGAGCTACTACAACGCAGGATCCCACAATGCTTAATAACCATCGTGGGAGATTTCTACAACTGTAAATAAGAGTTGTGGGATCCAGTTTTTGTAGTAGTGTGCCGAACCACCACTTCACGACCAGCAACTTTCTCGCGCACGAAATACATGTCAAGCTTTATATGTTTTGTGCGAGCATGTAGAACTGCGTTGGCCGAGACAAGATTGATGCTGAGATTATCACACCATACAATCGGTGGAGCTAGTTGGGGAACATAAAGCTCAAAGAGGAGAGACTTAAGCAAAGCGAACTCAGCAATTACACAGGTAAGGCTCCGGTACTCAGCCTCAGTGTTATAGCGAGAAACCACTGGCTGCTTCTTTGAATGCCACGTCGCAAGATTGGACCCAAAGTAAACAGCCATCCCTGATGTTTACCTGCCATCTCCAGGCTATTTCCCCAGTCAGGGTCACAAAAGGCCGTGAGACTCAGATCAGAACAACAACGAAGATGGTGACCAAACTTCATTGTGCCACAAAGATATCGGAGTATACGCTTAACTGCCTTCCGGTGCACGTCATGAGGACTTTGCATGAACTGACAAACATTATTAACCAAAAAGGCTAATTCAGGTCTAGTTACAGTAACGTACTGCAAAGCTCACCATATGAGTAGAGATACCTTTTGCAGTAAACATGTTTTTCTTGCGAAGCAAGTCTTAGATGTACTTGGTTTGATTGAGCAGTAGATTGTCACTCGTGTTATTGACATTCTGTGTTAAATTCCAAGAAAGAAGTCGTGTTTACCTAGATTTTTCAGAGCGAACATTATGTGAAGACTGTCAATGACCGACTAAAGATGAGTGTCTTGGCTGCCAGTGATGAGAATGTCTTCAACATTAACCAAGACGTACATTATATCTTTATCGGTTGAGCAAATGAACAGAGAGTTGTCGTACTTAGCACTGTTGAATCCAAATGATCTGAGAACAGCATGAAAAGTGTCAAACCAAGCACGCGGCGCTTGTTTTAGGCCAGAGCAATAGTAATGACTATTCAAACAGAAGCAAGCTTGATAAGAGTAAATGTCTCAGAGAAATAAAAATCTGGGGTTTGGTGGAACCTGTTCGTGACTAAACAATCTTTGAGCTTGTTAAGAATGCCATCCTCATCTTCTTTCACCCTGTAAACCCATTTGTAACCATTGGCACGTCTGTGTGGAGGAAGATCAACAAGAGACCAAGTCATGTTTTGAATAAGTGCATCAAACTCTCTGAGCATGACTTTGTTCCAATCAGCATCAGCCAAGGCGTCAACAACAGAGTCAGAGTCTGTCATTTTGGTTTAGAAGGCGTTTGGTTTAAAAATGACCGCTTATATCTAGTGAACATTTGGTTTGGTGTTCATTTTCTGGTTGCCTGGGTTGGATAAAAGGAGGTTAGGAAGATGATTGATTATCTGACTGGTGATGCTGAGGTGGAGAGAGATGAATGGACAGAGGTTGAGGTAAATTTGAGTGAGTGTGGACAGGAGCTTGAGATGACGGAGATTGCGTGGGTGAGATAAGAGGAGCAAGGCTGGGTGTGGGAATGTGAGATATAGAGTTTGGGTGAACTGGTATTTGATCAGGTGAATTTATGATTGTGAGGCAAAAAGAGACGGATAAGGAAAGCTTTGCTCATCAAACAATACATTTCTGGAGATGAATATTTTCCCTGTTTGGTCCGTGCATTTATTACCTTTGTGATTTATACTGAAACCCAAGAACAAGCACGGTTTTGACTTGAAATCAAGTTTATGATGATTAAAAGCCCTCAGATTAGGAAAGCAGACACTGTGGGAATAGGTTTAGGATTAAGAAAAATTTATCATTAACACATTAATGGCGGAATATAAAAATTTCTTTATAAGTAAAACAATTTTTACTAACCTAGGCAAAGTGCATGGACATGTATATATTACAAACATTATTTAAAATTACTTGAACACTAACATTTTTTGTAGCTTGATCTTGGATGACCCTAGAGAAAGGTAGATCGTCTCTTACTCGTTACCTTCGCGCCTAAACTTGAACTCGAGAAACTTTAGGTGTCTATTACATGAGTCTTTAGAGGTTTAGAAGAATTTGTGTGTGGGCACAATTAAACACAATAACTCAAGAACAATTCTATGAGCTAAAGAGCTAATTTAGCCCAAGTTTAATGAGGACTTAGGTGCCAAAATAAAAAGGGATTTTAGAGAGAGAGAGAGGGTGGTCGGTTAGAATAGAGAGAGTAAGACCAAAAATCTTCTTTTTTACATCTCTATGTGAGGCTCTATTTATAGGAGAATGAAAAACAAAAAAGGGTAATTACCTTTTCCTATTATGAATTCATGACATGATAATAGTTGATTTTCTCTCTTTTTCCTCTAGTACATGGCCGGCCAATATGCTCTTTTAGTGAGGGAAAATTGTTTCCTCACTTAACATATTTATTTCCTTCTCAAAAAAATTCATTTCCTCTTTTCCTTTGGGTAATTATCCTTATAATTAAAGGCAAAAAATTATCTCATCTTGAGGTGTGTTTTGGCCGAACTCTACACTAGGGAAGGGGCAATTAGATGCTTCGTTATTTCTTTTACGACAATTCTTAAAATACCCATTGTAGAATTAATATTGCACAAATAATGAAATTAATTTCATAATGCCTCAAACAACTTCTCGGCTTTAGAAACTAATTTATATTTTCATCATATGAAAATATTCAAAGTCTTATTTTGACATTACATTATTTTATGTCCATGTGGACAAAAATACCCTTTAGACATTTTCCGAGAAAACGTCTAGTTCAACACTTGAACTTATCTTGACTTAGCTTCTAAGTTAACAATCCTACTCTAGTGACCTATAATAGTGACCTTTTCGATCCAAATGAACAAATCTTGAGCTTCTATACTCGGACTCAAAAGTTCACAAAACTTTTCCAAGTATTAGCTTAATGTCAACTGACTCCACTAAAGAGTTGACACTGAGAATCTCTCGGTTCAAATGAATTTATTTTCTACTCAAATTCAACTTAATTATATTGAGCGGATCCATTGAATGTTATATATGTTTACCCTTCATGAATATCATCAACTAGATGAGATTTATGAAATTACAAGTTTACCCTTCTAATTGTTATTTCCTCAACTCCTTTGTTACTTGTGAATAAGTTAGAAACAATGTATTGATGAGGAGCTAACACGTCACATTGTTTCATCCAAATAAAGTCGCTACTTAATTTTGGATACCGCCAATTCATTTATTCACAATCCAAGTAATAAATCATGAGGTGATATATATTGCATTTCAGCAATATTGTACATGAATTTCATCGATGAGAACTTCACAAAGCTGGTTCATGACATCTTCATAACTTATTATCTTACCAATTAGTGTAGTCTAGATCACTTAATGGATCTAAAATTTGACTTTCTCAAATGAGAATATTAAAACTATGAAATGACACGTCTCATATCAAGATTTAGGTAAGCATGATGCAATTCATACTTAGTGACCTTGAGATAGAAGAGGTTAAATGGTTTGTTCTTACATTGTCTCTAAAGGTGCACTGGTCAATTCAGTATCTTCGAAAGATACACTGGAAGAATTATAGAGTTCCTAACTCGCTATGCCTCATAACCAGACATCATAGATTCTTCCAACAATTATACTGGGATCAATAGTCCGTTGGTCTTTAGATTGCGAATATTTCATTTTAACTAAATCATGAAGAGTTTGTTCACGCAAATCTACATTTGTCTCTTCATATATTGTTAGGTTTGATTAAGGACTATAAGACTATTTAATATCATATATCTTCAAACAATAAAAAACGGAACGAATGAACGTTTCAACTTTTATTAATTTAATCAGCAAATTACAATAAGGACTTTATGAAAGATTTATATACTACATTAATATGTAAATAAATAATTTTCTTGTGGGCATCTATGCCAACAGACGGTCCCCAAAGATCAGAATGAAGCAACTGCAGAGGCAAGTTGTAGACACTCTGTGAAGGAGGATAAGGTAAATTGTGGATTTCGCCTTGAAAACACAAAGTACACAAATGATATTCGGCTTTATTTAATTTCTTAGGCAACAAGTTACAATTTTTCAAAATGGACTTTACAATTGGCAGGGTTGGATGACCGAGTTTGTCATGCCATAAAGAAAGAAGAGATAATTTTGTTGTAACATTTGCTAAACTTGTTAAAATCGGAGCTGAAGACTGATCACCAACATCAACTATGCCTGAGTAGTGTGCAGACTGACAGTGAAAAGGCTTGGCACACGTTGACATTGGAAGTGTGTAGTGTCCATGTTGAACTGATCCCTCAAGCAGTATTTTCTTGGTTACCTGGTCCTTAACACAACATTTAGAGGGATGAAACTCAAAATAAACAATTTTGCCATTGGAAAACCGAGAAACGCTAAGCAAATTATTTTTTTATCAGAGGAACATGGAGAATATTTTGTAGGTTGAGTGAAACATTAAACTGGGGAGATTTAATACATGATGAGCCAGTGTCAGATATAGGAAGATCTGTACCATTACCAACAATGAATTTTTCAGCACCAGTGTAAGTAGTTGGCATTTGGATGTTCAAAGCCACAAGAGTGATATGAGTTGTGTATGCGGAGTCATGATACCACGTAGGGTCATAGGTCATCTCCGGTGAGTTGAATTCATTTACGCATATAAGTTGAATGATGGTAGGAAATGTGTGGTTGAACAAGTCCATGATAGGCTTGAGGAGAAAAGCCTCAACCAGCACTGATCTGAGAGACTCCACTGAACGTCTCATCAAACCAAAACCAACATTGTGGTGCAAGGTGACCAGTGCGAGAGCATAGTTGACATTGAGGTCGATTATTTGAGTTCCACGAACGACCTCTTCCATGGCCTTGCCTGCCACGACCACGTGTATTGCATGTGAAGTGAGTAGATTGAGAGGATTGAGAGTTTGAGCGCAAAATTTGTGAGCAATGATGAGATTGATCTGTAGATGCTAAATTGGCCATCTGAGAAGTTACAGAATCAATATCATTGTGTTTTTTCACCACTCTCCTCTATTGACTGAGAAGTAATGCTTCAATTTCAGCAATACTAAGGTTTCTTTTCGTGTTTCAATGGTAGTGATGAATGAGTTGTAATCCGATCCAAGGCTTTCGAAGATCACATCTATGTTACTACATCACTGATCTCTTCACCGATCAACGCAAGGAGATCAACATAGATTTGGAATCTTTCTTCGTTGAAGCCAAATCACCTCGGAGCTGCTTGATTCTGGACTTTGTAGTGACAATGAAGTAATGTTCTAGTTTTGACTTGATGCAATTCATTACATCCAATCATGCGAGTAAGTAGTGTCTCTGTCTTGGAAGATAGAAACCACGACAGAAGAATCTGATCTAATTGATCAGGCTCCAGGAATTATGGATTCACAAATCCAGATTTCTGATCATCATCAATGAGGAATTCCGGTGGTTTTCTTGTATTTTTTAATAAATTTGAGCATTTTGTGTCCTCTCACTTGATGACTCCATAAAAGAAAATTATCTTGGTTGAGTTTAATCGATAAAGAATGAGAGAAGGATACCGGTCCAGGTCGAGTCGAAGACGATGACCCGATCGACGTTGTGGAGATTGGAGTTTGTTGCTCTGATACCATGATAGAATCTAGAGAGAGATAGAGAGAGAAGGTTTGAATGAGAGAGAAAGAGAAATTCTCATTACTTGATAACGAGCTCTCAACTCAGTATTAATACAAAAGAGGAAAACAATTATAATAGAATATACCACATGACAAACTGAGATAGAGTAAACTATACACTTTAGCTATTATGCACACTCAAATATTTTTAATTCTATTAAATGATGACGTGATTTAAACTGGGGAGTTTAACAGAGACGACTTAACTAAATTAAAGGCTTTGAGGGAGGAAGATAAAATACTTTTTTTATAATTATATAAAAGAATTTAACACCAACTAATTTTTTTATGTTACTTTTCACTTAAAAAGGTTATGGTTTGTTAGGCTGTTTGTTTGGTTTTACTTCACATTTTTATTGCACAAAGCAACAAATTTCAAGTATTCCATTTTGTGCTTTTTAAAAAAAAAATTTCTATCCAGAAGGTCATTTCCTTGTTTATGTATATTCTTTTTCCTACGTGATCCAAAAAGCTATGGTAGATGCAAAATTAAATTATCAAATCAATAAAATAATTAGAAGAAAATGATGAGATAGAAATTGCCCAAATTACCACTTTTTATTCTTGATTTTTCCAAAATCCATCCAAACATGTTTTTCCTAAAATACAAGTAAATTTCATGTGAAAATACGAATTACACTTTAAAAAATAAAACTAACACAAATGCCCTACACTATACTACCGGCTAAAATAATTAAGAAAAAAATTAAAAAATTAAAAAAATTAAAATATTTAGGGTTGGAGCTGTTTTTACCTTTTAAAGTTTAATATTTTTAAAAATAAATAAATAAATAATAACCGATTAATATGGATATAGAATATAAGAGAAATTTCATAATATAGACCCAAAAATGTTTAAAATATCCATATTGGACTCATCATTTGTTAAATATTTTAAAATGGACTTTAGCTCATATATAGGGTTTATTACAAATTTCAATCTCATTTTCATCTTTGAATTCACTCAAATTCTCATAAAATCCATTGAAATTACGTAAGATCATCGTCATAGTGGGTATGTTTCTTCGTTAACTCCGTTTAAATCATTTTTGTAGTCATTTTTGGTGTTATAATCCTTTTTGGATCGGGAAAGAAAAAGTTCGTCAAAAAACTGGATAAATCGTACGATGATTCACCTTGAAGATCATCGTACGACGTCGTACGATGCTGTACGATATCATACGATAGCGTATGATGCATGCGATATCATACGATGTGTTATATGAATTTTTATGAATTTTGACAAGTTTTGATGGTTTTGGACAAGTTTAGATGAATTTTGGACAAGTTTATATGAATTTTGGATAAGTTTAATTGATTTTTGGATATGTTTCATTAGTTTTTGACAAGTTTTTATGAATATGTTTGCAGTTTTCATCAGTGTTGGTGGAACATGGATGAGAAAAAGAGACAGGTAGGATTTTAGTAAAGCTCGTACGTATACCGTAAATGCTACAAAAGAAACAACATATGATGAGTTGGTCTATATGGTTTACCAAATTTTCAAGATGGATATGGTGGCGTATGACTTAAAAATTGAAGTCCCGTACATTGGGCAACGTTGTGTTGGCGCCAGCAGTCTTGGTGTCAGATGATGATGTTGCATATTATATGAACCACGACTACTAGACTAAATTTCCTATTTGCGTGAATTTTGAACCGAAACGAATAATGTCACCAATTGCTAACGATGTGGATCCTAAGCGAAAAGGAAAACAAGTGTTGAAGGTTCCTCGCATTGAAAGCAGAAGACAACATTATCCTCTCGCAATTGAAGTCTCACAAAGTAATCCAAAACAAAACGATGAACGTTCGGTTGCCGAGGATGAGTTTTCAGCAGACAAGAGCGGCGAAGATGAAATGTATAGGCGCGATAGAGATCCCTTTGACGTCGATTTTGAAGACTTTGAAGAAAACGAAGATGATGACGACGGTAATGACGTTGAAGACGCTGAAGATTTTGAAGAGTTTGTGAATGATGAAGAGTACGACCACCTTTTTGAGAACTACGAAGTTCCTTCTGGTGACTACCATCCCGAAGTTAATCCTTGTGGAGGATCTTCGGGAACTTATACTTTGAAAGATCCTCAATTCACGCAAAAACAATTGGTAAAGGAGATAGAATATTTTGAAGGCCCGGATCAATCCTCTACAGGTAATTTTTCAAGTTCACGTATAATTTATTTATGTTTTGTATTTAACCGTTTATCGTTTAATGTAATAGGTAGCTCAGAAGACTTGTATTTGGGAAAAAGTTTGAGAACAAATCAGAAATGAAGACACACGTGCACCTATACGCCATGAAAAATAATTTTGAGTTTCGAGTTAAATCATCATCGAAAAAAGGTGGTACGTTCTTTGCAAAGATGAGAGTTGTACGTAGAAACTCTGGGGCATCGTACAGTTGTTACTCGTGCTCGCGTGTTGTTCAAGCAGAAGGTCAACGAGGATCTGCACCGTGGGTTATTGGACACGTGTTTAAAGACAAATATTCGATCAACTTAATGGCCGATTATTTAGCACATAAGGTTAGAGAAGAAGTGAAGACAAGATGGGGTTTAGACATATTGTATTTGAAGGCGTGGAGATCTAAAGAAGTAGCTATTGGACTCGTTCGTGGTACACATGAACAATCGTATCAGAAACTACTTTCTTGGTTATACATGTTGAAGCAAAAAAACCCAGGCACGGTTACTGATTTTGTGAGAGATGGCGACAAATTCAAATATGCATTTTTTGCCATTGGGGCGTGTCTTTGAGGATTTAAGTACTGTAGGCCGGTCATATCTTTGGATGGTTCATTTTTGAAGACTAAATACGGGGGACAATTGCTTGTAGCGATTGCATTGGATGCGAATTCACATTGGTATCCAATCTCTTTTGGCGTTGTCGACATTGAGTGTCATGAATCATGGACGTGGTTTTTGTTGAAGTTGAAAGAAGTCATTCGGGAAGACGTACCTGATTTGGCATTCATATCTGATCGACATGTTAGTACCAGTCATGGTGTTGAAGTTTCTTTTCCGGGAATACCTCATGGTTATTGCTACCATCATATGCAGCTTAACGTTCAACACAAGTTTAAGACGGATCATTGTCGCGGTAAATTGTACGAAGCTGATTATTGTTTCAATAAGACATCATTCGAAACTCACTTCAGGCAGCTGAGGCAAAAAGATGTCGAGATGGCAAAATATCTTGAAGACACCGGGTTTGATCGTTGGGCAAGACCGTTCTTTTTTAGGAAAAGGTAAAATTAAATAACGTGTAATCAAATATTCATTTCCTAACAACTTAATTGTTATTTTTGGCAGGTATGATATTATGAAGAGTAACAACGCCGAAAGTTTGAACGCTAAAACAAGGCATGCGAGGTCATTCCTGATAAGGACGCTTCTTGAGTTCATAAGATTCACACTATAGAAGTGGTTCTTCAAACGAGTAGACATTGCGCATAAGTTAAACACGGAACTTACACCAAGGTGACAAGCTGACTTTGAGAATATGAACAATAAAGCACAATTTGTACACGCGTACGGGCTTGGGTTGTACGAATGTCACGTAAAAGACGGTGGGGGTGAGCATGATGTAAACTTGCAACAAAATACTTGCACTTGTGGAATTCCTCACCTTCTAGGTATCCATTGCGAGCATGTCATTGCATCAGCTCAACATCGTTCCGTGGACGTATACTCTTTATGTAGTCCTTTTTACGTAAAGAAAACGTGGATCGAACAGTATATAGATGCCGTCTATCCAGTTGGGAGTGAAGAACAATGGGATGTTCCAGAAGATATTAAGCATATGAAAGTATTGGTTCCCGTTGAAAAGAAACAAGCCGGTCGTCCAAGAAAAAGTAAACAAGGAAGGCGAAGGGTAAACCGATATCCATCTCAAGGTGAAAAAGTTGTTGTAAGGCGAAAATGCGGTGTTTAGGTCACAATAGAAAAACATGCACATGGCGAGAGTGAATGTGAATTATGTAGCCGTTGTTGACATATTGAATTATGTTTAATTATGTTGAACTTTTTTGAATATTTTGAACTATGTTTAACTTTTTTGAATTATATTGAACTTTTTTGAATTATTTTGAAGTACTTTGAATTATGTTTCGTGTTGACAAGTTATACATAATCAATTTAAAACAAGTTAAAGTGTTTTAATATAAAAACAACATTTATACACAAAAACAAAAGTTAAAGTGTTTGAATATAAAAACAAGTCATCGGGTAACTCTATCTAAAAACAAGTCAACTGCCCACTTTTTTCTGAATATCTTCATGTTCTCTGTTATGAGTGTGTCAAAGGGAGCTCCAACAAGAAGATGTTCAACGTATTTGACGACAAATATCCCACAATCATCGCTACAATAACGATACATAAGAATGTGTCAACAAATAACTTTTTACACAAAAAAATATACTTTTAAACGTTTACCTTAAACTTGAATGAGGGACGTTTTGGTCAATGAGCCATGTGAACTTATGAAGCGTCGGTTGACCTGCTGAGAGAGGTTGATACATTTTCAGGTGGTTGTTGAACAGGCTACTCAAAAGCATTACTCGTGGCAATGCACAACTCCAATCCTACAATATTCCAAATTTATTAATAAAGTGTGATGCATGTTAAATAATTACAAATTTATTATATATATTGTTAGAGTCAGATTTAAACTTACGTACATGAACTCCATAAAGTGTGCTGAATGCTGCTCCTGCTCAACTAGTACCTTTTGACAATCAAGAACTGTGATCGTCCACTCTATCAAATCAACTTGAAATGTGAACCAGTGGACATTCTTGAAGTTGACGACCAGGAGGATCTCCTTAGCACCCATCCACGACTTGATCTTGATATCTCGGTATCCCTTCATCGGCGTAAAGACGGACCTCTGATCCCAATCAACTCTCTCGGGTTCAGTCCCCAACTCTTTCTCCTTCTCTATGTTCGCCTGCTCTTGCTTGTACCTCCCGAAGAACCCATACAGTGTCCATAATGCGGATATCCTGCCAATAACCACTGAGTTCATGTTGTCGAGTCCTCAGCATATGCAGGATTGCGTCGATATGCTACAATACAAACATATGATTAATACAAAATATCTAATATGTGATAGTTGAACAAATAAAATGCATTGTATCTCATTAGTCAACCAAACTCCTACGTCGGCAATAGGGGCAAAGAACTTTGGACCCACTTCTCTCGTCACTAACCGATCGTTAGGCATATAGCGGCCATAGTACTTCCCCGTCCTCACCCACAACATCATCTCGACATAGTCTTCTTGGTTAGGCTTCTTGACCGGCTTGAAAGAAGTTGTACGTGTTGTGTACTTGCGCTCCGTCAGATCGGTGAAGTCGTCCCACTTCTTCGATTTCTGAGGTGGTGCCTTCGCTGGAGATTCGGGTGACTCGCTCCGTTGACGCTTTGACGGTCTCTCGACGGCATGACCCTTTAACTTCTCATCTTGTCGCGTCGTTCGTCTTTTGAATAACCCGGCTTGTTTATCCGAGATTGTCGGTGAATTTTGAAAAAACCAAGTACAAATGGTGGTAGTTTGGGCAATTTCTCCTTGTTATGTAGATATAAAAATAAGAACGTGTACTTCATATATGTATAATCTATAAATATTATTTTGTAATTTACTTTATAATTTTTTTAAAAGAAAAACATAATTTGGAACAGGTATTATAAAAGTATGAGAAATTGTAAACATAATTTGGAACAGGTATTATAAAAGAAAAACAGTAAAATGAAGTAATTGTAGAATGATATTGCAAGAATACGAATCGAAGTGTAGGCAGAAGCAGAAAACCTATTGGAGATATGTGGTATACTTGGAATTATTTTCAAACTAATTACAAAAAAACTGAGAATGGGGCTTTACGCCATTTTGCCTGTAACAGTTCTCGAGCGTAAGTAATGGTTGAGCTTTTCCCCCCCTAAAATATTGTGTATTTACATTTTTTTAAGTTTAAATTTGTTCACTCTAAAATATTTACAACATTGCTAATAGTTATAATTTTTTTTAATATCAAATGTGTGTTTATATGGGTTTTTTGGCCGATAACAAAACTCCGATAATTATATACTGAAATGCAATTTGAATCGAATCGGATCATTGCTAACTATTTTAATTTCAGGGCAATTTGATATTTTTTTTTTTATATATATTGAAGTTGAGTTCTTAATTGTTAATATATGTTTGCAATGGTTCTTTATTTATAATAACAAATACATCCAATGTAACAAGAATTGTATTAAGAAACCATTTTGCAGAGTTTATCATGATCAATGTTTGTATGTAACTTGTAATCCTTTTTACCTCTAAATTAAAATTCGTTGATGAAAATGATAAAAAGAAACGCAAAATTGTTCAAAAGCAACCATAAAATAATTATGCAATTAACTACAAGGCAAAAATAAAAGAATTCATGCACAACAAATGTAAAACAACATAAAATATTAAAACGACACAAATTAAATCCTCAGCTCACGCAAAGTAAAATTTGTTTTATTGTGTGGTCGTTGCAGATTCTGGTGCTTTCGGATCAGAAGTAGTTGACTTTTCCTTCTCTTCTGTCGTTGACACTTCAGGCTTTGTTGTCTCAACATCAATGTCTTCTTTTACTTGTGTAGGCAATGCCTCTTCTACCTTCTTCTCCACAACCTGTTCCTCACTCGTTTCTTTCTTCTCCACAACCTGTCATTGTTCATTTATTATTAGCAAAACGTACTACATAGTTGTAATTTTTTTTTGTTATTTATTAATAATAGCCTAATATAAATTGTATGAGCCAATTAAAAACACTACATGTTAAGCTAAAATAAACAAAGCAATAATATTAGTTATTTCAAGGCCACCATGTGTACGTACGTCCATAGATTAGAGACAACTTTAAATATTTGATACTTTCATAGATTTTTTTCTTGCACTTTAGCCGAGAGTTCTGTAGTCTTTTTGTCACTTTTTGCCCCCAATGAATAATTGTTTTACATCCAAGTCCCTCTCGACTAACAAAACTAGGCATAATATTCGAATTGATATTATAAGCGATCCACATGAAACGATAACTTTTTTATCATTCAATCGATACATATGTTCGTATATATAAAATGGTATTGATGCGTGATAAAAATGTATTTATGTTTGTATTTTGTTGAAAAACCATAAGGATAACTTTAGTTGAACATTTTGTAAGTTATTAACAAATTTGTTTATAACACTATTTGAATCAATATAGTACAAAATTTGATGTGCACAAAACACCGTAAACTTTTACGAAAGACAATTCGATCCATAAATTCATATAAATGATTGTCACGTAAACCCATAAATTATTTACAATATACTTACATAACGTTAGCTATATGCAAATTTCGTAAGACTCAGATTATTTGAAAATATAATGTCATCAACAATATTCTTATATACAAACAACTAAAACATACATAATGGAAAAGGATTTGATGCATACCTCATCACTGGTTAGCAAGGTCTGAAGAGATTGTTCTTTTTTGTCATCACAATCATCAGATTCCTTCTTTCCCTGATCATCTTCAACATTAGTGATTGTGACTTCTTTTTCTTCCACGTCAACGGTTTTGACTTTGACCGATTCCTCCACCGGAGCTGCCACGGCCTCGTCGCCTTTTGTCTTCGGAAAGCTTCCACAATTTCCCATTAATTATAATTTAGTAATTTATATGGAAGAGAAGGTTTTGGTTATAGATGAATATAAAATCTCCTATTTCTCTCTAACCCAATTATCAGAAGGGAAAAAAGTGGGGATTCTATGGCAAAAATATTTTAATGGTGATGATTAGAATGTGGAAAATCAATTTATGGAATTTGTACATTTATAGACGTGACGAGATTCTTGCCAGACATTCTTTTGTATGGTACAGAAACTTTTAAGGAAGAGTTGGTTGTCAATTTTTATATATATGTTTATATATAGGGATAGTTAATTAATAATAATATAGATTAATTACAGAAACTTTATGTCAGCTGTTATTACCAGATGTACATTTCCAATCACAGGCTGGTTTAAATATTTTGCAAGAAAATTGGTTCTTACATATTTTCAGTTTTTTTTTTTTCATTTTCTTTTTTTCTCTTTTTCTAATATGGACAAGTTTACAGGTATATATGCGTATAATTAATATATATCAATCAAGAATCAGGATTCAGGACAGTGTTTTTGTAATTAAAATCACAGATTAAAATCTGAGAAGCCATGTTACTAGCTTTCGTCCTACAGGTTTATGTTTTCCACCACATAAGCGCGATATATACAATTATTATTTTTATTCATTAATCATGCTGATTATGACATTAATTATACGATTATTATCTCTCTTTTTGGTGCGGGATTAATTTACAATTATAAATAAAGCTTTTTTTAAAATTTTAAGGGCTGCTAAATTTCAAGCAAGAAATGTTTTAAAATTTTAATTACAGAGAAAAGTTAGGTGTCATCAACGACTAATTATTACGTGACTCGCTAGGGCAAATTTGATTCTTTTTCCACCGCTGGGAAGCCCAATTTTTAAATATTCGTCAAAGATGGAGCAACTCTTAGATTAACCCGCTAAAAAATAATACGATTAACTTCATAGGTAAATAGGTTGATTATCACAATTAATACGCATAATTAGACGTGCGACGTGTGAACCGGAAAGTGACCAATCTTTGAGATCGTTTATGGAGGAAGATCGTCATAAATTAATTAGATTAATCTTCACAATTAATATGATCAACTATCATAGTTAAATAATAATTAGAATATTTGGACTTACGACTTTTAAATAAATTGATTACGCAATTATGAGTCTCGTGATGCTCGACACCAATTTTAAAAAGAGTTTGGCACACTTAATTAGATTGATTATTGTAGCGATTAACATGATTAACTATGACTATTAAATGGACTAACGGTCACCAAATTGGACCTCCTGAAGCGAAGAGAATAAAAAATCCGAGGCTCCACCTTGAATTAGACTTAGGTTTAACGGCGTCAAGGATGATAGAAGACGATATAAATCGTCCCTCCCTCTCTCATCCACTTCCTTATCTAAATCCTAGTAAAAACTAGAGAGTTTTTTTATTATTTTTTTTTATTTTAACAAGAATACGTCCAAAAATAACTAGCAAATTCACCAGATGAAAAACGAATTCACCTCCATCGCCAAAAGAAAAGAATGATATTTGTCGTTGAGAAATATCTATACCTAAACGTCTCAATGAGCACGAACATGGAGAAATTCGAGACTACTTCGTTACAATTGAAAATGGAGCATTATTACGAGTTTGACTAAAATTGATGATTGTTTTAAATGATTAATAATTTAATTATTGTTTTAAAGAACTCCCACTCGTATTAATTTACTGTCATTCTTCAAATATAAAAATAGCTACAAGAATAATTCAGGTTGAATGAATTAATTACTAAATACCATTGAAAAAATAGCCTGAAAGAATTATTAGGTTTTTATTGTTCGGTGGAAAGAGTTAATAATAAATTGAAACCGGATACGGGGTTAACTGGAATGGAGTCATTTAAGTAAAAAGTTTTTTTTTTCTGTTTGATTTTTGTTTTTGGTTATTGAGCCACGTATAATAGATAGTGGTACAAATAAAATTATATACTAGAGGATACAGTTAAGGCTGAATATATCTGTGGATATTACTAAAATAATAAGGGAATCATGAATCAAAATACAAAATAATAGTTGATGCTTGACACGTTAATTGACGTACTATAAAATCCAATAATATATACCTATAAGATATGTGTCGTGTCATCTATATGAATCTATACGAGTTATTATAATAAATTTAATACAAATGAAGAAATCAGACAAAAATTACTGCAGGCACATTGGTTTCAGAGTTGTGGGCAGCAACTAATTGTTTGTCACTATGTGCTAATCACGCAAAACAATTATTCCACATAGTATATGCTGTTTTTCATTTGTATACTTCCGATCTAGATTTCTAATGTTCTTTTTATAATGCTTAAAAAAATAAAGGGACCTTTTTCTTTAACAAATGAGCAATCGTATTATAGGCATATCGAGAAAATGAGAAGTGTTGAGCGAGCCACAGAAGCTTATTTGATCAACAAAACTTTTCATATATGTTGCCCAATTCTCGTTTTCCGTTGAGAAGCAGTGTCCACCATTGTTTCACAAACCAAACTTCTATGGCACAAGAAGCTGATCGGACAGTTTAGAATCTTATGAAGATAATTCATGCTTATCTATTAGTTCAATATTTTATTAAGCAAAAAATGTTATGTGTCCATATCTCTCCAAAGATGTAAATGGAATCTAATTCTTTTTTAAAATAGTCAATATTTTGTAAATAATTATTGTATTTATATGACAGTCATTTATCAAAATTATTGACCGAATTATCATCTTTCAATTTAAATAATTTTAAAGGTTATTCAGACTAAATTGATCTAAATAATCTTGTAAACAGATTGATATTTAGTAAACCAAAAAATAACAGCTTATAAAGTAAATATCTCAGAATAGAATGTGAAGTAAAGTATCATTACACAAAAACAAAATTACCTATCACATCAAATTTATCCGCTAACAAATTTAAAGATAATTACACAAAGCTAAACTTTATTCTGAAGCGAGGAAGGAGAATAGTCATATGCATGTAATATAATCAGTAAGAGGAGGTGTAACCTTGGCCGAAGCCGAGATGATGATAGGGCCGGGCGTGCTGGATCCGACCCATCCCGAGCTGGCCGTGCATGCCGTCGGAAGCGTACTGCTGCCACATCATCTGCTCCTCCGCCATCATCCGCTGCTTCCTCTCCATCTCCGATATCTGGACATAAGACGGCGGCGCCACTCCCACCGACGCCGCGAATGGGTCCCCTCCTGCACCCGAAGTCAACGGGTCTTTTCTGTACATCCCCTCCAAAGTCAACGGGTCAAACCCGCCTCCAGGATGCGTCGTCTGAAGGCCGATTCCGCTCGCCGTCTCAACCAGCGCCGTCTCCCAGTCAGTCGTCGTCGCCGGAGCAGGAGAGTTTTCGTCGGGAAACGCCTCCCATTTCGGCTGAGAAGCAGGGCCGTCGAATAAAGCTAGGGCTAGCTTATCCCCGTGATCCTCCGCCGTCATCGTCGAATCTCCCAACCCCAGCAGATCTCCGGTGAGATTCTGTTGTTCTTCTTCGACGACGACGACGAGGAGTTTTGTTTCAGGCGCCGGGAGGGCTCTCACACCGTTTAAAACATCTTCATCGTCGTCGTCTTTGTGTTCGACGACTCGTATATCGCCGTCGCTGCGTGGTTCTTCTTCTTCGACGGCGGCGGCGACGTGGTGAGCTGATGACCTGGTGATGTTGGACTTGTCGCGGATAAAATCTTCCATGACGAGGAGCTTCTTGGGGGTGATCTTCTCGAGCTCGGGGTACTCGGAGGAGCGGGCGATTCCGGTGGACTTGCACCAGAGGTAGAACTGCTCGAGCTCCTCGAACTGCTTTCCGACGCGGGAGAAGAGGTCGAGCACTTTGGTGCAGTCCGAGACTTGCATCTCGACGAAGCGGTCGATGAGGACGCCCATGGATTCCGTCAGCTCGTAGTAGAGTTGGAAGCTCTCTTTTACCGACGGGTACAGAGCCACTATCACCACCCTGTTGCTCCGAGCCTCTCCTGTGGAAGCAAACGTTAATATATCTCTGCATGCGTATATTATTACGTAAACAGGCTCTCTGCATGTAGGTGTTTTCCATGCCAGTCACGTAAATACAATATAATATATACGTTAAACAAAGAGAAAATTATGTGATAAATTAATGAATATAAATCTCTATTAGATATGGACTCGATCTATTTCTTCGTACATGAATGCAAGATATAAACCATCCCTGAAAGAAATTTCTGAATTAAACCTCGCCCTCCCATACATAAATATTCTTGTGATATATACGCATGCTATCTCAAAAGTCTGAGTTCAATAATTCTATGTATATATACCAGTTGGTCGACAAGCCAAGAACCTCTCGAGAAGCTGTTGGAGATGGTGGGCCCGGGAGAAGACCTGATCGGTCCTCATCTCCCTCACTGGCGTCGCCCGCACCACCACAGCCGTTGTCATCTGCTGCTGGTGTTGCGTAACAGCAGCAGCAGCAATAGTAGTAGTCGCATCGTCATCCTCCTCCTCGACCCCAAAGGCGCTTTTACGCCCTCTTCGGCTCTGCATGCGATACTCCAAGCGCTCGTCCAAATAGAGAGCGTAGGTTCGCACAAAGGCGGAGTAGTCCCACGCCCCAGGACCCGAAGAGGCGTCTCTGAAGTCGGAGAGGTTGAGGAAGCGGGTCCCACGTCGGGTGGAGAAGAAAATCTCTTGCTCGTACGCTGGGTCTCCGTCGGCTAAGAGCCGTTGGACCAGGACGAGGGTCTTGAGAGCCACGGTCCAGTTCCGGGTCTTGCTCAAGCGTTTGGAGAGGGTGTTCACGCAGGCGCTTATGAAGACGCGAGAGTAGCACGTCAGGCTCAGGATCTCGCGGATGTGCTTCTCCTCGGCCGGCTCTTCCACGTGTCGCGTCGCTTTCACGATCGCCACGTCCAAGTCCGATAAAGACGCTGAGCTTCCCACTTTTGCCAGACCGATGCTCGTCTGGTCCTTCATCGCCCCGAGGGCTCTTCTTATCTTGCTAGGACTCATTTTTTGGTCCTAATCTTTGATCTCTTTCTTCTTTCTTCTTCTTCTTGATCGATGAATTTGCGTGACTTTTTTTGTTTTCTGGTTTGTTATGTTTTTTCTTTGTTATTGGTTTTGATACCAAGTGTAGCTTGATGAGAAGACCACTAGCGTTTGAGGCTCAGCTTAATTCAAGGGTGTCTAATTTAAGTAATTCTTTGATTTACTAAAATTAGTGCATGACTTGTTTTTTAAGCCTACGTAATTCTTTCTTTTAATCGATTGCATGTATATTAGAAAAAGACATGTGCACATTTGTATATATTAATTGAAAATATGAGTTTGGTCAAGGTCACTTCACGTTCTCTCCGGAGATATGCGTGTACTGTAATAAACAGTCAGTACCATTTATGTATACATATATAAATATATAATCAGAGTGTACATACATTTAGAAGCGTATTTTTCAATCTTTAAATAAATTATTGAAAATGCAGTATTATTATTGAGAAAGTATATGTTTCTTTCAGCATATTTTTCTCTTTTCACATTTATTATATTTGATTTATGTCTAATACTTTTACATTATACAATTCCTGTTGATAGCAACAATTTCCTTCAAATAGTAAGTACTACATTTCAGAGGTCTGGGATTGAATTAAAACAGTCTCACGAAGAAGAAAGATTGAGAAGAACAAGAAGAGAGAAAAATTGAGAAACGAGTTTGTTGAAGAAAATAACAGAGTTGTAGAGTATCTTATTATTCAAGTTAAGTCTGTACAAAATACAATCATGCCTTATTTATTGAGTAATATACCTACAGAATTGTAACTAACTAACTTAACTAATTAAGAATAACTAAGATTAATGTAACAGTAAATACACATAAACATATCTGATACAAGTAACTAACTGAAATGTATAAGCTCGTTAATAGACCCCCTCAAGATGGAGAATAAATATCCTTTAGACTCATCTTGCCCATGAGAAGAAGAAGTGTATGAGATGCCAAAGGCTTGGTGAAGGCGTCGGCAATTTGCATAGCTGACCGAATTCGAAGCAACTTGAATTGTCATTTCCGAAGTGACAGTCGATGTCAATATGCTTTGTTAGTTCGTGAAACGTCGGATTTGATGAAATAGTATCGCCGCGTTGTTATCACAAAACAGTAATGACGAGCTAGGCTGACTGATCAATAAATCCTTCAAGAGCTATTGAAGCCTTCACTTGCTGCTGAAGCAAGAGCTCTATATTCATATTCTGCAGATGACCTGTACACAATTGCCTGCTTTTTGGACTTCCAGGCAATAAGAGAATTTTCGAGAAAGATGGAGAACCCAGTAACTGACCTTCGTGAATCCGTGCAAGTGGCCCAGTCGGCATTTGAGAATGCCCGAAGCTGCAAAGAAGACAACGACAAGTAAAAAAGTCCTAATCCAAGTTTACGATTAAGATAACGGAGTAAGTGACTACAAGCCTGTAAATGAGGTTCTCTATGTCAGGCCATAAATTACTTAATTGATGTACATCGTAAGTTATATCAGGTTGAGTTATAGTCAGGTAGAGAAATCTTCCAACAAGGCATCGATATTCAGTTGGATCATCTAGTTTATCACCTAATTCGGAGTTTAATGTAATTCTCGGATCCTTCGGTGTTTTTGCCGGTTTGGATTCGAGGAAACCATTGTCAGATAAAAGATTTAAACAATAGTCTTTGAGTTACCAGGATTCCGGATTTCGACCGCCCGATTTCCAGACCAAGAAAGTATTTTAGGTCGCCCAAATCTTTGACCTTGAACTAACTGTAAAGATAGGTTTTGACGCGATCAATCTGCAATTGGTTAGGACCTGAAATAACAATATCATCGATGTATAGTACAACATCAATGAAATTAATTCCCGAACCATATGTGAATAATGAATAATCTGCCAAAAATTGTTTAAAACCAAAATTTGTCAAAACTTGAGTAAATTTCAAATTCCACTGTCGCGAGACTTGTTTCAAACCATAAATTGATTTGTGAAGTCTGCAGACTAGTTTGTTTGAGCCAGTTTTGTTCACCTCTTGCTTCAAGAGTCCATGAGGTAAGTCCATGTAAACTTCCTCGTCCAGATCTCCGTTCAAAAAAGCATTGTTAACATCCATTTGAGATAATATCCAATTCTATGAAGCTGCAATAGACAAAAGCAATTTGAAAGTAATTAGTTTAGCTACAGGAGAAAAAGTTGCAGTATAATCAAGACCCTCTTGATGTGTGTAACTCTTTGCACTACTACAAAATATACCTTTAGAAGCGACGGGGTGAATTAGAAGCGACTAGTAGCTTCTAATTAGAAGCGACATTTTGGCATTACAAGCGACTAGTCGCTTCTAACGTAAACACCCCGAATTTTCCCGAAAACAGAAATTTTTGTCATTTAGAAGCGACTAGTCGCTTCTAATCGTCTGAGTCGACATATTAGAAGCGACAAGTCGCTTCTAAAGACCAAAATTATTGGCTCGCACTCTCCGCGCCAAATATTTCAGTATGTTTGGGCATTAGAAGCGACTACTCGCTTCTAATGTCGCTTCTAATGCCCAAATTATTTGGCTCCAAAACTCTTCCGCCAAAATTTCACTAAGTATGGAAAATTGGGCATTAGAAGCGACTAGTCGCTTCTAATGTCGCTTCTAATGCCCAAATTATTTGGCTCCAAAAATCTTCCGCCAAAATTTCACCTACGGGGATATTAGAAGCGACATTAGAAGCGACTAGTCGCTTCTAATGCCGCCATTTACCAAAACGTCGTCGTTTTGGTTTTGGAGGACATTAGAAGCGACTTGTCGCTTCTAATGTTTTTAGGGCTTTAAAACACCCGAGTCTCCCCCTCCTTCCCCCATTTCTCATCCCCTTCAAATATCTCTTCCTCTCTCCCTCCCCTCCGAATTTCTACCTCACCCAACCCTCCCCTCCTCCCTCCCTCCCTCTCTCCCGTCCATCCGGCCGCCCTCATTCCCCTCCGCCCTCCCTCTCTCCGCCCGTCCCTCCTCCCTCCCTCCCCAATTCGGCCGTCCCTCCTCCCTCCCTCCTCTCTCCGCCCGTCCCTCCTCCCTCCCTCCCCAATTCGGCCGTCCCTCCTCCCTCCCTCCTCTCTCCGCCCGTCCCTCCCTCCCTCCCCTATTCGGTCGTCCCTCCTTCCTCCCTCTTCTCTCCGCCCGTCCCTCCTCCCTCCCTGCCCTTGCCTTCCGCCGAGCTCCGCCCATGCGCCTCCACCTCCGCTTGCACCTACGCCTCCGGTTCTCCGGCCGGCCTGCTCCTCTTCGCTGCATCGGGTAAGTTTCTTCGTCGTTGCAACCGTGCGTATGTCCCGATCTTGATATTTTTTATTTTTATTTTCAGCCCTCCTCCGGTAAGGACTCGCTGCACTCCGATCTCCTCCCCGTCGTCTACCGGTGAGCTCTCCTCTGGCCCTCTCTCCGTCATTGCAATCGGTAAGTTTTAAAGGTTTAGTATTTAATTTGATTTAATTTTTATATGTTATAGTTGTGACTTAATTAATTAATTGATTTAAGTAAGTAAATTGAATTAGTTAAATTAGTTACTAACTTAGTTAATTTGTATAAGTAATTGGTAATTAGAAATCTCAAATGTTATAGTACTTTAGATAATATGTGAAGTTTTGACTTAATTAATTTGTTGTTCATTTGACGTAATTATGAATTTAGTTTGATAATTTTGACGACGTTACTTTGTTTGTTAATATGTTTTAGTTAGTTTAATTGTCGTTTCAATAGTTAGTTTTGTTGTTTATTTTTGTAATTTGATGGTTTTGTGTTGAAATTATTTTTCAAATTGTTAATTTTTAGGTCGTCGGAGTCTCGTATCAACATAAACCGCATCTCTCCGTCGATTGCAACATAAACCGGTAAGTTTTTAAATTTTTGTAGTTTATTTGATTTGGTTTAGTTTTTTTGTTAGAAGTTGGTTTATATGTTAGTAAATTTTTTAGTTTTTTAATTTCTTAGTTTTGATTATACATTTTGTTAATATGTTTTAATAAATATTGTTTTTAATAAGTTTGTTAATATATTTTAGCTCTATTAAAATCATTTTTTAGTTAGGTTTGTCAATTAATAATAATATTTAATAATAATTTTAATTAATTAAGTAACAATTTTTATTAATTAATCAAAAAAATTAATTTTTTTCGCTGTTTGGGCATTAGAAGCGACTAGTCTCTTCTAATGTCGCTTCTAATGCCCAAACAGCCATATTTTCGTAGACTTTATTTTAGCTTGTTTAAACATTAGAAGCGACTAGTCGCTTCTAATTTCGTTGCTTCAAAACATTAGAAGCGACTTTAGAAGCGACAGACCTTTAGAAGCGACTATTTGACCTTTAGAAGCGACTTTTGTCGCTTCTAAAGGCCTTTTTTGTCCTAGTGTTGCTACGAGTCAAGATTTTCTTCGTGCTAGAGTTCCATCTGCATCAAATTTGCTTTTGTAGAGCCACCGGCACCCTATGGCCTTTTTATCTGAGGGTGATTTAACTATAGACCATGTATTATTGTTATGCATTGCGTCAAGTTCCTTAGTTATGGTTGTGACCCATTCAGTATGTTTGACAACCTGGTGGTAGAATTCGGGCTCAAATGTTGAGGAAACAGCTGGGGTGAAAAATCTGTAACTCGGGCTAAGGGAATAATATGATAAAACTTTAGAGAGGTGATATGCGGATGTGATGGTTTTGTCAAAATTTGCAGCTGTGTTATGAAGTTCACAGTGATAATCTTGTAAATATGTAGGGGGTTTAGAAGGTCGACTTGATCGCCTAGAAGTTTAAGGTGAGATGACAGTTGGTTCTCCCGGTTCTGGTTCGTCGAAGGAATACTCAGAATTGGTATTAGCGGGGACATCATCGTTATCACTGTGGTTTGAGTCACTAGAGGGATGTTTCAGAGTAGGACTTGATATTAATTTGTGTCAACCTGTGAGTTGGGCAAAGCTCGGTCCAATGAAGTGAACTGAGGGTTAGTTGAATCAATGACATGATTGGGAGCATAAACTGAGTAACAAGAGAGTAATCAAGTTGTATTTGTTTTGACAAATGATTGAATATGGAAAGGTCTTGCTTGTCCGGAAGAGCCGTTGCAAATGGTAAAATATCATCATGGAATTTAACATTTCGTGATAGAAATATTTCATGAGTGTTACAGTCTAATAATTTATAGCCTTTGACACCATTCGAGTACCTAAATAAAAACGCATTTAGGCTTGAATTTAGTCCTATATTGTGTTAGAGTTGAAGCAAAAGCTAAATAGTCAAACACTCTAAGAGACTAATCAAAATCTGCATTAAATAGAAGATCAAATGGACTTTTATTATTTAATAGGGGAGTAGGAAGTCTGTTTATGAGAAACGAAGTAGTGAGGACACACTCACTCTAAAACATTTCAGGTAACTGCGATTGAAACATTAAGGCACGACTCATTTTCAGTAATTGTTGGTGATTACATTCTACCACAGCGTTTTGTTGAGGCGTCTCGATGCAACAAAATTGATGAAAAATGCATTTACTTTCAAAGAATTTTGTGAAATAGAGTTCTTTAGCATTATTGGATCTAAATTTTTTGACCTTGTGATCGGTTTGATTTTCAATTAAAGTGATGAAATTAGGAACAATGTGAAGAACATCAGATTTGTGTCTCATGAGATATACTCTGGTAAATCGACTAAAATCATCGACTATAGTAAGAAAGAAACAATGTCCATTATGAGATATAATCTGAAATGGGCCCCATACATCACAGTGAATCAATTCTAAATACAATTGTTTTAGACGTAGAAACAGGAAAAGACAATTTGCATTGTTTAGCTAGAAGGCATATTTCACAAGAGTTAGAAATTGTACTAGACGTGAATTGTAGAGTGTCTTTCAGTCCAAGGATTTGTTGGTGAGATGAGTGCCAAGTTGAAGTTGACATGGAACTGATGAAGCTTTGTGAATGTTGCTTCTCACTTTCAAGAATGTACAAATCTCGAGTGCATTTACCCTTCCCAATCGTCCTCTTGGCGATTGTATCCTGCACAATATTTAGTAAAGATAACCTTGAGATTGTTCTGTTTTGTTAGAGAACTTACAGACAACAAACAGAAATAACGCCAAATTGAAACTTAAAACTTGGTAGGTAAAGAACATATTTGAGAGTGAGGTTAAAGTTTAATTTTATATCGCCAAATTGAAAAACAGAAATAACGCAAGGTTAGGAAGTGTCACATTCGATCTACTTAGCGGTTTCAGCGAGATGAACATTGAATCTTTGTTACAAATGTTCTTCAAAACACCCGAGTCTAAGATCCAAGAATCAAGAAAAATAGTATTAGCATTAATCGATTGAATCAGGTAACAAGAACTTGTTATCATTGTGGAACCGGAAGCAAGATTGGCATCTCAAGTATTGTTTGCCAATTTTTGTGGGGTGAGCTTGTTGGAGAGGATGGTAATGGTTTGGTTACTGCTGCATTCTTGTTTAATAGTTTTAGGCTCTATCGCTTGGACTTTGGATTTTGGCGTATATCCCGGTGGATAGCCATGGAGCTGTGTAGGACTTATTCAACCCCATCAAGAATATCATCACGTAGACATTGTCGTTGAATTTTTCCAATTCGTTTGCAGCATCCCAGTGGCATCCTACGCATGAACATATTGGTTTCAAGTTCTGAAAATCTTCCCACAGAGCTTTGACAGCTGCGAAGTGTGTGGTGAAGGATCTTGAATCTTGAAGGTTGACCAGATCTTTCAGAGTTGATAAGACTCTCAATCTGTTCCTCTTTTGATTTCACTCTCTTAGGTCTTTCCATACCAAAGCTACGATATCTCCATAGCGTATTTTGTTGGCAGAGATGCCCACAAGAAGATTGTTTATTTACATATTGATGTAATATATAAATCTTTATAAAGTCCTTATTGTAATTTGCTAATTAAATTAATAAAAGTTAAAACGTTCATTCATTCCCTTTTAGTTTGATTGAAGATTTATGATATTCAATAGTCGTATAGTCCTTAATCAAACCTAACAATGTATGAAAAGACACATGTCGATTTGCGTGAACAAACTCTTCATGGTTTGGTTAAAACGATATATTCATAATCTAAAGATTAACGGACTATTGATCCTAGTATGTGTTGGAATAGGTCTAGGGTTAAGAAAAATTTATCATTAATCATATTAATGGCGGAATATAAAATTTCTTTTACTAGTAAAACAATTTTTACTAACCTAGATAAAGTGCATATACATGTTATAAATTAAAAACATTATTTAATCTACTTGAATACTAACCTTTCTTGTGTCTTCAAACTTGAAGTGTCTTGGGAAAAGTTGATCTGCTCTTCTAGCTTGATTCCTTCAAACCTAAACGAGAACTTGAGAAACCTAAGGTTTCTATTACAAGAGTCTATAGAGGTTTAGAAGGAATTGTGTGTGGGCACAATTAAACAATATGAACCAAGAACAATTCTTGGATCATAAGCTGATTCTCTAGATCAAGTATGGATTTATGTGCAAAATAAAAAGGAGTATTTTCTAGAGAGAGAGAGAGAGAGGGTCGGCCAAGAGCAAGAGAGAACAAGGCAAAAGCTTAACCTTTCACATCTCTATGTGAGGCTCTATTCATAGGAGAATGAAAAATCTATAAAGCTCAATTATTCATTCATGAAAGAATAATGTATTCATGACACAATATTTGATTTTCTCTTCCCCTTCCACTCTTAGGATGGCCGGCCATACACCTCAAGCAAGGAGGAAAATTTGTTTCCTCACTTAGCTTATTTATTTCATTCTCAAGGAAATTTATTTCCCTTTTCCTTTTGAGTAATTATCCTTATAATTAAAGGGAAATAAAACTCTCATATTGATGCTTGTTTGGCCAAAATTCTACCTAGGGGGGAGCTTCTAGATGCTTAAAATACCCATTGTAGAATTATAATTGCACAAATAATGAAATTAATTTCATAATGCCTCAAACGAATTTTCGGCTTTAGAAAATAATTTATATTTTCATCATATGAAAATATTCAAAATCTTATTTTTGATATTCATATCATTTTATGTTCATGTGGACAAAAATACCCTTTAGACATTTTCCGAGAAAAAGTCTAGTTCATCATTTGAACTTATTTTGACTTATCTTCTAATTTAACAATCTTACTCTAATGACTTGTAATAGTGACCTTATGGATCCAATTGAACAAAGCTTGAGTTTCTATACTCGGACTCAAAAGTTCACAAACCTTTTCCGAGTATTAGCTTAATGTCAACTGACTCCACTAAAGAGTTGACACTGAGAATCTCTCGGTTCAAATGAATTTATTTTATACTCTAATTCAACTTAATTATATTGAGCGGATCCATTGAATGTTATCTATGTTTACCCTTCATGAATATCATCAACTAGTTGAGATTTATAAAATTACCATTTCACCCTTCTAGTTGTTATTTCCTCAACTCCTTTAGTACTTGTGAATAAGTTAGAAACAATGTATTTACGAGGAGCTAACAAGTCACATTGTTTCATCCAAATAAAGTCGCTACTCAAATTTGGACACTGTGCAGTTCATTTATTCACAATCTAAGTAATAAAGCATGAGGTGATATATATTGCATCTAAGCAATCTTGTACATGAATTCCATATCTATGAGAACTTCACAAAGTTGGTTCATGACATCTTCATAACTTAATATCTCACCAATTGGCCTAGTCTAGAATTTGAAATGACATGTCTCATTTCAGGATTTAGGTAAGCATGATGCAATTCATACAGAGTGACCTTGAGATAGAAGATGTTAAATGGTTTGTTCTTCTATTGTCTCTAAAGGTGCGCTGGTCAATTCAGTATCTTCGAAAGATACACTAGAAGAACTATAAAGTTCCTAACTCTCTATGCCTCGTAACAACAAACATCCCAATAATTTTGGGAAGGCCTTTCTTGGCGATGGTCGGTGTCGTCATCGACGTGAAGAAAAGAGGATTGTATTGCGAGTCAATGGAGAAGAAGTCCTCTTCAACGTCTTCGACTCGGTGAAATAACCGAAGGCTAGCGATGATGTATTCCGAGTGGACGTGTGTGATGCCATCATCAACGCATATGCCCTTCAACCCACCGATTCACTCGAGGTATGCCTTCTTAATTCAATTGATTTATCTAACGAGTTGTTGAAATGTGAAGCTCTAGACGACGCAAAGTACATGGACGAGTTTAATTCAAACCGGAGGAAGTACTTTGAGAGTTTGGGGGAAACTCCACCAAGGGTACTCCCATCGATCGAGAAGCCACCCGTGCTTGAGCTCAAAGAGTTTCAGTTGCATCTCTGATACGCATATTTATGAGACGAGGCCACCCTCCCGGTGATCATCTCTTCCCACTTGAGCAAGACGGAGGAGGAGAAACTCTTGGGTGTGTTGCGGAAGCACAAGACCGCTTTAGGATGGACGTTGTCCGATATCAAGGGCATTAGTGCATCCTACTGCACGCGCCGAATCCTCATGGAAGATGGCCATCGCCCCTCAATTAAGCACCAACGATGACTTAACCCCGCAATGAAGGAAGTTGTGAGCAAAGAGATTTTGAAGTGACTCGACGCCGGAGTCATCTATGCCATTTCCGATATCCCGTGGGTGAGCCCGGTCCAATGCGTCCCAAAAAAGGAGGGATGACGGTAGTGAAGAACACCAACAACGAACTCATTCCGACGAGAACGGTGACCGGTCACCGCATTTGCATGGACTACCGCAAGCTCAACAACGCAACCCGGAAAGACCATTTCCCGCTTCCCTTCATCGACAAAATATTCGATCGTCTCGCTGACCACAATTACTATTGCTTCATAGATGGCTATTTCAGGTACAATCAAATCGCCATCGCTCCCAAAGACCAAGAGAAGACGACATTCACTTGTCCGTACGGCACATTTGCGTTCCGAAGAATGCCGTTCGGGCTATGCAACGCACCGGCAACGTTCCAACGGTGTATGATGGCTATCTTCTCGGACATGGTAGAGCGAATGATTGAGGTATTCATGGACGATTTTTCGGTTTTTGGTTCCCACTTTGACCAATGCCTTGAGAATTTGTCCATGGTACTTTCTCGTTGCGTTGAGACCAATCTCGTGCTCAATTAGGAGAAATGCCATTTCATGGTGACGGAAGGGATTGTGTTGGGACATCGGATCTCGGCGCAGGGATTGGAGGTAGATCGAGCCAAGATCGAGACAATTTCCAAACTTCCTCCTCCAATTTCGGTGAAAGGTGTGAGAAGTTTTCTAGGCCATGCGGGCTTTTACCGACACTTCATCAAAGACTTCTCCAAGATCACGACGCCTCTTTGTGGTCTACTCGAGAAGGATGTGAAGTTTGTCTTAACCTTGGAGTGCTTGGGAGCTTTCAACACTCTCAAGAAAATGTTGAGTACGGCCCCGATCATCACCGCCTCGGATTAGAGTTTATCATTCGAGTTGATGTGTGACGCAAGTGATTTTGCGGTGGTAGCGGTTCTCGGCCAAAGAAAAGAAAAGGTGTTTCACACAATTTATTATGTGAGTCGCACCCTCAATGAAGCCCATCTCAACTACACCACCACCGAAAAGGAGCTTTTGGCCGTTGTTATTTACCTTCGACAAATTCCGACCGTACATCATCGGAAACAAAGTGATCGTCTACATCGACCATGCCGCGATAAAGTATTTGATGGCGAAGAAAGATGCCAAGCCACGACTCATTCGATAGGTGCTTTTGCTCCAATAGTTCGATGTCGAGATCAAGGATAAGAAAGGAACAGAGAATTTGGTAGCCGACCACCTATCCCGTCTCGAGACCTTTGGACACGTTAACGACCATGTCAAGCCCATCGACGACTTCTTCCCCGACGAAAAGCTCATGGCGGTTCATGGACTTGTTGTCCCTTGGTATGTCGACTATGTCAATTATCTAGTCGGTAATGTGATCCCGGAGGACATCAAGCCATATCAAAAGAAGAAATTTATTTCCGATGTCCGAAGGTACTATGGGAAGAGCTGATCCTTTATCGACAATGTGCGGATCAAATTATTTTTCGATGTGTGCCGGAAGACGAGATGGATTGCGTGATAAGATATTGTCACAAGTTGGAATGTGGAGGACACTTTGGCCCGAATCGCACCGCCGCTAAGATTCTTCAAAGCGGATTTTATTGGCCATCGATATTCGTAGATTGTCGAGAGTTCATCATGTCGTGCGATCAATGTCAACGCACAGGGAACATCTCCAACCAAATCGAGATGCCATTGTCTAGCGTCCAAGAGATTGAGCCATTTGATGTGTGGGGCATCGACTTCATGAGGCCATTTCCGTCGTCCTATTACAACAAGTACATCCTCCTCGCGGTGGACTACGTGACGAAGTGGGTCGAGGCCAAGGCAACTCCATTAAGTGATGGTAATGCGGTTCTAAACTTCATCAAGAAGAACATATTCTCTCGTTTTGGAACCCATAGAACCATTATTAGCGACAGTGGATCTCATTTTTGCAACCGTCAATTCGACGCTCTTCTCGCTAAGTATAACGTCACGCATCGGAAGGCCTTGGCGAATCATCCACAAGCGAATGGCCAAGCGAAAGTTTCAAATCGAGAAATAAAGCAAATTCTCGAAAAGACGGTTGGAGGATCTCTAAAGATTGGTCGAACAAGCTTCACGATGCTCTTTGGGCTTATCGGACCGCGTATAAAACGCCCTTGGAAATGTCCCTGTATCGACTTATGTACGGGAAAGCGTGTCATTTACCGGTAGAGCTCGAGCACAAAGCTTTGTGGGCTATGAAAAAGCTCAACTTCGACTATCAAGCGGCGGGACAACAACGACTTCTCAACCTTAACGCTCTTGGAGAGCTAAGGACCGACGCGTACGAGAACGCGAAAATTTACAAAGAGAAGACGAAGGCGTGGCACGACAAGCATATCGTGCAAAAAGAGCTCATCGTGGGACAAATAGTTCTTTTTGTTTAACTCCCGGTTGAAACTCTTTCCCGGGAAGTTAAAGTTTCAGTGGTCCGGTCCCTTCAAAATCACCAAAGTATTTCCGTACGGCTCGGTTGATTTGAAAGCCGCAAACGGTTCTCTGTTCATGGTGAACAGAAAATGCATGAAGCCCTGCTATGGGGGAGTATTCGAAAGTGAGCGGGTAGTCACTTTCCTCGCTCCCGAGCAATGATCATCAAAACAGTATCCCGTCAATGCTAATAACGTAAAAGAAATACGTTTTCTTTCATTGTTTCATTTGTTTTGGTTTCTAATTAATTTTATGTGTTTTGTGTCGCTTTTGTTTTCATTAATTTAGTTTGTTAAATAATAGAACTCCCCAGTAAGCGACGCGTCAAGGCAAATGCGACGTGTTGCAAAGGCAAAACGAGTTCCCGAGAGTAAGCCGTGTTTCAACGCGTCGCGTCTTTCCGTAAACAAGAGCCACACGACGCATGGGTGAGTTGACGCGTCGCGTGGTGGCTTTTAAAATGAAAAGAGCCCATTTTCACACGGTTTTCACCATTTCACCCGACCTCAACCTCCCAAAAACACATTAAAACATTCATCTCCGACTCTTAACCCATTTTTCTCCTTAAAAAACTCAAATTTTCACCAAATTGAACGAAATCAAAGTCAAATCTTAGTTTCTAACACCATTGTACACGAATTCTTCATCACATTCACAATCATTCTCACGCATTTACCTTGTTTTCACTTCAATCTTGTTTTTAAGGTAAATTTGCTCTCCATCACGATTTATTGTATTTTGATGATTGAAATGATTTGTTAGATTGAGTATAGGTTGCTATTGAGTAATAGGTCATTTTTGGGTGAGTTTAGATTTCGAAATACCGTTGATTTTCACAAAATTTAGTCGCCCGGAAGGTGTTCGATAAAATGTCACAGTGAGATTTCGTTTGATTTTGTGAAGTTTTCTTGTAATTGAACTACAAAACGTTGTTACTCTTTGAATTGCATGTTTCACATTGTTTTTGTCGGGCATGCAACAAAATCCTAATTTTGTCGATATGTTGCTCGTTTGCGTGCCCGTGGTGCCGTTTTTCCAACCGGTTGATTTGTGAATTTAGCATGTCTAGGAGAGGATCATCATCTCGAGAAAAGCGATCTCGAAGGGAGGACGAGGTTGGGCCGGCACTAGGATCGCTCGATGATCCCGAAGGACTTTTACCGGGTGCGGAAGAGGCATTCAAAAACATCAAGGCGCGTAAATTTGTCGAGCAGCGCGTATTCAACCCGTCAAGTGATTACGATGAGTGTGGCCACATGGCAAGCCAACTCACTCGGCTCGGGTGGACAAAGTTGGCATACCTCGACACACCGATCGCGATAACCCTTGTCCAAGAGGTCTACGCCAATATGTCCCTCAACCCCAACAACCCGCGTGTTAAAGTCCGGGGAGTCTCGGTGGATTTTTCACGAGACGCCATCAACCGACATCTTGACCTCCCCAACATCGTGAACGATGACTTTTCAACGATGTCGCTCGACCCGCCATATGACGAGATGATCCACAAGTATGCGAGACCATATGCTCAATGGATTTACGGAGAATCCGAGCAAGTCGAAGGTGGAGGCCCGACTCCTCTACGCCTCAACGCGCACACCTAAACCGCTACTTTCGGGTGTGAGCGTGGTTTGTCTCGTCGAAGATCATCCCGAACAAGCGCCCGTATCAAATCATTGTCTCGAGAATGGTTCTCTTGCATTGTATGCTCAACGGGCACTCAGTGGATTTGGGAAAACTCATCCGCGAGCAATTTCCCGTGTATGCTACAAAAAAATCCCGAAACGCGTTGGGATACGGTGCGCTCATCACCGACATGTGCATTAAGGCGAAGGTGAAGATTTTGTCCGGCGAGACAAGACTTTTATTGGGGCGTGAAATAAACGCCGCTTTCATTCGATCCATCAGCGCATGGAACGTAGGAAACCACCATTCTAACGGCTTCGGATTCACCCACATAAGCGATCAAGCGTTAGCCGCCCTCAAGCGAGAGTTTCGGGACACTAGAGACACCTCCCCTCCTCATGAAGATCATCCCGAGCCTTCGGCCGCACCCGAGCCACACCATGAGTTGCACCACGACCCGCACATCAACGAGCCGGAGTATGACCGCCTCGTCGAAATGATGGGTAATCATGGGACCACTTCTCAAGACCGATGCTGCCTACGCCGAGTCGATGAGTGCACGTGCCACGACGACCGCCGAGTTCGGGTACGACGCCTACAACCAATGGGCTCAAGGCGGTTATTCATCTTCCTACACTTCTGACGCAACTTCGTTCAGCGCATCTCCAAGCTTCCCCGACACCTTCTTCGACCACTTCCTCCGTGCTACCGCTATGATCCGTACAACTACGCACCACAACTGCCGGCGAATCCGAATGATGAGATATAGTCGACTCGGACTCCACCCACGGCACCGCCCTCACCGTTTTTCATGCCTACATTGGGGACAATATAGTGTTCAAGTTTGGGGGGGAGTGTTTTACAAAACCGTTGGTAACCTCTCTTCATTTCTCTTTTTCTTATGTTATTGTGTTTTATTTGTCGATTTATGTTTATACTTTGTGATTTTGGATGATTGTACTTATTTGATGTTAGTAATTTCTTTTAGGTTTGTTTAGTTTTTTTTAATTTGGATAATTGTATTCGTAAACTTAGTTCATTTTTTAATTTTAGTAACTTCTTTTAGATTGTTTGTCATGATAGTTGATTGATTTCTAGTTTTGAATTTTGTTTGATGATTTGAAGTGCGTAGAATATGTTAGATTTGCTTGTGGAATTGAACATTCATGACCCGTAGAGTCTTGAAACTTTGAGTAATAGCGATGTATCATTATAGCCCTAAGACTCTTCTGTTTTGTTGAAATTCGTTGTGATCCGATTTTGTTTGATTTAAACCGATAAATTTCATCACACTTTGCACGTTTCGAACCTAGGATGATGTTCGGAGACCGGAATATCTAATCTCATCAAACGCAATTCGAAAGCACTAGGCCCACTTGATCCCTCTTCGAGGCGAAATAATTGTAGGTGAGAATTGTTAGGATGATAAAGGCATAGGAATAGCCTCTCAAGTCAAAAATCCGACCCGTTGTACTCCAATTAGAACTTTTTTCAAAAAAAGCCAAACGTAACGACCTTCTCTTGAATTTAGTCACAAAAAGCCTTAGCCGATGAAAGAAAAATCCCACAAAGAACACATTCTTTAGCAACTCTTGAGTGTGTTACATTTTACTATATCTTTTTGTGCTTTTACATTGTCATCGTATTTTGCCGCGCCGGCTAGATGTGTATTTCGTTTATCCTTGTAATGGATAAAAAAAAAAAAAAAAAAAAAAAGGCATATGTAAAAATAAAATCGCCTTGTTCGTGAAAAAGAAAGGAAAAAAAAAAAGTTGAAGTGTGGAACTTCATTGTGAATGTTAACTTTGAGTTTTTATGGCGCGGTAAGTGTTTTATTTTCGACAATGTATTTGCTTATTTGAGTTTAAAGTCTAAGTTTGGGGGAGATATATTATAAGCTTCAAATAAATAAGAGAGTGAGGTCTTGTAAAAGTGAAAGCATTTTGTTCGATCGGTGAATTTGAGTTGTTGGGGTAATGTTTAACCATTGAAAATTTTCATATCCTACCCTTTATCCCTTGCCTAACATTACAAGCCAATAAAATACCTTTGGACTATCATTTTTTTGCCGAAATCAAGTGGAGAGTGAGTGGTGAAAAATATTATGGTGCTTCGATTTCCTTGAGAATCATCTTTTATCGAATGTGCATGTTGGGAAAAGGTGAAAAAGTCTCCGATATATTTTGACTTGGTTTCGAAACACACTTTTACATGGGGATTTTCAAACAAAGTAAGACAACATGAATTTTGATTGTTCACTTGTATCCATTGAGCTATATTGTAGTTGTTCTTACTTTGTGAGTCGATTTTATCTAGGTGAGACGTTCAAGCAAATCTAAATGATTTATCCATTTCTATCATTCATTCTTTTTATCTTAGGATAACTTCTCTTATTATTGTTTTATTATTGTATTGTTTAGTTTATGTTAACTAATTTATTCTTGTCTATTGGTTGGATGTTGTATATAGGAAGACAATAGTTTGTTTGTTTTTGTTACTTGAGGACAAGTAACGGTTCAAGTTTGTGGGTATTTGATAAGCGGGATTTATTCATGCTTATCTATGTTTTTCTAACCTAGAAACGTAACTTGTTTTAAATGTTATTTTATAGTGTTTTGTAGTTCTTATTGTATTTTCAGAGATGAGAGAGCGTAAAGTGATAGTGAAGCGAAAACAAGTCATTATGGAGCAAAAAAACAAGCAAATTTGGACTAAAGCAGCAAAGTCAACATAAAGTCAACGGAACCAAGCGAGAGAAGCCCACGCGTCGCGTGAAGGCCATCGCGTCGCGTCGCGTAGGCAAAAATTTATATCGAGAGCCACTCAAGGATCCACGCGTCGCGTGGTGAAGACAGCGCGTTGCGCCAGTGAAATTTCAAAATCCACGCGTCGTGTAGTCGTCGCAGACAACAATTTTAAGTGAACTATTTTTAGCCATTTGATGGCATCCAACGCTCAAAATAAGTCCGGACTCTCTCATTGTAACTTAAGGGAGGTTCATTTCGAAAGGAAGGAGGTTGGAGGCAAAATTTCTTAAGAAAGAAGATTTGAGGGTTTTGAAGATTCTCTAGAGGAAGAAGAAGAAGAAGGAGAAGCTTGCATTCATTTTCAACCTCTTCCACACTAGTTCCTTCTTATCTCTTTTTCTATTTACAGATTATTGTAATTTTTTACATTGATTAGTGTTCTTTAAGCTTAATTAGTGTTTAGGCATTTTGTGGATTATTGAATATTTTGATCACTTGAATTTGTTAGATTGGAGATTAGTATATATGAACGTTTATTGAAGTTGTTTTGATTTACTTATCTTGCATTGTGGTAACTCAGATTAAATTTTATTGCATTATGGTAACTTAGAGTAATTATCAATGTCTAGCTTGTTCTAGGTTTTGTTGTTATTACTTATTTCTATTTTGTTGTGTTTGTTCAAGATTATGTTAAGCTAAATTGTTTAGGGGATGTGATGTAGCTAGTGAGTTAATTTCGGTTGGCCAAGTTTTAGGTAAAGTTGTGTTTCATGGTTGGATTAGTTTGAAAATGTAACGGGGTGGGTTACGTGTGAGTCCTAAATAGATTAGCTACCTAATTAGGAAACTTTAGGGGAGTTTTGAGACTGAGCGGAGATAAACGAGCGTGCTCTCCCCTACCCCTCATTCGCCTTTCTAAATCTAGATATAAGATAGGAGGTAAGTGTAATCGTTTGAAATTTCGGGGTTAATGCGAGTGTTTGTTTTCATAGGATCCAAGCCGAGAGGTGAAAGTTCGTCAACTACTTAGATTCCTAAAGCTCAAGAGAGATTAGTGAATAATTTAAGAGGAGTGAGATTATGATTATTTATTACTAGCCTGTAGTTAGAGCCGTTACCGAAGTCGACCGAATCGATGAACTGGCGAAGTCACGTCCCTTATTTTTTTTATCTTGAGTTAATCGTTTTTAATCATTTTTCTCTTGTTCTTTGCATTAGTTAAGTACAAAAATCACCCAAAAACAATCCCCAATTTTTACATTTTACATAACTCGGAAAAATAAAATAATGAGTTTAATCAAATTTGCCTTAGTCTTCATGGAACGAAATCCGTGCTGATTTCACCTCATTACTTGACGACACGTACGCTTGCGTGGTGTGAAATTTAGTTAACGAAGAGAAATTTCCCATCAAGTTTTTGGCGCCGCTGCCAGGGACTTCGGTTCTATTTTCGATTAGATTATCTAGTTTAATTTCTTTGAGTTATTTGTTAATTTTGAGCTTATTATTTACCTCTTGCATTTTAAAGGTGTATGCAACGATTTGGTCCTCCACCTATTCCACTCAATCTCGAGATTGAACGAGTTTGCCGTTAAAATCGAGTGGAAGCAAGAATATTAGCCATGGAAGAGGCTAACCAAGCGCAACAACGTGCCCCTTATGCTTCGGAACAAGTTGAAGAGAGGAGGACTATACTCGATTATGGTCAACCTATATTCGACGAGCATCAATCGGCGATACGAATACCGGAGATGGAAGGGAATCTGAACTTCGAGATTAAAACCTCGATCATACACATGGTGCAGAATAATCAATTTACCGGTTCTCCTTCCGAAGATCCGCAAGACCACATCAACAATTTCTTGCGGATTTGCAACACATTTAATCTCCCTCGATTGTCAAAAGAGGCCGTGTGTCCTTTGAGACTGAGTTGAGCATCCATGAGACAATGATGTTGTTCGATCGTTGCCAGGAATGTGCTCTTGATTTGCCGGACCTTGGTTTGAGAATTAAACTGTCGAGAAACTCTAACTTGTTCTTCACAAAAATCACGATGACCATCGATTGACTCCAGTCTGCGTTGTCACCTGTAATGATCTCCGAAACAATCACAGCACCGGAATTGTCTCCATATTGGAGATAATAGGGGTTCTTGTTGGAATTTATGCTCACAAAGGAGATTTTTGATATTAAATACTTTTGTATTTATTTGTTTTGAATTTAAATAAAAATTGAATATTCATTCTTATTTTAAGATTGTGTTTATGCATGAATGTCTACGCCCTAAAATTGTCATCAACGAAAGAAGTGCTAAATACAGACTTGACAAGATACATTCTTATGACTAGTTTAAATAATAGTTCGCAATCTAAAGATCGATTGGGCAATCGATTCTTAGTAATGATTGTTGGAATGAATTAAATGATATCTTATCTTGTGATACAGAGAGTTGTGACTCTGTAATTCATTCTTGATATCTTAATGCAGATATTGAACAAGACCTGTGAAGTTTTGAAGTTCGAGATAAAACCATTTAATCACTCGAAACCTCAAACTCGCATACGAGTGGTATTTTAGTAATTACCTAAATCTTGAAGTGAGTACATATCTTCTTGTAACACTTTATGACATTTGATTTGTCAATGGGCAATGGCTAAGTAAAGTTTCATTGACCCGACGGTTGGTGTCATAATACTGTTTCGTTGGAATATGTGATTCACAGATATGGAATTTGTGTTGAAACAATGCTAATGCATTAGTATCACACAATGCTCTGTTATGAGAGTGTGAGCGAATAAACCAGGCGCGGTATTCATCGAATAAAGAATTCTTTGAAATAAAACATGTGACATGTTGAGACATCTCACTTTATGTTTTTCTCGTTCACAAATAACAGAGGACTTGGTGAAATAATAACTCAGGGGTAAAACGGTAATTTTACATTCATCTGAGTTAATGATAAACACAAAGGGTAATATCGTAAAATACACTGTGGACCGTGTGAAGAATAGTTTTGTCACATCAAATGGAAATATAAACGCATATGAACTTAGAGATGTTCAATATTGGTCCTTTAGTGGAATCGAAAAAAATAAGAATTAAAAATCGGAAAAAGTTTGTGAACTTTTGTGTCCGAGCTTTATTCTAAAGCTTCGTTCACGTGGGTCCATAAGGTCTCAATGATAGACTCTTGGACGAGATTTTGGTGAACAAGAAATGATTGATTTTCTCACTCAACGTAGATTTACGCTAAGAAAATTATTTTATGAGTAATTAAATAAATAATTGGTCATTTATTATTATATTTATTTAACGAATCATATTATGTTATTATATTGATAATAATATAATTTGATGATTCAAATAAATAATTAATGACTTGTCATTAAATAAATGAGATGTTCTAAATTAATTATATATTATTTTAGAAATAAATCAAATAAATTTGGGAGATAATTAAGACAATATGGCCGGCCATAATAAGGTTTTATGGGCTGGAAAAATTGTTTAAACTCATTAAAAGGAGTTTTGGGCTTAAGTTTGCCTGATGGGTCTTAATTGGATTTTGACCTAACTTAAGCCCATTCTCTCTGATATAAAAGGAGGCTCTCTCTTTGATAACCCTAGCCTAATTTCGACCAACACTCGGCCAAACCTCTTCCCCCGTGTGCTTGAGAGGGTTTGGCCGAATTTTAGAGAGAAAGAGAAAGAGAAAATTTGTTTCCCGTCAGCCCTTCCTTTTCTTTGAGTTTCCCCTTCTTCCCTTGTTCCCACAAAGAGCCCACCCTCTTGATCTCCTAAAAACTCCTAGAGAATTATCATTGATTCATCTTGTAATTGTTTGAGTGATTTTTAATCCACATGGTCGGCCACTTATTGGAGCAACGGAGCAAGGACGGATTTCAGGACATCTTAGACGCGCGTAAGAAGGAGTTTCGGCTGTGCTTGTTGACGCATCCCCGGGGTTGATTCTCGCAGATCCGAACCCACTGTAAGTCTCCTATAAATGAGTTGGATCTGAATATAATAATTATTGTAGGATTGTTATAAATTTTAGATCACTCGTTTGCATGTTTGAATGAATTTATTAATATGTTTAGAAATTTGTTGACATGCTAGATTAGATTTAGTGACATGGTTATTGAATATGTTTTAAAACGTTTTAACATGTTAAATTGAATTATGAATTTCCGTCATATGTTGATATATTTCATAATTAATTGGGTTAATTGTTAACTAAATTCCAACAATTCCCTGTGGGATCTTCATGTTGAGTGAAATTCGCGATCGCGGAGCTCGGTTCTGGTTGTGCGATCGGTGCGTCCGATTCTGGTTGTAGATTCACTGAGCTCGGTTCTGTTTCTAGCTATGGATATTGCATTGGTTCGAGTTCTTCCATTTGTGATTCGATCTTGTGCGGGATGAACCAGATCGTGGAAATCTTGAAAAACAAAGTTAGCACAATATTATGGTTATACGCACTGATACCATATTACATTCCAGAGGTCTGGGATTGAATTAACACAGGTTCAGGAGGAAGAAAGATTGAGAAGAACAAAAAGAGAGAAAAATTGAGAAACGAGTCTGTTGAAGAAAATAATAGAGCTCTAGAGTATCTTATTATTCAAGTTAAGTATGTACTAAATACAATTATGCTTTATATATTGAGTAATATATCTTAAAAAAATTGTAACTAAATAACTTAACTAATCAAGAATAACTAAGAGTAAATACATATAAACATATCTGAACTGAAATGTATAAGCTCCTTAATAGTAAGATAAGCGACTTTGCAGTAAAATGACAAAATTTAGATGATAACATCATAAAGGAAAAATGACGGCAAAACGACATTGTGTTAAAATGATAATATACATAAAAAAAAACGACAAATGGAAATGACGATGAAACACATATCATAAATGACATGCCAGTTACAAAATTAATAAAAAACGACAAAATCGCGAAAACGAATATTATAAACGACAATGCAGATAAAAGAGACAAAACAAAAAACAACAAAACTAAAAAGGACTAAATCGAAAAGGACAAAACTAATAATGACGAAACTAAAATTGACGCCAAAATGAAGATGATGAAAAACGACAATATAAAAACGACGGCAAAATGAAGATGATGAAAATAACGACATCTAGTTCTCAAATCACAGGTCATGTTACAAACACAGGCTTTTTTTTTTTGAAAGCGTACAAACACAGGCTTTGGTGAAGAATCCAATTCACTTACTTTGACTAAACAAACAATTATGCATTATGACAATTATCATTAAATTTTTTGGAGAAGAAAGGTATTATTATTTAAGAATATGCCCTCGTGGCATAAATGTTAATGGACAGTGACAATAAAATAATTAAAAGCGAGTGGGGCCAACTTGTACCCTGATCATTCAGACGAAGTCAACAGTCAGGTCCAATTTCTCGACTCAATTAAAAACTAATCGAATATTTCGTCAGCATAAAGAAAATAATTAATCCATTCCAACTATGAAAAGAAAGGTCCAATTTCTCGACTCAATTAAAAACTAATCGAATATTTCGTCAGCATAAAGAAAATAATTAATCCATTCCAACTATGAAAAGAAAACAATACTTTCCAGAGAATCCAGACACAAGACGCACTTTGCCAAATGATATAATCATACAATATAGACGCCTCGGAGAGAAACCAGTGCTTCAGAGAGAGAGAGAGAGAGAGAGAATGGGAAACGAGAGCTCTAGAGAAACGAAACCAGAGACGAAAGACTCAGACGCGTCCTGTGATTTGTCGTCGAAGCTGAAGAAGAAGCTTCACCTCCACAGTGTCCGTCGTCGGCTCCATCGCCACCATGGTCAACGCTCCGGCAATGGCTCTTCTTCGTCGACGATCCGAAAGCTTCTCGATCAAGATCACTTCGCCGGAATCGCTCTCCTCACTCTGCTTAGCGTACGTATTATTTGATCGTGTTTGGCTTTCAATTTGGATTTTCGAGGCTTCAATTGCATTTTTGGGAGACGAAAGTGAAATGAGGTGTCCTTTTTATCTTTTTCTTCTTTTAGGCGGAGATGAAGTTCAAGGACAAATGGCTGGCTTGCGTTTCCTTTGGAGAACAAACTTTCCGTACTCAAATCTCCGACAAGTAATACTCTCATATTGCATTCATCATAGTGAACGGACTAGATTAACGTCGCTATACTATTAGCTTCTTGAATCTGCTTTGAACCAAGTATTTCTTAAGCCTTTCAAGTGTTCAAAGAGAAAATGGCTCATGCTATAGAATATAACGTTACATTTTTACTATTTATATTCTCAGAGTTCTTGTTTAGTGGCTATCTACGAGTTCAATTTCAGGGCTTCTTTATAGTGCTTTCTTACTTAATAATGATTGATGTCGATCCTCATAATGTTGCAGATCAGATCAGTTTCAGAAGTAACGATCTTTGTTTAATTTTTTGATGCTGAATTTTTCTGTTGTTTCCGCCTATGCAGCACAGAGAAGCCAGTTTGGAATTCTGTGAGTACTCTTAATTAACTCTCTAGAAGAAGAAAAAAAGCATATTTACAGGCTAATTAATCGATTAATTACGAGATTTTCTTTTTCATACTCTTTTCATAATATAGTGAAAATGCACTATATACTGAGTACTCTTTTTGCTTTGCCATTGCTAATGCCGAACCACTTGTCCACATCACATCATTTTTTCTTTCATATACACGTTGATGAATGTAATAATGGACGAAAACTTTTCTATGCTGAACTACTATTGGTATCAAATTCAGGAAAAGAAGCTTCTTTTGGAAAAAGATGGACCTCACTTTGCAAGAATATCTCTATTTGAGGTCTGAAATGGATACATAGCCTGTCACTTGTTCCACGCCATTGTCGTCTTTCTCGTATTTTCTTTATAATTTCTTGAATACATATGCTAAAGCATGTATGCAAATTTTTCTAGTTTTTCTTCCCATAAATTTGTCTCTGAGTGGAATGTTTCTTTGTCATTAGAGGATTCTGTTCTAATCCATTACTTTTTATTCTGTGCAGACTAATAGGCTTTCGAAAAACAATCTGATTGGGTACTGTGAGATCAATCTTCTTGAGCTCCTAGCACGGGTGAACATCACTTTCTCATTGAACCATATAATGCTAAAACAAACTGTAATCATCCCATGACATGGAGATATCAGTTGATACTTGTAAGTGAAGTTTTAGTGATTTACTGTTACCACTGCTTTCTGAAATCTGGATATTTGTTACTTATCGTTTCTTTCAGGATGTCGACTTAAGTTGCGAAAAGTTTGATATACTAGATCCATCATCATCAGACTTGGTGGTTGGCAAGATAAATATTTCATGTTCCATTGAGGTGAGAAATCCCAAGTTAATCTGATATTGGATTACTTGTGATATGGTTAAAGGGTTTTGACGTCTGTTGTTTGAAAATGATCAGGACCCAGTTGAAACAGAAAAAGCCTTTGCAAGACGTATCTTGTCAATAGTGGTACGTTCTTAATTTTTATGTTAGCCATTTCAATTATACTTTATTTCTCAGTACGTCAATATGACATCAAGAGTTGGTTGACTAGTATTTCTAGATACTTTAATGCCCCGATATATGCTAGTGAAAATGACATATCTTAAAGAAAAATATACATGGTTAGAGGAAAGAACAAAAATGTCAGGAGGTGATGTAGAATGTATAAGATACTTAGTGAGTAGGAAAAGTTTATTTCCTAATAAGAGAAAAAAGTAAAGAGGATGAGAGTGTTTATAAAGACGCTGTAGATGTCGGTCTTCCATTAATTAGGGGGAAGTAATACCAGGAAAGAGACTCATGGCTCGAAAACCAAATTGTATTTTTCTTTTTTAATGAAAGGTACTCAGAAAACTCAACAAAGCCTTAATGCAGCCGATTGAGAAAAAAAATAGATAAGCTCTTCATTTTTCTTATATTAACAACTCTTGCATTATAATTTCTACAGGACTATGATCAAGATGGAACACTCTCATTTTTAGAATTTTCTGATTTAATTAATGCTTTCGGGAATCAACTGGCAGCGAAAAAGGTTTGGCGTGACTCAAGATCTTATTTACAAGTTAGATCATGGGTATGGGATATATTGTAAAGCTGAAAAGACTACACAAAATCTTTTAAATGTTTAATGAGAAAATGAAAAGCAGCACGTAGTGCACGGGGTACTTCATCAGAATGCCTCTAGTTTATCCTTTTATTTTTCTAACGAAAACTAGAATTCCTAAAGGTTTTGTTTTTTGATTTTTTTTTTTTTTGCTTGGTAGAGAGAAGAGCTCTTTAAAGCAGCTGACAAGAATGGGGATGGTGTCGTAAGCATGGATGAGTTGGCTGAACTGCTTGCGGTTCAACAAGAAAAGTAAGCTTTTGCATAAGTTTTAGGGAAGAAAGTTTTGAATAGCATATAAAAATGTAAAGATTAAACAAAATATTGCTCAGTTTTGCTTGTTTCAGCACCTCCTAGAAATGGACATGAAGCTTCGATATCTTTCATCTACTACCCTAGAAACATTTTGATAGCGTAGTGTTATCATGGTGCTCCTTGATTTGCGTGTTACAGGGAGCCAATTTTGAGTTGCTGTCCTGTTTGTGGTGAAACTCTCGAAGTTTCGGATGCTCTGAACAACATGATTCATCTGACCTTATGCTTTGATGAAGGAACTGGAAACCAGGTTATGACCGGAGGATTTTTAACTGAAACACAAGCTTCGTACGGGTGAGTAATTTTTCATGCAAGTAGAAAGAGGAGGTATTGTTATGGCTTAATTTAGCTCTTCCATTGAATAACATTGTAATCTACATATTTATAGGTGGATGTTTAAACTAAGTGAGTGGGCCAATTACTCAACCTATGATGTTGGTTTAAATTCTGGATCAAGTGCTTCACATATTGTGGTATACACTTTTGCTCTCATCATGTGAATATGATGAGTTTCTTTATGTTTTTAAACTACAATAAACAATCTAGCCTCAGTGAGGCTTCAAATAAAAAAGAATTTATAAAGTCTTCTGTCTGCTTAGCTCAGCTGGTTGGGTGTGTGACTTTGTAAATAGTTGTGTTTTTATTTCTTGGGGGTTGAATCTTGTTGACTTGTCTCACATTCAACATAAAACTTTTTACATCTAAGCACAATTTTTTCATTACATTGGATTCAAGAGTTTTATTATCAACTTCCTGAAATACCTGTTTATTGTTTTTACTATTCTCTTCATATTTCAGGTATTTGACCGGAGGACGAAGAGGCTTGTTCACGAATTGATTGATGGAAAGATTGTTTTGTCAATGAGGGCTCTTTATCAGTCTAAGATTGGGCTTGGGATTATGGATAAAGGTGTGGTAGTTTACTTATATCATTTAGGAAGGACTAGTCTACAAAGGTGAAAGAGATTACCTCTTTTTCAATACCAGTTACACATGAGCCTGCAAAATACAGACATACATTCATGGAAAAGGACTGTAGGACTCTCAAGATAACTAATTGGCTACTGTGAAGTTAGAGACTTCATTAGTATCAATGCTAAACCTTTATGTGTTTGTGAAGACTATATCCACTCTTACATCTTTAAATCAAATAGATTGAAACTTTTATAACTTTTTTGGAAGCTCTTGCATCTTCACTTTTGGTGTGCATTATAAATTCAGGGGCAAAAGAGCTCTTGCAGAGCATTTCTGAGAAGCAAGGCAGGAAAATGAACTCAGAGGAATCAGCAAATGACATATTGAAGTTTGTTGAATCTTACAAGGTAGGGATTATATTCAAGAAATTGTCATGATTGGAGTTGCATTACGAAACCAATTTTAACCAATTTTTAATATCTATTTTATGGCCAAAGCTTTTGCATTCTTTTTTTAGCAGCGTTTTCTAGACAGAGAAGTCCTTTAACAATTTACTATTGTGGTGTAGGGTCAGATTAATTTGGCTGAAGCCAAATATCCCGTGGAACATTTTAAGGTTCACCATATTTCCATTGATTTTCTTACAATGTCATGTAAATATTTTGCGCAACTTCTGAACCTCTTATCAGACCCCTTTCCTTGACAAAGTGATACATGTTTTCTTTTTTTTGCTTCTTTGTACAGACGTTTAATGAATTCTTTATTAGAGAGCTAAAGCCTGGTGCAAGACCAATCGCGTTCCCTGATCGTGATGATGTTGCCGTTTGTGGTGCGGATTGTCGTTTAACAGCGTTTAAATCTGCAGATGATTGTCTAAGATTCTGGATTAAGGTAAGCGGAGTACCATTAGAGACAGTCCCACATATAGCGCAATGCCTCTGCAAAATTGTTACTTATATTTCACCAACTGGCTGAGCTATATATACATCTCACACAGCTCTTCTTCAGGGAACATATATTGTTTCTTATCTTTAAAATGATTTTTCGGACTTCTTATTTAATCTTCAATTTCTTTAGTTTTTTTTAATTAAATATGACTTTCTTGAGACATTGTTTCTGCAGGGTCGAAAATTTTCGATAAAAGGTCTTCTTGGGCAAGAAGTATGTTCCGATGCTTTTGTTAATGGATCATTGGTCATATTTCGTTTGGCACCGCAGGTAATTTCTTCCTGTTCAATGTCTATTTATTCCATGATTTTAATTTCTATCTTTAGGACTGAAATTGGTGACTGTTGTTGCTCCAGGATTACCATCGATTTCATTTGCCTGTTTCTGGAACAATTGAGAAATTTGTAAATATACCTGGGTGTCTATATACAGTAAGTAAAAGATAACTTGAAAAAACATTATTCAATTTCTTTTTCTTTATTCTTCTGGCTATCTGAATCTTATCGTTTTTGTGTCTCTTTTACCTTTTCTTTATAGGTAAACCCCATAGCCGTTAATAGCAAGTATTGTAATGTATTCACGGAGAATAAGCGGGTTGTATCGGTTATTTCAACTGCTGAATTTGGAAAGGTTTGTAGCTGCTAACCATTTAATTCTATAGGGGTTAATAAATAAAAGGACTGAAATCCTCATCCAGACTTGTCTTTGAAATTCCCTTATAACACTCTTCACGAAACTATCCTCTTACTCCGACGCAAAACAGCCTTCGATTTCCTAGTTTTGTGTCTCAAAAACTCGGAATCATGTCATCTTAAGTTCTTAATCCATGTTTATAATCATATTTAGTTCCGTACAAAACAAGTTTGTTTATGCTAATTTCATCTTATACACGAATTAATTCATACACTGTTCCGATTCAGGTTGCTTTCGTGGCTATTGGAGCTACGATGGTCGGAAGTATAACTTTTCTCAAGAAGCAAGGCGATTACGTGAAAAAAGGAGAAGAGGTAAAAAATAAATAAATAAGTACTAAGTGATAATCCATGTTGTTTCTTGATTGATACCTGGTTAAAAACATTTACTTGGCGATCGCAGTTGGGCTATTTCTCATTTGGAGGAAGCACTGTGATATGCGTCTTTGAAAAGGTTGGTTTTGTAGTTGTTCGCAATTCTTAGTTTGACTTATAATAATGTGAGTTTATCTTTTGTGTAGGACTCAATTGATATCGATAAGGACCTGTTGGAGAATAGTGCCAGGTCACTCGAGATTTTAGTCTCAGTGGGAATGAAGTTAGGCGTCGCAAAGAAACCATCCAATCCTGGTATTCATGCCCAACACTGACAATCCAGCGTCGGATATTCTGTGAGAAATTGATAGTTGTGTGAATATATTATGTTATCTGATTTACATCTTCAACCTAAAAATTACTATTTCATCCTAAACAAGGTCTATTCTATATATATTTACAGTTTCATTTTGATATATAACTTCCGTTTCGTAAATCTTAGGTAAATAATCACGTTATCTCGTAAATTGACGTAAATAGTTTACCCTATACTTCAGTGTAAATGAGAAGTGTCGCTTACTTTTTAGGGATAATAAGTTATATAGCCATTTCAAACTTAAGAATTGCTAAATAGCCAAACTTTTGAAAAAATTGGTTTATAGCCATAAACGAAAATAAACCGCTTATAATGACAATATTACCCCTGAATAAAAAAGCATAATTATAAAATTTAAATTCGAAAAAAAAAATCAAATGATATTAATACCCACTACCAAAAAAAATCAACCACACTGTCGACGGTTATTTATAGAAATAGGCGGTTATTTATAGAAATAGGCAGTTACTATCGGCGGTTATTTATGAAAATAAGCGGTTATTTCAAAACAGAATAAATAAATATGAAAAAACGGTTTTGTTATAAAAATAGTTATTTATTAATTACGAAAAAATTACGAAAAAAATAATGTGTGTAACAGGGCACTATTAGAAGTAAAATAAATAGAAAACATCCGCGTCATCTTTTTTGGCTATATCTTTAAAGATGCAAAACGTATGATTAAATTGCAATAACATTGTTTGCAAGTGCTATTTAGTCCAATGTTTCTCATTTTTATGGCTATTTATTTAAAATTTATTTTACGAAAGATTAATTATATAACAATGTCAACCACTTTAAGTAGCTGGTGACTTGATTTTTTTTTTTTTTATAAATATATAAAATATTATTATTTTAAAAGCAATTAGAAAATGAATTTTCTTCTAAAAGGTGTGGGATTGATAATTATGCAAAAGAGTTGAGCTTTGCCTAATACCATCCTCTCTAAGCATCTTTTTGGACCACTATTCTTACACTCTGTAGGGATAATTCCAAGCATAATGTGGTAGAATTAAACGTGGTTTATTGGAACCGGACCGGACTTGGTCTATCCGGTCCGGTAAGGTATTAACGGATTTCGAGAGTCCGTTAGCGGTATCGAATCGGACCGGATCGGTCCGGTAGAGTAGTGGACCGGACCCATTGTCCGTTAAGGTCCGTTAATACATATATATATTTTTTTAAAAAAATTGACCGTTGGATCTTAGATCCAACGACCAAGAAAAATATATATATATATTTTTTTCTACCCAAAAATTGATTTTAAATGCATTTTATAATTTCATTTTTATTTTTTTTTCTCTTAACGGACCAGGCTGGTCCGTCCGGTCCATTAAGGGTCCGTAATAATTACCGGACCTTAGCAGACTAACGGACCGGACCGGTCCGTCAGTCCAGATTTAGGTAGAATGAATAAGTTATCATACAGATATGTACTGGCTAGTGATTGACTTCCTTTTAAACCTTATCCTGGAGAGTTAATTAGGCCAAGCATCTAACCAAACGTGAATTGTTTTGGATCTCTACGGCCTTTTCATGTCATGTTGTTTACCAAAGTTCAAAGCTTTTGACTAACGGACCGGACCGGTCCGTCTGTCCAGATTTAGGTAGAATGAATAAGTTATCATACAGATATGTACTGGCTAGTGATTGACTTCCTTTTAAACCTTATCCTGGAGAGTTAATTAGGCCAAGCATCTAACCAAACGTGAATTGTTTTGGATCTCTACGGCCTTTTCATGTCATGTTGTTTACCAAAGTTCAAAGCTTTTGACTAACGGACCGGACCGGTCCGTCTGTCCAGATTTAGGTAGAATGAATAAGTTATCATACAGATATGTACTGGCTAGTGATTGACTTCCTTTTAAACCTTATCCTGGAGAGTTAATTAGGCCAAGCATCTAACCAAACGTGAATTGTTTTGGATCTCTACGGCCTTTTCATGTCATGTTGTTTACCAAAGTTCAAAGCTTTTCTTGTGTTTATCTTATATTCAGTAGCAGCGAATAAAAACACTCATCATTCTCTAACAACATGGTGATTGATGTCACTTGAGCTCTTTCAATGCTATTTTACATCTTAGCTCCAATTTTAATTGCTTGTTCTAAAGTCCTTGCACGATAAGTACTTGTCATTACCTTTGATATTTTCTCTTTAGTGCAACTTTCAATATAACGTGTCACTTTCGAGATCACTTCGGATTTTCTTTTGGGGTGAAATTTCATTACATGTTTTGTCTAAATGTTCTAATTCTTAAGTTGCTTCATCTCTATAGCGATATGCTTTGATGTTTATCGTTCTAATTATGTTATATTTGCTGATAAGTATTGAGTATGCAACTTGATGAGTGTTTTACAAAAAATTGGAATATTGCAAATGTCGCAATTAGAAATGGACAAAACACATCAATTGCAGCTATTGAGAAATTTTACAATATATATATATATATATATATATAATATATACATATATATACATTATATATATATACATTATATATATATAATATATACATATATATACATTATATATATATATATATATATTCCTCAAAATATCAAACTAAAAAGACCACAGCATAGTCATTAGTAGCAATGTTTAAAATTTCGGGGTATTTCGAGTAAATGTCGGCGAAATTTCGGAATTTGGGGAAAACCGGCAAAATTATTGCCTTTGTGCGTTTCGGAGATTTTTGTCGTCGAAATTTCGTGGAAATTGCGACGAAATTTCGAAAACGACGTGTCGGTAGATGTCGTTTTTCGGGAAGAAGGTTCAAGACGACGAAATTTCCACCGTGCCCAGGTAATTTCGACACTCCCTGTACAAATTCAACAATATTTCGCCGGTATTACGGTAATTTCGGCGATATGTCCACGTTTTTTCCACAGATTCGTGTCCGTCACAGAGAATATTGTAGATTTGGTTAGGTTACTAATTTTTTTAGGAAAAGTTTGTTAAATGAAAAATGTTTGTAATGACGATGTGGTTAACATATGATTTTTTCAATTTTTTTTGGAAATTCGAAGTTATGTAATCTGATTAAGTTGTGTGAAATTGTGTTTGTTTAGTTGAAATCAACATTTAAAAGTTTGTAGATGTTTGTGTGATTTAAGATTTTGTTTTCAATGACGTGATTGGACTACTGCAACTTACAAGCACGAACCGGAGGATTCCATCAACCACATCGTCACTCGAGTAATTATTGAGTATTTTCAATTTCGAACTATTTAATGTTTGTATGAACTTGAAATATGTCTAAAACTTGTGTGTGCTTGAATTTGAAGATTACTTATGTATGTTTTATGAATTTCATGACATTTTAATCCTTGCTTTATATGTATGTTTTTTATATTTCATATTTATTATTTCGCAACATTATTTCCGTCGCAATTTCCGTAAATTATCGCAATTTCCGTCGGCCACCGCAATTTCTCCCGCAATTTTTTTTCCAAATTTCCACATTTTTTCCGTCGCAATTTCCATCGGCCACCGCAATTTCCGTATTTTCGAGTCATCGGCACGTTATCGACGCGCGCAATTTTAATCCTTGATTAGTAGCACTAAATATACAATAAAAATAATACATAGAAGATAATTCTCAAGAGACGACAAATTTTTAGACATAAACCAAAAACGGATCACATTGTTGCGGAAATTAAAGGTTGTGTGTGCTACGTACTCGTCAAAATTTCAAAAATAATCATTGTCATTCAGTTTGATCGCGTACATTACTAAATCTTCGATAAGCTAATACTTTGAAACTTCGCGTTTTCTACATGAAATATTTTATAATTATTTTTAGAATTTTTATAAAAAAAGTTGTAGGTCATTTTGTCGATTAAGAGTATTTCTGATTACCGAACAACAAATATAAGATAGTAAGTGAACTCACCCATGTCTCATAAAAATCAGTTCACTACTGATGAAAATCAATTTCGATATCATATTAATTAATGGTATTCCGGCAATATTTTATCTCTCATACAATATGTTGGAATAAATGGTAAAAAGAGTATTTTTTTTCCCTAGTGTGTTAATGATTTTCGGTCAAATATTTGAGTGGGGTCCACTCATCAAAATCGAATAATTTTTTCATATTTTTATTTTTTGTTGCGAGGGGTATAAGATTGAGTATTTATTTGTCAAAATCATAATTATAATGAATGAGAAATTGATGTTCTAAAAATGCTAAAAATCACATATGATATTTGTTGTTTAGAGAAGTAAGAGGTTATGTAATGAAAAAAGTCACATAGGTTGAGAGTGTTTGTTGGTGAAGGGTTTATAAGGGATTTTTCTCTTTAAGGCGACATCTAAATGTAAGGGGCGAGATTGTAGGTGAGTTAACTCTAACTCCTCGCGCGCACACACGCGCTGCCGCCGAGCCGGACCTCGGATACAAAAATAACTTAAAATAAGTTTTAATTCTGTAAATAATTTGTGCGTTATTGTGGAAATAAAAACAGGTTGGTCATTCATGACCGGATTATTAATGTCGTTTATGATCGGAATAAATGTCAAAACGTTTGTAACCACTACCTCAACCTAATCTATAAAAGGAGGTTCTTCCTTTCATTCGAAACACACCTAACAGACCGAGAAAAAACATTGCTCTCTCGAGTTCTTATTATCTCTCTCTCTCTCCGAAATTGTTTTTTCTATTTCGTAGTCTGGTGGAAGTTCGACATATTGGTTCTTGTTCGACGAAGACAATTCGAGTGAAGCTAGTATTGTCTTGAAATCGTTGTATTTTGAGAGGTTTTCGTTCAAGTTATCCAACACATGTGAAGGGCGATAAAAAGTTTCAAGGAAACCGTCGAACGAGTCTCGACTAATTTTCATCTATTTTTCTTATTTCCGGTTTAATATTCAATTTCTTTTGCTTATTGTCTTGACGTATTTTGTACAATATTAGTAATATTGCTAACGCAATGTTGGCTTAGCGTCATAAAATGCATAATATATGTTAGATTTATTTCGATAATGTTTGAGTTCATTGAATACATATTGAAGGTTGGGGTGGGGATGGAGGTACTTTAATCACTTAAATTTGACAATACAAACATATTGGAGATACCAATTCACCTGCATCACTAATTGATGTGAAGTCACTGAAAAGAAAAATATATAGATAGCTAAAAACTTTATTACATATATCTCAACTGGATATTATGGACCCGTTTCTATATTAATATATTACTTGTGTTTGCAATTCGTAATATAAATCAAATGAAAAAATATAAATTTTATTTATTCTCTTGTTATTATTATTTATTATATTCTCTTGTAAACTAGTTTAATGATTTTACAAAATTTTAAATAACTTCTATTATTTTAGGAGAAGTCCTTGAACTATATTTAGCACCCTAACTCATTTACTAATTTTCACTAACAAAAATACGTAATATACGAAGATATAGAAACTAAGCAGCTTGTTCATCAATCTCATTCACTCATTTCCCGAATCTTAAACACGTAAACGTTTGTCATTAGTTGGTCCGATCTGGCTTGGTTATAACTTATGCTTATAATTATACTATACATGTTATTTTTTATTGATTTTATTTGTCTAGATCCTAGCTAGTAGTTATGCACATTTGGAGGCCATGTATGGCTGCACTAAAATGATCATTTTAGTTGGAGAAGCCGTAAGCAAAGTACTCTTCACCCAAATGTAGTTAATATTTTATTTGCTTCTTTTTGTTCTTGGTTTCTTCTCCAAGATACATATATAATTTATTATTGTACCATAAACATTATAATAATTTTTATGGGGAACAACACTCTTAAGGTCCATATGTTGTCCCAGCCAAATCTTGTTAAACTATCTGCCATCCTACGAATAGTGGATTGCTGTATCTTTTTAATTTTATTTTTTTTGCATTTTTGTATTTATTTTTTATGTTCAAATTTTCATTTTTTTTTATCTACTTAGAAGAATTAATTAAAGCTTTCCGGCGAGAGATTTTCAATATAGAAATGGTTCCGATTGATGTAAAAGAGAAGGAAAAAGATTGGCGAGAAACAAGTCATTTTCAATCTAAAAAACCATAACAAATATAATTATGGTAAATCATTATTGGTACATAGGCACACTCCAAAAGATAGGTGGGACCAATTAGCCCCATGAGTTTCAATTTGGTCCACGACCAAACCCATATTCGTGTTTGCCACGTGGATTACAGCCAATGCATGACATCAGCATGAAGTATGCACATTTTTACATTTTCTGAACTTTTGATAATAAAAGAGGAGACTAATTTCTTCCTCATAAAAAAGAGAGGAGACTAATTTGATTGGAAAGCCTGCTTGAGAAGTTAATTGAACAGACTAAATTAAACTTGAATTACAATGACAGATGACGATGATTTTGAGTTTGAATGGATGGAAGCACAAACATTTTCATGGGAGTAGTACATAAATAATGGTAAGGCCATAACATAACAGAAAATTAACCATTATATATATATATCAATATATTATATCATACTGATATCTTTCCTTCTATGCATGCATATATATATATATATATATATATATATATATATATATATATATATATATGCATGCATAGAAGGAAAGATATCAGTATGATATAATGTAGAGGAATTGCCCAAAGTACCACCTTTTATTTTTGATTTTCCCAAAATCCACCCAAACATAATTTTTTCCCAAAATACTAGTAAATTTCATGTGAAATGACGAAATACCCTTTAAAAAAATAAAACTAACACAAATGCCCTACATTATACTACCGGCCAAAATAATTAAGAAAAAATTAAAAAATTAAAAAAAAAAAATTTAGGATTGGAACAGTTTCTACATTTTAAAGTTTAATTTTAATAAAAAAAATAAATAAATAATAACTGATTAATATGGATATGAAATAAAATGTAAAGAAATTGTTTTAGGGGTATTTTAGACTTTTGTACTAGTATTTTGGGAAAAAATTAATTTTAGTGGATTTTGGGAAAATCAAGTACAAATGGTAGCATTTTGGGCAATTTCTCTATAATATATTGATAATTAGATTGCTATGGCAAGTAATGGAAAATGATCGGGTTGACCGTATTAAATTTAAAACTGTGACTATTTTATTAATTTTCAACCGTCAGTCATAAATATTTTATAAAAAATGAATTTTATCATCAGCTCATCATTTTATGTTATATGTTCTAATTAAGGTATGTGGATCATATTAATCACACTATAATATACTATCGTTGTGTTGTGTTTTCTTATTACTATTTCAAATAGTTGTTGAACGTGATTATTTTTATTTGAGCTACAATAATTTCGAAGTCCGTCGCAGAGTAACTTAGGTACAAAAGATGGGGTTTCATTTTAATTTACTCGTGTGTGTGTGTTTTATAATAAAGAATAGAATAAGAGCATATATAATTCTTATGGTTAGGCTAAAAAAAGTATACTTGTATATGAATCTACGTGTGTATATATATATATATATATAATATATATATATATAAAATATATATATATATATATATGTAGGGTTAATGTAGTATATAGCTTTGTAGGGGTTTAGTATTTTGGTTTTTTCAAACGTTTGATAAAACTTTTGTAAATGTCCACGTTTTTAATTAAGCAAATTTTCATTTCAGTTTTACCCTAAAAACAAAAATCACACTCATTTCATTTATTAATAATAAAAAATCGAAAAATAATAATTATAGGCCTAAATAATCGGATTCATATTACAAAATTAAAATAAAACCGGTTCCTAGAAAGAGAATTCAAAAAGTTCATGTAAAATAATCGGCATCTCTCCAAATCCCAGAAACAAAAAATCAAAAAACAAAAAAAAAATCCTCAATTTTTGGCGATCGAACTAGCGGTGGACACCGGGTTGACTCTGGTGACAGCGGCGCCGACGATGTAGGCACCGAAAAAAGTGAGGGGCGGCGCACGACGAGGCAGACAGGGCGCGCGGCGGTAGTGCAACACGCTGCGAGATCAACATCCGCCATTGAAATACTACTATTCTCTCTTTGATGATTTTGTATCGATCGTACTTTTTGCATATCGAATCGACTCTCGTTGTCAAGATATCTTTGTTTTTCTTCATCTTCTTCTATCGAGTTCAACGGATTTGCCCTAAACTTTTTTTTCTTTGCTTGTTTTTTTTTTAATATTTCTTGACTATTTCTTTTTTTAATTGATATCCAAAATATTTCAGTGTAAATTGATTATCAATTAACGAACATTATCAGTGTAAATTCAGTTTACATTATAAACGCAACTCAATTTACGCTGGTACAAGTTCATTTCATTGTAAATGGCATATAAATTAACGAACATTATCAGTGTAAAATTCAATTTACGTTGTAAAACGTAGTTTAATTTACGTTGGATATAATAATACAATTTGAAATAAAGTTTCGTAATTTAATATACAGTTTCCGAAAATAAATGCCAAACTAAATAACACATAATAACGAAAAAGGATATTAATTAATAACTAATAATTGGTCAAATATAAACCCACAATTTTAAGATATAATATTTACAGCCCTATTTACAACAAAATAAAAAATTTGAATTAATATAAAAGACAACAATTTGAAAATCAATTCGAAAACTATACTATTTGAAATTTAAAACACAAAATTTGAAATTCTAATCGAAATTTACATTACAAAAATCAATTTACATTATTACAATTTTATTTCAGTGTAAAATAGATATCAATTAACGAACATTATCACTGTAAAAATCAATTTACGTTGTAAACCGCAGTTCAATTTTCGACTACTGAATAAACCATATACCAGCATAAAAAAATGGTTACGGACTTCGAAAATAATAAAGCTAATAAATAATGAATGTCATTAATTTGTATAAATCCATAATTAATAAATAGTTATCAAAAAATGGAAAGAAATATCACCTTCATTAATAACTGTTTAAATTAAAAATAAACAGACAACCAAAACTTTTGGATCAACTAATCAATTAAAAAATAAATAACCGGGTAATATTCAAAAATATAAAAGGCAATATTTTGAAAGACAATTCGAAAATAAAAAGATTAGAATTCAATCCGGATTAAAGTTTGAAATTTAAAACAAAAATTTGAAATTCAAATCAAACAGATTTTAAAAAAAATCGACCAAATTAAAAGGGTAATTAAGTAATTAAATAAATGAATAAAAAAACCACGTAGGCGAGTTGGACAATTACGAAAGTTTAACGAAACGTTAGCCAAATCCAAAATCTGTTCGTAAGTCAAGGCCAATTCTCAAATTTTCATATATATATATATATATTATAGACACGCACATGAAAACGTGGCGGACGATAAAAGCCTGTTGCCTCATAACCGAAGCTTCCTCTTCAGGCTTATCTTGAAAAGCATGTGTGTTTCATGTAATCCAAAATTACACTATTAGCTAATCCCGTTACTTTAGGAAGTACATATATAATTTATATAGATATGCTGTGTTGTGTGTGACTGTATATATACAGACACATACATACGTTATATATAACTTTGCGTTCCGTTGAGTTTGGCAGCCCGCCGTCTTGGAAGTTGGAACCACTCCAATCAAAAGGGCAGTCTTATCATGATCATCAATATATATCTATACATGTATGTATATACACGCACACATCATAAAAACCCTCGAACTCAAGCTCCACCATTATTTATTTGATAAGTATATGTTATATATTATTAATATTTGAGATCAAATCCCACCTTCTGCCTCACGTCATCACTCTCTCTCTCTCTCTCTCTATATCTCTCTCTCTCTCCTATAAATACGAGGCACAGGGCTTAACTTCCTTTACAAGCATTCAATATCTTCCTCTGGTTCTTCTCCTTCCGGGTATTATACATACAGATAACATTGGTACTAGAAAGTACGTAAAAAAATAGAAGGTCAAAAAAAAAAAGAAGAATAAATATGGGAGACGATGATAGTAACGGTGTAAACTTGCCGCCGGGATTTCGATTCTATCCGACCGACGAAGAGCTTGTCGTCCATTTTCTTCAGCGCAAAGTTGCTCTCTTGCCATTCCACCCTGACGTCATTCCTGACCTCGATCTCTTTCCCTACGATCCATGGCAACTCCACGGTACGTACCTTCCTCCCATGCATGCACATCAAGTGTGTATATACATATATATATATATATATATATAATTCTAATTACTAGTTTATATATGTAGTATTTTAAAAATAGGTAGCGTTTTGTAAATATTTAGTAAATATTCAGAAAAATTTGTTTCCGACGACTGTAAACAAATGATAATTCGGTCTTAAATTTGTTGTAACTGAGTGTCACGTAAGCATATAAATTATGTGGAAGATATTGATTACTTTTAAAAAAATTGTACTTTGACTAAAGAGGACATAACTAGTTGGCAATATATACGTTATGTAGATGCATGTCTTGATAACTAGTTATGTTTACATAGCTAGTACTAAATTTGTTATGGTACTTACTCTAACAAGCTCATTAAAATATATAGCGTAATGAATTACTTATATAGCCTAGTATTTACAATCTACTATGTATGCAGGTAAAGCTCTAGGAGTGGACACAAAGTGGTACTTTTATAGTAGAAAAACAAAGAATAGGGCAACAAGCAATGGGTTTTGGAAGCCACTAGGGATGGAAGAGTCTGTAATTGGAAGATGTGGCGGCAAAAAAGTTGGTACAAAGAAGTACTTAGTCTTCCATATTGGAGACCCTTCTTCTTCTGATCATGATCATATCAAAACTAATTGGATTATGCACGAGTTTCACCTCTCCGATTCTTCTTCCTCTTCCTCAACTAGCTCTTCCACCACCACTAGATCATCATCCAAAAGGAGAGCTTCCAAAAAAAATGTTAGTGCTCACAATTCATTATCATTATAAATGTAAATTATAAGTTCTCATTATTAGCCTATATTCTTTATGATTATTGTATCATTTATGTAAAGATATATAAGTTTTTTCCTTTCCATTTTGTACTAGGGTTATATATTCCGACTTTATTATTTTCCTATCTCAAAATCTCTAAATTTTCACTTATTTGTATATATAAATATATTTTAAGATTTTTAATTTTTCAGGATTGTAATAAATGGGTTCTTTGTCGAGTTTATGAACGCGACGACGATGATGGAACGGAGCTTTCATGCTTGGATGAAGTTTTCTTATCTTTGGATGATCTTGATGAAATAAGTCTACCAAATTAGTCATGTACCTCAAAGACCTTAAAGAAAGTAATGATCCAAATTTAGGAGTCTACCGGTACTATCATTATCTTTCTTTTAATTGTAAGATGTAATTTTTTTTATTTTTGTTAGATATATTGTAAGATGTTGTAACAAGCTTTTATGTAGACCCTAAGTGGACACTATATATCATGTACTTGGTGGCTAAGGAAATTGGCCAAAGAAAAAAGGAAAAAGGAAAAAGGAAAAAAGTTTGTGGAACATTTCGACACAAAAAATGACCCAAAGGGTAAAATATAGGATTCTTTCTGTTGCTTTCAAATTTATGACACGTTTATATAAATTGACCTCATGAAGCTCTCATCTCATTTCAAAATTTATTTTTGTTTTGTAAAAAAGAAGAAAGAAGAAGACAATATCACATTACAATATTACACATAATGTGGAAGTGGTTGACTTGTGATGATAAACTGAAAGTTTTAGTGAATTTGTGTGCACTCAAAAGAAGAACGGTAGTGCCTTTTTGTCCTTATCTCTTTTTTTTTTCTTTCTAAAATGGAGGATCAAATACTTGATCACGTGCAGAGATAATTGTGAAGGGAAATAGATAAAACTGTGGAGCCCAATGAGCACTGTAATGTAAGAATGCAGGTTTAAAGAAATAAAATGCCTTTCTTTGCTTTGAGAAACAATCAATGGCTTTTGGTTGTTGCATAGTATATGTCACAATGCCAAGGAACAATTTCTTCATTTTTTTTTGTATTTTTATTCTTTTATTTATGGGTGGCTTCTTAGGACAGGATTGAGTCATGTGTGATGCAAGCATTCACAATATTACCACTGCAATTAATATATATACACATATATACATATAAACACATATATAAATATTTTGGGTGCTATTTTTGCATTACTAATTTATTTGTCTCTATATCCCTAGCTATATATGTATAACTTGTTTCTCCATTTATTATATTCCTTTATATATATATAGCTGTCGAACAATCTTTAAAAAAAAAAAGATGTCGAAACAATATTTGCAAAAATCTCTAGCATAGTCCGTATATTATGCTTATTTAACAGTGAAATAATACTATTTGGCATCATGTTTAATGTTTAAACGTTGCATATATATATAGTGGTTAAAGCAAAAACAACACAAATCTCTCAAAAGTGTTGAAAGTACATTGTCTAGTATGTATTGTATCTCCTTTCTTTTTGTGGAGTATTATAAACCTTTTAAACAATTACACACCCAACATATGTTATGTGTGTATATTATATAAATATATATCATATATGTATATATACCTGTCAGTTGTTTATGCATGCTTGTTTTGGCGAGACCGGCCTTGAAAGCGAAGGGAGATATCTTTAATGTAGTAATTAATCTTACTTGTTATTTCAATTTCATGATTTACGTCTGTTGTTTATATTACCGAGATAAGAAATATACATGTATTTTTTGTAGTACTCGAGTATGTAACATGGTGGCTTGTCAAAGACATCATGGTACGTAGTGTCATATGCGATGTTGTTATATTAAGATGATCAAAAATTGGATGCATTAAAAAACCAAAAATTGCTCTAATTAATAAAAAGATTGTTCAAAACCAGTTTTGGGTACGTTAAATAATTGTTTTATATATTCAATTTATTTTCTTTCTATATTTCGTTTATTTAGGAGATAGATTTTTTGTTTTTAAAATAGTAATTCGTTATAAATAAACAATTATTGTACCGATTTTCATTACTTATAAGAATAAATTAATCAATATATACTGATTTATTTGGTTAATTGTTATTAACAATTTTTTTTCAAACGTTGGATATATAAAAATTAATATGTTTATAATGATTATTATAATAATTATCCCTTAAAAAATACTTTAATTAGTTCATATGGATGATCATAAATTGTTGGACCTGCAAGCCAAGCTCTATAGATTGGAGTTCGCAAGTATTCGCAGGGTGAATTATCTATGTAAATCTCTTACTTAATTTTTTTAATAGTAAATTTTAAAGTCCACTTGAGAGGGAGAATTAACTATGTGGCCTATCTATATTATATATGTAATGTAGAAATTTCTATCATGTATATATTCCTTATGTGTATATATGTTTCAATGAAGATTTGAGACACTAGTGCATAAATTTTAATGAAAAGTCTAATAAAATAAACATGTGAAAGTAATTGATTAGTAGAATATTCAAAATTAAAAGTTTTTAACAAAATAGTCAAAGAGACGTTGTTTTAATTTTTTTTGTTAATAAATTTTTTTATATTGTCAACGAAATTTTGACTCGTTTATACACGCAATTGCCACTCTATATCATCTATCTAACGAAAATATTATTGAATTTCTATAATTGTATAATTTTATAACATTTGTACTATTTAACTAATTAAAAAAAAACTACTTTCCAATTTGATTAGTTTCAAAGATGACATTTATTCGAGTTATCCTCCATCGCCACCAAAACAAAAGAAAAAACAGACATAGTCACACAGACAGTAATTGATGTTTACGATGGATTGTTAATTTTTTTTTTCATAAAATACCACTAAACTATTTATATATTTCTAAATATCCAAGATTATGTAAACAACTTGTAAATGTCCACGTGACTATAAGTTCAACCCATATCACTCTTGTGACGAATTTAATTTTGGAATAAGTAGCAATATAGTATTTTGAAACATATTAATTACTATATACCCAAACGTTTTGAAAAAAAATGGTTAATAGCCATTAATCAAAATAAATATGTATATATTAACTAAAAATGTAACTCATTAACACCAATTAATAGCAGCCACGTCACAATAAATGGCTATGTACTAAATAAACAAAAGAAATTATCAAACAACAATATCAATGTTTCATTTGGTTATTTAGAGCAATTTTTGTTTAATTTTTAGGCATGATGATCAAAATAATTTTGTAAACAGATTTGTACGGATATTTACAACCCGTTTACAGAACTTTGAATATTTTAAAATTCTTATATGTTTATATAGATATATAGTAAACTACCCAAATTTTTTCATCTACTTGCGGATGAGCCAAATTGAAGTCTACATAACAAAGAAGATTAAACTAGATAAAGAGACATTTGGGGAATTAAGTTTGGAAAGAGCACATTTCAAGATAGAATTCATGCCTTTCGCATGTGTATAAATCTGGAAATGGAGAAGCCCAAACGTTAAGCCCATTTCTAAAGACAAGCTCAGTGACTGAGAACGCGAGACACTTGACATAACGAAAACGAAGAAGAAAATCGCACCACCACCAACAATGGAGGTTGAAGAAGAAGAAGAGCATAGAACCAAGCCAGTTGCTATATTCATGGCCTTCGGCACCAAAGGAGATGTTTTCCCTATCGCCGTATGTCTATTCTCTCGCACTTCTCTTCTTTCCATCAGAATGCGATAATCTTACAAATAAGGAAATAACTAGTAGAGCAAGCATTTGGCTATCTTCCCTAACTTTTTATCTGTTCTCGCTCAATCAAACTTCAGAATTATAGTGTAATCTCGACTCACGAGTGCGAAGATTGTTAGTTCTTAAGAAAACTGTTTCAATAAATTCTTGTCTCTTTGTTTGAAATGTGATGTCGTTTTGCAGGCTATTGCGTCTGGATTCGCAGTCGATCAGAGACAGTATCGTGTGTTTCTCGTGACTCATTCGGCTCATGAGGTTCGAATTCTAGGTTCCGTATTCGCTTCACCGATTATGAAATTGATTTTCTGTTTACATTTTCATTCATTTGTTCATCATGTGTCAGAATAGGGAATACATTTTGTTGAATGTAAAAGAAGAAAAAGAAGTGACTTCTCTAAGAAGTCATCATAATTAACAGCGTGCTTGATGGTAGTAACTTATGGAGATACCTTTATTTACGGCTGAATCATTCTCTTCCAAATTTAATGATATGTACACAATCAAAACCATAGTATCTAATATGTTATATAATACAGTACTGACAGCTTTGGGGCTTCTTGTCTCGTTCTTATAGCCGTGAAAATAAATCAAGACAGTGATATAATTTTATATTTCTATTCAGTAACATAGAACAAAGCCTCAAATGAAATCTCTTAGAATGCTTAGTTTTTTTTAATTTTTTTTTCTTTGTGCTGTGTTGCAGTATTTAAGGTCACACCTAGCAGAAAAACACGTCACATATCGTCCGATTTCATCACCAATGGTTCTTTCTACCGATCAGATTCAGAGCAGCGATGGTCTGAGTGATTTCATCCCTCTCACTATCTAGGTTTCTAAATGGATAGAGAAAAAGCCATTATTAATAAGAAGGTAGTAAACTAATTTTCTCTGTGATGTTTTATGTCCTTTCTCTTACCAGGCTCTGCAAATGAGGAATTTTCTTTGCAGAAAAAGACTCATATTAGAGACCACAGGCATGAATGCTTTTCTGTTATTGATGACATACTTGGACGAGGCGCGAGCATGGATGGTGACTTTGTTGCAATAAATTTTTTTGCCTTGGTATTTTTCTCTTCTTCTTTTTCCTGGTTATTTGACGGGCAGTGATTTATATATGGAAATTCCCTTGACAACCCAAACCATTTGTTGTTGGTCCAGGAAGGCTGGAGTCTGGCTGAACTATTTCGAGTTCGTTGCATAGTCGCTGCTCCTTATGTTGTTCCATACAGGTAAACTTAATTTTTATTCATTTACTCAAGAAGACTAAAAAGTATTATTTAATTGATAAGAATTAAGAAATACAAGACAAACAGGTGGTAGAGAGGTTATCCTCACACGGAGCAGAACACTCCACTCTCCATGCTCAATGATTATTCTTTGTAACACCATTTCTTATCTTATATAATTAAATACTTATGTATTTATCCGAACTCCTAACATATTCCTCTCTCTTTTCGCAAGCGGGCTCTTATCAAGATTCAGTCTCTTTTTTTAGCATTGTAAATGAGAATCCCTTGTTTATTTCAAAGCATAATTTATGTTGCAGTGCACCTTCATCGTATGAACGTCATTTCAAAAAGGAGCATCCGCTCCTGTACAAGTACCTAACCGAAGCTCCTCTGAACAAGGTAACTATGTTCGCAATTTATTTTCAATTTTAGCGTTACTGTGAATTTCTTCAAACAAACATATTTATATTACATTGTCCATGGGTAGTCTAGATTTGCTGGGACGATGTAATTCACTGGATGTGGCCACTATTCACCGAGAATTGGGAAACTTGGAGGCACGAGCTAAATCTGAGTCCATGTCCTTTTACGGTTAGTTTCTCTCGACATAAATCTTCTTGCGCATTTGATATATTTCTGTACATTGACCATGCTCTGAAATCAAGCTTTTGATCCTCAACATCATGTGTATGGATTTAAATCTCATCCATTGTATTAAACCAGGACCCGGTCACTGATCTACCTGAATGGCATGAGAGGCCATCAAGTCCTCTGCTATTGTGAGTATACAAATGTATAAGTTATATTGATCATATCAACGGAATTGATAGCAAAATCTCAATAGTCTTGTGCTTCTGGTCAGATTTGTTTGTAATAATTATTTCCTGTACTTGAATCCCAATACCCAAGCCTCATCGTGGAAGATTAGAATTTCGTTTCATATCTAATATTTTGTTTTTTATCCTCAAGAAATTTTAATAGGACTTGACATTTCAATCTCAAGCTAAAAGCATGTCATAAACACATCAAAGTTAATATAAGTTTCAATGTCCTGCTTGAGTTTATACAATTACTACCCTCTTTTCACCTTTTTGGGCAGGTATGGATTCAGCAGAGAAGTCGTGGAATGCCCTGGTATACCTATTTTCCTTGTAATCTAAAATCGTTTTATTTTCTTGCTTGATCTTGTAGGAACCTTTCTTGATAAGGGCATGGACTTACATTTCCTTTGATGATATCAAACAGATTACTGGCCATCTTCTGTTAGGGTTTGTGGCTTCTGGTTTCTCCCGTCTGAATGGCAATTTTCATGCAAAAGCTGCAGAGAAATTTCACTGATTCAGCTTAACGAGAAAAAAAGTGAACTATGCTTTGCTCATTTTCGGTTACAAGAGTTTCTGAATTCTCGTGATTCGGAGCCACTTATCTTTATTGGCCTAAGTTCCATTGGTAGGCAAGTTCTTTCCTTGATTAATCACCAACTATTATAATAAAAAATTAATTCCCACTCAAATCAGACTCAGTTATTTGATCCAAGTTTCATTTTAATGGTTTGATAATACACGTTCTTTTTGCAGCATGGGATGCTTGAAAGACCCTTTAGCATTCCTTTGTGTTCTTCAAGAAGTTTTAGAGATTTCAAATTACAGAATTATCCTCTTTACAGCTAATTATAAGCCGTTAGAAGCAGCGATTCAGATGCTAGATTGTGATCATCTTTGTGAAGAGTGTATCTCTCTTTTCAATGACCGACTCTTCTGCTTTTCAGGGTAAATTGCTCTATTTGCAGCAATAAGCCTAATTTCAATGACTTTTTTCCTTCTTTCTTCTATCTGAATATATCAGCTCATTGCTTTACGTTTCAAATCAGCTCGATACCATATAGCTGGATCTTTGTTCAATGTGATACAGTGCTTCATCATGGTGGCAGGTGATTCATAATATACTCTTCGTTAAGAGTACTGAAAACATGCTTTAGCACTATCATATTATTCACAGTAACAATTATGAATAATAATAATGTATGAAACAGTGGAACTACTGCCGCGGCGCTTCAGGCTGGTATTCCACAGGTGAGCTCGGCTCATATGTTCTAATTCTTGTCTTAATTAGACTGTTTAGCACGTTACGTTGTGATTTGTGCCTATATGATGTTTTAATAAGAAGAAACATATGAAGTTCAGGTTATGTTATAGTTGAATCTTAGGGCCCAAGTAATACGATCTCCATAAATTTGTTTCCAGTAGTTAACTTGTTAACGAAGCAACGCTGCACACCTAGGTCATATTTTTTTCCTTTGGTTGACTTGTGAATGAAGCAACGTTTGGCATGGCAGGTCGTGTGTCCGTTCTTGCACGACCAATTCTACTGGGCCGAGCGAGTGTGTTGGCTCGGAGTTGCTCCGGAGCCGCTGAAGAGGAACCACTTATTCCCCAACACTAACTACGTGGAAGCTATTCGAGAGGCTGCGAAAGCCCTCTCGGGAGTGTTGAACGATGCATTGTCTCCTCGAATTAAGAATCGTGCTTCGCAAATTTCTCAAATGATTTCTCTCGAGGTAGCTGATATTGTGGCCGTTATTGTTATTATCATTATTATTATGATCATCGTCACTATAAGTATTGAGATGACATTGAAAAAATAATTGCTCTAGACTCTGTGAAGAAGAGATTAATGATGTGTTAATGTAAATATTAGGCATGTAAACCAGATGGTTTTTTGATATGACTCACGTTTGTTAAATTGTTGGCAAATAGTCGGCTCAAATATATTTTTTAGCGTAGTTCAAAAACAAAAACAAAAAAATAAACCGGTAAGAAAATTTTGAAATAAATCGGCCATATAAACACGCTGGCTATTTAAAATAAATTAAGAAAACGTTGATTAAATTCAAATTTCTTATGTCTATTAGCTAATTGTCTAATTTTTTGTTAAAATGATTGATGTATGGATTTTCAGGATGGAGTGTCTGAGGCTGTCAAATGCATAAAACAAGAGCTACGCTTGCTCTGAATTATTTTTGTCACTGCAATTTTGTTTTTCTTCATTTATTTATTTTCTATTTCAGTGTGTCTTGGAATGGAGACTATGTTTTAGTTAGCATTTTATTTGAACTGATATAACGTCATGCATGATTTATGATATGTTTTGTTTAAGAGGGAAAACAAGTTTTGACGGTGTACTAGAAAAAATTAAACAAAAAAAAAAAGTTGGGAAGCAAGAGTGAATTGGTGTTTACTCAAATTCCAATAGTACTCTCTTTCCCAATACATTGTTAGGTTTGGGTTATAACTAAAAGCGCAAAAATAATTGCAGCTTGGTTGGTCTTGGTCGCCGGTGCCAGGTTGGTTGTTGCACATTTATGTTAGCAAATTCTTCTGAAAAGTCAATGTGTGATAAATCGTGAGATTTGAAAGTGGGTGTCATAGTCCTTCGAGCAATAAAATTATATATATATATATATATATTTTATTGCTGGAAGGACTATACATACAAAAATATTTATATATATAACAAAAATTGTTCCATATAACCAAAGCAAACATAGTTTTTGTTAAATGGCCAAAAAGTTTGTAGTTCTTAAATATGTAGTCATATTTTGCTGATGTCGCTTTTAAATGTAATTTGTTTTGACATAAATAGTCTTAGTAGGAGAGAGAAATATCATCTCGTCGGTTTTTGAATTAGAAACAAGTTATAATTTTTTTTTCAAATTTCATATTTCACGGTTTCATTTTTAACGGTTTCAAATTTCAGATTTCAAATTTAACTGTCTAACCGATTCTTTTAGGTTCTTAATCGCAGTTAATTATTTTAGGTGTTCTTAAGTGCGTAGACTCAAATATTATTCAAGTTTTTTACTTTTCTGAGTTTTTGTGTTCATACTATAAATTCCCTGATATGTTTTATAGTTGATTTATTTTCGTTTATCTCCTTATACTACATCTGTCTCTGTCTTATAATTTGTTAATGGCGGTTATCGGATTTTTGGGTCTGGGTAAAGTTGATGGCCTTCGTATCTTAAGATTTCATTACTGACGTGTTGGATTTATTACTCTCACGTTTTGAGGTTAGTGGTTGTAATTAAATTCCCGCTCTATTGTTTTGGTAACTGCAACTAGAGGTTTATTATTTTTAATCGCTGCTTAAAAATGGGACAATAATTCATGCCCACTTATTTTCGGTTATTGCTATAAACCAATATCTGGTAAACATGGGCTAAATATCAATTTTTTAGTTTGAAAGCGCTATTTTGCTACTTTATCCTAAATATAATACATGTACATATTTGAATGAAAATTATGTGAATTAAAAGTTATAGGGTGAACGTTTTCTTTTAAAATAATTAGGTTTGGAAATGATTATATTATTACTAATCAGGTTCTTCATTATTAGCGCACGCGTATGTTATTTATATACCCATGAAGCATGATAATATTAGTTCATGCGAAGCAAAGTAAATTTGTTATTGCTTTGATTTTACGGCATTTTTGTGTGGAAAAAAGGACCATAAAGAATAATGATGTTCAACACAATTCATGCTCAACAAAAGAGTTACCGGTTTCCACTAACCAGTTCTACTTTCTAAAGGATGATGTTGAGTCAATTAATTAGTTTTACTAATTGTTTTATTTTCAATAAAGCTAATATAAAATTAATGATAAACTATATAAGAGATATCTTTCCAAGAGGAGAGTTTAATAATGTTGCATTGACATTGCTTATTTTATATATATACACGTATTTTATATGCACGTATTCAGGCTCCATTATTTCAGTTGAAGGATAAAATAGCCAAGATAGTAACATACTAGTAGTGATAATATCCATTATCCAAACTCGTTTCATTTAGAATATCGACATAGAAGAAACACAACATGTTAATGATAATTTTTTTTTTTTGGAAGAAAACAACATGTTAATTTTAATGATCACCTAATAAGTTTTATCACACTTGATCAATCTATTATCTTGTTGTGTCATGGAAATATGTTCGGATGACACCATGATGACGTAATATACGTGTGTTAATATTTAAATAAATATCTTCTTAATCGAACCTGGTCAGTGATATTTAACTGCTTGCTCAATTTTTTTTTACTATAGTTATGCCTTGTAGCGTGTTTATTAGCTTAATAATATATATATATATATATATATATATATACATATATATATGTCTCTTGTATCAAATTTCAAGTGTACAATCCACAAAAATTGGTTTAAAAAATAAAGTAAAATTGTCACTTAATTTAGTCCTATAAAAGTTCGCTAATTGGTTACATAAAATATAGAAAAAGTAATGATTTGTAGATAGAAAAGTTATATATGAAAATAAAAATACAGGGATATATATTGACCTATTATCCCAAAAATTAATCATAACTTATATATATATATATAAGAATCCGATATCTTTAAACAAAACTGTCACGAGTGTCCATTTTCAAACTTATACCGATAGTGTGTAAGGAAAATAAAGTCTTAACATGACAACCCTATTCAAATCTGATGGAACGTAAATTTTGATTAAAAAAGTATATATATATATATATATGTATATATATATATGCTATCATTTTGTAGTACGTTCATCATCTCTTATTGAAAAGGTCAAAGCTCGAAGACAAAAACCATGGAAAAAAAACTTCTTCAGAGCCGACGATATGTTTTATATTTTATATTTTGGGACCATACCCTGTAAATATTTATTGTGTCATATAGTATTGTGGGACCCACATTCATAACCCCATTACCACCAACCTCTATTAAAGACTAGAACACGATGCTGAACTCACTTCACTATTTATATCAAACACTATCATTATCTCTTTCATATTCACTCTCTAGTGCGTTTTGTTTTTTCTATTGATTACTAACCATATTGAGCGTGTTTCAAACAAGAAGAAGGCCAAAATGGGTGGTCAGGGAAGAGTCAGTGCAAAGTTCGCAACGACATGTTTGGTGTTGTCGTTTCTACTGATAGCGAGTCAAACTGAATTAACTCGGGCGGCGACGGTCTTCAAAGTCGGTGACGCCCAAGGCTGGACGTTCGGCGTCTCCGGCTGGCCGCGAGGGAAGACCTTCCGAGCTGGTGACACACTAGGTTAGTTATATTATATATATATATATATATATATACGTATGTATGTGTATATATATTGAATACATTTATATAATAAAATAATAAATAAATCTTCAGGGACAATATATTATGTTCTCTTCCTGAAATACTCCAATATGTGTGAAGTACATATTAGAAACAAAAAATTAATAACTAATATATTCTCACTGATGAAGATCAATTTATGATGATTATAATACTGACATTGTCCCTATTTAATAGTATCAAACTTGAAAGAGGAATTTAAACCAAGAAAAAAAATAGTTTTTACAAGGTTAAGTTACTCATCGTAATATAAACGAAATTTTAAATATTTATTAATGAGACTCACCTGGATTCATGAAGCTTATGCTGTAGTTTACTTATGTGATGATTGTTGTCGGTTATAGCTTCAAGTATGAAAGTTTGATAATAACCGACTTGTCTTTAAACTCAATGACAAAATAACGGCTAATCTCATGTATTATATACATAACCGAATTTCTTGTACTTTACATTTCATTCAAAAAAAAAAAAATTCTCTCGGATCCTTTCTTTTCTTTCTTTCTAGTTCTCAGATTAAAAGTTTATTGCTGTTATCTACTAATTTGAGATCAATAAAACTAGTTTAATGAACATTAAAATTATATTAATTGAAAAAAAATTGCCTCTGTAATCGCATTTAACGTTGACAATTTGAAAATAACCAACGTTTCGTAAACAAATAATAAATATCCGCTGTTATGACGTAACATTTGTTTACAAATAAATTTTTGTTTTGATTATACGAATAATTTATTATTGTAACAGATACCATGTCATAACAATGTTTATTTACCACTTGAATTAGCATTAGTTAGATGACTATATACTAGATTAACCCTTAACTGAATGATGAATTTTTGGATGAAGTGTTCAACTATAGGGCAGGTGTGCATAACGTGGTGCCTGTGAACGGTTTGAGTTATCAAAAGTGTGTAACACCAAAAGGAGCTAAAATCTACACATCTGGAAGAGATAGCATCAAGCTCGTCAAGGGTCAGAATTCCTTCATTTGCAATTTCCCCGGCCATTGTGAATCTGACATGAAAATCACCCTCAATGCACTATGATATTATCAATAATTAATCATATTATATATCGAGTTATGTATTTGGTAGTTGGTACAGTGGTGAGTGTGTTTAATAGTACGATCATATATATGTCATATGTTTTGTGTAAGTGTTATATATAATGTACAATGGTCACAACTACCATGTGTTATAATAATTAATGGGTACATCTACTTATGTATGCTTATATGTTTTTAATTCCTTTTTAATATAAGTTTTGTTTTTCCCTACCCTTTGAGACTCAATTTCAAAGAGAGAACAGTTAATTTGTATGGCTTATACTTATTTAATTATAACTGATTCCTGATATTCTTATTTGTCTTCATCTACTTAGATACTATAATTTTATAAGACGACAATAAACTCACTAAATGAAACTATAAATAATTCTGATATTTTCCAAGTGATAGTCTCCAAATATTATTATTGGTGTGATGTCTCCTATTCCTGATATAAATTGACGAAATGGTCAACGTTTGGTGTTTTTATTTTAAAATGGTCAACGTTTGGTGTTTCTATTTCAAAATGATCAACGTTTGGTGTTTCTATTTCAAAATGGTCAACGTTTTGGTTAATAACCCTATGTTTACGTGACATACATAATTAACATAATAACTTTACAGTTTTACCATTTCTCATTTTGGAAACTTCTGAAAATTTGGGCAAATTTGTCCTAGTTAAACATTAAAAGGGTCACTTACAAAAAAATTGTTAAACGTTGGCATTTTGAAATATCACTATGTTAAAAGGCTATATTACTAAGAGAAATTACCCAAAATACCACCATTTGTAGTTGATTTTCCCAAAATCCACCAAAATTGATTTTTTCCGAAAATACTAGTATAAAAGACCAAAATACACTCAAAATAATTTTTTTACATTTTAGTCCATATGCATATTAATCGGTTCTTATCTATATTTTGAAAAAAACTAATAAAACTAAAAATCGTTCCACAATTTTTTTGGCCGGTTGTGTAATGTAGGGCATTTGTGTTAGTTTTATTTTTTCAAAGAGTATTTGGTCTTTTCAACTGAAAATTACTTGTATTTTGGAAAAAAAAATTTATATTTTGGTGAATAATAGGAAAACTAATATAAGATAGTGGTAGTTTGGATTATTTTTTTACTAATAAATGACCCTATAAAAAATTATGGTAAAGAAGAGAAAATGAAATAAGCGGCTAGGAAGTCTGCAAATTTCCCAAAGTACCATTTTTTGTACTTAATTTTCCCAAAACTAACTAAAATTATTTTTTTTCCCAAAAATACCAGTACAAAATTTTAAAATACCCCTAAACCAATTTCCTTACGTTTTATTACATATTCATATTAACCGATTACTATTTATTTATTTTAAAAAAAAATTAAACTTAATAAGGTAAAAACTGCTCCACTCTTATTTGAAAAATCAATAATAATAAGTGGTACTTTGAGTAATTCCTTTTTCTTTAGTCAAACCTAGTTAGGTGATTTGCAGACTTGCATTTTGTTTAAGTGGTATATATATATATACGCGTAAATATATATACACTAAATTATGACCCAAATATTACAAGAGAAGTTGCTCAAAATACCACTTTTTATTGTTGGTTTTTCCAAAATTCACCCAAATATATTTTCTTCCCAAAATAAAAATAATTTTCGTGTGAAAAGACAAAATATCCTTTAAAAAATAAAATTATCACAAATACCTTACACTATATTATCGGTCACATTTTAAAAAAAATTTAAGAAAATTAAGAAAAACAATATAATTTTTAAGGGTGTAATAGTTTTTAACTTTTTTAGTTTAATTTTTTTTTAAAAAAAAATAGATAATAACTGGTTAATATGGATATGGAATAAAATGTAAAACTATTGTTTTAGGGGTATTTTGGTGTTTATAATAATATTTTGGGAAAAAAATTAATTTTAGTGAATTTTAAAAAATCAAGTAAAAATAGTGGTACTTTGGCCAATTTCTCGTATTAAAATAAATGTAACTATGAAATTTAATGTGACCAAGCAATTAATTTAAGTTTCTCATAGTTGACCTTCAATGTAGAGCATTTTTGGATCAATTTTAGTAACGATGTATTAAAACTCAAATAAAATTTTATCACCTAAACAACTAATTAAAAACATTTTAAAACATATCATATTGTAATAAACATAAATATATACAGATCAAATTGTGACCTAAAAAAGGAATTAGTAATTTACCCAATTTTATGTTTAGTATTTTTAAAATACTTAATGTTATGTAAATTTTTGTAAATACCCACTGATTTTTGTTTATATGAATATTGGGTCCAAACTACCCTATTTTAAACAATTCCAACTTTTTGTAAATATTTTGAAGTGAGTATTTACACAAAATTTACAAAATATTAAGTATTTTGAAATTAGTAAACGTGTTTACAGATATAAATTTCATTTATCAGCGTTTACATAATATATATCCTGTAAAATAATTTTCTTTAAACAAATGTTCTTGTCAACTAACTTTTAAGTATTTTGAAATTAGTAAACGTTTTTACGGATGTAAATTTCATTTATCAGCGTTTACGTAATATATATCCTGTAAAATAATTTTCTTTAAACAAATGTTCATGTCAACTAACTTTTTTTAGGTTGGATATTATTAACTAGAGATACACGATCTTATATAAATATATAAGAAAATAATATTTAAATATAATATGTTAAGACACAAACAAATTCTAAATTAAATCATTTGAACATTGAATTCCGACGGGATTCGATTCTAGATCTGCAATGTTGGAGGAAGAATGATTTACAGTGAACCAAACATACATGGTGGTCTGTTAAATAATTGGAGAAAATTACTTCTTCATATTTATTTACGGTTTCCCACAATGATTCTGGAATAGATATTGCCCTCAAATCAGCAATTATATTATAATTCATCATTTCCGAATAATATGTAACACATCAATAATGTCGTAGATCTACAATTGCTAGTACACTCTATTTATGGGATCTGCATAGGTACTCATACATGTACTTGGTTGAATCAGAGAAAATAAAATAAAAATACAAGGTATAGTTGGTGTTATTTTAATTATATACACGGCCCCAATTAATCACACACAACTACCTTGTCCTTGTATCCTATACTGGTGGTTGCAATATTTATTAGGCTGATACTAATAATTATTTTAATATGAATATTCGGATTAAATTAATTAACTCCCTCAAAACCAGCACCATATACGTATAATCAAAGCATGGTTCATGTCGTTTTTGTCCCTGATATTGCTATTCGTATGTTGGTTTGGAGTCCACTTCGGCGAGGTCCAATTGTCTCAGAAGACTTGTCGTTTAGCTTAAGCGACATCTTCACTTACGACGATGATTGGAGCTTTTGATTCATATTGAGTTGGACAGTTGAGATTTGTCCTCAGTTGGTTGGTTGATATAAAACTTGTAAACCCTATGAGCCTCATTACTGTCTCGACTTTTTTCATCTTCTTCTTCTTTTCTCTCTCGACCCATGTGTTAGGATTTGTTCATTATCGCATCTCGTATTCTTTGTGATAAATTGGCAAGAAAAATCCTGTGAGTGTGCGTGGCTATGTGACTGTGAGATATGTTGCACTGGTGAGGTTTGATGGTGTAATCGTGGTCATGCATAGTAATGACCGAATTTCTCCGCTGAGCTCAACGTGCATATAAACCATTTGGCCAAAGCACGATAATCTAGTTATGTTCTTTATTTTTCTGTCTATTTATTTTGCGTTCGTTCTGTTCTGGTTTCAATATGAAAACGTATTCTTGTATCGGTAAAGATTAAATGCTAAAATCTGGGCTTAAAACATAACAGTGGTATCAGAACTTTCTTGTAAAAGATCGATCTTGATCTTCTCGAAGATCTGAGGTTTAACCCTAATATTTGTTATTTGCGAAAATTAAAATTTAGGGTTTCTTGATTTTTTTTCTCTCGATTTCTTTACTGTAATATCGTGTGGATTATTTGTGCCTCATCGGGTGTGTTGGTATTGTTTCAGATGCACTTGGTCATGACTATTGGTCAGGAGGCGTCTGCCTACGATGACAAATCAGATTTGGTGTTTGAAGTACAAAAATTCGAGCATTATTGTCCCACCATAAAGTCTTAATTGCTTTGGAACTTAAAATGGATAAGTGGTCAAAGGACTGCAAGAAAAAGTAAGGTGAAATAGATGGAGATGCTTACAATCTTCTCATCTTGAATATGTTCGACTTTGTTATTAAGAAAGTTTATGGTAGCAACACGTTGTTGCTCTCTGGGGTAAACTCGTTTATCTTTTCTCTAATCAGTCTGCACCAAATCTTGCATATATGATACCCAGTCTGTTTTCATTTAAAATAGACTATGGTAAATTTATTGATGATAATCTGGATGAATTCTTGAAAAGAATTATGTTTTTTTCTGGAACTAATCATGAATTAAATAGTACGAACATTGTCATGATTTTAATGAGCTATATTCCTAAAACCTACGAAGTAGTGAAGTATGTTTTTCAATATTTTGGTATTGTCTCTAATTATGATCTAATTTGTTCTGATTTGAAATCAAGAACTTGAATTGAAAACTATAAACGCAAATGTGGATCAAACCTATTTGTAAAGAACACGATTGGTTTATGCAATAACTAAAATAAGAAAATGAAAGATAAATCTGGTAAAAGTAACACTTAAACTAGAAAATGCTACTTTTGTAAAAAAACTGGTCACTTAAGAAATGACAATTTTAAGTGGATTGAAAAGAATAAGTATCCTGGAAACCCTAACCGTGAAACTAATATCGTGTCTACTTCTAATTATGTTGTTGAACCATATGATGTATTGAATGTTTCTGAATTGTCTAGTGTAGATAATTGGGTGTTAGATTTTGGATGTTATTTTCATATATGTCCTCATAAGAATGGTTTAATAATTTGACGCATGTTAATAATTAATGTGTCTATAGTGAAATAATAATATCTGCAAATTTATAGGTATTGATTCTGTTGATTTAAAATTGGAATCTGGTAAAATTGTAACCTTGTCTAAAGTTAGGTTAATTCATGAACTCAAAAGAAACCTAATCTCTTTAGCTATTGTAGATGAAACATGTTGTTCTTATTCTGATTGTTCTTCTAATCCAATGACTCATTGTGTGTATATAAGAACAATAAATTGATTATGTTTTCTACTTTGGTTTTTGGTCTTTATATACTTAATGTGTCAGTTGATTGTTCTTTGACTGCTGACTCACTAGGACAAAAAAATATTTTAAAAGAGACAAAGGTCGTTTGTAAAATTCAAAAACTCGCTTCTAATAGACCTTTAGAAGCGACAATGGTTCGTTTCTAAAGCTCAATGCTTCTAATTATTAGAAGCGAAAACTTTAAAGACGACTAATCGCTTATATAGTCGATTCTAAGTGTCCGAACGAAGTTAAAAAAAACCTACAATTTTTTTTAATTTTGTTATATTTATTAAAACTATTATTTAATAAATTAAGATTGTTATTACATTATTATTAATTAACAAAGTTAACTAAAAAAATTAACTTAATAAGACTAAAATATATTAATAAAATTATTGAAAACGATTATCAATTCTTATTAAAACATATTAACATATTAAGAAAAATTATTAACAAAATTGAAAAATTAACGTAATTTAATCTTATTAACAAAAATTATTAAAAACATGTTAGTGTAAAATATAAAATAAACATAAATGAATATGGTAACCTAAAACGTTAAATTAAATTAAACACTAGATTAATTTTATAAAAAATAAATAAAACAGTTATCAAATTCAAATAAACTGACGTCTGAAAAAGTAGCGGACACGACGACCGAGTGAACCTATTTTACAAAAAAAAAAAATTACACAAGGGAATCTAATTTTTTAAAATAAAATATTCAAAGCTAACTAATAAAGACATTAAGAAAGTAACTATAAAAATTATCCAAATTAACTACAACAAAATTTATATATTATTAACAAAACTAATAAAACAATTAACAAACAAAATAACAAAACTTACATACAAACGAAACCAAATAAAACAAAAAAAAACTTACAAAGAGATGGCGACAAGTAACAGCGACAACGCAATGAGTGGCGAGGTAGCAACGACGCAATGAGTGGCGAGGCAACGGAGACCTGAAAGTTATAACGAGCAGAATTTTTTTAAAAAAAAACAAAACAATCAAAATTAAAAAGAAACAAAATTTATAAACAAAATTAAAACATAACATTACCTGGAAGCCCTGAGGCTGTGCAGCGGCCACGTCGAAGATCGGAAAAGGCCGAAGGCGTGGGGAATGGAAGGCCGGGACGGGGCTGCAACGTGTGAATCGGGATGAGAGAGAGAGAGAGAGAGAGAGAGAGAGAGAGAGAGAGAGAGAGAGAGAGAGCCTTTGAAGGTCAAAGGATACGTAGGGAGGTCAGAGGCGGTGGTCAAAGATCTGCATAGGAAGGGCGAATTGCAAGTGCGCAGGGAGGGCAGAGGGCGTAGGAAGGGAGAGGGCGGAGGGCCGAAGGGGGGAGGGAGATGGCGGAAAGACAAAGGAGGGAGAGGTCCGGAGAGGGCTAAGGGCCGCAGAGGAGGGAGAGGGCGAAGAGCCGGTGAAGGACGTACATTGCGCATGGTCGGAGAGGCGGAGGTCCGAAGAGGGAGGGATAGCGCGGATGGCGAGAAAGGGAGGGAGAATGGGGAGGGCCAGAGAGGGTGGGAGAGAGCATCACCGGATGGGAAGGACGTGCAGAGGAATGGGACCGCGAAGGGCATGACGAGAGGTGGCCGGAGGAGGCGCGGAGGAGATTTTTTGGAGAGTAGTTGCAAAAAAATGGAGGAAATAGTGAATGAGGGGAAGAGATAGGGACATTGTGAGTTTTAATGACCTAAGGATACTAGAAGCGACTAGTCACTTCTAATGTTCTTCAAAACCAAAATGACATCGTTTTAGTAAGTGGAGACATTAGAAGCGATTAGTCTCTTCTAATGCCTAAATATCAACATTTAGTGAGATTTTGGCGAAGAAAAGTTAGAGCACAATTTTTTTGGGCATTAGAAGCGACTAGTCGTTTCTAGTGCCCACATTTATACACTTGGTGATATTTTGGTGAAGAAAAGTTTGAGCCAAATAATTTTGACATTAGAAGCGGCTAGCCAAATTTGTACACTTGGTGAAATTTTGGCGGAGAAAAGTTCGAGCCAAATAATTTTGACGGAGAAAAGTTCGAGCCAAATAATTTTGGCTTTAGAAGTGACTAGTCACTTCTAATGCCCCAAAACACTGAAAAAATTGGCAGAAGAAAAGAGAGCCAAAGATTTTGACCTTGAGAAGCGACTAGTCGTTTCAAATTTGTCTAACCAACCTGAAACTCAATTCTGGCATTTAAGACTTGTTCACACTAGTTATAAGGGTTTGACTTAATTATATAAACAAGGATTAATGAGTAAAAATCCAATAACTGAACTACAATTCTGTAAACCTTGTGTAATGTCAAAAAAACATAGACATAGATTCACATCCGACACACATTTCTCATATGTTGACCTGGACTATGTACATGCTGATTTGTGGGGTCCTAAAAGTCATGAAACACATGGTGGTAATAAGTACTTTCTGAGTATTGTTGATGAACTTTCCCAAAGAGTCTGAACATTTCTTTTGAGAACTAAAGATGAGGCATTACTTGAGTTAAAAAATGGAAGAATCTTGAGGAAAATCAAATAAGTAAAACACTGAAAACACTTAGAAATGATAATGCCTTTGAATTCTATAATGCTAAACTTGATACTTACCGTGTAGATCATAGCATGCTTAACCATAAAAATGTTACAAGTCTATCCCCACAACAGAATGATGTAGCTGAAAGAATGAATAGACTCTGTTACAAAAGGTTATGAGTCTTCTTTTCAGTTCTGGATTGCCAAAAGCTTTCCGGGGTGAAGCCTTTTACACTGCCACTTACAACAACTTAGGGTTTAAGACCCCAATAAAAATTTGGTCAAATAGGAAACCAAATCTTAATCATTTAGGATCTTTGGTTGTAAGCTTGTTCCCATATCAACAACAACAAGGTACAAAATGGTATAGACTATGGGACAGCTCATATAGATGAATTAAGATTGTAATAAGTAGAGATGTAATATTTGATGAGAAAAGTTTTTTGTGCAAATAGTATTACTTTTTCAGGTGGAGCCTAATATTCTTGTTCCTGAAACTGATAATCCAATGCCTCTTGGAGATGATTTAGAAGTTGATCACCAACCTGATTAGTAGTATGCAATATTGTAAGAGCACACTGATCAAGTTGAACAACTTGTTAGATCTACTCAAGAAGTGTCTACACTACCCTAGTTGATAAATTACCATTTAACTAGGGATAAATAAAGAAGAGACATTAGAATCTCATCTAGGTTTTCTTAAGAAGATTTAGTCTACACTGCCTTAGTTACTCTGCTCACGATTTGAAATCCTTAGAAACTGAAACCTATCTGGATGTCATGAGTTCTAAAGACAGTGACAAATAACATGAGGCCATGATTGATGAAATGAAATCCTTATATGTGAATAAAACCTGGGTTTTGGTAAGTAAATCTAAGTATACAAAATTGATAGAATGCAGGTGGTTATTCAAAATCAAAGAGGGTCTTTCTTATTTGACCCTCATATATTTAAAGCACGTCTTGTTGCAAAAAATTATACTCAGCGTGAAGGTATTGAATTTAATGAAATTTTCTCACTAGTGTTAAATTTAAAAATATTAGATTTTTTTTTGTATTTAGGTGCCTGTTCGAATATGAAATTGGAACAATTAGATGTTAAAACTGTATTTCTTCATGGTGATTCAGAAGAAAGAAATTATATGAGACAACTAGAGGATTTCATTGATGATAATAAACGTGATCATGTTTGCTTGCTTAAGAAGTAACTGTACGTACTGAATATGATAGTTGCTTTCATTTCACTTTTATTGACGATTTGGTTGTTTTTCTATTAATGTATGTTGATGACATGGTGTTAGTTAGCAAATCTGTAGCTAAAATTTACAAACTGAAAAGTGATTTAAACTCTGCTTTTGACATGAAAGATCTTGGTCCTGCAAAAAGAATTTTAGCAATGATCATAGATAGGAATATAAAATAAAATGTATTGCATGTTCATTAATTTTATTTTTGAAAAAGTTGTGTCTAAGTTTAGTAGTTTGCAATGTAAATTTATGAGTATGACTTTAGCTCCACATTTTGTTTTAGATAAGACTCAATGTTCTAGGTCTAGATCTGAAATTTTGGAAATGGAATTAGTCCCTATGCTAATGCTAGTGGTTCACTGATATATGCAATGATTAGCACTAGATCTGATCTTTCTTATGCAATTTCTGTCTTAAGTAGGTTTATGTTCAATCCATGTCTTGATCACTGGAATGCTTTAAAACATGCTATAGCTTATGTAAACACTACCTTGAACATTGGTTTATGTTATGGTAAGAGACGTGAGTTGTTTAACTTTATTGGCTATGTTGATGCCAATTAAACTGGTGATAGGGATAATAGAAAATCATCCACTTCATTATGTTTTACATTAGGTAGTAATTTTGTTGCTCGAAAATAAAATTTGCAATCTGTTATACCTTTGTCAACTACTGAGTTGGAATATATAGTTGTGTGTGACACTTTTAAGGAAGTCGTTTGGTTGCAAGAATTGTTAAAGGAATCAAAATTGATTACTGAAACTGCAACTGTATTTCATGATAGTCAAAGTGCAATTCATTTAAGTAAAAATCATGTGTGTCATGCAAGAACTAGACAAGTAGATGTTTGGTATCATCACATTAGAGATTTTGATAGCTAATAATATTGTGAAATTTGTTGGCAGAGATGCCCATAAGAAGATTATTTATTTGTATATTGATGTAATATATAAATCTTTCATAAGTACTTATTGTCATTGCTGATTAAATTAATAAAAGTTGAAACGTTCATGATATTAAATAGTCTTATAGTCTATAATCAAACCTAACAATGTATGAAGAGTCAAATGTAGATTTGCGTGAACTAACTCTTCATGGTTTGGTTAAAATGAAATGTTCTCAATCTAAAGATCAGCAGACTATAGATCCTAGTATGATTGTTGGAAGAATCTATGATGTCTGGTTACAAGGCATAGAGAGTTAGGAACTCTATAGTTTTTCGAGTGTATCTTCTGAAGATACTGAATTGACCAATGCACCTTTGGAGACAATGTAAGAACAAACTATTTAACCTCTTCTGTCTCAAGGTCACTATGTATGAATTGCATCGTGCTTACCTAAATCCTGTAATGAGACATGTCATTTCATAGCTTTAATATTCTCATTTGAGAAAGTAAAATTCTAGATCCATTAAGTGATCTAGAACAGACTAATTGGTGAGATATTAAGTTATGAAGATGTGTCATGAACCAGTTTTATGAAGTTCTCATAGATATGGAATTCATGAACAAAATTGCTGAAATGCAAAGTATATCACCTCATGCTTTATTACTTGGATTGTGAATAAATGAACCGCGCGGTATCCAAAATTAAGTAGCGCTTTTTTTGGATGAAATAATTTGACTTGTTAGCTCATTGTCAATACATTGTTTCTAACTTATTCACAAGTACTAAAGGAGTTGAGAAAATAACAACTAGAAGAGTAAAAGGGTAATTTTATAAATCTCATCTAGTTGATGATATTCATGAAGGGTAAACATAGATAACATTCAATGGATCCGCTCAATATAATTAATTTGAATTTAAGTAGAAAATAAATTCATTTGAACCGAGAGATTCTCATTGTCAACTCTTTAGTGGAGTTTATTCACATTAAACTAATATTCGGAAAACGTTTGTGAACTTTTGAGTCCGAGTATAGAAGCTCAAGTTTTGTTCATTTAGATCCATAAGGTCATTAGAGTAGGATTGTTAAACTAGAAGCTAAGTCAAAATAAGTTCAAGTGTTGAACTAGACGTTTTCTCAGAAAATGTCTAAAGGGTATTTTTGTCCACATGGACATAAATTGATGTGAATGTCAAAATAAGATTTTGAATATTTTCATATGATGGAAATATAAATTAGTTTCTAAAGCCGAGAAGTCGTTTGAGGCATCATTATTTGTGCAATATTAATTCTATAATGGGTATTTTAAGAATTGTCTTAAAAGAAATAAGGAAGCACCTGGATGCCCTTCCCTAGTGTAGAGATCGGCCAAGATACATCAAGGAGGAGATAATTTTTTGCTTTTAATTATAATGATAATTACCTAACAGGAAAAGAGGAAATGAATTTCCTTAAGAAGGAAATGAATTTCCTTGAGAAGGAAATAAATATGCTAAGTGAGGAAACAAATTTCTCTCACTAAAGCATATTAATGACCGGTGTTGCGAAAATCGCGCGCGCAAGTGCACACGTCGAACAAGTAATATAGTTAGTAAGTTCGGTTCGTTCCCACGAGGATTTATAATTAAATGCGAATCAAAGCCGACTACAATTTAATTCAATAGAGAATGTGATGTGAATAGAATAACTTCTAAAATATTAAACAATTTAATTAAAACTAGTTAAAGATGAATGTGGGGGACAAGGGCGAGGTTTCACTTCTCTATTCTTCCGTTACAAACCTACTTGACTTCGAGTTTGCTTCACTGTTCGTAATACCGTATTCGTGCTGACGTATACTTATTGTCAATCCTCGCTAGAGTGATATCAACAACCTAAATCAGAACCAACTTTTACCTCTTGGTTTCAAGATTAGAATCCTAATTTGCAATACAATCAAGAACACAAAATGAATCCCTAAATCCTACGGCTATCTCTAGTCATCGCAGTAATTCAAGGTTTGTTAGCCTAATGCTCAATTTATCAATTCTCGCTAGAATAATTGATTAATTCAAGAATCATACACAAAGTGATCAATTTCATGTAAGCATTAATAACAAGCCAATAAAAAACGCATCATTGAAACGAATCAAACTCTAGATCAACAACAGTTCATAACAGAATTCAAAAGAAGATCCACCACTACCCTCTACGGGATTAGTTCATGATGATGGCGGAAATAACGAAAAACATAAACACAAAAGAATTCATGATATCAATCGAAAACAAATACAAATACTAAGTGCAAGTGAAGGGGAAGAATAAAACTAGCGTAGTTGAAGTTGCTGCAGACTCGTCGTGAGCTCCGTTCCTCTCTCCGAAAATTAAGCAAAAAAGGTGATTTTTTTTCTTGTGGCTGCTGTGTGTCTTTTAGACCCCCCGTACCTTTTCTGTAACCCTGATCCCCCTTTTTTCTCGATTCCTCGCCCAAAAAACACACAAAAAAAGGGAAAATTCCTCTCTCCTGACGCTTCCATCACGACGCGACCATGTGCGATCGCGACGCGACCACCAACCATCGCGACGCGATGAACATGATCGCACCGCGATGGGCACTCGGGTGCCCAACGCTGAAATCTCCTTAAAGCTGATTTTTTCTCCTTTTTCGCTCCAATTTTGCTCCTGTGTTCCAAACTCGATCTCCTAGCAAAATCTGCGACAAAAACAACCAACACTGCGAAAACTATCAAAAACACCTAAGGATTCGCATCGAATTTTCGTCTCAAATTGCTTAATAATAACGTCTAAAACGCGCTTATCAGTCGGCCATGTACAATGAGAAGGAGAAGAGAAAATCAAATATTGTGTCATGAATGCATAAGTACCCTTTATTGATTTTCCCTCTCCTATAAATAAGAGGCTCACATAGAGATGTGAACAAATAAGTATTCTTGCTCTTGTCTCTCTCTTTTTGGCCGACCCCCCCTCTCTCTCTCTAGAAAATCCATTTTTATTTTGGCACCTAAGTTCTCATTAGACTTAGGCTTAATTAGCTCTCTAGCTCATAGACTTATTCTTGAACTATTGTGTTTAATTGTGCCCACTCACCTTCTAAACCTCTAAAGACTCATGTAATAGAAATCTTAGGTTTCTCGAGTTCACGTTTAGGTTTGAAGGAATCGAGCCATACGAGAAGATCAACCTTTCTCAACACTCCTCCAAATCAAGGTACAAGAAAGGTTTGCACTCAAGCACTTTAAATAATGTTTTTAAATATATACATGTTAATGCACTTTGCCTAGGTGAGTAAAAAATGTTTTACTTGTAAATAAATTTTTATATTCCGCAATTAATGTGTTAATGATAAATTTTTCTTAACCCTGGACCTATTCCAACAAAGTTGGTGAAAATTGATATTGAGAATAATCCATCTGATATGGGAACTAAAGTAATTACTCATGCTAAGTTTAAGTACTGGTTAGAATTCTTTTTTATTGAGTAAATGTTTGCCGGTAATTGAGCAAGATGTCGTAGATGAAGTCGACCTGTTTTTTATGTGCAATCTCGCCTCAGGTGGATTTTGCTGAGTTTCAGGTGGAGATTATCGGGTTGGAAGCCCAATAATTGTTTGTCGACGCCCACTTTATCAAGGCCCAACTACATCCTTAGCCTCACAAGACTTGTCGTTCGGCTTTAAAGACATTCTTACTTACGACGATGATTTGAAGCCTTTGATTCATATTGAGCTGGACAACTAGGATTTTTCCCCGGTTACTTGTTTGATATAAAACCTGCAAACTCTACGAGTCTCATTACTGTCTTGACTCATTTCATCTTCTTCTTATTTTCTCTCTCAACCCATGTGTTAAGGTTTGGTCATTATCGCATCTGGTATTCTTGTTTGATCATCTTGATCGTGTTTACTTGTTAGAAAAGTGCAAAAAGAACCATGTGAGTGTGGGTGGCTATGTGACTGTGAGATCCGATTGTATTGGTGAGATTTGAGGGTGTAATTGAAGTTATGCGTAGTAGTGATCGACATTTTCCGCTAAGTTCAACGTGCATGTAGATCATTTGGTCGAATCACGATAATCAGATTGCATTTTATTTTTATTTTTTTTGTCGGTTTATTTTTTATTGAGTTTGTTCTTGTTTGATATGAAAATGTATTCTTAAATCGGTAAAGATCGCCTAAAATTTGAGCTTAAAACATAGCACTATCAATTTCGGATGGTCACTTGTTCTCTTGCAAAACTCGTCATTATTTTCGTTATTTAGAGTTAATAAGATAGTGAGGTGATCCTTGTCCGAGTTATTAGCACATGATTGGACATATTTTTTTTTATTTCTATGTTTATATTAAACAAATTAAAATTATATATATCTATACACCGATTATCCAACTTGTCACGAAATCTTGTTTTTTTTTGTAAGACTTTGTCACAGACTTCAATATATAATGATAAATTTATAGTATTTTTTCTTATATTGATAATTATCTAAAAGGGTGATATTCATGTTTCAATTTTCTGTATATGGCATGTTTAAAGAGAAATCATACGGTATTTGGACTGACATCGGCTTATTGTTCTTATTTATTGAGAAGTCTAGTTTATTAACAATTGTTCTTGGATTGCTTTTAGGTTTCAACAAGGTAAGCTTATTAGATAATACGTATAGTAAGTCTTTACGTGGTCGGAGTAGCTTCAATAATACATGCAGATACATAAATAGTTCATCATTCATATAGTGATTTCTTTGATTTAAATTATTCACATCCTAGTTTAAAAGTAGACATTTTATTGTTAGCTAATAACAAGCAATATTTAACTAGGACTAATAAAATACTAATAATATGATTATATATATATAAATATATATTGGTGGTTCTTGGAATCCGATGTCCAAAACAAAACCAATGGAATAAAATTGTAGAGATTGATGGACCGATCCGTCGACAAATAATTCGAGAGCACTAAGGATATGCAATCATCACATTTCACGGTGCTTTAAACATTACCTCATTACCATCTCAGCATCATGGCACCCACAAGTATAAAGCAACGAGATTTAAAAAGTACAAATATAAACAGAAATAAAATTTCGTGGGTATTCTCTAAAAATTATTAACTAAAAATGATCTAATAAATATAGTATTTAGGATTTTCTAGGTGCAAGTCTATATACACTATAAACTTTAGTTACTGTATACATACATATAATATATACATACATATAATATATACATACATATAATATATACATACATATAATATATAATACATATAATATATATACATATATATATATATATATCTATATATATCTATATATATATATATATATATCTCCAAGTGTCTTACAAAGTTTTTAGACATAAGAACGTCTTCAAATCTTAAATAAAAAAGTCCCGGAATCTCTAAAAAATGAGTTCAAATATCTACCAAAACAAAAACAAAATTGATCATTGAAGTTTGCGTGGACTTTCTTTTGATGTCCTAGAGGAATACCAATTTGGAAGACATTTTTCCATGACTATATATACACCACTCGAGAAATAGAAACCCAAACTGAATAATGTCAAGCTAGTTAAGTTTCCCATGAGAGATGGAAAGAGTAGAAATACTTAATTACCTTGATTCTCTTGAGAATAAATGTTCAAAAGAACTGGCGTTTTTACGTTGCTATAATATCTAAAATATAATTCTAAATAAAAAGATATAACCTACTTATGTAAAGATGATATGAATATAAACACAAAAATAAAGGATTTACAGAACTATATACGATCACCCAATTTAAAGTGACGATAAACAATATAATTGTGATCCTCTTTTCGTTTGTCAGAGAGAAATTTACAGAGTCGGTTTGGCATTATAGCCACCTCCAAAAAATGACTGAATCTCTGTCGATAAGAATACTATTATTTGGAGATGGACAGAATGCCAAATCGCCTCTGCAACAAGGCCTCTGAAAAACCCTAGAGAGAGAGAGAGAGTCTGATAAATTTTTATCTGGGTCTGTGTGTATATTATATATATATATATATATATATATATATGCGTGTGTGTGTTGATATGAAAACGTTGATGTAAATAGAATAATATCTTGAGCCTCTTTTGAGGGTTTTCATATGAAAACGGGTCTGAAATGAGAGATTTGACTTTTTATTTTCTGTTGTTGAAGAAAGGTGTATCAGCGTGCATGAAGTTGTACGAACATGTGATATTATAGTCTTTCTTTCTTCTTTTCGTAAGCCATGTATTACGTGAACGAACATGTATTGACACGTGGCATTCCTAAATCATGAAGGTATATTTGACATTGCGGTTTGACTTTAGGTGGTAATGGAAAGCTACTGCTCTGGTTCTTAATATGCTCTTTGACTTCGGGTAAAAAACAAAAGGAGTGCAACAATGAGTTGTCCAATTCGTCTCCCACTAAAAACTTCTACTTTACTTTGCCAGCAAAACGTTTTTTTTTTTGTCTAAACTAATTAAATATTGCGACACTACTCATGGTTTCCATCTTTAAAAATAAATAAATAAATAAATAAAACTCATGGTTTCCATGCCGTTGGTATTTTTCGGTTTCATTTTCCAAATTACAAAAAATGGTCTGACTTAATCATATCGTCTTATATACCTTTCCAGAGTGAAAACATATACACTTCATGTTTAACACTGGGTAGTTTTATTATTATGTCAGTAGAAATTCTAGCACAGTTAACATAACATAGATTATTACTATCTCAGAAGAAACTCTAGCACAATCAACGTGCCATAGCTTAGCAATGGTCCGGGCGATTGAATAATTTACGAGATGATTTGGAAGCCGTTTGTTCATGACAAGGTCAGAGGTGTGAAAGGCTAATAGAAAGAGGGAGAGGATGAAATCCAAGACGAGATGAGGATCTAGAAGTCATGAAGCAGATCCTCCAGTCGAGGAATCGACATGACCAGAGAAGCTATCGAGCTCTCAAATGAAGATTACGTGAAGTACGTTTGAGCACGCTTTAATATGAAAGATGCGAGGTTAGTCACCACGTCGTTAGCTGATCAGTTCAAACTGTCCAAGAAGCAACACCAATGACTAAAGACGAGCTAGCATACATGCAGTCATTCAGGTGGTAACGAACTCAGATGTGTCATTCTCGGACGAAGCATATACGGATGCGATATCATTATTGACATTGGATAATGGATTGTTGATATTAGGAAATTAGTAATTATAATCACGTTGACATGTGATGAGATTAATCTGCAAGCGAGAGATTGTTGAAATGTGAAATATTAGTGTAGAGTATTTTGTGAATTTTAAGCTTGGAAGTTAACCCTAACACTTTTCTTTTAAATACATTGCGTCGATTTTCTTTGGAGAACGTGAGCGAGATTGCTAACACGTCTCTATTATTGGAGCTTATATTTTGCAATTGAAAAATGGACGTAACTTTCGCATTCAAAATGTACCACTAAATCTCTGTGATAGTGATGTTCCTTTTTTGCAAGTAATATGTTTTATGTCTAAGGTCGGGTCCGAGGATAACTTCTGAACAAGATATATGCTAAAAAGCTTCCACAATCTATTTATATTCATACGAAAAAAGAATAAACATATATCCTACAATTTCATGAAGTAATTTACATTTCTATGTCACAAGTTTATTCTTCTCAACCCATGTATATTTTCTCATCAACCTTGTATATATAATTATATTGTCAGACACTAACATTGATTTATATTATGAAAATCCTATTATGGACTTCTTAAGGAAGAAAAAAAACTATTTAGCTACACAATTTTTGAAGCAACTAATGGGCCTTCATCTTCAAGTAATTCACTAACCGGGTTGTCCTTAGCCCATACCTCGGCATCTTGGTACCCAAGTTCAAAAAGCCGGTCCAGAATAGAATCTTCAGCCGGCTCGAGAGCCCAACTAAACAGCTGTGAAATTGTTTCGACAAGATTATGAATCGAATGAAAGAAGCAATAAAAATGATCAGCTCAAAAACAAGTTTTACCTCTCGGGGACCAGCTCTGTTTTCAGGGTTGCAGTCTGGACTGATTCCGACCCCTTCCAATCGCAATTGACTTGCCGGAAAAGCACAAACACGAACCTGCAAAATCATTTCCGAGATGATTCACACTATTAAGGAAAGGAAATCCCAGCAAAGATCATTGCTTTTAACATTGAATAAAATTTGCATTTTGACCCCCCTGTATGGTGGGTATGTTTACTTTGCCCCCTGGTTTGAAAAAGAGAATTTCATTAAATGGGCTTCATAACCACTAAAATATCAAGTTAGACCTCCTATGTATACCTTTATCTCAAATTAGACTTTTGATCCATTTGCGGACAAAAAAACATTTCGAATCTCTTTAAACCTATTTTTTTCATTTATGAAATCTGAGATAATCCGATGAATTTTTTTTGTTAATGAAATCAGATAAAATCCTATGAAATAAGATGAAATCCGATAAAAATTAATGATTTTTTTGTTTATTTAGGCGATAAAATCCGATGAAATCGGATAGAATCCGATAGGAATTGATAAATTTTTTTGTTAACGAAATAAGATAAATTCCGATAAAATAAGATGAAATCCGATAGAAATAATGAATTTTTTTGTTTATTTACGCGATAAAATCCGATATAATCCGATAAAAAAATTTTGTTAACGAAATAAGATAAATCCGATGAAATAAGATGAAATCCGATAGAAGTTGATGATTTTTTTTTTGCTTATTTACGCGATTAAATTCGATGAATTTTTTTTGTTAGCGAAATATGATAAAATCCGATGAAGAAAAAAATTAGAATTTTTTTTAAAGGCATTTGAAGGGTATATTTGTACAAAAATGGGTCAAAAGTCTAATTTGAGATAGAGGTATACATAAGAGATCTAATTTTGATATTTTAGTGATTATTAGGTCCAATTAAAGAAATTTCTCTTTGAAAAACTTCAAATAGTCACTTCGCCCCCTGGTTTAAAAAACTTCAGATAGTTACTTCGCCCCCTGATTCTTTAACTAAAAATTACCCAAATCATTAAATTATCCAAAAAATTATAAAAAACACGCAAAATTGACGAAATTTTAGAACTAGCCTTTCAGTGAAAATATTAATAAAAAAGACTAAACCGACATATTTTATAACTTATAGGGGCCATTTTGAAAGATTTATTTGATTTTATTTTTAATTATCAGGGGATAGAGTGAGGCAACCACTATATAGCTCAAGGAGGAAAATAGACGATTAAATACTCGTTAATATTTGGATTTCCAAAAGGAAAAGCACGATTAAATACCGTTTTAGTAGCAGATGTTGGTGGCATGAACAACGTTAGACCCCCATCTATGCAAAGCCTATTTCGGAAACTCGTTACGAGACTTGGTGCAAGATATCTGCAGTTATAAAAAGAGCTGTCAGAACGAAGCAAAATAAATTAAAGTATAATTTCAAAGAAATTGCTCGTGGAGTGTCAAATTCCGATATACCCCGGAATGTATGAAGAAGTGACAACTGCATTTATGAGGTCATCTTTGGAGTCAAATTTGTCCACCAACAAACCTCTGGGTCTCCATAGAAGCTGAGTTACAGCAACTGGATGAAAAGAAGAGCTACGATTAAGCATATCAATCACATCCTTGATATTATTCTATTGACAAATTTCTAGGTTATTAAGCATTTCAAACTTCATATATGGTCTCCTACTTCAAATCAATATTAGCAGATTGAAATTGAACTCACCGCGAATTCGACCACTGGATCTAATATGCACATCGTCCGGTAGAAAATTCTCCAGAACCTCCCGAAGAACAGCCTGCAAAAGTACAGAAGAGCCATTTCAAGTCAATTACATGTAAACTACAGATATATATATATATATATATATATATATATATATACACACATCTACACATTACTCCAATAACTAGAAAAGGTAATTGTTGCTCTGTGTTTAACTCAGTTGGTTGACATATGTGCAAGGTGTGAATGACATATCATTTGGGTCCAAAATTCCCAAAAGACTAAAAGGGTTAATGTAATTACTAGCCATATAATATAAACTATATGGATTTTGAATATAGTCAACGTTTGATAAATAGTTGGTAAATGGCCGGCTCAAATCATTTACAAGTTTTTTAAATAATTTCGCCCAAACATTTTCAACAAAATAACAAAAAAAAAAGGAAAAAGTAGTAATAAAATTTCTATATAAGTCTGCCACGTAAACACGCAGTCTATTTGCAACAAATTAACAATGGCTAAATCCAAATCTCTTATGTTTACGTTGGCTAATTACCCAAATTATACGGAAGAATCGAATCATATTCAAACCTAGCAGAAACCATGTAAGAGACTAATTACCCCGAGGCGAAAAGCAGTCCCTTTAGTTCGGCAATCATCAGCCAATAGTTTAGTAGCTCTCAAAGCCTCTTCCATGGTGGCCCCGGATGCAATCACAGCACATACTATCGCACCGGCCGATGAACCAGCCAACGGTGTTGTGTCCTGTAATTCACAAATAAAACACACATTCTTATCGATTTATCGATAATGAAAACCCTGACTAACTTCGCATTGAGAATTATATATAAGGGTTAATGTTGGTAATAGCCATATAAAAACATAGGTGTTTCTAGAAATAGCCAACATATAGTAAATCTTTGGTAAATGGTCGGCCATTTGTTTTACAATATTTCACTGACTATTTTAGCGCAAAACCATTTCCGCCCAAAGGGCAAACCGATAATAAAATTTGTAAATTATACTACAAAACGTTAGGCATTCCCAAAATGTGTATGTTTATGTTAGCTAGTTAGCTAAATAGTTGTACATTTAATTACAGGACTTCACTCCATAGACCAAGATTTCATCAATATCGCCTTACAAACAACAGCTAAACATACAGCTCAAAATTTCACTTAAACCAATACATTATGCACAGCATACATTCAAGACTCACCAAAATGTCACTTGAGAAAAATAGATTAAATAATCTAACCTATCGCCAACGAATTGCGTTTTTCTTGCTCACAAATTTCAGTCCAAACCGACACAAATTGATATACGCAACAATGTAGTAGCAACATTTTATTTCACAATCATCGAACCAGAGCTGAATTGTAATTAAAAAGATTCAAGAACTAGATCCAGACCTTTATGTAGCCATTTTCTATGAGGAGTTGAGCGACGCCGAGGTGGTAAGGGAAGAGAAGTCCGGCGGCGGAGAAGCTGAATCCCGGCGAACTAACCACCGGCCTCTGTAACTCCGCCTCCACGTCCTTCGTCCTCTGCTCCCACACCACTTCGTCGTCCCGCCATATCCTATCTCCGACCGGACCTCCGCCGAGCGCCGTGCTCTTGACGATCCGCGAGGCTATGCCGATGAATAGCTCTCCGGTGGCGACGGTGAAGGATTTCCTGGTCTCTGATCGCTCCGGCTCAGGATCAGGTGCAGGATTAGGGTTTGAGTCCGACGACGAGGAGGCTGTTAGAAACCGTTTCGGCGCGGCGGAGCGGCGGAGAGAGAGTGAACGATTGCGTGTGAGGTTTGTGTAAGAGATGATAGGGTTTGGGGAAAGAGAGAGGTTGGGACGATAATGACGGTGATGGAGGAGAGAGGAGAGCGAGTACGAAGCCGCCATGGATTGATGAAGCAAAGAAAGGCGCTAAAGCTCTCTTGGTTTTCTTATACACCGCCATATTCATTTTCTCGGTTCAGTAAGTAAATACTTTTTGTGTTTTGTTTTAATTAGCGTTACAAGTCCCTGAGCTTATATTAATTTATATTTTAACCCTATATTAATTTATATAGCTAAAAGAACCTTTTTCTTTTTCCTTTTTGTTTTTGCATCAATCCTTGCAGTAACACGTACACGTGAAACCAGTATAATTTAGGGAAGGAAAATATTAATATATCAAGAAAACATTTACTAAGTTCACATATTTTATGCAAAAATTCGTCTGGATATTTATTTTTCTTGACTTGTGATACAACAATGAAAACCAAAGTAGAAGCACAACTATATGTTGTAGATAATATCATAAACATTTGGTAACTTGAATTACTTGTTCGATGATTTTGAGTCCAAATAATTAACCTAAAGTATACAAATACGATACCAAGCAATAAATAAATAAACCACTACACATGTAGTTACAATTATATTTTCACCATATGTCCATTGAAGCATATTTATACATACGTGTGGTATCAAATATTACAAAACTCAAAAAGCCTCAAGAGGGAATTCTATAAGAAGGATCAACCATCTTCAAGACGAACAAGTTTCCTTTGTCGCCTCTCGATACACTGCCACCATAAAACCAAATTATAGAACTGATGATCAGCGAAAAAAGGTGATCGATTTTCGGGAGAAAAATAGTTAAATGAATCATTGATATATGAATAATAGGGTTGAATATATAATAAAAACCAACCGCAATTCGTCGTCCAAATACGTAATCTCTAACTCTCCGCGAGCTCTTCCGGGTGCTTTTATCGGTATCTTTTAAACAAAATAATAATAAAATTACAACGTTGATGATTAGTCAACATAAACACTAGAGTTTAGAACTTAGCCAACGATTTGCTATTTTGAAATTTTCTTACCGAAAAAAGATTATAAATGATTTGAACCGGCTATTTATCAACAATTTACTAAACGCGCGCTGTATCTAAAATACATATAGTTTAAATAGCTAATAATTACATTGACTCTAATAATAATAATTAATACTTACGAGGCTTCCAATTTTGAAAGTGTCGAATTGCACTGCGACTTTTCTCGAGCTCAGAGGCGTTAAATCTGCTGTCACCTGCGAAACACGGATTAGAGAAATGTGAGAAGAAGAAAGAAAGAAAGAAAGAAAAGAATTGAAAGAACAAAAGAAAGTTGTGATGAGTATTGCCTGGTTGAAGAACGGGAAAGATTCCATGTTTTGGGCTCTAAGCGTGTCGGAATTGATGGCTTGGAAGTTTGCCTTTGATCTCAGCAATTTTGGCCTCTGTTGCAACATTGAAACTATCTCCATATGATTACCATTTTATAAGAGAATGCTGATTACTGAAACTCTGTACAGATCCAAAGAGAAATAATTGTCTTACACTAGTTTGAAGAATCGAGCCCGAAGTGGTGTAAATGAGTTCCCATTTTCCGTTGAGTAAGTCCGATTTGAGCGGTTCTTTTGTTGGATTTAGTTCTTCGAGTTTTCGAGCAATCTGGTTTGACCACACAAAGATGAAATATCTATGAATCAGAGGGTACAAAGATAAGCACATTCACATTACTTCGTTTCAGGACTGCAAAGAATGTCATAGTTCGTTGTGAATATATGATTCTTAGTAATATGCTGAAAGAACCAATCTTTTCTTTTGCTCTCAGTTTGACTCCGATACACTTAGTTTTTTTTTTCTTTCTTGTTTTTCTATCCACAACTTGCCATATTGTTTGTGAATTCAGAACTCATACGGAAAAGTTTAACTTCATATATGCAAGGAGAATCACATTTTCTTGAACCAAAAAAATTAGATTTTTAGCTAACATAAAGTATTTAGAATACCGGATTTTCTTTGTTTACGATCATTTATAATTGTTTTGTAGCCTTCGAATTTCAGACTATATACTGACTATTTATTAAATGTTTACAAAACATTGATTATTATTAAAATAATACTTGTTTATATGGTTAGTAACTAAATTACTCTCCTACTCATGCCTTAGATAGCCTTTAATTGTAATTTTTTCCTCAAATTTCTTATAATAAAAATTCAGAAGAAAAAAATCAAACCCCTAGTATAAAACATCCGAAGTTCCCTTAAAGCTAAAGCTGTAAGCTTTTTCACTCACAAGTCGCAATGCGTGGTTAAAATTGTTCATTTTCAACTATACATTCTCGAGAAAACGATAAAATAAAAAAAAACAAATAAACCTGGTCAACGATCTTCTGGTCCTCCGGCGTGGCCTCGGCGCCGCGATCGAGCGGCGCGATGGCTTCGAGAAGCTCTTCCTTGAGAGAAGTTGGATCTTTTCCTTTCTTGCTGAGGAAGGAAGAGAAGAAAGAGACGTTGAGTCTCCATGAATGTTGCTCTTGTTCCGAAGCCAATGAAGAAGAAGAGAAAGAAAGCTTAGTGGGTCTCGTTGAGAATGAAAGATTGGGATTCAGAAGTTTGGGGTTCGAAGAAGAAGAGGAAGACGACTGACCGGTGGTTGTGAGAAATAGAGGGGAAGAGCAAGAAGAAGATAAGGCCATTGTTAAGGACCTTATTCTCTTTTCTTTTTTATTATTTCTGTTACAACTCTATTTTTCGTACCAAAAATAAAAAAAGAATTTCTTTTGGTTCTCTCGGGGGGACAAATTAAAGTTAGTTTGGTGTGGTCCTTAATGAACAATATTTGTACATGAACAGTAACATGAACACATTTATCGTCAGTTAAATTGATAATCATGTGGTGATAATCGCTTAGCTTGCGAGAGCTAATAATTTCGAAAATATATTAGTTGTAATCAAGGAAGAAAATTGCGCGTCCCGATAATGTGTCGATGACTCAAAAGTTTAAAAATTGCGATGGCCGATCAAAATTGCGATCGAAATAATGTAGAAATTTGAAAATAAAATTGCAAAAAAAACTGCAGTAACCGACATAAATTACAAATTATGAAAACTGGGAAGGAAATAATGTTGTCAAAATAAATATAAAATATAAAAATACTTATCATCATAAAATAATTTAATTTTTTTAAGAATAAAATATTTTGATTGATTTTAATAAATATTTTAGATGAATGTCATATAAATGTGCTTAAACTTGTATTAAATTAACCCTAAAACTTAAAAGTCCACAATTTTAATGAACTTATAAGCTTATGAAGTTGCTATTACCTATCTATTCACTAAAACACAAAAGCATCTCTCTCATTTTTCCTCATATTCAACCGAATATGTTCTCTTTTTAAAACACAAAAAACATCTCAATCACTAAAACCCTAAAACACAAAATCAATTTCGATTCAACTTCAAAACTCAAGTTTTCAACCTGGCTACACATCCTGACACTTCGGTATCGTATTTTCGTCGACTAAACGGTTTCATTTCAGCGTCAAAAATTGGCTAAACGAAAAACTGCAACAAAATGACCGATTTCTTCCTTTTAGCGCGATTTCGGCGCCAAAACGACGTGATTTCGCGAAAAAATTTTCCTTAATCACAATCGACTATTAAATTATTATTTTAATTAACATAAAAATTAATTTCATAACACATTGAATTAAATTATCCTACATCGATTATATGTGTATATCAGTTTTTATTTTTAAATATACAGCGGTTCATCCAAAGCTTCTAAGCTATAATTTAATTTAATTTTAGTTCTAGTTCTTAGGGTATACTTTTCAATGTAAGTAAACAATTTTCTTTTTAAATTTCAAAAATATCAATCTAATATACTTTTTTCTAAACTTGGATTAACGGACCGGACCGTCCGGTCCGTTAGCAATGAAGTCCGGTTATTTAGCAAACGGGTTTGGTCCGGTCCGTTAGTTATATAAAAAGAATAAAGTTTGGTGGTGTTTTTGATGGATAGAAATTAAACTTTTTTGTGTTGTAATGGTAATGTGAAATGCTTTTAAATTAGGTAAGAATTTCTTAAAAATGAGTCTGATTAAAAATCTCACCGACCCCAGAAAGGCGCGACGGTAAGAAAAAAGAGTACCCCTTCCATCAATTAATTTTGAAAAAAGTATCTCGAACAAGGACCGGGAAATCCCTTTATTCGACAATAAAAAAATAGTAAAACTAGTTGTTCATGTGCAACGTAGAAAAATTGAAACCAAAATCGAGAAGCATGTCAAAACACTGGAAAGTTTCTTGAGTTCGGGTCTTGTGTTGGAGCCAATCCTTGTCGCATGTGAGTGCTTCAACCATCTATGGTTTGAGACTGTATCTTCTTTCGTCGATGATTCTCCCCGCACTACTAAACGCTGCCTACGATGACACTGATGAGACCGCGATGGTGAGGATTTCTTGAGCCATAGTGCACAAGATCGGAAACCTCTCCTAACGTTTTGTCTCCACCAATGCAATAGGTCGAACCACTCGTCATCACTCTTCACCCAGTCATTGTCGTTGTACTCTATGATCTCGGGATGAGTACGAGGGTGGTCTTGACTTCCTCTCGGAGTACTTCCTCCAGTTTCATGTTGGGGAGAAGGGTTATACGCATGAGCGTTGGTGAAGACATTAGTGTATTGGTGTCTCCTTGCGTATTGCGTTTGTTGACTTGGTGGCGTCCGATACTATGGTAAATGCTTCGCTTCGTAAACCCTGAAAAGAGCATAAAAACATCTACGATCCTTGGTAGATCAAGTGAGACGTAATCTTTTTGTAAAAAAATTATATGCCCCAAATTTTAGTTCGGACCAAAACCAAAAAGTAATGGAACCTTTCTAGCTCCCCAATACTTAAGAAATTTAGATTCTATATCATGAATACATGCGTACGTGGGATCATCCCGATATTTTTTAAAATAAGTAGTTAATGCAATCATATTATGATTACCTAATTGAGAAGTAGGAGAGTAACAAGCAGAAGGATAACACGTTTCTTTATAAAAGATGTCTAGAAAATAAACAAATGATTCGGTCATTCTAATGTCGGAAGTTGTTCACGATCATTTCCCCAGTTTGTTGTTAATGTATGCTACGGTTACCATATACATATCTCGATGATAAAAAGTTATCCAACATTAGAAAGGTTAAGTTCCACCTAATTTCGTTGTCTAGATGAAAAGTTCTTTCTTCTAGTAGGTTATGCCTAAAGCGTTTTTTAAGTTCATCTACGCTACTGGTTGAAGAGTTTATCCAACTAATAAAACACATAATTTTGTTGATGAGGGGTTAGTAATTTTCGGAAACCTCTTGAACTATAAGGTTTATTACGTGTGTGGTGCAATGTTGATGTAAAAAAGTTTCTTCGTTTAAACGAGTTTTAAGTTCCCTAATCATTGCGGTGCTACTAGTTGCATTATCGAACGTTATAGAAATTATTCTACTTTTTAAACCTCATTCTTCTATAACACCTAACATGATTTCTAATATGTTTTGAATTGTGTGATTTTCTTCTATCCTAGGGAATGAAATTATACGTTTGATTAAGTTCCAATCATCGTCTATGTTATGGACTACTACCGACATATAATATGTTTGAAGTTGACCCGACCAAATATCCGAAGTTAAGGCGACGCTAAATTTTCCCGAGACTATTACGGATTTTAGTTGTTCTTTTTTTAAAAAAATCATTAAAGAATATCGACTCTTAAAGCTTTTCTAGACATTATTTGAATTCCAGTGATGAAATAACTCATAAATCTAACAAAACTTAGATTAAATGTGACTAAATGATTGATCCGTGGAAACAAAATATTCTACAAATTGATTTCTAAGTTGTAGAGGGTCAATTTGACTTACCACGTTCGACGACGCCGCCGATGCACTTCCCGGAAAACTCTTTTGATGCTTTGTAAGTAGAGATGTCTTGCATATTTGGTTGTGAGCGCTCAAGAGCTTCCTGTAAGCGTTGCATTGGCCATGTCTTTCGTCCTTGTAGTTGACCTCGCGAAAAAGTTCAACATTGCCGACCGGTGCTTCCTTTTTTATAGTCTTGGTTCGGCGTCGGGCGCTTCGTGTTGATGTTGGTGTTTTTCTTGTTGGTGTTGGTGGGCCCGTTGTTTTTGTTGTTGTTGTGTTGCTTCTCGTTGTTTACGTTGTTGCAGTCAAGGAATGGTATTACGAAGGGGATACAGTTCTACCTCTTCTTCATTTGGATATTCGGCTTCGTCGCCCCCTTGTTTTTATTGTTGTTATTGTTGTCGTTGTTCTTCTTCTTCTTGTTTTATGCGTTGAGAAAACTCTTGATAAACGTCGTAGGCATCGGGTTGTAGAAGTTGAGCTTGAAAAGATGGTTGTGTGTTTGGGATTTGGGTGCCACCGATAAAATCGGAGATATTGGCGGAACGTAATACGGATCGAAAGTGTATGTCGTGTCCTCCTTAGGTTGAGAACAATGCAACCAATTTTTTTTCAAATTGATGAAGACGATCGGAATAAGCACGACCCCTACGGCCTCGGGCTTGGCCTCGGCCTCGATTTTGAGATGAGGAAGCCATTGAAAAAAACGAGCTTGAAATTGAGATAATGAGTGTGAGATAGAGAGAATGAGAGTGAGATAATAGAGAGAGTTGAGAGATTGGTATTATTTCGATTGTAAATGATCATCATAATCTAGTAAAATATTTACTGGGTCATTTACCTAACTTTCGTCAAACGTTGTACATTTCAAAATTTCAATATGTTTATAGAGTTATATAGGAGGCAGTAACAATTATTATTCAATTTAAAAGATGTAATGAATGATCAATAATTGAAGAGAGTTTTTCACAACCACCGTGTGTACAAGTTTTTGATAGATTGTCAAGCAAGCATTCCATATTTTATCCTCACATCTTCTTTTTTTCCCTGTACTCACCACATAATTCAACATGGTATCAGAGCACAACTTTTAAATTGTCCAAACTATGTTCATCGAAACATGTCAATCCTACAATAATCCGCAAACCCTAAAAGACAACGTTGGAAAATCCTGAGTCTAGTCAAGAACGTGATCTTCAGCCTGAATTGGAATCCGCGACGAAACAAAATCCTCAACCAAAATTAGGAGAGCAGACACCTCAACAAGAAACGAGGTAGCAAGAATCAAGTATCGTACCTATAATCAAATTGCATGTGCAGTTCTTGTTTCATATATTCTAATTGGAGATAATTTTGCAGACTGGAGCAGATTCATATTAATAATGCTGTCAGCCAAGAATAAAGTTGGATTCTTTGATGGATCCATACCTAAGCTACCTCCAAGTCATCTGAGATCCAACTCCTGGCAGCGATCGAACAACATTTTAGTGTCATGAATGCGTAATTCAGTTTTGAAAGAAATTTCACGAGTCATCAGATATGGTAATGTTGTTGTAGCTGTATGGAAAGATCTAATTAAGCGATACAAGAAAAGAAACTAATCAACACTACTACAAAAATAGCCTTTAGATGCGACATTTTGTCGCATCTAAAGGTCAAAAGTCGCATCTAAATCGACCTTTGGATGCGACTTCAGATGGAACTTTGTCGCATCCGAATAGACGTAGCTAAAACCTTTGGATGCGACTAGTCGCATCTAATGCTCTCCACCATCAGACACGACAATTTTGACGCGACTACTCGCATCTTAATTCCGTAAAAATAAAACATAAAATTTGGCGGTAAACGGCATGACATAGTCGCATCCAAAGGTCTGCGTGCCAAAAGTATCAGATGCAACAAGTCGTATCTAAACATATACCCCCGAAAAATAAAGCATAACAAAAAACTTATTTCTCGGCCTTTGGATGCGACTTTGTCGCGTCCAATACTCTCCCGCCAAGTTATTTGAGGTTAAATAAATAAATAAAATCAATTACATAAATTGACGTAAATAAAAATTAAACTAAATCAGAAATTAATGTAATATTAAATGGACATAAGTAAAATTAAATTAAAACATAGATTCACCGTTAACATAATTAAAAGTGTTTTAAAGTACGATAAAACATAAACATTAAACGTAAAAATAACAAACACTAATATTCAAAGAAACATAACAAACGTAAAAATTCTCTAACGCCAGACCTACATTCCAAGGTCATTTGTTTGTTCTATGTAATCCAATCCCTACTTGGATTCGACATTTCGCTGAACGAAAAGAGGATTATTAGAGTTGTGAATATTTATTGAATGTTGGAAAATTTACAAGATATAGAATATAGAACTTTATTTTGTTTGATTATATGAATTAATTTGAGAGAAAACTAAAGACTTTAAAAATATTAACAAAATTTCGACAGAATTTTTCCTAAAAATATTAATAAACCAAACTTGCGGTTTAATACTTGTAAAACTAACGTACAAACACCATTATTCTATATTTGTCATCCACAACATAATTTATCACCCATAATAACTTAACCAATTTACTAAACATATTTAACAATCATAATTAACTAAACATATTAAACAATGTCAATTACCTAAGCATATTAAACAATGTTAATTAACTAAACATACACTTTATCAATTAACTAAATATATACAACGATTTCATATAACTAAACATATTCCATTATTATAATTAACTAAACATATAAAATTCTAATGACTAGATATATTAAATGATTTTATTCCATTAGACATATTTACAAATTTATATTAACTAACATATGCATACAACTTTTATTAATTAAGCATATTTAACGATTTCAATTAATTAAACATATTTACAAAGTTCCTATTAGCTAAATATGATTAAAATTCAATGAACTAAACACATTTAAAATTAACTTAATAATTTAACAACATTTAAATTTAACTACCTAATGTATATTCGTGGCTTAAACGAATTGGACGATATTCGAATCGGAAACGGCGGTTGTAAGTGTGAAAGTGAGATGCGAACTTTTTATTTTCAAACACATACCAAAAAAAACATTAAAAAAAATTAACACACACAAAATATCAAATTAAACACGTCACATAGAGATCTAATATGAAACTTAAGTCACAAAAAATTATACGCACGGATCTATAAGAGTCTAAACAAGTCTAACCTAAGTTTAATATTTATGTGAGTTTAATAAAAAAGATCCCTAACAAACAAAAAATTTAAAAATTACAACGTATTTCTCGGTAGAAATGTCGGGCTTCGTAAAGGGAGAGGCAGAGACTTTTTCAAGGTCGGAGCGACGCGTGCATTGGGCAAGTCAGAGGGCCGAGTCTCCTTCAACGTCAATAGAGCTTTAAGTCAAACAAATCAACGAGCGGAATCGGGGTTTAAGCCTTTCCTAAATTTAGCTTTCATAGGTACAAGGCAAGGACAAGGCAAAGACTTACCAGAATTGAGAGCAGCGATCGCGGATCGGTTGCAGCTTCTTGATCGCAAGTTATTTCAAAATTTCACAACCTAAATTGAGTTATCAATGTCAAAATAAACAACCTAAATGGACGTATTGACGAGGCAGGACTTATCAGATTTAGGAGAGGGTCGGTTGCAGGAGGTCGAAGTCGGTCATGGGGCTGGTCGGACAATGGTCAGGAGAACGGAGCCGATCGAACGTGGGATGGTCGTGAGAACGGATGAGAGAGGCGGTCGGACGAAGATTCTTTGTGGGTTCGACGTGAGGATGGATGAGAGAGCCGGTCGGATATCGCAGAGAGAAATAGAGGAGAAAAATCGCAGAAAAAATGGAGAAGAAATCGCAGAGAAAGAGAAAGAGGCATCTGTTTTAAACAAAGACCTATAATTTATATGCAACTTGTCGCATTTGTTGCAACCTTCGGATGCGACAAGGTCGCAGATAATAGTAAAAAAAAGTCGCATCAATTAAAAGCTAAAGAAAGGGGAAAATTGACCTACCTAATTTTTGAGAAATATTAGATGCAACATAGTCGCATCTAAAAGTACAAAAAAAAAAAAAAATTAACCACCTCATTTAATTGATGAAAACGGGGGGAAATTGGCCCTCCTAATTTTTTAGAAATATTAGATGCGACACTGTCGCATCTAAAGGTAAAAAAAAAATTAACCACATAATTAAATTTATGAAAATGAGGGGAAAGTTGGCCCACCTAATTTTTTAAGACTTTTAGATGCGACTTTGTCGCATCCGAAGAACGACACGAGACTTTGTCGCATCTAAAACTGTTTATACAGAAAAAATAAAAAACAAATCGGATATTTAAGTTCGATACGATAAGTCACATCGAAATACGTGTTTAGATGCGACTATGTCGCATCTAAAAGTTGTCCTTATCAGAAGACCAAATTTGTAATAGTGAAAGGATGTTCTCTACAATTGAAGAGCTTGTCAACCTTACTCAAGATTCAAGATCCGTGAAGACTCACTTCACAAAAATTAAGGATCTTTTGGAAGACTTCCAAAACTTCAAGCCAAAATGCACGTGTGATGTTTTCATGATGATTTTTCTCATGGGATTAAATGATACTTATTCTGTTACTAGGATTCAAGTCCTTCTCATGGATCCTATACCACAAATAAATAAAGTATTCTCATTGGTGACTCCACAAGAAGACTATAAAGCAGCCACCTCAAAAAGCACAATCAGAGACATGTCTAGCACCATGTCCATGGCGGTCAGGGATGGCTCAAATGGCAAGAAACCCGTCAAGAAAGACAGGTTATACTGCACTTATTGCAAAGTGAAGGGTCATGTAATGGAAAAATGCTTTAAAATACATGGCTATCCGCCAGGTTACACACAAAAATCAAAGACTTAAGGTGTGGCGATAAATATCAAGAATGATGACAAAGGCGCACAAATCAATTCAATCAGCTCAAAAATATGTTGTCAACCAAATACACCACATCAAGAGGAGCAATCGTCTCCAATACAGATGTTAATCTTGCATCATTTAACTAAGTAATTGCAGGTTGTTTCTATCCAATAGAGTCTACAATAACTAGAAATGGTTTTGACAATTCATGGACTTAGGTGCATCTAAACATATATGCAATCAAAAACATGTGTTTTTGTCTTTAAAACCATTAATTAGATCTACCGTAACTCTCCCTAACCATGCCGTCATTGATGTTCATCAATATGGATGAGTGAAAATCAATTCTTACCTTATAATAAGAGAAGTCCTATTTGTCCCAACATTCAAATTCAATTTACTTTCAGTTAGTGCATTAACAAAGCACAACAATGTAGAAGTTTATTCACTAAATCTGGGTTTATGCTACAAAATTCCAAAAAGAGGAAAATGATTGGTATGGATAACTGCAGACAAGACCTATTATGTTGGACAAGGAACAAGATGAAGTCATCAAGGATGAATATATCAACACAGTTTCAGCATCTACATGCCACAGTCGCCTTGGACATCCTTCATATCCAAGATTCTAATTCTCCTTTACCTTGTAACATTTGTCCTTTAACGAAGCAACACATAGCACCTTTTAGTAATTCAACTTCTAAAACAAAAAGTCCTTTAGAATTGGTACACTGTGATGTTTGTGGCCTTTCAAAACTGTTTCTCATGCTGGTTTCAGCTTCATTTTAACAATTGTAGATGGCTATACTAGAATCACTAGGGTGTATATTAGGACATAAATTAGGTGTGCTATCACAGTCCCAAAATTCATTTATATGGTGGAAAAAGAATTTGACCACGGGGTTAAGACATTCAAGTCTGACAATGCTAAAGAACTATTTTCACCAGTTTTCATGTGTGGACACACCGCAACATACCAACATTTATTAAATGTTAGTCTATCCTTACTGTTTCAATCTCAATAACCTATTATATTGTGGAAAGAAAACACCAGCATTTATTAAATATTAATCGATCCTTATTGTTTCGATCTCAATTACCTATTCATTTTTGGTCTGAATGTATAATGTCTGCAGTTTTTCTGATTAACAACCAACACCAATACCTGAAAATAAAAGTCCACTTGAAAGTCTACATAATAAGACTTTTGACTACACCTATTATTAAAGAGTTTTTGATTGTTTGGCATTTGGCTCTACACTGAAGAAAATCACGATTTGATCCACAATCTAAAAAATGTGCTTCATCGAATATCCCAATCGCGTTAAAGGATATAACCTAATTGACCTTAAGACTCATGAAATTTTCCTATATAGAGATGTCATTTTTCATGAACAAATTTTTCCTTTAAAAAAAAAAGACAAGGACTGAATCTACAATATTTGATAATATTGATGTGTCAACAACACCTATTTATGACACTGACTAGGTTCACTATAAAGATTCACCCATATATGGTTATTAGCAAAATAGTGTTGAACCACAAGTTGTTCATTATACAGGTCATAATTCACACTCTGGATCAACTAACATCTCGAGGACTCAATTCATGACACAATAATGGCTGGAGATTCACCTTCAAAGCTCACTAATGACTTGATCCTCAAGTCACAGACTCAGAGACATCAACATATATTGAGACAGGCAAATCCACTGAGACGGATCAAAACATCAGTCAAATCATCAAAAAATCATCAACATCCTCTAAACCTCCATTTTACTTACATTATTTTCATTGTGATTTACTTAATGTTATAGACGTGGAATCTAAACCATTAACCTCACCTCACAATATCTTGAAAATCCTAAATTATGATAACATTAAGCTTTTACTCTTGCAGTTTCAAGCATCAGGGCATATGGAATGGGTCGAGGCCATGGAAGATGAACTTAAGGAAATGCATGAAAGTTGTACTTGGTCGATTGTAGAACTTCCTAAAGACGAGAAAACCATCGGATGTAGATGGCTATTCGAAAATAAATTCCATGTTGATGACAAGCTAGCCAGAAGAAAGGCACGACTCGTAGAAAAGGGCTACACACAGCGTGAAGGACTTAACAACACTAAAATGTTTTCAGCAGTGGCCAAATTAGAAACAGTCAAAATTGTACTAACAATTTCATCATCTCAAAACAGGATTCTTGCGCAAATGGATGTGTATAATGCATTTATAAATGGGGATTTGGACGAGGAGGTCTACATGGACATTCCACAAGGACTACTTATCCAGGGGTTTTCATCGTCCAAGAAGCTAGTGTACAGAATGCATAATTCCATTAATAGACTCAAGCAAGCCTCAAGACAATGGAATTTAAAATTCACACAAGTCCTCACAGAGTACAGTTTCACTCAATCCGTGGCAGAAAATTCATTTTCAACCATGGCATGGGAAAAAATTTGTTGCTATAGTACTCTCTGTTGATGGCATTGTGCTTGTTGGCCCATCTTGTTGTTGGAATCCATCTAGGATTTAACAATTAATTATCATATTATATATGGCGGAATATAAAAAAATGTTTTTTAACACGTGTGAACTATTTTACTACCTAGACAAAGTGCATGAACATGTTGTTAATTAAAAAATATAATAAATATGAAAAAGACTTATAACTTTTTTCTTCTTGCTCGATCTTGGAGTCCCTTCTCGGATAAAGATCCTTCTCCTTGTCTCGTTGCCTCTTGTCTCAAAATTCTTGAGTAACCATGAAAGTTTCTATCACTAGAGTCTTCAAGCGTTTGAAGAGTTAAGTGAGTGAGCACTATTAAACAATATGAACCAAGAACAAGTCTTGGATCATAAGCTAATTCTCTAGATCAGAGGATTTAGGTGCCAAAATTAAAGAGTATTTTAGAGAGAGATGAATATGGTCGGCTAGAAGAGAGAGATAGCAGGACCAAAAAACTTATTTTCACATCTCAATGTGAGGCTCTATTTATAGGAGAAGGAAATATAAGAAAGGGTAATTACCCTTTCCTATTGTGTATTCATGACACAATATTTGATTTTGTCTTCCCTTTTTCTTCTAAATGGTCGGCCATCTATGTCTCTAAGTGAGGGAAATTGGTTTCGTTACTTAGCACATTTGTTTCCTTCTTAAAGAAATTCATTTCCTCTTTTCTTTTGGGTAATTACCAATATACAATAATGCACCAAATAAAAGAGATATTTTTCTATCTCCCTTAGGTAATATGGCCAGCCATATGGGTGTCTACACACACATATTTACTTCCTAATTTGTTCACAACAAAAAGAGGAAAAACCTTCACATTATTGCCCATACAATAACATGTCAACATTTAATTCACTAAGCATGAAAACCAATTTTCACCCGTGTGACTTTAAATCAATTTGTGAAAAAAATTCAAAATCTTATACTGACATTCAAAGTCTTATTTTGACATTTTTACATCAATTATCCTTAAGGACGAAAATACCCTTCAGATCATTTTCGAAAAATATGTCTAGTTCAACAATTGAAATTACTGTGACTCAGCTTAACAAACTCTACTCTAATGACTTATGATAGTGACCTCATGGACCCAAATGAACAAAGATTTCACTAGGAGTCTTGGACTCAAAATTCACAAACTTTTTCAAGTCTAGTTTAAAGTCAACTGACTCCACTAAAGAGTTGACACTGAAAATCTCTCGGTTCAAATGATTATATATTCTGCTAAAAAATCTACTTATTTGTGATGAGCGGATCTACTAAAATTATCGAATGATTACCCTTCATGAATATCATCAACTAGATGATATTTATAAAATTACCATTTTACCCTTCTAGTTGTTATTTCCTCAATTCCTTTTAATACTTGTGAATAAGTTAGAAACGATGTATATACAAGGAGCTAACAAGTCACTGCTGGCAGAGATGCACACAAGAAGATAATTTATTAACATATTAATGTAATATAAATCTTCATAATTCCTTATTGTAATTGCTGATTAAATTAATAAAAGTTGAAACGTTCATTCATTCCTTTTTCGTTTGTTTGAAGATTTATGATATTAAATAATCTTATAGTCCTTAATCAAACCTAACAATGTATAAAGAGACAAATGTAGATTTGTGTTAACAAACTTGTCATGGTTTTGTTAAAATGTAATATTCGCGATCTAAAGATCAACAAAGCATTGATCCTAGTATGATTGTTGGAAGAATCTATGATGTCTGGTTACGAGGCATAAAGAGTTAGGAACTCTAGAGTTCTTCCAGTGTATCTTTCAAAGATACTGAATTGACCACTGCACCTTTAGAGACAATGTAAGAACAAACCATTTACCTCTTCTATCTGAAGGTCACTATGTATGAATTGCATCGTGCTTATCTAAATCCTGAAATGAGACATGTCATTTCATAGCTTTAATATTCTCATTTGAGAAAGTCAAATTCTAGACTAGACTAATTGGTGAGATATTAGGTTATGAAGATGTCATGAACCAGTTTTGTGAAGTTCTCATAGATATGAAATTCTTGAACAAGATTACTGAAATGCAATGTATATCACCTCATGCTTTATTACTTGAATTGTGAATAAATAAACCGCGCGGTATCCAAAATTAAGTAGCGACTTTATTTCGATGAAACAATGTTACTTGTTAGCTCCTCGTCAATACAGGTATTCTAACTTATTCACAAGTAACAAAAGAGTTGAAAAAATAACAATTAGAAGGATAAAATGGTAATTTTATAAATTCCACCTAGTTGATGATATTCATGAAGGGTAAATATAGATAACATTCAATGGATCCGCTCAATATAATTAAGTTGAATGTGAGTAGAAAATAAATTCATTTGAACCGAGAGATTTTTAGAGTCAACTCTTTAGTGGAGTCAGTTGACATTAAAGCTAATACTCGGAAAATGTTTGTGAACTTTTGAGTCCGAGTATAGTAGCTCAAGTTTTGTTCATTTGGGTCCATAAGGTCACTACTACAGGTCATTAGAGTATGATTATTAAAGAAGCTAAGTTAAAATAAGTTCAAGTGTTGAACTAGACGTTTTCTTAGAAAATGTCTATAGGGTATTTTTGTCCACATGGACATAAAATGATGTGAATGTCAAAATAAGATTTTGAATATTTTCATATGATGGAAATATAAATTAATTTTTAAACCCGAGAAGTCGTTTGAGGCATTATGAAATTAATTTCATTATTTGTGCAATATTAATTCTACAATGGGTATTTTAATAGTTGTCTTAAAATAAATAAGGAAGTATCTAGATGCCCTTCCCTAGTGTCGAGTTCGGCCAACATCACCCAAGATGAGAGAATTATTTGCCTTTAATTATAAGCATAATTACTCAAAAGTAAAAGAGGAAATGAATTTCCTTGAGAATGAAATAAATAAGTTAAGTGAGGAAACAAATTTTTTTTCACTCTTGCTAGGGATGTCCGGCCATGTACAAGGGAGATGAGGAGAGAAAATCAAATATTGTGTCATGAATGCACAATTGAAAAGGGTTATTACCTTTTTGTGATTTTTCTTCTCCTATAAATAGAGCATCACATAAAGATGTGATAATAAGAATTCTTGCTCTTGTGCTCTTTCTCTTGGCCGACCCCTCTCTCTCTCTAGAAAATTCTTTTTTATTTTGGCACCTAAGTCCTCATTAGACTTAGGCTAAAATAGCTAGCTCATAGACTTATTCTTGAGTTATTGTGTTTAATTGTGCCCCACACAAATGCTTCTAAACTTCTAAAGACTCATGTAATAGAAACCTTAGGTTTCTCAAGTTCACGTTTAGGTGTGAAGGTAACGAGCAAGAGAAGATCAACATTTCTCAAGACTCCTCTAAATCAAAGGTACAAGAAAGGTTAGTATTCTTGCACTTTAAATAATGTTTTTAATTGATACATGTTCATGCACTTTGCCTAGGTTAGTAAAATTGTTTTACTTGTAAAGAAATTTTATATTCCGCCATTAATATGTTTAATGATAATTTTTTTTAACCCTAAACCTATTCCAAAAGTTACAACGTTTCATCCAAAAGAATCATTTATTCTATGTGGACACCGGCCGATATATTTATTCACAATCTAAGTAATAAATCATGAGGTGATATATATTGCATGTCAGCAATCTTGTACATAAATTCCATATTTATGAGAACTTCACAAAGTATACTCATGTCAACTTCATAACCAATATATCACCAATAGAGCGCATCTAGTTCACAAATTTGGATTTAGAGTGTAACTTTCTCAAATGAATATATTGAAGTTATGAAATGACATGTCTCATTTCATGATTAAGGTAGTCTAGATCATTTAATGGATCTAGAATTTGATTTTCTCAAATGAGAATATTAAAGCTATGAAATGACATATCTCATTTCAGGATTTAGGTAAGCATGATGAAGTTCATACATAGTGACCTTGATACAGAAGATGTTAAATGGTTTGTTCTTACATTGTATTTTAAGGTACATTGGATTCAGTATATTCTAAAGATACACTGGAAAAACTGTAGAGTTCCTAACTCTCTATACCTCGTAACCAGACATCATAGATTTTTCAAACAAACATACTAGGATCAATAGTCTGTTGATCTTTAGATTGTAAATATTTCATTTTAAGCAAACCATGAAGAGTTTGTTCACGCAAATCTACATTTGTCTCTTCATACGTTGTTAGGTTTGATTAATGACTATAAGACTATTGAATATCATAAATCTTCAATCAAACGAATTAGGATGAATGAACGTTTCAACTTTTTATTAATTTAGTCATCAAATTATAAAAAAGACTTATGAGAGATTTATATTACATCGATATGCAAATAAAAAATACTCTTATGGGCATCTTTCTGCCAACAGTTGTGACAATATTGATGAAGTGAAAGAGTATCTACACAGGAGTTTCAAAGTCAAGGATCTGAGAGACTTAAAATACTTTTTGGGTCTTGAGATTGAGAGATCCAAAATAGGTATTGTTGTCAATCAGAGACAATAATGTTTGAACATCATGTTAGACACAAGTATTTTAGACTCAAAGCCAGCCAAGACACCTATGGATCTAAGAATTCATTTGGATACAAAAACAAGGGGTAGAGATTAAGGATTCAACATGTTATAGAAGGTTGGTTGGAAAGCTACTCTATCTCACTATTACACGATCAGACATAAGTTATGTTGTACATTAGCCAAGTCAATTTATGGCAAAATCGTGAGATCCTCATTTGCAGGTATGCAAACATCTACTTAGATACGTGAAGAACCAACCTGGACTTGACTTGTTCTACTCAACTAGCTCTACTCTACAATTGAAAGCCTTTTTAGATGCTGACTATGCAACATTTTCAGATACTCGAAGGTCGATTACAAGATTTTTTGTTTTTTGACTGATTCTCTAATTGCCTAGAAATCTAAGAAACAAAGCATTGCGTATAAGTCCTCTATAGAATTAGAGTACAAAGCAATCGCAGCCTCAGTCAGTGAGATCTGGCTACACCAAATGCTCAGAGACTTGCAAGTCAAGCAATCAGATTCTACATTGATGTTTTGTGACAAAAGGGAAGTTACCTACATTGTGACGAATCCAACCTTCCATGAATGAACAAAACACATTGACATAGATTGTCATTTTGTTCGGGGAACACTTGAAGTAGGGTGTTTTCAAACTATAACAGATCTATTAAGCTCTACAAGTGGCCGATGATTTTATAAAGTCACTTGCTTCACCTACCCTTCATCGACTCATACGCAAGATAGCCTTAAAGAACATCTACATGTCATCTTGAGGGGGTGTAATGAGACTACAAACTCTTTATAATCTGTTAAGCTGGTTACTTAAGTAGGAAGTTATCTCATATGTTAGTTGGTTAGTTGCTTAACAAGAAAATTAGTTATTATTTTCGCTATAATAAGTGTTTTTTATTTTCCAAAATTATAGAAAGTTAGTTACAACTCAGTTACAATAGTCATTGCATTTAAATGTTGTAATGATTGATCAATAATCTAAGAGAGTTTTTCGCAAAAACTGCGAGTTTCCAATACACTGTCAAGCAAGCACTCCATATTCTCTCTTCACCTCTTCCCTCTTCTCTGGTACTCACCTGAGAATTAGTTTTTTTTTTTATTAAAATGCATTTATTTTCTTATTAATCGAGCGTTAGTTACGTTTTAATTTATGCTATTTAAACTTGACTTTGTGTATATGTTTTAATTTTACGTATACAAAAGTATAATAATAATAATGATATAATTTAATATTAAGGAATATTATACGATACATAAAAATTTACAGGGGGGTAAAGTTGAAGATGCATGATGTTTGACTCTCATTATGAAGTTCCATGCTAATCCCATTTTGAGTAGTAATTTGAAAAATCATGAAAAGAAAGTTGATACTTGTGCATTCGTATAACCTATTATATATATAGCCTCGACTTAGTTCTCCACTTAAACTCACACATTACATCTCTCTCTCTCTCTCTCTCTCTCTCTCTCTCTCTCTCTCTCTCTCTCTCTCTCTCTCTCTCTCTCACCCAATGAAATTCTTCACGGCGGCGACTCTCCGGCGATACCTCGTCGACCATCCGGCGATTCTCAACTTCGAGTGGGACCCACCTCACACGCTCGGCTCCTCCAGAACTTTCACCGCCACGTCAATCCTCGCCTACGTGACCCTCACGCTCCTCCTCTCCCGCAGCCGCCACCTCACTCCTCCGGCGCTCTCTCCGGCCATCCTCCGCCCAATATCGGCCGTACACAGCCTCTTCCTCTTCCTCCTCTCCCTCCTCATGGCCGCCGGAGCCGCCGCATCCATCGCCGCCGCCCCGTCACCGCACGACGCAATCTTCTGCCTCCCTTCGGGAACTCCGTCGAGAGGCCCGCTGTTCTTCTGGGCCCACGTGGGCTACCTCTCCAAGCTCCTCGAGTTCGGCGACACCGCTCTCATCCTCCTCTCCAGCGACAAAAACCGCCGCCGCCGCCTCTCGTTCCTCCACGTGTTCCACCACGCGACGACGGTCTTCATGGGCCGGGTCTGGCTCGACACCTCTCAGTCGCTCGCCACGTCCGTGGTCTTCGTAAACTCCGCCGTCCACGTGGTAATGTACGGGTACTACTTCCTCTCCGCCGTCGGATCGCCGCGGCGATGGAAGAGGGTCGTCACGGACGTTCAGATCTTTCAGTTCGTGCTCGGGATTTTGATGTGGGTTTGGACGGCGTATCTGCACTTTTCACCTTCTTCCGGCGGTTGCTCCGGCTTCTGGGGAACCACTTTTAACGTCGCTTTCGTCATATCGCTTTTCGGTCTCTTCCTCAATTTCCATGCAAAGAATTACACGACCACGACCAAGGATACTAAAGCCGCTTAATTTTGTTTAATTAATTATTAATTTATTTTGTGTCAGTCGGTATGAACGTTTTTTTGTTGGATATACTTGTCTCTCTGTTTGGATAATTTTGGAAATCTCGAATAAATTGAAACATATACGAAAAATAATTGCATTGAAGGAAAACTGTATACATGTTTGGTCAGTTTTCTCCGCCCAATTGCACCGTACTTGTGATTTGATATTAATGAAAACGACTTGTAGTGGCGATATTAAAGTCTATATTTTTTGGACAATACTTATGAAAAGAAACACACCGTATTATTGATTGTACACAGAAAACGAGAAGTTGTTGCCAAACAATTCATTTCTTTTTAAGTCGCCAAAACAACAAAAGATTTTATGTTGTAAGAACTTATCATGACATAGCATTCCACGATGAAAATGACATGGGATTTCATGATGAAGTCAGAAATCTCAACAAAGAAAGTTAACATGTGAAGAAGTTCAAAAAGAATTGATTTATAAATTTTGCTTCGTGCGACTTGGCTTTGTTGCCGACGGCGTCAAGCAAAAACTTATACCTTTAAAATTATGACAATACACCAAATCAATAAGCCCCATGCTATCCATAAAATCAATAAATTTATGATAACATATCAATTAAGGGGCCCCATGATCTCCAGTACGAAATCAATAAATTTATGATAATATCAAAATCAATGGAGCCCATGCTCTCCACCAAATCAAGAGCGAGGACCTACGTATATAATTGTGAAAGAGAGAGATATATAGACTAATTAATTAGAAATAAGAATAGCAAATTTTCTAGTTGGCCACTTAATTATAGTAGCTGTACAGCTTCCCAGTTTTTTTATAATATTAATGAAAAAAAATAAAAAGAAAAGTAGTCCTCAGTAAAATGATTAACAAAATAGTCCAAATATAGGATTCTTCAAGTGGTTATTCCACTAAGCACGTATATAATCATCTTATAAAGTTTAGTAATTTGAAAGTACTATTTTTTTTAATCAGTTAAGGTGAAGATTCATAATTGCATGATAAAAAAAACCATATCTTAAACCACATGATATGAATCTCATACATGCAAAAGCTTATGGGAAATTAATTTTGAGATGGAATTTGATCGTACTCAACACCCTCTCATAAAGCTCATATATTGGTAGGCATGAGTAGTTGGAGAGATTACATATTATGACTAGGCTAGTTATGGCATGCATAATATAGCATATACTCTTGCAATTTGCAAAACATCTACTTCTACACATTTTCTCTATTACGAGCTAAGCATAAGCTCGAGTCGTAGTGAGCTGAAGGAGTCGAGCTCACCTCAACTCGAGATTTCACGTCAGCATTACAGTTAGCTGGAGGTTAGACAGTTAGCTAGTTCGTTACTTACGTCCACTGTATCTAGAGTTCTAGACAATTGTAGGCTATCAACAGGTATACCGTATAAGACTAAGATATATTATCGACATTCGAAATACAATATAAATCATTTTTCGTTCAAACCTCTTGTGTCATTTCACTAGCCATCCTCAAATTCAAGTGGGACCCACCACACACACTCGGCTCCTCTCCGGTGTTCCTCCACCTCATCACCGCCGTCCACAGCCTTTTTCGTGAGTTATAAAATCTAGACTTTTGGTTAGAAAATATTCTATTGTTTAGTTATTTAAATGTGTTTTTGATCTTCAACTAATATTCCTAGAATAGTGGATATTGGAAAGTTACGTTGAGGCAATGATGTGTATTATAGTTAGTCGGGTAACTATGTGTTATTGAGATTATAGTGGATAATTAGTTATTTTGGTCTCTTATTAAAAAATCACTGAGTCCAAAAAGAGAGTTATTCGGACCCATGAGAAAAATATCATTGAAGAAAAGCTGTATATAGCAGTTACAGCATATTTCTGCGAAGCATTAATTTGAAACTACTGAAATATAGAAAGAGACTCGTGAGAAATTAAGATTTGACGAAAAAGAAACACAACGAGGATGGTATTTTTATAAAGGCCCTGCAAGAAAAAAGATTATTCAATAAGTGTAACATCAGAATAGTATAGTAGTCAATGCATACACGGTTACCATCATGTGTCCAATGTGATTATTTATAGCATGTTAACTCATGTACGTACATTAACGAAAACACTGCATGCCCATAAGTGAGATTAATGCTTAAAAACCTTCCTTATTTGATGATTGACTTGTTGTGAGAGAACACTTCCTCTTCAAGAAGAATTGTATTACTTGTATATATCTATTCTGTATGTTTCCGTCATTACTAAGTTATCAACTTTTGATGTCAACTACACATATCAAGATCTGATAACTCCCATAAATTAAAAAATAAATAGAACATATATTGTATATATACGAGGTTTTGAAATATTGTATACGAAGATTAAAAAAGACAACCACTAATTATTCATTACCAATGTTTTACTCACAATACTCCATTAAATTATTACAGTTATAAAACACGCGATTACTACTTCGAACATCCTTATAGTGATGATTATTGTTACTCGTTACGCATATTTGACAAACACGATCGCACGTGTTTCACTAAGATAATGCCTATTTATCGTTAGTGATTATCATGATTTCAAATATTTTTTAAGAGAACACTCAAATATTTAAACATCCTATAACGTTAATAAGCTAAAATACCACTTAAAATGACTCCCACCTAATTTACTAACAAACTACGAACACACTTTTAGCACAAATCGATCCAGGTAACTATAAACATATAATTGGCATGTCAACGGTCAAACACCAGCGAACTAACTATATATAGGAATATTTTTTTTAGAGAAATTGCCCAAAATACCACCATTTGCATTTGATTTTCCCAAAATTCACTCAAATTAATTTTCTTCCAAAATACTAGGTGTTATGAACAAAAATGACACTTTACTCATTCGAGGGAAGACCGCACATAGTCGCCTTTTATAAGTAAATGACACATCATTCATGCATAGTCATGATGTCAATACAACAATGTTTGACTAGCCACCTTATAAAAAAGTTTGATCACTCAAATACTTTTGCAGGGTCTTGAGGGAAGATTATTAAGAGACTGAATCTAAGCGCGTAACTGACCACTTAGTTCAACAAGAACTACTTTGAAAACAATCTTCCGAGGGGAGGCATTGTTTCATCGTTTCATTTTTGAACGTAGCTCTACCAGCAATGTTAAGGGCAATGCATCTTTGAGTACTCTCATTAAAGAGAGGGTCATGAGGGTGACTCTTAGTCAGGCGACATATGCACTTAACAGTAGTGTTGGGGATCTTGGGTTGCAAACAATAAGTACAACCCTCCTACTTAGTTTTTGAAATAGGCACATCATCTCTTTTACGTCTGGAAACATGTTTTCATGAGTAAAGAGAGATAGAGTGGATCACTAGAAAAAAAAAACCCTAAATTCGATATTTGTGAGGGGAGAGCAGTGTTAATGCACTAAGGCACAAGGAACATACTCGGATATTTTTGTCTATTAATTTTTTTTCCTAAGGAAAGTGATTGAGATTAATAAATCTCACGTTTACACTTGAAAGTTTTTGAGATTCAAAATCTCCTAAAACTAATTTTTTCATCTTCGTGACATCTTCCTTCAAGGCATCTTCATGGTGGTTGAGTGCGTGAACGTCGGAAAGCCACGATAGCATCAAGAAGAGGGGAAGAAGCTAGGAGTCGCAAAACCGGATTCAAAATCCTGGACTCGCGGACTGTCGTATATCTCGGATTTAAATGGTCATAAATGACACGTACGGTAGCCGATTGAGCTTAAATCAATTGCATTGGATACCTAACTTTTGTACATTTAAATTAGTTCAAGAACCACTAATTTTAAGTTCCGAGCAAAGAGTTATGCCAGTTTTACTGAGCCATAACAACCTGTCCAGAAATTGAAAAACAATTAAAAGGTACGTCGGAACTAGGCGTATTGAGAAAGAGGTTTATTGAAATATTTTATTTGTATATTCTAATTTCAATTGTGTGTTATATTAACAAATTAATAATTTACACAAAATAAAACAAACAATATTCTATCAAATATTCAATAACTAGTTTAAACTAGAAGTGCAAAAAACTAGTTTCAAACTTGTCAAAAAAATTATTAAAGAATTAAAAACTGTTTTTATGTATTTATATAGCATATTTAACAAGTGGAAAATCGATACAAATTTAATTTTAGAGGTCCTAAAAAAAATTAAAATTGTGCAAGATCTAGTCTTTGAAAAAACTAGTAATCAAGCAAATTTTGAAAACAATTTTCTTATAATGATTTTAAATAATATGTACATGTTTATACTTTGACCATAGCTCTGATACCATTTGTTGAAATAGATCTAGGGTTAAGAAAAATGATCATTAATCATATTAATGGTGAAATATAAAATTTCTTTACAAGTAAAACAATTTTTACTAACTTAGGCAAAGTGCATGAACATATATATATATATATATATATATATATATATATATATATTGTTGGCATTTATGCCCACAAAGGAGATTTTTGATATAAAATACTTTTGTATTTGTTTTGCTTTGAAATTAAAGATTGAATATCCATTCTTATTTAAGATTGTGTTTACGCATTAATGTCTACGCTCTGAAACTGTCATCAATGAAAGAAGTGCTAAGTACAGACTTGACAAGTTACCTTCTTATGACTAGTTTAAATAATAGTTCGCAATCTAAAGATCGATTGGGCAATCGATTCCTAGTAATGATTGTTAGAATGAATTAAACGATATCTTATCTTGTGATATAGAGAGTTGTGACTCTGTAATTCATTCTTGATATCTTAATGATGATATTGAACAAGACCTGTGAAGTTTTGAAGTTCGAGATAAAACCGTTTAATCACTCGAAACCTCAAACTCACATACGAGGGGTATTTTAGTAATTACCTAAATCCTGAAGTGAGTACATGTCTTCTTGTAACACTTTATGACATTTGATTTGTCAATGGGCAATGGCTAAATGAAGTTTCATTGACCCGACGGTTGGTGTCATAATACTGTTTCGTTGAAACATGTGATTCACATATATGGAATTTGTGTTGAAACAATGCTAAGGCATTAGTATCACACCATGCTCTGTTATGAGAGTGTGAGCGAATAAACCAGGCCTGGTATTCATCGAATACAGAATTCTTTGAAATAAAACATGTGAGATGTTGAGACATTTCACTTTTTGTTTTTCTCGTTCACAAATAACAGAGGACTTGGTGAAATAATAACTCAAGGGTAAAACGGTAATTTTATATTCCTCTGAGTTAGTGATACACGCAAAGGGTAATATCGTAAAATACACTGTGGACCATGTGAATAATGGTTTTATCACATCAAAGGAAAATATAAACGCATATGAGCTTAGAGATGTTCAATATTGGTCATTTAGTGGAATCGACTAATATTAAGAATTAAAAGTCGGAAAAAGTTTGTGAACTTTTGCGTCCGATCTTTATTCTAAAGCTTCGTTCATGTGGGTCCATAAGGTCTCAATGATAGACTCTTGGATGAGATATTAGTGAACAAGAAAAGATCGATTTTCTCATTAAACGTAAATTGTGATTTACACTAAGAAAATTATTTTCTAAGTAATTAAATAAATAATTCGTTATTTATTATTACATTTATTTAACGAATCATATTGTGTTATTATATTAATAATAATATAATTTGATGATTCAAATAAATAAAAGATGAAAATAAATATTTTCTCGTTTCGTACTACATTGTTTAGTATGAAAATAATTAATGACTTGTCATTAAATAAATGAGATGTTCTAAATTAATTAAATATTATTTTAGAAATAAATCGAAAAATATTTGGGAGATAAATATATAAGATGGCCGGCCACTTAATGCAAATAAGTGAGTTGGAAAATTGCTTAAATGATTTATCGGGCTTAAGTTTGATTAATGGGTCATTAATTGTTTTTGACCTAATTAAGTCCATTCTCCCTGAAATAAAAGGAGCTCTTCTCTCTCTCTTTTGACCAAGCTTTCACACGGCCACACTCTCTCTCTCCCCTCCCATCTTGGCCGACTATTTGCTCTCTCCTAAGGAGAAAAATACTTGGCCAAAATCCCAAAAAAGAATTGAGAGAGCGAACCGTAGAGAGATTTTCCTTTTATTCCTTCTTCTCTTGTTCCCACGAAAGAGCCCACCCTCTTTGTCTCCTAAAAATCCCTTGAGTATTATCATTGACTCAACTTGTGGTTGTTTGAGTGATTTTTCTCTCCCCAGGGCCGGCCACTTTTGGAGCAACGAAGACTCGACGGTTTTGAGGATCTCCCGGACGCGCGTGGCGTAGAGGATCGGCCGACCACCTTGACGCACTCTGGGATTCACTCTCGCAGATCCGAATCTTATGTAAGTATCCCTCGAACGAATTGGATCTGAATAATATGATGTTTTAGAATAATTATATGTATTTGGATTATTCGTTTGCATGCTTAGATAAATTTATTGATATGATTGTAAATTTATTGACATGTTAGGTTAGGTTTAATGATATGGTCATCGAACATGTTTTAAAACGTTTATAATATGTTAAATAGAATTATGAAATTCCGCCACATATTGATGTGTTTCATAATTAAATTAGGTTAATTGTTAACTAAATTCCAACATATATATATATATATATATATATTTATTTAAAAAAATTCTTTAACATACTCGAATACTAACCTTTCTCTTGTTGTTTGATCTTGGAGTCCCTTCTTGGATGAAGATCCTTCTCCTTGTCCGCTGTCTTTCGTCTTTGGATTCTCGAGCAACCACGAAAGTTTCTACCGCTAGAGTTTCTGAGCGTTTGAAGTGTTTAGTGAGTGGGCACTATTAAACAATATGAACCACTAGGGAGGAACATGGTCGGCTAGAAGAGAGAGAGCAAGACAAAAAGCTTGTTTTTCACATCTCTATGTGAGGCTCTATTTATAGGAAAAGAAAATACAAGAAAGGGTAATCACCCTTTCCTATTGTGTATTCATGACACAATATTTGATTTTATCCTCCCGTTCTCTTACAAATAGTCAGCCACCCTTGTGTCTTAAGTGAGGGAAATTTGTTTCCTCACTTAGCATATTTGTTTCCTTCTCAAAGAAATTCATTACCTCTTTTCTTTTGGGAAATTACCAATATGAAATAATACACCAAATAAATGAAGATATTTCTCTCCCTCCCTTGATGTAAAGTGGTCGGCCATATGGATGTCTACGCACACAGCTTTACTTCCTAATTTGTTCATAACTAATTACGAAAAATTCCTCGCATTATTGCCCATACAATAACATGTCACAAAATTTAATTCACTAAGCATGAAAACCAATTTTCAGCCATGTGACTTTAAATTAATTTGTGAGAAAATTCAAAATCTTATTTTGATGTTCTACATCAATTATCCTTAAGGACGAAATTACCCTTTAGACCATTTTCAGAAAATACGTCTAGTTCAACAATTGAACTTATTTTGACTTAGTTTCTAATTTAACAAACTCTACGCTAATGACTTGTGATAGTGACCTCATGGACCCAAATGAACAAAGCTTTAACTAGGACTCTTGGACTCAAAGCTCACAAACTCTTCCAAATCTAGTTTAATGTCAACCGACTCCACTAAAGAGTTGAAACTGAAAATCTCTCGGCTCAAATTAATATATTTTCTACTCAAAAATCTACTTATTTGTGATGAGCGGATCCACTAAATATTATCGAATGATTACCCTTCATGAATATCATCAACTAGATGGGATATATAAAATTACCATTTTATTCTTCTAAGTTTTATTTCCTCAACTCCTTTGTTACTTGTAAATAAGTTTGAAAAAATATATTGACGAGGAGCTAAAAAGTCACATTTTTTCATCCAAATAAAGTCGCTACCTAATTTTGAATACCGCGCGGTTCATTTATTCACAATCCAATTAATAAAGCATGAGGTGATATACATTGCATTTCAGTAATCTTGTACATGAATTCCATATCTATGAGAACTTCACAAAGGTGATTCATGACATCTTCACAACTTAATATCTCACTAATTAGTCTAGTCTAGATCAGTTAATGGATCTAGAATTTTACTTTCTCAAATGAGAATATTAAAGCTATGAAATGACATGTCTCATTCAGGATTTAGGTAAGCACAATGTAATTCATACATAGTGACCTTGAGACAGAAGAGTTTATATAGTTTGTTCTTACATTGTCTCTAAAGGTGCACTAGTCAATTTAGTATCTTTGGAAGATACACTAGAAGAACTATAGAGTTCCTAACTCTCTATGCCTCGTAACCAGACATCATATATTCTTCCAACAATCATACTGTGATCAATAGTCCGTTGATCTTTAGATTGTGAATATTTCATTTTAACCAAACCATGAAGAGTTTGTTCACGCAAATCTACATTTGTCTTTTCATATATTGTTAGGTTTGATTAAGGACTATAAGACTATCAATATCATAAATCTTCAATCAATCGAAAAAGAAATGAATGAACGTTTCAACTTTTATTAATTTAATCAGCATATTACAATAAGGTCTTAAGAAAGATTTATATATTACATCAATATGTAAATAAATAATTTTCTTGTGGGCATCACTGCCAACAAGTTATAGGTATGGATGATTGAAAATAAAAGGTATTGATGTTTGTGTTCGACCACAGAATCTTGTTGTGGTGTGTCGACGCAAGAAAATTGATGTACAATACCATTTTTGCCAAAATACTCACTAGCATTATCTGCCAACAAGTTATAGGTATGGATGATTGAATATTAGTTCTCTAGCATTATCTGACTTAAAACATTGAATTTTATGTGACAATTGGTTTTTGGATAGCAGCACAAAATTTTGGTAATATATCATGCACATTTGACTTTTAATTCAAAAAATACAGCCAGGTATATCTAATGCGATCATCAACAAGAGTTAAAACCTATGATTACATTGAAAAATAGTATGAAACGGTCCTTGAATATCACAGTGTATGAGATCAAGTACATTACTTGGCAGTGTTTGAGATTTTGGAAAGGCTAATCTATTCTGTTTTGCTAAAGGGAAAATGTCACAAGGATCTGTTTTATTAACATTTTGCAGAGGTAAAATATGTTTGAGCATATTGAGTCTAGCATGGGATGTGTGGCCCAATCTGTTGTGCCAGATAATTGTGGAGACATTATTAATTGTTGGAATGACTTTATTGTCCTCACTTAGCACGTAACTCTTCCCAGTCGTCAATCCCCTATGCATATCATGTGTGATAAAACCAAAATCTGTGAATTTTATGACAGTATTAGGTATTGATGTTAGAGCACTTACAAACAGCAAGTTAAATATGAAGCTATGGAAATAAAAAGTATTTTTAAATGTGAGGTGAGAATTGATCTTGACATCACCGAGGTAATTGACAGTGATTGTAGTATGGTTAGTAGTGTGACTGTGGCGTTTGTTATTTTATTGAGAAACAAGAAAGCAGTTCTTTGGTTGCATATGTGACGTCAAGCCCCATAATCTATTATCTAACCAATTGTAGGATTGCTAGTGTTTGTCAAGGGCTCTACTACACAACATTGACTTGCATCGCTCAAGGTGAGGGTTATTTCCGCGTTGTCGCTTAAGTGAATTGATTTCCTTTTGCCACAAGTCTGTTTGAAAATTCGTCGATCAATTGGTGCAGTTGATCCGGGGTGAGAATTTCTGCTGCAGAATTTTCTGCATTGTCTGTCGCTTTCGTCATATTCGCTTGAGTTTTGAACTTGGGGTTGTATCAGGGAGGGTAGACATGAATCTTGTAGCACTTGTCGATGGTGTGACCTGCAATCTTGCAATTTGTGCAATAGGTTCAATCCTTCTTGGTTGGTTTCTTCCCGTCTTTGACTGTCAAGGCCAATGTTCCATTGCTGATAGAATCTGGTTGAGAAGGCTCGGTCCCTTTCACTCTATTTTTCTTTTGTTGATCAATAAGAGAAAACAAATCGTTGATTGGTGGGATCGAATCCATCAACAGAATTTGGCCTCTCGTGGAAGTATATGAATCGTTAAGACCCATACGGAAAATCATGACATAGACATTTTCATCGAAAGCAACCATTTTTTTTATGCTCCACACTTGCAGTCTCCACAGGTACATGGCGGTTTAGAGTTTTGGAATTATTCCTACATTGCTTTGACTCTCGTGTAATGAGTCTCGACTGATCTCTTGTCCTGAGTCAGATTGACAAGATCACGAAGAACATGGTAAATTCTTGGTCCATTTCTTCGTTTAAATCTGTCTCTCAGATCATTCCAAACTTTGTTTGCCAATTCCCAAAATTGGATGGACGAATTAATTTCTTCATTCACTAAATTGATAATCTATCCTACAACGATGTTGTTACTTTGTTCGCAGGCATATACGCAGCCTTCATTCCTTCTTCAGTTTGTCTGGCAATCGTTCCTCGGATGAATCCGAGCTTGTTCTTGATTGATAATGCCATGAGCATGGATCTACTCAAAGATGAATAGTTATTCCCATTCAAGAGCTGAAAAACAAAATTGGCACCAGGGTTATCATTATAATGAATGAAGAATGGGCCCATCGGGTTCTCGAGCTGAGATCTTTTCATCAGATTGTCCACCCGAGGTATTGAAGTTGTGTTTCTGCTTGGGGCTGAGGATTTTGACGCTTTGCTTGCGATCTTGAAATCGTAGATCCAGAAGACACTTCATCTGCTTGTCTCGTCACCACATTGTCTAAGTCCATGGAGATTAGGGCTTTCGATCACTGACTAGGATCAAATCAATGATGAAGATGATGATCCAAATTGCTTTTATTCGAATCAAATTTGATTTGCGAATTGTTTTGCTATGTTAACATGTTACAATCGTAGAATATGGAATAATTGTGTTTTGAGAGAATTGAGCTCAAGAATCTTGAAAACTCATATTGAACTTTTATTTCTCTGTATCAAATTACAAACTATACATATTACTTGTATACCAAGTTACTTATCTCTCACGTAAGACTAAAAATTATTTAGTGAAAAATAAAATAAAACGACATGTAGTACAACTAACACACCATGGTCGTTTATTTAATAATCTCCGCCGATTTTTGTTGCACCCCACTGGCAAATATATTATAACTCAGCCAAACACAGTAATGTGTAAACTAACTCACCGATCTCATCGACTTTTAAAAACACTACAAGAAACGTATTGAAGGTTAGATCAGTACTAACCAAGGTATCAAGCTTATTTTATCTACAGAGATAGATATACATATACATATCGAATCAACCTCGATGAACACATATTTCTTTCACTCATCATATATATCATTATTAGACAAAGTAGTGATCAGCCAAACAAGAATTCTTTTTATATTAAACAAAAAAAGGTCTTCAATATTCTCTTTCTTTTTGCATGGCCTTTATGCAAATTAATATTTCACTGCGTTTCTTTTTTGTACGTATTGTACAAAAAGATGAATTTCGTCATACCTTATTCTCTCTGTTGTTACTTGAATTGGCTTATTTTTATTAGGCAAGTCTCATTCAGCCTCGTCATGATTTGTTGCATATCTTCCGCATGATCTTCTGCTTTAACATTCGGCGATATTTCAGGATCTGATTTTATTCAGCGTATATTTCATTTATCATGGCGGATAAAGGTCCTTCCTATTTTATGCTCGCGTAGTTAATGAGTACGGATACTCGAGCATTGACCTTTCTTCTTTAGGCGATCATAAAAGCAGCGGTAGCCACCATTGATTTCCTTGAGGCTTTTCTCTGAATCTGTAGGGTTTCTAGACGTGAAAGTTGGCGGATTGGAAAGCTACGAGTTCAGAGAATTGCTGTGTAAAATCTTTTCACACACTGTGAAAGATTTGTGTTGTTGGTGTTTTGTTATTCTGTGTGAGTTCGTATAATACTCTACAAGTTCATTGTGACAAAAGAACACGTGTGAGTGTGTCTTGTGGATCTGTGAGTTGGTCACTAATTCAGGGGGAGGACTGAATTAGATTCTTCACTTCTTAGTTTGTAATTTGGCTTTGAGATTGTTGTTGGTTCATATAAGTCCATCTGTACTAAAAACTATTATATAGTGAAATCATTTCCACCGGGTTGTCACACCCCCCAGATGTAGGAGAAGTTGCTCCGAACTGGGTTATCAATCGTGTGTGTTCTATTTACTTTACACTGTTCTTATTTCATCTATATCTTGCTCGTTGATTGTTACACACATTGTCACAACTTCTGTGTGTGACAATTGGTTGAGCGACTAACAGAATTTCAATTGGTATCAGAGCAGGCACCTTATTCAAGGTGGTTTCCTGTAGTGTTTCAATTCTGTGTAGATGGAGAACTTCAGAGAAGGTGGTTCTGTCAATCGACCACCAAACCTGGATGGATCGAATTATGGATACTGGAAAGCTAGGATGTGTGCTTTCTTGAAGGCATTGGATAGCAGGACGTGGAAAGCTATTCTTAATGGATGGGAACCGCCTGTCATCATTGATGAGGAAACAGGTGTGAGTACACCAAAACCAGAAAGAGAATAGACTGCTGCTGAAGATGAAGAAGCCCTCGGAAACTCGAGAGCTCTTAATGCAATATATAATGCTGTTGACAAGAACATCTTCAGAATCATCAACACTTGTATTAGTGCTAAAGAGGCTTGGGAAATTCTTGAGATTGCTCATGAAGGAACTGCTAAAGTTCGCAGCTCAAAACTTCAGATGCTGACCACTCAATTTGAAGCTCTCACTATGAATGAAGATGAGACTATTGCTGAATTCAATATTAGAATACGTGATATTTCTAACGAATCCTTCTCTCTTGGTGTTCCTATGACAGATGAAAAACTTGTTCGCAAAATTCTCAGATCTCTTCCTCAAAGATTTCAAATGAAAGTTACTGCCATTGAAGAAGTTCAAGATTTGTCTGCTATGAAGCTTGATGAACTTATTGGGTCTCTCATGACATATGAACTCTCTATTCCTCGTGCTGAGAAAAGGAACAAAAGTCTTGCTCTGAAGAGTTCTGTAAAGCAATCCACGGATCAGGTATCATCCGAATCTGAAGAGGATATTTATGACACTATTGCTCTCCTGTCTAAAAATTATAACAGGGTCATGAAGAAGTTCGCTAGACTTCCTCCCAGAAATGTCAACACTGAAAGTCGTGACAATCAGACTAAGCTTCAGTCCTTCAAAGGAAATTCCTCCCAAAGAAATAGCAGAAATGGAGACAAAGTGTCTGGGTATAAATCCAAAGGAGTTCAATGCCATGAGTGTGAAGGATATGGTCATATTCAAAAAGACTGCGCCAACTTTATTCGTAAGCAAAAGAAAGGTTATAATGCCACTCTCTCTGATGAAGAAGATGAAAGTGATTCTGAGAGTGGGAATAATTTTCTCGCTTTCACATCCATTATTGAGAATCTGGAGGAAAACGAAGCTGATCACACTGTAAGCTCTAATAATTCTTCTATTCATAATGTGGATATGAATGATGATTTAGATAAGCTTAACAATATGATCTTTACTCTCACAACTGATAAGACGAGACTTCTTGAAACTATTGTTGAACTAAAAATTGAGGTTGGTCGTCTAAATAATGAACTTATCAAAATGACAAGATCTGTTAGAATGTTGAATTCAGGAACAGATGATCTGGACAAAATTTTGACTTCTGGAAAAACTGGCAAAAGCATGACGGGAATTGGATACTCGCATGGAGCCTCTACATCTCATACCAGATTTGTTCCTCAGAAAAAGAAGGACATAAATGACAGAAATGTGTCTCAACGAAATACTGTTGTCAATAGATTAGCCTGGATTTGTCATTACTGTGGAAGAAAAGGTCACATACGACCTTATTGTTTTAAATTGTTAAAACAATAGGGACTATCATGCTAAAATTAAGTCTGAGACCCACAGAAAGATAAACAGAAGCAATCATTTTGTATGGAAAATCAAAAAGGATCATTATGCAAATATTGCCTATACTTCATTACGTGCCTCTACCTATGATGACTGGTATTTTGACAGTGGATGCTCTAGACACATGAAAGGTGTTAAAGACTATCTCACTGATGTGAAGCCATATTCAAACTGTTTTGTTACCTTTGGAGATGGAGTTAAGGCTAAAATTATTGGCAAAGGTACAATGAAGTTTAAAGGATTGGTGTGCTTAAAGGAAGCTCTTTTGGTAGAAGGTCTCACTGCTAATCTTATAAGTATCAGTCAACTTTGTGATTCTGACCTAACTGTGAACTTTACCCGTGATGAGTGTATTGTTAAGACTTTTCAGGATGACATTCTTATGAAAGGGAAAAGATCTTCAGATAACTGCTACATGTGGTCCTCTGACAAAAGTCTCAAAGTTGAATCATGCATGATCTCTAAAGCTGATGAGGCTAAATTATGGCATCAACGTCTTGGTCATCTGAACTACAGAAGTCTTCGTAAGATTATCATTGAAAAGGCTGTGACTGGGGTTCCGGATATTAAAGTTATTGAGGGACAGATATGTGGTGAATGTCAAATCGGAAAACAGGTTAAAAGCTCCCATAAGCCTGTGAAAATATATACTACCACTCGTGTTCTGGAACTTTTACACATGGATCTGATGGGTCCTATGCAAACTGAAAGTCTGGGTGGAAAAAGATATGTCTTTGTCTGTGTTGACGATTTTTCTCCATTTACCTGGGTTTATTTCCTAAAAGATAAATCTGAAACATTTGATGTCTTTGAAGAATTGTGCAGACTCCTACAGAGACAGAAAGAAGATTCTACAGGGAAGATTGTCAGAATCAGGAGTGATCATGGTAGGGAATTTGAAAATTCTCGATTCTCTAATTTCTGTAGTGAGGAAGGTATTGCACATGAGTTTTCTGCTCCCATCACTCCACAACAAAATGGCATTGTGGAAAGGAAAAATAGAACCCTTCAAGAAATGGCGAGAGTTATGCTTTTAGCAAAGAATATTCCTACACGGTTCTGGGCTGAAGCTTTAAACACTGCTTGTCACATTCATAACAGGGTGTCCATAAGACCTGGAACTACCACCACTCAATATGAAATCTGGAGGGGACGAAAACCCAATGTGAAATATTTTCACATTTTCGGGTCTACATGTTATATTTTGGCTGACAGAGAAACCAGAAGAAAATTTGATGCCAAAAGTGATGAGGGAATTTTTGTAGGCTATTCAAGAAACAGTGCTGCTTACCGTGTCTACAATCTGAGATCAAAAACAATAATGGAGTCTGTCAATGTTGTGGTCAAGGATACAACAGATATTTATATGCCTGATTCTGAAGGAGATTTTGGCTATACGAAAGTCAATGTCAGACAGAATGTTACGCCATCTGACTCTGACATTGTTAGGCAAAATACTACTTCGACTGATTCTGATATTGTTAGGCAGGATGTTACGTCATCTGCCTCTGATATTGCTTGTCAAGAACCATCTAGCAGTAATACTACGCATGAAAGCACAGCTGCTGAGAGTAACAATCAAAACGATGCTTCTTACGAGCCTACTGAAACAGATTCGTCTATTGATATTAGCCATGAGTTAGTTCCTTCTACAAGAATTCAGAAGAATCATCCGATTGACAGCATTATTGGTGATGTGAATGATAGCATGCAGACAAGAAGAAAGGATCCTGTGAATTACAGAGAGATGATTGGAAATATATGTTTTGTCTCTAAGATTGAGCCAAGGAACATAAATGAAGCTGTTCACGACGAATTCTGGATGAATGCCATGCAAGAAGAACTTGTTCAATTTGAGAGAAATTCTGTTTGGGATTTAGTTCCTAAACCTGAGCAGGTTAATATCATTGGAACTAAATGGATATTCAAAAACAAATTAGATGAATATGGTAACATTACCAGAAATAAAGCCAGACTTGTTGCTCAAGGTTACACTCAGGTGGAAGGTGTTGATTTTGATGAAACCTTCGCACCTGTTGCCAGATTAGAAGCCATACGTCTCCTTCTTGGTATTTCGTGTCATTTTCGATTTAAATTATTTCAGATGGATGTCAAGAGTGCTTTCTTAAATGGCTATCTTAACGAGGAAGTTTATGTGGCTCAACCCAAGGGATTTACAGATCCACATAATCCAGATCATGTGTATAAACTCCGAAAAGCTCTCTATGGTCTGAAACAAGCTCCACGTGCTTGGTATGAAAGACTGACTGAATTTCTTATCCTAAAAGGCTATTTGCGAGGTGGCGTTGATAAAACTCTATTTGTTAAGAAGGAAGACGGTAAACTCATGATAGCACAAATATATGTTGATGACATTGTGTTTGGAGGAATGTCACATAAGATGGTACAACAATTTGTGATTCAGATGAAAAATGAGTTTGAAATGAGTATGGTTGGAGAACTCAGTTTATTTCTTGGATTTCAGATCAAGCAAATGACAGATGGAATCTTTATCTCTCAAAGTAAGTACGCCAATGCTATTGTAAAGAAATTTGGACTTGAGAAATCTTCTCACAAGCGTACTCCTGCTGCAACTCACATCAAACTTACAAAAGATGATACTGGAGTTCCTGTTGATCAGAGTCTTTATAGAAGCATGATTGGAAGTCTACTTTATCTTACTGCTAGTCGTCCTGATATAACATATTCCGTAGGTGTTTGCGCCCGCTGTCAAGCTAATCCTAAGGCAAGCCATCTAAGCCAAGTAAAACGCATCATTCGCTATGTGTCAGGAACATCTAATTTGGGTCTTCACTACTCCTTCGATACTACTTCAACTCTGGTGGGATATTGTGATGCTGATTGGGCAGGAAGTGCCACTGATCGTAAAAGCACTTCTGGTGGATGCTTCTTCCTCGGAAATAACATCATTTCTTGGTTCAGCAAGAAACAAAACTGCGTCTCTCTTTCGACGGCTGAAGCTGAATATATTGCTGCAGGAAGTGGTTGTACTCAACTGTTATGGATGAAGCAAATGCTTGCTGAGTATGGTGTGTCACAGGATGTCATGACATTATTCTGTGACAACCAGAGTGCTATCAATATTTCCAAGAATCCTGTTCAACATAGCAGAACTAAACATATCGATATAAGACATCATTTTATCAGGGAGCTTGTTGAAGATAAAAAGATTCGTCTTGAGTACATTCAAACGCAGAAACAGCTTGCAGATATATTCACAAAGGCTTTGGATGTGAATACTTTTGAGAATCTTCGTGCCTCCATCGGTTTATGCATTGTGGAACAATAGCAATCACTGATTTGTTGGGCTTTTCCTGTTATGGCCCAAAATATGCCTCAGTCTACACCGAATATTAAAAACGACAATAGTGTGTGTCGTTTCCTTCATCCCCACTATGAGACGGTTCACGTTTTTTTCCAAGCTGTGAGTTATTCGTTTCCCATAGCATCTTGATCGACAGTTTCAACTGCCACATTTTGAATTTCTCTCTCAACTGCCTTTCCGTTTTCATCTTCATCACTATCATGGTTGGAACTCGGAGTGGTATACACACTTCCTTCCCTCGTAAACCGGCAAAGATGAAGAAGAAAAATGTTCCTCGTAAGGTTGTCACTTCGCTTGTTCAAGACAAAGTGTCAGTGGAGTTGGGATCGCCCTCTGCAGATCGTGCCGATGGTCAGGCCGGAGGTACATCTGTAAGAGGTCATGATTCCACTATCTCTCAGTCTTCGAAGCGCCCCTTCACGATACAAGACCTCACGGGGTATTACTCAAGCAGTTCTGAGGATCGTCAAGCACCCGATACGGAGGATCATGATCAATCTCCTCCCCACTCTGTTTCAGGTATCTCTGCCTCTCGTAAAGAAAAAGATCAGACTTGCATGCCTATAAATATGAAACCTCCTCCTGAGGAATTAGCAAGGATTAATATTCTTTTGGGCTTGAGTGAGGATAGTCGAAAAGCCCCAAATGTCGACCAGGTTTGTTCTGACACCTTCGTGTCAGTTTCTGTGGAGAACTCTGATGATCACAGCCCTAATCGAGAAGATGCTCCTGACGATGATGACATCACTATTAGTGCCCTACGACAGTTGAAGAAAAAGACAAAACTGTCTACCCCGGCTGAGGATGTGCATTCCTCTCCAAATGAGCCTACTCCTGCTAATGCTCCTCAAGATCCTCCTGTGCATAAAGTGGTTCTTAACAGGAAGAAGTCTGTTGCCTTCAAGGCTAAGAAGAAGAAGATATCGACTCTTCATTCCTCGAAGACTCCTCATCCTCAGGATGTTCCCTTTGAAGTTGATGAGCCTACTGAAGCTCCTCCTTCTCCCGTGAGAGTGAACCCGAAGTACAAAGACGGTCGGAAGCTTCCTACCAACATTCCGTCTGCTCCTCTCGACAATGTCTATTTTCGGACTGAAGCTCAGGTAGCAAAATGGAAATTTGTTTATGCCAGAACAATTTATCCTGAGAGGGAACTGTCTGTGGATGCAACCAAATTCTCCGTCATTCTTGATCTCCTTCAAGAATCAGGTCTTCTATCCACTGTAAGTAATCTGGGCCCTTACTATCCGAAAATGATAAAGGAGTTTGTCATAAGTCTCTCCCCTGACATGAACATCCCTAGTAGCCCTGAGTATGGTAAAGTGAATCTTCGTGGCCATATATTTGAGTTCACTCCTGCCCTGATTAACACCACTTTGTGTCGGTCTACATCAACACACTCGGATCCTCTGCCGAATCTTGACATTATCGTTAAGGTTATTACTGGCAATGAGACTGCAAAGTGGCCGATTAAGGGAGGGTTACCTGCATCGGAACTTACTGCTAAATATTCCATCCTTGACCATTTCATGAATTGAAAGCGCAATCCGAAAAAAAAATTATAAATGATTGTCACGTAAGTGGTCTAACTATTTACAACATATTTACAAAATATTGAATATTTTCAAATCTCTTATGCTTATTGTTAGCTATAGACTCAATTATTTGTTTAATAAAGATTCAAAAGGCTCGAACTACCTGCCTTCGAAAATTAAAATAGCAGCCCTTGGTTAACTACTCGGTTTTCATAGTGTGGATGCAAATGAGATTAAGCGTGCCTTTGGAAGTGTCATCCACAATCAAACGAGATGGGTTTTGAAAGCCTGCTCTATCCCTTTTGACCGATCTCTTAATTTTATGGTGTCGAAAAGTATGCCTATTTGAAAATGTCTATTCAAATTAATGACAAAATTGTGATTTAATCTCATTCGTGTGAAGAAGACTCCGTCCAACGAAATGAGTCTAGACATTTCAGAGATTATCCTAAAAACAGTCATTAATTTAGTGACTTTCAAAATTTGCTTCCATCCTATATATGTAGTGGCGTCGTTAATAATTTAGCAAAATTTGTTATTAATTTGAATAAAATTTAGCATTGAAACATTGTATTTCCTTTTACGATAGATTGAGGAGGATATTTTAGTCAAATTTAATTGAATCATTAGGAGGATATTAAAAAAAAATTATATTAAGTACCCTGAAGAAATATACTGTACTTGGTTGGAAAAATATGACCAAATATGTACATGGCTTCAATACTATTTTAAGTGTGGGTATCAAGTGATTTGAAATTTTGATATCATCCTGGGGTCGGAAATTTTAATGAGACTAAAAAGAACAACAAACGAACCTTTTACTTCATTATTTGGACAACAAATCATAACAATATTTATTATTATTCTTATCATGGATATAAAAAACGAGATAAAAAAATATCTGAACAAAAGCGTCCATGCAAACTGAAAATTCACACACACACACTGATGGATGACACGATAAAATATAATAAACAAACAAACGAAGTAAATATATATATTACGTGGCTTTGAAAGACTTATCAGTCTTCATCGTGGTTGTGCAATAATTCTTTGCATGGAAATTGAGGAACAGAGCTAAAAGTGATACTCCAAAAGCGGCGTTGAACGCCGACCCCAAAAACCCGGAGCAACCGCCGGAGAAAGATGAAAAGTGCAGATACGCCGTCCGAAACCACATCGACAACCCCAGCACGAACTGAAAGATCTGAACGTTCGTAACGATCCTCTTCCACCTCGGCTTCGATCCGACGGCGGAGAGGAAGTAGTACCCGTACATCGCCACGTGGACGGTGGAGTTCACGAAGATCGCCGCCGTGGCGAGCGACTGAGAGGTGTCGAGCCAGACCCGGCCCATCACGACCGCCGTGGCGTGGTGGAACACGTGTAGGAACGAGAGGCGGCGGCACCGCCGGTGGGGGTCGCCGGAGAGGATGATGAGAGCGGTGTCGCCGAACTCGAGGAGCTTGGAGAGGTACGCCACGTGGGCCCAGAAAAACACCGGCCCTCTCGCCGGAGTTCTCGGCCTGAGGCAGAAGATCGCGTCGTGCGGCGACGGGGCGGCGGCGATGGATGCGGAAGCTCCGGCGGCCATGAAGAGAGAGAGGAGGAAGAGGAAGAGGCTGTGCACCGCGGAGATTGGGCGGAGGATGGCCGGAGGGACCGGCGGAGGAGTGAGGTGGCGGTTGCGGGAGAGGAGGAGCGTGAGGGTCACGTAGGCGAGGATCGACGTGGCGGTGAATTGAGTGGAGGAGCCGAGCGTGTGAGGTGGGTCCCACTCGAAGCTGAGAATGGCCGGATGGTCGACGAGGTATCGCCGGAGAGTCTCCGCCGCCGCCGTGAAGAAGGCCATGACGGGAATTCAACCCTGCACTCACGTATCAAATCTTATTATTATTGCTTAACAAATTTATATTAACTAGATAAGTCACCTAAACTAATAGGTTTTAGTAGTTTTTTCTACTTGGCTTTCGCGTGAATAGTGATATGTAACAAGAAGAGAAGAAGAGGTAATTTAAATCTTCTCACCCAACTACATAATTTATAGGGAGTGGGAGGGCCCGTCACGTCTTCTAATTTCCTCTATTAGCATAGCAAGTATATATTGTAGTCACTATCATTAATTTATTTCATAAATTATATTAATTTTTCTTTTTTTTTCTCTATAGTGCATTATTCTTATTACTTGTTTTTCTGAATCCCTAATTTTTAGAGTATTAAAGTCATATTTTCCAAATATGGTTTTAATGATTGATTGAAGAAAGTTGACCAACCCCAATTTTGGCAAATTGAACTCTTCGGTGAATTCGCTGAGGTTACGACCAGTGGCGGAGCTAGGATTTTATTTGAGGGGGGCATAATTGACATATTAATTTTTACTCGTTTATATGTGAATGTATATATGGGCCTGATATAATGAGGTTGGGGTTATATCTTTTATAAACTCCAGCCATAAATAATCATATATAACAAATTGTAAGTATAATTTACACACATAACATATTTAAGTTATGTAAAAGAATTTTATTTTAAAAAAATCAGGGGGGCAAATGCCCCTCCTGGACCTTACATACATCCGCCATTGGTTAGTAGGGTAACAATCCTAATGTTTTTTTTTGTCGAGTTGAGCTACATTTTTCGTCCGTATACAATCAATATTTCCGTTTTTTTATAATTTGTTCTCGGCTATAGGTTTCTCTTTGTTTTTCTGAATTTCGATTTTGGAGTGTTTGAATTGATTTTTTCCATATGAAAGACCATACAAAAGATTATCATCAGGTGATTAGTATTGAAATTGGATGACAAAAGTTACTTATATTAGAGTTAATCTCTAAAGAAATTGTGTTAAAAGTCTATGTAAATCTAGAGCATCTCCAATGTTAGCATTTTAAGTTATTTTGCTGTTGATATGTCAATTACATGTCATTTTTTATTTGATATTTTATTATTTTTAAAATTAATCATTATGGCATTGGTGTCACCGGTGTTAACTTCAACTTTTGATTAAAAAAATTAATAAAATAATAAACACACCATATGTGTGTGTGGTGTGGGACACACTTTAATGATATTTTAGTGTTTTCACCATTAAAATATATTTCATGCAAAATGTCAAATTGTTAATATAAAAAATAAAAAATTGTATTTTTGATGACGTGGAAAGCAACTTTAAATAACAGTACTGTAGATGCTCTTATGATGGATTTGTGGCTTAAGCATCAGATGATAAGATCGCTAAATTTTCAACTTCGGTTGATAGTTGGAGTATGATAAAGCGAAGATTATGACAAGGATTAACGAATTTGTTACTCAGTTCTATATTTCCACTTAACAGTTATTGGATCAGTTACCATTAACTAAATAAATTAAGTTTAGGGCAATGGTAATTTACATCTCTTGTCATGAAGAGCAACGAAGCGTGTTGATATTTTTGTTAAGTCTCGTAATTATTTTTTTGTCAGTCAATTGACCAAACGTAATTTATTAGTAACATCATGATATGTGATCTCTGACGAATGACGGTGATTGAGACATGTCGTCAGCGAATACGACTTTATGTATTGGATGAATTAGAAGTATCGGTTGTGGCTACTTTGAGTATATTTATCTTCTTTTTTTGTTTTTCATTTGTCATATGACTTTTATTTGCAGAATTTTCATTTGGGTAATGTTACTTTCACCATGTTGTTTACGATTTTTGATTTAAACGAAAACTTTAGATTATTTAAACTTTCATGATATTCCTAATATAAGCTTGCAAAAAAATTACTGTATGAAAGTGTTTTGTCATCGCTTTCTTTTGATCTTTTGTATTTTGATGTGTGGGATCCATGTTTAATTAGAGTGATTTTAAGTAGTACGTATTATTTATCGATGATTTCATTACACTAGAAGAAAAAATGCCTTTAGAAGCGGCAAAAGTCGCTTCTAATTCGGCTTTAGAAGCGACATTAGAAGCGACAAAGTCGCTTCTAATGTTTCACTTCTAAAGCCGAGTCGCTTCTAAAGTCGCTTCTAATATTTTAAAACGACGAAATTAGAAGCGACTAGTCACTTCCACAGTCGCTTCTAAAGGCTCTTATAATCGATCAAAAAAGCGTGCGAAGAGATGACGGAGCTCGGCGGAGGAGGACGGGCGGAGCTCGGAGGAGGAGGAGGGCAGAGGCTGAGCTCGGAGGAGGAGGAGGGCAGAGGCAGAGGAGGACGGGCGGAGCGGGAGGAGGAGGACGACAGGGAGGCGGAGGAGGGGCGTAGCAAGGGAGGGGAGTCGGAGAAGGGCGGAGGAGGGGATGAGAAGGGGGAGGGGAGGACAGCGGAGGAGGGAAGGCGGCGGCCGGGGTTAGGGCGGAAGGCTGGTCGGAGTTGGGGAGAGAAGGGAGAGAGGAGAGTGAAAGAAAATGGGGAGGGAAGGGAGGGTCGGGCGATTTAAAGCCCTAGGAACATTAGAAGCGATTAGTCGCTTCTAATGTCCTTCACAAACAAAACGGCATCGTTTTGATAAGTGGGAACATTAGAAGCAACTTTAGAAGCAACTAGTTGCTTCTAATGTCCCGTATGTGAAATTTTGGTGGGGAAATTGTGGAGCCAAATATTTGGGGTATTAGAAGCGACATTAGAAGCGACTAGTCGCTTCTAATACCCTGAAATAAATACTTAGTGAAATTTTGGCGGAAGAATTTTTAAGGCAAATATTTGGGGCATTAGAAGCTACATCAAAAGCGACTAGTCGCTTCTAATGCCCAAGTATACTTAAATATTTGGCGCGGAGGTTGGGAGCCAATATTTTTGGCATTTAGAAGCGACAAGTCGCTTCTAATATGTCGACTCAGACAATTAGAAGCGATTAGTCGCTTCTAATGCTCAAAATATTAATATTTCGGGAAAAAGTAGTGTATATATACATGTAAATATAAGTTTGTGGTCATATTAATTATTTGAATGGTAATTCCAGTTTATTATTTTGTGCCACTGCCGTTTTGAGGAAAGGTGAAGTTGATTTTAAGAGGGAAATGTAGTTTTAGACTTTAGTGTTGTTTGGTTACGTAACATATCGAATACGCTATTTCAGGAAATAAGAAGACGTGACGGGCCAATCCATCCTCTATTTTGTAATTAAGTTGCCACGTGGCATTAAACATGAAGTTGGATCCTGTGTTCCCATGTTGATGTTATTACGCATCTATGTTTCTGTCTATTCTGAATCGTGATATATTATATATATATATGGCGGTCCATACACATCTATAGTTTCCATTGATATAAACACATTGCTATAGTTAGGTTCTTCAGTACATTTCAGCCACTCTTAAGATAATGGCTTCCTCTCAAGTGTTAGGCAGTTCAACTTCAACCGCACCAGGTACGTAAAGTTTTATAATTTATTATGTAGAAATTCATTATTATTATTATTATTATTATTATTATTATTATTATTATTATTATTATTATTATTATTATTATTATTATTATTATTATTTATATCATTATTTTGTTTACACATCTATCCTTTGTTATTCATTTGTCAAACAGCTAATGCACAAATACCGTTCAAGGACTGTCTGAAATGGCATAATCATCATTATTGTTATTTTAAGTATCGATAATTTAATATAAATTTGATATCATCTTTTTTGGAGACGAGGTTGTACTGAAAAAACATGCTGCGTTCTTTGACCGAAACGGCGATGGTCTTATTTATCCATGGGAGACTTATCAGGGTTATATATTTACTTTCTCCTTTTAGATTGCACAATTGTACAAATTAAGCAATTCGTTAGTACCTATTAGACAGTTAAATAGGATTTAAAAAAACTGTAAAAACTCTTATCCGGCGAAAAATGAAAAAAAAAATCAATTTTGTTTTTGTGAAAATAAAGATATTGATACTTAAAATCCCAATTGATTATCAATTGACAATTCCGCAGCTAGAATTTTGAAATCATAAACTATCAAGGCATTTTAATGATAACTAACACAAATTAATTAGGGATCGAGAAAAAAATCTTAAATGATTTAAAATAAGGAAAATTAACATGAAATTGATGATGATTCAAAATCTTAAAATATTAAACAGTAAAAAACACGAGGTTTAGTGACGTAGTGAGCCCAATCACGTGATTTGTTTTAAAATCAAATTGTCGTCGATGATATTTGCCCAATCTTCAAAAACTATATCCTAGTGTGATTTAAATAATAAATTGATTATTTTTTATGTCAATAATTCTATTTTACTAATTAATATAAATAAGAGTATAAAAACTTGTCACGTCAGCGTAATGGTTGTTTAAAAGGAAAAATTGTTATATATAGCTAATGAAAACCTTGAATTTTAATAACTGGTTTGGTATAAATTATGAGTAGTTTAGTCATTTTATTACGATTGATTCAGGATAATTATTATAAACCAATTTATTTGAAACGTTTGCTATTTTGTAATTATAATATTTTAAAGTGTTATTATACTAATTATCTCTTAAAAAGTAGTAGCTAAACAAAAATTTAAAAGAAACAATAGCTAAAAACGAAGTTCATACGTTTTAATTTTCAAGTGGCTTAATTGGTTATTATTTTTTATTTCTAAATTTGTAATATGGAAAATAGGGAGCGGAGTTCTCATATCTCTTGCCGCTGGTATTTTTGTGAATATGGCCTTGAGTGGCAAAACCCGACCCGTATGTTCAACTCATTTATTTCATTTCTCTTATTAATTATTAATTATTGTAATAGGGTAAACGTGACTATGTGAATGTGTCATTTGACTCTTGAATGTAGGCTAGTTTAGTGTAAAACTATAAATTTCAGTCACTTCATTGCAACAGAAAGATCAACAAAAACAAAAACAGTTTAACGGTATTTTGAAAAATTCACGTTCATAGCACTTATGTAAAAACCCGCTGTTTATAGTTTCTATACACGTTCTAAACAAATAATTAAGGCTTTTAAGCATTTGAATTTTTATGAATTATGATAAGTCTCATTCTCATGTTTTATCCCTTTAATAAAATAGTTGATGGTAGTTAAAGATAGTCTAGTGATAATATTACATTACTTTCAATCAGAAGATCGTGGGTTCGAATTTCATTTGCGATAAAATTGTTTCAAAAAATTGACTCTTTAGCTTTATAAAACGTTTTCATTTTGGATATATTCAAATTGTTTTCAAAAAAAAATTATTGCTTATTTGTGATAATTAACACCGTCTAATAGAGATGGCGAGTTTCATCTGACTTTTATAAACTTCCCATGCATACATTTTTTTGCTCAATATTTCTCTTACACGCGACTACTTTTCACTATAATGTTAAACGAAAAAAGATAATTTATTTGAATATTTGCTCATATCTAAATTAGAATTCCCAGTATGTACATCTGTCAAAATTGTGTTTATATTTGTACTAAGTAGCGTACATACTTTTATAACAAAAACCGCTTGATGGACTATTTTATCACACAATAAAGTGACGTGACATGCATGTGAGATATATTTTTTAGATTTTTGTTTTGAATTGACAGAAGGTATAGAAGGATCTAGGGTTTCTCAAGTTTTCAAAGCGCAATCATAATTTTCAATGGATTGAAACTCCAAAAATTTATGGTTCATATTAGGTTAAAGACAAAGGGAAAATTAATTGAAAATGTTAAAAAATGGACAGGGAAAATTTCCAAATCTACTATTTCCGATTGAGATTGCAAACATACATCGAGCCAAACATGGAAGCGACACCAACGTCTACGATAATGAAGGAAGGTACATCATTATACATCATTTAAATTTCAACAAATTATTTTTTAAAAGTATTATAAATTACTTATGTGTCCCTAATTTTGAGTGATTGTGTTATCTTTTCCCTTTTAAGATTAAACAATACTCACTAGAGAATATGTCTTAATTCTTCAATGCACACTTTGTTGAGTTAAGAAATACCTTGGTTCTATTTCAAACACGTGTTAGATATATAATATATATTACACACACATGTATATATATATATATATAAGATTTTCATGTAAGCTATAAAGATAATAATAATAAATAATAATATTTCGACTAAACCATCATAAACTGATTCGATTATTATGATTTTGTTTAGTGTGATTTGATTGTTTTTCAAATTATATTTCTTTTGGTTAAAAAAAACAGGTTAATTGTGACGGTTCGAGCTGAAAATAAATGTAAAAATTTCACAGATTTAGCCAGAATCTGATCACACTCCTGACCTCAATATTTACAGTATGGTAATATATACATGTATGTTAAATACATATATCTTTCAGAGACTTCAAATTAGATCTTGAAATTCAAGATTTATCAACTATACAACCACAAAATAGACAATTGAAATTTTAGGCTGACTCACTTGAATTACATTTCAAGATTACTGAAGAAAAAAAATATGACATAAAAGTTACAAGAAAATTAATCAAAGTTAAAAATATATAACTAAAATTTCAGATGCTTTAATTTTAATAGTAAGCAAGGTTCATAAGCATGTATGAGACATAGATGTGTTAGTGTCTAAGTTCTTAAAATGGTGGACATTAATATATAACTACATAATAAATTAACTCCATTTATATCCAAACATAAAAAGATCTAAGTTGGTGTTCTTTATAAGCCATATATACTTTTTTATTATTTGAAATTCAGGGTAAATTCAAGGTGCAGATAAATACCTCCTAATGTTATAGCTTAGGAACTATTAATACTATTATAAATTATGCAAATCCTTAACGAGCATATTCCTCAAAATAGTGGCTAACATAGCTTATATGTATAGGGTTAATGGGGTTAATGAGGTGTATAACCTTTTAAACATATAAATTTTTTGAAATGGCTGACGTTTGAAAAAAAATTGATAAATGACGGGGTTAATGTTTAACAAAAAATGTTGGCTATTAACAGTGTGTCACGTATATACTAAGGCCACGTATATACTAAGGCCATGTAAAACAGTGTGTCACGTATATACTAAGACCATTAACTAAATTTAACATAAACGTTGTACATTTCACAATTTTAAGTTCTTTTCTACCGTTTTCTTGCACCACAAGCAACCAACGTTTTGAACATTAAAACTAAAACTCAAAGATTTATTCTGGTTTGACAACGTGCCTACATCAAGCTTCGACTTCCTTTAGATCATTTTCACTATGAGAACTCAAAGGTTCAATTGTTTTACAATGATCAAGATAGCTAATTAAATCTAATCTCTTTATAATTAGTATTTTCCCAAACTTTCTCTCATTCTCTCTCTCTCAGAGTGTTTATCGGATTCCTAAGATGTATGTAATTAAATCTTTAAAATTGTTAATATATTTAAAACCAATACATATATACATATATATATATATATATATATATAACAAAAATTTAGCACTTTACCCATTTTTAGGTTTACAAATTTCAATATATCCAACGTTACCTTAATTTTGTGTAATTACTGTTAAGGTAGGATTTCGCCAAAAATCCCACGTTAACACCTCGCGTGTCGTGTAGGCATTCAGACGACAGAAACGAGGAAACAAAGAGACCCTCTCTTGATTTCTGGTCAACTAAGAGGAGGCGACTCATCTTTATCCCGTCGCGAGCGGGGACGAGAAAACCCTTGCGAGGAGAGTTCTCCGCGAGGAGGCTCATCGCATGGAAGGTTTATCGCGAGGAGACTATGCTCCGAGGAGATCGCGTCCCGAGAGGAAGCTCGTCGCTAGGAGTCTGCGTAGCAGCAGTAGCGTGCGATTAAGGACTAGCGTCAGCGGGTCAGCTGAGAAAGGAGAGACAATCACGGGATTAGTTAGGAAATCCCGGAAAGGATTTCGGAAGCGGTCAGAAGAGGGTTGGGCCGAAAGAGGAAACCCTAGCAAAAGGAGAAACCCCGTCTCCTGGCAGCAAAAAGAGGCACGATAAATACTAATGTAATAACCTCATGAAAGGGGTTCACAAAAATCATCAGCCGTCACAATATACTAAGTTCATACGTTTGCTCTGTATTTCCTCAAGCTTCCAAGCTAATCAACGGAAGAGACCGAGTCCTCACAAATATAAACTCAAGGATATTAATATACAAATATCTCCATTATTCAGTTTAATCGTTATCGTTAATCCTTGTGACTGTTTAGAGTCCGGTGCAAAATCAAAAGAGGCGAGAGTGCCCAAAATCAAAAGAAGCGAGAGTGCCCAAAATCAAAAGAGGCGAGAGTGCCCAAAACAAAAGAGGCGAGAGGGCCCATGTTAAAAATAAAGCCTCCCAGCGAGCAAATAAAGCCTCCCAGCGAGCAAATAAAGACTCCCAGCGAGCAAACAAAAAGAGGCGAGAGTGCCCAAAATCAAAAGAGGCGAGAGTGCCCAATATCAAAAGAGGCGAGAGTGCCCAAAATCAAAAGAGGCGAGAGTGCCCAAAAACAAAAGAGGCGAGAGTGCCCAAAACAAAAGAGGCGAGAGGGCCCATGTTAAAAATAAATTCTCCCAGCGAATAAACAAAAGACTCCCAGAGAGCAAACGAAAAGACTCTCAGCGAGCAAACAAAAAACCTCAAAAGCAAGCATATAAAATACCGCATAGGATCGCGATTAGAACCCCCTCATTCCCCAACCCCGCCTTATTTTAAACAAAAAGGGGGGAGTGGGAGATGGGCATTCTTCCATCTCCAAGGTCACATCGGGAGAATTAACACATCGGACAATCTAAGAAGGAACAAGGGATTAAATAAATGAAGGCAAACGCGAAGAACAGATCCAAAACTATATATCCATTAAAAAGAAAACCTCAGTCCCATACAATTTAAACAAAATACAAAAGGGCAAATACAAGAGAAAGTACAATTAAACAAAACTGATGTCTAAGTAGGCAGCAAAATGGAGCAGCTCTCAGCCCCCGGTCACGAGGGGACCGCACGAGGAAAGCGGGGGGGAGTTAGGATCCGCAGTGGTCCTGTCTTCGAGCTCTTTCGCCTTCGCCTGCGCCTCGTCTTGACGTCGTTGCCATTCCGGGAGCTTAGCACGAAGCACCTCGACCGACGCCACGGGCGGGAGGGCCTTGACCATGTCGATATTGGCCTGATACGCGCACGCTAGACGGTTCGAATCAATGGAGTCGTCGAGAGCCTGGAACCTGGTCGACGCTCGTTCAAGTTTACCACGGGCACGCGCAAAAAGATGCGTCCGAGCGCAGCGTTCCTCCTCCAGCCTGCTTCGAACCGCCTCGAGCTCTCCAGTAAGCTTCCCCTACGCCGACCTGACTTCGGCAGGCAAAGACTCATCTCCGGCATCAGGAGCACCCACGGCCTCTCGCACCTGAGCTAGGAGCGTCTTTTCTCAACACGGCCTCCACGGTCTCCTGGTGACCTCTCGTTTCCGCAGCCAAGAGCTCCTCCTTGGCGGCCAAGAGAGCGCGGTGCTCCTCAACCTCTAGCTCCACCCCGGTTTTGAGCCCCGCGAGTTCTGCCTCGTAAGCTTTATGCCGAGAGACCTCGCCAGCCAAATCGGACTCGAGCTCCTCAAACCGCTCGCGAGTCCGACGCTCACGAAGAATGGAGGTTTCGAGCTGCTCCTGAGCCTGCCGAAGTCTCGACTCCATCTCTGCCGACTCTCGCGCAGCCACAGCGGCAGCACGACGCCCGGCGAGAATCAGATCGTTCGTCCGGGCAATCCCTTGGAACATACAAGTCATCGCTTCAGGATAGCCTTCGAAGTCGCCGAGGGGCTCGTCGACTTCAAACTCGCCGAGCGCTCGCAGCGTTAGATCTCGGCAAGAATACGAGGAATATTGTAGCCAATCCGCGGCAGATGCGCCCTCGGTGGGTACGCGGGGAGGGCTCCTCGAAGCTCGAGGCGAGAGTCGCGGCGCCCAAGAATCGAGAAGGAGAGGCCCAATCAGGGTAGCCATGCCCGAACCCGTTCGGGAGGGGATATTCGTCGGGGCACCGGCTCCGATCACATCTCCATCTTCCGTCTGCTTGACAGACACGTGGGGATGAGAGTCTACAATAGATGCGTCTATCAGCTCCTTGGCTCGAAGGGGTGCAATCTCCGCGCCGATCGCCTCCGCGTCCGTTGGCTCCTCGACCTCGGCAGCTTCTCCCCCTCGCTCCCGTTCAGCGGACATTGGGAGATCCGAGGGAAGTACGGCGGTAACCATATCGTCAGCCGCACCCGCGATTTTCGGCTCCCCGGCCTCCGCACTCTCCTCCCTTCTAGCCTGCTCGATTGACGCAGGAGGAGATGTCGCCGGGAGCACGTCCTCGTAGTCCACGGAGAAGGACGGCCTCTTCCTCGAACGCCGAGAGGAGCCCACCCCTTCGGAGGAGTCCCATGCGGACTGGGCGACCGTGCTAGCAGCCGTGGGGGCTGGGGGGCTGCGAATCCCCTCCTGAGTCGACGCGGTGTCGGCGGGTGGAGGGGTGACTGGGAAGTCCATACGAATCATCTTTGAGGAAGGGAGAATCTGCGACGATGCAGCCGCCTGATCTAGCGGAACGCCCCCCTCGGAAGAGACAACGAGCGAAGGATCCTCGACGAGAGGAGCGGCCGCGACCTCTCGTGCCGGGAGATCCTGGAGTGAGTCCTCGGAGAGCCGCGAGGGGCCCGCCCGCAACGCAGGCGTACCCTCACCTTGAGGTCTCTTCGCGGGGGGTTCGTCCAAAGAAGCGTCTTCCTATTGGGAAGATACGTCTTCGGCGTTGCCCGGCGGACTCCCGAGGCTCTTTTCCCTCTCTTGCGACATCGTCGGCGAGCCTCCCAACGTCGGTGCACAGTGGAACCCGAAGACCGGGAGCTGCTCGCGAATACTCCTCTCAGACGGGCCGACCCACGAAAAGACCCCGGAATATGGAATCCGAGACCCGATCCCCGCGTCGACGAAGTCTTTTGACCAATAACGGTGTGCACAAGAAAGAAGAACCGTGTGGATCGCGTCAAAATGTCGGCAGGCCTCGTCGCCGGAACTGGCCGTATACTTGGGAAGCTGTCCTCCGACGATCAGCTCTCGCGGCAGAGATTCGTGGTAACGACCAAAGCTGTGCTCATCAACCTTGACAAAGAAATAATTGTCCTCCCACCCAGACTCGTTTGAAGGGGTGTTCAAGATAACATGGGATTTAGGGCGGTGAGAAATGGAGAGGCGGCCCACGTTCTTGGCGTTCTTGGAGAACTTAAAGAGCCGCATCAGGTCCTCCAGAGTGATGTTCACTTTCATCTCTAGTGCGATGACGATGGCACAAAGAAGAAGGCGGATCGAATTCGGCTTCACCTGAGAAATAGGAACCCCAAACACGCTCAGGAAGGCTACGATGAGGGAAGGACCGGAAACCGGAGGCCCGCTCTCCGGGAGAACGCCTCATAGACCGCGATGCAATCGTCCCGGGGACTATCAGCGAGCTCGCCTTCATAGGGGAGGCGCAGAGTGCACCATCGATCCACGACGAACCTGTCCCGCAGCTGTTGCAGGCGCCCCTCTGTCATGACAGACGGAGGGGATTTGGTCTTAAACACGCGGCTGGGGACGGGTGTAGTCTCCTCACGTGCTTTTGGTGGAGCCATCGGCGATGAAAAGAAGGCAAGAGAAATCTAAAAGGAAATTGGGGTGAATTGAGACGAAAGAGAGTGAAATAGCGGGATGGGATAACAGAGTCTCGACCTTTTACATATAAAAAGGAAAGTATATACAATATAAATAATGACCGAAGGGAAGGCAAAATGATGCGTCTTCATCAAACGGCGCGGAACGGGACACGTGGAGTCTTCGAGGGAAGGAGTCGAAGAGCCGTTGGGTGCGATAGGGTTCAAGAGACGTGACGGACACTCGAGTACCTGACACCCACATTTAATGAGGAGAGAGGTTTGCGGGATTCAAGGACACGCGCACGAAGAAAGGAAAGTACGAGACACTCGCGGAAGCTTGTCGCTAGGGCCCGCGGACATAACTGCTCGAAACGGTCCACTATTCATTTTACCAACTGCCTACACTTGGTAAAACGAGGGGGCTAGCCTATGGTGCCCGAAAAACTCTCTACCTCAGACGGCGACATAAATAAAGAAAGTCTTCGACGAAAAAGTTCGAGGAAGAACCGCAGCGATGTCCTTAGCATAATCGAGCGAGTAGGTAATGGGGATGCATACATATCGATCTCACGAGACGCACAAGCCGAGGGAATAAAGAAGATAACGAGCAAGAAGCTAAAACAAGTTTTATAAAGAAAGAGAAAAAATTTATTGAAGTCTCGACGAATTACAAGTATAAAATACATTATGAACGAATTATACAACAAACTACTATAAAGAAATCCAAACATACAGGTCGCAGATTCTTGTCCTCTAGGTCTCCCAAATCGCTTTGTCGCTCGAGGAAGGGCTTGTTCTTTGGGAAACATCCAGGTCGCAGATTCTTGTCCTCTGGGTCTCCCAAATCGCTTTGTCGCTCGAGGAAGGGCTTGTTCTTTGGGAAACATCCAGGTCGCAGATTATTGTCCTCTGGGTTTCCCAAATCGCTTTATCACTCGAGAGGAAGGGGATTCTCCAAAAGAAGGAACCCAAATATCTTGGTCGCGAGTTATCGCCTCTCGAGGTTCTTCTCCCTCCCCATCTGGTTTCCCAAATCGCTTCGTCACTCGAGGAAGTGGCACTCTCCAACGGGAGGGACGATCCGAATGAGTTGAGAATGAATTTCTTAGAGCTGAGGGAGACCAACCGAGTCTTACAAGGATCGGCAGAAGCCTAAGCCTTTGGCCCCTGGGAAGAGATGAAGCCGCGGTTAGATCCATACTCGCCAACGACCCTGACGCGATCGAAAGATTTCCCGTGACGAGGCCCGACAAACGGCACTCCTCCATAATCGGGGGATCGCAAGGGGACAAAGGAGGAGAGTTAGAGTCCGCGGAAGCTTTGCCCTCGAGCTCCGATGCTCTGGCCTACTCCTCGTCGCGACGTCGCTCCCACTCCGGTACCTTAGCACGAAGAACCTCGACCGACGCCCCGTAGGGGAGGGCGGTGACCGCAGTGATGAGAGCCTGACCAGCGGCGGCCATGTGATTGTAGTCCATGGACTCGTCTAAGGCCTTGAGTCTGGCCCCCGCTCGAGCGAGCTTGCCTCCAGCCTTCCCAAAGAGACGCGACCGAGCGCGGCACTCCTCGCTCACCTCACCCCCCACCATCTCTACCTCGTCCACGAGATTCCGCAGGGCAGCCCGGACCTCAGCGGGTAAGCACTCCTCCTCGGCGACAGGAACGCCCGGCTCCTCACAAATCTGGGCGAGAATCTCATCCTTCCTCTGAAGGGACTCAGCGACCTCTCGACGATGTCGCTCCCCCTCGACCAGGAGTCCCTCTTTGGCGACCAGTTGCTCGGCCTCGCGCGAGTCCTGAACTCCGATAGCTCGGCCTCAGCAGAAGCACGCTGAGAAGCCCTCGCATCCAGGTCCGACGCGAGCCTCTTGGTCCGCAGCCTATAGGTACGCTCGCCAGCGATGGAGAGCTCCAGCTGCCTTTGGGTCTCGGTGAGCCGAGTGGAGAAGTCTACCTCGAAGTCCCTTCTCCTCCTATCGCATCGAGGGGGATTTGACTCCCGAGCGGCTCTGACATCACCAGGAGTGAAGGGGGACGAAGAGATCGCCCGAACCTCCACAGGGAAGGGGGGCATACGCATCGGCAAGACGTCTTCAACATTGGCAGCGATCCGCACGCCCGGCAGGGCACGCGCAACTCCACTAGCCGAACTAGCGACCCTGGCTTTCTTCCTCTGACGGTCGTCTTCGTCGCACTCCACAGGTCGCTTTCTTGCGGCGATCTCGGTCCTAGAGGAGGTCGTCGCAGGGTGCCCTGGGCGATCGCCTTTCAACTTGAGAGGCCGCTGGGATGAATGTTTTTACTATGAGATTGGTGATAATCTTATTTACCTATTACTATATGAAGAAGAGTTTAGGATCTGAATTTGACATAAAAGATTTAGGAAGTGTAAAAAGGATTTTAGGTCTGAACATTGTTAAAAATAGAAGTGCTAAATTTCTAAAAATTCATCAAACTTCATATCTGCAAAAATTGATTGGAAAATTTGACATCCTAATCATAAACATGTTAAAGTTTCTTTGGCTGGTCATTTCTTGTTAGGTAAACATCAATGCCCATCTACTCTGTCTGAAATTTCAAAAATGGAAAATATATCTTACTCAAATTTGATTGGTTATGTTATGTACTCAATGATTAGCTCTAGACTGGATTTATCATATTAACAGTATTGTTGATGTTAGTTTGGTTTATAAACACATATTTTATACACTTGATCTTGTGGGGTATGTAGATTCTGATTTTGCAGGTGACAGAGATGTGAGAACATCCACTACATGTTACTGCTTTACTTTGTGCGGTAACTGTGTTAGTTGGAAATCTCAGTTACAACCTTTGGTTTCACAGTCAACAACCGAAGCTGAATATGTTGCTTTGGCCGATGCTGTAAAAGAAGCTATCTAGCTGCAAGGACTTCTAAAGGAGTCATAGTTTCTTGAGAAGCAAGTCACTGTGTTCTCAGATAGCCAGAGTGCTATATATCTTAGCAAAAATCCAGTCTATCACGAGAGGACCAAGCATGTTGATGTACGGTTCCATTTCGTGAGAGACAAGATTTCTGAGGGTGTAGAAGATGTCAAGAAAGTGTCTACTTAAAACAATCCGACTGACTTGGGTAACACGATCGTTACCAACACCAAGTTCAAATATTGCATGAAATTGTTGTTTAGAGTGATCGAAATCGGTAAGTGAGCAGTGAAGGCGAGTAAAACATATGTCAAAAGATTTGAGGTGGAGGCTTTTGGACGTCAAGGTGGAGAATGTTAATATTTTGAAGCCCAAATGCCACAAGCCCAACCTAAGAAACATCATGGCCCAATTCTTTGAGGTAGTTTTTGACTGATGTCGTTTCGGTGACAAAACGACAAGTCGTTTTTGCTGCCAGCGTGTATGGACCATTGATTTCCGAAGGAATTGACGGCTGAGATGAAGTTGTGCTATCCTTTCAAATAAAAGATCATGTTGACCTAACTGAGTCATTCGAAACACTTGTATCTCTTCTTCTTCTCTCTTTCTCGCGACTGAAGTTCTAGGGTTTTGTAGAACTTGTTCGATTGATATTTATGTTTGTTGATGTTGTAGAGATATGTTGTAATAGGTATATTTTATAGCTTAGATAAGTGATTGCTCGGTGTAGAGTTATACTTTAGCTTGAGATTGTTGTAAGCCAAAATATTGTTTCGATCGGGGTTTTTCTTGTTTGTGCGTTAGTTTTGAAACGCCAACACCAGATTTAGTAAACGAGTTTCCCGTCGGATCTCAACGTGCAGTAGGTGTGTTTTACACCGAAGCACGGTAAAAAAAAGTCTTGCGTGTTTTCTTGCTTGAATGTTTCGATTTAACATTGCATGTTTGGATCTGTAAAAAATTTCATACAAATCTATAAATGGTTGTAAAATCAATCTAAATTCCTAACATTATTAATGATATATCAGGTACCGATGGATATATCGACAAAAACGGTATAATAATTATATTTTTAAATAATTCAAACTATATACATGAAATCATCAAATTCAAATTATAGAAATAAAAAATTACCAATCAACTTAAAAATAGTTTTCAAATGTTATATATTAAAGAACCAACCAATAAATTGGCAGATTTCAAAAATATTTTAAAGTTAAAAAAGGTATTTCGTGAAAAAAAAAAAAAAAAAAAAAAAAAAAAACCATTTCGTTTTATGGAGACATGGACTAGTGATGAAGAGTGCAAAACCATCATATTCATGCTTCGGTGAAAATGGACCAAGGGCACAATAGAACACAACCATTTACAAACAAATTGAGGAGTGTAGAAAATTCACTTCAGGCGTGGCAAAGGAAAAAATGGGAAGAGTTGAATGGGAAAATAAAAATATGCAAGAAGAAAAATTCAGAGAGGCAATGATCGATTAGAAGGAGAAGAAGAGCATCAAAAATCAGAAATTAAAGAAGCACATACATTGAATAAGATCATCTTATAAGAAGCTATGGCGTCAAAAGTCGAGTGAGTTATGGCTAAAGGCAGGATACTTGATATTTTGACACAGCCACCTCTTGCAAAAAAAAGCATTCCCAAATGCACAGGTCGCTCAAGTAAAATAGATTATGAAGTACGAGTTTTCGTTCCCACGAGCACTTAGTGTTAAATGCGAATCAAAACAACGTCTACAATTTAAATCGAGAAAAAATGTAATGTGAATATGGTGATAATATCTAACTAAACTACTTAATAGAAAAACGGTTTTGAATGTGAATGAGGGAACAAGGCGTAGTTTCACTTTTCTCTTCTTATGTTACGAAATTATCAAATATCAAGTAAATGTTACATTTTTCTCATGCATTATTCTTTTCACTTAATTTTATTGCTAAACCCTCGCTAGCATGAAATTAAGGATCTAAGTTTATAATCAACGTTTACGTCTCGGTTTGAAGATTAAAATTATAACTTGCAATATCAACGAGAACAAACAATGAATCCCTAAATTATGCGGCTATCTCTAGTCATCACAATTATTTATAGTTCACTATTCTAGACCACAATTTACCGAATATCGCTAGAGTACCCAATAAATCCTACGAACAAGTATGAGGTGCAACGTCATGTAAGCATTAAAACTGAGAATAGCAAAAACACATATATTTGACGGAAGCAAATTTCCATAAATCAAATACTACTCATAACGGAATCCAAAAAAAGATCTACCATCACACCCTAATAGATTAGTTCATGGTGATGATGGGAAAACTAAAATGCAAGCAACAATAATTCATGAAAACTAAACAACGCAGAAAACGAACAACTCAAGAGTTTAAATGAAAGAGGAGAAGGAAAAACTGATTTTGTTGCTGCAAAACTTGTCATAGACTCAAGAACGCCTATGGTCTTCCTCTCCGTTCACCTTAGTCTCATTTTCTCAGGTTTTTCTCTCCAAAAACCAGAACAATCCAAAAGTATATTTTTGTGGCCTCTATTAGGTTTAAGGTCGAACATACCAAATTTGCGAAGGTTTAGCCTTTGAAAATTGATCTGATCGCTCAAAAACACCGCCTGTTTGACAAAATAGATTGTTGACACAGCATTGTGGCGCGACCTCCACCGCCCAAGTGCTATCGCGACGCGGCCAAGCCACATCTATGTTCTTCTTCTGTTGATCGCGACGCTCGGATTGTCCAGGCGACACGATGGGCATTCTGGAGCGTCTCGTCGCTCCTTCTGATTTTGCTCCGTTTTTTAGCTCATGTTTCACTCTTGTGCTTCCTAATCTCCATCCAAACGTGCAAAATCTAAAATGAAGATTAAAAACTCCCAAAACTATCAAAACACATAAGGATAAGCATCGAATCTTCACTTAAGGTCATCTAATAATCATGTATAAAACGTGTTTATCAACACCCGTATAAGGAAAATGAGAAATTATATTAGTGGGTTAAGGAATGAGCAGGACTTATGGGTGGATAATAGGAGAGCAATTGGAACTCATCTTCAGCATCGATATACTGAGTTGTTTAATACGAATGAACATGATATTTCTAGAGGGTTTGATCAACAGAATCCTGACAAAAGAAGATAATAATAAAATTGAAGCAGTCCCGAACTCGGAAGAATTCAAGAGAACAGTCTAGGCAATGAATCCACTCAAAGCCTCGGGACTAGATGGCGTACAAGGCTTATTCAATCAAAAATTATGGGAAATAGTAGGACCAGAGCTAATTACTTTTGTTCAGGTATTCTTCCTAAATAGAACGTTATAGAAAGATCCGACCTATGCCCATATTGTGTTGATCCCGAAAACAGTTACAACAAGAATGTTTTGAAAAGCTGAAACTTATATGCCTCTGTAATTTCTACTTCAAAGTCCTCACAAAGATTATCATTGTACGCTTGAGACCTCACTTGGATAAGGTAATATATCCTAACCAATTTTCTTTTGTGTCTGGACGTTAGATTGCAGAAAATGAGATTCTAGCTAGAGAATTAATTGTGGCTATGAACTGGAAGCAAGGTAAAGAATGTCTGATTGAAATGACATGTCTCATTTCAGGATTTAGGTAAGCATGATGCGATTTATACATAGTGACCTTGAGATAGAAGATGTTAAATGGTTTGTTCTTCTATTGTCTCTAAAGGTGCACTGGTCAATTCAGTATCTTCGAAAGACACACTGGAAGAACTATAGAGTTCCTAACTCTCTATGCCTCGTAACCAGACATCCTAGATTCTTCCAACAATCAAACTGGGATTTATAGTCCGTTGATCTTTAGATTGCGAATATATCGTTTTAGTCAAACCATGAAGAGTTTGTTCACGCAAATCTACATTTGTCTCTTCATACATTGTTAGGTTTGATTAAGGACTATAAGACTATTGAATATCATAAATCTTCAATCAAACTAAAAAGGAATGAATGAACGTTTCAACTTTTATTAATTTAATCAGCAAATTACAAAGATTTATATATTACATCAATATGTAAATAAACAATCTTCTAATAAGGACTTTACAAATATTTATATATTACATCAATATGTAAATAAACAATTTTCTTGTGGGCATCTCTGCCAACAGCTACGTGGAGAGCATGAACAGATATAATATCATAGCTTTTACTTTTCAATGACAAAGTGAAAACCATTTAGAAATTTGATGAGTTTATCTTGGAAACGATCTCGAGAGCCATAAATTCATATTTCAAGGTATATCCCTAACGTGATTTTCTAAATGCGCAAAAAGCTTGAGGAATCAAAGCCAGCGAAGAGATATACATACATGCATCAAGACACATAAGAGACGCGGAAGAAGAGAAGTCGGAGAAGCTTCCGGAAGGGATAATCAAAATCAACGTTGACATGACATTCATAGAAAACGATGCCGCAGTAGGGGTGGTGGCTAGGTCAACGTCGGGTGAGGTGAAGTGGTTCTGGATGAGAAAAATAGAAGCAGAGTCGACGCTTGAACCGAAGGTGAAGGCAGTGGGTTTAGTCCTAAAACTTGGAAATTTGTATGGTAACTGCAAAGTAATAATGACGGGGACAACAAATTAGTGATGTAGCGGGGGGAGCGACCTTAAGGAGGCAGAAAGTTTTAATGGAGCTCCATTTAAAAAAAAAACTGGTGGTATACTAATACGGTATCGAGATTTAACAAGATCCAATCTCACATTGAAATTTTGTAAACCGCTCAGTCAGATGTCACACACAAATACTGTAACAGTATGTGTAACACTTGGATAAACAAATATGGACAACAGTAAGAACGAGTGTGAAATAATAAATAAACACAAGAAGTGGTAAACCAGTTCAGTGCAACGTCACCTACATTTGGGGGGTTCTCAGTTCAGTGGAAAAGAATTCACTAATAATAGTCATTAGTACAACAATATTCTTATACGAATCTCAACATCAATGTCGCTTTAGCGAATATTATATGTGAAAGCTAAATCAAGTACTCCCCTGACTTTGAGACTTTTCTTAATTTTATTCTTTAAACACTCACCCGATGTTTGACTGCTTCAATAAACATTCGTGAGGATTTCAATCACGCAATCACAAAATCGGTATTTATCTAATCTTGTAGTATATGAATACGTGTTTAGAGAATTACAACCATGTACAAGTCAATAGTTTATCAATAGTTTATAGCACTCTTTCAAAGTGAAAGTATTCATATGATTTTCTTATCTTTTAGTGCTATCTTACCAAAATAGACAAATGCAATAAACGTTCGATGAAACATTATGACGAGACATTATGACGAAACCTGGCAAAACATGAAACTTCTCAAATATCATAAAATCATAAATTAATCATTTATAACCAAATAAATCAACATGTAAAACTTCTCGAAATTTGCATACAAAATATCTTGAGAAACTTAATACATTTATCATGATATATATGATTTAAACTTTTGATCAAAAATAAGTCAACACCATTAATACTAATAAATGTCATTGTAATAACACGCATTATTACTTGAAATTAATCCCTCATGTACTAATTAAGATAATCTACCGGTAATAAACGTGAATTCCACTAGTTTATAACACCACCCACAAGAAAAAGAAAGGTTAATCCCTCGTCGGGATCGCGAGTACAAATGAGAAGGAGAGTAGAGGAGTTGACGGTTATATATTAATGGGTCCCACCACGTATTAAAAAAATTAAAATACATAATTTGACGCCGTAAAACATCGTATTATAGTAAAAGTCGCCAAATTACCATCTTTCCCCTCCAATCCTGGATCGCTATTGTTGTCACATCCACACAAGACACAACACTCTTATCTCTTTCTCCCTCTCTCTCACCCAATGGCCTTCTTCACGGCGGCGAAGACTCTCCGGCGATACCTCGTCGACCACCCAGCCATCCTCAACTTCGAGTGGGACCCACCCCACACAATCGGCTCCTCCACCCAATTAACCGCCACGTGGATTCTCGCCTACGTGACCCTCACGCTCCTCCTCTCCCGTCTCCGCCACCTCGCTCCGGCGATCACCCCGTCAATCCTCCGCCCAATCTCCGCCATCCACAGCCTCGTCCTCCTCCTCCTCTCCCTCCTCATGTCCGCCGGCGCGATCCTCTCCCTCGCCGCCGCGCCGTCGCCGCACGCCGCCGCGTTCTGCCTCCCGCCGGGTACTCCGCCGAGAGGTCCGCTGTTCTTCTGGGCCCACGTGTTCTACCTCTCGAAGCTCCTCGAGTTCGGCGACACGGCGCTCATCGTCCTCGCCGGCGGAGATCTCCGCCGCCTGACGCTGCTCCACGTGTACCACCACGCGACGGTGGTGGTGATGTGCCGGGTGTGGCTCGACGCCGCGCAGTCGCTCTTCCCCGTCGCGCTCGCCACCAACGCCGCCGTCCACGTCATCATGTACGGATACTACTTCCTCTCCGCCGTGGGGCCCAGGCCGAGCTGGAAGAGGTTCGTCACCAATGTTCAGATCGTTCAGTTCGTCTTCAGCTTCGCCGTCTCCGTTCGGACTCTGTACCTTCACTTCTTCTTCTCCGGCGATGGTTGCTCCGGCTTCTGGGGTCTGTGCTTCAACGCCGCCTTTAACGCCTCGCTTTTGGCTCTCTTCCTCGATTTCCATTCCAAGAGTTACAAGGGGGGAAAAACTACTACCTCCATTGATAAAGCTAAAGCTACGTAAATTTTTTATTTTCTTTTCCTTTAGAATGTTGTTTCTCCTCAAAGAGGTCATAGTATTCTTGTTATCCATTTTTTTTCTTTTTTCCGTTTGGATATCGAAAATGAGAGTTCGTGAGAACTGAGAGCTTAAAATCAAATGGGATTGGCATCGAAGAAATTATCACCAACTATAAAATGGATTTTGGCTCTCTTTCTTGATTTACAATCCAAGAGTACAAGAAAAGTTCTATCAGCATTGATAAAGCAAAAGCAACCTTATTTTTTTTATTTTTTTCTTCAGAATGTTGTTTCAGAGAGGTAATAGTATTCTTGTTTTTTTTTTTTTTTGCATTCCGATATCGATGATGAGAGTTCGTGAGAACTAAAATAAAATGACATTGGCACTGAGGAAATTATCATCAACTAGCAAAACTCTATCAATTACATAATTCTCTCTAGAGGCACATTCTAAAGGAACGTTATTCAGACTGGATAAAGAGTAGTAATGCTATTTTCAACAACAAAAAATAATGATCAGAAGGGGACGATAAGAGAGAAAAAGAAAGACTGGCGATTTCGGGTTTTTGCTACTCCGAAGCTAACTCAACATCTCGATCTGCGTTTCTTCTTTTTGTCTTTCATTTTCTCCGTCCGACAAAAACTGAATCTCCGCATCATAATAACACTAAAATCACGAGCTCGGAGATACCTTCTTTCGGACTACCCTCTTTCTACGAGCTTTAGGGGCCGAAGAAGAAGAAGAAGGAGATGATGAATCTCCACCGGTGGTGCTTGGTTGCTTGATTCCGAGGAGACCGAGCCCAGAAACGACAGCGTTTCTCGATATGAACCATTTCGAAGACTGCTCGGAGTTCTTCTCCGAGGCTGGCCTGTTGTACGCTTTCAGAAGATCCTCCGACTGGGCCAGAGGATCGGCCTCTACTCCGAGCCAAGCCAGTCTCGATGACTCTCCCACCTGGGTATTCATGATCCTGAAAAAATAATATATAAAAATTAGAAAAAGCAGAAGTTTTCTTGATGGGTATATATTTCTTCGAAGCCATACGATATCTGATCTACGCTATTGTGTGAAAAGAAGTAGTGATATGGAGTTTCATATATGAATTCTGGTAAAGAGGCAAACCTTAGAGCTGTGCTGAAAAATAGTCCAACCCCAATGACGTCGAAATAATTGACCATTGTTTTGTCGAATCCACACAAGAGTTGATATCTGAGATTCGCGTAGAGTCCAAGGAAGGCACCATAACCGAGTGCGTTTGATCTCACGCTCGGCATCGTCACGGATAACCTGATCAAACGTTGTCTTAAGTTTATTTACTTGATAAAGGAGTGGAAGGAAAAATGATAAGTAATTATTGTGAACAAATGTAGCATCAGCTGCAACCAGCCACAGTGGTTTCCTTTTCGGCCACAAATTGAAGACTTGAAAACCCATATTTGATTATATGGTTACAAGCAATCCAAGCTAATTTTCTAGGGAATATATGACAATGTACTAAAACAAGCTTCGAAATTGATAAACTAAAAGACAAGAATATTGGGCTAGATTTCGAATTAACTCTCTTCTTCGTTTACCAACATAGATGCGTAGAACCTAGCCTCTACAGAAAATAGATCTTGGACCACAATTTCAGATCACTCAAATAAATGATCTGTGGATGATTTGCACACACTTAAATTAATATGTTAAGCAGCACCAAAACTACACCGCTTTTCCAATTACGTCCTACCATGAATGGTCGCTTAAATCTATAGCTAATATTCGATCTTTCATTAATACCATGTAAATATAAAATCTGAGACTTTTACCTTCCTTCCTTCTTCTTACTGGCCAAAAAGTTCGATATCGAGCCTTGCACAGCTCCAGCAGTAATTCCGACCATACACAGTTCTGCGGCCTTGTAGAAGAAAGATTGAGCTCTCTTTTGCAGATCGAATTCCCTCATTGGATAGCTCGTTTCAAATATGTTGTTCGGGAGCTTCTGCAATGTATTTTGCAAATCGAACCGGAACGTGTCACCGTACGAACGACAAGGAGCGAGAGACCACACAACAAGAGCATTGCAGGCTGAGACAGTCAGGACGTTCACCAAGGCCAAATCCCATTCTTGCTTTATCCTTTACAACATCAATCATTAACACCTTTTAAGCTAAATATTACACCACATTGAGAAAACGAGGATCGAAATTAAGTATAAAGCACCTTTCTTTACGAGTCATCAATTCCCACCGAACTGCACAGCCAACTGAGGCAACCTGCTCTAGAAGAAATCGGTACAAAAAGGCCGGGTCTGCAATCATTCTGTAACACAAACATACTGACTGTTAGAAAGTAAATATGATCTGAAGCAAGATTTTAAGTCGGACTAAACTACACTTTCAGTTGGAGATGAATAATACTAATAAATGTAATAAATTAGACCTTCGGTTATTATCATTATAATAGTGCACAGAATTTAAAGTTTGGAGGCTTGATAGACTAGGCATACCTTCCAATGAATGCCCTTGAAATCGCATCAGGGAGAGATCGGTAAATAAACCTGGTTGTGGTTGGCCTTGCATTCATAGCTAAGATTTTTACCATCTGGGCCGAGCTCACCAAGCCCTGGATACCAAACCCCAATCGGTTAATGTAAATGGCACGTTAAAAAAAGAAGAAATTCAAAGCAAGCGATGCAAACAACGATGTAAATCCCTGTGTAAAGGTCCAGCCAAGGCAATTTTTAGTTAAAGTTTTGGTTCATTTGCGTGCTGGTTTTGGCAGGCTTTTTCCCTTCTCCTTCTTTTTGTGTAACAACGGCCGATATTAATAGAGAAGTACCGTTTTAAAATATAAAAAATAGAGAAAATTACCCAAAATGCCGCTTGCAGCACTGATTTTTCTCATTTTCCCTTAAAAATTATTTTTTTCTCAGTTTGCCAATAGAAAGTGGTGAAGAAACCATTTACACTAGTAAACAATAGATCACTATAATAGATGTCCATTAAAGACACCTATTGTATAAAAGGGTAGATGGTCTTTTCAATCTTTTTTAGTGGCAAACTGGGAAAATAACAATTTTTAAGGGAAATGGAAAATTAGTGTTGAAGGTGTCATTATGGGCAATTCTCCAAAAATAAATAGCAATGCAAAAGAAAAAGCACCGTACCATCTCGTAAGCTTGGCGGAATCCAGCTGGCAAATCCATCATCGTCTTCTGCCACTCATTCAGCACAGCATCCACGAACTTCCGATCAAAAAGCTGAAGCCAAGAATAGAGCTCGTTACAGCCAAAAATAAAATATATCATCAAAACAAGAGTGGTTAAAGTTTGGGAAAGGCACGATTTTATTTTACCTCTTCGAGGAACATTCTTCTCCTGAAAAGACTATCATCACCCTCGTCGCCTTCATCAAATTCATCAAAGTAATCATCATCGTCACCACCGTCGTCATCGCCTCCATCGCCGCCACCAAAATTGATTTTCTTTCCGATATCTCCTCCGCCTCCTCCGATCGCTGTCTGCAAGAAAAGTTATTGCAAACATATGTGATTCGAAAAATAAATAGAAAACTTTCAAGAGTCCGAACCCAAGACTTCATACACATAATTTCAGGAATTGGACAAATCTGAGAACAGATATAGTACTCGGCTTATTTCAATTAGCTCAAACCTCTCTATCTCTCCAAGCACAACAAGAGCATCATCAGTTATATCTTAGAACACTAGTCCTCTCACCGCAATTTTTCCTCTTTCATTTTATTATATTAGCGACAGGGATATATACATTTCAACGATCACTTACCCCGGCCATTATACCATGAAACTACTTAAACACTCATTGTCAATATCACGAAATCCTCAGACACACATAGTAACAGGAGAAAAAAAAAGTGAATTAGAAGAACCTGAGAACAGATATAGTTCTCTGGTAATTTCAATTATCTAAAACTTATGTATCTCGCACAACAACATTTCATTTGATTAAATTAGCGAGTGAGATATTCACATTTCAATGATCACTTACCCCGGCCATTATACCATTAAACTATTCAAACACTCATCCAATCTGACGTTGACTAATGAGAGCGCTAAAAACTGACATTCTTAACGAGTTAAATAATTTTCATTGAGAAAATTATGTTCTTGAACTCGTAAAAGCTCATAATTCCAGAAACCAACAATAAACGATAGGAAACCAAAAAAATCATCATCTACATAAAATATGCCCTATAAAAAGATAAACATCGGAATATAAAAGAGGGACGAACCTCAGGGCTAGTTCTAGTCTGTTTCTGAGTCATGTCAAGCTTGGACTTCTCGAGCGTGACGGCGCCGACGGAGCCGAACTTCCCTCCCTTCATCGTCGACCTACCAATCGCCGCCGCCGCCGCGAAACACCTCTCCAGAAACGACACCGATTCTCCCTCCACCGGAGTAGGCAAAACCGACGGAGAAGACGAAGCCGAAACCCTCAGGCTCGGACTCAGAGCCAAGCGAGGCCTGAGATTCCTCCTCTTCGCCGGCGCGACGGCTCTCTGAACCGGACCGGGGAGCGCCGGGACGGACTGCGGCGGAATCGCCGCCTTCGAATTGGTGGCGACGATTTGGGCGGACTGAAACACTGCGTGAGACATCTTCGTTTATTATGGTTTTTCCTTCTCTTTTTTCGCTCCGCTCACTATTTTCTCATGCGTGGCTTCGATGCTGATTATCTATCGCGCTCTCTCTCCCTCTCGCTGAAGAAGTTGAGGAGAGCTTGTAGAGAGAGAAGGAAGAGAGAGAGAAAACTGGTAGCTGGTGAATTGAGGGGTTTTATTGTGATGAAGCAGAAGAGCGAGAGAGAGACGAGACAGAAACGTCTCTACCCAATCCGAAAAAAGGTTTTGCTCTTTTTTTTATCTATTTTCTAATATGACCCCTAATGAATATATCTTTTTATCCTTAAACCTTTCGTTATTCTTTTTTAACATTTTCTCTTATGCACAAATAGTCCTTAAACCATTATGTAAGTAGCATTTCAATTACATATATTTTGAAGCATTTCAATTACTATCTCCAATCAATTACTTCATTTTCTACACTATTTTACAATATATATTACATTCAACAATAGATATCTCCAATCAGACTCTATATTTTTTTCAACAAATTAAAATATTAATTTTATAATCAATTTTCTTTATCTATTTATATACTCTTATATTCATTTAATATCTTTAATTTTACCACTTATTCATTAAAATAATTCAAAATATAAAATAACACGAACTAAACATATCGTTTCGATATTAATATTAATGTCATTTTTTTTTTCAAACTCCAAATGTCAATGTTGCATTTGAAAATAATTTAAAAATATAAACTATGAGTTATTTAAGGATAACATGATACAATTCTATAAATTAAGGATAATATATAAATCATAAACTTATAGGGACTAAAATAATATTGTAGTGCAATGTATAGTAACGCGCTATTTTGTTGAATTTTTTTTCAAATAGTGTCCAACACTATAATAGCGTTAGTTATAGTGTTCGTTTGGAATTCACCCTTACATTATTTGGTCGTTTTAGTGTTCGGGTGAAAATAGTTTAAGAGCATCTTTATTGGTGTTGATTGGGTTGTAAATAAAAATGCTTCTTGATTTAATTATTATCTTATATTTTGCATTTTAATTTAATTAAGTTAATTTATAAAATTAATTGACTAAATCAAATACATGTGAGTCACATTTATAAAATATTTATAGGGTCATTGTGATGGATACCCATGTAAATTATATGTAATTTGGTTATACCCAAAGTTTGATTAATAAGTTCAAAATAACCGGCCAAATTCGTTTACAAAATTTAAGAGACAAATATACCCCAAAATAACTTCCCGCCCGTAATAAATTAATTAAAAATAATAATAGTAAATATGGCAATTAATGTCCCGCACATTATCAGTTTATTAAAAAAACCAAAAATCAAGGAAAAAAAGCCACAGCTCGACCGAAAAAACGTAAACCCGAAAAATAAAGTTTAAGTCGAAAGCTTGAAAGTGTAAAAATAGCGTTGATAAATCGTAAACCCGAAAAGAAAGTCATAGCTCGACAGTGTAAAAATAGCGTTAATAAATCGTAAACCGAAAAAACAAAACCGCTGCTCGACAGTGTAAAAATAGCGTTAATAAATTGTAAACTATACTGACTATTACACGTACCAGATTCTTGCAGGGAAAAACCATCTTCATCAATTAAACCCATGGCTCTCGAATTCTTTGTTTCCGGTCAAAACTAGAAGTATGATGGTTGATATTAAGTTTTGGCCGGCCAAATTGAGGGAGTAAATAATTTTACGTAATTAATATAAAAAAGAGATAATGTTTCATTTAATAGAGGATCTTAACTAATTATGATATTTAAACTTGATTGGATAATTAATATAATATATCAGGATAAAAACTGGTCAACCCACGAATTATGCTGATTTGAAATTTGAATTCCAAATTCGAAATCAATTTTTAAAAAACAATATTTCGAAAATAAATTCGGCAAAAAAAAGTAATTTGGACTGTTACGTGAGGTGAACGAATATTTAATAAATATAAATCATGTTTACTCTTTAATCTTTCTGTCTGTTTTCAATCCATTAAACAAATCTTTAATATATCATGTTCATAAACGTTTTATAAGACTATGGAGCCAAAAAAAAAAAAAATTATAATAAGTGTTAAATAAAAAAAGGTTGTTGATATCTGGATAAAATTAAGTAAAGAAGACTTTTAGTTTAGGACTAAAAATGAATTCAACTTAAAAAAATATAATGCGATAATTTAAACCAATATCATATCAGTTTATAAGTTAATGATTTTGTATCGTTTCGATGATTTTCATGTAAAAGAAAAGCTTGCTTTTTCATGAATTTCAACACTAGAGATTACGTACTTAGATAAGATATTTAAAATCCATATCTATGAATGCAATACACTTTACCTTTTCATTTTCTGTTTCCATGGTCAAAATCTGACTATTTGGTTGATTAATTTATGAATTAACAAGTTACCCAAATCTGTATATCTTTATTAAGTAAGTTAGGTTTGGAATTTACAGATTAAAAATCAGAATAGGTTACTAAATTATTATTATATGTACTTCTGTGCATTGAGTGTTAAAAATTTATTTGAACAAAACAAATTCAAAATTAACACTTCATATTATCATATTTTTTTAGGTTTAATTTAAATTGGTAATTCACAAATGAGTAATGAAGGGATAAAAGAATAGTATTTAGAACGTCATAATATTTCATTAACAACTCAAAAGTGTGTATAAAATTGGCGACTCTAAAAGAATGGTGTTCAATTCATCTAATTTTATGCAAATATAAGATATTTTTCTGTACATAAATTCTTCATTTTCAAAATGAGGGCAAATAATGTCATTAGTGTGTGGACAAACTAAAAACGATCTATAGTTACAAATCTACAACGACAACAATATGAGAAAACGACATATAAATCTTTGACACATGGAGAACCAAATATTGGCTTAATTATACGATGATGTTTTGATTTTCTCAAAATGTAGGTTTAATGACATGTGGTACTCAAAATTAATCAAATATCGGTAATAAAAGCCCCTTATTGGTGATCGAAAAAGAATAAAGCTTACCTGGCAGGTCAGTAATTCAAAATTATTGAAAGCCACATTAAATATTCATCATAGGCGATGGTATATGTAACTTGTTACTTTGCGTTGAATCTAGTTTATCCATTCCTTCATGTTTACTTGAATTTAAGTATAAACATCAGTAGGAAAACTATAATAAACCCCAACATGTACACTTGTAAATAGAATCGCTTTGCTTATTCCTACAAACGATCCTTTTTCTCATTTTTGCTTTTAATTTTTTGATTCCTATAAATAGGAAATCATGCATGAAAATCCAAACACACATCAGAGCCATAATAATGTCGTTAGTTCCTCGTCCTCGTGTAGTAGTTAATGACGGGATTAGAAGAACAAGAAGCTTTCATTATTTTTGGTGTCTAAATTGTCAAAGAAGTTTTAGAATGAACTTCTCAACCGCAATTAATAATTTAGACGACAACAATAATAGTATTTTTGCTGTTGTTTGTCCTTGTTGCTCCACAAATCGTAACAACCATCTCTCAAGTCATGATCAATTATTTGAAAACCTAGCGATATCTCTCGACCCGGTATCTGATCCAAGATTTCAATGGGGACTTGAAGACAATCAAGAAGAGTTAGGGCAAAACAATGCTCGATCATGGATAACCTTTGATTTTTCTGAGGAAAATCACGATAATACTCTTTTCGATCACGGCGAAAACAATGATAACGATTACGACGTTTTCTTTAACGGATTAAATGAGACACTTGGAAGAAGAAGAGTTTCATCATCTACATTGAATATCGAGGATTTGGCTCGACTGACGAGAACAACCGAAGAACAGGCCAAAGACGAACCTTTATGCGCGATTTGCAAGGAAGAGTTCGAAATCAACGGCGAAGTGAGAGAATTGGCGTGCAAACACTTCTACCATAGTGATTGCATTGTGCCTTGGATTAGGCTTCACAAAACTTGTCCAATTTGCCGATATGAGCTAAACTGTAATAATAACGAAAATGGTATATTGTCGTCCGATTCATTGTGTTCGTGGTGGTGCCGTTTGCTTGATTTTATTTGGCCACTACGCGTCACTCTCTTTGATTCGAGGCCTTGGAATGCATGGAGGTAAACCTCAATTTCTTTGTTTTAATTAATATATAATATATAGGATAATGCCTTGGAATGCATGGAGCTAAACCTGAATTTTTAAAAAATATATATATATTATATAGGATAATTTCGAGTAGTAATTGGATGTTAGTAGTTTGTTGATATTATATTTTCGCAGTCAATATACTGTGGCATTCTTGGTTCATTCTATGGTTTCGGTTATGCTCGCTTACCTATCATCCTAGTATATCATACGTTCACCAGTCATCATCACGAAAAATCTAAAGACAAAAGTATTGCTCAGACTCAGGTAAAAACTTGATTTTTGTTTATCGGGTAAAAAATTGATGTTTAAAAGCCTTAATATTATTTTTTTTTAATTTGATTTAGGACCAACATGATGAAACGTAAAGAGCCAGAGACGGAACTTATGTATATATGTTCATATGTAGCACAATATTTGTATAAATTATGTAGCAAAATGTTTGTGTATATTCATATCGCCATGAAGAAAATAAAACAAAATTATATACCCATAACCATAATGTTATGGAAGCCTTAGTAGGCTCCTTTTAATTGTAATTTGTGTAACTAATTTGCAAGTAGGTATTCTTAAGAAAATATACTTGAAAAAATACTTTAAAAGAAAGAACATTGAACAGATGAAAATTTTTATTTTGACATTTAAATTTTTAATACAAAAACCTATTTCTTATTAAACATGTAGACAATTCGTAGTTTTAAATAAATTATAAACATTAAAAGGGAGTTAATTTTTTTGTTGTTAAAAACAAATAATTAGCAAATTAGATAACTGAAACTAGATAAATTTTTAAATATAAATAAAAAAAGTAACTAAATGCAAATTAAAAATATAAATAAACCAATGTCCAGCTCAGCATATATTGCAGAAGATATAACCACCATAAATGAGCAAACTTTACAATTAAAAGCTTTAATGTTTAGAAACCCCATCGACACCAATCACTCATACATGGACAATTCTTCAAACGGTTCAAGGAAGTGAGAGATATACAACAAGAACGATGATTATCCACTCAGGCTCGCCGATGTCAATGCCATGGCCATTCGGCGGCGGATTCCGATCGCCGGAGCCGAAAGCGGGTCCCACCTTAAACACCATCGCCGCCGCCACTTCTCTCCGACTCGTCAACCCTCTCGTCAAATCATACTTTCAGGCAATAAAGATTGAAACTTTAAATTCATTCTCTTCATTTTGATTGGATCAAAAATGTTTTTTTTTCTTTGCGGCAGAAGATGGGTCGTCTGAATTACGCGGCTTCTCGGTTGTTGCCGCTGAATTGGGCTCGGCTCGGCGGAGAGGGTTCGATGGGTAAACCGGAAAAAAAACCGGGTCGAAGTCCAAGTGACTTGTTCAACGAAGAAAGGCTGTGGACCAATGTACTTCTTGCTCTCAATGTTGTGTGAGTGAGTCTTGTTCTTTCTTTTGGTTTTGTGTTTCACATGTGGTTGTATTTACTGTTTAGGATTTTACGATGGGAAGTCAAAATGTGAAGGCAGACTAAAGGGAATTATAATCTTGTATCTTGTTTAGAAACATTTTAAGGAAAAAGAAAGAAGAGTGAGAAGAGAGACTTACAAAATTTGGGTGGATTTAATTTTCTCTGAGATTTTCTTTTCCCTCAAATTACCCAAACATACTCAGATTTTCTTTTCTTCGTGAAATTTCTTGAATGGTTTTGAACTGCTTAGAGAACTGAATGATGAGATTGAATTGAAATTTTGTTTTGAATGAATTCCGTTCTGGACAGAGTTTATATAGCGCAAGTTGCAACGCAAGGGAAGCTGATGTTTTGGGGAGCCAAGGTATGATCTTTTATTTTTAGGTTAATGGAATTACTAGCCATAATATAAACTACTTTGATTTTGGATATAGCTCACGGTCAGTAAATTATTTATAAAAGGTCAGCTCAATTCATTTACAAATTGTTCCCGACCAATTTAGCCCAATATGATTTTCCCCTAATTCCAGTAACGAAAAGGGAAAACCCGTATAAAAACTTTAAAATAAGTATGTCATGTAAGCTCGCTGGGTATTTACAACAAATTTACAAAACGTTGGTTAAAACCATATTTCTTATGTTTGGGTTGGCTAATTACCAAATTTTTTGTTTTTTTCTCGGGACATGGAGAGATTTATTTATTTTTACTTTGTAGAGATCATTTTTTCCCAATTGTAGTACTTGGATCAACTCGTTAGCCATTCAATTTCGTTTCTTTTTCCTTTTCTTTTTTCATTATTTTAGATAAATGGACTTGTGGAAGAAGGGCAACTATGGAGGCTAATTACGTCCGCGTTTTTGCACGCGAATGTTGGTCATCTTTTGGTCAGTCATTCACTCCTCTCAAACCCTTCATTCGATCCTTGGTGGGTTTGATTAAAAATTCTCAAGTTTCTTTATCGTGTTTTTGTTTTTTATATTTATTTTAGGTGAATTGTTACTCTCTGAACTCCGTTGGGCCTTCTGTGGAGAAGATAAGCGGGCCCGGGAGATTCCTCGCTGTCTACTTCGCATCGGCAATCGCATGTAAGAAGATAACTTTTCACTTTCGTGCTGTTACTTAAGTGCTGATACATATAAACGACACTTTCGAGGAGAAGAAAAATAATTGACCTGAAATGTCTACGAGAGACGTCTAATATTGACCGTTAAACGTTTATTGTTCACCAATAAATTTTATTGTAGACATATATTATAGTGGTCTATTATTTAAAAGGGTAAATATTGTTTTCACGTGACAAACTGGTAAAAAAAATAGGGAAACGAGAAAAATTAGTACTGAAGGTGGCATTTTGGACAATTTCTTAAAAAAAAATCAGGTTCCACAATGAGTTATTTTCTCAGCAACAACCCTGCTGTTGGGGCATCGGGCGCGATCTTTGGACTTGTAAGTTGCGTTGTTATTGATATCTAATTTACGCAAATTGTATCAAACACGTCGAAACTTGTTTCTATTAAGTAGTGGATTTGATTATGCTCTGAAATCTGGAAATTTTATCTTTAATGATTCCGAGTTCATCGCCAGGTTGGATCGACGGCTGTCTTTATAATGAGACATAGAGGCCAGATCGGAGGCGGCCAAGGCGAGCTACGACATATACTGAATGTGATAGCAATAAACATGGTAATGTAATAATAAAGTTTCTTCCTTTGAGATGAAACAATGCAAAGAATCAAACTTTTATCACTGAATTGTGTCGAATTTCTATTTTGCAGGGTATCGGACTGTTATCTCAAGGGATTGATAACTGGGGTCATGTAAGTCTCAGAAACCATGCTTTGCTTTTGAAACTTAGTCAGAATACTTTTTTTTTGCATAAAGGTTTGATCTTTACTTTGTTTTATTTTGGTTATTCGTCGTATATTTAGTTGGGAGGTTTGCTGGGTGGAGCTGCAGCATCGTGGCTTCTCGGACCAGCCTTTGATACAAAAACTCGGTCACGAGATGGTCGAAGAATGTTTGCTGATAAAGCTCCGATATTCTACCTCATCAACTGGAAAAAGAGATCCTAGGCTCATATTGTAAATTGAAAATAAAAGCTGATTCGTGTGTGTAAATAAATGTCGATGACTTTGTATTGACCACAATGAAATAAATTTGACAAATCAGAAGTTGAATTGGTATTTTTGTAGTGCTGGTTTATATGTTTTAGCCTTTGATTCTTCAAAGTTTCAAAACACTGCAGAGAGGGAAAGTGAGTAGCATAAATAATCCAACATTGTTACTCATACTCCGTAATAATAATAGAATTTGCCTATCCATACAAGTAAAATCGGGCTAAACTCCAACTATGTTTTTTTCTTAAAAAGACTCAATTAGAAGTTTGGAAAGAGAGAGAAAATAAAAATCTCTAATATACTCTCACGTTTAGTACTCCTTCTCTCTCCTCTTCCTCTTTCCTAATCTAACTCGTCTCTCTCCTCTCACTTTGTCATTTTGACAGTATCGTGACGAAGTCGTCACAAAATTGTCAAAATGTATTATAAAATACCATAGTTTTATAATCAATATCGATGTTGTGCAAGTTGGTGCTTGCATTAAATACATTTATTTACGATGCTAACATAAATATTACATTTATACGAGATGGTTGGGTTTACATTGATGAATCTCCCTTTAAAATAAATAGGTAGGTGTGCCTACTGTCAACTTCGTCACCCACTAATTGCTATGACAATTAATGAATGATCTATATAATTCGTGTTCCCCATATATTGCGGATTCATTTCAAGGAGGAGAAGAAATCATCTCATCAACAAGGTATTATTCTTCCTTCCAGTCAGATTTTATAATATGGATGCCTATACAGAGAATGTTTTGAAACAAATCGATGAAAACTCCATCAAAATTCAAAAGTATAATAGTTGGACATGTCCATTCTGTAAAAAATATAAAAATAATGCCTATACCTACCGGGGGTTTATAGCTCATGGCTTGAAATTTATCTGTGGATCCCGAAAAAGAGACCCAATTCAATTGGTCAATCAAACTGCAGTGCAAACTTATTTGATTAACAACTAAAAAAACGTAAGTACTGATTCATATAACATATCATGTTGCCTAATACTTGAATTTTTATATCTTATTTTACAGGTTAGTTTTTATGTCTCTCCTTAGTTTGTTAACAGTTGGAGCTTTGGCTTGTTTGTTAACGTTTGCTTTGTTTCTGTAAGTCTTGAATATTATCGTAATATATTTTAAGTAGTCGAACTACGTATTTTATATTTATATTAGATGTATTTGTGTAGTAAGTAATCGCAATTTCGTGACAATATCGTGTTCTCGTGACGACATCGTCACGAAATCTTGACTTCTGGACAACAATGCTAAATTTTATAAATCGTAAAAATGAGTAAACTGTAATTTCAATACAAAATCAGTACATAAATATAATACATCCCAAAAACCAGTAACACATACATACAAAAGAGTCTAGCTAAAAAGGTTTCATTTACTTGAATATAAATGTTCAAGACTAAACCGATTCTTCGCGGTTTAAGACCTTCATCGCACCATACTTTACGAGTCCAATCGTGAGCTTCTTCCGATGATTTTCCATGGACGTTGGCGTCAAATATTTCAGTGGAATGTCGTGTATAAGGTACTCTGCCGCCTTAATACATAACATTCCATAATCACTCCTAAAAAAATATGTACATTTACTAAACATTTAGCATAGATTAAATAAGAAACTATAATTCTTACCCATTGGTTTGTTGCGCACTATCCGCACATGACAACGAAAACGGAGAAAACTTTTCGTTGTCCATACAAAATACTTTGAAAACATGGGGAAGAAACGAAGCAAATGATGACAGCTCAACTTTCCGGCGTGGAAACGATGCGCTCATCGATTCGTAAGCCATGATGTGTCGCCGAAGAAAATCGATGACCAAAAGGATCTAGTGATCAGATATGTGTATGGGCATGTACACTTTCCCAATCTTCATTACATACTCCAAGGATATGATCCAGTAAATGAAGATGCTTTGACCAATTGAATAACCTTTTGTCATCGGTTGCACCCCGCTCATTCTTTATGGTGGACAAGAGGACGTAGAAGTATGTGTTTGTAGTCGTGAATGACTCGGACATGTTTACCAACTTTCCTTCTTCCTGAAGTAGTAGAATTCAACGTTGGTGTGCTGCAACAATATAAATGAATTTGTCAAATGATGATGTACTAATATAAATTGTTAAGAATTATTGCCCGCTTGAGAATATACTTATGTAAATTCTCGTTGACATTATTAATAAAATAAAGTTTGACATTTATAAATTATTCTAATTGAAATAGTTATTTCTTATGTATTAAAATTTATATAACATTCATCATCCCATAGCCTTTGTATCAAACTGAGTCACGTGTTGTGCACCTGAGTTCGGGCGGTGTGCTAAAACGAGGTCGATGACTGATACACGCCTCGGAAGCTATATCGAAAGTCATATATGTGGAACACATGAGTGAAGGCTAATCACTATGTGGGAGCATTCTACACTTGTGGTAAGAGTATGACCTGGACATGCATTGGGGTAGATGTGTCGTTTAAGAACCGTTACGACGCACTAACCAAGGCTACTATGATGGTCACAATGAGACTTGATCTAAACCTTGAAGTGGTCACAGACACTGAATCATGTCTCTGAACTCTTTGACTCTTTCGCTAAAAGGCTATCCATGCTAGTCACTACTTATGTCTTGGGAGTCTTCTCTTGGAAGTTTTCTATGAGCATGATTCGAGTGGGAAGTGATTTACAGATACGGAATCCAGCCTCCTTGAAAGAATGTCAATGTTCACTCACCTAAGGGTTGATTCCAAAATCGATTAATAGCGCGCACTTTCGAAGTAAGTTAACGTTCGAAAGAATCTTTGTTGGGGAAGCAACGATGCTTAGGGATAATATGTATAAAAAAAGTGTAACATATTATTCGACAATCTGGTTTCGAGATCTAAGTGAGATATCGTCTGTGCCCACTCATCTTTCTTATTCGTCTCGGAGATTACATTTCGGAAGACTACGGTGTCATCCTCGAGTCCTAAATCAGACGAAAGAGTCGTGAAAGCTTGAAGACGGAATGAACATTGGATTGGAGCATTTTGTAGCTGAGCCAAAATCCATGTAAGTGTTCTGATCGCCTCTTATATTAATGATTACTGAATTGCTTTTATAATTAAATTAAATTAATAATTTTAAATCTTCTTTAGTAATCATTATCATTAATTAGCCATTGCGAGTGCAATCAATGATATTCCGCATTTAATATGGTTACTAAGGTGAATCAATCACCAACATAAATAACGTGTCAATTTTTTTGTCGCAAGTGACAACTTGGTTACTAAACTGTATGTCAAACAAAACGTAACAATCATGTCACTAAACATGACGAGTTCAACAAATAAGCCAAAAAATACCATATACATTTTATTTAGTACGAGCATTCTTTATTGTCAGTTTTTACAACCACACAAATAAAAAAAAATGTAACATATTATTCGACAATATGTCACGGTGTTCTTGTGAAAAATGAAAAATCATATAAAAATAAAAATAAATCAAACAAGCACACATTAAAAGACAGCTGAGGAAATTCCATGTGTGTAGTCGGTGACGCTAATAAAACAGTTCCTGACGTACCTCTTCGTCCAACCAACGATTCATTTCCCACAGATTATAAAACCAAGTCTCATTGGTAATGGTCACGACAATATAATTGAAATGTGGATTAAGTTTTTCATCATTCTCTCTATACATGGACATGCAAAACGAAATCAAGTATTTTCGACGGTTATCAAATTGTTTAGGAATATTATGTGACCATGTTGTCAAGAAAAGGTTCTTCGTGACCATGTTTTCAAGAAAAGAGTCTTCGTTACCATGTTGTCACGAAATAAAATATATTTACATGTTTTTCATGGACTTTAGCAGACCAGTTTTTATCCATTTCTCCAGGCTATCTAATTCAAGTTATAAGGGGTCAACCATTGGCTCGGAAAAAGGATATTTCTCTCATTTCTAATGTGATTTTATAAAATTTTGAATTTTGGGAGGCAATGGTGTCGGCGTGTAATGGGGTGACGGCTTCCTCGACCTTGATGACTTCTCAGGTGAAGAGGACACCATTATCACCTTTTGGGGATTCCTCTTCGGGGATGACACGAAAACAACCGAGAAATTTATCTCACCAACCTCCTCGATTGGACGGTTGGGAGTATTGGATTCCTTAGTCACTTCTGCTTCGTCTTTTGCCATGTAGTCACTACTCTGAGGAGTCTTGTTCTGGTCGCTGTGCTCCCTTGTCGGTTTATCGGCATGACTGTCTTCGTCGTGATCATCACTGTCCTTCCTCGGTAAAAAATTGTCCACTTTACAACCATCTTTAGCCTCTTCCTTTTGCTCATCATCTTCGTCGTCTGCTGCTTGCAAAACTTCACTCCCTTTGCAGACCCCTCCTGACTTTCTTCTTCTTCTTCTTCTTCTTTCTTTTCTTCTTCATCTTCTTCTTCTTCTTCTTCTTCTTCTTCTTCTTCTTCTTCTTCTTCTTCTTCTTTCTTTTCTTCTTTTTCTAATTCTTCTTCTTCTTCTTCTTCTTTCTCTTCAACATTTATATCTTGTTGTTGTTTCCCGTCTCCCTCTTTGGCATTCTTCTCTTTCTCTCTGTCTTCGACGATTTTTTTGACTCCGTCGCATGTCAAAGAAAATACATCCTTCTTAAACTTACTAAATTATCCTCGAACAGATTAGACTACGAATTCCAAATCCAAAAACCGAACCTATGAAGAAAAAAAAAAGATTTTCACGATATTTGAAATTATCGTTTCAATATTGTCAAGAAACCAATCAGTTTCGTGACAACACTGTCAAGACATAGTTAAGAAATATTACAATTTTCTATCTATGTTATCAATTATTATACTATACCTCCAGGTCTAACGATCTGAGGCCATCGTCAACAGGCTTCCTCTTAGTCCCCGACTATGGTGATTTCATCACAGGCTCTGGTAATTCTACTGGACTCCTGATGGGTTTGAATTCGAGCTGAAAATAAACAATTAGGCATAAAAACACAATTATGTAGACAGTTTTATTGCACACAATATATTAACTCTTGAAAACAAATTCGAGCTATGTGGGACTCGGACACCCTTCCGTAGGAAGCTGTCCATTTTTTTATCAATGGAATCACGTTGGGTTTCAGGACGCGAGCAACCTGGACTGCGCTAAACTTGGGAATACATTCATAGCTCCAAATCTGGAGTGGGATTAGGAAACCTGGAGGATGAAGTTTATTTTTCTTGTCCTTCCCGAAATATAAGTTCTTCTTCGTTTTCGTGACGAAATTGGTTACTGACTCCATGAAAAAGTTTCACACTACGTTGCCCAAGAGATACGCGTTAAACACGTCGGGGTCGTCCACCATCTTGATGAAATTTTTGTTGGGCAGGTTGACCGCCTTCTCAGACGCGAGGATGACATTGTACATAAAGTGTATGAGAAGAAGCCTTACCCGCTTCTTGTCACCCCAGGTCTAGTTGACCTGCGTCGCAATAGAAGCAATGTTGTCATAATTAACACATATGGTTCCATCACAGAACATTTCATGGTACAAGCCTTTGTCAACCACGTTCAAGTACTCTTCTTGGTACTCAAAGTCATGATCAAACTTCAGCCCCGTTATCTAGGCGAAGTGTTCTTTGTTGAACTCCCTGGGATGTCCACCAATCTCAATATAAAGAATGTATTTCGACACTCCAATATCGCCAAAATAGCCTGATCTTAGAATCAGGTAATGAATTATCTTAGACAACTTCATCAGATACGGAAAATCAAGAAACTACCTGAAACAACTCTTCCTTAACAGATCTCTTTGGGAGATTATCACACCCGTATCCTCACCAAAACTATGTGCACGGGACAACTTCGTCACCAACACATTGTTTCCTGGCAGCGTTGTCACATTATGAAGAGATTGTTGACGCGAAATATCATTACATGCATTATCTAAGTAAAACACCATAATCTAACAGTTTCCTTACCAGATTCCTTACCACCGGCTTTTTTTCTTTGCAAACATTTGCATTTGCTTGCATAATATAGGCGCCGGGATCGAAATCGGATGACTCATAAGATAGTGTTTCGGATTTTTTCAGCTTTTTTGTCGCAGGGTCCCTTTAGACAAACGAGATCTCCGCTTATTTGTAGGCCCGGTGGTTGGGGTTTGGATTCTATCATAGACTACTTCGTGTCCCACTCTCGGACTGCGACGAGGCGTGAACTGAGTTTTCAAAGGTAACTTACTTGGGTGGTCTGCTTGGTGACCCAAACCTTGTTTCTTCATCATGTATGGGTTTCGATTTCGGAGACGAGATCTTCTTTTTCATCTTCTGGGTTTTGCAGAAGAGAAGAGAAATGAAAAAGAAAGCGAAGAAAATGCTTACAGACGAAGAAGAGAAGGCTTACATACGCAGGTTTGTTTTGGGCGGCGGCAAAGAGAAGAGAAAGATGAAAATTAACTCTCGAAAGTTGTAACGATTTTTAGGTCACAACATTCGAACTGAAGCGAGAGGGAGAGAGAGAGAGAGAGAGAGAGAGAGAGAGAGAGAGAGAGAGAGAGAGAGAGAGAGAGAGAGAGAGAGAGAGAGAGAGAATCGGTTTGATATGATGGTGATTAGAGGAAGAGTGACCGCCTTAACAAAGAGAGAGGGAAATGAGATGATGATTACTACATTAAGGTAAATTAAGCGTGATTATAGTAGTTAACAATAAAGGTAAAACAGTTATTCCAATTTCAAAAATTAAGGGTAAACATGGTACAGAATATTATTCTCTCTTCCCGAACTCTTAGTTGAGTCTTTTTTTTTCAAAAACATAGTTGAAAAAACACCCGAATTTAGATAATCTCATTTACTTTTATGAATATGCCCAGCATTGCAAAAGCCCAAAAAGAACCTCTTACATTATTTATCTTTTTTCTTTACACTTAGTTGATACATAGATTGGTTCCTTTTGACCACTTGCAAAACATGCGTTTCTAATATGAAAAAAAAAAGGTTCGTATACAATTTATAATGAGAGAAAAAGGCCTGCCACATTTTGGCTTCGACCCGCGATTTCCAACTTCGGAAATCACACTATCTTGCTTGTCAAGTAAGTCCTGTCAAATCTTTTCAAAACAGGTCGATATATCTCCTCGCCGAGACAAAACCGGAGATGAGAGACTTTACTGTGTGTAGTTTGATGATGTGGGTTTTCTTCTTATTTTTGTAGGGTATGTGTTTTTTCATTTGTAGAGACTCTTCTTCAGAAGCTTCTTAAGTTAAAAGTGTATTAGCATTAATCTAACCAGCAAAGCAGATTAAATATCATTAGCACCCCCACTAGTCCCAGCGGCCAGGCTGTCATATACATAGAACCCGCTGCTGAAGCTGATAGAAAACAAAAAAACATATGTTAAAAGTAAATAACTCAATTACATGGTCTCTCAATCAAGCATACTTGAAAAGAAACATTTAATTTTAATCATTATAATAATATATATATCAATCAATAAATAAAACATTATATAAAATAGTCATTTGGGCCAGATATTCAAAGTTTTATATTGTTAGCAAAATAGACTAAGTAAATATTTTTACAAAAAAAATTGGTCAAATGGTCAACGTTTGGAGAGGTAATTGTGAAATGGACAACGTCTATGTTAAACTTAATTAATAACCTTCATATATACGTGACACTGTTTTGCGTTGTTTTAGTATATACATTGCACTTTGTTAATGACCAATATTTTTTGTTAAACATTAACTTGGTCATTTATCAATTTTATTTCAAACGTTATCCATTTCGAAATTCATATTTTAAAAGGTTATACACCAAATCAACCCATATTTTTAATACAATCAACAAAAATATTGACCCATGTGTATAAGCAATTTACCCTTATTAGAAAATTTTATTGCAAGTATTGAACAATATTATTGCACCTGGTATTTGCAATTTTTTGTACATTTTAACTATTTGACTAATTTTAGTCATATTTTGACTTGCGAATTCATTAGCTTCGCTATAATATTATAATATCCATAAAAAAATTCATTTTCTAAACTCAACGTAACGACCGTTAGACCCGGTAGTCGAAAAATATCCAAAATTAAATTTTTGACAAATGCTGAGACAAAAATGCCTTTTATATTGATTCATGTGGATTTCCATTTTTTATTTAAATTCACAGGTATCTGCACATATTCGACCGAATTCGGAAGTTTTTCAACAAAACTAAATTGGTGAACTTTTGCAGTGATTTTCTATGTTTTTTGCTGATTTTTGCTTTTCAAATCTTGTTTAATGGCATGTGAGCTATTAAATAGTGTTCAAAGATGATATTTTAAAGGAATTTTAAACAGAAAAAAAAGAGGAGGGGAAATGGAATTAATAAGGAAAATAAAGTTTAGTTTAATTTAAAAGCAATTTTTGTCTTATAATGGTCGGAAGTCGAATTTTAGATGTTTTTCAACTACAGCCACATTTATGAAATTTCTTTATGATAATGTAATGATAACTTACGTGATTATGAACTTTCTTTATAATAATGTAATGATAACTTACGTGACGGAGAAGGAGAGAACGATGACGAAGCCAATCCTTGCGATCTTCGCTGGCTTTCTCCGGGGCTCGAAGCAGTCGGTGCAAAGACCGGCGTAGCGATAGGATCAGACACCGGACTTGGTGACGTGTCGTAATACGGGCAAGGCTGAGGTGGCAGGGATCGTGGAGACGGTGAAGGGTATTTCGGGGTAATCGACGGTCCAAGCCCGGGGCTTGGCTCGGGTGTGGGTCCCGGGTAAGGACTAGGAGACGGGGAAGAGAGAGTCCCTCTGAGGTAAGATGACAAGGTTATGCTTTTGACTTTGCCGAACCTGTCGTTGTCGAGGCCCAGATTCTGAGGGGAAGACTTCGTGACTTCTTTCGCCAGCTGTCTCAATCTCTCCGGCGAGATCTTTCCCAGAGCGGAAGTCAGCGACGCCTGAATAATTGCCGGAGAACTCGCCGTCGAACCGGCCACGCTTGTTATTTGCACAAACACGTTCTGCATCGAGGAAAAAACAGATATATCTTTCTGAGTTCGGTCGAAATTCGATGAGATTTCGCTAAAGGTTGAGAAATGGGTTGGTGGGATATATCTGTACCCACTTAATAAAACTCCGTTTTAAATAGGATTATTCTAGTTACTAACCATATAAACTAGTAATATTTTGATAATAGCTAACGTTTTGTAAATGTGGCGCAGGCGTATATCAAGGCGTTTTTTTTAAAGGCGAGGCGTAAGCCTCGAAGGCGTATCAAGGCGTGCGCTTTGAAATATAGGCATAATTAATTATAAATAATTTATAAAAACTAAAATAATAGACGTGACTGAAATAATTTATAAGAACCCTAAGTCATACGGCCGATTGTTTATGTTTTTAAAGCCCAAAGTTTCAAAAAAACAATAAATAAATAAAAAGCGTTTGGGCGCAAAAACAGCGCCTCAATGCGAGGCGTACGAACCAGGCGCCCGACTTATTGGTGCAAGGCGTTCAACGGCTCATTTTTGGCTAGGCGTAAGCCTCAATGCGATGTTAGCATTCGGAGGCGTTAAGCGCGCCGAAAAGCGCGCCTTTTAAACATTGATCTACTTAAAAGATTATTTCGACCAATTTAGCCTGAACAATCCTTAAAATTACTCAAATCGAAAGGGCAATCGGGTCTATAATTTTTTGTAAACGACTGTCACGTAAGCAGAATGACTATTTACGACATATTTACAAAACGTTGTCTATTTCCAAATTCTTAATGTTTATGTTGGCCAAAAACCCAATTTTTTGTTTCAGATATTTAATAGTGAATTTTTTTTCACAAGTTGAGAGAGTGGAACTGGATAAACACACCTCGAACGGTTTCAATCGTAACCCGGACTTCAGCTGATCTTTGAGTTCGACGATATTTTCGAGGATCTCGGAAATGGAATTGTGGAGAGTAAAATTGAAGAGAATCTGAGGCATCAGCCCGATCGGAGGACTTTCGGGCATCACAGTGATCCCACCTCGAAACTTTAGAATCTCGAATTCCGACGGAGACCCGAATATTTCCTTCGTTAATGTCAAGTTGATCTGCTTCATAAACACCTCGACCAAAGAAGATTTCATCACACTCAAAGACACTGCACTTATCGGAGTACTAATCGGATCGGGAAGAGCTCCAAACACCACTTCCGTTCTATTCGGAGATTCGTCCGATCCTCGCATCGATAATACAATGACCTGTTTGCACACAGAAAAAAAAAATACGAAATAACTTCGTTTGTTTCTTTCGATTTCTGTTTTACTGCGGAAATCGTGTGACGAAAAGGGGTTTGGAAAGTGTAGTAATTACATTTGTATATGGAACGCCTATTTCCTCGTTGATATCGTATTCTAGTCTTCTGATATGAGGTACAAGCTCCGAGACAGGCTTTTCCAACGAGAAGAATACTTTAGCAGAAGCTGAACGGGGAAAAGGGATAAATGGTCAGAGAACAAAGTAAAAAATCAATTATACACTCAGTCAGAAGAGAGAACCGAATATGCATAGGATTATCTGAACTATCTCACACAGGGACAATCGAATATTAAATCACAATCCAAAGACACAGAAGAAAGCCCCGAATACGAGTGAAGAACAAAGTAGCATAAATTTTAGCATGGAACGAGTAAGCAAAACTCACAGAAGCAGTGATGAACTATAAATTTTCAATTACCAAAATGAACGAAAAACTATGAAAAGCACAAGATTAAAGAAAACGTAGTTTAAGACATATATCAAAGTGTTGTATATATTCCTTAGACAGAGATCTATTAACTTTTCTTTTCTCAAATCCAGAACCATATAACTAGGTAAATAGAACTCGCCGTCCTAACTAAAAGACAATTGCTTTTGTAGTGAGTTTTTTTAACTAAACAAAAACAAAATACAAAATCTCTGTTTGAAACCCCCAAGACACAAAATCCCTCGTTTCATAAACCGATTTTATAGTAAACCAAAACATAAATCAAAATATAATTCACTAAAACTAGACTTCATTTCGAATTGAAACCCCCTAAAATGCAAATTTCAGACTGTTTGTAATCTGTGTACACGTAGACCTTAAATCAAGGATATTCGACACAAATACATATATATATATATATAGAGAGAGAGAGAGAGAGAGAGAGAGAGAGAGTACCACTGAGCTTAATCTCTTGTTGTGCCTCGAAACCATATTTTTTAGACCGTAACGGAACGATCGAGAAGATTCCGTAGATCAAAAGCGATACGCTGAGAACCAAAACGAGAACGCACTTAAAGCTCAAGTCTTTGGAGAGCCTCGCAACGAGAACCGAACATTGATCGCATAGAATCCCCGAAGAAGATGATGATGACGACGACGATAGCGAATTATTCCCTGGGACTTGTCTTTCTTCGTCATACTTCTTCTTGGCTTCGAATTTTCCCATTTACAGAGAGCATCTGGAATCGCTTTCTCTCTCTAGAATTAGAGCTCTCTATCTCTCGCTTGTATTAATTGTTCTTGTGGACAACGAACCCTTTTTCACTCTCTTCAGCTATTTCTTTCACTTTCTCTCTCTAAAATTCCCTCTCTCTCTCTCTCTCCAGTAGTGCGATTCCGGTACTTCATTATATTCTATTATTCCTTTTGCCTTCTTTTTTGTAGTTTTTTTATTTTGTAAATTAGTTTATTTTCATTTAATTTTAAAACGGAAGTTTCTTTAATTATTAACTTATGCTTTAAGTTTTTTTAGGCTACCGAACGTTGAGAAGAAGCAAAGGGGAAAAGGAATAAAAAGAAAAAGAGGGAAAAGATAAGATTGAGTATTTTACAGCCTAATTGAACACTTTTATATTGTTGCTCATTTTGGAGTCTCTCACTCTTTTGTAAATAATTATATCAATATGGAATCACACACACACAAAAAAGTTGCCAATTATACTTTCAGATATAAATTAATAAGGTAGAGAAAATTGGTAAAAAATATTTACTTTTATTTTTATTAATTTATGTGGAAAGGGAATCATCTTGATAAACGTTACAAAAATTAAATATTAGTTGGAAAGTGAATCGTCTTGATATACTTACAAATATAAAGTTTGTAGTGTGTTGAATTAAGATTGGATAAATGATCTGCCCCGGATTTTGTGGAATAATGCATATCTTTAGAGTTGAGATTATTATCGTGTTATTACGAATTTATTATAGTGATGGGAAATAAAAGTAGACCAACTAGAATTGCACTCCAATTTAAAATATATTAGTAACAGAGTAAAGGTAACTTTAATTTTTATTCGTGTCACTGTGCACAAGTAGTTTAGCAATCGCTGGACTATTTCTCAATAAATAATAAAATTGATTAAGGACTTATAGTGACCATAACTATGTATATTTGGAAATAAATGTCTTTTTTAAGAAGAGCAATAAATTTAATGATAATTGAATTTAAAAGAAGGAAGTTTCCTTTAATTGTGACCCCATATGGGACAAGAAAGCATCTCCGTTTGACAGCATGTCAAACTTCTATACATGTTAATGATACTCATCGACACTCCTTGAGTTGTTAATATAAAAAAATAAGATAAATAAATAAAACCCAACAAATACCTCTTAGCTAAAAAAGACGAACAAACAAAGATCCTCTAGATTATTAGATTGTCCATATGAAGAATAATGAATAAACTCTTTGATGTTTTGATGTTCATGAACAACTTAAAATCGATAATTAATAAATAATTTTTTTTGAATATCTTCAATTATAAAATTCAAAATAAAATAGTTTACATTAATGTATAACGAATTTAATAGAAATAGCGAAAGCTTACCTTAATCTATTGATAAAAAAAACACCGTGAGTGGTCTTTCAATTATAAATTGTCTTCTTGTTGATGACTATATAAAAACAAGCGTTACTTCTACAATCAGAGACATGTCCTATAATAACTGCATTTTGGCAATTACTAATTATTTTTTCTTATTTCTGCAAATTAGATTAGCACTTATGATAACCACATAATAATTTCATAACAAATACGTCATTAAGTCATAAATTTTATTTTGAATTAGACCACATCAATTTGACTTTATAAATAATGACCCAACACGTTTATATTATAACATATATAGTCCAAAAAGTTCTAACAATCTCTCACTGGACTATGCATTATACATGTATAAAATAAACGTGTTAAACTTTAGACATGTAAAAAAAGAGTCATTACTATGAGGTGACGTATTACAATCTCGTCCATCAACTATATCAGCATAGGATCAAAGTGATTTTTATTGTATCAATCACAACTAAACTCATCAATGGCCGCATACATCAATATAGTCAAATGACATAGATCAATTAATCATAAATATGTGGTAGATACAATTATATACAAATTGATCTATTCATATCAATTTTATTCGATCCAACTTTAAAGAGATCAAAATTTATCTGAAATATGCAAAGTGCACTAAAATAAATTTCATAAGTCTGATCAGAAATAATAAATGTGATTGATTACAAACCACACAAAACATAGATAAACAACAAACTTCCCCTGAATCTATATTTCCTGAAACTTTACAGCATTTATATATGAAGTGTATTGTCGAAAAACCTTTGATAGTAAACTCATTGCAAGAGAGTCTAGTATTATGGAGTTGTTCATAATTCTTTTAAGTAAATCTATCAACTTTGCAACTTTTTCATTTAACAACTAAGAATTTGACTTTGTCAAACACATGTTGTTTAAATATTTTACGGCTAATTTATTGTCACAATATAATTTAAGTGGCCTTTCAATTCCTTCATAATACGCAGCCCCGTGACAAATTTCTCCAGCCATATATCATAGTTACATGTTTTATAACTTGATATAACTCCACAACCAAAAGAAAATTATATATCAAATTATACCCAAAAAAAAATTGTTGTATTTTTAATGTCGATGATTTTCTATATCAGTACCCTGATCAATATCGCCGATTGAGAATTAACGCAATGGTAAAAGTCAGTATAATCGTGCGACAATTAAATTATTCCCAAAATGAAATTAAGTTGCTCTATACCAATTTTTAGGAATTTTTAATCTCTACTTTAATCATAATTAAATTCAAGAGATTCAAATCTGAATAGCGGAAGCGTATCTGAATCCATTTATAAAAAGACACTGTGAGTGTTCTTCCAATTGTAGATTGCATGAATGTCCCGAGTGTTTTTGTTGATGGAGATAAAAAAAAATAAGCGTTACTTCTACAATCAGGGACCTACCCTATAATAAATGTCTTTTGAAAGTTACTAACTATTTATGCTTATTTATAATTTTCTCCCTCATCAATTTAGATTAGCACTTATGGTAGCCACATAATAATTTCATGACAAATACGTCCTTAAGTCATAAACTTTATTCTGAATTAGACCACATCATTTGACTTAATAAATAACGATTCAACACGTTTATTTTATAACATTTATAGTCCCAAAAATTATAACAGTACAAACTTGAATTTTAAGCTCTTTTATTAATTCTGCAATATAGTCATTAACTAAACAAAATTTAGGTGAAATGGCCCTAACTTGTAAACGTGTTTTGATTTTATCTAACGTTTCGTAAAACTTTTGTAAATGTCTTATGTGGCACTTTAATTTATCCATCTAAGTTACTTTTGTTGGAAATTATTTAACAATTTAAACAATAATACTATATAACAACTATATCTGGCGGAATATATAATATGATCCTATTAAATTAAAACTCATTTTAATAAATTAATAACCTAGGCATTAAAAATCACTAACATGTCAATAAACCATTTATTCTAAACATGTCAACAAATTGAAAAAAACGACCTAACACTTTATAAGCACATTTATGAACATCGTTTTAGGAAACTTACAATTGAGATTGTAAACAATCCCGGACGTTGCTAGCTAACTCCGGAAGGCCTTGTCGAAAATTTCTTCAAAATAGTCACCGGCCAGAATAGACAACATGCACCTGCCGGATTTGATTCTGTCCGCCCAGCCATAAATGCGCATGTGGTGCTGTGACTTCCTCCGACCAAACGAAGCTTCGAGACCTGTTCAAAAACGTAGGTGGGACCTAGGGTTAGGTGCCTGTGAAGTGGCTCGGCCAGATTCCTCGTCAAAGTCCCGTGGTGAGCTAGGCACACTCTGTGTCCGGCGAGCCAATCCAGCGAGCAGACTGAAATGAGCCTCGCTCTGTTTCGCTCGATTTCTTCGCGTTTCGAGTGAACACATGCAACCAAAATGTCACTCAAACACCAATAGAGGATTCAATGATAATTCCCTCGGATTTTTGGGAGATTTAGAGGGTGGGCTCTTCGATTGAACAACGAAGAGTACTCGGGATCACTCGGGAACACTCGGGATATCAAGAAAACGTTACTTGATCTCTTTCTCTCTTGGAAACTCTCGGCCAACACTCTCACAAGGGAGGGGAAGGGTTTGGCCGAGATTATGTGTTAGGTTTAGATTAATTAGGGTTCCGAAAACCCTTTAAATAGAGAGAGAAGTGGGATTTTCTTAGGTCAAACTCATTAATCAAACTTAAGCACGTTGTTCCTTTAAATTAATTTCATAAATTAATTTTTGATCTAAATCTTTATTTTGCCCGAGTGAAATTACTTTAGAACGTCTCATTTGTTTAATGATAAATCATCAATTATTTTCGTACTCTTCAAAGTAGTACGAAACGAGAAAATATTTATTTTCATCTTTTATTTATTTCAATCATTTAAATATGTTACTATCCATATAATAACATAATATGATTCATTAAATAAATGTAATAATAAATAATCAATTATTTATTAATTACTTAGAAAAAAAAAATTCTTAATGTAAATCACAATTTACTTTAAATGAGAAAATCAAATCGTCTTAGTTCAATAAATCTCGTCCGATGGTCTATCATTGAGACCTAATAGACCCATATGAACGAAGATTTAGAATAAAGATCGGACTCAAAAGTTCACAAACCTTTTCCGTATTTTAATTCTTAATATTAGTCGATTCCACTGAATGACTAATATTGAATCTCTCTAAGTTCATATGCGTATATTTTCTGCTTGATGTGACGAAACAATTCGTCACACGATCCACATAGTACTTTATGATATTACCCTTCATGTGTAGCAGTAACTCAGAGGAATGTAAAATTACCGTTTTAACCCTGAGTTATTATTTCATTAACTCTTTTGTTATTTGTAATTGAGATAAACATAGAGTAAGATGTCTTTACATGTCACATGTTTTAATCAAAAAATGTTCTTATTCCGATGAATACTTGGCCAAGTTTATTCATTCACACTCTCATAACAAAATATAGTGTGATATTAATGCATTAGCATTGTTTCAACACGAATTATGTATCCGTGAATCACATAATCCAACATGACGACGTTATGACACCAACCGTCCGGTCAGATGCAACTGTAACTTTACCCATTGCCCAAGTTGTCACATCGATCATGCATTCACTTCAGGATTTAGGTAATTACCAAAATACTCCTCGTATGTGATCTTTAAGTTTTGAGTGATTAAACAGATGTATCTCGAGCTCCAGAGTATCACAGGTCTTGTTCAGTATCTTCTATAAGATATCAAGAATGAAACACATAGTCATAACTCTCTATATCACAAGATAAGATATCATGATTCATTCAAACAATCATTACTCATATTCGATTGCTCTATCGATCTTAAGATTGCGAACAAATGTTTAAACTAATCACAAGGGGTTATCTTGTCAAGTTTGTAGTTAGCACCCTGATAAGCGAGATTTGTTCACGCTTATCTATGCTTTTCTAAGCTAGAATCGTAATTTGTTCTAAGTGTTTTTATAGCATTTTGCAGTTTTTAGTATATTTTCAGAGAGAAGAGAACGTGAAGTGAAAGTGGAGCAAAAACGAGTAATTTTGGAGCAAAAACGAGCAAATTCGGACCTAAGGAGCAAAGTCAACAAAAAGTAAACAGAATCAAGCTAGGGAATCCCACACGTCGCGTGAAGGCCTTCGCGTCGCGTAGGCAAATTTTATACCGATAGCTACTCAAAGATCCACGTGTCGCGTGGTGTCTTTAGCGCGTCACTCCAGTCAGAAATTCAACATCCATGCGTCGCGTGGAATACCTAGAGCGTCGCGTGAGATTCGCGAACAACATTTTTAAGTGACCTATTTTCAGCCGTTTGATGGCATCCAACGGTCGAAATAGGTCCGAACTCTCTCATTATAACATTAGGGGGACTCATTTCGAGGAGAGGAGAGTTTGGAGGCCAAATTTCTAGAGAGAGAGGCTTTGAGGATTGTGGAGATTTCTTTGAGGAAGAAGAAAAAGAAGTTCAACCCCATTGTTCATCATCCCCCTCACTAGTTCTTTCTTACCTTTAACTCCATTTACAGTTTATTATTTTATTTTGATTCCATTGATTAGTGTTCTTTAAGCTTAATTAGTGTTTTGATATTAGTGTTTGACATTTTGTGGATTATTGAATATTTTGAGCACTTGAATTTGATAGATTGGAGATTACTATATTTGAACGTTTATTGAAGTTGTTTTGATTTACTTATCATGTATTGTGGTAACTTAGATAATTATCAATGTCTAAGTTGTTATTACTTATTTCTATTTTGTTGTGTTTGTTTAAGATTATGTTATGCTAAGTTGTTTATGGGATGTGATGTAACTAGGGAGTTGATTTCGGTTGGCCAAACCTTAGGTAATGTTGTGCTTCATGGTTGGATTAGTATAAAGATTTAACGGGATGAGTTATGTGTGAGTCCTAAATAGATTAGGTACCTAAAACTAGATATAGGATATGAGGTATGTGCGATCGTTCCGGGCTTATGTGAGTGTTTGTTTTAATAGGACCCAAGCCGAGAGGTGAAAGTGCAAATGCTTAGATTCATAAAGCTCGAGAGAGATTAGTGAATAATTTAAGAGGAGTGAGATTATGATTTATTATTACTAACTCGTATTTAGAACCGTTACCGAAGCCGACCGAATCGATGAACTAGTTAAGTCACGTCCCTTATTTGTTTATCTTGAGTTAATCGTTTTTAATCATTTTTCTACTGTTCTTTGCATTACTTGAAAAACAAAAATCACCCAAAAGCAATCCCCCATTTTTACATTTTATATAACTCGGAAAAATAAACTAGTGCAATTAATCGAATTTGCCTTAGTCCTTGTGGGAACGAAATCCGTGCTAATTGCACCTCATTACTTGACGACATATACGCTTGCGTAGTGCAAAATTTAATTAACGAAGATAAATTTCCCATCACACCCTTTTTTTTTATGATAATTTCAGAGCGTAACAAACATACATAAACACAAACTTAAATGAAGAATAAATATTTAACTTTGTTTAATATCTCAGCAAAATCAAATACAAAGTATTTATAATGTCTTAAATCTCCTTTGTGGGTATCAATCCCAACAACTTTTATACCCTTCAAATTTCAAATATTTGAAGTCTTAAATTTTCCCAAAATTTGAATAATTTTCGTTAAATTATTCCATATCTGATATTTTTTTTTTGAGCAATTATCTAGCACTTAATTATGTTGATAAGATCCAATAATATTGGGTAGTTATTTGACTCATTAAATTAGGGATTATTAATTTATTTCATTCATTTTTGGGCAGATTTTAATTATTTTTACAGCTTCATATCAATTTATTTCTAGAAACATTTCATATCTGTCGAATTCTAATTATTTTCGTAATAGATCTGGATGTTTAATTTTTTTTTCAATATCTCCATTTACATCGTCCAATAGTATGTTCGTTAATTGATATCCAATTTACACTGATAATGTTCGTTAATTGATATCCAATTTACACTGAAACAGAATTGTACCAACGTAAATTGAGTTGCGTTTTACAAAATAAATTGAATTTACACTGATAATTAATTTTTACAATGTAAATTGAGTTGCGTTTTACAAAATAAATTGAATTTACACTGATAATTAATTTATACAATGTAAATTGAAACTTTATCATTAATTGCTCATTAATTAACAAAACATTATTTCAAAAGCGAGAAACAAACAAAAAAGAAAGAAAAACCAAAAATACCGCTAGAAAGTAATCCCTCTTTTATTCTCACAGTCATTTATATGAACATTTTATCTAGAATCGCATATTAAAAAATGACAGACTCCGATTCCGACTCCCTGATCGACGACAATGCCTTCACCGCCATGTCCCTGACGCGGCTTGGCGTCGATAAGATGTTCAGAGTCGTCGGAATTCCGGTGACCTCTCTCGCTTCCCGCACTATATATCTCGGCGTTTGCTGCATTGCCTCCCACAACAAGAAATTCACAGGCTATGCCACATCGGCCCACTTATACCCCATCGGTCATCCGGGAGTGCTTCTCACCGTCTTTCATGGCGTCGTTGAAGATGGAGAGAGAAATGAGAGGTTTTTTCGTGTCAGTAAGGGTTCATACAAAACGAGAGGAAATAAAACAATTGTAAATATTTCGAACAAATTGTTAAGTTGTACAATACGACTTACCAGTGGTTAAAAACATTCGAAAATATGAGAAGATTTCGAAAAACATTCGAAAAATATTTGAACATTTTTGGAAAAAAATGGAGCAGACATTTTCGAAAACCATACCTTTAAATTGCTTGCTCGTAATGGATTTCAAAGGTATTTATGGTCCATCGTGGGTAAAATGGTTGGATTGTTTGTGAATCGCGTAAATCGTGGCCGGGGGTAATGGGTTTTCGAGAGAAACTTTTTCGACTTCGAGCTATGCATGCAAGACCTTTTCTTTCTTCTTTTCGTATCTAATCAATACCCCAAAATATTTGGACGATTTTGTAGCATTAATTAACTGATTGGATTCGACATTTTTTTTAATTAACCGAATTTATTCATCCGATTTTAATTGCAAAAAAAGTTTTGGCGGAATATAATTTTGGGGTATATTTGGTACAAAATTTTGATTAATTGAAAGTGTGGACATTTACCAAAGTTTTACCAAACCATGGACAAATCCAAGTTATGAAATCTCTATAGGGCTATTACCTTCATTAACCCTTAACTAAAATTAACTCTATACAACTATCTAAAAATACAACACAAATTAAACAAAAATTAAATTTTTCACGTCGTTTTTTTAGGTTGGACGTTAATAACCATACAAGATCTGATATATACATATAGAAATATTATCATTTCAAGTGACCTTATGTTATGTTTTATTTTCTTTTATCTCTAAGCTTGTATTTTCTCTTTACACTTTATGTTTTTTCTCATTCTTTAAGTTAATGGGGCTATTCATTAGGAGATCCGGCGATTAATATTTGCTTTTATTTATGCGTTTTTTTTTTGGCTCAACGTCGCTCTAGCCATGAGCAAAATTTGGTGTCTCGATCTGTTCAACTCAGATATCTCACCCTACAAGATGTGATCGCAAGCAAATTTACTACACACTTCAATGAAGCACAAATTTTGGCATTTTCTCTTACCCAATGATCTCTTTTGAAGGGGTCTAAGGGTGTTTTTGTCAGAATTTGTTTTAGTTTGTAATTAACACATCGTCTCTTTTGTTTCGACTCTACTATCTTCTGCTTCTCATTAGTATTTCGGACTTGTTTTTTTTGCGTTGAGATTCCGACCTGTGTCCGGTTTGCTTGTAAGGTTTATGATGTGACGTCTGTTTATTAAGGAGAATATCCATTTTTAAAAAAAATCTCCAATCTCTAACTTTTGACCATCATGGCACAAAATTTATGACCCTACAAAAGCACACCAAAGAAGCTCGTCCTTAGTTTTGAATTCGGATTCAAAGGAGACGGGGCTTCGATCCAAGTCCAACATCTCATCAGTGAGATAAATAGAAGTATTGATCAATAATATCTCCAGCTTTCGAGTCGTCGATACTAATTACACTAAGAGTGTGACATGTGAGTTTTTCATATTAACTCGGTATAATTTAGCTACCTATTAAGTCATTGTATTGTTTAATTGATTATCAAATCTCTCAGTAGCTTTTGCATCAAGTTTGTTTTGAGCTGTTTTTTGGTAAGAACCATTTATCATTCACCTTTTCGTTTAGGAAGTTTTTTATCTAAACAAAAATTCATAGATAATATTCAGATTGTATAGTTGGCATAAATTATATAGCATGTCAATTATTTGTCTGTGGCTTCAAACATAAACTGCCAGACACAAAATATAAGCAAACAAAATCAGTATGGCATCAAAATATTCCGAAGAGGAGAAGCAACACTATTGTTATAAAAAAAAATATGTGCATGTTTCTCGTCTAGACTATATACTTATCAAATGATGAAATTGTGATATTAAAAAAACGAGTTAATACTATAAATTATTATACATCATCTAAAACAGTTTGAATGTTATAATATGATAGAAACAATAACTATAAAATAGTCCAAAGCGGTTAAAAATGGCTTGAAACATGATCATAACATACTAGTAAAAACGATTATTTTTTTTACATTGGTTCAGTCAAATTTTTATCTTTACATGATCTAACTAATTTTGTATGATCTAATTTTTAATCGATTTAAAATCAGACCAGAATTGGCACACTCTTAAGTTTGTTGTTTGAATGATTAGAAATAATCATCTTCCATAAATTTGTAATTTTTTTTTTCTGTGATAAGGAGATGTTTCCACTAATTTGAAGTAGGTTTAAGTTCAACAATGCACTTTTTAGATCTAGAAGATTTTTAGGCGTCCCTTGAAATATCAAATTTTATGTAATATGCTATTGTAGCTGTTTAGTCTTAATGAAATTACTTAGAATAAACGAAAATAAATTATACGCTTAAGTTCATAAATTTGGAAAGTGTATAATTAAATTTGTTGTGTATAAAAAATATAAAATGTATTTCATTTAAATTGGATAACGTGGGATTGGAAAAAGAGTATCATTTAGAAGAACTATATAGCGAACTAAATAAAGAGCGCATTAAAATTTCAGTTTAGGGCGTGTGAATGACAATCAGTAATTTTACCGGGCTCTACAATCTATAAATACAACTTTGAGGGAATTCTTACTTTTAAAAAGGATTTCGAGGGAACTTCTTAATCCAAATTCAACCAATCAGACACTCTAACTAAGCGTCTGAGCCCATGTCATACAGTAATAACCTGCCACGTGTCAAGTACAGGTAGGCCATGGCACAGAGAAACACAGCACCCGTGAATCAAAACCCTGAAATTTGCATGTAAGAACGGTCGAAATTTCAAAATTTTCGAAACCTAGCGGGTCTCCCTCTCTCTATTTCTTTATCTCTCTCTCTCTCTCTCTCTCTCTCTCTCTCTCTCTCTCTGCATATTCTTAAAAAATATATATAAATATAAAAAAGTGAGTTATATTTGAATTTTGAAATCTACCCACCAAACAATTCCCGAAGCCACAGAGACAAAAGGCTAATTATTATTTATTATTCTTTCTCACTTCCAAAGTCTGTAGATTTATGGTTAGTCTATCTACTTATCTGTCTACAAATATATAACTGAGGATGGCCTTCGGTGATTTTGACGAATCTCGAAGGTCTCTCTACCACTCTCAGCTTCATTCAAATTCTCAGCTGTAAGATCTCTTTCTCTCTCTCTCTCTCTGGACTTTCTATCGCTTTCGCTACTTCCATTTTCCTATCTCTGCGTGTTTCCGCAGAGATATCTTATTCATTCTATCTGGGTTCTGTTTTTAAGCTTCGAATCCGAACGAATTTGTGCTTTGAGCTGGTTTTACTTCGATTCTATGCTGTATAATGTACTTCAATTTTCTGGGTAATTTTATTTCGCTTCGACTTTTGACGAATACGAGCTACGATTCACACAAAACAAAAATCTTTGATTCATTGTGCACCAGGTGTTTGATAAATGTCCCCAATGAACGAACTTTAACAGACTCATAATCCCAACATCCCATTTCATAACGCCCACCACGCGTTCGATAAAATTCCCCTTACGAATTTCGATCCAAAACAGAATGGAGTCTTTACCCGACGCGATCGTGCAATACATACTCTCGCACGTGAACAACGCGCGTGACGTGGCGGTCTGCAACTGCGTCTCGAAGCGGTGGAAAGACTCGGTGCCTTGCATCAGAAGCCTCTATTTCCCGCGAAACTCGTTCGACTCGTCGTCGTCGGAGGAGAGGGAGAGAGAAAGCTCCTCGGACGAGACCGTGCTGAGAATGGTCTCCACGGCCGAGAGGCTCGAGCAGCTCGTCGTGTACAGCCCTTTCTCCGGCGCCGGACTCGCCTCGTGGCTCTCCATTGTGGGCCCGTCTCTCAAGCACCTCGAGCTTCGAATGGACAATCTCACCTGCCCAGAGAATCCCTCGAAGCTCCACTGCATCGCCTCGGCCCAGAATCTCGAGTCGCTCAAGCTCTGGGGCGTTTTGGTGAACGATTCGCCGAAGTGGGGCGTTTTCGAGAAGCTCGAGAATCTCGAGATCGTCGGGGCGAGATTGGAAGACCCGGCTCTCTCGGCGCTCTTGAGATCGTGCCCTAACTTGACCAACTTGCTTCTCCTCGGCTGCGAAGGGCTGAGATCAATCTCCATCGATCTCCCGTTTCTTGAGCAGTGTAAGCTTGATTTTTACGGTCTTGGGAACTGCTCGTTCTCGATGAACTGTCCCAAGATCGAAGTGCTCGAGGTTCAGGGGTGTAGCTGGATCCGGGTTCGCGAGCCTAAGCTTCTCAGAAGCCTTTCCATCGCTAACAATGCAGGTATTTTTGGAATCAAGCCAGTTTTATTTCATATGGGTTGGATAGAGAGTCTATTGATTTGATTAGTTTGTAATTACATGAAACTAAAACCGTACCATTCGAACCTAACAAGTAAATATCTCATTCGATTTGATTTTTTTTCGGTGATTTCTCAGGGAGAGTCTACATGGTTGAACATATGTATATGTATAAATCGTTATTAAGTTGTGCATAATGAATTGGAATCAAGCCGGTTTTATTTTAGAAAGGGTTAATTCAACTAGCCATGTAAAATAGATTATTTTTGGATATAGCACATGTTTGCTATATTGCTGGTAAATAGCTGGTCAAAATCATTTACAATTATTTTGGGATCAATTTAGCTCAAATATGTTTTCCCGCTCATTCCAGAAATGAAAAGGGCAAACCGATACTAAATTTTCGAAATGAGTATGCCATGTAAGCACGCTGACTATTTACAATAAATTAAGAGAACGTTTGCTAATTACCCAACTGTTATGGCTCGGTTAGAAAAGTGTAGAAAGTCTATTGAATTGGTTAGCTTGTATAGAACTTTGATTACATGAAACTAAAAACCAAACAATTCGAACATAACTAGTAAATATCTCATTCGATTTGATTATTTTTTCTTGTTTCTCAGGGAGAGTCTACATGGTTGACTTTGGAAAACTTCCAGCTCTCGAGTTCTTGTCCATTCGCGGAGTTCAGTGGTGTTGGGACGCGATTTGCAACATGCTTCAATGGGCGAGCGAAGTCAAACACCTTTACATGAAAGTCGAATTCACCGGAGATTTCGAGGCTCTCCAACCATTCCCAGAAGTCGATTTGGTCGAGTTCTTCAACAATCATCCAAAGCTTCGAAGATTCGATATTCACGGAGCCATGTTCGCTGCCCTATGCCAAAAGAACAGCCTGAAAAATGTTCGTATATTTTTAAAAAATGAAAAAAATATCTATAATATTAATTTTTTTTGGTTCTTAGTTGTTTTGTGTCCGATTTTCAGGTGGACAGTGGATTTGTGATCCCGTGTTTGGAAGAGGTTGTTGTGACCGTTCGATCGCCTTTGAACGCGGAGCAGAAGATGAGCACATTGGAATCTTTACTCAAGTATGGAAAGAATCTAAAGACATTGGCGATAAAGATTCTTCAGATGAAGAGTAGTCACAGCAGTGCCGATGATTTCTTCGACGAAGTTTGCAGGTTCACTTACATGAATCGCAAGATCGTGCGGATTGAATAACAAGGGCTTAAGAAATTTAATTCATGCCCTCCTTTTCGATTTTTTTTTTTGATAATTTTTTTTCCTACTCTGCTAATTCATTGAGATTTCGAATTTTGAATTTGATTTTTTGTTGGTTCAAGTTCAACCTTGTAAAACTCCTTTTTGCTGAAAATTTAATTTAAATTAATTTAATGTCTTTCAAATTGAAATAAAAGAGATTTGGACGTGTGGTATGTGCTTCCATGCTCAACCATTCATTTAATAATTTATGATCTATTTTTCATTTAAGGATTTAAGTAGTCTAATCTATCACCACCAATGATAAAGTATACAAAAATGGGATCATTTTAATTGCTACTGCTGTTTTGTCATTCGTCATTAATTTAATTTTAGAGTACTCTCTTTTACTAGTTCGCATTCAATTTCACACACAAGTTAAAACTAGTGTATGGACATATTTATAAAAGGAAACGACAAGAACAACAAATAAAACTAATGCACTTAGCAATTGAAAAACGTCAATGCTACAAAAAACCATTCACAGAATATTCAATTAGCTTGTTCAGAAGTGCTTTTCTTTCAGATTCTCGGGATGCAAGCTTTTTATTTTGATGCAAATATATGTTATTTAGCAGTGAAAACTGTGATTCATCAATTCAGTTCGTCAGTGGTGTTAAAAAAAACTAGAACCAAACAAACACGGAAAAGAAAAAGAAAAAACCGAAAAAATTTCGGAGAAGAAGATTATGAAATAATCTAGATGAGCTTCTTCTTTTGGAAGAAGCGTTTCAAATGCCAAATCTGCAGCGACGAAGCGGAAATGCAAACAGCAACGGAGATCAAACTAAGCCAAGCGACTCTCCCGTTCGTTTTTTCGCTGACGTTCCTCAGCTCGGATTCCCTGTCGAGACAAAAGAGAAAACGAAAAAGGTTTTGGGAGATGGTTACGAGAATTGAAAAAGTGAGTGATCTTTGTTGAGATATGAAACATGAATTACTTGCTCTTCAGGTAAAGGAGATTCTCATGGATGGACTCAACTGCTCCTTCGAGTTTCTTCAGCTCCAATTCCACGCCCTGATGTTGCAAAACAACTTTACTTTTTTTTTTGAAACATAAACTCGGAAAACGTCACCAATAAAAAAGTTTCTTATCGAGTGAAGCCAAGGTTTAGAAATCGTCCGAAAATTCCCGTTCTTTTGTTATCTCGACAAACCCCCCCCCCCCCCCCCCCCTTACACTCTTACAAAAATGATATTCTTTACCCCTAGTTTATACCATATTTTTACATTTTCTTTGTTCCCACGCAGGAGCATAACGGCGTGTTGATTTTAAAGAAAAGTTTTCGACTTTACGAGCTCACCTCAATCTTTTCTTTTCTTGCGACGGAGTCCCAATCTTTAGCAGCGATCCCGGTTTTCCAGTCAATGTTGACGCTGACATCAGCGCGAGCGTGATTAGAACCATCGACCCAAAAGCAAGCCATATAGTTTCCCGTTTCGTGAGTCGTGAAAGCAAACTGGCCGTGAGTCGTGTTACCAACTTCGTGAAGATTGTTTCCATACGGAGAAGTCACCTTAACATAACATATTAACAAAGAAATAAAAATTCAGTCTTTAGGTTATGCAAAACTTCTAGCTTTGCATTCGATTCTACATTAGCCCTGGTTTTTTCCTTTCTTTCTATTTATATGTACCGGTTACAGAATTTAATTGTACTCCCATTCAGGAATAGTTTTTATTACTAGTCTTATTATTATTAGTTATAACTTATAACAATATTGATCAACCTTTTATTTACCATACAAAATTCTATTCTACTGAGAAATTTATCTGTCATCATTTATGCTTTAACATTTTCCAACTTTTGACTTAATCCTCAAACATTTGTTCCTTGATAATGATTCATTCATGAATTTAGGCTTCTCATAGCATGAAACATTGTTTCCCAATAGAAAACATGTGAAAAGGCAAGAAATTAATGTTGAAGTTGGACCAACACCTGAAAAAATACACAGTTTTTTTATTTTTATTTTTTATATTCGTTTCTTTGTTTTGAATGAATCAGAGATAATCATGGAACAACGTGCAATTCTTGAGCAATTTCTTATCAAATCCAATAACTTTCTAAATAAGGAATCGAATTTTTCTCTGAACCGAAAACCTTCATTTCTTATTTTTCTCTAATTCGAACTAATCTAGAAAGATATACGAGAAAACGAAATAGAGAAGAACAAAACCTTGACGGAGATGGTTGGGCTATGAGTGTGATCGTCCGAAACGACGACATAATCTCCCAAAACGACGACGTTGTTCTGAATTTCCTCGGAAACGCACTTCGTACCCGAAGGTGGTAGGGTTAGCCAGATTCCTTCGATCTCTCCGATCATGCTCACAAGTATCGCCATTGCTATCACCGCCCAGCTTTTCATAATCTTCTTCATCGTCCTCTCTCTCTCTCTCTCTATATATATCCGTATGTGTATGTACGTATATATATATATGTATATGCAACGTAACGCGAGGAATTTTCACAGAGACTGAGTTTAATCTTTGCCACTCACAGATCTCTTTATCGCTCTCTTTTATTTAAGGTTGTTTTGTGTTTAGAATATATGTTTCTGATAATTTGGAATTAGACCTTGTTTTCTTTTACTTTAGTTAAAAGTATCCTAGTTTCACGTAAATATTATAATATCGCCTCGTTTCTAATAAAATTTGCTTAAGATGGATGAGCTAAAATTTCCTTATACTACTTTATCCGGTGAATGAGGTTAAGTTGATAGGTCATACGCACTGTGCACTCACCTAAGAAAAACATAATTATAATAACGGAAAATAACTAGTTATATAGGTGATAGAAACATATAAATTGTAATATACCCAATATTTTTAAAAAATTGGTTAATAACAATTAATTAAAATAAACGACTATAATTTGACTAATATATTTTTATTTTAAAGCAATGAAATAAATAAACCCATCAACAGCGATTACAACTTGCAACTGGGCGAATTTTAAAGTCTAAATATGTGAAAAATTCATATTTCTCGAGAAAGAAACATTTATCTCACTAAAAAAATTGAACAAAACCTCTCCACCTCCCGATTTCATCTCATGAACCCAAATCGCCATAAGAAAATCATCAACCGACTCTTGAAGGTTGTAAACGAAGTTTTCGAACCGGAAAATAGTATGATTATCGTTTAAACATGCAATGTATTGCATTTAGGGTTTGAAAATACTGGAATGATTTGGTTTAGAAGTTTTCAATCCTGGTTTCTAACGAATACTCAAGAACATGTGTATGGATAAAATTAAATGAAATTAATATTATAATTTGTTATATTCTTATGGTATTCCTGAAATGAACGACACGATAAACAACTGAGATCTATGAAAGGCAAGATAATCATTAGAGAAACGCAAATGGCGGACGATGTTAAAAACGTAAAATAAACCAATATAAACGCGTCATATCAGACTCGAAGAAATCTCAAAAAAGATGAACATAAAGAACAAGAACAATTACTATTTCATTTCAGTTGTTGATTTTAAAAAAGAACGTGAAATAGTTATGAAAAATGATTTAAAAGGAATAAACGTGAATAAGCCGGAATTAAACTAATGATGAAATAATTAATTATATAAATAAACGCGAATAAACCGGAATTGTCATTTAAAAAGTAAAAAATAAATAATTGTAATACATAACTGCTAAAAGAAAGCAAAAAAATCAATTCGCCTATCTTCTCTTTATCATCCGAAATAAATCAGTATATAATTAATTGAAAAAACGACTACTGAAATGTAAAACCAATTATTTAAAACAATTCTAATTGATAAATATTTAAATAATAAGGACAGTATTGTAAATCCAAAAACTGCCACGTCACCAATAATGATTATTCACTAAACAAAAGAAAAAGTACGGCCAAACAAAAAGATCATCATTTTATTCAATTATTTAGAGCAATTTTTGTTATAATAAAATACGCGAGAAAACAATACACTAGTTTAAAGAGAGAAAAAACATAACTTAATTTGTAAAACGCATAAAAACCAAAAACGATATAAACGGTCTAAAATTCAAAAAGCAGGTTTGAAAATGATTTTGTCCAGTTTGATTTATTAATATAAACGATTTCATTCGATCTAAAAAAGTGTAAAGTCCGATCGTTCGTAGAAGAGTTGACGTCATGTAAAGATGCTAGTGCAAAACATAAACAAGGTCTAAAATTGAGACTGGTTCTTGTAAGATGACTTTAAAGTTTAAACTAGTTTGGATGACATTCGAACAGAGTAAACAATTATTTTTCTTTTTGTTATGTGCTTGAGATTTGATTAATCTTTTAGATTTTAGTCCTAACTTAATTTAAGCTTAAATTTTAAAGATGTTTCTATGTCGTCTTTTATGTTATTTTATAAATATTATATTATTGTATTATTTTCATTCCTTGAGACTAAAGCGTCTTTATAACAATGACACTAAAATCACAAATTAAATTTGGCATTGTTGCTCGTATACGAAGAGATATATTAAAATTTCCGATCTACAATAAACATAAACAATTGTGATTTTTTTTAACAATAGCATATATTATGAATGGTAACGTTATTTGTTTGTTGCCTAAACTTAGACAAAACAAATTATCAAATTGTTTTATAGTGAGAATTTCTATATACATCACTGTTGAATAAAAATTAAAACTCTCTCTCTCTCTCTCTCTCTCTCTCTCTCTCTAGGGTTTAGGCGTTTTTCGTGCTATCTAGGGCTAACTTTCGACATATCTGAGAGCTCCGTTCGGCGAATCTTTTGATTGAGGGTTTTGAGAAGAAGCCTTCTGTTTATCGTCCCAAGAGAATCGAGAAAGGTTGAAGAAGATATCAGTTCAGGTAGAAATTGATATGCTTTCACGTGAAACTCATGATTGAATCGCTCCAAGCTCAAACTCAGTTTCGAAGCTTTATCGAGTATGCTTTCACTTTCATTTATCGATGCTTAGTCACTGTTTGACATCATTTCCACTTTTTCCCGCTTCTGACCGAAAAAACTGACCCTTTTGCATTCGGAATATATCGTAATTTGGGGCTATATTTCTGTTGTTCGAAGCTAGGCATTTTGTGATTGATCAAGACTGGGACGAGTTTGATTCGATATTGCAGCTCGGTAAAGTGTATGATTGCTGATACTTTGGTTTACAAAAAAGCTAAATGAGTTTTTTGATTTCTCAGGGAAATAGAAGGAAACTCCGTTGATGATTGTGGTTTTTCTTTCGGCTTAGAAAGAGGGACGAAGTTGAAGAAGATGCCTAGAGATCTGTCTAGGTCGCGGTCTCCGGTGTACCGGAGAAGAAGATCACCATCTCCGATCGGAAACAGAGTCAGTCGGAGAAGCAGAAGGGATCGGAGTCGATCTCCATATTCTTCCTATTCGCATAGCAGGTGATCCTGTTTATTTTTCTCTGTTACTTGTTGTACTCAGATTGATTGAACCACGTATCGAAGTTACTTGTACAAACAATGAAGGGTCGTGTTTTATGAAGAGTGCGTTTTCTAATTTGTAAACCGTTCCAAGTTCATAGCGCAAAGTAGACATTTTGCGGCCACATATTTTTTCAGTTCGAACTGGTACTGAAAATATGCTCGATATAGTTTGTGCCTTTTATTTTCTCATGCTTCTGAAGATTGTTCTTAGGGCGTCGTATAGTTGATTTTCGTCTGAGGCCAATTTCAGAATACAGATTTGAGGTAGCGATGTATTAAAAAAAAATACAAGTAGATGGAATTCAGTGACAATAATAATACTAAATACAGTTATAATCCAAGGTAGATATATATAAATTTCCCAAGAAAAAGAAAAGAGAAAAGAAAACCAGTTTCTTCCCATAATATGGGAAGCGAGCAGGTGATGCGCTGTGTTCTTCGATTGTGAGATTTGCTTCTTCGTGTGATAAAAAGACGGAGCACAGAGGTTATTCTTTACAGTGTATGAGGTAACCGTACACTTTTTGGTTTCTCTGCTCTGATGTAAAGAGGTGGTTGACTTAATATTGATTGTATTGGTTGACTTATTGCCTCTAGTACGTTCCTCGTTTTTCTCAAACTTTGACATTGCTTCACAGAAGGAAAAGTCATTCCATCTCACCAAGACGTCGCAAGAGCCGGTCCCCAACACCGAGACGGCGCCGGAGTCACTCTCGAACCCCGAGACATCACAAAAGACAGAAGACTCGGAGTTTGTCTCCCTCTCCGGTTCGGAAATCTTCCAGCCCAAGCCTTGGGTCGGCTGAGCGCAAAAATGCTATTGAAAAATTGAGGAAAGAGGAAGAAGAGGAGAAGAAAAGGTATACCAGTTCACTTCAGTTTCGCTATGGTTTCTGTGACCCTTTTTTGTTTTATGTTTCGGGTATTAGTATTTTCTTTCAGATATGGGTTTGAACTTCTCTTCAATTATATTGGTTCTGTGTATAATTATTCTTTTTTTCCCACTATTGAAATACGAGTAAAATAAAAAAACGAAACATCCCATAATGGTCTTGGAGTCTTTTCCAGTCATGGACTCATGGAGACAAACTTAGAGGTGGCCGTTTGTGACGGTACCCATAAATAAATTATTTTGTTACTCACATAATTAGTTACCATATGTAAGCTTCACTATGTGAGGATTTTTTCATATATATAGCTGACATTTTGAAGCCTAAAGTTAGCCATTTGCTCATAAGCTGTTCCTGATTTTTTCAGCAAGTGAAACTAGTGTAGAACTTTCACTGCTTTGTGTCCAGATATTGAAAAACTGTCTGGTTAAATGCACGTGGCACTATGAGCCTTGGTTTCAGTTTCAAGCACATTGGCAACTCAATAAATCTGGTCATAAACTACGTGGAGACCACTAGTTTGGTGTTCATGGTAGTGTAAGATTGACTACAGAGGGCACTCTGATTCACTAAACTTCGACTACTCATTAAGATGATTAGTTTGGAAACTGCAACAGGTTATCACTTTGACAATTTCTTCCGCAGGATTTTCTCGAGGAAGATACTAATTATATTTGATGATCAATATCGTGCCTTGTTTATCTACTGTTCACCAGTTTTGTTACTCGTTTGTTTGGATCAGATTCAATTAGAGGTATGCCTTAAAAGCGAAACACATATATATCTATCTATCTAGTACATTTGTGCTTCCCAAAGGTTAGTTGTGTTTGTTAGTTTCAAAAAACATAGAAGGAAAGAAAGAGAGGGAAAACAAGAAGATCAGATTTGATTTCTGTTTTTAATGTCCTTGATTTAGGATTGGTATTATTCTCAAAAAAAAGATTTCGGATTGGTATTTTACCCGAGTTTGAATGAGAGGTCACTTTCCTGCTTAACTTTTTTATTTTCCTCTTCTCCTTCACTCAGGCGACAACAAGAAGCAGAACTAAAGTTGCTTGAAGAAGAGACAGCAAAGCGAGTAGAAGAAGCGATTCGTAAAAAGGTTGAGGAGAAATTGAGTTCCGAGGAGATCCGGGTTGAAATAGAAAAGCGGTTTGAGGAGGGACGGAAAAGACTCTTTGACGAAGTTGCCATTGAACTTGAGAAGGAAAAGCAAGCTGCCATTGTTGAGGCTAGAGAAAAGGAGGTAAATCTTTCAAAACTTTCCTTCCAAGTCATTTAGGTAGTACATATTAGGCATAAGATAGAAAGTGTAGGACTTATTTTCTTGTATTTTGTTTTTATTTTTCATTTTACAATAATAATCGATCTTAGCGTAAGCTAGGTGATAAACCAAGTTTAAAATATCACTACCTTTATCACCTGAGCCTTATCAGAACGCTGCTACCATTCTTATGCTTTAATAATTGTTATCGAGTTCAGCGTTCTAATATATTTGAGCGATGTGAATGATTATCCCTAAAGCCAATGATTTGAGCTAATCATGATTCATTCATCAACAAGATTTGGTTATGGTTAGAATGTGAACTTGTAATTGTCACTCACTTCACACACTGCCGATGAACTATACTCTATTTCAACAAGCTGTAGGTTAAATTGACAGGTTAAAGAAACAAAATATGGTAGATATACATTTCAATCCTGAACTCCACGGTTATAAAAAAGATCAATCGTTCCAACAATTTTCAACATGGCCGGTGACAGGAACAAGCTCGGAGAGAGAAAGAAGAGCTCGAGAAAATGCTTGAAGAGAATCGGAGAAGAGTGGAAGAGTCTCAGAGGAAAGAGGCGTTGGAGCAGCAGAGGAGAGAGGAAGAGCGGTACCGAGAACTCGAGGAGTTGCAGAGACAGAAAGAAGAAGCGATGCGCAGAAAGAAGCAAGACGAAGAGCAAGAGCGGCTGAACCAGATCAAGCTCCTTGGTAAGAACAAGTCCAGACCCAAATTGTCTTTCGGATTCGGATCCAAGTGAATGGGAATCTCTCTCTACTGCTTTATACTTGAAGGACTGGATTCAAGAAAAAGAGCAGGGAAGGAGAAGAAAGAAAAAAAGAGAAAAAAAAGAGGTTGATTCTTTTACAGGCATTTCTTCTGGTGTCCCTGGAGACTTCATATTTAATGTTTGTATTCTATCTTGGGATTATATGGTCGAAACAACTAAGATTTATCATATTTTTGTTGGTCTTCTCTTTCTCTTGGTCTCATAAATTAGCTATACCGAAATTAACTATTTGTGAAACTCTTTGCCAAAACAGTTGAAACCTTTCAAAACTTGGATCCCAGAATTGACCATATGATGCTATCCGACGAAAATTTCCTCCAAATTATTGTCGGTATTTTAGTTAAACATGTTTATAAACCGTGACTAAAACACCAACTATGTTTTTAACGTTAATTTGGGAAGAAGAAAAAAATAGTAACACTTATCGCATGGTTAGTCATCTATCTATACAGCAATATTTTTTACAAGAACAATGAAAGAATTGATTTATTTTTAGGTTTTAATCATGTGAAGATAGAATAAAACCCTTCTATTGTAAGATAAAAATATATATATGTAGATATATAACTCGAAACTAAGGGAGAAACGGAACCCGGGATCGTTGTCCGATCAAGGGTGATTGGGAAAAATTTTCTCCAAGAATTTGGTGAAACGGCGAGCGTACAATCCGGGCTCTGCAACGGAGATAGATTGGGGGTCGAACTTCATGGACTTGCATGCGCATTCGAGTCTCTTCCTTAAGTCGAACTCTTGCAAAATGTCGATTATGCCCATGTAAACGATGACATCATACACCTCGAAGAGCTCCACGTCTTTCGAGTCCGCTTCGTCGTGTGGAAGTTTGTGTCGTGCTTGGGCTGGCATGTTCACTCCTAATTGCACTCGCAACCTTACAAAACATTCAATTCAATTCACTCGTAGCAAAACGAATAATAATAATAGAAAAAATAAAAGAAAGAGATGAATGAAAATATTAAAAAAAATTAATGTAATTACTAGTCATGTAAATTATATGATTTTTGGATATAGCTCACGTTTAGTAAATTGCTGATAATGATCAGCTCAAATCATTTACTATTTTTTTTACCAATTTAGTCCAAATATGATTTCCGCTCATTCCAAAATGAAAAAGAGCAAATCGATAAGAAAATTCTGAAATTAGTATGTTAAATCTAAATCTTTAGCTTGACTAGTTACCCAATTTTCTTTATATTCAAATCAAGCTTACCTAGCGGTACCAGGAAGCAAGACATCGACTTCTCTGTCGCCTAAAGAGTAAGCTTTCAGTGTTTTCCCTCTTATGTGGGGCCCGGGGACGGAGCTGACTGACCCGGGCTCGTGGGTCACTAATATCAACGCGTTCGGGGGAATTTGGTCCCGCATCGAATTTGAATTTTCACCTACTTGCAATCAGAATTATAAAATCGGAATCAGCAAGAATATCGCGTTTATCGAAGTGAAAGAGCAAAAAGAAAAAACCTTTTTCAAACGGAAATAAACTCTCGAGATTCTGCATTGCATCGGGGGGTTCGAGGCTTCTGAGCTGTTCGGGAGCTCGAAAGTGTACACCCACCAAGAGGCTATAATCGATTATGCATTGAGACTCTAAGAACTTGCAGTCCAATGATATTTGTCTAAAGAATATTGAGAAGAAGATAAAAAAGAAAGAGTCAAACTTTTTACTTCTTTAGCTTCATGCCCAAGAAAGGATACAACTTCGATGGAATTTTCACAAGGAACTTACTTAAACAAGGAGCGTCGCAACAATTTGTCCATGTGAAACTCGTATTGTAGATCGCAATCTTTCATCGTGGAATTTTCGTCGATTTTATCCGGGTCCGTGAATCTCCCATGAGTCGAGCCTTTTAAATCGTAGCGTCGATGAATCTGTAGTTCGGTGTAAAACATATTTCCCATGACCACGAAACGCACCTAGGCGAACCCAAGAACAAAAAAAAAATTGTTACATAACATGCTTTGTTAAAGAAATGAAGAAGTCATATATAAAGATACCTTTCTTCCTCCTTTTAGCTTTATGTGATGAAGCCCGAAGAATTTCGTGATGAGAGTGTTTTCGTGTTCTCCGACATGGCTGTAATAGTTCGGCAACATCTTTAGCAAGACCTGCACACAAACAAAGCCGATCCGGTTGATTTGAAAAAGACACTTAGTGACAATGGAATCATTATTTAATGATGATTGTACGAGTTTTTCAGACCTTGAGTTCGGATCTATTCAGTGTCTTGATGACAAACCGATCATCGTGAGAGAGATAGAAAATGCTGCCACTTTTTCCCGGAGAAGAAAGCTCTCTTAGACCATCGTCTCCACAAATAGACATCATATAATCTGCAGCGTCTAACTTGAACATCTCTCTCAAATTCCTGATTATAGCAAAAGATAAAAGAAATTATTATTCTGTGTAATCCAAAGGGGTAATCTTTTTCTTTTAGAAACGGATGTAATCAAGTACGAAACTTTCATTGCCAAAAATTATAAAGTTTCCTGTTTTCCCCTTCAAAAGCGCTCACTAGAGAAAACTATTCCAACGTTCACTAGGCTTTTAATCCATGTGATGTTCTATACATGTTTTGATTGTTCTGTCTATATGCTATTATTGTTCATGATCAAAAAAATGGGAAAGAAGAAGAGAGTACCTGAAGACCATTGGGCAATAGTCTTTCCAATAGAAATCGATGGAATCATGCGGGGGTGTGAATTGCGAACCTCTTCTTGGAAAATACATTTTTATTCTCGCTCGATCTCCAAAATCAGACGATCGAACTTCACGCACTGGAACCGGAGTTATTTTTCCGACGGTGTACCTATCATAAAATAAAGTAACTTAGATATAACTGACTGAAGTGGAGCAAAACAGAACCTCGAACACAAGTACATTTTGCTTGATCACAATAAATAAATATATACATAAACACCAAGAAAAACCAACCTGATTCCGAGCTGCAAGCTGAGACTCAGATAATGACTCCACCGTCCCTCGATCACGTCTATACACGAAGACGAAGCCTTCTTACTCGCCTGTAAGACCCGGAAGGGCAAATTCATAACGCGCTTTTTATTTGATTTCGGTTTCATTTATCCATAAATAAGTCATTTAGAGTGGTATGGGAAAACTTGTACAAAAGTCTTCTCTCTCTCTAAGGAATCTCTTCCCACTAATCTCAACCAATCCCTCTACTTTATAAGCTAACTTGCTTTCTAAGCATTCTATTTACACATCATTGCAATGCTCTATCTCAATGGATTGCTTCAACAAGGTACAATACCCCGTCACGTACTTAATTAGTATATCAATCGGATTACCTTGTCGGAGTGAAACTTGTTCCGCGCTTTGCACTTCTTAGAGACCTCGGAAAAACGCCGAGCCTTCTCGTTGATCAAAACTCCTTGAACGTATTCCCGCTCGTACACCACTCCCTCCTCCGCGATCTCCTCCACCTCCACGGCCGGCCGTTCCACCACCACCCCCAAGCTCTCTTTCCGGCTCAAAATCCGGCTCGAGGAGCTCCGCCTCACACCTAAACGTGTCCATCTCCTCCCGTTAAAATCAAAATCGACATTTTACCCAGTTAAAAATTTAACCTTTAACCAATTAAAATTTCACCTTTATACATCACGCCAGAGGTCTGTGCAGACGCTGAAGCCGTCTGCCCAGACCTCTGACTCCCCTCGGAATCCAACGACGAGCACGGAAGCAAGATATTCTTCTTCTTCCCGTGGCTCTCGGCAGGGTAGAAAATGCCGTTCCCGTCCTTCAAACCACGGCTCCACATCCCGAAATAGTACCCACCCCCATCACAAAAGCGGTATATCCCGTTGCCATGCCTGAGCCCGTTGGCCCAAACTCCGTCGAAAAGATCTCCATTGGCCCACTTCATGACTCCCCGTCCGTTCATCTTCCCGCCTTTCCAACTCCCGATGTAAATTCCACCATTACCCCACGAGTATTTCCCGCTCCCTTCGTGAAGCCCCTCTTTCCACGTGCCCTCGTACGAGTCTCCGGAATTCGCATACCTCTTCTCTCCCACGCCGTGGATCACGTTCATCCTCCATGACCCGCGATAAACCGACCCGTCTTTTACGTCCGCGAACACTCCGAACCCGTGGAGATACCCGCCCGAGAAATCCCCCTCGTAGGACCCGCCGGACCGCCATGTCATCCTACCCTTCCCCGTCATTTTTCCTTCTTCCCAATCGCCCTCGTAAGCCGTCCCATCACGCCACCTGTACTTTCCCTTCCCGTGCGGCAACGCCCCCGAGAATTCTCCCTCGTACACATCCCCGTTCGCAAATCGCTTTTCGCTGCACCAGAGAATTATTTATTAATTTATCATTGCACATTGTGAATTACCAAAAAAAAGAAAAGATAAATAAAATTATTGTGCTTGCTTGCTTAGCTTAACTTAGCTTACCCATCTTTATCCTCCATTGCCAGCGTTTAGGAATGGGTCGAGTATTATTAGCTGCTTTTAGAAGACTCTCCCAAATCAAGATTATCCATTTCTTACACTGCAATTTTTGTACAAGGAATAATTTAATGTTATTTTTTTTCTTCAGTCAGTGCCAGCTAAAAGTAGGAACTGAATTCAAACGAAGTTAGAAGCAGAAAGTTCAGAAGGGCTGTATGTAGAAAAAAATAAAAGTTGGATTTATAATCATATATAATTTATAAATTCATAAAGAAGTTGCAGGAAATACTCAATTATTAGTACTCTTCCGAACCTGACTCGCATTAATGGAGAATTAAACTAGCAGACGAGAACAATACCTAATCAATCAACTAATAATATATTATCCGAATTCAATCCAGTAATTACAGTACAAAACAAATTAACAGTCCTTACCCAAAACCAGACAGAGATTCCAGAAGAATCCTTAAACAATGAACAAAAAAAAGAAGAAGAGGAGAAAAGTTTTTAAATTTAATTTTTTTGTTGGTTTCTTCTATAAGCTCATCAAGAACTTTAAAGAGCTCACATTTTTATTTCCCACAGAATATATATAATAAAATAAATACATAATTCAAATTAGAAACCAGCTGTTCCAAATTCAATTCGTTCATACCAAGATATCAAAGCCCCTTCAGAGTTCAGAATTCAGATCCTCTCTCTCTCTCTCTCTCAAGTGAAAGACAAAAGAGAAAAGGCGAAGAGAGAAGAAGATGTTAAGAGGAACATGGTGTTCTGACCAACATGACAACATGCATGGACAAGCTTTTGTCTCTTTAATCCTTATTTATATATAACTCTCCTCACCTGAACTCTTTAATTATAGAATCTCCTTTCTCTTCTTCTACATTTTTTCTTTTCTTTTTTAATCTTTATCTACTAGAGATTTATTTACTTACTAGTGTATATTTTTTGGATTCACGAAGAAATTATATAAACTTCACTAACCTAGATATTTTGTAAGGAAGTTATGTATTAGAGACTTGATTAAAAGATCTATATGTATTAGTTTTTTTTTCAAATTTTTTATATTATATAAAGAATTTAAGTATTTAATTTTACGTGATAATTATGTAATACATGGTATAATTTTTAAATGAAAAAAAGAAGAAGAAAAGTAATTTTATTTAATATCTTCAAAACCTTGGGGTTTTTTTTTTTACTTTTTAATAATATTTCTTTTAAGTGGAGCTTACTTTAGTGTAAATATTTCACGTTGTACGTTAATCCATGCATATATCATAGATGAAATAAGAAAAAGTAAAAAAAAATGTTGAAGTGATATAAAGTAGGGTTTTTTTTTTCTGTAATCACTCCGATATTCTCACTGAAGGTCCGAATCGAGGTAAAAACACAAATTTCTATTTTTGTGCCAATTTTTTTCAATTTCTTTATATGAATAAAACAATATTGTACTAGAAAGACATTAAAATCCTCGCCATCGTAAAGGACATGAAATTTATTTGGGTGAATGTAAAGTAAAAGGCGTACGCTTGAGATGTTTTACGTATTCGGCCACGTGTCGCGCGAATAGTGGATCTGGGTAAAGGACAACGTGGGTCCAAATGTGAAAAGATCGAGCGGTGATTGGACGATGTGGTGGGGTCGATCGTGGTCCTGACTTTATGTGATTCTGTGGCATTTTCTTCTGTGATTTTGAATACCACGAAAAGCACAAACACAAAGCCTGTGTCGGGCTACGATCCTCTGCATTTGGGTCCACATTCTCCACGTACTATTACAATATAGACTATAGGCTATATAGCATTGAACGCTATCATTGTTTAAGTGCTATTTTATGCTTTTATTCTTGAGTGTCAACTGGTTAATTTGGATAGGAATTCTATAATGTTACAAAAAATATTCTGTAAATTAACGAATGATGAACGCTTTATCTTTTCCTTAATAAAAAAATTAAATAATACTTTTTTGTCAATTTTTATCGAATTCGTCACCAACAAGAGATTTTTTTTTATTCTTTTATAGTCGCAATAATCACTATTTACCCACAACTTAATCATTTTTGTCGTGCCAATCAATTTTCGTTCGAATATATCCCTACGCCTAATAACAATTCAAAAAATTATCCCTATTGATTAAACTGTTAGGATAGATTTGACAAATTGAGTTCTATTCTTCTTTTATTACATCGATCTTAAAAAGTATATAGGTAAAGTTGTAAAATAGTTAATAAACTTTTTAAAAAAAAGTGAATAACTAAAAGTTAAAAAAAAACCAACTTCAAGTTTTTATTAAATAAATGCACGGATATATATATATATATATATATATATATATATATATATATATATATATATTGTCTTTGATAGTCAAGAAATAAGTCACATGTACATAATTTAACTAAAGTAATTTTTGGAATGAAAATAAATAAATTCAGCCATCGCCAAAAATAATTTGCTAATATTAAAAAAACTGGGAATGATAAGTAATCATGATTTGTAAAAATAAAGTAGTATACATACGTACAGTTGGATTTGTATAATTAATCAAGAATAAGTGGGATTAAGTGTCATTTTAAGGATAGGCGAAAAGTATTGGTTGTCACGTTAATGGAATGACTATAACTATATATGTATCTAACTGAAACCTTAGTTATTATTATTTTTGTTAATTGTGATAATATTGGTTGTCATGTCACTAGCGACTTCCGATTTAGCAAATATTCTATAATCTTTTTGCATCAGAATTTAAATCCGAGCAAATCGTGGCATAGATATCATAAAATCGTGTATGTCATTAAAAAAATACAAAACGTACCATAAAAAAAATTCAATATTTTAATGATGGATAGACCATTTATTTGGAAGATAAATTATAAAAGTGAATCTCATCATATACGCAGTTGAACTTCCATTCACGAAGTCGAAATTTTGTGCTTAAAAAAATATAAATCCATTAGTACGAGCTTGAAAATCTTGACATGCCAAAATCTGAAGTCTGAACGCAACAATAGTTTATTTTCTTTATCCATATGTATATTTTGTAAGAAATTGATGGTCATTTTGGCTTTTGCTAGGAACTTTTCAAAGAAGAGTTTTAATGTTTGAAATTGCACCGGATTTTCATTAGAACTTGGATAAATAAAATATTAATATAATTATTAGCCATATAAATTACGTTGATTTTGTATATAGCCACGTTTGATAAATGACCAACTTAAGTCATTTTTAAAAAGTGGACTAATTTAACTACAAATTTATAATATATTAACAAATACGAAAAAAATAATGTAAATCGATAAAAAAAAAGGTTCCAAATAAGTATATAATGTAAGCACTCTAACTATTTGTGACAAATTAACGAAACACTAATTAAATCAAAATCTCTAATGGTTATATTAACTAATTATTCAATTTCTTATAAATAAAAATTTCGCTAATGCAAGAGAATAGCCAGTTAGTATTATTAACATCATTCATCACCTAAGTCAAATTGAAACAAACTTTTTAAGTATAATTTTGTTTTATTCTTACGCACCTCTTATGAAGATGATTTGGACTTTCAGTTTAATTAATATCTCTGTGAAGACTTATATTTCTTTTATTACTACATTATTTTATAACATAGCTATTCGTTACTTAGTAGTATCTCCGCACTATTTTTAGTCGGTAATACTAGCTATTTCAAATAATTATAAAAGATATCTGGCTATTCTGATTGATATTTGGTATGTATCTCTCTAAAATTATACACCGATATTTGGTTGTATTATTTGACTCGCTAAATAAGACACTCTTTCATCTAGAAAGTATCAAATTGAGTGTCAATGGAAAACAATGATACGCCGGTTTCTCATTTCATCAAATTTAGCATGTTTATGTCGGCTTTGAGAAACACTGTTTAGTTTGACTGTTAAATATAAATAGAATAAATTATTTACGGCGGTAACTACTCTTAACAAATATGTTGCGTGTAATATAATTTATATATAATATTAAATGTCAACCTCTAACATTTGCATGTATGCGTGAGCACGTCAAATTTGTCAAATGAGAAACAAATATAGTAATAGTCCCATCCATATGGATTTCTGGAGATAAAATGCTCAATTATTTGTGTATATTTTGTTTTTGTTTAATAGGATTATTGTGTGTATTTTGTTTTTGTTTACTAAGATTATTCTTTGTGCAAGAAATACAATAAAATAATCCAAAAAATTATAGGCTTTATATACGTGGTCACAGCAGATCATAAATAATACATATATATGATGTGTGTGTACGAACAGTATTTGCATTATCTAAATTGTCTTTTGGTTTATAATTTGTTTGGTAATGTAGTCATAAATTATAATTATACAATAGTAAGCGGTGTGAAATAATTACTGATTCTACCCATAACTGCATGATATGATATCTAATCTAAATTTTTTTCATTTTTTTATTTAGAAGAAAAAACTAAGCTCTTAATTTTTTTTTTAATAATATATGAAGTTTTTACCTGTATGTGTTCATGCTTCTCAGAGAAAAATAAGATTTAATATTATGTTTATTTAAGCTTTAAAGTTTAATAAGGTAGTCATCGATACTATAATGTTATTTAGCTTCTACGTTGTTGGACAAGAAATCTTTCAATATGGTCCACATCATCACAAATAAAGATAGATTTTATTTTTCGCAACATCTGTACTACATAACATACTCTTTAAAAATTGATTTAATATTGAAATATCACCTATATATATTCCAGCGATTATTTATGTCGATTCGAAAAAATATGGTCAGCATTATATATAAAATGAAAAATAAAGTATCTCAAATCAAATCCCACCAATGTCTATAGAGTTCCTCATTTTGAATTAAAATAAAGTTATTCAATCATGACCGTGACCCAATAATAACATCACACAACAACAAAAGTATATGTGATAAATATATTATTAAAGATCCGAACGATAGTGCATGCGAATCAAATCGTATTTTAGGATATTAGACAATCATATAGTATATTATATATATTTGCATCCACCGAGTCGAGGCTAAGATTAAATTGATGAACAAATTGAATAGTTATGTTGTGATCTCATCAATCCTTTATATTTCTGAAACCGTGTATTTTCTTGTATAAATTAGAAACATTGATTAATACATTGTTCTAATTAGGACACTACTAAAATCCTATAAAAGCGTATATCCACTTATATACTCTACGTTCTTTTGACATAAATTAAATTGGTCAATTGGACTATGTCTTATAAGTCTTTGGTTTAAATTAGATTTAGATTTAATAGTCGAGAGAATTGACATTAATCAATGAAAACGAGGGCCTACTTCCGTCGTAAAGTCAACCAAAACAAAAAATGTCAACCCATCTAATTTTTTTTACGCATTCACCGAACTCGGTTTACGCCTCATCCGGTGCTAGTGTGAACTTTAATAGAATTATTTTGCAAAACTAATTATAAATTATCGTATTAGACATTAGTTTCAAGGTTTATAAATTAAGGGGGAAAATGAAAAAAATTGTGTAGATAATAAAGTACGACTCTTACACAATAATACCAATACTTATATTTTTCGCTAACAATCAAGTCAACGAAATGCTAGCATCTTCGTCATCTTCTACGACCTTTGAAATTAATTATATATAGATTAAAATTGTAATTCTCGGATCGGATGAATAATTTATTTCACAATCTCACTAGTTACTTCGATTTACATGGTTTTAATTATATTTTTGCGACTTTTTAACCGATTTATCGCTAGAATATTCTCCGGCGAATATCGACAACAATATGCTTGTTCATTCATATATATTGTATTAGTCAAATCGTCAATAAAACAAGAAATTGCATCATATTCGTTGAATTTTGTCATTTTTAGATGAAACAAGTATAAAATGGACGTACTTATATTTTCAACTATATAATGTCACATTATTGAATGAATGTGAAAGTTGACGTGAAGCCCACAAACACAAGGTACGATGAGTTGGACAATGTTTGATTCGTAGCTGTATATACTCATGCCTAAATTATGATAATTATTCGTGCAACTTGCACTTTTAATAAAATCAACAACCGAATTTAATTTGTTTTAACATGTCAATTCCTCATGCATGCAAATTTACTAATGCCATATTTTTATATAAAATAAAGTTATAAAAAAACTAGGAATCATATAATATGTTAACGTTTAAACAAATATTAAAAAGTCACAAGATTCACATTTTATGTATTGTATTTATCTACATACATTTGAATGTGGTCTTCTCCTTTTGGTATATTTTTCTAATTGATTAATTATATGTCCTTATTCCATTAATTAAGTTATCACACCTTCTAATCCATGTTAAACACCTTTTGTTTAATATACGGTTTCAAATTTGAACATACATTTTAATGTTATTTTCCAGTAACGTATCTACACTGATATTCTTTAGTTATTTGTTCCGTCCTTCTCTATATGAAAATGTTATTAATAAACACATAATTAAAATGTCGTTTAAATGCACATAAAATAAGAAACTGAAAAATACTGCACGTTAGCGTAGATTAAAAACTAATTGCATATAAAATCACTTCAACTTAAAATATACATACTTAAGTGGAGATAAATTTCCCAGCATCATTTTGAATATTTCTTAATACTGTAACAAAAGATACCTTACACTGAGATTGTTTTGAAATGAGTGTAGAAAAGGTGCGCTGTCATGTGTGGTTGATTTTTTTTCTCTATACAGAATAATTTCTCCTGTTGAACCCAAGCTATATTACATGAATCAGATTCCACAATAAATTAATATGGTTTTGTGGTAAATAATAATGATATAAGTCTACTCTATCCGGGAATAAAATTGTAAATAAAAGAACTTATCTCTTTTCAGGTAGAAAATTAATGTAAAAAAACAGTGATGAGCTATAAAAGTACAGTTCTTAAATAAACGCCCCAAATAAAAGAATAAAAATAAAAACAAACTCTACAAAAGTATGCGTTATAAATATTTGCGTTACAAAATTGTGCACAAACTAATTTGAGGAGCGACATAATCTATTCCACAAATTAGTCGTTGAAAAGAATTATCAATTAAACCTTAAACCCTAAACCATAACCAAACATCTATTGAAATTTATTGTTTGTAAATGGATTTATTGTAGATCATCAAGTATTAAGTCAAATATGTTATCAAACCATCAAACCTATAGAAAATCATAAATAAAAAAATGTACAAAACAAACTATCAACTATCATAGATATTAAATTTATGTTTGACATTATTTCTGCTCAGAATTGGTATCACGACTTATCTAATAATTCTTTGTATGTACTAAACGCGTGGGTAATCAGCTATTATATTATTCATTGATTAATCCAGGCTGAACTATATTATCACGTTGATTAAATATCAATTTAGCATCAATACTATCACGTTCATCATGAAATGTCATCGACAGATACACACACAAATATATATATATATATATATATATATATATATATATATATTGAAATATTCTTCTAGGATATGGAGTTAGGATATGTTTTTTAAATTAAATAGTGTACTATATTTACTTCTATATTACATTTGTCCAGCTGAACAAATTTGACTAAATTTCAAGCTAGCCCAAAATATTTATTCCCCAAATGTTATTTTTTTTTTCTTATTGGGTATATATTCTGATAGCATTGCTTAAATATTATGATGCTAAACTTGCCCCGAAAGCAATGAGGGTTAATATAATTAAAGTAAAATAAACAATCACATGTCTTGAAATAACAATAGAGTCAAACAAAAGTTAAAAAAACAAGGTATCACATCACATGTGCTTGTAATAATTAATAATTGTTGTTCTCTAACTATAGCTAGCCTACTAATTTAGTGCATATATACGCAGCACAATGACTTTGTTTGACAAAATTTAATCTGAATGGTTAATCGATCATTTTAGTAAAACGTGTATTTTTTTTCTATTACATCACATCAACGATACAATTATCGTGCATTATGAATACCTTTTTAAAAAATAAAAAAAATAAAGCTTTTAAAATCATCAATCAACGATAACCTGCATTATGGGATTTAAGTGTTTTGTTGAACGATCCAAACATGTTTAGTGGAAATGACTCTCTTTCTTTCCAGTGAGACATTTGGGTCGAATCTTTTTGGGCACACTGCTTAGTAATTTGATTTGAGAATTATTTGTTTGTTATCATATTAAATTTATATATTTGTCTAATTGAAATCCTTTATCTTTTTGTATCAGATTTTGTATCTCTGATTAATAATGTCAATACTAAATAAAGTGTTTGTTCAACGGTTTCGACTTGGTTATATTCAAAATTAATTATGTTAAATATAATAATACTGTATCTATTGATCACATTAAGCTCACAGTAGTTATATTATAATACGATGGCTTGACGATAATTTATGTTGTTTGTAGAGGTCGATTTACACCGGTATCTAAACAGTCACAAGGATTAAAAATAATAATAATAACAAATGGTAATCAGGTCCGCGTGTCAAAATTCTTGAGTTTATATTTGTAAAGACTCGGTTTCTTTCGTTTATTAGCTTGGAAACTTTAAGGAATACAGAGCAAAAGAGTGGACTTTGTGTAGGGTGACGGCTGATAATTTTTCTAAACCCCTTTCATGAGGTCTTTACCTTCATATTTATTGTCATTCCTCTTTCCTGGATGGTCTCTCGAGTCCCCTCCTTTGCTAGGGTTTCCTCTTTCGACCCATCCATCTTCTGACCGTTTCAGAGATTTTTTTTCGGGATTTCCTAACTAATCCCGTGATTGTCGCCCCTTTTCCCATTAACTCTCTGACGTCAGTCTTTAATCGAACGTTACCGCTGCCACGCAGATTCCTGGCGACGAGGATCTGTTCGGGAAGCAACCTCCTCGTGACAGAGCCTCCTCGCGGCGAACTCTCCTCGCCTAAATTTTCTCCTTCCCGCTTGCAATAAAGTGAGAAACAGCAGATCGCTTCTCTTTACTTGACCAAGAGTCACGCGCGGGACCCCTTTGCTCCCCGTCCTTCGTCGTCCGGACGCTTAAACGACACGCGAAGTGTTAAAGTGAAATTTTGATGAAGTCCTACCGTAACACTGTTGAAATAATATAAGATTAATAGTTGATTTTAAATTAATTTACTTTAGAAACTTTATCCATTTTATTATAACGCGTTAGCTTTCTTATTATGTTGCGATCGAACAACTCCATATTATTTATCGAATAATTCCATGCAAAACAACAAGTATGTACTTATATCTTAAACTATTCCTAATGTTAGACTTTCTTCTGTAATTAATTTATTATATCTTTTTTTTTAAAGGAATTTATTATATCTTAAAGTATGCCTTTCTTTTGTATTCACATTTATGACTCTAGCAATATGTACTTGTTCATTTTCCGTAATGTCGGAAAAACTTATGCTACTTAACATTTTCTAGAAAGTAGTGTAATGAGGAAAGAATATATTAACATTGCAAGAAAAGCGGGATGGTACTATCTCAAATATATTAACATTGCCTTAAATATATACATATATATATCCCAATTTAAGATTCAGTCTCTCAAATACCTCTCCTTCTTTTCTTTATTGCATAAATGTATTTTTACAGTTTTGTTCTTTATAATATACATTTTTTAGGTTTTAATGTAACTGTTTGTATGTTGCTTAAAATTTAATCTGAAGGTAAAAAAATGTACTAATGGTAAATTTGAAAGTGAGCCAAACCTAAAAAGATGTTGTAATTTTTGGTAATGCGATTTTGTGTCATGCAAAACTCATGCGAATAAAATTGTTAGTTGTAACTAGAGGCGGACTCGGGATTCTTTGGCTCTCCCAACCCAAAAAAAATTTCAGCCCACAGAACTTTTGAGCTAAAATATTCAAGAGAAAATAATAAAAAACAATTAACATTGTAGAACTTAATTCTCATTTAAAAAATAATAAATAAAGAATTTTTACTATTAAATAGAGTACAGAGAGAGTATTTATATGTTTTTATCCATTTATATAAATATTTAATTTTTTCTCAGGGTTTTTTCTTTTTAGGTTCTTTTTACTTGTGTAAATAAAAATAAAAAATGATAATTTTCTATGTGATTTAAAAAATAATGGATGGATAGGAAGAAAAAAAGTAGTTGTAGCTTAGCTCGCAAATATTTTTAGTCAAATTATGTTTTTGATGAAAGGTACGATTTGTATTATAAAATAGTAGTAATTTGATACCTTTTTCAAATTTCAACTTTCTCAGCCTACTAATTTTTTGGCTCCCAATTTGAGAAGGTCCCGATTCCCAATTTCCTAGATCGGTTTTCACATAACCATGATATACAAATTGTGAAGCTCAATGAAAACCACAATAATAGCGTTTTTTTGGTGTAACATTTGTAAAATGACTTTGTCTTTTCTTAAATCTTATAAAATAGCATTTTTTTTTTCAAATAGGAAATAATTATTTTTCTATATAAGCTGATTTACAAGCAGTAGAAAAAAATTTAAACAGAGCACAAAATTGTAGAAATTTTTATAAAAAAATTGTGAACATACAAAACTGTCTATTTACAACTTAAAAATACTATTAGCGAGACTGAATTTAGTTAGAAGACTGAATATTAACCCTACCTGATCGTTATTTTATGTATTCATTGTGTGAAATACTAAGTTCATGTAAAGAAGAACTGAAATTCTAATAATGGTGTTCGGGTTCGTTCTTGAAGTGTTTTTGGTGTTAGAACTCTTGTAGAGATTCATTGAAGGTGTAATCTGAACTTTTCGATCATAATACAACAAAATTCTCTTGAAGAGTTCGACAAGAACGTAAGCTTGTTAACGCCAAACCTCGATATAGCTATCATTTTATGTGATTGCTCTGTGGTTTGTGAGATCAATTTTTTACAATTATATATATATATATTTACCCTTAAGCTAGTAAAACAATTGTTAAATTTAAAAAAACTTTTAGGCCTAAATTATTTAAATAATGTCTTAAAAGGACTAAATTATTTAAATAATAAATTAAAAAAGCCTAAAAATTAATTTTTTATTTAGGCCTCAATAATAATTTTAGAGCCTTTATATATATATAATATATTGAGAAAAAAGTTCAACCAAACATTCTATTAAAAGGTGGGTAACATGCAACAAATGCAGATTTAATTAGACCCTCTAAATACAAGGAGCAAACGACAATGCGGTGATGTATCAAAGTTAGATGATAAAAAAAAGGTCAACAGGTAACAGGGTAGAGGTGAATCCTGTCGGACCAAGCGTTGACTTCCCTAGCGTCGTCGTCGGCGTGGTGGTTGAGTCTCTTCCAGACAGCACTGTTGCACTTGAATCCGCTCCCGAAGGCGATCTGCCAAACCCTATCTCCCGTGCGAATCTTGGCCTTGGCCTCCAAATAGCAGAGCTCGTACCAGACGGAAGAAGAAGAAGTGTTTCCGAAGCGGTGCAGAGTCATTCTCGAAGCTTCGGTGTCGTCTCGGCCGAGGCCCAGGCTCTTCTCCAGCCCATCGATCACCGCTCTCCCTCCCGCGTGGATGCAGAAATGCTCGAACGCCTTCTTGAAATCCGGAACGTAAATCGCCGGCGAAGGATCTTTCTCGTTTTTTGATGAGAAAACCCTAGCTGCTGCGACGGAGATCGCGTACCGGAGCTGTTCGGAGTAGGGGAGGACTTTCGGGCCCAGCTCCGAGACGTTCGCCATTAGGGCTTTGCTTGCTACTCTCAACAGAGACCTGAAACCAAAATTCTTAGTCGCGTTTGTTGAAGCTATGATATATAGCTAGGGTTTAATACTTAGATCGTTGTAACAGAAATTTCTCGTGTATCAAGCGTCTTGTGTTGGGTCTTGAACTATAACATATCAAATGTTGTGAATGATCAATTAACATGTTAAACCCAAGTAAAGTATAAATATGTCATAAAAAAATCATGAGGAGATTAGAATGTTCTGGCCTGATCTAAACAGCGAGTTCAAGTTTTGAAGGGGGAGAGTGGACTTTTTTGAGATTGGTTTTAAAATAATAACAATTAATTAGCAAATTAAGCTACTTCAAATTGTGTATCTAATAGGCTCTCATAAAACATTCACAGGAAGGACGATGTCGAAAAAGAATAGTAAACGCTAACTCTTTTGTGTTTTTGAAGCTTATCGGAAAACTAGCTTGTCTAAAGAGTTTTTATCACTAAAATAATATTTCTGAAGTTATAAATAACAAAATAAAATTATTCAATTGCATATAATTTTTTTTAAAATAAAACTATAATTAACTTTATTTGTTGCTGATTAAGAAAATAACCCGATCGATTTAAAAAAATATTACTTTAAAAATATATAAAAAAAAGGTTGCATTAAATAAACACCTTTAATTTTTTTTTAGATCCGATCTGAACTAAAACCGCTAGTTAAAAAATAAATTAATCAATACCAATCTTAAACACATATCTCTTTTACTCACTTGGAAATCGAGACCCCAGTCTTTCCATCGTCATCCTCTCTCTGAAAAACCGACTCGTAAGCCTCATCATCAAACCCCATGTGCGTCCGAACCAAATGGCTAAGCTCGTACTTAGCTCGCCCCGAATCCCTATCCCGGTTCGACAGAAGCACCCCCGCCCCGCCCATGCGAAACAACACATTCCCTATCATCATAGACTTCTCGGAATTCCCTTGATACCCACTCCTCGAAACCGACTCCATGCTGAGCACCAAGGCCGTCGAGTCTGGCCGCGCCTTGATCAGATCCGCGGCCAGACTCACGGCCAGAAGTCCTGCACTGCACCCCATCCCTCCCAAGCTATAGCTCCTCACGTCTCGCCTGAACCCTAATTCTCCGACGATCATGGAAGAGATCGAGGGGGTAGGGCAAGCGATACTGCAATTCGTGACGATTAAATCGACTGAGCTAGGGTTCGTGCCAGTCTTGGAGAGCAAGTCACGCGTCACGGAGAGGAGAACTTGGCGAATCTCGAGGATGGTGGTGGAGAGAGACGTGGAGACGGGCATTTCGTGGACGGAGACAGGCATGCATGCCTGGCTGCTAATCCCGGATCGGAGGAGGAGCTTCTCTTTGAAGTCTATGTTTTCTTGGTTCAAGAAGTTGTTGAGGTGGCATTGCTCGAGGAAGTGGCTCTCCGGGACTCGGAGAGAGTCCGGGGGTTTGTAGCACGAGAAGTCGACGAGGTAGACTTGTTTCGCTTTGGGTTTGACTTTGACTCGGAGGTAGAGATCCAATGCCGCCAGGATTAGGGTTGCGGCGGCGAGGGTGAGTTGAAGGGGTGAGAGAGAGGCTGTGCATTTGATTATGATGGAGGTGACGATTGTTGCGTCCATTTTTGTCGTCACATTATACGTACTTTGGTTATTTGTTATATATGTGGTTAATTAATAGTTTTTTTTTTAAGAGTGCGCAAGTGATTAAGAGTGTGAGTATGTTTTTAGTTTGGATGTATTTTTGTTTCTTCTTTCTACGCCAAAATGAAGGTCATATATTCGACGTGGTACCTTCTTTTCTTACTCATGCACGGCGAGCAATAGAATGTACTATGTCTACATCATACGTAGTACCGTTTAAAGAAATAACAATTTTGAGTTAAAAAAACTATATATATATATATATATATATATATATATATATATATTCGTGCGTCTAACATTGGTTAACGTTCATGTTAATTAAAATAACTATATTTCATGGATGCATGATGTGCGCTGAAACTATGCACCCATATATGATGTGTCTGTAGATTATATGAGGTGAGGCCACACATATATTTGAGATGGCAGTTAGTGTGAAGTTACCAACAGATAAAATAGCATATATGTGAGTGGTTGGTTTGAAATAATTTCTTGGTTTTCCTTTATTTTCTCTATACGTACACTAATTTATACTTGGAACTTAAAAATAAACAATATAAGGTTAGGAATGGAAAAAAGGAATGGGGCGAGAGAGGCTCGAACTCTCGACCTCAGGATCACTCTAAGCTATGAGACCTACGCGCTAACCAACTGCGCCACCGCCCCGATGTGAACTCGTCAGGAATTACAAGTTAATATTATAAAATATCATATATTTACGCAGAAAAACATCCTACACTATGAAACATTTCACAAGAAATGGATTGTATTTATTGTCTACTTGATATTACCTCTTTTATCATGCCTTGACAATTAATTTACCCCCAAATAATAACCGACTTCAAAAATTAAGACGACATTACTAAGCAAAATAATTTAATTGCATTTGAAAAAATATGTCATAGATTTAGCTATATGGTGCTGTAATAGGCTATATATAAGTACCACACTGTACAGCTCTAAGCGTTGATAAATAAAGTTGTTTGACCTTTCGTTATTTCTTTCTGTGAGAGTTTTGTTTATACACATTCGGAAAAGTTGACAATTTCCATGATAGAATCGTTGACAACAAGTGACAAACTAGGCTCGCGATTCCACAGTGGAGACCCTCGTATACGACACCTCTTCCTCGTCCCCGTTGGCTTTGACCTCCGTCCAAGACACCTTCCATATTCTAAATAGACTTTGCCTGCAACCCAAAATGAAGAAACTTATAGAAAAAAAACTCGCAGATCCTCGAAAAAATCAAGTATAACGATTTTCAAGCAGTTCAGAGAGGTCTAAAGTTAAGAACTACATAGAATTAAAACCATTTCCCAGTGAGATCAGAATCATAGCCCAGATTAGTGCAGTGTGTTCGTTAACAAAATTTATCAAATGTTTAGCACTATCAACACAGGCTTTCATAGCTACGAACAAACTTTCGCATGTTTTGTGACAAATCAGCACAAAAAGAAGATAAGGATTACCTATTGGGTTCGATTTCCCTCTTCATAAGCATAAGTGTTAGAAAAATCGGAACCATAGCAGCGCATAAATGCTTAAGTGTATGCCCACTAACAATGTGATTTGTCCAGCTATAGATAACCTTATCCTCCGCTTCTTCCACTTTCGCCAACAAATAGAATCCTGCAATTTCGAAGTGAGAAACTAAGAGATCGTATATATAATCTGAAGGACGAATATATATGTCTATATACATATTTATATAGAAAGTAAAGAAAAAAGATACGAACCGGCAGCCCAGAGCCAGTACGTTGAGTGTGTGTACATTGGAGGCAATAAGATCGCCATCACCGGAATGACAATGCAAGGAACAAATTGGACCACAGCATATGGACGGAGATCATCGAAGAAACTGAAATACGAAAAATTACAAAGCAATTCTTCCATCAGAACATAATTTCCAACTATCTTATAGCCTATTTATTCTGACTAGAGCTTTATAATAACAAAACATTGGGTCTTTAGCTAACATAAACATAAAGAATTTGGAAATAGCCAACGTTTTGTAAATATGTTGTAAGTATCCAATGTGCTTACGTGGAAGTCGTTTACATATTATGGACCCAAATTGCCCTATGTTTACCGTCGTTTTGTGCACTACGAACTTTGGGCTATACTTGTCCAAATATTGTTGTAAACAAATTTGCCTGGCTATTTACTAAGCGTTTATAAACGTTGACTACTATCAAAATACTATATGTTTATATGGATAGTAACTAGAATTACCCTTTTAATAAAGAGAACAACCCTAAAATTACAAGCAGGTCTTTCATTAGATTTGACCAGCAAAATCTGCACCTAGCTAAACTCCTTTTCTCTCACTTGGAAGCAATAGTCCTTTATTGAACGGAGAAAAAAAAAAACAAATAGCGAAGGTATGAGCTTAAGCTAGGATGGTGTAACAAGGTAATAAAGTGCTTGCCTCCAATAAAATATGCTGACTAGACCCGCCAAAAGCAGAGGTATGAGAGAAAGTCTTCCCTTTCGCTCGTCGATCCTTTCGATTATAAATATCCCCATGATTGACGTGAACGCAATAGTCATCTACTTTTTCCAACAACAAAAAACCATGTCAAGAAAGAAAAAAAAAACAAATCAATTGTTAAAAAAGGTCATAGATTTACCGGTAATCGATCCCAAACAAGACGAGCATCATCGGGTTTCAAATGGTAGTACGAAGATCCAAAGGCAACTGCGGCAACTCCCATGTAGAAACACGTCCACCCAGGAAGTTCTCCTTGCAAGCTTTTCGTTCCATTAATTATCGTCAAAGTGTTAATAAAACAATTCAAATAACAAAAAAAAGAATCAACTGTTGTACCGTAGCTTGAAATAGTTCTTGTAATGGCAAAGAACCAAGCCAATGATGCCAATGACAAGGAAAGGGAAATTTGAGACCACATTAAGTGTGTTAGGAATTCCTGTAAATGATGAAGATGATATAACCTTTAAACTCTTAAGTGATTTGTGCCCAAATATAGCAATTTTCAATTTTTTATTCTTTCTCAAATTTAGCTACGACACCGAATTATTTTTAAAATTCGATAGGGCAGTGACCGAGTTACTCAAGATCAACACCGAACGAAACTGTATAAGATTGCAAACTTGAATTACCGAACGAAAAGATTAAAAAAAAACACTAACTTTTCAAATCCCAAAATTAATATCTGTTCGAAGAGGAAATAATAGTAATCAAATTCAAGTTTAGTTGAAACCCTAGGAGAGAGAAAGAAGAAGCAGACCAAAGTATTTTCGATGATCGGCGAAATCGTGATAAGCTTGATTTTGAGGAATAGCCGGAGTGACGATCATGAGGACTACGAAGCAGACGATCGCGACTACCCAAGCGTACACCGCGTTCATCTTCATTCTCTCTCTCTCTCTCTCTCTCTCTCTCTCTCTCTCTCTCTCTCTAATCAATTCTGAATCATCCTCTGTTTCGGTGTTGTGATTCTGAAGATTCGACCTTTTCCAATTTCCTCGTTTCGTTGATTTGACTGAGAAGAAGACTCAACGGGGTTTCACGTGACTGGCACGTGGATGATACAGTTTTTTTTATTTTCAATTAGTTTTATATATTGACCCTGAACGTTTTTTTTTTTAGGAATTGACCCTGAACTTTAAATTTAACTAAATTTAGACCGAAAAATAAAAGTATTTTTCTTTACCGCCATGTTAATGAATAGTTAAGAAGAAATTATGTTTGCTCGTTCAGGCGCGACGGTGCAATAGCCTATAAATTGTTTTTCCATTCGCACTTTTAGTTACGTCTTATAAAAATGTTTACTAATTTACAAAATATTTGTCTTTCACTTTAAATTATTTACAGAATTATTTGAACTGTTTTAACTTAAATTTAGAAATGTTTACAAAGTTTTGTTGGAATTTAAGGTTTAAAAAGATATTTTTACTTAGTGTGTAAATGATTTTCGGCCAAAAATTTATGTGGGGTGCACTCATCGGAATTGGATAATTTTCTCATATTCTTATTCTTCGTTGCTACGGGTATAAGATTGATTATTTATTTGTCAAAATCATGTTTATAATGAATGAGAAATTGATGTTCTAAAAATGCTAAAAATCAGATATGATATGTGTTTAGAGAAGTGAGAGGTTGTGTAATAGAAAAAGTCTCACATTAGTTGGGAGTATGTGTTGTTGTGGGAGTATGTGTTAGTGAAGTATTTATAAGAGATGCTCATATTTAATGTAACATCTAAGTGTAAGTAAACATGACCTACCGGGACGAGACGGGACAGAGAGGTCCGTCCTGGTAGGTAAAAAAGTGGGAGGCAGGGGTCCCGGTTTTAAAACATGGACCGGAAGGCGGGAGTCTCAGTACCTACCAATATAGCGGTTGGTTTCCAACGACTAGAAAACAATTCTTTTCCCTTCTTTAATTTTTCTTATAAATACCCCCCTTATTTTCATTCCTCATTCACTCTCAACCCCTCTCTCAATCTCACAATCTCACTCTCACTCACAATCTCACTCTCAAACGCATGACATCCTAGAACCGAAGAGGTCGGAGTCGTCGGAGAAGAGGCTCTCAAGATATCCCAATGGCCAATTTTGAGCAAAATTGGTTACACCACTCTCAATATCCCGAATACACATACGATCCTAATTATATTCCATCCACCATTCCAAATGTTATCCACTCCCAAAATCCAAAATTTTCAAATCAAACGCGATTACGTACCTCATATTCCACCACCTCAATCCGACGCCGATATCGCCCTTCAAGTTTTTCAAGAATGCGAACAAAAAATCCATGACTCCCAAAATTCAAATTTTGAAGAACATGTCGAAGTAGATGATGATGAAACCCAAGATCCAAACGAAGAAGAATATGACAAGGAACCCGAAGAGATACCGGCACCGCCCCAACGTAGTCGAAGTCGGAGTTCACTTTCGGTCTTCGTTCCTCGTCCTCGACAACGTCAACAACGGGAAGAGACGGAACAACGACAACGACAACAACCGGCGGCCGAGCAATCCAAAGATCCACAACAACGTCCATCAACCGGATGGAAACCTAGGTCCCAAGTTTGGACATGGTTCGAAAAAATCATCTACAACGGCGAAAAATCGAGAAAATGCTACTCTTGCGGAAAGATATTCAGAGCGAACAACAATCGTGTCGGGACGTCGCTCTTGCGGAGTCACAACAAATACTGCAAGGGCGATCGAACAAGAGCCTCTTCAAGTTCTGTAAGTCATATCGACCCACTTAAATTTAGAAAAGAATTAGTAAAATACTTTATTTCAACCGATCAATCTTTTCATCATATAGCGTCTCATTGATGTATTAGTTTTATTAGTTATATAATTCCAAATGTTCAAATCATGTATAGAAAAGTTTTACGTGTCGATATTATAAAATGGTTTCTAAATGAAAAAGAACAACTAAAATCAACAATATCTAGCGGTAGGCATAGTGTAGCCTTAACATCGAATATATGGACGAGTCAAACTAAAATGGTTTACATGAGTGTTGTAGTTCATAACATAGATGATGAGTGGAACTTAAACAAACGTATCATATCGTTTAAGAGAATATAAGGCTCGTACACTAGTCAAAACATTCTAAAGATAATGATTAGCGTACTAGATGAATGAGGTTTAACTCGTAAGATCATTTCGGTAAATTTAGATAACGCAACAAGTAACAATGCAATGATTAGAGATTTAAAGGAAAAACTACAAACTAACGATTCTCTTATACACCAACGTTGTGCTACACATATAATAAACTTAATAGTTCAAGCCGATTCAGCTAGTTATGACCCGTCAACAAATAAAATTAGAACTTACATTAACTGCGTAAATTGTTCAACAAGTATAGTAGACGAACTTAAAAGACGTTTTAGGCATAACGGACTAGAAGAGCACCCCTTTCATTTAGATAACAAAATTAGGTGGAATTCGACTTTTTTAATGTTAATCAACTTTTTATCCGTAGGCTACGTAGATGTTTTTGTAACTTATATCAACAACGAACTAGGCGACAACTCTCTTACTGATTATGACATTAGGATGGTTGAGTCGTTTGTTTCATTTTTAGACATTTTATATATAAAAAATTGTTATTTATCTGCAGTTTACACTCCTATTTATTTTCTTGATTTGCATACTATGACTGCCATTGCGGTTCATTTAGACAAATATAGACAGAAACCAATTTTTCATGAATGTATTCAAGCAATGGAATCAACATTTCTAAAGTAATGGGGGGGGGGGGGGGGGCTAAGAAGGTTCCTTTTGTTGGAATAGGTATAGGGTTAAAGAAAAATTTAACATTAATCAAATTAATGGCGGAATTTAAAAATTTCTTTTTCAAGTAAAACAATTTTACTAACCTAGAAAAAAGCATATACATGTTATACATTAAAAATATTATTTAATTAACTAGAACACAAACCTTTCTTTGTAGCTTGACCTTGAAGCGTCTCGAGAAAGGTAGATCCTCTTCCTTGGCTCGCTCGTCACCTTCGCACCTAATCTTGAACTCGAGAAACCTAGGATTTCTATTACAAGAGTCAATAGAGGTTTTGGAAGGATTTGTGTGTGGACACAATTAAATCATATGAACCAATAAATTTTTGGATCATAAGCTAATTCTCTAGATTGAATGTGAATCTAGGTGCAAAATAAGAAGAGTATTTTCTAGAGAGAGAGAGGGAGAGGATCGGCCACAATAGGGAGAGAAGAAGAAAAATGTTTAACCTTCACATCTCTATGTGAGGCTCTATTTATAGGAGAATGAAAAATATATAAAGGTCAATTATTCATTCATTCATTCATGAATAATGTATTCATGACACAATATTTGATTTTCCCTTCCCCTTTCCCTCATTGTTTGGCCGGCCATATGGATGCATTAGTGAGGAAATTTGTTTCCTCACTTAGCACATTTGTTTCCTTCTTAAGGAAATTCATTTCCCTTTTTCTTTTGGGTAATTATCCTTATAAGAAAAAGGAAATAAAACTCTCTTCTTTGATGCTATGTTGGCCGAATTCTACATAGGGAGAGGGAGCATCTAGATGCTTCCTTATTTCTTTTAAGACAATTCTTAAAATACCCGTTGTATAATTATAATTGCACAAATAACGAAATTAATTTCATAATGTCTCAAACGACTTTTCGGTTTTAGAAAATAATTTATATTTTCATCAAATGAAAACATTCAAAATCTTATTTTGACATTTACATCATTTTATGTCCTTGTGAACAAAAATAACCTTTAGACATTTTTCGAGAAAAAGTCTAGTTCAACACTTGAACTTATTTTGACTTACCTTCTAGTTTAACAATCCTACTCTAATGACCTGTAATAATGACCTTATGGATCCAAATGAACAAAGCTTGAGCTTCTATACTCGGACTCAAAGTTCTCAAACCTTTTCCGAGTATTAGATTAATGTCGACTGACTCCACTAAAGAGTCGACACTGAGAATCTCTCGGTTCAAATGAATTTATTTTCTACTGCAACTTAATTATATTGAGCGGATCCATTGAATGTTATCTATGTTTACCCTTCATGAATATCATCAACTAGTTGGGATTTATAAAATTACCATTTTACCCTTCTAGTTGTTATTTCCTCAACTCCTTTAGTACTTGTGAATAAGTTAGAAAAAATGTATTGACGAGGAGCTAACAAGTCACATTGTTTCATCCAAATAAAGTCGCTACTTAAATTTGGACACTGCGCAGTTCATTTATTCACAATCCAAGTAATAAAGCATGAGGTGATATACATTGCATCTCAGCAATCTTGTACATGAATTCCATATCTATGAGAACTTCACAAAGTTGGTTCATGACATCTTCATAACTTAATATCACACCAATAGGCCTTGTCTAGATCACACATTGGACCTAGAATTTGAATTTCTTAAATGAGAGTATTAATGCTATGAAATGACATGTCTCATTTCAGGATTTAGGTAAGCATGATGCGATTCATACGTAGTGACCTTGAGATAGAAGAAGTTAAATGGTTTGTTCTTCTATTGTCTTTAAAGGTGCACTGGTCAATTCAGTATCTTCGAAAGATACACTGGAAGAATTACAGAGTTTCGAAATCTCTATGCCTCGTAACCAGACATCCTAGATTCTTCCAACAATCATACTAGGATCAATAGTCCGTTGATCTTAGATTGCGAATATACCGTTTTAGTCAAACCATGAAGAGTTTGTTCACGCAAATCTACATTTGTCTCTTCATACATTGTTAGGTTTGATTAAGGACTATAAGACTATTGAATATCATAAATCTTCATTCAAACTAAAAAGGAATGAATGAACGTTTCAACTTTTATTAATTCAATCAAGAAATTACAAAGATATATATATTACATCAGTATGTAAATAAACAATCTTTCAATAAAGACTTTACAAAGATTTATATATTACATCAATATGTAAATAAACAATCTTCTTGTGGGCATCTCTGCCAACACCTTTGTTATACGGTTTTGCATTAATTATAGATTGTAGGTGTAAAGTAATAGGACTAAGAAATTTCTCAAGTATATGAGACTTTATTTTGTCGATCAAGATTACTATGCACTTAATTTTTTCAGAATCGTGAAAGCTTTTTATGCTCTTTTCAGGGTCTACCGAGCGAAGCTTCTCCCGCATTACCGGACGCACCCTACTCAGTCACACATGTAGGAGTCACGACGCCATCAATTCCAGAACGTCTTCGTCAACGCTCCAGCGTATAGTCTATCTCCTCGGTCACAAAAAGCGGCCGGGTTAAGTCAGCCGCTGGGAATAGACACACACCAACATCCATAGATAATGGAGTACGACAAAAACGAGTGGGTCAAACCAGACGATGAAGGGTTGGACCTACTGACGTGGTGGAGACAAAACTCAAGAAGATTCCCGGTGTTAACAACCATGGCGCAAGACATTCTCACTATTTCTGTTTCAACGGTGTCATCGGAGGCGGCTTTCAGCAGTACGGGCGGATCATTGACGAAATAAGATGTCGTTTGCGTCCGAAAATGGTGGAAGCATTAACCTGCGGAAATATTGGCTTCTACATAGGCACCAAGCACAAGAAACGTTTAAGATGTTTGATTTTATTGATGATTTTGATTATAACTTTTCTAACATCAACCTTAATAATTAGATGCTAATTAGCATTATCACGTAGAGATATTCCGGCCATTGTTCGAGATAATTTTTCAAATTTCAATATATGCAAGTGGAATTTTTTTCGTTTTTATTTTCACCTACTTTTCATAAAACATTACAAATATATCCCTAACCAATATTATTTAAAAACCCCTTAACATTATATAAATATTTTTTTATTAAAATCGGGAGGCCGGAATACCGCCTCCCGGTATGCTCCTATCCCGCTCCAACCCAAGACTGGGAGCCTCGTCCCGCTCCCGTATCGATAGGCACCGGGACCGGTACCGGGAGGTCCTGAGATTACCGGTAGGCCAGGTCAGGTTTAACTGTAACGGAAGAGGGTGCGAGTGAGTTTGCTCTAACCGCTTACGCGCGCGCACACGCACCGTCACCATGCCGGGCCGGGCCTGGGTCCGGGTCTTGGATCTTTAGGCTTTTCTTGGGCCTTTGGGCTTCCCGGACCCAATCCTTATCTTTTTATTATAAGATTCACTTCAAATAAATTTTAATTCCTCAAATAACTTGTGTATTATCTGAGAATAAAACAAATTCATGCAAACGTCCATGACCTTTGGGTAACCGGATGCAGGAGGTAGATGGACATTAAGAAGGGGTGTTTAATAGCCGGAGATAGGTGTCATTAACACGGACATTTATCACCCTTAAAGAGCAATTACCATAAACATTTTTGGACGTTTTTACATGGTTATAACCGACCTCGTAAACCTATAAATAAAGCCTTCGAATTTTATTTTATACACACCGAAATAAAGCCTATAAATAAAACCTTCGAAAGTCCAATGTCACTCATCTTATTTTTTGACAATAACCTGAATCCACTCTTGTTTGTCACGGGTAAAAAAAATGGACAAAATTTTGCGACAATAACAACTGCATAAGCATTCGACGAATATATCAATATGTTCGATTTACTTAATAATCAATATGTTCGTTGTAAATAGCGAATAAGTGAATTGACATCTTGATTTTCAATATAACAATCATTTTCTACATAATTATCATGTCTCTAATATAGTTACACCTTCCAACGTAACATATATTTGATGTCATTTTTTTATGACATAATTTTGGTCATGTACTGACAATAATGATTAAAAAAAATTATCAATTAATTTTAAAAACTATTTGCACAAATTATCCTTAATTCGAATAATTAACTTGATTCTATTTTCTTAGTAACTAAATTGTAGTAAAGAGGTAAAAGTACAATTATTCAGAGTATAGGGATCGAAGGTACAAAAGCCCAAAGATATAGAGAAAGAAACTTCAGAGACCAGCCCTAGCAAGCTACACGGAAAGCAAAATCGCGCGTGAAAGCGCCGATATATAATATATACATACACACAGTCACACAGCTTTTCTGTCCCCACAAAGAACAGAGCCAACCTGTTTGGCTTGTTCTCTCATCAACCTCCCTTAAATACAAAGCAAGAACAAAAGAAAACCCAACCAAAACCCTCGCAGCCAAACACTTTTTGTGCCCGCCAAGTGTTCGAGAAAATGTCTCAGTCGCTGGAGCTGTTGCTGATACAGTTTCTGATGCCGGACAACGACGCTCGGCGGCAAGCGGAGGAGCAGATAAAGCGGCTGGCGAAGGATCCGTCGGTGGTTCCGGCGCTGGTTCAGCACCTCCGAACAGCCAAGACTCCCAACGTCCGGCAACTCGCCGCCGTGCTCCTCCGCAAGAAGATCACCGGTCACTGGCCTAAACTCTCGCCTCAGCTCAAGCACCTCGTCAAACAGTCGCTCATCGAAAGCATAACCCTAGAGCACAGGTACATTCTGGTCGCTTTGTTCAACGCTCGCTTTGTTTTTGTTGATTGGCAGAAAATATTCGTTAATTGGTTTACTCGCTGTTATTTTGGACTGTGATCGGCTTTATCTATCTCTATTTTGATTATGAATAATTTGGTAAAGTTTTTTTGCTTTTTCAGTTTTGGTTGTTGATCATTTGTTCAATTTGGTATGTACATAAAAAACCTACAAATATTGCTTGAACGAAAACAGAATTCAACTAAAATAGCTCTTAATATCTCGGAACTTTCAATGTATTCTTTTAAATTTCCCAAAGTTGATTGCTTCATATTTGATCGAATCCCAACGATTTTTGTGCTTGATTTTCCGAAAGCCTCAAAATTTTTGTTCTAGGGAATTGGTTAGCTAACAGAGTGTACAATTGATGTTATTTTTTGTTGTTCGTTCTTTCTGCAGTTGCTTTTTAGTGTTGGTATGCATAAAAGCCAGCGAAAAGTGACCGAAAAGAAATAGAATTGACCCTATAAACTAGCTATAAATCTCTTTTTTTCCCGAACATGGTCGCTTCTTTTTACTGAGTCCCGTCCACTTTTGTGTGGTTCTCGATTCTGCTAACTTTGGCTGCGTAAAAAGAATGATGATTTGATTCGTGTTTTTTTCTTTTCTTTCTTCAGTCCACCTGTAAGAAGAGCAAGTGCAAATGTTGTGAGCATCGTTGCAAAATATGCAGTTCCAGCTGGAGAGTGGTCCGATTTGTTGCCTTTTCTCTTTCAGTGTAGTCAGAGTCCTCAAGAAGAGCATAGAGAAGTAAGTTTGTGACATTATCTAATTGTGTGTATAAATTTATGGTGGTAGTCCAACCTTGATTTTTTTGCTCCGCTACTAGGCTCCAGTATTCTGTTATATATGTATTATTATTCGATTATGATTTATGCATAATTAGAGTGTCTGACAATGATGGTTTGTTTTTTATTTTTGGGTGTCAAAGGTGGCATTGATTCTTTTCAGTTCTTTAACTGAAACAATTGGTCATGCATTTCGCCCACATTTCGCAGATTTACAAGCTCTTCTTCTCAAGTGTCTACAAGATGAGACTAGCAACCGTGTCAGAATAGCGGCTCTAAAGTAAACCTCTTTTTCTTACTTATTTTATTTAATTCTATATTTTGCATTTGAAATCTTTTTCTGCCGGACTGACTTTATTTTCCATTCTAGGGCAGTTGGGTCCTTTATTGAATTTACTCACGATGGAGATGAAGTGGTGAGCTTTTTTCGATTTTCTAATTTTATTTAGAAAAAGAAAAACAACTGTGTTTCACATTTTTTTCGTTTCATTTACGTTTATCTTTCACGTAGGTAAAATTCCGGGAGTTTATTCCCAGCATTCTGAATGTATCGAGGCAATGCCTTGCGACTGGGGACGAGGATGTGGCGATAATAGCCTTCGAAATCTTCGACGAGCTGATTGAATCCCCGGCCCCTCTTCTTGGGGACTCTGTTAAGTCCATTGTCCAATTCTCTCTCGAAGTCTGCTCGACTCAAAACTTTGAATCCAACACTCGCCATCAGGTTTTACTCGCTCACTTATAACCATGTACTTTTATATTATCGTTTACTGATTTATGAGTTTGTTATCGTTCCAGGCGATTCAAATCATTTCTTGGCTAGCAAAGTACAAATCCGCTTCCCTCAAAAAGCACAAGCTAGTCATCCCGATTCTTCAAGCGATGTGCCCGCTTCTCGCCGAGTCAAGAAATGGAGATGATGATGATGATATGGCCACCGATCGTGCTGCTGCCGAAGTCATCGACACGATCGCCTTAAATATCCCGAGGCATGTTTTTGCCCCAATCTTGGAGTTTTCTTCGTTGAGTATTCAGAGTCCCGACCCAAAGTTCCGCGAAGCCTCTGCTACGGCTCTAGGGGTCATTTCGGAGGGTTGCTCTGATCATATGAAAGATAAGCTCGAACCGGTTCTTCAGATAGTGTTAGGTGCTATAAGAGACCCTGAACAGCTGGTGAGAGGAGCTGCATCTTTTGCTTTAGGCCAATTCGCCGAATACTTGCAACCCGAAATCATATCTCACTATCAAAGTGTTTTGCCTTGCATTTTGAATGCACTCGAAGACGCATCGGATGAAGTGAAGGTAAGCCTATAGAATATAATTGAAACTTTAGAAGACCATCGTGGAGTTATTCATCAATGATTATATATACAAAAAATTGGGTAATTAGCCAACGGAAACCTGAGGGTTTTGGATATAGCCGACGTTTTTGTTAATTGGTTGTTAATAGCCAACTGGCTTATGTGGCATCAAATTTTCGTAAATTTTTTACCTGTTTTCCCTTTCAATTTTGGTCATTGAAAAGTTGTAAACGGACTGGACCGGCTATTTACCATCAAGTTACAAAATCCGAGCTAAATACCAAACCCATATATTTGAAAGGCTAGTAATTACAAGTACCCTTATATATATTCGTGCAGGAAAAGTCGTACTATGCTTTGGCAGCGTTTTGCGAGAATATGGGCGAGGAGATTCTTCCTTTTCTCGACCCTTTGATGGTGAAACTACTCAGTGCTCTCCAAAGCAGTGCACGCAAGTTGCAAGAGACTTGTATGGTAATGCGAGTTCACTTTTTGGATTTTTTCACAACACGAAACCAGCCTTAAATTTTCTTTTTCTTCGTCCTAACTTGTGAGTTTTGGTGAATGTGGGTTCAGTCTGCAATTGGCTCGGTAGCGGCGGCTTCAGAACAGGCCTTCATTCCGTATGCAGAGAGAGTTCTTGAGTTGATGAAAGCTTTCATGGTTCTGACACGCGATGAAGATCTCTGTGCCCGAGCGAGGGCTACAGAGCTTGTTGGCATAGTCGCTATGTCTGTCGGGAGACCCAGAATGGAGCCGATTTTGCCTCCTTTCATTGAAGCCGCCATAGCTGTAAAGAAACTCAATCAAGCTTTCTCGTTTTCCTCTCTGATAACAGTCACAATATTGCTTGTACCAAGAGCTAAAAAGTATCGTGCTTTTAATTGCTAGGGTTTCGGGTTGGATTATAGCGAGCTTCGGGAGTACACCCACGGGTTCTTTAGCAACGTAGCAGAGATTTTGGACGATGGCTTTGCACAGGTCTGATCTGAATTGGAAGATTTTCGGTGATCTAATTATCAATTTGGAACTTATTTATTTGTCTATTAGAGAACTCGTATTGAACAAATGCACGGTTATTTATTGCTTTCTTCAGTACCTCCCTCATGTTGTGCCTTTGGCGTTATCTTCGTGCAATCTTGACGACGGATCGACTGTTGATATCGATGAGTCTGATGACGAAAATGCCAATAATTTTGGAGGAGTTTCATCGGACGATGAAGCTCACGATGAACCGAGGGTTAGGAATATAAGTATAAGAACAGGAGTTTTGGACGAAAAGGCAGCTGCCACACAAGCTCTCGGGTTATTCGCATTGCATACAAAAAGCTCTTTCGCACCGTATCCTACTATATGTTTTTATATTATCTTGATATAACGTGGTGCATAGTTAAAATGTTTGGTTTTACGCATGATTTTGTTTCTTTTATTCCTTTATAAGCTATTTGGAGGAGTCGTTTAAGATCTTCTCGAGACACTCGGGATACTTTCACGAAGATGTTCGTCTTCAGGCAATCATTGGGTTGAAAAGTAAGTAAATTCCGAATCTTCTTTTGCTTACATAAGCAATTCACTGTTTTCTCAAAGCTTATATATTCAAGAGTGCTCAACCTATTATAATTAACCATCCTTTTGGCAATTTCAAATGCCAGATATATTAACAGCTGTGCAAGCAATTTTTCAGAATAATAATGTGCGTAAGCAATTTCCTCAGTTTGAAGTTCTAACCACGAATTACCAGGCCTTTTTGTTTATTTAATGCTAACGTTTCAATGTTTCAGGAGGGAGCGGCCAAGGCACATGAAATGTTTGGTAAGAAAGTCAAATGGGACTTGATTTTCTCTCGACCCAACTCCTTTATATGATTCCATTTTAAGAAATATATATAATATTGCAGATACAACGATGAATGTTTTTATTAAGACAATGACCGACGACGATGACAAGGAAGTTGTAGCACAAGCCTGTACAAACATTTCCGACATATTCAAAGATTTTGGTTATGGGGCCGTTGAACCTTGTACGTGTCTTGATTCTGATTCTGATTCGTTCACTTCAATAATCTTTCTAATGGTAATGAACAATATAGTCTAATAATAAAAAAATATTGGATGTAGATGTTTCTCGGCTTGTCGAAGCCACTTCCGTATTACTCCGCGAAGAATCGGCTTGTCAGCAAACGGAATCGGAAGACGAGATGGACGACGAAGACACCTCGCACGATGAGGTTCTAATGGACGCCGTCTCCGATCTCCTTCCCACTTTTGCGAAGGCGATGGGTCCCCATTTTGCTCCCATCTTCGCCAAGCTCTTCGAACCCTTGATGAAATTTGCGGTTCGTTTTCCGTCCATTCCAATTCACACACACGTGGCTAAACAATTACTTAATTCACTCCATGATTTATGGTTATATCGTTATGAGTTTTGACCGTTTCTGGGTGTAACAGAAAGCTTCACGGCCTTCTCAAGATCGAACAATGGTGGTCGCTTGCCTTGCTGAAGTGGCTCAGGATATGGGAGCTCCCATAGCAGCCTATGTCGATGTAATTTAATTTTTTTTCTCTTCGCGTTGTCTCTCAAATTGGCTTTGGGGAAATGTTTTTTCAATGTTTATGGTTTTTCTGTTCTTTTCTGTGTCGTGATGTGATTTCAGAGGGTGATGCCTTTGGTAGTCAAGGAACTAGCTTCCTCGGACCCAACTAATCGACGAAACGCTGCGTTTTGTGTTGGTGAGATGTGTAGAAACGGGGGTGACGGAACTTTGAGGTATAATTTTTTATACGCAACCAAAAATTGTTGGTATCGTTAATCCTTTCTCTTCTGTTAAGAGTTCAAATCTTTTGGTACTTATTTTTACCATTGGTTAATAACCTGTTAGTATCTTAGATATGAGTGGAATTTAGTACTACATAGATTAGGCTTATTAGTGTATATATGGAAAATTAGGAGAGATTCTAAGTTGAGAAAGCGTTTAACATGTAAAAAGGGATAATTATAGAGTACCCAAATCTTTTCTTTTCTTCGACTTCTCACAAATCTGTATACCAAAAATGTTATAACAAAATATTATCAGATATTACGGTGACATACTGCGCGGACTTTTCCCGATGTTTGGAGAGTCGGAACCGGATAATGCTGTCAGAGATAATGCCGCCGGTGCAGTAGCCAGAATGATCATGGTTCACCCGGAATCTATACCATTGAATCAGGCAAAGACTGTTCCTTTCTTCGTCTTCTTTAAACTCTTACATCTATATTTCTATGGGAGCTTCGTGACGAGGACTAATATCTAATTTTTCTTATACAGGTTCTCCCTGTTTTCTTAAAAGCTCTTCCGCTCAAAGAAGATCAAGAAGAATCAATGGCAGTTTACACATGTATCTCGACTCTGGTCGTATCGTCAAATCCTCAGGTACACATGTTCTCTCTATAAAAAAACTCCCGATCAACCCCAATATATGTTTCTTACTTTAAAATTTTTAGCCAATTAAGCCATCAAAACAATATGAATTGGGAAAGAGTCAATTTTTCGTTGATTTTTTGTATATAGCCACTTGACATCAAATTTGTGAGTTTTTCTATTTTGCTCTTTTTTTTTCAGGCGGTATATGAAATATGTTTGAGAATTTTTTATTTTTATTTTTATATATTTGAATTTTTTGTTTAGTAAATATTGACTTCAATCTGTTTTCAAATATTAAATTATAAAATCGGTCAAAAAATTAGGCGAGAGTGCTTTGGGTTATTCTAGATTTTTTTTGTGTAAATTATTTGGGCTGATTATTTATCCAAAATTAACAAAAGATGAGCTATTTCTCAGTCCACAACTTCGGGTGGCAAAGACCCTTATTTATATGTTATCAACTAAATGCATATTAAATAGAAAACAAAAAAAAAATCGGGAAGGTTAATGAAGAAAGGAAACATTTGATCAGTCAAAATACATATCTTTATCGACGGTGGTCTTATAGTCATTTAACATGATTCTGTTGGCAGATTCTTTCTCTGGTTCCGGAGTTGGTCAACGTTTTCGCTCAAGTTGTGGCATCTCCGGTGGAAACCGAAGAAGTCAAAGGTCAAGTGGGCAAAGCTTTCTCTCACTTGATATCGCTCTACGGTCAACAAATGCAGCCACTTCTCACCAATCTTACCCCGGCCCACGCAAATGCTCTCGCCGCATTTTGCCCTAAAACTTTATGATAAACAAAAATCACAAATTTTGAAGTTTTTTTTTAAATAAATTTATTTATACCCATTTGTTGAGGAGAGTGATTTCTTTCTGCCCATTTTTGTATTTTTTCAGGTAAGAACTTAATCTTACATCAAAAGCATTATGTTTTTTCTAACTCGAAATAAATGGTGGTGCTAATGACAATTGTGTCATGTTTTGAATTTTTTTTCAGGTGTTAGTTTGTTCTGAACTTATCTCCATTTTCAGCGAGAGAGGTTGCATCTTTTGAGTCGTTTCAAGCATCCGATACTGAGTGTAAATGGTTCAATATATATTATTTTTGTTTTCTTTCATTTATACCAAATTCGTCACTGGCAGTGTGTTGTCATTTATTTGTTTTTTTGCTTCAAGCAGTATTTTTTTAATTTGCATTGGACGATTGCAATAGATTTTGAGCATCAAAAGCGTGAATGATAGTTTTATTAAAAACATGTCTGTTTTATATATTAAGTTTGGATTGTTCTTTACAATCATCACAGAAACGACACAGGGTTTTAGCCAGAGAAAAAACCGATAGAAACGAAATATCATATATGAAAACGAGTTGGATATGGCTTTAATTACTTTTACTCATCAAATGTCTCCCTAAAATGACATGTATAGACTTATCAAAATCTCTAGTGTTTTGCTAATTCTCTTATGTTTAAGGTTATTTCCAAAATTTTGGATTTACGATGGGCAAGTACAATTCTTCATTGTGTTAGGTCATCTTGAACGAACACTAAATTTGGTGTTTTTTTAGCACCAAATTTGGTGTTAAAGTTTTTTTCACTTTCAATCACAACACTAAATTTAACACCAAAAAACTATTCATCATTATTATATTATTACTTTTATATATTTTTTTTATGAACATTTATTTTTTAAAGTATTTGTAAGTATAAAATATTTGCCGTGTGAACAGTGCCACACCAAATCTAGCGTGACACTGTTCATAACACTAAATTTGGTGTTACTTTTGCAGTGGGGTTGGAGCAAAAATACCACTAAATTTGGTGCATTTGGCGTTTGGACCCTCAGAAGAAAAAAAAAAAATTCCTCCACGAGTATAAATTTGCTTAGGTTATCAATTTTTTTTTGTACGAAAATGAAATTCTGGATCTAGTTGAACGTATATTTCCTGTCAAGGAAAATACAATGCTATCCTATAGATATGTAATGTTGTCATTGGTAGTATAAAGTGGAGGGATATAAAACTGAAGTACAAAGTTACATGTAACGGATGAAGTACAAGCTTTCTCTATTATTCGTACTTCACCAAAATGGAACCCCAAAACCTTATTGGAGAATCTTTTATAGTTGGTCGATCCTAGGTTTTTATTTATAATGTTTTATTTAAATAGTGAATCGTTAACATGTGCACATGCATACATACACAAACCCTATATTAAAAACTGAAACTGGGTTGAGAGACAAATTAAATTAATTTCATGTGAGTCTATATCATATATTTACTATGGTTAATTTTCGGGCCAGCATTGCTCTTAACAATTTTAGGTTTCATACTATAGCTAGTCGTGGAAATCAGATTGAATATGAAGATATGACTTTTTGCTGAAAACATAATTGTTAACTAAACAAACCGGTTGGAAAATTACGAGATCAAACTTGTGAAAACTATGGTTCATCTGAGAATATACAAGAGCAAGTCAAATCAAGAACTCAAAATAAATAGCTAACTAACTCAGCCAAGATAAAAACGTTTCTGTCATGAAGTCGTACTCATTGTCTGAACAGCTTGAACTGGAAGAACCCTCATTCATCTGTATATACACGTAAAACATATTAGAGCGTCTCAAATGAGGTACTACATGCATAATTTAGTACAGCTTCTAAATTTGATCTACTTTAAAACAAATGTACTGCTAAATTTAGCACGATAGGTATATTCATATTCCCAATGTTTTCATTTTATTAGACAGTAATAAAATTATAGTAATAAAACCATTAGCATAGAAACTAGAGTGCACTATAACAATGGCATACTGAAATTAATATTATATCTTATTTTCAGAATAAAAATATGGTGCCGTATCCACTTGAGAGAGTCTTTATTAACCTCTCAATTAACTTTACCCAATTTACTAAATTATACAGTAAAAGACAAAAAAAAATAATATATTTTTCTCTTTAGCTTCACGTATATGCTCTACTGGGTGTAATAACAGACTATAATATATAAATATGCTCACTACTAAAACAAGGCTTAAATACCTCTAATAGAAAAATATAATGAAAATGAGCGTATATAAGTGAAACCGTTAACTGTACTAAACCTAGCTAGTAAATTCACGGATCATCTAAAAGCAAAGTAACATCAATATATATACATATATAAACATGTGAATATGGCTAGTTTGCTAATTATTTGAGTATAATATGGCTTATAAATACCTCTAATAGAAATATATAAAGAAAATGAGCGTATATGTGAAATCGTTTAATAGTACTGAACCTAGTAAATTCACGGATCATATAAAAACAAAGGACATAAATAGTGCATATATATGTATGTACTATGTATGTATTTATGTGTATATATGTGTGTATATATACGTATTGTGTACGTAAGATAACATCAAACAATTCAAACCTGAACGTGAATGGTATAGCATTCTCTTTCATCACAAACGAGAAGAGTTGAAACACCCAAAATACGAACAATGCTCTCATCTTCAATGTTCTGAAGAAGCTTCGAGATGTCATCGTGATCACGACCTGATCTCTTTTTGCATATTTGTATGATCATTCCACCTTGTTTCACTTTATTTAATGAGACTGTAGTAGCACAATGATCGGCTTTTAATGAATTATTTTTCTTCGTTTCAATTCGATTGTTCTCTTCAACGATCCGATTCTTGTCGCGAGTCAGCTTTTCTATTTCATTTTCTAACTCAGGAATGTAATCGATAACTTCGTCTATTATTGTTGGAGCATTCCATTTCTTCTGTGAAAATTATGAGAAAATCAATATCTTTATCGTATAAAATAAGAATTTGAACCAACATACGTAAAATATATACATTTATCTTTATTATTATTATATATATATATATGCATGTATATAAGACATATGATAGCATGCATGTTATGCTAGTTTTTGTCCTAATTAAGTTACTCTCTGAGTAATCTAAGGAGTTGTACTGAATACACTCATATTTGCATATTATCTTTAAAAATGGAATGATAAAACCTCTACGTACTTATATTTTATGTGAATACTTTTAACATTAGTGATCATTGATTGCATTGGAAATTTTAACACACAAAATTATAACATTTTTAGAGTTTATTGTATTGTGTATAAATACTAGATGGCCTTATCAATGAAGCAGTTTTTGAGCAAATACCTAATTTAAGTAAATTCATACATATACAATTAATAGCTACATCTAAAAAAAGTTGTTAACAACTAAAAGAAATGTAGAGATACCTTTGATGCTCTAGAAATGGGAAGAAGGGAATGTAGAGCTTGATAAGACGAGTTTAGCTTTACTCGCCGAAATCTCTCCTTCGCATTGTGCTCTATTTTCTTCTTCACACGAGACTCTTCTCTTTCTCCCGATTTATTCTCAACCCGTATAAGTGATTCCTTATTGGCTTCAATACTTTCAGTCTTCTTCGATTTTTTCTCATATGTCTTAGAAATAAATCCTTTTCGAATCGATAATTTCTTTCCTTGCGAATCACTCTCTTGGGCCATAGAGCTTGCTTCGGAAAACATGTTTGAGCCATCAAATTCGGAAGTGGGGATATTGTTGTGGCATAAAATGTTCTCTTGCTCTACAAATATCTTGTTAGAGATCGATAAATTGCTAGGTTTTGGAAATTCGTTCTCTTCGATAATCTTGGAGATTTCTTCTAAGGGAGAAATACCTTGGTCCTTAATAGGACTAAAATCAAAATCTTTATGGAGGCTATCAATCTGATTTTCGAAACTCGTTTTTGACCAACTGTCTTCTAGAAGCCATAAATCTTCGGAATCATCCTTATACGAGGACAAATGGCACTCTGTAAGAAATACATATCCAATAATTATTATCATGCATACTAAAAAAAGTATTGTACATATATCAAACGGAAAAAATGGACATCAATACTCTTGATCTCCGTAGGCAATATGAAAGTTAAACCTATAGTTGCACAAAGCGTTTATGATATATGCAATATTACAACCATCAAATTTGTTGACCTAAGTGCATGTAGAATAGGATGAAATTAATGGATTTAGTACCTCCCATCACCAAAAGCTTAATTAATTCCTTAAAGGCAAGCCGTTGTAAATGCAAAGATTTCCAAAAACCCGCAGAGTTCTAGTCAAATACAATGGATATGAACAATTGGGGATTGTTTCTCCTTCTTTTTAGATGATAAAAAAAGTCAACTGCAAATATAAACTAATAAATTCGAAACCCTAACTAGGGAAATACAATTTTTAGTTTAGTGGACGTTTATTTTAAAAAAATTATATATACATACGAAAATATAGACGACACGTGCCGGTAAAAGACACGCAACACGTAACAGTAATCGTGACATAATTTTGTATAAAAGGCGTATTTCAACGAGATTCGTCCAAAGAGCGCCAAGAATAGCTAAAGATGCAAATTATAAATCAAAACCAAGAACTAATGTGGATGATTATTCCCATATCAACAAAAGAACAATTTATCAAAATATGAAATCACTTACTGATAAGAATTGGATTATTGTTCTCATTTCAATTTGCTTCATACGTTATTTAAGGAGAATGAAATGAAAATAAATTCTCATATAATAAATATCGCTATAACTTTAGTGCGAATTTCATATGATGTGTGTATCATACAATTCCTTTCCAAAAGAAGAGATGTAAACGAAAGAAGAAGAAATAAAGAGAGGACGAAAGAAAGATTATTTAGAATCTTTTGTCTTTTATGTAGGAGGAATCAACAACATTTTATTTGTGTAAACGCAGTACAAGCTAATAGTACAATGCACGAGTACATATTCCTAAGCAAGAAGTACATATGATTATATGGTATCTTGTACTAATCCTCAACACTTTTACATATATATATATATATATATATATATATATATATATATATATATATATTAGATATTAGTTAACGAATAACCAATAATATTATATAACATATTTAAATATGACGGAATAATATAATATGATCTAATATATTAAAACTCGTTTTTAACATATTTAATGAACCCAAACATTAAAAATTATTAACATGTCAATAAATTTATTGTAGACATGTTGATCAACAAATTGAACACACTACCAACATATAAAAATTATATAATTGATGACCAATCCTGACTTACACGTGAAATTGTAAACAATCTCGTGCGTGACTCGCTTTCATTGGAATGCCTCGTCAATCGCCAAGAAAACCAAATCGGATTGGGCCTTGGATGACCGGAAATGAAGGCTCACCGGAATGGAAGCTCTCCGGATTGGAGACTTTGGGCTCGCCGGATTAGAGGCAGTGGGCTCGCTTGATTGGAGTAAAACAGGCTCGCCGGATTGAACAGCTTCTGGCCCACCAGATTGAGATTGCCGACCGGATCTGTGGGCCTGTGAGCTTGGAGTGCCACACTTGTGCACCTAGCTGGGGGGTTGCTGGACCCACGTGGCAGGCGCAATACACCACGCGTGAGGGGAGCAGAACTCGCGCTGAAGGACAGGCTCACCCGGAGACTGGCTGGCCGGTTAAATTTGGCTGGCCGTTTGAGCTTGGCTGGCCGGCAGCTTTACCTTGTGTGCACCTAGCTCGTCTCACTCGTCTTTTGGTTGACTCTCTGCAAATAAAACCTCACACAAACAGCACAAGTGATTCAATGATGATATTCTCAAGTTTTTGGGAGATCAAGAGAGTTGGCTCTTCTATTTGAACAACGGAGAAGGGAATCACTCAAAAGATTAAATCAAAATTCAAAGAAAACGATTTTCTTGAACTCTCTCTCTCAAGAACTCTCGGCCAAAACTCTCTCTAAAGAGGGGAATGGGTTGACCGAGTGATATCTGTGTGATTAGGGTTAGGATTTCTCAAAACCCCTTATTTATATCTTGAGAGACAATGGCTTTAAGTTAGGTCAAACCCAATAGTCAACTTAAGCCCTATTCAACATTTTAATGAGTTTTTAAATTAATATCCAACCTTAATTACTTAGAAAATAATTCTCTTAGTGTAAATCACAATTTACATTCAATGAGAAAATCAATCGTTCTAGTTCAATAAATCTCATCCAAGAGTCTATCACCGAGACCTTATGGACCCCACATGAACGACCTTTAGAATAAAGCTGGACTAAAATGTTCATAAAGTTTTTTGACTTTTAATCATTAATATTAGTCGATTCCACTAAAGCACTAATATTGAAACTCTTTAAGTTAATATGCGTTTATTTTTCATTTGATGTGATAAAACAATTCTTCACACGATCCACAACGTATTTTATGATATTACCCTTCGTGTGTATCATTAACTCAGAGGAATGTGAAATTATCGTTTTACCCATGAGTTATTATTTCACCAACTCCTTTGTTATTTGTGAACGAGAAAAATATAAAGTTAGATGTCTTTACATGTCACATGTCTTATTCAAAGAATATTTTATTCGATGAATACCAGACCCAGTTTATTCGTTCACACTCTCATAACAAAGCATGGTGTGATACTAATGCCTCAACATTGTTTCAACACGAATTCCGTATATGTGAATCACATAATACAACGAAACAACATTATGACACCAATCATTGGGTCAAATGAAACTTTAATTAGTCATTGCCCATTGACAAATCAAATGTTATAAAGTGTTACATGAATATATGTATTCACTTCAAGATTTAGGTAAAAACAATAATACCCCTTGTATGTAATCGTGAAGTCTCGAGTATTTAAACAGTTTTATCTCGAGCTTCTAAAGAGTCACTGGTCTAGTTCAATGCCTTCACTAAGACATCAAGAATAAATCACAGAGTCACAACTCTCTATATATCACAAGATAAGATATCGTTGAGTTATTCAAACAATCAATACTTAGATTCGATTGCGCTATCGATCTTTAGATTGCGAACCATTATTTAAACTAGTCATAAGAGGGTATCTTGTCAAGCCTGTACTTAGCACCTCTTTCATTGATGATAGTTTTAGAGCGTAGCAAACATATATAAACACAAACTTATATAAGAATGAATATTTAAGTCTATTTAATGTTTAAGCAAAACGAAATACAAAATATATTTATAATGTATAATATCTCATTTGTGGGCACAAATTCCAACAATACATATATATATATATATATATATATATATATATATATATATATATATACGTATACAGACTCAGCTCTAGAATTATTGAGAGCTTAAGAATCACAGTAATAATGTCATTTTCGATAAGTCAGGCTAATGCAACTAGTCCAGTTGATGGTGAGTTTCCTTGAAGAGTATGGAACTGCCACGATCAGAGATGCTAAGACGAACACTAGTGTTACGACGACCCTAGATGGACCCCTGAGAGACGTGATCCTCTCAATTAATGTCGAAGTAGCACTGGCACGGGACCGTGGAGACTTCGGTGTAAGTTGTATTATTTGTGACCACACCGGAGATGTGATCGCCTCGCATACGTCTTTCCAGGCTAAGAGATTCTCCCCCCAGCTTGCAGAAGGGTATGATGTCCTCTGTGGTATAATGCTAGTTCGCATCGTTGGCAACATGAGAGTGGAGATCCAGTCTGACTGTCTGGAGGTGGTGAGATTGGTCGAAGGGGGTGCGACACGTGCGACAAATCTTAGGACGATCTTCCACCGTATTTTCTGCGAGGTGAGGGAGCTTTATAAGCTCAGTATTAGACATATATCTCGTATTTGTAACGTCGCGACGCATAATCTAACGCGCTATGTGGTTAACCATCACTTGTCTTCGACCTGGGTGAGTTTGGTCCCGCCTTGTTCGGAGGAGGTTATTAAAGTCGATGTTCGTGAGTTGAGATCCCGCACGGCAACTTAGAGCCCGCTTATTTATTGAGTTTATTTTGTATTTCATTTCATGTGGTTTATGTTTTCATTCTTATCTATATAACCACGATTTTTTCCGCCATACATGAGAGTTTTTATGATATTTCGTGACACCGACCACGATTACTAAAAAAAAGGTGAATCTTGGAAGAAAAAAAAAATTGTGACCTTGAATCAAATGATTGGCGGGGTAAACACGAAAAATATTATGTTTAGGCCCATCATATTTTTTTTTTCTTGCAGATGGGCCTAAAGTCGGGTTTAGGTGTTACCCTGCAAATTCAACATATATCTGTTATAAACTTTGCGGAAATTGTTTATATTTTTTTCTGTTTAATTTTTTCCAAAAATGTTTGATATATTTGTATCTTGTGCATTACTTGATATATTTCAATATGATTCTTCTTGGGATATAGTATTATGGGCTATTACTTCGCAAGTAATCACTCTTACTTACTGAACGAAACATCAACCAATTATATAAAATGACGTCTTTATATAAATTAGCTACAGCAAATAAACTTAACTCACAGATTAATTTATATACCTAAATCTACTAAAGTATATTGAAATTTTTGCTAAGTACTCACTCTTGCGAAAATTATCTTTTAGATCGTAGCCCTCAGAAGAATCTCAATATTCTAAGAAGAAAAAAAAGCTACAAAACGAGTCAATATATAATAATTAAGAACCTTGACTTTTTTAAGAGATTGATTTTTTTTGAAATAGCTCTATCAAAACCTCCCGACCACGACATGATCGACGGGAGGAAAAGAGTGCCCTACATCGATTCAATAATGATTTGATCCCGCACGGGGGATGGAGCTCCCCGAAAATACAAATACCAAAGTCATTAGATTCCAAAACTCATATGGCTAGCATATGAGCAACTTGGTTACATGATCGATTGACCCACCCAAAATTACAAGACTTTAGATTCCCCTGTAAAACTAAAATTTGCTCGAAAGAGTACTTACTTCTTCATTCCATGCATTTGTGACTAGCACTCAACTTGGTCATAGCTAATTGACAATGACTTTCACAAAAACATCCTCCAAATTATAAAACTTGCAGAACTTTACCGCCACAAAGATAGCTTGAATCTCAACATCAAAAGCACTCTTCGCGCTCACTGGAGACCTGAAACACCATTTGGCCTGGCCGGTCTTGTCCCTCGCCACTATCCCAATAGCCCCCACTCCTTTCAAAAAAGATGCGTCTGTATTGATCTTCACCACTTCTCCTCTCGGTTTAGACCAACCACCAGCTCCATCGACTGTCGCAATGACTTCGCTGCTGCTCACTCATTCCCTAGCGAGGCGAGACTCCCTCTAATGTATGCATATTTTTTAACAGTAAATTCAATGAGGCTTTCGATGTTCATCGCCCCTTTACCAAAAATCTTATTATTCTTAGTCTTTCATAACGCCTAAAAAATTGCTATCACTCTCACAATCAACTCATCCCGCTCCAGAGATCTGTTAGCTTCTTCATTCTCAAGAAACAGCTCGCTGATGATGTCCAAACCTGACCTCCAGTTATGAGTCTCCCATTGTTTTCCATATGCGCACGGAAACAACAACCTCTTCGCTAGCCCACAGTCGAAAAATAAATGCTTCAAAGTTTCAGGAGCTAAGACACACTATCTGCAGTTCTAGTCCATCTCCGACACACCAATCGCAATTCTCGGAGCTGTCGGATAGCACTCAGTTCCCAGCCTCCATAGCCAGAGTTTGTACCTCTGATTTAAATCAAAACCCCAAACTCGCTTCCACACCTCATCAATTGGATTGAAGGAAGCCCTCATTATATTTGTATAGGCTGTTTTGACGCTGAAACTCCCATCTGAGCTTTCTCTCCACACCACTTTATCCGGGAGATTCTACACAAGGACTATTCTGAGGACATCGACTACGTATTTTTCACCACATGCCTCTCTGATATTCTGAACATCCCAGCTACGCCCATCTTCACCAAACGAATCCTCAACTTTCGCTTATGCTCTCAGGGCCGCATTCCTCAGTATCGGGAATTATCCTTTCTCTATAGCCACTGGTCTTGAAAGTGTTGGAATAGGTCTAGGGTTAAAGAAAAATTTAACATTAATAAAATTAATGGCGGAATTTAAAAATTTCTTTTTCAAGTAAAACAATTTTTACTAACCTAGAAAAAGCATATACATGTTATATATTAAAAGCATTATTTAATTTACTAGAATACCAACCTTTCTTCGTAGCTTGATCTTGAAGCGTCTTGAGAAAGGTAGATCCTCTTCCTTGGCTCGCTCGTCACCTTCACACCTAATCTTGAACTCGATAAACCTAAGATTTCTATTACAAGAGTCTATAGAAGTTTAGAAGGATTTGTTTGTGGGCACAATTAAACAATATGAACCAAGAACAATTCTTGGATCATAAGCTAATTCTCTAGATCAAATATGGATCTAGGTGCAAAATAAGAAGAGTATTTTCTAGAGAGAGAGAGAGAGGGTCGGCTACAAGAGGGAGAGAGCAAGAAAAAGCTTAACCTTCACATCTCTATGTGAGGCTCTATTTATAGGAGAAAGAAAAATCTATAAAGGTCAATTATTCATTCATGAATGAATAATGTATTCATGAAACAATATTGATTTTCCCTTCCCCTTTCCCTCTTAGTTTGGCCGGCCATACACCTTGCATTAGTGAGGAAATTTGATTCCTCACTTAGCACATTTATTTCCTTCTTAAGGAAATTCATTTCCCTTTTTCTTTTGGGTAAGTATCCTTATAAGTAAAAGGAAATAAAACTCTCCTCTTGATGCACTATCTTGGCCTAACTCTACCTAGGGGAGGAGCATCTAGATGCTTCATTATTTCTTTTAAGACAATTCTTAAAATACCCGTTGTAGAATTATAATTGCACAAATAACGAAATTAATTTCATAATGCCTCAAACGACTTTTCGGCTTTAGAAAATCATTTATATCTTCATCAAATGAAAATATTCAAAATCTTATTTTGACATTCACATCATTTTATGTCCTTGTCGACAAAAATACCCTTTAGACATTTTCCGAGAAAAAGTCTAGTTCAACACTTGAACTTATTTTGACTTAGCTTCTAGTTTAACAATCCTACTCTAATAACCTGTAATAGTGACCTTATGGATCCAAATGAACAAAGCTTGAGCTTCTATACTCGGACTCAAACGTTCTCAAACCTTTTCCGAGTATTAGCTTACTGTTGACTGACTCCACTAAAGAGTCGACACTGAGAATCTCTCGGTTCAAATGAATTTATTTTCTACTCAAGTTCAACTTAATTATATTGAGCGGAGCCATTGAATGTTATCTATGTTTACCCTTCATGAATATCATCAACTAGTTGGGATTTTTAAAATTACCATTTTACCCTTCTAGTTGTTATTTCCTCAACTCCTTTGTTACTTGTGAATAAGTCAGAAACAATGTATTGACGAGGAGCTAACAAGTCACATTGTTTCATCCAAATAAAGTCGCTACTTAAATTTGGACATTGCGCAATTCATTTATTTACAATCCAAATAATAAAGCATGAGGTGATATATATTGCATCTCAGCAATCTTGTACATGAATTCCATATCTATGAGAACTTCACAAAGTTGGTTCATGACATCTTCATAACTTAATATCTCACCAATAGGCCTTGTCTAGATCACACATTGGACCTAGAATTTGACTTTCTCAAATGAGAGTATTAATGCTATGAAATGACATGTCTCATTTTAGGATTTAGGTAAGCATGATGCGATTCATACGTAGTGACCTTGAGATAGAAGATGTTAAATGGTTTGTTCTTCTATTGTCTCTAAAGGTGCACTGGTCAATTCAGTATCTTCGAAAGATACACTGGAAGAACTACAGAGTTCCTAACTCTCTATGCCTCGTAACCAGACATCCTAGATTCTTCCAACAATCATACTGGGATCAATAGCCCGTTGATCTTTACATTGCGAATATATCGTTTTAGTCAAACCATGAAGAGTTTGTTCACGCAAATCTACATTTGCCTCTTCATACATTGCTAGGTTTGATTAAGGACTATAAGACTATTGATTATCATAAATCTTCAATCAAACTAAAAAGGAATGAATGAACGTTTCAACTTTTATTAATTTAATCAGCAAATTACAAAGATTTATATATTACATCAATATGTAAATAAACAATCTTTTAATAAACACTTTACAAAGATTTATATATTACATCAATATGCAAAAAAACAATCTTCTTGTGGGCATATCTGTCAACAGAAAGATCCATGCGAGCGTTTCTTTGCCAATTACAAAGAAAGCCTAGTCATTAATTAGCTTTCTCTGTGCACAAATGTCGTTCCAAAGCCCAGATCCGTTAAAACACCTCTTATGATGCATGAAATTATTTCTCGGGCAATATTTCACATTCAACATTTTCCCCCAATAAGCTTCAGGGTTTGCTGTCGTTTTCCAAACTAATTTGACCAAAAAAGTCCTGTTGAAAATTTCAAAATTTCTGATACCCAGACCTCCTCTAAATTTTGGTTGACAGATTTAGTTTCAATTAACTATATATTTATTGTAATATCACTATACATTTTTTTTGAGGAATGTAATATCACAATACATTAATGCATAAGGATTGAGTTGCTCTTTTTTACTTACATTATTAAATTTAGTACTCTAATTATAATGTTTTTTTAGGAAGGCTCTAATTATAATGGTGAAAGTCAATAAACGAGGTCAACTTTAGTGTGCTTCGATATTTCCTGCTCTCAAAACGCACCGTACAAACAAGGTTTCATTTTTCTCGCCGTGATTAATTTACCGTCACTTTCTCGGCGAAATTGCTCTCCTTCCTTTCAGAATTGCCGATGGATCCAGAGCAGACGTTCATCAGAGTACAAGAGCGATTCTCTCAGATTCTGACGCCGAAAGTCAGAGCTGGCTTGGAATACCTATGCCTCTTCTTCGCTGTCACTTTGTTCTGTATTCTCGTCGTTATGCACGCCAATTATGTGCAGCAAGTGAGTTTCCGATTGCTCTCAATTTTGATATTTTCTAGGGTTTATGGATATTTAGTGATTTGAAATTCCGTACCTGAGTGATTCGGCTTGGTTTGAATTGGTTTGATTGGTTCTGTTGTGTTAGTCATGACTGAGTTTGAAAGCGAAACCGAAAATTGAAATGAGTTAAGTTGAAATAAGGCGAAAATGAATACCTGATTGAAAAAGTCGCGAACTTTATTGATAAAGCACTTGAGTAAACCGTTTCGCTCAGAATGATTTGGCCCGGTTTGAATTTGGTTTTATTGGTTCAATTAAGGCTCTTGATTGACGAAATGTCTGTTTTCTGTATGAGTAATGACTGAATTTGTAAGAGAAACCCGAAATGAAGTAGTGAATTTAGTTCAAATGAAAAGAAAACGAAAACCTCATTTTCAAAGTCTGTTAACTTCATTGATTAAGCACTAGAGTTAACCATTTCGATCATTATTGAAATTATTGCCTGAGTGAAATTCCTCTCATCTTTGAAAGCCTGGCTGTTCAAGTGAGCTATTGGTGGTACGAACAACCGAAGCGCAGTTGATCCAAATTAAGGTAGTGATCGAATACACTTTGTTTTCAACTTATTGAGCTTGTGTGTTTAACTGCTATGTTGTGATTGACTTCATTGTACTTAATCTCTTTGTGTATGTTGACTAGTTAACTAGTGCAGGATTGTGGTCAAGCGATGAATCCGAACCTACACAGAGAAGTATGCCTGAAGTAAAACCTGCATCAAATAAGATGGAAGCAGAGAACATAGACGACAATGGATTGGCATTTTCAGCGGCGAAATATATGTATAGTTGGATCGGTTCCAATGCTAAGAGAGGTAAATCAAGCTCGAAGTTTCAACAGACTGAAAGCGAAGTTCTTGAACATCAAGGCGAGAGTTTTACCACCACTGAGACTGTCGATGATCCAACTCTGAAAATCGAAAAAGAGGGGCCAAGGAGTACTTTTCCTCTGTATGCCAGGGATACGGTTAAGGCAGCGCTAGTTCACTTTGAAAAAAGATGGTATAGACGACTATCGTTTATTTGGAGGCAATTAGCTCGAATTATTGGGAGCTTCTCTAAGCTTTGGGTAAGTAGGCTGAGGCAATTTTTTTAGAGCAATTGCTTGCATATGCTTGTGCTTTTCCCAATGAATATGTGCGTTTTTGAATTGATAATTTTTTTTCGTTTCTTTAGATTAAATTTGACGTGATATGTGCTATTATCTATGTTAACCTTGTTAATTTTTTGCTTTAGTTCCTAAAGTTCATGCCACTTGGGTAGAAATTGTGTCAATCAAGACAAAGCTTGGTTTACCACTCAGGGATAAAATAGTTACAATCTGAAATCCAATGTAACACAAGATTTCTATGTAATTACATCTTGGGAATTACATTCTCCCTAGTTTCAGCTTGAAAGCCAGTGGAAATGACCGTGCTCCTATTTGCCAATACTGAAATTATTTACTTGGTCTTGACATAATGAATTTATGGTTGCTTAATTTCTTTTGCTGAGTTTCTAGTTTAAATGCAGAATATTACAGGTATACATATAGACCTTGATATTCCAAAGTGGCTGCGTATACTTCATTTGGACAAGTTTAACTTGTATGCAGGTATTTTGCTTTTAGCTTTCACCAACTTATATGTGATTTATCTTTTATAGATTTTATATTTATGGGTTCTTTCATTCTCATCTTTCTCAGTGGAGCTGCTTGATAAACAAAGCACAACATTTGAACCAAGCTATTTATACACCATGGAAAAGGTACGGCTTTCATTCTCTAGCGGTTGCTTTGTCAATCTCTGTTTCTATACTGTTCATCATTTTCATCATTCTTAAGTCTCATATTCTTATCGAGATTAATATGTCCAATAGGGATACTTTTTGCTTCCTGAAACTGCCAAGACTCAGCATAATATTCGTACAGTAAATGTTAGCATATCAGCTCGACATTCATGCTTTGGAAACAGGTAATAACCTCCAACATTGAGTATTATGTTTGGGGTATGATATTTCTGCTCTCGTCCTAGCTTGGGTTTTTTATTTTTACTACAAACATTAGCTTATACACATTGATAGTGATTTTTTTTAATTTTTCAATTTTTTCTACTCGCTGTCCTGCGGCCTTTCCTTGTAAGAAATATTTTCTCTAGACACGAAATTCCATGCCATTGTGCCATAGAGTTTGTGAGATTGTTTTTAGAGTGATGGTCTTGGCTTGTTTGCAATAATTTAGTTCAACAATTACTGGAGAAAAGAAAAACCTCACGTGTTCCCTACAAACTTATGATCTTCATGCATATATGAAGTAATAAGCTAGATAGGATTCCCATGTGTTGCTCAATTGTCTTATCAGGTGGCAACAACTCTTAATCAACAAATTTGTTGGATATGATACTATTTTGATGAATAGTCTGTTGAGTTCTTCTGGTCAAGGTAAAAATCTGTTTCCTTCATGCTCTACATGCTTTCAATTCTTCTATTAACCTCCAGTCGGGTTTGGTCCTCCTTTTTTCTTTGTATACGTGATTTCCATTTTGGGTCTTGAGTGGCATTCGTTCAATAACTTTCCAGATTTCTTGTTCTAGTTAGTGCCTTTATTTTAATGGCATTGCAAAAATCATAGCATGTTCAATTTAGTATTTTAATATGTTTAAAACTCTGTGCAGGTTATCTTTATAACCTTCAAACAAGGGAGCTCTATAATCTAAGTTCTCCTCACGAGCCACCAGAAGGTCCTGCGAAATTTGGAGGTCAGTAAACTCTTATCATATTGATAGGCTGAAAGAAAAATCTTAGCTAATGTTTGATGCTGCATGCGTTTATTTGATCTACCATTAGTATTTAATTTGTTATAAACATCTTCCTATTTCCAACTCAGTTTAGATTGTAGTCAAGATACGTTTGGTGTAATTTATGGGTGCAGATTACCTTGTTACCAAGTGTGGCGTGCTCATGATGTCGCTCTTTGTGTTCTTCACAACTACAATGTCGGTTTCATTCACTTTGAGGGAGACACAAACTCGAATGCTGAGATTTACAGGTCTGTTTTCTGTACTTTGTAGCTGCGAATTTTGTGCCTGGATCATCGGCAACGTTTCATTAGAGTTCTGCTGAACAGTGTTCTAACTTCTAAATTATATTTACTTAAAAAATAATAATTTAGCGCTTTCTGGTAAACCCATTGCAGTGCAGCTTCAACACCATGCTCGGCATCGCCTTCCAACTTTTCAGTTGATCTTTGTTCATGTAATTGAATCCCTAGTTTTTGTGCCGGTAAGCATAAACCTCGTGTAGTTTTGAGCCTGTGAGTTGTATATCCAATATATTCTCATTAATATAAATAATTATTAATGATGTGGTTGACTTTTCTGCAGATAATGATCGGTATATTGTTTTTCCTGTTTGAGTTCTATGATGATCAACTCTTAGCTTTCGTGGTCTTAATACTAGTCTGGTTGAGTGAACTATTCACTTTGATCAGGTTTGTGATCCTTTAAAATTTTATTCCGTACTTCTCGAAAAGATTCCCATGGAAATTTTTTTACTCAAAGAACATTATCTTGATTATAACCTATGCTCGTTGCAGTGTACGAACGCCTATATCCATGAAGTTCTTTCCCCGCTTCTTTTTGCTGTATTTCCTGGTTTTCCACATATATTTCTTTTCTTACTCCAACGGTAATATTTTCTTACCACTCATGTCATAATTCATTTGTCCATCTTATATTCGGTTCATCAAGAAATATGTTTCCAAATCCACTAAAAATTGCTCACAAACTTCCAGGATTCTCCTACTTGGCACTCACCACGACTGCAGCTTTTATGCATCATCTCATCCTATATTTCTGGAATCGTTTCGAGGTATCGAATAATTACAAACCAGTAACAACAATAGCGAAATGATAATAAAAAACGAGTCGTATTCGTAATTTCGAAAAACTCAGGTGCCAGCTCTTCAAAGGTTCATTCAAAACCGACGATCGCAGCTCCAACAACACCCGGACTTCCAAATCACATCCTCGACCATCCTGGCCTCAACTCTGCACATCACGAGATTGAGCACGAGAAACCCCGGGTTGGACCCGGTCGCTGGGCCTGGGTCGAGAGCCGGGTCGGAGCAAGTGGAGGCCCATCGGTTTCAGGGGCAAGCCGAGAATGCCTCGGATAGGAATAACGGTCCGAACCCAGGGACTATGAGCTCGTTCAGCTCTCTCTTGCTCTGGATTTTGGGAGGGGCTTCCTCGGAAGGCCTAAACTCTCTGCTTTCCATTTTCAGGGATGTGAGAGATCAAGCCCAAGTTTATGTTGGTCCCGCTCCCACCCCTCCGGGCAATGGCGATGGTGATGATGATGATGATGATGACAACGATCAAGCGGATCAGGATTTGTGATGGAAAATATCGGAAAATATATATATATATATATATATATATATATATATATATAATATATGTATTTAACTTAGAAAGGGGGTGACTAAGTTTGAGTTTCTGCTGCTGACACGGACGGAATCAGGTGGCGGATTGAGAATCGGTTGAGTTTAAGAAGGCATATGTGTAAAACTTTTCCTTGCTTAGTGTTACTATGTTAAGAGTTTTTTGCAGGAAATACTCGTGTATAGCAACTGTATATCTTCTTAACAAGGTGAGAAAAGAAAAGATATGTATGTTATGTACATAACTAATGAATATGTCATGTTCCATTAGTTCGTCGGTTGAAAGTTGAATTTCTTTTAGAGGCAAGATAAGTACACACTTGCCGTTCCAAAGGGCAGTATTTATTTAGAGGAATTGCCCAAAATATCACCTTTTATTTTTTATTTTCTCAAAATACACCCAAACTTGATTTTTTCCCAAAATACAAGTAAATTTCATGTGAAAAGACGAAATATCCTTTAAAAAAATAAAACTAACACAAATGCCCTACACTATTATACCGGCCAAAATAATTAAGAAAAATATTAAAAAAATTAAAAAAAATTATTTTTTTATGGTTGGAGTAGTTTTTACTTTTTAAAATTTAATTTTTTTTAAAATAAATAAATAATAATCAATTAATATGGATATGGAATAAAATGTAAAGATTTTGTTTTAGTGGTATTTTGGACTTTTGTACTAGTATTTTGGGAAAAAATTAATTTTAATGAATTTTGGGAAAACCAAATACAAATGTTGGTATTTTGGGTAATTTCTCAAACTTAAAGCATAATTGTGAAGTAGTTATATTTAATAACCCCTATTACATAATTAACTTATAATACAACATTATTTTCAGGGAATAGAAAATACAGCATTGAAAATATTATAAGTTAAACTTAAATTATACACATACACAATTATTTTTATTAAAAAAAATAAGTGAAGTATATGCAAAGTGTCCATTATTTCTTTTAGAAGAGGAATTTTCCGTTCACAGTTTTTTAATGAACATAATTAAAAAGACTTCGAAAACAATTTAAATATAAAGCAAATTTTTCTATTTGTAAAACCAACAAAAAAAATATTTAATTTTATTTATTTAGGTAAGTGGAACAAAAAGAAATTTGAAAAATTAATTGAGTCAACTTAAACTTTGAATTTATTAGTTTTCTATTTTTTTTTACTTCTCTCTGTCACCATATTTGCTAGGACACCTAATTAATTGGTCAGTATTCATATTTAACACCATAGACATTTCAGTTTCGATGTAATAAATAAAAGAGGAACTGTCCAACATACTACCACTTACTAAATTAACTAGAGAATAAATCGATTTTTCAATAAATTATTAGTAGCAAAGTGAGAAAAATTACTGAAAAAAACATTCGTATGTTAGATTAGACAATTCTTCTAATGGCGTATTCTTCAGGTTGCTCAAGAAATCCTACTTGGCGTGTGTTTTAAAGCGTAAGAGTGGGCAACAAGAGAGTTATATGCTTTTCTCTTTTCTGATTTCTGATAAGAAAGTCATAGCTGGGACCCTTGAATTTGTGATTCTATATATTTCTAGTATGTGTATTTTTTTTCGTTAGATAGTCAAGACAATTTTGGAATCTCCATCACCATTTCATAAACGTGGGGCAGATGGTGCAAAGAATAAAAAACAGGAGAAGAACAAAGAATGAATCTAAAAGCAATACCATCATTGATATAAACTTCATTAATTAATCCCTCTTCGCCCACAACCGCCCAAAACGGGAAGGACCCGTTGGAGGTATAAGACATAAAATATATAAAATTTGAAGTTAGCTCACGTTTGAGTTAATAGTCAACTGAATCTATTTAAACTCACCAAATCTCGAAATTAACCTACATAAGCAATTATCTACAGATTATTTATAATTTACAGGTAACATATATATTCAATAATTTGATCTCACGTAAGCAGTTAAATTATGCATTAATAATTAAAATTATTGAGGTATATAGCGTTTTAAACATGTATCAATTTCTAAAAGGCCAACGTTTACAAAAAATTCGGTTAATGTCCATTTTAATCTTTAACGAAATTTTTTAAACACTAATTATTAAGGACAAACGCGTTAAGTTTCTCAGTAAAACAGCGTGCCACGTGTACAATGGGTCATTAACTAAGTTTAATTCAAACATTGGTCATTTCACAATTAGTCCTCTAAACGTTGACTATTTGACCCATTTTTTGTAATTATTAATGAAACGTTGGTTATATATAAATCTGTGAAATTTAAGTTAGATACTTACCCTTTTTTTGTTAATAAAAATTAGAGTTCACGAGATTAAAGGAGAAAAAATAAAACTATGCTGATGAACAGAATCGATGAAGATGCTCTCCAATCTTTTTATTTCCTCAGCAATATTTTTTGTTTTCATATTCCGTACTCCAAAAACCTATATTCTCTAGTCTTACCTACCCAAAATCTTATCTTCTTCATTCACCCACGAACCCCCTGTCACCAAAGTTAGAAAAATTAATGAAAAAAACATGAATAGAAGTGTTAGATATTCCTCTAAATAATTATTTTTTTGCCTTACAATTGGTGTATTCTCAAGATGACAAGATATCTTGCTTGGTGTATGTGTTAAAACGAGGTGAGGGATAAAACAATTACAAATTCTTCAGTATTTCTTAACTAATATTAATTAAATAGATGTTATTACGCCTCAAATTTTGTGTGCTGATGTTATTTGATTGGCAATGGCATATATATTGAATCTAGTTACTAGTAATCACAATTAAAAACATAATTATAGTTCCATATTTGGGATAATTATATAAAATTAAAATCGACTGTATAAGGTATAATAACCATATATATAGTCCATCAGTGAAACCAGAGACGAAGTAACCATATATTAAGCGCTAGCGGCAAGTGCCTGTACACTAATCTGATTCAATTCAAATGCAACCCAACTTCAAGTCCAAAATTTCTAAGGACTTACAAAACAAATATATATATATATATATATATATATATATATATATATATATATATATATATATATATGGATAGAGAACGAGAGAGAGATTACAAAGTTTGAAGACAATTAAGTTAAAGAGAAACCACAATAGGGGAAAACAATAAACCAAATTTAGACTTGAAAGTTGTTCGCCTCTCTAATCACAGTTTGAACTAAAATAAACAGAAAACGGCATAACAATGAGTTTTTTTAAGGCAGTTTAGCTGCGGTGGAGTTCGAATCCACAACCTTCTAATTGAAAATCACGTGGTATTATCACTAGACTATCTTAGTTGTCACGGCGTAACACGTGAGCTATGTATCTCATCAACACACTAATTCGATTTAAATTAAAAGTAACTCTTAATACAAGTATTTTCATTAAGGTAAAACTCATGTTGTCCAGGGTGCTTTTCACATGTTCTATAAATATCTCCTCACGGGGTACAATGTCTTATCATCGTCTGATAGCTTTTGTAGTGTCTATCTTTTATTTAATGAAACTCACGTGTCTTCTATTGTGTCAGCTATCTCCATTCCAGATCTGCGAAGCCCTTTTGTTTTGTCTCATATAAAAGGAAGTGTCTACTTTATGTTTAGTTTAACACATCCACTGCGCCGAAAAACCACAATCAAGTTTGGAGTGTTTAACCATTCTTCAACCATGTAAGGGTTGTGTAAAGGTTTTGTTACTTGAAAAGGAACAAAACATGTAACTGTTTTTATGTTGTATCTTTTCCTTCTAATTTTTTTATTTTAAATACTACGATTGCTATAAAAAGTGAGGGGAGCTCACTGCTAAGGGAGTCTATATTCAAAATAAACACCGGTAGGTGTTTGAGTGAAAGGAGAGTGGAGTTCACGCCTAGGGGGAGTCTTAGGTTAAGTTATACTTACGGAAAGAAAGAGGTAGTTTTATGAAGTAAAATATCCCTTGTAATTTTTCTTGTATGTTTTAAAGTATATTCTTTCATTGGATAGATATTCCCAGATGTAAGCAGCTACCGAACTTAATAGACATCTCTCTGTGGCTTTTTATTTTTACTATCGATATTGTTAACGTAAACAACACGGAATAAAAAAATTAAGTAAAGTTCAAATTACACGTTCAACAACAAGATAACTTGCAACACAAGAATTACTGAAACTAAGAACATGATGAAGAACAAATTCAAAAACGCAAAAAGATTTATCCTGGTTTGGACCATAAATGATCCTACATCCAGCTCGAGCACGTCAACGCTCTAATTCACGATCGAAAAGTAAACAGATGTGCTAAGTGAGGAAACAAATTTTCTTCACTAATGCTACAAGGTGGCCGGTCATATACTAGAAATATAGGAGAGGAAATCAAATATTGTGTCATGAATACACAATAGGAAATGGTAATTACCCTTTCTTGTATTTCCTACTCCTATAAATAGAGCCTCACATATAAATGTGGTAATAAGCTTTCTTACTTTTTTGCTCTCCCTCTTGGCGGACCACTCTCCTCTCTATCTCTCTCTAAAATATCTTTTATTTTGACACCTAAGTACTCATTAGATTTAGGCTTAAATTAGCTATTTAGCTCATAAACTTGTTCTTGACTTATTGTGTTTAATTGTGCCCACGCACAAATCCTTCAAATTCTCTATAAACTCTTGTAATAGAAATCATAGACTTGTTCTTGAATTACTGTGTTTAATTGTGCCCACACACAAATCCTTCAAATCATCTATAGACTGTTGTAATAGAAACCTTTAGTTTCTCGAGTTCACAACGAGCAATACAAGACGATCTACCTTTCTTAAGACTTCTCAAAAATCAAGATAAAAGAGAGGTTGGTAACAAGTAATTAAATAATATTTTTAAATAATTAGATGTTCATGCACTTTGCATAAGTAAGTAAAATTGTTTTACTAGTAAAAAAAAATTTATATTTTGCCACTAACTTGTTAATGATAAGTTTTTTCTTAACGTTAGACCTATTCCAACTGAAACAACCTTCAAGAAAGTATTTATTGTACAGTTATGTGGCTAGAGGATCACGAGTCGCAAAGCGCTAGCTTCAAATCTTCCATTATCGGACCAAGTATGTTCTCTCCGGATGATGTTATCATCAAACACAAGGCGTTGCATGGTAGCCGATTGTTTGAGGCGACGAGGCTTCTTCCAGAATTTGGAGGTTTTTTACCGGCGAATGTCAATATCGTTTCTGATCCTAGATAGAAAATAAATGACCAATCACAAGCTATTTGTCCAAGCAAGGAAAAACCGTTGCTAGGGAAGAAATTTTTGGTGTTGGACGATACTTCATTGCAGCGAAAGATCGCTAAGCTCGCCATTGAAAAGCTCGGTGCGGAGAAAATTGAGCTTTGTGGAAATGGACTAGAAGCTCTTGAGCTTGTTTGCAAAGGGCTATTCAATCTGAGGAGTAAACAAGAAGATCATATCATCAATACTCCTCTTCCTTATGACTATATCTTGATGGACTGTGAGGTAATCTCTTCTTTGAAATTTTTCATAATTTTATCATTGATTGCTCAAACTACTAGATGATACTCTTTGTAGATGCTTGTAATGGGCGGCTATGATGCGACGAGCGAGATTAGAAAAATAGAGAGGTTGTATGGGGTTCATATTCTGATTATTGCGTTGACTGCTCATATGTCTGATTCTGAGCAAGCTCGCCGAACCTTATTTGGATGAAACAATGTGACTTGTTAGATACTCGTTAATACATTGTTTCTAACTTATTCACAAGTAACAAAAGAGTTGAGGAAATAACAACTAGAAGAGTAAAATGGTAATTTATTAAATCTCATATAATTTATGATATTTATGAAGGGTAAACATAGATAACATTCCATGGATCCACTCAATATAATTAAGTTGAATTTGAGTTGAAAATAAATTCATTTGAACCGAAAGATTCTCAGTGTCAACTCTTTAGTTGAGTCAATTGACATTAAGCTAATACTCGGAAAAAAGTTTGTGAACTTTTGAGTCCGAGTATAGAAGCTCAATTTTTGTTCATTTGGATCCATAAGGTCACTATTACAGGTCATTAGAGTAGGATTGTTAAACTAGAAGGTAAGTAAAAATAAGTTCAAATGTTGAACTAGACTTTTTCTCGGAAAATATCGAAAGGGTAATTTTATCCACATGGACATAAAATGATGTGAATGTCAAAATAAGATTTTGAATATTTTCATATGATGAAAATATAAATTATATTCTAAAGCCAAAAATTCGTTTGAGGCATTAAGAAATTAATTTCATTATTTGTGTAATAAAAATTCTACAATGGGTATTTTAAGAATTGTCTTAAAAGAAATAAAGAACCATGTAGATGCTCCTTCCCTAGCTATAGAATTCGGCCAACATGCATCATAGAGGAGATAGTTATTTCCTTTTAGTTATAAAGATAATTACCCAAAAGGAAAAGAGGAAATGAATTTCCTTGAGAAAGAAATAAATAAACTAAGTGATGAAACAAATTTCCTCACTCTTGAGCTTGATATGGCCGGCCATATTAGAAGAGAAAGGGGAAGAGAAATTCCTTTTAATTTTCCAATTAGATCCACACTTGATCTAGAGAATTAGCTAAAAATCCAAAAATTGTTCTTGGTTCATATTGTTTAATTGTGCCCACACACAAATCCTTCAAACACTCTATAGACTCTTGTATTAAAAACTTTAGGTTTCTCGAGTTCTACATTGCACGTGAAGGAATCGAGCCAAGGAAGAAGATCAACATTTCTCAAGACGCTTCAAGTTTGAAGATATAAGAAAGATTAGTATTCAAGTACTTTTAAAAAAAATTAATTTATAATATGTTCATGCACTTTGCCTAGGTTAGTAAAATTGTTTACTTGTAAGGAAAGTTTAAATTCCGCCATTTAATATGATTAATGATAATTTTTCTTAATCCTTGACCTGTTCCAACAAATGGTATCAGAGCTATGGTCAAAGTATAAGCATGTACATGTTGTTAAGATTGGTGCCCATAAAGGAGATATTAGACATTGAAATATATTTGTATTTAATTTTGCTGAAACATGAATACAAATAAATATTCATTCTTTATTATGTTTGTGTTTATGTATGAATGCTACGCTCTGAAACTGTCATCATCGAAATGGGTGCTAAGTACAGACTTGACAAGATAGCACCTTGTGACTAGTTTAAACATTTGTTCGCAATCCTAAGATCGATAGAGTAATCAAATCTAAGTAATAATTGTTTGAATGAATCATGATATCTTATCTTGTGACATAGAAAGTTATGACTCTGCGTTTCATTCGTGATATCTTATGAAAGATATTGAACATGACCGGTGATACTTAGAAGCTCGAGATAAAACTGTTTAACCACTCGAAACTTCAAGATCACATACGAGGGGTACTTTGGTCCTTACCTAAATCTGAAGTGAATATATAATTGATATTACACTATATGACATTTGATTTGTCAATGGGTAATGACTAAGTTTTAGTTTCATCTGACCCGACGGTTGGTGTCATAAGGTTGTGATATTGAGTTATATGATTCATAGATATGGAATTCATGTTGAAACAATGCAAATGCATTAGTATCACACTATGCTTTGTTATGAGAGTGTGAATGAATAAACCTGGCCAAGTATTCATCGAATAAGAACATTCTTTGATTAAAACATTTGACATGTAAAGGCATCTCACTCTATGTTTTTCTCATTCACAAATAACAAAGGAGTTAGTGAAATAATAACTCAAGGGGTAAAACGGTAATTTTACATTCCCCTTAGTTAGTGATACACATGAAGGGTAATATCGTAAAGTACTCAGTGGATCGTGTGAAGAATTGTTTTGTCACATCAAACGAAAAATATACGCATATGAACAGAGAGAGTCTCAGTATTAGTCCTTTAGTGGAATCGACTAATATTAAGAATTAAAAGACGGATAAAGTTTGTGAACTTTTGAGTCCGATCTTTATTCTAAAGCTTCTTTCATATGGGTCCATAAGGTCTCAATAATAGACATTTGGAAGAGATTAAATAAACAAGAACGATTAATTTACTCATTTAATGTAAATTGTGATTTATATCAAGAAAGTTATTTTCTAAGTAACTTAATAAATAATTAGTTATTTATTGTTACATTTATTTATTGAATCATAGAGTATTATTATATTGATAATAATATAATTCAAATAAATAAAAGAAGAAAATAAATAATTTCTCAATTCGTACTTATTTGACAAGTATGAAATTGTTTAATGAAATGTCATTAATAAAAGAGAGTTCTAAATTAATTAAATTTAGAAATAAATCAAAAGAATTTGGGAATAAAATAAATTAATATGGACGAGAATAGGGGAGAGGTTTTGCAGAATCTGAAAGTGATTGGGTCATGAGTTTGACTCAGCTTAAGCCCATTTAACATGTTTATAAATAGGCTTAAGAAATCCTAATCATTTAACCCTTAACCCTAATTTTTTTTGGCCAACGCACTCTCTCTCCCCCTGTGTGATACTCGGCCGAAATCCCTAGAAAGAATAAAAGGAGAGAAAAGTGTTTTCATCCCCTCTTGAGTGATTTCTTATTCCCGAGAGTTCATAGAAGATCCTGTTGGAATAGGTCTAGGGTTAAAGAAAAATTTAACATTAATCAAATTAATGGCGGAATTTAAAAATTTCTTTTTCAAGTAAAACAATTTTACTAACCTAGAAAAAAACATATACATGTTATACATTAAAAACATTATTTAATTTACTAGAACACGAACCTTTCTTTGTAGCTTGATCTTGAAGCGTCTAGAGAAAGGTAGATCCTCTTCCTTGGCTCGCTCGTCACCTTCGCACCTAATCTTGAACTCGAGAAACCTAAGATTTCTATTACATGAGTCAATAGAGGTTTTGGAAGGATTTGTGTGTGGGCACAATTAAACCATATGAACCAAGAACAATTCTTGGATCATAAGCTAATTCTCTAGATTGAATGTGAATCTAGGTGCAAAATAAGAAGAGTATTTTGTAGAGAGAGAGAGAGAGAGAGAGAGAGAGAGAGAGAGAGAGAGAGAGAGAGAGAGAGAGAGAGAGAGGAAGGATCGGCCACAATAGGGAGAGAAGAAGAAAATTGCTTAACCTTCACATCTCTATGTGGAGGCTCTATTTATAGGAGAAGGAAAAATCTATAAAGGTCAAATATTCATTCATGAATGAATAATGTATTCATGACACAATATTTGATTTTTCCTTCCCCTTTCCCTCATTGTTTGGCCGGTCATATGGGTGCATTAGTGGGGAAATTTGTTTCCTCACTTAGCACATCTGTTTCCTTCTCAAGGAAATTCATTTCCCTTTTTCTTTTGGGTAATTATCCTTATAAGAAAAAGGAAATAAAACTCTCCTCTTTGATGCTATGTTGGCCGAATTCTACATAGGGTGAGGGAGCATCTAGATGCTTCCTTATTTTTTTTAAGACAATTCTTAAAATATCCGTTGTAGAATTATAATTGCACAAATAACGAAATTAATTTCATAATGCCTTAAACGACTTTTTGGCTTTAGGAAATAATTTATATTTTCATCAAATGAAAATATTCAAAATCTTAATTTGACATTCACATCATTTTATGTCTTTGGACAAATATACCCTTTAGACATTTTCCGAGAAAAAGTCTAGTTCAACACTTGAACTTAGTTTGACTTAGCTTCTAGTTTAACAATCCTACTCTAATGACCTGTAATAGTGACCTTATGGATCCAAATGAACAAAGCTTGACCTTCTATAGTCGGACTCAAAAGTTCACAAACATTTTCCGAGTATTAGCTTAATGCCAACTGATTCCACTAAAGAGTTGACACTGAGAATCTCTCGGTTCGAATAAATTTATTTTCTACTCAAATTCAACTTAATTATATTGAGCGAATCCATTGAATGTTATATATGTTTACCCTTCAAATGAATTACCATTTTACCCTTCTAGTTGTTATTTCCTCAACTCCTTTAGTACTTGTGAATAAGTTAGAAACAATGTATTGACGAGGAGCTAACAAATCACATTGTCTCATCCAAATAAAATTGCTACTTAATTTTGGATACCTCGCGGTTCATTTATCCACAATGCAAGTAATAAAGCATGAGGTGATATACTTTGCATTTCAGCAATCTTGTACATGAATTCTATATCTATGAGAACTTTACAAAGTTGGTTCATGACATCTTCATAACTTAATATTTCACCAATTAATCTAGTCTAGATCACTTAATGGATCTAGAATTTGACTTTCTCAAATGAGAATATTAAAGCTATGAAATGACATGTCTCAATTTAGGATTTAGGTAACCACGATGCAATTCATATATAGTGACCCTGAGACAGAATATGTTATATCGTTTGTTCTTACATTGTCTCTAAGGTGCACTGATCAATTCAATTTCTTTGGAAGATACACTGGAAGAACTATAGAGTTCCTAACTATTTATGCCTCGTAATCAGACATCATAGATTCTTCCAACAATCATACTAGGATCAATAGTCTGATGATCTTTAGATTGCGAATGTTTCATTTTAACCAAACCATGAAGAGTTTGTCCACGCAAATCTACATTTCTCTCTTCAGATAATGTTAGGTTTTATAAAGGACTATAACACTATTTAATATCATAAATCTTCAAACAAACGAAAAATAAATGAATGAATGTTTCAACTTTTAGTAATTTAATCAGCAAGTACAATAAGGACTTATAAAGATTTACATTACATCAATATATAAATAAATAATTTTCTTGTGGGCATCTCTGCCAACAGTAACTTCGACTATCATCGTTGAAAGCTTTTTTAGTCATTTCTAACTCGGTTTTCTTTTATTGTCAGGTCCCCTCCCTTTGTATACCGAGAACGAAATACCTGATCGCGAGTCAATTTTTAATTTGACCGACAAGGAACGCTCCACGTACGTCTTGTCGGATCCTGATCTTCTGTCTAAATTCTTTTGGTCTACTGTCGACGGTAATTGTAGAGGTCGGTTTTCACCGAAACTCTTTCAGTCACAAGGATTAACAACGATAATTTATATGCGAGAAGGCCGAATTAATGCGTTAATATCCTTGAGTTTTATGTATATGGGAGCTCAGTCTCTTTCGTTTATTAGCTTGGAAGCTTATCAAAGAATACAGACACTGGTGAGCAGTGACGGCTAATATCTCTTTCTTTAGGGTTTCGATTCGATCCCCTCAATGTGGTCTTTACATTTATATTTATAGTCTCTCTCCTTAGTGTGTGTGTTCTCTAGGGTTTGTCCCTCCATTAGGGTTTCCCCTTTTGGCCCGGCCTTCCTCTAACCGGCTCCGTGATTTCTTCCTGATCCTTACCTACTAAAATTCCGTGATTGCCGCTCTTTCGACTGACTCTCTGACGCCAAGCCTTCTCGCACACGCTTCCGCTTTCCCGCTCTTTTTCACAGCGATGACATTCCCTCTAAGGCGGGACCTTTTCGAGGAGAAAAAGGGAATACTCCATCGAGGAGTATCGCCTCGCAGGAAGGCCTCCTCGCGGAGAACTTTCTTTGCAACCATTCCACCCTCCTCGCTCAGAGCTAGACCCTCCTCGCGGGGGTGAATCTCTCTCCTCGCATTACTGTCGCCAGTCGCGGGCCCCGCTTACTTTTTTCCGCATTTCGTCGTTTCGAGATTCGAAACGACATGTGATTATGTTAAGAGGGATTTGACGAAATCCTACCTTAACAGTTAGTCCCCCATTTTATCAAGTGTGGGCACTTGGTAAAATAATAAGAAAAATCCTCTCGATGGGCCTCTTTCACTGGGCCGGGCCCTTTTGTTGATTGACTACTCGCAGTCGTTTCTGCTTCCGTCGCCCCTTTTGGGCGCATGGTCTTGGTTTCCGCAAACTGCTTGCGGGCAGAGTACTCGAGTGCCTGTCCCGTATAGGTCCGTTCCTCCCACAACTCCCAGCCGTACAGCAGTTCCCCAAGACGTCTTTTCCCTCAGCGTCCATTCGTATTCCAGCCGTTGATCCGCCTGCGTCGCTTCGGATTCCAACCGTTGGATCTGCCAGTTCCCTTCCTATAAATTGCGGGTCTCAGTGGGAGTGGGATTTCAAATCCAGTGTCCTCTCGTTGTATTGTACTCCCTCACTTGGTATCCCGCCTAATCCTTGTCATTCAAATTTGCCCTATCGTTAACTTCATGTTTACTTATGGCCCTGACCCCGACTTCACCAGCCCTCGGCCGCGTTCTCATAGGTGGCCCTGACTGCTCCGCCATGACCTCCGAGCGGCTACGCGTTATCCGGGAGAGGTATTGCGACGAGGACGTCTGTCAGGTTCGTCTTCCGTACCCCGGCGAGCGGCCGGAAGACCCTTTGGACGAGGGGTGGGTCGCAGTCTATGAGGGTTTCTTCCTCGATGCGGGGCTCCGCTTCCCCATTCCGTACCTTCTCCTCTCTTTTCTTCGCGCGTTCGGCATTCCCATTGGCCAGATGCATCTCAGTGCCATTCGCCTCGTCTTGTGCACCATGGGCGTCGCTGCCAAGAGGGGGGTTTTCTTGGCCCTGGAGGATCTGATGCGCCTGTACATGCCATTTTGGGTTGCTAGGCGCCTGGGGCGTTTCACGCTCATCCCCTTCGATCGGGACCCGATCGTCCTCAAAGCTCCCTCCGACGCGCGGGGATGGCAGAACTATTATTTCTTTGTCAAAATCGACAGCAGCTCTTTCGGCTACCATCACGAGTCATTGCACACGCGATGGGTAGAGATCGACCAATCTCCTCCAGCTTACTCGCCTAGCTCGGATGATCCTCACGAGACCATTTTCAAGGGAATTCGCCGGGCTCTCCTTGCGAGCACGCGTCGTGACTGGGGAAGATTTTTCCGAGACCCTCGGCGGCTGGTGGAGCTTGGGATATACCGGGAGGAGTTCATCAGTGGCCCGCCTATCTCCGACTGCTTCCCGGTCAGGTTTCGTGGACCGGGGCCCGCGATTGGTGGCCCTTTTCCCGACGCGATCGTGGAAGGAGCGAGCTCGGTACCACGAGTCGAAGGGAAGGATCTCGAAGACGAGGAGAGTTCGCCCGAGCGCCCCCTCCTATTGAGGCACAATCGCGCCCTTCGTGCGCCGAGGGGCCCCGCGGGGACCTCATCTCGTTCCGAGATTGCTGCGGGAAAACGACCCGTCGGAAGTGGTGCTAACGACCGTCACACAAAGAGGGCCAGGAGCGAGGGCTTATCCGGAGCAACGCCGCGTGCTGTGGGGGTCCGCATTGCTTCACAGCAATGTGCTCCTCCGGACGCTTTTCCAGGATCTCCTCAACTGGAGCCCCTGCAGCGACGGCCGGGCCGCCCGTGCCCTACCTCTCCTCTTCCTTCATCCTCCGTTTCTTCTCACTCTTTGCTTTCTCTTCCTTCTCACTTCTCACCTTCCGTTTCTTCTCACTCCTCGCCTTCTCTTCCTTCTCACTTTTCACCCTCCGTTTCTTCTCACTCCCCGCCTTCTCTTCCTTCTCACTTCTCACCCTCTCTTCCCGCTCTTCTGCCCTTCGCTTCGGCTTCTCTTCAGCCTTCACCTCCTCCTTCTCCCCTCGCTTCGACTTTTCTTCGCACTCCACCTTCTCCTTCGTCTCCTCTCCCTCACTCTCCCTGCCGTTATCCCCCGGCCGGTCCTCGTTCGCCTCCCCTCGTCAACCCCGGTGAGCCTGGCTGGGATTCGCCCATCGAGGTCTGGAGGGAGTATTCCTTGCGCACGTACCGGAACCTGTCAAAGGGGACCTCCGGCTCCTCCGCTACTCGTCGCTCTGTTGAAGAGGTCGAGGGATATTCCGAGGCGATGGCCTTTTTGCTCGAGGGGATCGCTCGGACGAACGACGTCGTCCTCCGCGAGGCCGACAGGTCCTTGATGGCGGAGGAGTCCATCGACGCCTCCCGTCGGATATCAGCACTTCGGGGGCAGCTCGATCTCTCCCTCCACAGCGAGCGCCTATCCCAGGGGCGGATCGCGAGGCTAGAGTCGGCCCTGGCCGAGGAGAGGCTAGATCGCGTTTCCGCCAAGGTTGACTTGGCGGAGTTCAAAGCTTGGTCGGGGCGGCAGATCGAGGAGTGCGAGCGGCGGCTCTCCGCTCGCGGGGCTCTTCTGGACGAGGAACGGAGGTGTCATCAGGAGGCGTTGGAGCTTTCTCGCCACCAGGATGAGCTCCTCGCTCAGATCAGCAAGGCCGTGGGCCCCCCTGTTGTCGTGAAGGAGGGTCTGCCTTCTCGTGTTCGCGGCGTCTTGCGGACACTCGCTGATGAGCTGGAGGCGGCTCGGGCCGAAGCGGAGAAGGAGCGCCGAGCTCGGCTTTGCCTCTTTGAGAAAGCCAGAGATAAGCTCGAGCGAGCCTCTGCTCGCTATCGGGCTCTTGGGGACTCCGTCGAGGCCAACCGCATGGCGGCCTCCTATCAGGCCCACACAAATGCGGTCAATGCGCTTCCTCCCGGGGCGCCGGTCGCGCTTCTCCAGGCCAAAATTCCAGAGTGGGAGCAGGGCCGCATTCGGGAGGAAACCCTCGCCTCGGCGCTCGAGGGTGAGGCCGCGGCCGACCCCTATTCTCCTCCTCTATCTCCTGGTGGTCTCCCGTCGACCGCGGCGTCCCGCTCGCCGCCCCTCGTCGTTGGGAGTCCCTCGGCTGCTTCCGGGTCACTGAGCGAGCGAGAGACTACCGAGGCCTGATCTCTTCTTGGTGACTTAAGCTCTTTGCAGCTTGTAAACTTTGCTCTTCGTCTTTTCGCTGTAGGGCTTTTGTCGATTCTTGTAGGGTTTTGTTTCGTTGTTGTACTTGTAATTTTGTACCCCCTACTTGTAACTCATTGAGATTTAATAAAATAACCCTTTTCTTCTTTAAGTTTTTGTCTCTTACCTTTCTTCGCATTCGAGCATGGCTATTTACTTACTCGCCCCCTCGCGTTGCACTATTTCGCCATATCTGTTTGCCACTCCTCGAGGTTGTCTGCCTCGACGACCCTTTTAATCGATGCGATCAACTTTGGTGCTGATGCGGGTAGTGTTGGGGTGGGGAAGGTCAGCCCCCCTTTGTTTTATCAAGTGTAAGCACTTGGTAAAAAAAAGAAAAATCCACGCCCAACAAGCTGCTCGAGGTGGGGTTCCTCTCTGCACGTGTCGTCTGCATTATTGGTGTATTTTATTATATTTGGGCGCGTCCCCTTGATTTCCGCGACTTTCTCTCTCCTCATTAAATCTGATACAGGTATTTGAGTATTGATGACTTTTCAGAACTCCTATCACTTCGAACGGCTCTTGGGTCCTTGCTTCTTTTTGGCGATCCACGTGTCCTTTCGCAGGCCGTGGGGTCGAGACGCGTCGATTCGCGTAGCCTTGCCTCCTTCTTTTATAAAGTTGGAAACCCTACCTCGCAGCACAGTCTTTACTTCCTTCAAACGCCATATTCCTCTTCTTCTTCTTTTCGCTTAACTTCATTCGCCTTATAAACTTCGATTGACTATGGCTCGCACTTACGGCGCCGGTCCCATATTTAAAATTCGATCTCCTCCTTCGGCGATGACGGAGGAGACCCTGGAACAATTTCGGGAGGGTTTTGTCCTGGAGCCGCAGGTCATCCTTCGCCTCCCTCGCGGCGGTGAGCTTGCCGACGCCCCCAGGGACGAGTGCATTGCCATGTACGTGATCTTCTTCCGGAAGACGGGACTCTGCTTTCCCATCCCGTCACTCATCGTGGCTTTTTTCTGCGCCTTCAGGGTTCCCATCACTCAGGTAAATCCAAACTCGATTCGTCTCCTCGTGTGTACCATAGTTGTGGCGTTGGAGGCGAATATTGACCTTACCCTGGAGAACCTCATGCGTCTGTTTAAGTTCTCCAAGAACCCCAAGAACCCCGGTCGCTATTCTCTCTCCCACCGGGTCCCCGGTCATGTTATTGACAGCACTCCTTCTAACAAGTCCGGGTGGGAGGACAAGTTCTTCTTTGTGTCGGTGGATGAGCACAGTTTCGGGTGCTTTTACAAGCTTTTGCCTAGGGAGTGGCTTGTCGACCAGTCCCCCCTTAAGTATGTTCCCAGTACCGACGACGAAGCCGCTCGTCGTTTCGAGGTGACCCACAGGAGGCTCCTCGCCACTCCTGACCGCGATTGGCAATCGGACTTCTCAAATGTTAGGGTCAAGAACTCTGGGATTTTTCTTGGCCTTATCCCTCCGGAATGAAGCTCCGGGATCTTCTCCCGTCTTCCGGGTTCGGCGGCCTTCCACCGTCCGGGGCCCCGTCGCAGGCCGCTGGAAGGGGGGCTCAGGATCGAAGGAAGGGAAAGGTGTCCCGGGGAGTCCCGGCTGACAGTGGGAACGGTCTATCGCGAAGAGGGAACGCCTCTTCAGATGGGTCCTCTGCGAAGAGGCCTCGTGGCGAGGGGGACTCTGCTGGTAGTGCTCCCCATAAACCAAAGGATGCCGGCGGGCATGTTTCCGACGGGTCGGGAGGCGACCGTTCCTCTAAGAGGGCTAGGGTAGCCACTCCGCCTGGCGGAACCCGGGACGTGTCGAATCCCCTGGGAGGTGCTTCCCCAGATCAGGCGCCGACACCGACGCCAAAGAGTCCTGCCCGGGAGCAGACTTCGGCCGCTCTGTCCGCTTCTGCTCCTTCTCGCGAGGCGGAGGTCGTTCCGAAGGGGAATCGCGGTCTTCCACCTCCCCCTCCCAAGGATGAGGGTGGGCTCCCCGTCAAAGGGTCTGTCGGGGGCGAAAGTTCCTCCTCGCGCTCGCGAAAAAGGCCAGCGATCCTGGTGGAGGTTGCTGTTGAAACCCCTGAGTCTGCGGCCGCGGCAGTCGGGGCAGATGTTGCGGCTGTTTCCGCAGGTTCCCCGGGGCCTCGCGGTCGCTTGGAGGAGGCTGGAGATGTGGGGGCGACGTCGTCTAAGGAGGTAGACGTTTCCGTCGGGGCCTCGGATCCCCTGGACCCGGCTGTGCGAGCATCGAAGGGGAGTGCTCTCGAGCCCGAGGAGCCGGCGGTCACGGATCCTCCGGTGTCGTCGGAGGCTGTCCATACCGGGACCTCAGATTGCTTGGACCAGGCCGGGCAAGTAGCAGAGGAAGGAGTCCTCGAGCCCGAGGAACCGGCGGCCGCGGATCCTCCCGCGTTGTTGGAAGCTGCCCCCGCCAATGAGTCTTCCTCGTCCTCCGAAGGAGGGACGTACCGGTCTCCTCTCCGGTTTACTGAGGGTCCACCCTGCGTTCCTGTTGCGGATGCGCCTGACGAGGCTTGGAAGACGCACTCCGCATTTATGTGCTAGAGGTTATCGCGCCGTGCACCTGGGACATCTAAGTCCCCTTTGGTCCTCAGCCAGTACGAGCAGTATCTCGACGCCATGGGACACATGTTTCAGGGTGTGGCCTACCTGAATGATTTGATCCTCCTCGAGCGCGATCATCGAATCTTGGCCGCGGAGGAGTCGGTAGGTGACAAGCTGAAATTCCAGGAGGTCGGCGAGCAGCTCGACGCGTCCATTGTCCGGGATTGTCAAAACCGCGAGCAAATCGAGAAGCTCGAGTCCGAGTTGGCGGACGAGGCTGCTCAGAAGAAGGCTTTTCAAACTCAGCTTGCTGAACTCAAAGTCAAGACGGATCGTGAGATCGTTGATCTCGGCACGAGCTTGGCTGCCCGCGAAGAAGCTCTAGCCGACGAGAAGAAGAGACATCTGGGGGCAGTGGGTGTGCTGAAAGAGAACGATGAGCATTTCACCCAGGTGCGTGAGATCTTGGGCGCAGCTGGTTCGGAAAGAGTGTCTTTGTCGGCGGTGGCCAAGTCTGTTGTGGAAGGGCTACGTGGCGAGCTCGCGGCGGCCCGAGTCGTGTCGATGGAAGAACGCAATGCCCGGTTGCGTCTCTTCAAGAGGGCGCGCACAAAGCTCGACAAAGCATCGGCTAGGTTTCGGGCCTTAGACTTGTCTATCGACTCCAATCGCCTCTCCGCGTCGTACCAAGCCAACATTGCGATGATCAACGCTCTTCCCGTTGGGGCCTCGGCCGAACTGCTCCGATCCAAACTTTCGGAATGGCAGCGGCTCGAGGGCGAGATGCAAGCGTAGGCCGACGAGTTTGAGAGGAGAGCCGATGTTGACCCCGAGTCCCCTCCTCTCTCGCCGTGCAACCCCGCTCCGGCTGAGGGCGCTCAGCTCGCGTCTCCGGAGGTGTAGACTTTTCTCTTGTGTAACCCGTTTTCTTTTATGGATCGCACGATATAAACTTCTTGTCTGTAATAATAATTTCTTTTGCTTGTGTGGGATCTACTTCGAGTGACTCGTTTTGCCATTCTTATTTGTTGATATTTTATGACCGCTTATTAACCTGTCGTCTGGAAGATGTGTTTGACATATATATATTTTGAACGATGACAATAGAATGACACTTTCAGTAAATGTAGATACTTACATGGGGTTGTGTAGATATGATGGGATGTCCCCATCCCTCCCCTTCCCCTCTTTTTTTTTCAAAGAAAAGGGGGTCTTAGCTGGAGGGACTTTAGCTGTTCCTGTTGGAAAGCTTTTAACCTGCTCGCTTGGGAACCTTTTGTGCTCGTACGGAGCCTTTTGTGCTCGGGTGGGAGTCTGTTGTGCTCGCATAGGAGTCTTTTATGCTCGCTAGGAGGCTTCTGTGCTCGCTAGGAGTCTTTTGGGCTCGCTAGAAGTCTTTTATGCTCGTTTGGGAGTCTTTTAATTGTGCTCGCTGGGAGGCTTTATTTGCTCGCTGGGAGTCTTCTATGCTCGCTAGGAGGCTTCTGTGCTCGCTAGGAGTCTTTTATGCTCGCTTGGGAGTCTTTTAATTGTGCTCGCTGGGAGGCTTTATTTGCTCGCTGGGAGGCTTTTATTGCTCACTGGGAGGCTTTTATTGGCGATGTATGCCTTAAGTAACCTTTGGGCACTCTCGCCTCTTTATTTTGGGCACTCTCGCCTCTTTTATGCTCACTTTGGAGTCTTTTATTTGCTCGCTGGGAGGCTTTATTTGCTCGCTGGGAGGCTTTATTTGAAGATGGCTCCCTGTCTTTTAAAGACGGGCCTCATCTGTATGTGCTCACTGGGAGGCTTTGATTGCTCAATGGGAGGCTTTTATTGGCGATGTATGCCTTAAGTAACTTTTGGGCACTCTCGCCTCTTTATTTTGGGCACTCTCGCCTCTTTTATTTTGGGCACTCTTGCCTCTTTTATTTTGGGCACTCTCGCCTCTTTTATGCTCGCTTTGGAGTCTTTTAATTGCTCGCTGGGAGGCTTTATTTGAAGATGGCTCCCTGTCTTTTAAAGACGGGCCTCATCTGCATGTGCTCACTGGGAGGCTTTTATTGGCGATGTATGCCTTAAGTAACTTTTGGGCACTCTCGCCTCTTTATTTTGGGCACTCTCGCCTCTTTCATTTTGGGCACTCTCGCCTCTTTCATTTTGGGCACTCTCGCCTTTTTTATGCTCTGGTCGTATGTTCCAAACCTTTCGATCGTATATAGATAATTTGCCGAAGCCATAACAGTGTTCCCGAATAAAAGGTCGGGGTCCCTTAAAAGAAAATTGACAGATACGTTAAAGTGCTTACCATAATTTACGATAAGGTCGGGGAGGCGGAGGGTGGTCTCCCCCTTAGTAGAATTTCTTCAGGTACCTCACGTTCCAGCTCCTGATCACCTTGGTGCCTTCAGTATTCTCGAGTTCGTAAACCCCTGGCCTGACGATGCTTGTGACCACGTATGGCCCTTCCCAACTATGCCCGAGCTTCCCAGCGTTGGCCTCGGCCGTGTTCTGGAAGACTCGTCGGAGGACCATTTCTCCGACCCGAAAGCTCCTTGGGCGTACCTGCTTGTTGTAGTAGCGAGCGACAGCATTCTGATAGTTAGCGACGTGGACACTTGCATGTTCGCGTCGTTCGTCTACATGGTCGAGCTGGTCGAGCAGGCCCTGACTGTTGACTTCTTCGTTCCCCGGGGCCAAAAATCGGCAAAGACTCGGAATCCCCATTTTTGCTGGTATGACGGCTTCCATGCTGTATGACAAGGAGAACGGAGTTTGGCCGGTGGCTGAGTGCGGAGTCGTTCGGTAAGCCCAGAGGACACCAGGGAGCTCGTCGGCCCAAAGCCCTTTCTTGGCGTCGAGCCTCTTCTTGATGTTGTCGGTGATCATTCGGTTGACCGCCTCGGCGTTCCCGTTGCCCTGGGGGTACCTTGGCATTGACGTATGCAGCTTCACTTCCCATTGTGCGCATAAATTTTTGAACCTTTTTTAGATGAACTGCAAACCGTTGTCAGCGATGATCTCCCTTGGCAGGCCAAAGGGCGTGAAGATGTTCTTCCAAATGAAACCTTTCACATCAGAATCCTTGATGTTAGCGTATGCTTCCGCTTCCGCCCACTTGGTGAAGAAATCCGTGACTACCAACATGAACCTCCTTTGCCGCGTGCTTATGGGCATCGGACCGACGATGTCCATGGACCATTTCATGAAGGGATATGGAACGGTCACCGAGGACAGCTCCTCGGCTGGGCAATTTATAGCTGGGGCGTGTCGCTGGCACTTCTCACATCTCCTGGCATGATCGGCGCAATTCGCCACCATCGTGTTCCAGAAGAAGCCCTGACGCTTGGCTTTTCTTAGCAGTGACCTCCCCCCGGAGTGGTTCCCGCACTCTCCGCTGTGGATTTCTCCCATCACGTAGTCGGCCTCTCTCTTGCCGAGGCACCTTACGTAGGGCCCGGTGAAGCTTTTCAAGTAGAGCTTATGTCCGATGATGGCGTATCTCGCACTCTTGGCTTTGATCTTCCTCGCTTGCTGGCGATCATCTGGCACGACCCCTTCCAGGATATACTTCCTGATGGGCGTTCGCCAATCCTCCTCATCGTCGTCCTCCACCATTCCTCGCTCGTCGCTTTCCAACTCCTCGTCCACGAGCTCGTGGATGCTGAGCTCTTTGGGAGATTTCCCTTGCTCCTCGCCTCCGCTTCGGGACTTCTTCCTCACCGGGCCTTCTTCCCTTCTTATGCTCGGCCTTTCGACTGTTTCCACAGTAATAGATCGAAGCTCGCCTACTTCCGTTGTCAAGTTCAATCCTGCCAACGCATCAGCGTGGGTGTTATCCCTCGCGTCACCTGTGTTAGGCTGAAGTAATCGAACTTCCTGGAGAGCGAATCCACGAGTTCCGCGTAAGCCTCCATCCTTTCATCGCTTCTCTCGTATTCACCGCTGATTTGTTTGACGACCAGCTGGGAGTCTGAGAAGACGCTGACGTTCTTTACACCAATCGTGAGGGCGGAATTCAGGCCTATGAGGAGGGCCTCGTACTCGGCCTCGTTGTTCGTAGCCCGGTAGGCGAGGCGGCATGCCATCTAGATGACCTCTTCCATGGGCGAGGTGAGTCTAACTTCGGCGCCTGCTCCTTGCGAGGTGGCGGATCCGTCAACATGTAGCTTCCAGGTACCATCTTCATCGCTTAGATCGATTGGTTCCCTCGGGAGTTCGATCAGGATATCCGCGAGGACCTGAGATTTGAGACTTGTTCGGAGTCTGTACTCGATGTCGTATGCCCCGAGCTTGATCGACCATTTCGTTATTCGCCCCGACTGGTTTGGACTATGGATGATGGCGCGTCGCGGTCTGTCGGTCATAACGGCGACGGGGTGCCCCTGGAAGTGGAACCTTAGCCTCTCCGAGGCGTCGTAGACTGACAGGGCTAACTTTTCCACCAGCGGGTACCTTGTTTCCGCATCGAGGAGCTTCCGACTGATGTAGGCCACCGGCTTCTGCTCTCCGTCCTCTTCTCGCACCAGTACCTGGCTGATTGCCTGGTCTAATACGGCGACGTATAGGTACAGGGTCTCTCCCGGGATCGGCTTTGTCATCACCGGGGGCGACGAGAGATACGTTTTCAGAGCCTGAAAAGCTTCCTCGCACTTGTCGGTCCATTCGAACTTCTTGTTCTTCTTTAGCAGCTCATAGAAGACGAGTGTCCTGTCGGCTTTCCTTGAGATGAAGCGGCCCAAGGCAGCAATCCTTCCTGTCAGCCTCTGTACTTCACGCCAGTTTCGTGGAGACGGCATACTCATGATCGCCTCAATCTGCTCGGGATCCGCCTCGATTCCTCACCGGGTAACCATATGACCCAGAAATTTCCCCGAGGAGATGCCGAAAGTGCACTTGGAGGGGTTCAGCCTCATCTGATGTTGGTTCAAGATCTCGAAGCACTCCGCCAGGTGTTCGATGTGCCTCTCCGCCTTCATCGTCTTGACAACCATATCATCGATATACACCTCCATGCTCTTTCAAATCTGCTCGTGGAACATCTTGGTCACCAGTCTTTGGTAGGTCGCACCGGCGTTCTTCAAGCCAAACGGCATCACCTTGTAGCAATAGGTTCCTCGCTCGCTGATGAAGGCAGTCTTCTCCTCGTCGTCCGGGTGCATCCTTATTTGATGGTACCCCGAATATGCATCCATGAAGCTGCGGAGCTCGTATCCCTGAGTGGCCTCGACGAGGCGGTCGATGTGCGGCATGGGGAAGCTATCCTTTGGGCAGGCCTTATTGAGGTCGGTGAAGTCCACACAGACTCGCCACTTTCCGTTCTTCTTCTTGACGACAACCGTGTTGGCCAACCACTCGGGGTATTTTACCTCCCTGATGGTGCCCATAGAGAGTAATTTGTCGACCTCCTCGTTGATTACCCTATTCCTGTCCGGTGCCATCTTCCTCCTCTTCTGGATGACGGGCCGATGGCTCGGGTCGGTGTTGAGACGGTGGGCGATCACAGACGGATCCACGCCCGGCATGTCTTCGTGGGTCCACGCGAAGCTCTTCCGATTCTCCTTCAAGAAGGCTATCAGCCTGGCCCTAACTTCGGGGTCGAGCTCCGCCCCTATACTGGTCGTCCGAGTTGGGTCGGACTCTTCGATGCAGACTTGCTTGACCGCCTCGACCTGCGGTCCTAGTCGCCCTCTATCAGCCGCTCGCTCCTCGAACGTCTCGGTTGCCGATGGCTCGAGGAGCGGGCTCGCTGGACCTCTCCCTTCATGTCCTCGCGAGCCATTCCCCGTCTCTTCGCCCGCCTTGGTTAGGGGGGAGAGGCTAGCTGCTATAAATCGGCAGCCTGTCGGTGTTTTCTCTCCATGCACCTGTCGGTGGTGCATCATATAGCAGACACGGTAAGCGTCCCTGTCGCCCCCTATCTCTTCTATCGTCCCAGCTTCTCCGGGAAACTTGATACATTGGTGGTAGGTGGAGGGTACGGCCCTCATCGAGTGGATCCAAGGTCTTCCTAGGATCACGTTGAAGTGTGAAGGTACGTCTAAGACCATGAACTCCACCATCCTCGGCACCCCTTTCGCACGGATCGGGAGATGGACCGTGCCCAGGTATATAGCCACATCTCCATTGAACCCGGAGACCTTCCGCCGCCGTCCCCCGATCTCTAGGCCCTCGTAGAAAATGACGTCGACGGCGCTCCCGTTATCGACGAGAACTCGGCACACGTCAGCGTTACTGATCTCGAGCACGAGGACCAGCGCGTCGTCGTGCATCTCTGCACACTCTCCGGTCTCGACGAACTCAATCTTCGCCTGGGAGTCGGTCGCCATCGGATCCCCGCGGTTGTGCTCTTTCCCCCACCGTTGGAAAGCCTTGATGCTGTTCACGGAGTCGCCGCACAATCGCGACCCGCCCATGATCACCTCAATCCTGGCTCTCGTCGCCGGCCTATCCTCTGCGACCCGATCCACCACTTGTCTTCCGCACAATCGCCTCGCGCCTGAGCACCTTGCGGCCTTCGGTCGATCTCCGGCGCTGAACTCGTCGCCTGGTGCACTCGGGACGCGACCTGTCCCATCCTGGACTCGATTCCCGAGGATAATTCCTTTACCATCTTCCTTACTTCTTCCGCCATGAGAGGTGTCAAGGTGGGATGGGCATTTATGGCCGCCGCCGGGTCTTCCTCCTCTGCTGTAGACGGCGTGAGCACGGTGGTCTGAAAGAGTTTTATGTGGACCGGGGCTCCGGGCGCCGTCCATCCTCCTATCCCTCCGTTGGTCATGAACTAATCCAGGCGGGCCGCAAGCTCCCTGTTCAGCTCGGCCTGCTCCTCGGCTCTCCTGTTTTCACCGAAGCTCCTTCAGTCACAAGGATTAACAACGATAATTTATATGCGAGAAGGCCGAATTAATGCGTTAATATCCTTGAGTTTTATGTATATGGGAGCTCGGTCTCTTTCGTTTATTAGCTTGGAGTCTTATCAAAGAATACAGACACTGGTGAATAGTGACGACTAATATCTCTTTCTTTAGGGTTTCGATTCGATCCCCTCTATGTGGTCTTTACATTGATATTTATAGTATCTCTCCTTGGTGTGTGTGTTCTCTAGAGTTTGTCCCTCCATTAGGGTTTCCCCTTTTGGCCCGGCCTTCCTTTGACCGGCTCCGTGATTTCTTCATGATCCTTACCTACTAAAATTCCGTGATTGCCGCTCTTTCGACTGACTCTCTGACGCCAAGCCTTCTCTCACACGCTTCCGCTTTCCCGCTCTTTTTCACAGCGATGACATTCCTTCTAAGGCGGGACCTTTTCGAGGAGAAAAGGGGAATACTCCATCGAGGAGTATCGCCTCGCAGGAAGTCCTCCTCGCGAAGAACTTTCTTCGCAACCATTCCACCCTCCTCGCTCAGAGCTAGACCCTCCTCGCGGGGGTGAATCTCTCTCCTCGCATTATTATCGCCAGCCGCGGGCCCCGCTTACTTTTTTCCGCATTTCGTCGTTTCGAGAGTCGAAACGACATGTGATTATGTTAAGAGGGATTTGACGAAATCCTACCTTAACAGTAATCCTATTTATTGTGTATTTTATTTCGTTTGCGTATAATGACCTTTGGTTATGCAGTCACGATGCCGAGGAAAGCTCCTTTTGCTGCCGACTTTAAGACCTCAGCGGGTCCGCCGCTGAAAAGGAAGAAGATGCCTTCGTCGTCACCCCCCATGAAGAAATCTCCTGCCAAGCATGTTTCTACAGCCAAGGGGAAGCAAATTGATGGGAATCTTCGGAAGGTTATCTAAAGGTTGCCCGGGAGCTGTTGTATGCTCACGTCCAGCCTTCTGATATCGAGCGTGTGGCGGAGAGCGATTCACTCGGTTTGGCCGATACGGTGGTTAGCCTTGCTTTCATGGTAAGTCTGCTGGTGTTTCCTTGCGTTTTTCTGTATCCAATAATTGATTGTGTGTGTTCATGTGCAAACTTTGATCAGCATGGCCCGTCTAACGAAAGTCCTTGGTCCCGAGATTACCACGTTGAAGAAGCAGGTCGATCGCCTTACTCGGGAGGCCGACAATGCTAAGCTAGAGGTTCTACGGGTCAGGGCCGATCTCAAGGCCAAGTACCAGGCGGAGGCTGAAGCTCTTCGGGGCGAGGCGGTCGAAGACTTTAAAGCTTTGGAGGTCTATGAGCGCAAGCGCGACCTACTATATAACCATGCTATTGGTGAGGTCGTTAAGCTTCTCGGTCCGAAGAACCCCAACCTTGTTCTAGAAGACCTCAAGCTCGACTCCGATTCTACTGATGGTGCTCTCGAGGGCGAAGGCAGCCCTTTGTTCATTTTTATAAGTTAATGTATTTGAACAATTGATCCGTGATCGGGTCAAGATTTTGTAGTATTGTATGATCGGTACTACGATCTTAAAGACCGTTATTAGTTTGTTTGATTTTTTACATTTTTGGTACTTTGTCCGTTTATCGGACTATAATATAGTTAGTATTATTTGTTATATCTCCTTCCTCCGTTCTATTTATATATATATATATATATATATATTTTGTGAATGGCAAAATGGATAATATATAGATTTTGCATGTTTAAAAATGGACACTTTCTCCTGTTTTTCTTTCAAAAAATTTATAAGTTTGGGAAGAAATCTGAGGATCTCATCACATTTTTTGAAAGGGGACTCTATTCGGTATCCCGAGGGTTCGAGTGTAAAAGACAGAATAAATAAAACTTGCGACCAAGACTCTTTTTGAATAATTGAGGAAAGTACAATGCGACTTTGCGGCCAAGCCGCTTTTTTAATTTAAATTACATATGGCCAGGCCATTTTTTGAATTTAAACTTAAACGTAAAATCTTCTGTGATGCTCGGCATTTCACGGATTCTTTTTCATTTCTCCTTTCAGATTTTGAATCATGTAGACTCCGTTTCCGAAGTTTTCTTTGATGATGTAAGGTCCCTCCCAGTTCGCCTCGAGTACTCCTTCTTGGGATACTTTGTTGTGGAGGAAATTTTTTCTAAGGACTTTATCCCCGATAGAGAAACATCTCGGGTGGGCTTTCCTGTTGAAATACCGAGCAACTTTTTGTTGCTTAGCCAGATTTTTTATGTGCGCGGTGTCTCGCCTTTCTTTTAATAGATCGAGACTTAGCCATAGATTTTCATTTTTTACCTCAGTAGTGTATGTTTCTCTTCATATAGTAGGAATTGTGACGTCTGTTGGGATGAGAGCATTTGTTTCGTACACCAATGACGCGTTTCGCCAGTTGCGGAGTGGCTGGTGGTTCGATAGGACCATAGTACCCCGGGCATCATTTCTACCCATTTTCCTTTGTGGTTTTCCAGCTTTGTCTTTAGACCATGTTTGATGATCTTGTTGACTGCCTCTACTAATCCGTTGGATTGCGGCCTAACTGGAGTGGAAAAAACTTTGTTAATACCGTATTTTTCACACAATTGTTTGAAAGTGTCACAGTCGAATTGGGTTCCATGATCTGAGATAATCTTGATCGGTATCCCGAATCTGGTGATTATGTTTTTCCAAAAGAACTTTTCAATTGCGAAAGCGGTTAATTTGTTTAGGGGTTCAGTTTCGACGCATTTAGAAAAGTAATCTATTGCTACGACAGCATACTTGCATCCTTTTTTTCCCGTCGGTAGCGCCCTGATGAGATCTATTCCCCATGTAGAGAAAGGTACCGAGCAATTCAAGGAGATCAGTTGTGTCGGGGGGAGCCTGGGTATGTTGGAGTATTTTTGGCATTTCGTGCACTTTTTCACCATGTCCCGAGAGTCCCCTTTGAGTGTAGGCCAAAATAAACCTTGCCTTAGGATTTTCAGGGCTAGGGCCTCTGATCCTATGTGGCTTCCACATATTCCTTCGTGAATCTCATGTAAGACATATTCGGCTTCATACTCGTTCAAGCATCTGAGAAGTGGACTACTGAAACTTCTTTTGTACAGCGTGTCTCCTTCGAGGATGTACCGAGCAGCCTTGTACTTGAGGTTTATGGCCTCGTTTTTGTCTTCAAGTAGGGTCCCATCCTTCAGATATTTTCTGAAAGGATCCTGCCATGAAGCCATTGTTGAGACTTGCATAACGTTCTCCTCGGAGTTGACGCTAGCTAGGTCGGTCGATTTGTATAATCGGGACATCTTTTGAACTCGTCCCTTGAGTTGCCAACTTTTCCAGTGCGTCTAGTTCTTCATTCATCTCCATCGGGATTTGAACTATTTCTCATTGCTCAAACTTATGGATTAGTTGTTGGGCTTCTTCGGCATAGAGCGACATCTTTTCGCTTTTTTCCTGAAATTCGTTTTTCATTTGATTAACTATTAGTTGCGAGTCCGAGTGTACTCGTAAGTTTCTGATTTCTAAATCTTTTGCTATTTTGAGTCTAGGGATCATGTCTTCATACTCAGCTTCGTTATTTGACGCATTGAAAGAGAATTTTAAAACGAATTTTACCTTATGGTTATCTGGTCATGTGAGTGTGATCCCTACTCCAGCTCCTCTTTCATTTATGGCGCCGTCAACATTCATTTCCCACGTCAGATACTCGACTGGTCTTGGTGTGAATTCTGCAATAAAGTCAGCCACGGCATGTCCTTTGACAATTGTTCGAGGTACGAATTTGATTTTGTATTGGGTTAGTTCTAGAGCCCATTTCATCAATCTTCCCGACACGTCGGGTTTTTGTAGGATTTTTTGGAGTGGGAAGTTCGTCAATACTGATATTGGGTGAGCCAAGAAGTAATGCTTTAGCTTTCTTTAGGCCGTTATCAGTGCATAAGCTATCTTCTCAATCTCAGTATATCTTCCTTTAGCATCATTGAGGCGTTTTGAGGTATAGTATACCGATAGTTGTTGATTGTTTTCTTCTTTGATTAATGTCGAGCTGACTGCAAGCTCAGATGCCGCCAGGTAGATCTAAAGGGGTTCTCCTGCCTCTATTTTTCTCAAGGTAGGGGGCCAGGCGAGGTGTTCCTTCAGAGCCTCAAAATCTCGATTACACTGCTCAGTCCACTCGAAGTCCTTCAATCCTCTGAGGGCGTCGAAGAATCATATTCTCTGATCGGTCGATTGTGAGCTGAACCTGCTAAGGGCCGCGATGCATCCAGTCAGCTTATGGACTTCTTTGATGTTCCTTAAGGGACTCATATTGAGTAGCGATGTGATCTTTTTTGGGTTAACTTCGATTCCTCTTTCGTGGACGATAAAGCCCAGGAATTTACCTGCGATAACACCAAAAGTACATTTTAAAGGGTTAAGTTTCATTCTATACTTTCTAAGTATTTTGAATGATGTTTGTAGATCTTCGGTATGAGAGCTCATTTTCTTGCTTTTTACCATAAAGTCATCAATGTATGCTTTCATTGTTATACCGAGGAGATCTCCAAACATTTTGTTTACCAATCTTTGGTAAGTGGCTCCTGCATTTTTTAAGTCGAACGCCATGACTGTATAACAATACAAGCCTTTATCGGTTATGAAGGTCGTGTGGTCTTGATCGGGACCATATATGGGTATTTGATTGTATCCCGAGTACGCATCCATGAAGCTTAATAGTTCATGTCATGTCATGGCATCGACCAATTGGTCGATCCTCGGTATAGGGAAACTATCCTTCGGGCATGTCTTGATAAGATCGGTAAAATCTACGCAAGTTCGCCATTTTCCATTTTGGTTTTTTAACCAAAACCGGATTGGTTACCCACCTCGGATACTTTGTTTCTATTTATTAGAAATTAATTTATCTACTTCTTCTTTCAAGGCTTCATACCGCTCGGTATTCAGCGCTCTTCTTTTCTGCCGCATGAGTTTTTCCTTTGGGTCAATGTTTAGCCTCTGACACGCTAACTCAGGATCTATCCCTACCATGTCCGCTTGTGACCATGCAAATATATCCATGTTATTTGACATAAGGGAAATTAATGTAGATTTTATACTTGGGGTAAGATGTTTGCCAATGCGAAATTTCTTTTCGGGACCCTCGGGTCGAGGAATGACTTCTTCTACCTCATCTCCTCGACCGATCTCATTTTTATTTGGAAGTCGTGGATCAAAATCAGAGGTGATAGTTAGCACCTTGCGTCCTTCTTTATCCTGACTATTTTTAAATATTCTGCATAGCAACTCCTAGCCAGCGCTTGTGTTCCCAATTCCTCGTCGGTGCCATTTTCCGTGGGAAATTTGATCTTTAAGTACTTCATCGATGTGACAGCTCCGAGCGCCTGCGAGGTTGGTCTCTCGATGATTCTGTTGAAAGAGGAATTTCCCGGTATTATCACACATTTCGTGTTGACAGTTTTGGTTTTTGGTTCCTCTCCCAGGGTCATCGATAGTGAGACAATGCATATGGGGACATGGAATCTCCTGTGAAACCATATAATTTTTCCGGGGAAGGGCATTGAATGTCTTTCTTAAGACTCATTCTCTCAAAATTTTCCTCATACAACACATCAACGGCGCTTCATGTGTCGTCTAGTATTCTGTGGACAACTTTGTTGCTGATCTTGACAAATATTACCAGTGGGTCATTGTGTGGGAAAAGAACCCAACGCGCATCCTCTTTGGTGAATGTGATAGGTTCCGATGTTGTTTTTTAGAGTTTCATTGATCTTTCTATCGGCGAACATGACCTGTCTGTGTCCCGCCTGAGCTTCTCTCACGTAGTTTTTTTGCGAGCTTCTAGAGTTCCCTCCAATATAAGGTCCTCCGATTATGAGTGAGATTTCCCCATATGCTTCTTTTGGATCCGATTGTTCCTTCATGTTTCCAGTTTTGAACTTCTTTAGATCTCCTCGTCGGATCAAAGTTTCTATTGCTTCCTTCACGTAAAAACAATATGTCGTTCGATGGCCTACGTCTGCGTGGAAAGTGCAATATTTCGTCTGATCTCTTTTGGCCACGTCCTTTTTTAATCTTCGCAGGCTGAGGGCAATCTTACTTGTCGTGAGAGAGGCTGAATATTTCTTCTATTGAAGTATTCAGCGGGCAGTACTGATCGTACTTGTTTTTAAATGGTTTCGTTGGCCCGGCTCCATATCGCATCCTCTTTTGAGGACGATCCTCTTCGGCGCGCGTGTCCTTTTGTTCCTCGTGCCGAGGTTTAGGTGTTTCGGCTTTCCTTACGGCCAACTTGGCCTCCTCAGCATTGATATATTTATGTGCTCTTGCGAGGAAATCATTATAATCTCGGGGGCTGGTTTTTTGTAAAGACCACCAGAACTCTGATTCTGTTTTGACCCCTGAGGTGATTCCGAAGAGGTAAATCTTCGTTGAGGTCGTCTACCTGCAACGCCTGTTCTGAGTAACGGTTTATGTAATTTTTCAGAGATTCATCGTGAGCTTGTTTGATCGCCAGAAGTCTCTCTTTGGGAGTTTTTCCAGAGCTTGAGTCGACGAACTGCTCCATGAATTTTTGAGCCTACTGGTTCCACTAGCCTATTGTGTTTGGTTTGAGCTTCCTATACCATCTCTTGGTTGAGCCCGCGAGCGTTGTGGAGAATGCTCGGCACATGACTTCGGGACCTGCTCCCTGTAAGAGCATCCAAGAGGAAAAAGTATCAAGGTGATCTCCGAGATCAGTCTTCCCATCGTATGCAGGAATGTTTGGCATCCTGAATCTATCAGGTAACGGATGACCGAGCACTCTTGCAGTGAATGGCGAGACTGCATCTCCAATCTTTTGGATCGGCTCTCTGTGACCCAAGGCGACCTCCTCGATTCGCCTTTCTAGTCTTCGGAATTCTGTTTCCTCAGTGCTTGCACTATCTTCGGTATCTCTCGCCCTATCTGGGCTTCATAGTCCTGAGCTGCTTTTTTCGCCAGATGGCTGGTAACGCTCTAAAATCTTTTCCAATGCATCCTCTCCATTCTCAGGCTCTGTGAAATCTTCCCTTTCGTAGCGATCCTTGGCATGTCTTTTGAATTTTTTAATCCGGGCCTCAGAATTCTCAGGTTCCTTCCCTAATCGGTACGATGGCTCTTCATCGAGAATCATTATGGCGCTTCACAAAGTGACCTTCTTAGCTTGCATCCTTCCTTCCAGGTCCCCGTTCTTTGCTTCCAAGGCCGCGAGATGCTCTTGCATTTTTCGGAATTGGACGTGCAAATAAGGTTCTAGGAGGAGCCCAGCAAGTTCTTCCTCTGTGAGAGGAAGCGTGCGATTGTGGTGTTCGACCTCTTGGTCGTGATGAGTGCATTCTCCGTGGGAATCGACGAACTAGCCATTGAAATTCAACGTTTCTTTTTCCTCCTTCTAGCGCCAACTATTAACCTGTAAAAACAGTAAACAATATCTCGTCCAAGTCCTCGGTATGCCGAACAGGATTCCAAGGAAATTTAGAGCAAGACTTTCTCTTATATCAAATATATAGGGTACAAGAGAGAGTAAAATGATACGAAGGTTGCAATAGAAAGAGTGAATAATCGCTAATAATCCTCTGAAAATCCGTCCTTGTCTCTTCATCTTCGGTTTCTTTTTACAGTTGTAGTTTTAACTGTCTGTCGGTTATTTTGGAGTAGTGGGTGAGTGGTTTTGATGGATCGTGCGGTGATCAGTCCCACGTCCTGGCTGATGAGGTTTAGCTCTCAGCATCTTTGGCGCTTAGTCGTTGTTGCAACCTGAGCTTTCATTTATTTGCATGTGTTATTTTGTTTTGACTAGCCTTTGACCTATCATCTTTTCTCCTCTTCGGAGTCTTTGACTAATAGGGTCCGTTCTTGATTTATGAACGTTTTGTTCCTTATTTTAGTCGGCCCTCGAGTAATTTTCTTATCCGGACCTTTATCCTAAGCATGATCCCGGTATCCTGAGAACGTTTCTGGTCTTTGCTAAAGTTTCATGTAACACTTTGAAACGCATATGGCTGTTAGAGGTTTAATAGTCAACATTCACAAATTTACCTTCATATATATTTTTACTTCCTTCTATAACTTTTTACTCCTCTCCCTCTCGTTGTTAATTTTTTAGCTCTTGAATTACCTAATTAAGAAACAAACCCTTAAGCTTTCAGAAGACAGTGAAGACATTCCGCGTGAAACCCAGTACAAAAAAAAAAGTTCTTTGTGATTCTCATTTTTATCATGATTATTTCATCATGCATGTGTCAGTAGATTTAACGGACATACCATATTTTGAAGGCCAAATTAACAAGAGAACTACAAGAGCTAGTTATTGTTTTCGTTTTTTGATCGAGAGAGAGATAGAGATAGTTAATGACGACGACCATCTGACAATTTAGAGTGGTATATATATATATAGTATAGAGAGAGAGAGATAGAGATGACTTATTTAGTGGTAGAGATATATATATATATAGAGAGAGAGAGAGAGAGATGAGTTATATTTAGAGGTTTGCTCTTTTCTGGTTCTGATAAGAAAGACATGGCGCGCGCTGGGTGTCCTTTTTACTAGTTACGAATTGAAAAAGCTTTTCCTACATGAACTTATACAGATTTGATCTTATTTTAGATAACATTTCGTTATAGCGTTTAATTAGTACCAAAATTTCAGACAAGTCCTGATTGTCAGTGAGAGAGTGAGAGAGAGAGATAGAAGGCGTGGGAGAGCGAGGAACAAGAGAGAAAGAGATAGAAAGCTGGGAGAGGGAGGGAGACAAGAGAGAAAGAGGGTCTAATAATAAAGTAAAACTTATCATAGCTTAATGAGAATAACTAACACAAGACTGAAATTACATCGGAGGTTGCACCAGCCTCCATTATCATAGGACAAGAAACTGACTTTTATCAATCAGACTCTAAATATGCGACACATATCCTAGGGAAGCGAATAGGGATGTTGCATGCATGTTATTATTGATACATGCTTATTCCCTTGAGATGATATCAGCCGTGATTTTGAAGGTGGTGCCTCGGAACTCTTGAGGTTGGTGAAGCACGGTGATCTTGTTCCCGACTTGGAGGCCGAAATAGCGAACGAATGAGCCCCATTCTCGGGCTTGAAGAGTGGGCTTCTTGCTCGGCCCGTGCCTTCGAGCGACCCGAAACTCCCAGAACATTCCGGCGTGATCCACCGCCCTAAACACCGCCTGATTCTCGTCGGCCTCGAACATCGGACCCAAAAACTCCATCCATTTCTCAGGGACGGTCAGACGGACCAAGTCTCCTCCCACAAGAACCTTTGAGTACTCCATTCTTTTTTGCTCTCTTTCAACTTAAAAGCTGCTATGAAACAGGAGAGAATTTGGATGCTGTAAGCTTGGTTGAGTTGAGTCATGGTATTATATAGAACTCTTGCCTTGCTTTCTCTATGTCTCTTTCACGTCATTAAATATTTTCTCTTTGAACAGTGGGGTCGGACAAAGGTTTAAAATATCGAAGATATTTTTGGTTTATATCGTTGATTTACCTATTTCTCGCGATATTTTGACAGTATTAAAGCAAAAAGTTGCCAAAAATAATTGCAAAATACCATTCAATCATTACAGGTGAATACCCACGGGACAATAAATTTTATGCGATACCGTTGATTTCAAAGACCACGATCTTCCTCTCCATAACAAAATTTATAGCCATCGGATATATTGCATATGAAAATGTCAATGTTGCATATGAAAATAAATTTAAAATATAAATATGAATAATTTAAAGATAAATATCAGAATTGTATGAATCAGTACAAATATAAAAAAAAATTATAAACTTTACGGGAACAAAAAAAATTATAATGCAATAAATAATATGGCGTTATATTTAATGTAGTATTAAAATAAAATAGTGTCAAATGTTACTTTAGAGAGAGAAATGAAATTCTGGTTTCGTGGAATATTGAGAAGAAAAAAGTTATTTTTGAGTTCCTTTTTTACTTTTTTATTTGTTTTGCATTTATTTTTAGTTCTTTATTTTTTTTGTGTTGCTATGGTACTTTTCTCTTCGCTTTTTATATATGTGTATGACGTCAGGGTATAATACCTGGACTTCTCCCAGTTTACCGAGGAATTACTATCAGTTACGCACTTACCTACAATTCTTCTTTATTATGCTTGCGAACATCTATTTAATGGGTAATATATAGATATAGATAAATCGAAACCCTACTTATATGTTGATACAACAATTACTATCTTTTGCAAATCCTACTAGGCTCTCTCAAAGAAGACGAAGAAAAACAGTTACTAGGAGAACAATGTCTAATCATTTATCTTTCCTTGTTCAGTTTTATTTCATTTTTCATAGGCATCTTTCTCAACATGTTATTGTTGATATCATATGATTTTTGGTTATTTCATTTTACATCCGTTGTGTTTTCATAATCTGTGGGATTTGTGCTATATAACAACCGAGGTAATGTTAATTTGACAATCTAGTTAGGAACATAAATAAATGATTTCCAAATTAAAATGTTGAAATTTCAATTTAGCTAACGTTTCATAAGTCTTAACCAGATAACCGTTTTGTTATAAATGGAAAAATTTTAAACACATAATATTATATTTTTTTGTCCTTCGCTAAGAATGACCCATTTAAATATTTTATTTCAGAACGTCGAACGACCCATTTAAACACATAGATATATAAAACACTTAGAATTCGGTATGGTCCAACCCCGAACGTCATTTCACTCGAACATGGGACCAGCCACGGTCAGGGATTTACAATGGTCACTGGGGGGTCAGCCGGTCCGGTGACCCCAATTATTTTTTTTAAAGAAATTTAGGTGACCCCAGTGATAACGCACACAAAAAAATACTTTTGATGAGTCAAAAATAAACCTACTGTAACCCATTTGTAAAAAAAAAAAACCAGACAAAAAAATTGTAATGTATTATATGGGTTTTGGCCCCACCAACTGCATGTGACCCAAGGTCTCCACCCATTTTTTAGGTACGGTCAATCGCACCAAGTCACCGCTCGCAAGAACTTTTGAGTACTTCATTCTTTCTTGCTCTTTTTCACTTAAAAGCTGATAATTTGGACGTAATAAGAGAAAAAGATGCGTGACTAGGCGTGGCTGAGTCGTGGTATTATATAGTCCTCCGAAACACTCTACTCTTCCAGGCCGGCCGGTGAGACCATCGCCGTCGTACGCTTGGCCATAACAGAATTTTATATATTTTTCTTTATCATTATGTTTATATATTAACAGTTAAGAATTTGTATATCAGCTACACTGAACTAGGGTTACTCAAATTGTTGATATTAGTAATAGTCATATATTAGTAATAGTCATATAAACATAATTGCTTTCGAAAATAGCCAATATTTAGTAAAATTTTACAGGCTCATTTGTTTTACATCATTTAACCCTAAACTAATCTTGCTCATAACTAAAAATTAAATACCGAATTTGTAAATTAGTCTTTGTTTAATAATGAATTAACAATAAAACAAAAAAAATAACATTCAAATTTGAAAACAAATCGGTAATAAAATTTATAAATTATATTGTCACATAAGCGCATTGTGCCACTTATAATAATTTTACAAAACATTGATCATTTTCAAAATATGTATGTTTATTTTAACTAATAGGTAAATAATTATTTTTTTAATATACTCTTCAATTATTTAATTTATCAAGTTTCCTTTAGCACATATAAATTTCAGGAGCCAATTAAAAAATCTGAAACTAATAGGCAAAAAAAACTAGGTATAAGTTATATATACTTTCATTACCGATACCGGAATCGATATAAAAGTTTTAATTTTTCGAGTATACCGATTATCGACGAGTATATCGATGAAGATTTTATAAAAGTGTCCATACCGATTATCAATTATACGGACAATTTATCATTGATATACTGAATATCGACGAGTATATCGACAAAGGTTGTATAACATTTATATTTTAAATAATTTAAATATATATATAAGCCATCAAATTCAAATCATAAAATATTATAAGATTTATGGCAAATAATAAACTTAAAATAGTTCTCGAATGTTAAACATTAAAGAACCCTACAACAGACTCACAATCAATCGTAGGTCGAGCATCGAAATAATTAAAAATTCTCAGAATTTCAAAAATATTTAAGAATCTGAACCAAAAAAAATTCTAATACAAGTATTATTTGACCTGTATATCGTTACTGATATCGATATCGAGATTCTGATTTTACGGATATACCGTGAGTATACCGTGAATATTTTAAACCTTAGTGTAATTACATACGGTGAGAAATGCATTTTTTTAACTTCGTATCTTATTTCAAACAGAGATTAGTATATAGAGTAATAATTTACATACACTTTCAGCAGGTCCGACTCTAGAATTATTGAAGTACAAAGCAAATTTAATTTTTAAGCCTTTTTAATATATTATTCAAGTAAAAAAAAAATAGGTTTTTTCAATACACTATTTAAATAATTTAAGGTTAAAAATTATTTTAAATTTGGACTTTTTATTACTTAATTTAAAGTTTAAAATAGTGAGGCTAAAGTTGCTAACCAAGGAATAAAGCCGGCCTTGACTTTCAGATAAGAACGATGCAAGCAAACACATATAAGTGTTAGAGGTTTTAGTAGTCAACATTAACAAATTTACTTATATATATATAAATATATATCGGTTATACATAGTATTTTTATATAAATTTGTTAGTTTGGATATGTATAACGTTTCGTAAAACTCGTGTAAATAATTTTAGTGCGTAGGTTACATGTCACGTTATTATTTTATAACGTAAATTAGACATCCACACGAGTTTCACGCAATCTTATACATTTATAAAATAAATTCATAAATTATGATCATTGAAGTAATGTATATATTACTCTCTCTCTCTCATTATATGGTCCTTCGTCAGCATTGAGAACCGAGATAAATGTCTTTCCACCAACGATAGCATATAAGACCATCTCCAACCCACCCTTAATTTGGGTGGAGATGAGACATTTTTGGGGTGGAGGTGCTCCAACCCATCCCAAATATTTACTCAAATTTGAGTGTGATGAATAGGATTTACCCAAATATGGGGTTCAACTATTCATCACCCAAATTTGAGGTCCAACTAATTTTATTTACAAATATATCCACAAATATATTGATATGTAATTTAGACCATAATTTAAATAATTTATACCAAAATACATATTATCAATAAAATAAAGTTTCAATATTTATAATGTTTATACAATGTTTATGTAATATTTTTCTCTATTAATGTTATCCAATATAATATTTATTTTTATTAGTTAATTTTTATATTTTAATATCGTAATATTAACATAATATTTAATATAAAGTTAATTTATATTGTTGACATCCAAAAATAAATTAATGTTTAATAAAATTAGTATTGACATAATATATTAATAAGGGGTTAATATAAAATTATATAAAATAATATTGAAAAGTATAAAATTAGAATATTCTTTTTTGCTATAAAATTGGGGTTTGTGGTTGGAGTAAAAACACTATATTTATATCAAATTTGGTAAAACGTTTACCAAATTTAAATTTTGGGTCGGAGATGGTCTAATACGTCACGTTTTATACATATATATTGTAGAGGTGAGCGTGGGCCCCGCGATCCAAGACCACGTACAATGAACTTTAATATTGGTACATTGGTTTTAAACTTTTAATCGAGAGGTAATGGAAAAATGGTATGGAAAGAACTTTAGGAGGAAAATACTATATAAAGTCAGGACTAAAATGTAACAGATTCATAATAAAATGACATTTGAAATCAAAGCAGGGAGTGAATAATAAAACGAAAATGTGAAGCTAAGGAACCCTAAACAAATAGCATGGCTAAAATAAGCACAAAAAAATATATATTACACATCTAGATAGTATTTAAGTAAGGTTATATTAAAGTTAGATTTAATTGTTTTAAAAAGTTTAATCATATTTAAGCATTTGGTAAAATTATTTTTAATTAAAAATTAAAGAATGATTTTAAAAATTTTAACTAAAAATTAAAAACAAAATTGTCAAATCCAGGCGTCTTTTGCTTTTGATTTTTTGTTTCTCTTTCTTATTTTATTTTTCTTTACAATAACTATTATATTATTTATATTTTTATACTTTATTCAAATAATTATTTTGACATCACTAAAATTTATTATATATTTTTTGCGATCTATGAATGCACATTTAAATATATATTTTATATATCAAAATATCTTATTATTAATTACTTACAAATATGTTGGTCATCTCAAAGTTAAACTTTAATTATAAAATTAAATATAAAATAACTGAAACAATTATTCTCAGCTTCTCTAAAATTTAGTTCAAGCTACAGAATCTATTCGACATTTTATAATTTTGGAACTTATATCTTTATCGTAGAAGTCATAAAAATGTATGCAAAAATTTTACCTGGAATTTAACTACAAGAGAAATATAATAGCTTTTGCATTTGGATTTTTTTTGGCATAGTTTCGCATTTCAAAGGATGGGTGCCAGGCAGCACACCCGCATGCATATTTATTTTCATATTATTACTTTAATATCTTTTGTAGATTAGATTATTATATAGAGAAATAGCCCATTATCTTTTGAGATATGACCACTTAGTAGGACGTGTCATTAAGTTTGTACAGCATCATGTCTGATAATTGCTTTTCTTAAAATAAGACATACATTAGTGGACACATACGCTTCATAAAAAATGTGGACATACTTACGACGCCGTTACGTACAGCAAAAAATAAGTCAAATAGTCATCATGAAAAGGGAATTTTAGCTCTCACGGTAATACACGGAATACAGTTATTTCCTGTACATATATCTTATTTGATAAGTAAACTAAAAATTTATAGTAAGTAATATATATATATATATATATATATATATATATATATATATATATATATCATGTCAAGTGTAAAATTGAAGGGTTAATTTAACAATAATATGGGGTAACTGTGAAATGCTTTGAAAATCAAGGCACAAATTCAGATTAATAGAATTATGCTGGTTATAAGTATAAATAATTCCAAATTATCGGTATTAAAAGAAATACTTTATTAAACCGTATCTCATCCTGGCGGAACGGTGCGGGAGGCCACGGAAGGAACGTGTTTTTATCTTTAATCTTGGACGTTGATTTTATTACCGTTTTTTAGATGTTCATATCTCACTCGTTATTTATTGTCCGAGACTCGATTGCGATGTATATATATTTTTTTAATCGCAGAATGAAGTGGGTTGAATTGAAAATGGGACAGCTTGGAGTACTCGACAATCCGAATCACAAGATCACGGCTCTTCTGGACCACATGGCAATTATCACGGTTCAATCGGATACTCGTGGGATCTTCGATTGAATTGACCTGGGCTCGATTTCTCCCGAGGTACAAGATTGATATTCGCCGAGTGACGCCTCCGAATCTGCAAATCTGACTGTAATTCCTTGTTTTGTTTTCAGTTCTACAGCGGGAAGAACTTAATCGTGTTCGACGACCTGTGGAGATATTTCGTGACGAACCCTCAAAACAGATTAACAATCAAGCCTCAAGTAGGCACGTCTGAGCCGTGACAGCGATCAGGAGCTAGTTTAGTTTTTCAATTCTTAGATCTATGTCAATAGACATCTATTTGTAATGAAATTAAACTAAAGAAGAAAAACGAGTTTTCACTGCTTTTTTAGTGACAAAGTTAAAAAAAAATTAATGAAAAGCTTAGTAAAAGTGTTATAAATCGTGTATGGTTTTAACCAATAGTATTATTATTTTTATATTCAGTACCACTTATAAGAAATCTGGACTACATAAGTTCGAATGCTTTGCACTATTCCGCAGATTTATCAATCCCTCAAAAGCTCATTTATTACCAAAGTTCTGCTCGAGAGTCCTCAACGAAGGCGGTTCGAGTATGTAATCAATATCGAGAATTATACACCCCTGATTGAATCTCTCACTCGATCTGATTGTTTTCTGCCAAACCTTCTCGTCAGACACAGCCTTAACCAATTCTGGCTTAGGCTCTACGAGTCTGAGCTTATTCTAAACCATTTATTCTTGAATAGGATCGTGATTCGTGACACGTCATTATAACTCAACTACACGATGTTGAGACTTAAAAAGACAATGAACAAGTCTTGAAACTGATATTATCACAAGAGGGGACTAAAAAAGAGACTGAATAATGAACAAGTTATTTGAGCTCGACTCTGAAATGGCCAAATAGGCAAATCGGCTGTTCTACAAAACATAATGAATGTTTGATGTGGCTTATTGTATTATAATTAATGTTTGATGTTTATTGTGCTATAATTCTTTATTTATGCTTATAGACTGTCAAATTAATAAAACCTCAGATACTAAGACGATAACTCCACCGAAACAGGCCATTGAACATATCCATTAATACTTCAACTAAATCAAAGCCTTACTGTAAGGAACACTAAGTCTGGGAATCTCTGAAAAGGTTAACCAAGCAAGAACACTATACCAAATAACTCCTTGTAAGGCTAAAGAGTCTTCTGCATAAATGGTAACATAGAGATAACAAAAACATGATTCTAAATAAAATTAAGACTACTTGAATGAATGGAACAATATCTCATATATGAAAAAAACAAAGTCAACAAAATCCGATTCACCTCAAAAAAAAGCAGACCACAGTATAAAACTTGGTTCACAAGCATACAAATTATCCCGATTCCTTTGAAGCAAATCAACATATCCATATCCAGATCGCATTAAAAGCAAAATACCTAGATGTTGCTGGGGTACATGAGAACCCTAATTCTGGCACCCATGGATTTGGGAGGAAGATTGGAGGTGAACTTGGCGCGAACCACACCGGTGTTACCGTGAGGCCTCACCACTTTCCCCCAAAGGCAGCGATAGTGAGATCCGTCTTTCTTCACCTTCGCCTTGTACACGTAAGCCAATCTCTTCCCGCGGTACCAATCCACCTCTTCCTTCGTGTTCACGCCCTCGATCTGAACCAGCGACGTGTTCGGGTACTGGTTCGACTTCGATCTGAATCACATCAAAAGATAATTCCATTGAGCCCGGAATCAGTAATTGTTTCCATTGAAAAAGTACAATCCAAAAGATGTTTATATTTGCCATAGATAAACCAATGACCTAAAATACCTTACGATGCATATCTGCAAAAAATAAAATCATTTTGTTGAGGTGTAGTGTGGTATCAGATACAGCAGTACTTATCTTCTTTTGACATATTCTGGCGTTTTTCACCACTCAAGATATAGAACGAATAATAAGGAGAAAATATGAGATAACTATCAAGTATAAGAAACGAGATTCTCTAAATTACTGTATATGCATCTCAAAAAAGTATCACATGAACTCCCTCAAAATTTCTTGAAGCATATTATGACCGGAAATTATACTAAAAAAGATGGAAAAAACGAAATCGAAATTCAGAGGATCGGAATCCGAAATGACCTAAAAAAATTCGTGGATAGAATTACCTCTTGTAACCGAGGATCGTTCCCCTGACGTAAAGCCTCACTCGCTCTCCCTGACGCCCCTTCACCATCTTTGCTCCGATTAGGTTTGCTGCCGACGACGAAGGTTCGCTTAAACCCTAGCTGCTTCTCATCTGTATATAAATGGTGGTATGGGCGTTTGTCTCTATATGGGTTTCCATTGTATGGGCCTGAAGTAAGTTTTAAAACACTTATCATGAACATTCTACAAATAACTCTCTGTTATTTTCGGAAGTAAACAACTTGCAAAAGAATTTGTTTTAACTAGCCAAATCCTCTTAAATTATAATGAATTAATTTTATTAACGTCAATTCAAAATAAATTAAATTCTAAATTTTATTTGATTTAATAGCTAATTTTATTTTAATATAAATTAAATCAATAACTAATTAAAGTTGACTATTTTTTTAAATAAAGTAACTTCAATTCAAAGTAAATTATTTATTTAATTAAATAGCTCATTTTATTAATATAAATTAAATCAATTTAATCAATAACTGATTAAAGTTGACTATTTATTATATAAATCATTGAGTATTGGACGACTTGTTTAATTACTTATTTTCAAAAGATCATTTTTATCTAATTATTTTGTTAAGAAAAATATGTATAGAATTTCAAACGAATTTAATTCATTACTTGAAATTGGAAACTGAAAGTGTGTAAAAAAAGGTCAAATAATCCAACAAAAAATGTGCTAATCAGTTCACTCATTTAATAAGCTTTCTTTTTGCAAATGAAATAAAAATTGTGCTCTATATTGAGTTTTAATTACAGGTATAATAGTAATAAGATACCTAAGTCAAACACTGCCCATATGATATCAATAATAATATGTTAACAAACATATATGAAAAATTAAATAAAACTGATCAAGGAAAGGTAAATTATTAGGCATTGTTCCAATAGATTTATGAGAATGGAAGCTTATACACCTATTAATTGTTTTTCTTTTCTTTTCTTGATAGAGCCCAGCATAATTTGAAAAGGGATGGTAATTGTTTATCTCCATTTTCTATTTATCGTTGTCCTAAAATCTAAAATGAGACAAATGTATACATTTCGATTAGGGTCGTATTCTATAGTTACGATTTTATCATATATGTCTTTTTCATTCCATCAAAAATCTATTTTACGGTAGTAATGATTTTCCATTACTAGTTAAATTATTTTTTCAAAGCTAAAAGATAAGAGTAGCAGCAAAGGTGTACTCAAGGTCACCTCATTCTGGCTTGTTGGAAGGACGGACGGAAAGCATTCCGCTTTCACGGAAATTTCTCTTCCGCGAAAAATTTTCTTCTGCCTATTGTGAGTGCGGAATCCGTCGACCGGCGGAAATGATTCATTTCGTTCGTCCGTGTAACATTTTAAAAATAAAGAAAAAATTGATTAAATGATATATTTGAAGGAATTAAATTACAAACTTCTTTACTTTGGTGACATATTTGTTACGAAATATACAACAAATTTTTCATTTTCGTAGAATATTTAATCAAGTTTATTACGATATTTTCAGTTAATTTAGCAAATATATGTCACATTTTACGTTTCAGTTAATGACAATATTAATGTTGATAATGTTCCAATTTAAAAATGTTATAATGCTCAAGTGCTCATATATATCTTTGGTATTCATAAGGGTTTGTAGAGTTTAGTGGTTCATATATTGTGCAGAGAACATCTTATAAAAGCAAACCGCATGTATTAAATATGTATTAAGAGACGATAGCTCTTACACGAATGATTACGTAAGTTCTCAAAACCATAAAGTAGATCCGCTATTATAATTCAATACATGTATATTGATTTAGTTTGATGATTTTGATTTTAACAAATGATATTGAGATTAATTTGCATCAGTTACAGATTAATACATATTAATACGATCACATTACTTTACATTTTTTATTTTCTTTAAATTTTCGATTTGGTTATGAAATTCACCCTGCACTTCCAATTTTTACCTGACAAACTCTCAATGTGAGTTTGAGGGGATATATTAACCTATTTTCCTATTTTATTTATGTTAAGATTATATATCTAAATTTTGTGTTCGTCTTATTATCTACATAGTATCATTCTTCTGCTCGTGATCCTTAAATCCTTATAATCTTCAATTAAGGTACGTATGATTCAGATGGTCGCGTTGATTCGATCTCGGATTCACAAAGAATCATCAAACTAAGTCGAGGCAAATCAAGGTCTGTTTGACGGATTCATTTAACACGTCGGAATTAACTTCATTTCGTCGAACACTTTGACAGAGACAACAACGGGATGATCGAGATCGAGGGTTTTACTTCCTTCACAAGTTTCGCAGAGCTATTACCATTTACCAAACCACCCTCTGGAGTACAAATTAAGTGTTTTCAAAAGTGATACCCAAAACTGTAACTTGTGGTGTAAGATACCTATAAAAAATAGCATGTACTACCAAAAATCGTTGCATGAACAAAGACCATCTTCGAAATGATGAAATCTACTCCCGTCTCTCACTACGATTTCTCTGCGAAACACCTTGGAGATGATCTTAATCAGAACGTGGCAATCCTCGCAAACCCTCAAATTCTTCACGACCCGAACGCAATCCCCTCGATCCGTGACCAAAAGCCCGAATGCGATCGCGAGCCTCTCGCTATGCTCTCCGATCGCCACCTCTTTCTCCTCTTCTCCGATGTCGTGAAGAACCGGCAAGAGATTCGGAGCATAACCCGCCTCCGCAGCCCGTTTCACGATCTCTTCGAGCATTCTCTGAATCTCCGTTAATCGCTCGTGGGCTCTATCTCCGGCCACGAATCTGTGAATTTTCCCCCCGGATTCGATCACGCTCCAGCCCACGGCTTTCGCCGTGTTTCGCTCGATCATCAGTCGCCGGATTCCGGCGACCCGGTCCCATTTGCGAGCCTTGGCGTAGAGGCTCGAGAGCTGAACGTAGTGCCCAGCGTGGCTCGGGTCAAGTTCGATCAGCTTTTCCCCGATCTTTTCCCCCAACTCGACCCTCCCGTGGATTCTGCAAGCCGCGAGCAATGTGGCCCACAAAACCGGGTCAGGAGAAAGTTTCATACTTTGGACCATTTCCACGGCTTCGTCCACTAATCCGGCCCGGCCCAAGAGATCGACCATGCACCCGAAATGCTCCATCTCGGGTTTGAGCCCGTAAAAACCGGTCATGAGGTTGAAGTAATGCCGACCCTCTCTCACGAGGCCGGATTTACTGCAAGCGGTTAAAATCCCGATGAAGGTAACTTTCCCGGGTGAAAACCCCTCGGCAAGGAAGCTCTCAAAGAGCAAGAGCGTGTCTCTTCCAAGTCCGTGAGTCGCGAGGCCGCAGATCATGATGTTCCAAGTCCAGGGGTCTCGTTTCGGCATCGCGAGAAATAAAGACTTGGCCTTCTCGATGGACCCGCATTTCGAGTACATGTCGATGAGAGCCGAGCCGAGCGTGGCGGTGATCGGAGCTTGAAGTGATTCGATCAAGACGTGGACGGACCGGCCTTGCTCGAGCAACCCAAGCTGAGCCGAGGCCGAGAGAATCGAGACCAGCATCGCCTCGTTGGGCCTCAGCCCGGTCCGTTTCACCGCTTCGAATCGCTCCAGTGCTTGCTCGAGAAGCCCGTTCTGAACGTAGCCCATGATCAGAGTGCTCCAAGAAATTACATCTCTCTCAGGCATTTCGTCGAACAGCTTCTCTGCATCTTCGACCCGGCCGTCTCTGACCAGCCCGGCGAGCATCACGTTCCACGTCACCAAGTCCCGTGACGTCATGCTCTCGTCGAACACCCGAACCGCCGAGTCGACGAGGGAGAAGCTCGAGTAGAACCCGATCAGAGCATTTCTGACGAACACGTCGAGTCCGAGCCCGAACTTCATCGCGTGCCCGTGGACCTGAACGCCTTCGCCGATCCCATGGGAGTTAGAACAGGCTTGGAGAAGGAAATTGAAGGTGTAATTGTTCGGTCTCTTCTCGAAGCCTCTGAGGAACGAGGAGTAGAGGTTCACTGACTCCGTCGGAAAATCGCTTTTCGCGAAGCAGCGAATGAGGTTGTTGGCGACGAAGACGGAAGGAGGGCGAGAGAAAGCGTTGAAGAGAGCAAGGCAGTATCGGAGGATTCCGATCGGTGTGGGCTTAGATACGGCGGCGAGGGAAGCTAGGAGATCGGCGATGGGTTTTCCGTGGGCGGCGAGTCCGAGGACGACGAGCTGAGCGTGCGTTTGCTTGGCTTGGTTGAGCGAGATTGGGCGTGGAAAGAGGAACGAGAGAGGCTTAGGGTTAGGGTTCGGAGATTCGGAAATCGCAGGGTTTTGTTTGGGTTTGGGATTGTAAGCGAACATAAAGAAACAAAGAAGAAGAAGAAGAAGAAGAAGAGGATTCAGTGACAGTTTCAGTTCAGAAAAAGGAATGTGTGTATATGGGAGGGAATTCGGAAAACGACAGGTAAATTATAAAACGACAACTTAGTTTTGCTGAGAAATAATCAAATAACACTTTTGTCCCACTAACTATTTTTTTTGCACCTTTTATATGTGATGTGACTATGGGGTGTATTAATAAAACAAAAAATTGATTCTTTAACGTTGATAATTTTGAAAATTTTCAAAGTTTAAATTAATTATAAATAGTCACTATTATAATTATTATGACATGGTTTATAATTAATTATTTATTTATATTATTCTTAAAATTTATCACTATAAATTATAACAATATTATTTATCATGTGTAAACCAAACGTTAAGTATTTTTAAATTACATTAGTTTGAATTGTTATATACCAATCATAATTGTTTTCGATAAAAAAAAATGTTTTATATATTTTTGTTTGGTCTATTTTTTATTTTTTAAAATAATGCAAAAAATACTAAAGTTTTAAAATAAATTGTGTCATTATTATTATTTTAGCCGATTAAATGAAATTACACATATAAGAATAACGTAATTGTACCATAAGTGTTTTTATGACATTTACTTATTTAATTTATTTTGGCACAATGGAGACACTGATATTGAGATAATCGTCTTTGGTTATTTCGTAACATCTTTTATTCGGCGAGGCTTTTTTCACAGAGTATCGAATTAGTGATTGCAGGCGTTCGGCCTGGGATCACTAAGGCTTTAAACGCCGAGTTAGAGCACCATTTTGAGCCAGAAAAGGTGAAGAAGGCGCTCTTCTCGATGGATGCGATCAAGGTCCAAGGGAGCGATAGCTTTCTCGCAATTTTTTGTTGGAAATTATTTAACAATTTAAACAATAATATTATATCACATCTATAAGTGAGTTTTTTTAAGTCAAACTCATTAGTCAAATTTAAGCCCGTTGTTCTTTCAAATTAATTTAAAAAATTAATTTTCGACCTAAATTTTTATTTTGGTCGAGTGACATCCATAAATACTCGGAAAAATTATTTTGATTTATTTCTAAAATAATATTTTATTACTTTAGAACATCTCATTTATTTAATGACAAATCATCAATTATTTTCGTACTCTTCAAAGTAGTACGCAAGGAGAAAATTTTTATTTTCATTTTTTTATTTATTTCAATCATTTAAATATGTTATTATTCATATAATAATATAATATGATTCATTAAATAAATGTAACAATAAATAACGAATTATTTATTCAATTACTTAGAAAAATATTTTCTTAGTGTAAATCACAATTTACTTAAATGAGAAAATCAAATCGTCCTAGTTCAATAAATCTCATCCGAGGGTTTATCATTGAGACCTAATGGACCCACATGAACGAAAATTTAGAATAAAGATCGAAATTCACAAATCTTTTATGTCTTTTAATTCTTAATATTAGTCGGTTCCACTAAAGGACTAATATTGAAACTCTCTAAGTTCATATGCGTATATTTTCCGTTTGATGTGACAAAATAATTCTTCACTCGATCCATGGAGTACTTTACGATATTACCCTTCATGTGTATCAGTAACTCAGAGGAATGTAAAATTACCGTTTTACCCTTGAGTTATTATTTCACTAACTCATTTGTTATTTGTGAATGAGAAAAAACATAGAGTGAGATGTCTTTACATGTCACAAGTTTTAATCAAAGAATGTTCTTATTCGATGAATACCTGGCCAGGTTAATTCATTCACACTCTCATAACAGAGCATAGTGTGATACTAATGCATTAGCATTGTTTCAACACGAATTCCACTTCTCTGAATCACATAACCCAATATGACAACGTTATGACACCAATCATCGGGTCAGATGCAACTATAACTTTAGTCATTGCCCATTGACAAATCAAATGTCATAAGGTGTCACATCGATCATGCATTCACTTCAAGATTTAGGTAATTACCAAAATACCCCTCGTATGTGATCTTGAAGTTTCGAGTGATTAAATGGTTTTATCTCAGGAGACCGGATAGTCTTGTTGGTCAAGTCTACAGATAGAGCTATTTTCCCGACGGTGGTATCATGACGCTCATTCAGGCTCGTACAACTATTCTATATGGCGCAGTCTCATTTGGGGTCGAGAGATCATTCAGACCGATTTGAGATGGCGGATCGGGGACGGGAAGTCTGTTTTGGTCATGGGAGATAGATGGGTTCGTAGGGACAGACCAACCACCTCGATCGATCCCCCTTAGATCCCCCCCTCCCCCGGATATGCGGGTTGCTGAGCTTATGAGATCCGACGGTAGCTGGGACGTTGATCTTATCACAACGATGTTCGACGAGGAGGACGTTGTTGTTGGCATTTATGCCCACAAATGAGATTTTTGATATTAAATACTCTTGTATTTGTTTTGTTTTGAATTTAAATAAAGATTGAATATCCATTCTTATTTAAGATTGTTAGAATGAATTAAACGATATCTTATCTTGTGATATGGAGAGTTGTGACTCTGTGATTCATTCTTGATATCTTGATGAAGATATTGAACAAGACCTGTGAAGTTTTAAAGTTCGAGATAAAATCGTTTAATCACTCGAAACAGTAATTACCTAAATCCTAGTAATTATCTTCTTGTAACACTTTATGAAATTTGATTTGTCAATGGGCAATGGCTAAATGAAGTTTCATTGACCCGACGGTTGGTGTCATAATACTGTTTCATTGAAATATTTGATTCACAGATATGGAATTTGTGTTGAAACAATGCTGAGGCATTAGTATCACACCATACTCTGTTATGAGAGTGTGAGCGAATAAATCAGGCCTGGTATTCATCGAATAAAGAATTCTTTGAAATAAAACATGTGACATGTTGAGACATCTCACTTTATGTTTTTTTCGTTCACAAATAACAGAGGACTTAGTGAAATAATAACTCAGGGGTAAAATGGTAATTTTACATTCCTCTGAGTTAATGATACACAGAAAGGGTAATATCGTAAAATACACCGTGGACCGTGTGAAGAATAGTTTTATCACATCAAACGAAAATATAAACGCATATGAACTTAGAGATGTTCAATATTGGTCCTTTAGTGGAATCGACTAATATTAAGAATTAAAAGTCGGAAAAAGTTTGTGAACTTTCATGTCCGATCTTTATTCTAAAGCTTCGTTCATGTGGGTCCATAAGGTTTAAATGATAGACTCTCGGACGAGATATTGGTGAACAAGAAATGATTGATTTTCTCATTAAACGTAAATTGTGATTTACGTTAAGAAAATTATTTTCTAAGTAATTAAATAAATAATTGGTTATTTATTATTACATTTATTTAACGAATCATATTATGTTATTATATTGATAATAATATAATTAGATGATTCAAATAAATAAAAGATAAAAATAAACATTTTCTCGTTTCGTACTACATTGTTTAGTATGAAAATAATTAATGACTTGTCAATAAATAAATAAGATGTTCTAAATTAATTAAATATTATTTTAGAAATAAATCGAAAATATTTGGGAGATGAATTAGACAATATGGCCGGCCACTTATGATGCATAAGTGAGTTGGAAAATTGTTTAAATAAATTTTTGGGCTTAAGTTGGAATAATGGGCCATTAATTGTTTTTGACCTAACTTAAGCCCATTCTCCCTTAAATAAAAGGAAGACTCTTCTCTCTCTCCCTTGACCTAATTCACACGCTCATCTCTCCCCTCTCCCTTGTGTTGGCCGATTATTTTCTCTCCCCAGGGAAGAAAATACACGGCCAAAATCCCAAAGAGAATAGAGAGAGTGAATTCGTTGAGTCTTTCCTTTTATTCCTTCTTCTTTTGTTCCCACGAAAGAGCCCACTCTCTTTGTCTCCTAAAATCTCTTGAGTATTATCATTGACTCAATTTGTGGTTGTTTGAGTGATTTTTCTCTCCCCAAGGCCGGCTACTTTTGGAGCAACGGAGGCTCGAAGATTTTGAGGATTTCCTTGACGCGCGTGGTGTAGGGGATCGGCCGACTCCTTGGACGCATCCCGAGACTCGTCTTCGCAGATCCGAATCTCATGTAAGTTTTCTATAATGAGTTGGATCTGATTATTATATTTATCATAGGATTAATAGAAATTTTAGATCGCTCGTTTTGCATGTAGGAATGAATTTATTGATGTGTTTGTAAATTTGTTGACATGCTAAATTAGATTTAATGATATGGTTATAGAATATGTTTTAAAACATTTTTAATATGTTAAATTGAATTATGAATTTCCGCCACATATTGATGTGTTTCATAATTAAATTAGGTTGATTGTTAACTAAATTCCAACAAATGGTATCAAAGCCATAATTGTCATTAAATTGATTTTATGTGTTGCCGTTTTTGTATGAATTGCATTTGTGAATGTATGTGTATTTTATGGATGGATCCTTATTCTAAATGGTCCTATGATTATTTACGGGTTACGTCCCGGTTTTTATTTTTATTTTATTTAAATTTGTTATTTGTTGTAAATTTAAATTTTGTAATTTGTAATTCGGGAGGACAATAAGAAAGGAGGCCACCTCCGGGAATGGCCGCGCGTTTTTGAAACGCGTGAGAGCTGTCCCGGACGATTCCGAACACGCCCAAGGACTTGTGTATTGGACACAAGAGGGCTGTTTGGGTCGGCCAAAACCCTAGCATGGCCGTGTGTATTCGGACGCGCGCGAGCTAGCTAGGGTTAGGCCCGACGACCGAGATTCGAAATTTGTTTCCGAATAAATTTAAAATCTTGAATAATTAAAATTGCTTATATTATTTTTGAAATAGTAAAAGTGAATTTAGTTATTTGAGTGGGAGATATTAATCTCTAAGTTTTAAAACTCGGAATTTCGAAGACTCGACGCGAGACAAGAAGTTAAATAGTTTATTTATTTTTCTTTTTGTAAAGGGTTGTAATTTTAGAAATGGGCCATTAGATAAGTTAAATATTATGTTTCTATTTATTTAAGCTTATCTCATATTCTTCCACATGTCATATAGGATAGAACGTCAACACTATATGAAATTGTTCATGCATCATTATAGTTTAATTTATATAACTAGTTATGAAATTGAACTTCGTCCACAAAAATATGATTTTTGCAAAAACTAAGTGGGAGGGTTATTTGTCGTTGAAATAACTCAAGGTCCCCAACATGAATTTAATTAACTTGTGTGAATGAACTAAGAGTCACCCTCGTGGCCCTCCCTTTAATGGGAGTGATTCAGAAGCACATAGTTAATCAAATTGTTATGAACTAAGCTCTAAAGAGGAACGATGGAGCGAGGTCTCCCCTAGCAGAACCGTTTTCAAAGTGACTTGGATAAGGGCCCACATGTTGGTTACACGCTTAGACTTATTGTTTAAAGTAATCCTCCATAGAGGCTATGCGTTAAAAATAAGTGACCAAAGTCCATGGTAATTAGCGAGAACTAGAAGTTGTGACTTCTTGTATGGTTCAAACTAAATAGTGATGTGTCACGACTATGAAAGGCGATCAAATTGCGGTTTCCCCTAGGAAAAGTAATTGATCATTTTTGTTCATAATACCATGAATTATTTATCGCTTTCCTCACCTATTTAGGATTGTACATGCATCATAATTCGAAACTGTAGCATATACTAAATTTATTCACTTTATTTAATCTCAGCAATATATCATGAATCCACTTGCATCTATATTGAGTTATAACAAACTCGATGGTGAGAATTACGTTGATTGGAAACGTAACCTCGACATCGTACTGACGGTGGAAAAGCACAAGTATGTTCTCACTACCCCGTGTCCTCCAGCTCCGAGTACTGACTCAAGCCAAGAGGACAAGAACGCCTATGACACGTAGGTTAGGTCCGATGTGATTTCCAAGTGTTATATCTTGGGTTCCATGAGCAATGTGTTGCGACAATATCACAAGGACGTTGCCACGGCATATGGCATGCTCTACAATCTTCATGACATGTTCGGATGTCATGGTCGTCAGGCGAGGCAGCAGGCAATCCGAAATTTCATGAATTGTCGGATGAAGTCGGGAACGTCAGTCAGAGACCATATGCTAGTGATCATGGGTCACCTAACAACATGGAGATTCTCGGATCGGAGATCGATGGACTCACCAAGGTCGACATGATCTTGGAGACTCTGAACGATTCTTTCGATAGCTTTCGTCTGAACTACTCCATGAACAAGCTCGATTATTCTGTAACCGAGCTGATGAAGGAGTTGCGGACTGCCGAGAGACTTATCCCTAAGACCAAGAAGAAGACTGGTGAAGTCAATGTTGCTGAACATAGGGCTTCCACTTCTGGTTCGAAGAGAGTGATGAAGGGTCCTAAAAACGCCAACCAAACGGGATCCAAGACGCCTTACAAGAAGACTGCGGATGTCAAGGGCAAGGGCATTACAAAGGTGGACAAACCTAAACACAAGTGCCACCATTGCGGAGAAGTCGGCCATTGGCGAAGGAACTGCCCTGCCTACCTCAAGACTGTCAAGGGGAAATGTATGGTTTTCGTCACCCAAGCATGTTACACGACATATAAAGAATCAGCCTGGATTTTAGACTGCGGGGCTTCTGATCATATTGTGTGTAATTTGAATGGTTTCAGGCAAACCAGACGCTTAGGTGAGGAAGAGTTCACGTTCAACTGGGGGAATGGAACGAAGGTCAAAGCCAAATCTGTCGGGACCATGCAGCTGAATTTTGGGAATAAGGCTTTATTATTGAATAACGTTTATTATGTTCCAAATTTTTCGCAAGAACTTAATTTCTTTTGGTCGTTTAGAAGAACAACATTTTGAATTTAAAGTCGGTAATGGTATTGAATTTTTTCTCAATGGTTGTTTTATTTCTAAAGCTCATCGTGTAGATTCTATTTATTATCTATATCCAAATGAGCCGACAATATTGGATACTGAGGTGAATAGTGATTCACTTAGGAAGCGTAAGACGTTTCATGATGATATAACGGATGACACATATCTATGGCACTTACGTCTTGGACATATTGGCCTAGATAGGATTAAGAGGTTAACAAAGAATGGTCCTTTGAAATCTCTAAACGTAGGATCTATGCCCACGTGTGAATCCTGTCTTGAAGGCAAGATGACCAAGAGACCTTTCTCTTCGAAAGGTCTAAGAGCCACACAAGTGTTGGAACTCATACATAGTGATTTATGTGGTCCAATCAATATTCAGGCAAGAGGAGGTTACGAATACTTTGTAACCTTCACTGATGACTACTCACGTTTTAGTCATGTTTTCTTATTGCGACACAAATCCGATACTTTTGAAATGTTCAAACAATATCGGGCCTTGGTTGAGAAGCAAAGAGAGAAACAAATCAAAACCCTTCGATCGGATCGAGGCGGAGAGTACTTGTCTGATGAGTTCGAGGATCTTCTTAAAGAAGAAGGCATCCATTCTCAGCTTACAGCACCTGGCACTCCACAACAAAACGGTGTGTCAGAGAGAAGGAATCGAACTCTACTAGATATGGTGAGATCGATGATGAGTTACTCATCTCTTCCTGATTCGTTCTGGGGATATGCCTTAGAAACGGCAGCTCATATTCTGAACCAGGTTCCGTCAAAAACGGTTCCCTGCACTCCCTACGAGAGATGGTGTGGTAAGAAATCTGTTCTAAACCACATCAAGATCTGGGGTTGTCCAGCACACGTGTTGAGACAAAAGACTAGCAAGTTGGCTAGTCGTTCAGAATTATGCCTTTTCGTAGGATATCCCAAAGAAACAAAAGGATACACATTCTATAGCCCTACTGACAAGAAAACGTTCGTTAGCACGAACGCTAGGTTTCTTGAAGAGGATTATATGAAAAATGATGTACCAAGAAGCAAACTTGTGCTGAAGGAGATGTTGGGCGAAGTAGCTAGTACTTCGCAAGATAGGACGGGTCCTACGCCAACAGTGGAAGAACCACACTTGGAACTTATGCCTCCTACGGTTCGTCGCAGTAACAGGATTGTACGACAACCCGAGCGATTGATGTACATCGGAGAGGCCTTTGCTGCAATCGCATATAAGGAGGAAGATGATCCAGTATCGTTTTCCCAAGCGATGTAGAGTTCCGAAGCAAACCTATGGCAAGAACCATGAACGTTGAAATACATTCGATGTATGTAAACGAGGTCTGGAAACTTGTAGATTTACCCGAAGGCGTCAAGCCTGTTGGATGTAAATGGATTTACAAGAAGAAAAGAGGACCAGATGGAAATGTTGAGACATTTAAGGCACGACTTGTGGCGAAGGGGTTCACACAAAAGGAAGGTATCGACTATGAAGATACCTTCTCGCCCGTGGCGATACTTAAATCCATCCGCACTCTTTTATCCATAGCTGCCGCCCTAGATTATGAAATCTGGCAGATGGATGTCAAGACTGCATTTCTGAATGGAAATCTTGACGAGCGCATTTACATGGCTCAACCAGACGGGTTCATGGAGAAAGGCCAACAGGGCAAGGTTTGTGAGTTGCTGAAGTCTATTTATGGACTGAAGCAAGCATCTAGATCGTGGAATATTAGATTCGACAAGACTGTAAAAAGCTACGGTTTTGATCAGTCATTAGATGAGCCATGTGTTTATAAGATGATACACGATGGTAAAGTGGTCTTCTTAATCCTTTATGTGGATGACATACTACTCATTGGGAATGATGTGGGAAAGTTATCAGAGGTTAAGATCTGGCTATCAAAGCAGTTTGAGATGAAGGATCTTGGAGAAGCAGCTTATATTTTGGGGATTCAGATCTTTAGAGATCGGAAGAACCGGAAGTTAGCACTTTCTCAAGCATCTTATATTGATAAGATCATGGATCGCTTTAGTATGCAGAACTCCAAGAAAGGACAGCTACCTTTCAGACATGGAGTGCATCTATCTCGTGAGCAGTCTCCCAAGACTCCTCAAGAGATAGAAGACATGAGACACATTCCCTACGCCTCAGCCGTGGGAAGTCTCATGTATCTGATGCTTTGCACTAGGCCAGATATTTGTTACGCAGTGGGCGCGGTGAGTAGATTCCAATCGAATCCTGGACCCGAGCACTGGGTTGCAGTCAAGCATGTTCTCAAGTATCTCCAGAGAACGATAAATTATATGCTTGCATACTCAGGTGATGACCTGAATATGACGGAGTATACCGATTTCGATTTTCAAGTGGATAAGGATTCCAGGAAATCCACATCAGGGTCCGTGTTCACCTTGAATGGTGGATCCGTGGTCTGGAGGAGTATAAAGCAATCTTGCGTTGCTGACTCGACCATGAAAGCCGAGTATGTGGAAGCTTGCGAAGCTGCGAAGGAGGCTGTGTGGCTGAGGAAATTCCTGATGTACTTGGAAGTAGTTCCAAGTGCCAACGAGCCCATTACACTTTATTGTGATAACAGTGGGGCCGTTACTAAGTGTAAGGAACCAAGAAGTCACAAGCACTCAAAACACATCGAGCGGAAATATCACCTGGTACGAGATATAGTTCACAGAGGAGACGCGACGGTTATGAAGATCTCAACGTTGGACAACCTTGCTGATCCCTTCACGAAGCCTTAAACCAGTAAGGTCTTCGAGGGACACCTAGAAGGATTAGGACTGAAAGATCATTCGCATCTCCTTTGAGTCAAGTGGGAGTTTGTTGGCATTTATGCCCACAAAGGAGATTTTTGATATTAAATACTCTTGTATTTGTTTTGTTTTGAATTTAAATAAAGATTGAATATCCATTCTTATTTAAGATTGTGTTTATGCATTAATGTCTACGCTCTGAAACTGTCATTGACGAAAGAAGTGCTAAGTATAGACTTGACAAGATACCTTCTTATGACTAGTTTAAATAATGGTTCGCAATCTAAAGATCGATTGGGCAATCGATTCCTAATAACGATTGTTAGAATGAATTAAACGATATCGTATCTTGTGATATGGAGAGTTGTGACTCTGTGATTCATTCTTGATATCTTGATGAAGATATTGAACAAGACCTGTGAATTTTTGAAGTTCGAGATAAAACCGTTTAATCACTCGAAACCTCAAACTCACATACGAGGGGTATTTTAGTAATTACCTAAATCCTGAAGTGAGTACGTATCTTCTTGTAACACTTTATGACATTTGATTTGTCAATGGGAAATGGCTAAATGAAGTTTCATTGACCCGACAGTTGGTGTCATAATACTGTTTCATTGAAATATGTGATTCACAGATATGGAATTTGTGTTGAAACAATGCTGAGGCATTAGTATCACACCATGCTCTGTTATGAAAATGTGAGTTCATCGAATAAAGAATTTTTTGAAATAAAACATGTGACATGTTGAGACATCTCACTTTATGTTTTTCTCGTTCACAAATAACAAAGGACTTGGTGAAATAATAACTCAGGGGTAAAACGGTAATTTTACATTCCTCTGAGTTAATGATATACACAAAGGGTAATATCGTAAAATACACCGTGGGCCGTGTGAAGAATAGTTTTATCACATCAAATGAAAATATAAACGCATATGAACTTAGAGATGTTCAATATTGGTCCTTTAGTGGAATCGACTAATATTAAGAATTAAAAGTCGGAAAAAGTTTGTGAACTTTCATGTCCGATCTTTATTCTAAAGTTTCGTTCATGTGGGTCCATAAGGTTTCAATGATAGACTCTCGGACGAGATATTGGTGAACAAGAAATGATTGATTTTCTCAATTTACGTTAAGAAAATTATTTTCTAAGTAATTAAATAAATAATTGGTTATTTATTATTACATTTATTTAACGAATCATATTATGTTATTATATTGATAATAATATAATTAGATGATTCAAATAAATAAAAGATGAAGATAAACATTTTCTCGTTTCGTACTACATTGTTTAGTATGAAAATAATTAATGACTTGTCATTAAATAAATGAGATGTTCTAAATTAATTAAATATTATTTTAGAAATAAATCGAAAATATTTGGGAGATGAATTAGACAATATGGCCGGCCACTTATGATGCATAAGTGAGTTGGAAAATTGTTTAAATAAATTTTTGGGCTTAAGTTGGAATAATGGGCCATTAATTGTTTTTGACTTAACTTAAGCCCATTCTCTCTGAAATAAAAGGAAGACTCTTCTCTCTCTCCCTTGACCTAATTCACACGCTCATCTCTCCCCTCTCCCTTGTGTTGGCCGATTATTTTCTCTCCCCAGGGAAGAAAATACACGGCCAAAATCCCAAAGAGAATAGAGAGAGTGAATTCGTTGAGTCTTTCCTTTTATTCCTTCTTCTTTTGTTCCCACGAAAGAGCCCACCCTCTTTGTCTCCTAAAATCTCTTGAGTATTATCATGGACTTAATTTGTGGTTGTTTGAGTGATTTTTCTCTCCCCAAGGCCGGCTACTTTTGGAGCAACGGAGGCTCGACGATTTTGAGGATTTCCTTGACGCGCGCGGTGTAGGGGATCGGCCGACTCCTTGGACGCATCCCGAGACTCGTCTTCGCAGATCCGAATCTCATGTAAGTTTTCTATAATGAGTTGGATCTGATTATTATATTTATCATAGGATTAATAGAAATTTTAGATCGCTCGTTTTGCATGTATGAATGAATTTATTGATGTGTTTATAAATTTGTTGACATGCTAAATTAGATTTAATGATATGGTTATAGAATATGTTTTAAAACGTTTTTAATATGTTAAATTGAATTATGAATTTCCGCCACATATTGATGTGTTTCATAATTAAATTAGGTTGATTGTTAACTAAATTCCAACAAATGGTATCAGAGCCATAATTGTCATTAAATTGATTTTATGTGTTGGCGTTTTTGTATGAATTGCATTTGTGAATGTATGTGTATTTTATGGATGGATCCTTATTCTAAATGGCCCTAGGATTGTTAACTAAATTCCAACAGTTGCTGCAATTTCGAGTATCCCAAGTGGTGGTGAGGGTATCACTGACGTGCGATGTGTTGGCAGAGATGCCCACAAGAAGATTGTTTATTTACATAATGATGTAATATATAAATCTTTGTAAAGTCCTTATTAGAAGATTGTTTATTTACATATTGATGTAATATATAAATCTTTATAATTTCCTGATTAAATTAATAAAAGTTGAAACGTTCATTCATTCCTTTTTAGTTTGATTGAAGATTTATGATATTCAATAGTCTTATAGTCCTTAATCAAACCTAACAATGTATGAAGAGAAAAATGTAGTTTTCCGTGAACAAACTCTTCATGGTTTGACTAAAACGATATATTAGCAATCTAAAGATCAACGGACTATTGATCCATTATTGGAAGAATCTAGGATGTCTGGTTACGAGGCATAGAGAGTTAAGAACTCTGTAGTTCTTCAAGTGTATCTTTCGAAGATACTGAATTGACCAGTGCACCTTTAGAGACAATAGAAGAACAAACCATTTAACATCTTCTATCTCAAGGTCACTACGTATGAATCGCATCATACTTACCTAAATCATGAAATGAGACATGTCATTTCATAGCATTAATACTCTCATTTGAGAAATTCAAATTCTAGGTCCAATGTGTGATCTAGACAAGGCCTATTGGTGAGATACTAAGTTATGAAGATGTCATGAACCAACTTTGTGAAGTTCTCATAGATATGGAATTCATGTACAAGATTGCTGATATGCAATATATATCACCTCATGCTTTATTACTTGGATTGTGAATAAATGAATTGCGCAATGTCCAAATTTAAGTAGCGACTTTATGTGGATGAAACAATGTGACTTGTTAGCTCCTCGTCAATGCATTGTTTCTGACTTATTCACAAGTAACAAAGGAGTTGAGGAAATAACAACTAGAAGGGTAAAAAAGGTAATTTTTCCAAATCCCGCCTAGTTGATGATATTCATGAAGGTTAAACATAGATATTATTCAATGAATCCGCTCAATATAATTAAGTTGAACTTGAGTAGAAAATAAATTCATTTGAACCGAGAGATTCTCAGTGTCGACTCTTTAGTGGAGTCAGTCGACATTAAGCTAATACTCGGAAAAGGTTTGAGAACTTTTGAGTCCGAGTATAGAAGCTCAAGCTTTGTTCATTTGGATCCATAAGGTCACTATTACAGGTCATTAGGGTAGGATTGTTAAACTAGAAGCTAAGTCAAAATAAGTTCAAGTGTTGAACTAGACTTTTTCTCGGAAAATGTCTAAAGGGTATTTTTGTCCGCAAGGACATAAAATAATGTGAATGTCAAAATAAGATTTTGAATATTTTCATTTGATGAAAATATAAATTACTTTCTAAAGCCGAAAAGTCGTTCAATGCATTATGAAATTAATTTCGTTATTTGTGCAATTATAATTCTACAATGGGTATTTTAAGAATTGTCTTAAAAGAAATGAGGAAGCATCTAGATGCTCCCCCCTAGGTAGAGTTTGGCCAAGATAGTGCATCAAGAGGAGAGTTTTATTTTCTTTTTCTTATAAGGATAATTACCCAAAAGAAAAAGGGAAATGAATTTCCTTAAGAAGAAAACAAATGTGCAAAGTGAGGAAATAAATTTCCTCACTAATGCAAGGTGCATGGCCGGCCAAACAAAGAGGGAAAGGGGAAGGGAAAATTAAATATTGTGTCATGAATATATTATTCATTCATGATTGAATAATTGACTTTTATAAATTTTTCCTTCTCCTATAAATAGAGTCTCACATAAAGATGTGAAGGTTAAGCTTTTTTTTTGCTCTCTCCCTCTTGTGGCAGACCCTCTCTCTCTCTCTCTCTCTCTCTCTCTCTCTCTCTCTCTCTCTCTCTTGAAAATACTCTTCTTATTTTGCACCTAGATCCATACTTAATCTAGAGAATTAGCTTATGATCCAAGAATTGTTCTTGGTTCATATTGTTTAATTGTGCCCACACACAAATCCTTCCAAAACCTCTATAGACTCTTGTAATAGAAATCTTAGGTTTCTCGAGTTCAAGATTAGGTGTGAAGGTGACGAGCGAGCCAAAGAAGAGGATCTACCTTTCTCAAGACGCTTCAAGATCAAGCTACAAAGAAAGGTTCGTGTTCTAGTAAATTAAATAATGCTTTTAATATATAGCATGTATATGCTTTTTCTAGGTTAGTAAAAATTGTTTTACTTGAAAAAGAAATTTTTAAATTCCGCCATTAATTTGATAAATGTTAAATTTTTCTTTAACCCTAGACCAATTCCAACAAATGGTATCAGAGCTATGATCAAAGCATAAACATGTACATGTTATTTAAAATCATTATAAGAAAATTGTTTTTTAAATTTACTTGAATAATGGTTTTTCAAAAGACTAGATCTTACAAAATTTTAATTTTTGGTACGACCTCTAAAATTAATTTTTTTTTATTTTTCACTTGTTATATATGCTATATAAATACATTAAAAACAGTTTTTACTTATTTTATGTTTAGCATATTCAAAATCTATTTTTTGACAAATTTGAAAATTTGTGTACATAGTTTAAACTAGTTTATTGCACTTCTAGTTTAAATTTGTTATTCAATGTTTTATATTATGTTGTTTATTTTATATTGTGTTTATTTATTAATATGTTAATATAACACACAATTGAAATCAAAACATACAATTAAAATGTTTCAATAAACCTCTTTCTCTTTACACCTAGATCCAACGTACTTTTAATTATTTTTCAAATTCTGGACAAATTTTTATGGCTCAGTAAAACGGTCATAACTCTTTGCTCTGACCTTGAAAATTAGTGTTTATGGAACCAAATTAAAGGTACGGATGTTAGCTATCCAATGCAATTGGTTTCAGCTCAATCGGATACCGGATGTGTCATTTATGACCTTTTAAGTCCGAGGTGTACGACAGTCCGCGAATCCAGATTTTTTACCAGATGATTCTTTCCTCAGCTTGCGAAAGCGTACGCTATCTTCTGTGGCATAGAGGTAGTTTACAGCGTCGGTGGCAGGAGAGCGGAGATCCAGTCTGACTGCTTGGGGTGGTGAGGATGATCGATGAGGGTGCGACGCATGCGACAGAGCTTGAGACGATCTTGCGCTGCATCTACAGAGAGGTGAAGGAGCTCGATGATTTTAGTACTATGTATATTTCTCGTCTTTGTAATGTTGCAGCGCATAATCTTGCGCGCTATGCGGTTAACCATCATTCATCTTCGACTTGGCTGAGTTCAGGTTTGCTGTGTTCGGAGGAGGCCATTAAAGCCGATGATCGCGAGTTGAGATCCCGTACGACTACCTAAGACTCTTGTTGATCGAGTTTGTTTGTGTTTATTTTCATTACCGATGGTTTTACTTTTATTTATATCTTTATAACCACGGTTTTCCTCCGCCATACGTGAGTTTATGATATTTCGTGACACCGACCACGCTTTCTAAAAAAAATTATTTAATTTATAATAATTAAAATAAATTTTTAATCTCTCTAAAAAAATATATGTATGTTTGTGTAAACAGTAAAGAAAGAGGATTTTTAAAAAGAGAGATTGGCGACAAAAATGCCTTAAGTTTCAAATTAGTCACAATTTGGTACCTAATTTTTTTTTCACCGGTCAAAATTCCTAAACTTCATTTTGTTTGCACCATCAATACCCGATGATACGTGGCTCCGTTAAAGTTAAGTTTTTCCACGTCAAATGCCATGTGTACCAGTCATTTAGTTTTATTTTAAAATTTATGTCCACGTCGGATGAAGAAAAATCAATTATTTTGCTCGAATGTTGTTGTTCATCTGTTAAAACATTTCTTCTTTCAGTCGAGTGAAACCCTAACTCGAGAAAAAAATATCAAATCCGTGAAGACCAAATAAGTGACGAGTGAAGTCGATTTTTGCAAAGAAGGTAAAATCGCTCAACGATTCTCACCAAATCGTCGTATCTTATTTCGTAGAATCTCCAAATCCTTGAAGACGTAACTTGGTATTGCTTTCAGGAATGTCATCTCATCACTCATCTGGAAAACTTCGTAGAATTTCAAGGGGAGTTTTGTTATTGCGGCGAACCACTTGTGGAAAGAACATCGTGGACGGATTTAAATCCCGGTAAGAGATTCAGATGTTGCAACCTGCAATAGGTAATGAAAATTTTCAATTTGTTCTAATCATGTGTATTCTAGGATTTCTTTTTTTTGGAAACGTTATGTGTTTTTGACGACTATTGTTTAGGTTATACATTTGTAGTTGAAGTTTTGAACGTTTTTGGTACTTTATGTTTTCAGGCTGATGGAGGTTGCAGTTCATTTCAATGGGTTATCCTGATATGTGTGAGAGATCGAAAATAGTTATATCTGGTTTGATTAGAAGAATCAAGAGATTGGATATGAGACGATATGATGACGAGGAAATGGAGATGAAGAATAACGAACATATAGGCAACCGATTTAAGTTTAGAGAATTAATAGTTCCTTTTATGTTAGGAATTGTGTGTACATGTTATGTCCAAATTATGATTATGATGTTGTTCTGAAATCTTGTTTTGTACCTTTTGTGTAAGTCAATGGTTTGTATGAGTTCTCAGTTATTACTGCAACTGTTCTGAAATTGAATGAAGTGTGTTTTTTTTTGTTAAACACTGTTATTATTTAATGTCTTGTTGTTGGTTTGGCAATATGGTTTGCAGGTTATGAAACACCCATAAGCCTATTATGAAATCTGTTATGTTTTACAAACTCGTCTGAAAACATAAACTCTTATGAAATCTGTTATGTTTTACAAACTGGTATGAAAACATAAACTGTTATAAAATATGTTATGTTTTACAAACTGGTCTGAAAACATAACATTACAAACTGGTCTGAAAACATAATCTTCAAACTCTCCAAACACGATCATAAATTGTTGTGTTTTACAAACTGGTCTGAAAACATAATAGGATGAAACTGTTATGAAATTTTTAAACTCTTCAAACACGAACATAAACTGGTCTTCAACACACTGAAACAGACTCAAAACACAAAACACGCAACACTCAAAACACTGCAACATACTGAAACAGACTCAACACTCAAAATACTCAGACACTTAAATTTCGAACACTCTTAAACATTGTCCTTCTCTTGTTTTTTCTTTCTTGCTCGTCTTTGAAGAGTCTCGACAGTAGGATTAGTCTTCAATGGTCTTCCTGTTTTTTTTCGTAGATTGGTTCAAGTAGACAGAGTCATGCAAAATAATAGTAACATGTTGAACTAAAACAAAAAATTGATGACAACAAAAACAGAGACACATACATCTTTAATCGCTGCAGAGTTTTGACATGTTGACCGTTTGTGGCCTGGTTCGCTACAATTGAGACAACAATTGAGTTGAACTTTCCTAGGATGTTTTGACTTTGCATAACAGGATGGTGGCGCTGGCTCGTCATTACTTTTGTTCCTCTTTTTCTTTGGCCTTCCCGGGAGTATTTGTTCCACAGGTAGAATAATAGGATGAAGGCCAGTTTGAGGCCACTTATCCGAAGTTGTCATAGGCTCTACAATGCCACGATAAGTAGCAATATGTGCTGCCATTTTGAACAAATCATCAACGAAGTCTAATACCTGTAAACCGGAGACTTGAATGTAAGAGAGTGGATGTCCACAAGGTATACCACGTAACTGAAAACTCCAACATGTACACACCTTAGCCCTCAAGTCTACAACAAATTGTTCAACACCTAAAAATGTCACCTGAACTTTCCATTCCCGGCTAACGTTAATTGGCAGTGCTTCGAAATGTTCTTTTGTTTCTCTATGAGCTCCAAGATTTCGTTCCGTATATGCTATTTCCATTTCTCAACTTCAAGTCGCTTCTTCAAAAATCGACACATAATCTAAAAACGGACTTTTTCAAGTAACGTTATAATAGCTTTGTCTCTGGCTGGCATAATTGCAGCGTTGAAGTTTTCACACAGGTTATTGATGAGCATATCACACTTGACATTAACCCTAAAATGTGATTTTGACCATTCTTTTGCGTCCTTCTTTAATAACCACTCATAAGCCTTGACATCCTCGGCCTTTACCTCATTCATTCGTTTGTTGAATTTTGTAACTGTTGTTGCTCTAGCACAATTCCACAACAACTGTTTCAATAACAGCCCGCTATGCACTTTCTTGAAGTTTGCATGAAGATGCCTCACACAAAATCTTATTTCAGCACCCGTAAAGATGTCGCCTAAAGCCTTTTCAAGACCTTTTTGTCTGTCGCTCATCATAGTAAATACGCCAGGGTTGTCAATGTCTAAATCTTCACGTAGTAGCTGTAGAAACTATGTCCAACTTGATGTGTTCTCTTTCTCAACCACAGCCCACACGATCGGAAATTGTGAGTTTTTAGTATCCAAACCGATTGCCGCCAATAACATACCTTTACAATAAACTTCAAAATGGGTCCATCAAATCCTAATAATGTCCTACAACCATTGTTGAACCCTTATTTGCAAGCACTCAAACATATGTAAACTCTTTCAAAAATTTTGACCATTAAGTAAACTCGTTTTCAACAACGCAGTGGTCCATAAAAACAAAACCAAAAACCAAAAATGAAATTAAACACAATGAATGTAATTAAACAAAAATGAAAACACAGTGACAAACATTTTATGACAACGACATCAAACATTTTCAGTGATCAGTGACAAAATCAAATAACTAAAACACAATGAATGGAATTAAACAAAAATGAAAGAACCTGGATTGGATTTGTAGATGTTAACTGCCTACAATAATCATCAAGAATGGCATATTGATCTCTCGCCGAACCTTCCAACATATCTCTAGCAATCTTCTTTGCTCTATAGAACTTTGTCTTTCCAATGTCACTAGACACAAGTTCTCGGAAACTTTGATAATCCTTGTTAGGATTTAGTCTAAAACTTTTGAAGAAATGCGTGGCTAACCAAGGGGCAATTATTAGCCGATTCTCAAAAACAATCCCACAATCATGGTTATCGAACAATGTGTTAATCCTCAATATTTTATTGTCTAAATTGTTAACATTTGCATACAATAGCCAATTGCATCATCTGCCTTTACATTTCGCTCTGATTCTTATGTTGTCATTAACTACATACTTAAACTCTTTATTCTCTTTTATAAATTATTCAATCAATCAATGTCTAACATGCTCTATTTACGGAAATTCCATACCTAATCTGAAGACAAAATGTTCTTGAATCAAATGCGTGTTATACTCGTGCTTTGACTTCTTCACTTTCTCTTCTTCACTGTCACTGCATAGAGAGTCAAGATCACTCTCTTCCCGTACTCCATCAGATTCCTCGTCCACTGCATCTTTGTTGTGACAAACTTTAGTCACCACAGACCACCAACTCGTGTCTTCGACATTGGTCTCCACCTCCGGTTGCTCTGGCGTTCTTCTTCCTATTCGTACTCTTCCTCCACGAAACTAAAATCCTCATTGTCCATGTCCACTGCCTCCCAACACAGAACGAATGAGAAAACTTTTAAGTCCGGACAGAGTTTTTTGCGAACTCGTAAGGTTATTGATACTTTTATTTTCTGTGTTCGAAACCAAGATCTGGTTTTTTTTTTCTTTTGGACGACTGTATAAAAATGGAAAGGTTTTAACAGATGAACAACTACATTCGAGCAAAATGGAAAGGTTTTAACTGATGATTTTTCTTTCTCCGACGTGGAAATAAGTTTTAAAAATAAAACTAAATGACTTTTACACATGGCATTTAACGTGGAAAAACATAACTTTAACGGAGCCACGTAGGATTGGGTATTGATGGTGCAAACAAAACGAAGTTTGGAGATTTTGGCCGGTGAAAAAAAAGTTTAGGAACCAAAGTGTGACTAATTTGAAACTTAAGGTATTTTTGCCGCCAATCTCTCTTTTTAAAAATCATCTTTCTTTACTGTTTACACAAACATACAGATATAAAAGCGCACAACTTTTTTTTAGAGAGATTAAAAAGTTATTTTAATTATTATAAATTAAATAAGTTTTTTTAGAAAGCGTGGTCGGTGCCACAAAATATCATAAAAGCCCTCACGTATGGCGGAGGAAAACCGTGGTTATAAAGATATAAATAAAATTATAACCATCGGTAACGAAAATAAACACAAACAAACTCGATCAACAAGGATCTTAGGTAGTGGTGCAGGATCTCAACTCGCGATCATCGGCTCTAATGGCCTCCTCCGAACACGGCAAAACTGAACTCAGCCAAGTCGAAGACGTGTGATGGTTAACCGCATAGCGCGCAAGATTATGCGCTGCAACATCACAAAGACGAGACATATACATAGTACTAAAATCATCGAGCTCCCTCACCTCTCTGTAGATTCATCGCAAGATTGTCTCAAGCTCTATCGAAGGCGTCGCGCCCTCATCGATCATCCTCACCACCCCAAGCAGTTAGACTGGATCTCCGCTCTCCTGCCACCGACGCTGTGAACTAGCTCTATACCACAGAAGATAGCGTATGCTTCCGCAAACTGAGGAGAGAATCATCTGGTAATGAAAAGCGTACGCGAGGCGATCACCTCTCTGGTGTGGTCTCGAACAATACAACCAATTTCTCTGGTACTTTTTTCGTCGTGTTCGGAGGAGGCTATTAGAGCCGATGATCGCGAGTTGAGGTCTCGCACGCCCACCTAAGACCCTTGTTGATCGAGTTTGTTTGTTTTTATTTTTATTATCGGTGATTTTTTTTTTATATTTTTGTAACTACAATTTTCTTCCACTATACGTGAGAGTTTTTATAATATTTCGTAGCACCGATCACGTTTTCTAAAAATATTTATTTAATTTATAATAATTAAAATAACTTTTTAATCTCTCTCAAAAAAAGTTGTGCAGATATTATATCTGTGTATGTTTGTGTAAACCGTAAAGAAAGATGATTTTTAAAAACTATTTTGCATACACGTGGCTAAAGTTGAAAATATTATATTTTAAACATAATTGAGTATTCATAGATGAAATTCAGATTCAAGTAATTTTTTAAAACTATTCAAAAGTTTGTATACAATACATGATTAGCTTCTATCACAAATATGAATACACTTCATCATTTCTTATAAATTACGTGCATTTTAAATTTTTCCTTAACTTATGAAAAATGTATCACTAAATCGAACTCAAGCATTATCTAGCAGTGGATAGGAACTATTATGTATTTTTATTTTGAGTTCAAAGTCTAATTCACAAGGTTTTTCAATTATAGCCTAGTTTTGATATTTTTCAACATTTTTGGTCAACAAATTGAAATCTCTCATTACTAAATCTCCTATTATAAATTATTACGAAATACAAGGGTCAAATTAGAAAATAAGACAGCGAAAAACCCTAAAAATATAGACACCCAAATCAAGAGTTCGAAAACAAGCATTCGGAAAGAAATTTCTCAACATTACTGAGCTCGACGAAGAGAAAACATGGTAATCATTCTATTTATCATGCGTCAATTTCCCGTACCGTCTCTGAATTACTTTCCAGAATCATCTTCATCGTCGTCGTGATGTAATATTGTTTATCTGCGATCGACAGTTGTTCTTCTCGTACTTCAAGGAACTGGTGGGACGAGAAGTGACAGTGGAGCTCAAGAACGACCTCGCAATCAGAGGCACTCTTCACTCGGTTGATCAGTACTTGAACATCAAGCTCGAAAACACTCGAGTCGTTGACCAAGACAAGTTTCCTCACATGGTAATCTCAAACCTATCTCTGTTTCTCTTTTCACTGAATCACTTATTTCTTCGATTGAGTTCGAATTTTCGCATAGAGGAGAAACGAGAGCAGAAAATTTTGTAGCTTTTCCACTAAATTTAGGTTTATGCTAACCAATTTTGTGCAGTTTTTGTGAATTGTCTGTTGAAAACTTCTTTTTTCTGTTTGGAAACTTGAGATTTTGATTAACTGATGAATTGTTGCTGATTTTGTTTTCATTTTGATTTATTTTCCTCATGCCTTCACGGACTCCCATTAATAGTTCTTCAATTGTGGCAAAAACAAATTATAATCTGTACTTACTGGTTTTCACTTCTATCTATGCTGTTAGGTTTGAAACTTTCATTTCTTTTGAAGCTGTAACACAGTTTTTACTTTTTTCCTTGATATGAAAAAGAAGTTTTCCCCATGAGGGAGAAAAGATAAACTGTGAGATTATGATGTTAATGTTTTCCGTATAGAAAAGAGAATGACAGAAATGCAAGCACTGGTTTTATGTAATTAACGAAACTTGTTAAGATAAACTAAGCTTTGAATTAGACTACTAATACCAATGAGCGAAGAAGTGAACATGAATTAAGTTAAGAAAGATCTGTGGTTCTGGCTTTGGATCATAGCTATTCACCTTACATGCTTAAAAATCAAACCTTGGGATCATAAATCCGATGTAGAAAATAAATACAAAATGAATAGCTAAACGTAGTATTTGTGTTTTGACAACGAATCCACAATGCTCAACGAAATCATTGAAGATTTTGGGAGGTTATAATTTCTGTGATGTTAATATATCAATACCCAAGTTATCAATGAACGAAGTATATTTATAATGCAGCTAAAGGATAGTGTTGGTGTATTTTTAGACTGCTTCTTTGTACCCATTATATATTTTTCTGAGTTTGTGGGCCTTGACAAAGGTTAAATGAATGCTATGTTTTATGTTCATTGTTATATTCATCCCCTACGGAAAGTGATGTGAATGAACAATCTCCATGAACTTACAAAAGAACTCGAAAAAATTTCAGCTTTCTGTGAGGAATTGTTTCATTAGAGGATCGGTGGTGAGGTATGTTCAACTACCCCCGGAAGGAGTGGATGTTGACCTTTTGCACGATGCCACCAGAAGGGAAGCTCGTGGTGGCTAAATTCTCAGTTAACCGATTCTTACTCGGGTCAACTTTCTGAGTTTTATGAGTGATCAATGAAGCCTGTATTTTGTGGCCATTTGTCAATGACAAGTGTACTAAGTACTAACACAATTCCATTGTTCCAGTTCTGCAGAAATTACTTTATAGTAAACTGTATTAGAGTTTATATTCTCCTCTCTTTTTTTGGCACTGTAAAGTAGTACAAAGTGTTCTTGTGCTCTCTTTTTTTGGCACTGCAAAGTAGAATTGCTAGCACCGTTGGCTTTGAATCTTAATCACATGGCTATCGGTTTTATTTTATGTCTCGTCTTTGAAGGTAGAAAAACAAATGCTAAATATAATATATGCATAAAGACTTGAATAAGAAGAAAGAAACAACTAGAAAATTAAAAAATGGAAAGAAATTGCCACCAACAATACATGGTGTTCGGTTTAATTATACAAATAAAATAAACAAAAATATTGGCTCTTTAGTCATTTACAGTATGTTTGTCTAGATTCACTTACAAATGGTTATATACTATAATTACTTATCACCTGTGCAACTAGTATTGCTTTTGCTGACCTTGCACCGAATTTTAATTTATAATCGATTGATTAATTTTCGAGAAACATTATCATGTAGAAAATGACCTTGATGTTCACATTTTGAGGTTTATTTCTCAATCTAATTACTTTGCATAATTACTATTTCAATTTTTGATGCAATTCACCCATTTTCTTTTCTTTTTGTGTGGAAATTGCCAGTCGTAGTTCATCTTAAAGCTCATCACAAGAATAACATGTCTATAATTTTATAGTTATAATATAAAATTCAGTATTTACACTAAAATTCTTTCATTTATAAGACATAATTGTTGACAATCAAAGAATATATTTTTAAAGGCGTTAAAATATAAATTTTATAAAAATAGTGCTGTTCCTTTAAATTTTTCTAAAAACAGTATTTATTCATAATGTGTATTATTGCAAATAATATATATATATATATATATATAATTGAAAGAAAAAATCGACTTGAATTAACTATAAACGTACCTGCCTCAAATATACCATATAATCCTAAACACATTACACATACACTAAGAAAAAGATATATACTAAATTTACCACATAATCCAATCAAATATTTTCTCCTCCAATCAAATATACCACATAATCCTAAACACATTACACATACACTAAGAAAAAGAGAGACGCTAAATTTAAACCGCAGGCTGTGTGAAATTCTTAAACATTGCTGAGTCATTATGTTTATATCGGAGTGAAAAGAGGAAAGCCCATCTGTATCCAGGTGCGAAAACGATAAGATTTCACATCACAAACACAGAAAATACATGCATTCGTATCACCCCAATTTGCTTGTCCCTCTTAATCTACAACATGTATCTCAACGAAACGATTTGATATCGTGGGTATAACATCGTTATTCGGTTAATCATTACCAAGTGCTTCGAGGGCTCTACTTTTTCCCCTCCTTCTCTCTATATATCAATACATATATCCATATATATTTTTAAGATTTGATCTCGAAATGTCATCCATGGAAAATCGATCACGTTCTTCACCAATGACGACCGATTTCTACAACATCGTCGGAGTCACGACAACCTCGTCGATCAAAGAAATCTGCAAAGCCTACAAGTCCCTCATGAAATGGAGTGGCGATCATCATCATCACAAAAACCACCATGACAAATCCGAAGTCGACCTCAAAGAAGCTTACGACAAGGTATCATAAAATCAAATCCATGCACAAACCACGTAAAAATCTTCATATCTTTTTAGAAGAAAATAAAAAAAATTTATAAAAAAGAGATACGAAAGCTTCAACTATGAAATAGCAAGATACAATTTAGAAGGCACTCGGCCAGTCTCTGGACATATCAGAGAAGCTTAAAATCTTTAAAAGAACAATCAAGGGTCGAAAGCCAAAATCCGATGTGCCGGAAAAGGTGTTCCCAAAAATCCTCGAAACAGAAGATAACCCTGTTCCTAAGCTTCCAAATGCCCCAACAAACAGCCAAAAAAGTAGCCTTATAACAGGATCGCCCTGTTCCTAATCTTCATATTCTTTTGTTTTTTTTTTCTTTTTCTTAAAGGTTATTAGTAGATTTGATCAAGAAGGGCCTCTAAAGATAAGCGAACCCATAGCTACGAAAACTGGGTTCGACCACCACAAGAGCGTGGACGAGAGCTTTTTCTCGAGGCGGGGTTCAATATTTTCGAGGAACACGAGTCGCCAGAGATCGAAGACTCCGAGCCCGGCTCCGACGGCTTCTCTGTCGAGGAACAGCAGCAGCGGCCACGGGTACAGCCATAGCCACCGCGGATGCAGCTCCGACCACGACACTGATTTCTCCGATCACTCCTCTCGTGGCCATCGCCGGGGGAGACGGCCCGAAGTGGCAGAGACGACTCAGCATATCAGAGGCGGCGGAAGTGGCGGAGGAAGGAGGCAGAGGGCGGCAGCGGCGGCAATCGTGTTCTCGCAGACGACGGCGAGGAAGAAGCCTCCGGCTGTGGAGAGGCGGCTCGAGTGCACTCTCGAGGAGCTTCTCGACGGCTGCATCAAGAAGATCAAGATCACCCGAGACGTCATTTCCGATTCAGGGTTCGTTTATTTTCTTATTCTTCTTCTTGAGATTTGGATCGTCACCCGAATTGATGATGAACATGCGAAAGAGACGGTGTTCATAAAGTCATGATCTTATAAGCCTTTCCTAACTTGGGATCCTAAGTATGGCTCCTCAAGTTTTGTGCCTTTTTGGGCTCACCCATTCTGGATCAAATCCCTTTGAGTTTCTTCTTGCTATTATGTAGCATCTCGGATCTTGGAAAAACTATGACGAGAAGAGAACCAATTATCGAAATTGATTCCTCTCTTACTATAATATGTATCGTAGTTCTTAAACTATGACGAGAAGAGAACCTATTATCGAAATTGATTACTCTCCTACCATAGTATGTATCATAGTTCTTAAACTATGACGAGAAGAGAACCAATTATCAAAATTGATTCCTCTCCTACTATAGTATGTATCATAGTTCTTAAACTGTGACTAGAAGAGAACCAATTACCAAAATTGATTCCTCTCTTACTATAGTATGTATCATAGTTCTTAAACTATGACCCAAGTCGGTAACTAAACCCTATGTTCTAATCAATTAGTGTAATTGTGTGTGCGCAGGAAAATTATCCAAGAGGAAGAGATGCTAATGGTGAACGTGAAGTCCGGGTGGAGAAAAGGAACGAAAATAACGTTAGAAGGGAGAGGAGACGAGAAACCTGGATATCTTCCGGCGGACATCGTGCTTTTGATCGACGAAGTTCGACACCCTCTGTATGAGCGCGACGGGGACGACCTCGAGCTCGTGGTGGAGATTCCTCTGGTGAACGCGCTCACGGGGTGCTCGATTCCAGTCCCGCTCTTGGGCGGCGACAAAATGACTCTCTCCTTCGATGATATCATCTTCCCCGGATTTGAGAAGGTCATAAGAGGCCAAGGGATGCCAAAAGCCAGAGAGCCCGAGAGGCGAGGCGATCTCCGCATCAAGTTTCTCGTTGAGTTTCCCCTGAATCTCGCTCTCCAACAACGAGCCGACGCTGCCGGGATTTTGAGATCCGGTTGCTCTTGATTTTCCTCGTGTTCGGATCTTCCAGTTTTGTATTGCTTCTTCATGTTTGTTCTTCTTCTTCTCGAGTACTGTCCCTGGATTTTCTTCTTCTCTGTACAGTTTTGATAGTAAGGAAGACATAAAAATGAATATTTTGGTTTTCATTTTGGCTTTACTACTCCTTAGCGGTTGATCAAGGAGTTTCAATCATTGTATGTAATGAATGAAAAATGAACAAGTCCGGCGATACATATAGAACCAGATTAGATTATGCAGAAATTTAATTTTAGAGATCAAGTGGAGCTTTTGGATAATGGATGTTGCCTGGAGAGAAAAGGGACATCAACAATCGTCCCATTAACAGACTCTCCGACTGTTACAGTGGCGCTATCTGTGGCGGCTTTTCGCTTGATATAACCAAGGCCAAAATACGAAGCTCCGTTTTTTCCAGGAACACAGCTCGTCAGCTTTCCCACCTGTCCAGATGTTAATAAGCCTATTTATCAAATATTTTTACGAAAATATGGTGATGACATTAAAACTTTTTAATTATGTAAGACTATTTTTCAGATAAAACAAATGCCTACCTTTTTCCCGTCAATTACAAGAGGGCTTCCGGGTTCTGCAGCCGACGAAAGTGAGATTCCCGACAGTCTCTGCTTGACACCATCGTACGTGATGAGTCTCGATATGGTCTCTTGCCCCTTGTAGCACCCTGTAAAAATGATGGCATAGTCGTTTTGAAGCTTTTGTGTTTTTGTTTGTTTCAGATAGTGAAACACCGAGATACAAGTTACCTTTGTTTTGGGAGATCGAATTCCAAAGACCAGCTTCAAGAACGTTAAACTCGTCTGTGAGTTCTTTCAGAGGAGCTGGTCTTCCTGTGGAAAATAAAGGGCTAGACTATATCAGCCTTTTTACTCTCTAGACGGAAAACTGAGATATCATCAAAATCAGTCTTTTATTGTTTCATCACCTTGAAGAACTCTTAGTCTTTCCCAAGCGTTCGAGCCCATCGGGACAGCACCTTTGGAAATGATCGTCTTCCATACCGTCTCTGCCGCCGAAGGCGACATCAGCATCGAAAAACCTTCTTCAGAAATTACACTTCCGACCCCCACAGTGATGGGCATACCGTTAACCTGTGGTTAGGCGGATCGAATTAGTCATACCCAAATAGTGTTTTATTTTTATTTTTTATTATGATTGAGGTCTTAAAAGCCGCTGAAGCCTACTCCAAAATGTTTGTGCGTTCCGTATGGTTGTCCAATAGTAAGGTCACCGAGGTTCAAGTCTTCCATCAGCTGTAGGTTTTACAATCGTCAAATTCATTTTAGTCTTCCGGATTTGAATATGACAATGCTGTCTAGTGCATGAAAAGGCCATAATGCTTCTTACTTGGTTGCTTTTAGGCCCCACCAAAACAAAGAAGGAAGTTTTCTTGGTGATGTCTACAATCTCTACCTTATCTGCAAAAAATATGTATCTGCAGAAACATGATAGAAATGTATAACATAATCAATTCTTCAAATCAACTAAAACACAAATGAACAGGTACAAAGTTTCATTTATCTCAAAACAAAATAGAATGTACTAGAAAAAAAGGATTTCACCTACTTGTTCAGCATCCCAGTGATGATCTTCAAAGTCTCAGGCGAGACCAATAAGGTAATGGCATTTTTCTGTCAAGGAAGTGCAACAATTCAAAATAGCATGAAAGAAGTTAAGATCTTCTTCAAATTACCGACAGAACGAGAATTTAAAAAAAAATTGTTTTGAAGCAAATACATAAAACACGACAAGAGATTATCATGAGTAAAAAAATGTTCACCATGATCCACGCATGTGCAATATCTATTGTTCGAGCAGTTGGTGTAACGAAGACAGTGTCACAGCCCTACAGATTTTGACTCGCATATAATAAGAAAACCGATTTTGAAGCGCAAAGACCGAACTATAATATTGCATTGGATACAAAATTACCATACCTGCCCTTCTCGAAGGCTTTCGAAATCAGCCGTGCTTTGGTTGTGAAGAAACTGAACACGGTCGTCTCCACTGACTACAAGAAAATCAGTCCATAATAATTCATCATCACTGAGCTCATAAGGCTCAAAAAGGGAGATCACAAGAACAAAGAGAGAACGTACCTCTTATCCGGCCGAAATGTGAAAGATCAACCACCTAAACCAGGTTTTAGATACAATAAAAAGAAATTTGATACGAATTAGCACAACGAAATCCCTTGCTAACTTCATGTCAAGAGATTCAAATTAACAAAAGCTTCAGAACAATTAAGATTAACAATTTCTCAATGATGTTAAACACACATACACTAAGCATAAAAAAATGCGACATTAATATATTAGCATAATAGGCCTTAACGGTCAAGCTGTTAACTAAACTTCGATTGAATCAGAAACTAACCGTAACTCCATTGTCGAAAGCGTCCAAAGCTTCATCGTCGTTTTCGTATGTCTCCACAATCCCTGAATCCGAGACCTTCGCTCCTGAACTCTCCGCCAACTCCTGAAAACTCATCAAATTCCAACAATTCGTCTCTCAGGTAACAAACAGAGGTGATAGAATCGAGTAAGCAAAGGAGTTACGACGAGGTCGTGGTCGATCGGTGGAGGCGAGAGGTCGAAGGGCAAAGATGAAGCTAAGTTGACGGAGAAGAAGCTCCGGCTCTGCTTCTTCTTCTTCGTTGTCGTTGTCGTCTTCGAGAGAGGAAGGCTGGTCTTGTTCGAACGCCATGGATGGTGATAGTGAAGAAGAGGAGAGAGTCTCGGAGATAATTGTAGTGACATGGTCGTCGTAAGTCTTAGCTGTCACAGTGGAGTCGTTTTGGTTTCTATGGAGAAGAAATCCGTGCGTGGGTACTTGAAAATACATGTCGTTTCTTACGGGGATTAAAATAGAGAAATTTTATTGGGCAAAATATCCCCATTGAACCCTTATTTATCAAAATATTTTAAAATAGACTTTTGAGTCAAAATCGGACAAAAATGCCCCTAAGTTCATATTCTCCATTTTCCCTCTTTTATTTCTTCTCTCTTTTCTCCTTCTCTTTTCTCTCGGCCTGCCCTTCATTTTCTTAAAAAAAATTCAAAAACTCAAACTAAACGTCTCTAAACAATCACAATAATCTACATCCAACAATGTTTTCAAATTTGGAAAACTTCCTTATTGGTGGTGGAGAGGACCCGAAATCTCAACCTAGCACTCAAAGAAAAAAATCTCCAAAAAAGTAAGATTTGTTGTTTTTTCTTAGTTACATCTATTGCATGTAGTGAATATAGTGTTTTCGAGTATAATGTACGTTAAATCGGATTGATTTTGAAAGATTTGACCTAGTTTAGAGATTTTAGATTTTCTGGAAACGAAGAACACTTTAAATGTCATCGTCTGGACGATAGTTTACGATAGGTTACGATGATTTACGATAGGATACGATGGTTAGGACGATGGGTTACGATAGCATGCATAGGAGTCGTGTACGATAGCGTACGATGATGCGCGATAAGATACGATGACTTACAATAGGTTGCGATATAATACGATTCTTTACGATAGCTTATTTTTTTTGAAATTTACGATATTGTAAGATGGTAAAATTGATTTTTTGATGTTTTGTTGTGTAGTATCACTTGAAATTCCTTATCGACGACTCATTCCCGGGGAGAATCACGTATGGTGGATCGACAGTGCTGAAAAATGTTAAGCAATGCTTCGAACAAATGAATTTGATTGAGCAACTCCGAGGGACGGTGTTCGAGCAATTCTTCATCACGCCAGACTTGAATTTCGCTCCTGTCCTTGTGCATTCTCTATTGCAGAGGAAGATTGAGCCAATTAATGCCGGAGAGATCCAATTCGTTCTAGGAAGAAAGAGAGTGAGGTTCGAACGCCTCGAATATGCCCTAATCTCGGGGCTAGACTACAAATATTGTCCGACAAAAAAGGAGAAGGACAAACGCTCCTCCCGCAGGCTCATTTACGAGTATTTGAATGAGACAACCAACCTCAAATTCAACATACTCGTCAACAATTGGACGGTGTGCAAAGCTCCGGATGACGTCTACAAATTCGGTTTGTGCGTCTTCGTTCTTGGTTATTTGTTTGGAAAATCGGGGAACAAAACAATAAATCCAAAGTGGAAACCGATCTTCCAGTGAGTCGAAGATATCCTCTTCTTCTACAGCCTATTATGGGGGAACATGAGCTGGGGTGAGACGTTTCTATCGCTCTCAGTGGATTTGAAGCGTCACCGCGAAGGCTACAAGACAAGCTGAAGAAGAAGCCAGGCGTCGTCCAAAAAGAGGCGAAGTACACGCTGACTGGAAATCTTCATGCCTTTCAGTATTGGGCATACGAGGCTATCCCAGAGCTTGGGCACGCCTTCGAAATGGTGTCGGAAATCGAATGCCGAGAATACATTTGTGGTCAGGAATCATCGTTGTCCTTAGAGCGCGTGAATGGCTCCTTCATAGGCTCGGAACCTCCTCTGCGAATGAATAAGAAGATTTTTATTCTTTCGTAAGTAAACAATATTTCTTATTTACTTGTCTCTAAAATCTTGTTTGTGACCATGCAGTTCTTCCATATACGATGAAGATGAGGAAAATATGGATATAATATTTGACTATACGGTGGCCACCGTATCGAAGAAGTCATGGTTTTGAAGTCTTTGGAACCGTCCACATTGGCTTAGTGTGGAGGTTCGTAAAAAAACTTTTTGTATTCCAATGAATTTTTTTGTTTGTTCATCTCTTACTATTGTTTTGGTGTAATGAATATTGTTGCAGCACATTAACATTGCGTACTACTACTTCGGGAAGAAGGGTACATTGAATCAGTTGTATGAGTCATTCACGACAATCGACGACATGTTGATGGGCGCTAGGAATGCATGGGTCAAATCCGATGATCCAAAGAACTACAACTGGTCGTTGCACGATGACGTGCTTAACCAGATACTGGGACTTCCTGAAAGTGGAGAATGCCTCATTGCATGGGCGGAAGTTGAGAACATATACATGACAATCAATCATTTGGACCACTGGATTTTTGTTGTCATTAACATTCACCGAAGAAGACTAACGGTGTATGACTCGATGGTTTCAAAGCATGACAAGAACGACTCTCCGCTATTTCAACTGGCTGACTTCCTACCCAAACTACTCAACATGTTTAGCCTCATTGATGGGAGCTTGGACCCGTTTACGGTGATAAATAGGGGATGCCCCAACAAACAGACTCATAAGAATTATTCTGTTATGTTTACGTAAATTTATTCGAGTGAAAATTACTAAATTGAACATGTTTTCGTTGTAGGAGTGACTGTGACATGTTTTGCATCAAGGGTGCCGAATTGCTGATTCATTGTATTTCTCTTTTACAATTGAACCCGGATTACATCCTGATTTATCGTAGGAAGATGTGTATCGAGCTACTGAGGTATGGAGCTTTGAAGATCATGGAAGAATACGTTTAGATGAATGGTTTGTTATGTGTTTGGGTGACATTTGCAATGTCAAGACAATAATTAACTATCTTTGTATTATTTATTATGAGTTTGCATATGTACTCTTTTGGTGACATTATAATTTTAAATATAAATATGTTTTAATTATTATATTTACTATCTGTTTAAAATGTAAATTTTGTGTCGAATTCTTCACGAAATACTGAAGTTTCGTGACAAAATTTACCCCCCATTTCGTAACGAAATTGTCACAAAATATATGTATGTGTCGTCACGGAATGTGGTAAATGTTGTCACGAAAATATAAAATTTTCTTAAAATCATCATAGTTTGTTAGTTAAAACAAATGGATTTTCATTCTTTGTGTAATACTTAGTAAAAAATTAAGTATAAAAGTTTGTATCTATTTTAACACCTTTACCAATAAACTATGCCTACATATCTTCCTATGTTACCCTAGAATTGTGATAGAATCACATATATTTAAGGGAATAATTTTTTAAATCTGCTAAAACATCGTGGAAGAGACTGGATACCGGTGCTAAACTCCTTTCAAGCCAACCACGAACGAATTAGGCGAAAAAAATGTAAATTTCGTGTCGAAGTCGTCACGAAATACTGAGGTTTCGTGACAACATTTACCCTATTTCGTGACGAAATTGTCATGAAGTATATGTGTTTCGTGACAATCACGACAGTCAGATATTTCGTGACGACTGTCGTCACGAAATTTGGTAAATGTTGTCAAGAAAATATAAAAATTTATTAAAAGCATCATAGCTTGTTAGTTAAAACAAATGGATTTTCATTATTTGTGTAATACAAAGTAAAAAATTAAGTTTAAAGTTGTTGGCGATATTTTGGATTTTAAAGGGGTATGAAAACATGAATAGTAAAATATGGTATTTATAATACCATTTATTATTCTGTAACGTGATACTTGAAAGTACAACTCGAACCCGGAATCTCATGGAAGATTCAAATTTGAATAACCATTTAAGCCGATGTTGAGTTGGACCACATCAACTGTCTCTCTCTCACTCTCTCTCGCTTTAGTTCAAATTTCGTGACCTAAAAATCGTTACAACTTTCGAGAGTTAATCTTCATCTTTCTCTTCACTTCGCCTCCGCTTGTTGACACCACCTTCGTCTGCAAAACGCAGAAGACGAAAAAGAAACTTCGTCTTCGAAACCGAAACCCATACAGGATGAAGAAACAGGATTTGGGTCACCAAGCAAACCACCTAAGGTACATTTGGATTCTCAGTTCACGCCTCGTCGGAGTCCAAGAGTGGGTCACGAAGCGGTCCGCGACATAAGCCAAACCCCAACCACCGGGCCTACAAAGAAGCGGAGATGTCGTTTGTATCAGGTGACCCCGGCGAAAAAAAAGCTGAAGAGAATCCGAAGTACTATCCTCTGGGTCATCCGATTTTGATCCCAGTGCCTATATCATGCAACCTATAAATGCTTCCGAAGAAGAAAGGCCGGTGGTGGTAAGGAACATGGTAAGGAAAACGATATTTGCGTCAACAAACTCATCATAATGATATTTTGGGTCAACACTCTATATCGTGACGATGAAGCGGTCACTAAACAATGTTTCGTGACAACTTCGTCACGAACACAATGTTTCGTGACCACTTTTTCACGAAAGACAATCTTTATATTAAGATCGATGGACGCCCCAGGGAGTTCAACAAAGAACAGTTCGCGCAGATAACAGTGCTGAAGTTTGATCCTGACTTTGAGTCTCGAGAAGAGTACTTGAACGTGGTTGACAAAGGCTCGTACCAGGAAACATTCTGTGATGGCACCATGTGTACTAAGTATGGCAACATTGCTTCTATTGCGACGCAGGTCAACCATACCTGGGGTGACGAGAAGAGGGTAAGTCTTCTTCTCATACACTTTCTGTACAATGTCCTCCTCGCGTCTGAGAAGGCGGTCAACCTGCCCAACAAAAAATTCATCAAGATGGTGGACGATCACGACGTGTTTAACGATTGTCCTTGGGGCAACGTAGTGTGGAACTTTTTCATCGAGTCAGTAACGAATTTCGTCACGAAGGCAAAGAAGAACTTTTTCTTCTGGGAAGGACAAGCACAATAAACTTCACCTTCCAGGTTTCCTAATCCCGCTCCAGATATGGATCTATGAATGTATTCCCAAGTTTAGCGCAGTCTAGTTTGTTCGCGTCCTGAACCCCAGCGCGATTCCAGTGATCAAGAAATGGACAGCTGCCGACGGAAGGGTGTTCAAGTCCTACATAGCTCGAATTCGTTTTTAGGAGGTAATATATTGCGTGCTATAAAATTGTATACATAATTCTGTTTTATATGCCTAATTGTTTATTTTCAGATCGAATTCAAACCCATCGAGAGTCCCGTCGAATTACTAGAGCATGTGATGAAATCACTTCAGTCGGGGACTAAGAGGAAACCTGATGACGATGGCCTCAGATCGTCAGACTTGGAGGTATAATATAATATAATAAATGATAACATAGATATAAAATTGCAATATTTCTTGACTATGTCTTGACAGTATTGTCAAAACTAATTGGTTTCTGGAAAATATTGTCACGATAATTTCAAATATCGTGAAAATCTTTTCTTTTTCGTAGTTTCGATTTTCGGAACTAGAATCTGTAGTCCAATCTGTTCGACGAGAATTTAGTAGGTTTAAGAAGAATGTATTTTCTTTGATACGCAACGAAGTAAAAAATATCGTCGATGTTCTCCCCCCTCCCCCGGTCAAACCAGTCTCAGCCAATAAATATTTTTCGAGATCCAGCAACGACCAAGACGGAGAGGAAGAGAAGAATGCGGAAGAGGGAGACAGGGAACAACAAGGTATAAATGCTGAAGAGAAACAAGAAGAAGAAGAAGAAGAAGAAGAAGAAGAAGAAGAAGAAAAAAAAAAAAGAAGAGGAAAAAAACAAAGAAAGTCAGGAGGGGTCTGCAAAGGGAGATGAAGATTTGCAGGCAGCAGACGACAAAGTTGATGAGCAGAAGGAAGAGGGGAAAGATGGTTGTAAAGTGGACAACCTTTTACGGCGAAGGACAGTGATGATCAGGATGAAGACAATCATGCTAATAGACCGATAGAGGAGCACGGCGACCAGAACAAGACTCCTCAGGGTAGTGACTGCATGGAAAAATACGAAACGAAAGTTACTGAGGAATCCAAAACTCCCAATCGTCCAGTCGAGGGGGTTGGAGAGGTAAATTCCTCGGTTGTTTTCGTGTCATCCCCGAAGAGGAACCCCCAGAAGGTGATAATGTTGTCCTCTTCACCTGAGAAGTCATTAAGGTCGAGGAAGCCGCGGGCCCATTACACGCCTACACCACTGCCTCCCATAGCTCAAAAGTTTATAAAATCACAGAAGAAGCTAGAGAAGTATCCTTTTTTCAGAGCCAATGGTTGACCCCTTACAACTGGAATCAGATAGCCTGGAGAAATGGCTAAAAACTGGTCTGCTAAAGTCCATGAAAAACATGTAAGTACATTTGTTTCGTGACAACATGGTAACAAAGATCTTTTTCGTGAAAACATGTAACGAGTACCATTTTTGTGACAACATGGTCACATAGACCCATTTTGTGACAACATAATCACGTAATATTCATAAACAAATTGATAATCATCAAAAATTATTGGTTTCGTTTTGCAGGTCCATGTATAGGGAGAACGATGACAAACTGAATCCACATTTCGATTATATTATGGTGACCATTACCAATAAGACTTGGTTTTATAATCTGTGGGAAACGAATCATTGGTCAGGAACTGATTTATTAGCGCCACCGACTTCACACATGAAATTTCTCCTCCTTTCTTTGTGTGCTTGTTTGAATTTTTATATTTGTATGTGATTCGTCCTTTTTCACAAGAACACCGTGACATATTGTCGAATAATATGTTACAATTTTTCTATTTGTGTGGTTGTAATAACAGACGCTCGTACTCAATAAAATATATATGGTATTTTTTCCGCTTATTTCTTGAACTCGTTATGTTTAATGACATGATTGTCACGTTTTGTTTGACACACAATTTAGTAAGTTGTCACGTGCGACTAAAATGTTGACACGTTATTTATATTAATACATCATGATTTGACACATCCATTTATTATGTTGCAGCACATCAACGTTGCATTCTACTACTTTAGGAAGAAGGGGAAGTTGGTAAAGATGTCTGAGTCATTCACGAATACAGACACATACTTCTACAACTCTTTTCCTCCATAAAGAATGAGTGAGAAGCAGCCAATGAAAAATGCTTATTCAACTGGTAAACGCATACTCATTTACATGGATCACATACTAGGAGATGGTAATGAAGATTTGATGTTGACACCATGGTCGGATGTGGGGAAAGTGTACATGCTCGTACACACGTCACTGGATCCTTTTGGTCATCGATTTTCTTCGGCGACACAAAATGGCTTACGAGTCGATGACCGCATCGTTCTGGCGCCGGAGAGTAGATATGTATGTATTTGCTTCTTTTCTTCCCCATCTTCTCAACATTTTTTGTATGGCCGACATAAATCTTTCTTTGTTTTCGTTGTCATGTGTGGATAGTCCGCAACAAAGCAATGGGTAAGAATTATAATTTCTTATTTAATCTATACTAAATGTTTTACTAAATTTACATACCTTTTTAGGAGCGACTGTGGAATGTTCTATATCAAGGTGGCAGAGTACCTTATACACGGCATTCCACTGAAATGTTTGACGCCAGGGTCCATGAAAAACACTGGAAGAAGCTCACGATTGAACTCGTAAAGCATGGTACGATAAAGGTCTTCAACCGTGAAAAATCAGTTTAGTCGTAAACAAACAATATTGATTTTTGAGTGACATTTACAGTGTCACAAAACATGATTAACTTATACATGTTACTTATATATACCATTAGCTAGACTCATTTGTATGTATGTGCTACCGATTCTTGGGATGTATAATATTCACGTACAGATTTTTGGGATGTATTATAAAATTCACATACTGATTTTGTACTGAAATTACGTTTTACTCATTTTACTATTTAAATTTTTTAGCAATATTGTAGAAGTCGGGATTTCGTGACGATGTCGTCACGATAACACGTTATTGTCACAAAATTTTGATTACTAACTACACAAATAGATACATCTAATATAAATAATAAAACATAAGTAGTATGACTACTTAAAATACTTTAAAATTAATAATTAACAGTCAAGACTTACAGAAAAAAAAACATACGTTTACCAACAAACTAAAACTCCAATCGTTAACAACTTAAGGAGAGACATAAAAACTAACCTGTAAAATAAGATAGAAAAATCAAGTATTAGGCAACATGATACGTCAATACATTATATACAATATGAAGGAATCAATACTTACGTTCTTCTTCGATTTCTTAATCAAATAAGTTTGCAGTGCAGTGTGATTGGCCACTTGAGTCGGGTCTCTTTCGCGGGATCCATAGGTAAATTCCAAAGCATGATCTATTAACACCCGATATAGGCCTTGTTTTTATTTTCCTTACAGAACGGACAAGTCCAACGATTATACTTTTGAACTTTGATAGAGTTTTCTTCTGTTGTTTCAAAACATTCTATGTATAGGCATTCATATCGTAAAATCTTAAAGGAAGGAACAATAATACCTTGTTTTGTAAGATGATTTCTTATCTTCCTTGAAATGATACCGCAATATATTGGGGACACGAATTATATATTATTGTCATAGCAATTAGTGGGTGACGAAGTTGACACTAGGTACACCTACCCTATTTATTTTAAAGGGAGATTCATTAATGTAAACTCAACCATCTTGTATAAATGTAATATTTATGTTACCATTGTAGATAAATGTATTTAATGCAAGCGACAACTTGCACAATATGGTAATTATAAAAGTGAGGTATTTTTATATTGTTATAATACCATTTTAACAATTTCGTGACGTCTTCGTCACGAAATTCTAAATTTTGTGACAGTATTTTGTCACGAAATCACAAAATCCCGTGACCAAGTAGTCACAAAACTGTCAAAATGTTGTCACGAAATATTAAAAAAAAATTATCTACGATAATTACCTACCTAGATCGGGTTCTTACCCAATATTGATCTTTCCAACATCTAATTGGATGATAAAATATATATAATGTATCATAAATTCATACTTATTTCGTAATATGTCATCACGCGATTTTTTGTTTGGTAGTTAGTTATCAAGAAGTACCACACTAACAAACCAAACCAAACAAAATTCATTAAACTGAAAATATAAAAATAGTAATATATAGTTTTCATAGGTATTAATACTAATGATCTATAAATACATCACGTACAATGGTCGTCTTTATTTTTTTGTAGAGGAACATATGAGTTCATTGCTTATTTACTAATTTTTAAATTGATTAAAATGTCGTATGAGAGGCTCTTAAACACATATGAACTAAATCTATGTTGATCCCGCACGATTTGGTGGGAAAACATAATATCTCGTGACAAAGTCAAAAAATTCATGACAATATTTTGACAGTTTCGTGACGTCTTCGTCACAAAATTCTAAATTTTGTGATAGCATTTTGTCACGAAATCACAAAATCTCGTGACCAAGTCGTCACGAAACTGTCAAAATGTTGTCACGAAATATTAAAAAAATAATTCCTACGACAATTACCTACCTAGATCGGGTTCTTACGCAGTATTGATCTTTCCAACATCTAATTGGATGATAAAATATATATATATAATGTACCATAAATTCATACTTGTTTCGTAATATGTCATCGCGTGATTTTTTATTTGGTAGTTAGTTACCGAGAAGTACCACATTAACAAACCAAACAAAACCAAACAAAATTCATTAAAATAAAAAAGTATTATTTAGTTTTCATAGGTATTAATTCTAATGATCTATGACTACATCACGCACAATGGTCGTCTTTATTTTTTGTAGAGTAACATATCAGTTCGTTGCTTATTTACTCATTTTGAAATTTATCAAAATGATGCTCTTAAACGTATATGAACTAAATCTATCTCGATCCCGCACAATTTTGTGGAAAAACATAATATTTTGTGACCAAGTCAAGAAATTCGTGACAACATTTTAACAGTTTCGTGACGACATTTTAACATTTTCGTGAGGACTTGGTAACGGGAATTTGTGATTCCGTGAGCAAATGTCGTCACTAAAATTTAGCTACCTAGATCGGGTTCTTACCCAATATTGATATTTCCAATATCTAATTGGATGATTAAATATATATAATGTACCATAAATTCATACTTGTTTCGTAATACGCCATCGCTTGATATTTTGTTTGGTAGTTAGTTACCAAGAAGTACCACATTAACAAACCAAACCAAACCAAACCAAACCAAATTCATTAAAATAAAAAAGTATTATTTAGTTTTCATAGGTATTAATTATAATGATCTATGACTACATCACGCACAATGGTCGTCTTTATTTTTTGTAGAGTAACATATCAGTTCGTTGCTTATTTACTCATTTTGAAATTTATCAAAATGATGCTCTTAAACGTATATGAACTAAATCTATCTCGATCCCGCACAATTTTGTGGAAAAACATAATATTCTGTGACCAAGTCAAGAAATTCGTGACAACATTTTAACAGTTTCGTGACGACATTTTAACATTTTTGTTACGATTTCGTTACGACAGTTTGTCACTGAATCACAAATTTTCGTGACCAAGTCGTCACGAAATCGTCAAAATATTGTCACGAAATATTTAAAAAAATCATTTAACTGCGACTATTTCAATATTTTTCTTTCATATCATATAAGTGTATTGTAAACTATTACTGTGAATAAAAAAAAATTCAAATAAATTTGTGCCTCCTCATCATACAATACTAATCTTTTCTCATTCAATAGTAAAATATCATTGTTTATACAATACATTTTAAATAAATTTGCGATAGTGTACGTGACCACATAAGAGTTCGATACAACAATATCACGAAACTTAATATCAGGTCTCTCTGGATTTGAAATTTTATGTTTCGTTTACAAATTATATCACTATCAGTCAAAATTTGTGGTTACTGCAAATTTTCGATAGAAACAGGTTATATGAAAACGTAAAACTTATCGGAACTTTGTTTGCTGAATTGAGTGAGACTTGAAACGCTGAAACTTCTACGTGTTCATGTTCTGGGTTTTGTCCGATGCTCGAAACGCCAAAATTTCTAAATTTTTATGTTTTGGGTTTTGTATGATGCGGGTGGGAAATGTGTTTCTGGGTATGCCATTAATTGCGATTAATTGGCCAGACGTAGAGGAAGTATATGATTTATGGGAGAGGAAATATATGATTTATGGGTATAAACATTGACGGAGATGACGAGTGAAAATATTATTTTTGGGTATAGCCGTTGACGGAGATTACGAGATCTAGCCGCCTAAGTATGGCCATTGACGGGGATTACGAGGTGAGAGGAAAGAGACGATTTATATTAGGAAAGAAGAAGAGGAGAGAGATTCTCTCTCTTCCCGAGCTCCTAGTTGAGTCTTTTTTTTCAAAAAGAAAACATACTTGAAACTGCAAATACTATTTTTTTTTTTAGGAAATTCCTTCATGTCATTTTAATGCGTTCTTTTTTCCATAGAAATAATTTTCTTCCTTCTAAATCTTTGTGTCATTCTAATGCTCCTTCTTTTTCCCATAGAAATAATTTCCTTCTAAATAAATAAATGAGAAATTGCCCAAAATGCCACCATTTGTACTTGATTTTCCCAAAATCCACTAAAATTAATTTTTTCCCAAAATACTAGTACAAAAGTCTAAAATACCCCTAAAACAATTTCTTTACATTTTATTTCATATCCATATTAATCAGTTATTATTTATTTATTTTTTTTATTAAAATTAAACTTTAAAATGTAGAAACTGTTCCAATCCTAAATTTTTTTTTTTTTTAATTTTTAAATTTTTTCTTAATTATTTTGGCCGGTAGTATAATGTAGGGCATTTGTGTTAGTTTTATTTTTTTAAAGGGTATTTCGTCATTTCACATGAAATTTACTAGTATTTTGGGAAAAAATTATGTTTGGGTGGATTTTGGGAAAATCAAAAATAAAAGGTGGTACTTTGGGCAATTCCTCTTAAGTTTAACTAATTTATAATAACTTTATAGGAAATATTACGCACAATTTATTTATAGAATATAACAGTTATGTTTCAAATAGCAAAATATTAGACATATAATAGTAGATGATGAAATTTATGGTGGTTAAAAGTACATTGCATGTGGTGTTGACAAATATTAGTAAAGTCAGTCGGAAGATGATTAACTTGATTGTTGATAAGTCTTAATATTCTAATAATAAACTCATCAATGGCAATGATGTTGATTGCTGTCCATTTAAAAAAAACTAGATTGTCATCAGGAAAACTATTAATTTAATTACGTTGCTCAATTTATGTATAGTGCGTGCTTAAAAGTAGCTTTCTTGTGAATGATTTTAGTTTGAATTTTATGCTTGAGAAAAGTGAGGGTGCACAATATCTTTGACGGCGTGATAGTCAAATAGAAGAAGTAAGGCAACACCTCTGTATAAAATATCCCAACTCGGTAATTTATTTCTCAGTTTACATCAGATAAATTCTCTCGTTTTTCAGAGATTAAGAGCTAGGTTGAGTTAAGGAAAGAAAATGGAGTACTCGAAGGTTCTTGTGAGCGGTGACATGGTCCGTTTGACCGTCCCCGAGAAATGGATGGAGCTCTTCGGTCCCATGTTCGAGGTTGGAAAGCGTGAAGCGGTTTTGAGGGCCGTGGATCATTCTGGAATGTTCTGGGAGTTTCGGGCCACTCGCAGGGACGGCCCGTGCAAGAAGCCCACTCTCCAAGCCCGAGAGTGGAGCTCATTCGTTCACTACTCCGGCCTTAAAATCGGGGACAAGATCACGGTGATTCACCAACCCCATGAATTCCGAGGCACCGTCTTTAAGATCATTGCTGAGAGGAACTTTATTTAGCATCCAATCTCAATTCTCAAGGGAATATGTATGTAGCTTTTTATCAAATCAACAATAACGTACATTCTCCCTGCCCTAGGTTAGTTTTCGTCATTTTGTGTTGTAATATCGTCTAATAATCGTCGGATATTTATAGTATGATTGATAGCTTCTTGTCCACGGAATTGTCGCTCATTTGGTGGTGTCATAATGGAAGCTTTGATACGTTTTACGTTCTCCCACTCTCTCTCTCTCTCTCATAGGCTAATTAAATACTAGGGTTTTATCCTATCGATAAACCTTAGAGGTATACGAAGAGACAAACTTACTGCTTTCCGTACAGTATAAATATATTTTATAAAGTAGTGAGACCAACAGGGTTTTATTAATACATACATACATCAGAAACTTCCTTGTCTGAAGGAGTATGAAAATAATCAACCGCCGAGATCTCCACCGCCGAGACTACTTCTCGGTACTCTCTCTCTCTCTCTCTCTCTCTCTCTCTATTTTTTATGCTTTTAGTTTGGTAAACATAAATCTCTATTCCCGGCGAGATCACCGGGTAATCTTGTCCGGCGACTACGGAGGAAGATCGAGATCTACTCGCCGGATCTACGCCGGTGGGATCCCTTTCTTACTACCATGATCTTTCTCTGGTTTCTATCTTTGCTGACTAGATCTGAGGTCTTTGAATTTTGGGTGATTATTACCATGATGCAGTACTTTTTTATTCTTCGAATTTGTAAAACATAAATATCTGTTATACACTGGCCAGCTCTCTCCAGCGACTACGGCTGAATATCGAGATTTACTCGCCGGCTTGTACCGCCGGTGGGATCCCTCGTGATCTTTATCTGTTTCCCCGTCTTTGTTGACTAGATATGAGGTCTTTGAATTTTGGTTGATTATTACCATCATATAGCCTACTCCATGCTCGATCAAATCTCTGAATCGGTTTTAATTGCTCCGATGCTAATATTGTGTTTTTGCTATGCTTTTTGCCCAGATTATAAATCTCTCGATTGTATCGTAAAAGCCAAGTTTCTTGCTCACGACTGTCTGGACTGTATGTAAAAGCCAAGTTATGTTTGTAATTGTACATATATAGAGGTATAAAAACTTATAGAATGAAGTAATATATATTATATATATGTGCGTGTGAAGGTAAATCTGTGAATGTTGACTACTATACCTCAAACAATTGTATGGGGTAATAGTATATATATAGAGGTATAAAACTCATAGAATGAAGTAATATATATTATATATATGTGCGTGTGAAGGTAAATATGTGAATGTTGACTACTAAACCTCAAACAATTGTATGTGTTTGCTTGCCTCCGTCCTGTATCAAAGTATGTTTCTAAACTGTCGCTCTATATACGAATCTTCGTTTCAAATAAAAATATGTTAGTCAAGTCTGTTCAAAATATGTATACTAATCTTCCAAGGTAAATTTGTTCTTATTGAATGATGAACAATGTAATACCTGAATTAACTCTGTTCAAAACGGCTCATAGGAAGAAGAAGACACTAAAAGTCATGGATGTCACAAAATTGACGCAACACGGTACGTGAAAAGGAGCGGAAAAGTGGGAAGTAATATATAGTGGTTCGAAATCGTAGCATTTTGCTAAGGACTGAGATGGTTTCGAGCTTCAATGGCGGTGCATGAGAGCTCAATTGAGAGCAGAAACTAGTAGGCTAAAATAAAATAATTTAGTGTACAAACTTTTCTGGATTTAGGGTATTGAGATTTCTGGAATTTGTATTATTGTTGATGAAATTTATTTAGAAATATACAAGTTTCGTTATTGATGTTATTTGTGTATGAAATTTCGATTTCTTTCGTTTAGTAAAATAAATCAAAGTCATGTTTTGTTAATTAATATGCAATTTAACCATGAAAAGTATCAATTTATGTTGTAAAAATTGAATAAAAATAAAACAAGGTTATGTCTGGCTGAAATAATTGCCAGAATTTGAAATAGATTTGAAATACAAATTATGGACATGTGTAAATAATTTCCAGAATTTGAAATGGAAATGAAATAAATATTTTTAATAAATATAAGAATAATTAACAAATATTGAATATATTAACTTTTCATTTTGTAGGATCTTCCAATAATTATAGGACCATATCGTTAATACTAATTTAACCGCCTAATTTTGAAATATTTTGGTAGTTAATTCAAACCTTTAACTCAAATTTTTCCCGAAAAAAAAATTAAAAATTCAAAAATATTGGCCAAAATATTAACAAGGACATTCGGGTAATATAACAGTGTAAATAAAGATGCCACGTGAGCACTAGGGTCATTTATACGACTTTTCAAAACGTACTCAACTCAATTTGCGTTGTCAAACCCAATTTATGTCATCAAAATCGAATATGAAGAAGATAAAATTATGGTCGACTAGAATAATTTCCAGAATTAGAAATGGAAATGCAATACAAATTATAGCCAGCTATACATAAATTCCTGAACTGGAAATGATAATGAAATAAAGATTGTATATTAATAAATGAATATTTAACGAATATTGAATATATTAACTTTCCATTTTGGTAACATCTTCCAAAAAAAAAATCGTTAATACTAATGAAATCCCCTAATTTTCAATTATTTGGTAATTAATTCAAACTTAACTCAAATTTTCCAAAATAAATTGAAAATTCAAAAATATTAGTCCAAATATTAACGAAGGCATTCGAGTAAAATAATAATGTAAATTAAGATGCATTGGAAGCACTATGATCATTTACACGAGTTTTACGAAACATTCACGATTTTCAAAATGAATTAGTAGATCAGGACCATTTCACAAAAAAATTGTGAAATAATTTGTTTGTATCATATAAATAAAATTAAAATATTATTGATAATAAGTGAATATTGAAAAAAATTATTATCATGTGGATAAAGTTAAACTAAAGAAGACAACTAACTTAACCAACTTAACTTAAAATATTATAATTTAAAAATATGATATGACATGTAAGACTAGGGCCGACCCAAGGGAACAACGAGAGGCGCGGTGGCTCAAAACCTCCAACCAATAAAAGCTTCTGTTTCGAAAAAATATGATTTATTTTATTTCTGATTAGATTTGAACCCATGAACTTTGAATTGAATGTCATGTGATATTACCACTAAACTATTATACCTACAATTTTTTTTCCTGAACTATAAAATAGTATTTAGATTTTCTTGTCCAAAGCTTTCAATTTGCTTTAGACTATATAAAAAGATTTACTTTTTTTTGGTCAAAGACTCAATTTTCTTGAGCCGGTTCTGAGTAAGACAATAATATCTTATCTTATCGTTAAAAGATAGTCTACAGCTAAGTAATTCAACTAAATTAAGGTTACTCAAATCGTTGACCACTGCTCTCCCTACAACTTGTGTTTATTTGAAAATATATGATGTTACTTTGCTCAAGGCTTTTTTGTCTCATCTATAATGATGACTAGATCTTCGTTTGACCAACTTTTTTTAAAATGGTTACCTATTATATAGATCACAATGTTAACACCTAACAAGCATAGATGAATGCCTCTTTAACTTTTTGAAAATTGCATGATTTACATAAAAAAAACTCTATGATTTTTTTTAATTTATTTATTTGATCAAATTTGCTTTATCATATATGGAAATTTCTGAGAGGCAATTAAGTATATACTATTAGATAAAGGTCAAGGAAAGGTATGAAAAAGATGGAGGGAACTGACAGAAGCAAAAATTATGAATCCCATTAAATAAAACATATTTATTATGAAATGTAGTAACCCGATAGTAAACCTTTCCATGTCTGAGTTAATAACTATTAACAGCAGATTTATAAACACTTTATTAATTAGTGTGTTATTAGGCCTCAAACTTTGTCTGCTGATGTTATTTTATTGACAATGGCGTATGTATCCAATTACCTGTAATAATCACAATTAAAAACATACTTTTTTTTAGGAAATTAAAAACATACTTATACTTCCATATATGGGATTAATATATAAAATTAATAGACTGTATAAATTACATATGGCATATACATATAGTCCATAAGTGAATGATTTTACATTTCAAGTCTTGTTTGCTTGTTGATTTGTAGTGACACGGACGAAGTAAGAAAAAGCTCATCAAGAGAATATTTTACCTCCTTTAAAAAAAACTAGTTTTAGTAAAGTATTAAGAGCTTTAATTTGGAGATTTTCTTGAACTAAATATAGCTTTTTTATATAGGAATAAATAGTAATATAAAACTTTAAAACATATTAATTATCATATAGCCAATGTTTGTAAAAAAAAATTGATTAACAGACATTAACAAATATAAATCGTCATATATTACTAAAAATATAACCAACTAAATGAAAAAAAGGCCAAACAACAATATTATTGTTTCGTTTCATTATTTGGAGCAATTTTTTTAATATATAACAAACAACCAACATTGATGAATATTATTAGAATAATAACACTTATCAAGAAACAAGATAAACCCACAGTAACTATAAGATTAATTAAGTTACACGATTATAGCATTAAATTGAGATTATACATCACGTATTTGTTGGCAATTTCCAAATTCCCACCTCATTTCTGTTTTGTCGTCACATGTCAACATTTGTGTTTGTTTGAGAGGTGGGCCCACGGTCCAAGACCACATAAAATGAACTTCCTTTGGTTTTTCTGAAATCAAGAGGAAAGGAAAAATGGGAAGGTGTCAACGGAAGACAATCCGATTAATATGCTGACAGAGCCACCACGGATTGAGTTCATGTTTTCTACCGTGTAAAGATTTTTACTGCTTTTTTTTTTGGGTCAAAATTGCATGGTTCTTTCATGCAGACGCAGACGAGGAGGAAATGTTACAGCTGAGTTGAGACTCTTAACGAGAAAAAAATACATTTATAACATAAATATGAAATAACGGAATACGGAATAATATTAGTTCTTCCATTGCACCCTCTCTTCGCAAAAATTCGTCAATTTTCCTTGCATAAGATTGATTTTCTTTGCAGAATGATCCACCAAAAGTTAAGGATATAGAAAGTTCAATGTAGATTCATTAATTGTAATGTATAAAAAATTTGGGTAGATACATATTAAGTCAACTGTATTTTCCTTCTTTTTCAATTGTCTTTAAGCGTAAGGAAGCTTACGTATCTATGTACATATGAGTACATTAATTGATAATATATGGAAATGATTTTGATTTTCAATAGACATGTGTTGGGCACATGATTCTAGAACGATCTCTTGATGTTTTGGCTTGATTGAGAAGGTCAATTTCAATAGACATGTAAGGAAGCTTACGTATCTATGTTTTAGCTGTCTAGGGAGCACATCCAAGTGTTTGTGTGAGGAAAAGTGGTTTCTGCAAGATATTATTCTGCTGATATTGTTGGCAAGAAAGAAAGAAAACATGGAAGAAGATGTGAGAATTATCTAGTCGAAATAGAACAAATCGTGGCTGAGGTCAAAGAATGGAAAAGGCAATGGAGAAAAATAATCGTTATATATAGCTCCCATGGAAAAGTACAATGAGTCAAAACATGAATAATCGAATTTGTTATGATTGAATCTTAATAGGCTTAATACAATGTAATCATGGCATGTGACAATTCTGTTATAACTGAATTCGCCGACAACAATCTTTAATATGTATGTCAATTTTAAAGAATTTTTGAAGGTCATACTTGGAATTTATGCAATACTAAAATTTAGGTATCTTAATTGTCTACGTTTTATTTTTATGATGTGGGATATCACCATTATTATGTCTCTTTTGGTCTTTGAAGATGATATATTCTATAATAAAAAAAATTAAAAGAACATTACAAAATTTAACCTAGATTTTCTCTCCCCGAATGTGAGTAATCAACTTTGTTTTGCGACTTCAACAGCATAATCTATGTCTCTCTGTCAATATCTCTCTCTTTCTTAATCATAATAAGGTGACCATCTGTAAAACTAAGGCAACCCCATTTTTGTGTTTTTAGCACAACTTTTTTCAAGTCCAATGACAACACTAAATTAGAATTATGGAGTATTCTTCGCTCATAAGTCATGAGTTTGAAATATTCAGGATGAGATTTAACTTTGTGTGTGATTGAGTCATGCATGAAATTAGGTGAGGTATGACATATTGGTGTGACATGCTCCAACTCATCTCAAATATTTACTTAAATTTAAGATTGATTAATTGTATTCACTCAAATTTAGAGTCGAACTATTAATTACCCAAATTTAGTTATAAATTATTTTTAATTACAAATTGACATAAAATTTATACAATAATACATATTATCAACGAGAAAAGATAATAAATTATATGTCATGATAATAATATATAACAATAATTAAACACAATACAATTAAATAAAATAAATATTAATTATACTAATAATTATATAAATACAATCATAAATAAGTTTACCTACGAAACATAATGTTTCTATAATAATATCCAAAATAATATTTATTTTTATTAGTTAATTTTTTATATTTTAATAATGTAATATTAACATAATATTTAATATTTTCGACAAAGAAAATTAAATTACTGTTCAATAAAACTAATATTTACATAATATTTTAATATGGATGCGAAAGATTTAATCAATGTTGGCTCAACAACGTCTATTGAGAACACTCGATGATCAAATTTCTTGGCATGACAATCAGCGACGAGAAATGATGGAAACTGTAACAGCTACCTTAATCTTCCACTTATTTGATTTTGTCACTTGATTAGTTGATAAAGAACATACCCTGCTAAAATCTGGAAAATAGTTTATCAGATGTTTCAATCTAAATCTCTCTCTAATAATATTTTCTTGAAAAAAAATTTTATTTGACTTCCAAATGAACACCGACATTTCCCTTGATCAAAAGCTTGATAACTTCTTGAAACTAAATATAGAACTCACTAACTCTAGTGAAAATGAATATTTAAGCGATGAAAGCCAAGCAATTATAATTTTGAATTCACTACCAAATACTGATAGGGAAGTTAAATTTGCTATAACATATGGTAGGGCATCTATTACCCTAGACGAAGTCGTGTCTGCACTTAAATCTACATATTTAGAGATCAAAATTGAGAAACTGAATAAAGGGGATCGTGAAACAAACTTTGTTCGAAGTAGGAGTCACTCTAGTAACCCTGCCACCTCTAAAGGAAAAAGCAAAACTAGATCCAAACCGAATTCTACAGGCCCTATCCAAAAGGAGTCCGGAAAATGCTATTTATGTGAGAAATTAGGTCACATTAAAAAAGAATGTTTTGCTTGGATTAAAAATAATAAAGATAAACCAAATACAAGTAATAATAGTATACTATGTTGTTTTATAGAACACTTAGGACAGAATAATTCTTCAACTATTTCATATTGGCTTTTAAATTTTGGATGTACATTTCATATGATTTGTGATAGACAATGTCTTGCAGATCTTAAAGAACTTGATAAAGGAAAATTAAATATATAGTAAATGGAAATACATGTGATGTTCTAGGCACTGGTAGTGTCTCTTTTAAAATGAATGATAGTGTGATAAGAACTGTTTAAGATGTCAGATACGTACGTAATCTACACAGAAACCTTATTTCCATTTGCATCCTTGATGATCTAGGCAATATTATTAATCAAGAGAAAGGTTTTATGAAGGCTATATTATTAATCAAGAGAAAGGTTTTCTGAGGATCCGTAAGAGATTGCTAGCTGTTATCAAAGGAAAAAATGTTGTAGGTTTGTACCACCTCATTGGGGAGTACCTGTCAGGTCAAATTACAGTAATTGAAGATCAAACAGATGTCAAAGCCAAGCTCTGGCACAATAGGCTTCCGCTGTAGAGGACTTCTGGTAATGAGTGACCAAGGACTACTTGGTAAAGACAACATTAGCAAGGTGGACTTTTCGAGTACTGTGTTCTAGGCAAGCAACACAGGTTGAAATTCAAAACTGGTCTGCGCAGATCCATTGAGATTCTTGAGTATGGACACTCAGATTTATGGGGTCGTGCAAAAGTACCAACATATGGAGGTAATTTTTACTTTTTGTCCATAGTTGATGACTTTTCCAGGAAGGTTTGGGTCTCTTTACTTAATTACAAGAATCATGCTTTTCAAAAATACAAAGAATGGTTAAAACTAATGAAAAACTTGACTGAAAATAAACTCAAAACTTTAAGGACAGATAATGGATTAGATTTTTGTAATGATGAGTTTAAAAACCTATGTGCAAAATTAGAAATTCAAAGACACAAATCAGTAAGATTGACCCCACAACAAAATGGTGTTGCAAAACCCATGGATAGAACCTTCTTAAATAAATCTAGATGCATGCATGATATTTGGATATGAGTTTGCTAACACATTTTGGGGAGAAGATATAGTTACTTCATCCTACTTGATCAATAGATTTCCATCTAGTGTGTTAGATTTTAAGTCACCTAAACAAATTTGGAACAATAATCCACCTGATTTTTGTCATCTTAGGTCTTTTAATTGCACCGCATTTGCACATAAGAGCATAGGTAAATTGGAACCTAGGTCATTCAAGTGTGTGTTTCTCGTATATCCAGAAGTTATAAAGGGTTATAAGTTATGGATCAGGGATTGTTAAGGTTTTAAATTTATGAATAGTCGTGATTCCATACTTAATGAAAGTGTATTTACACGCCTAAAAATGCCCAGCAGCCTAGAACGCACTGGAAATGTGTCAACTAACCCTGCATGTACTTTGGAGAGTATGATTCAGGTGGAGTCAACAGAGGGAAGCATGGGTCAGGTGGAGCATGAGACTAATACCACTCACCATGAACCAGAACCAGAAGAACACCTCCTAGATCAATATAAAGAAATCCACAAGAAGCTGAAAATTCACAAAGTCAACTACACATGACTACGCCTCAAGAAGAAGATCAACAACAACATGAAGATGATTCACTGAGTGACTATCAACTTACTATACATAGAAGTAGAAGAATTCCAAAGTCAAATGCAAAATGTGGCTAAAATGCATATTATGAGCTTGTGGCCTATGCTTTTGCAACAACTTTGGAACTTGAGATGAAGGAGCCACTAACTTATAGTGAAGCAATCACATGCAGGCAATAATTCAAAGTCATGGAAAAAGGTAATCGGATAGGAGATGAGCTCACTATACAAGAACCACAAATGGATCCTAGTCAAAAGACCACCAGGACAAAAAACTGTGGAATGTAGATGGATGTACAAGATTAAAGACCGCACATAGTCTGAAGCCATGGTGAGATTAAAAGCACGTCTTGTGGCAAAAGGCTTCACTCAAGTAGATGGGATCGACAACAACAAAATTTTCTCTCAAGTGGTTAAGTACAAAACAGTGCGAGTCATGCTGACTTTGGTCTGACAATAAGATATGGAACTGCACCAAACGGACGTCAAGATGGAGTTTTTTCATGGAGACCTGCAAGAAACAATATACATGGATCAACCTGATGGATTCAAAGATGAGAAATGAATTGACAAAGTATGCTTGTTGAAGAAGTCGCTGTAGGGCCTCAAGCAGTCTTCGAAGTAATGGTACAAGATTTTTGACAATTCCATGACCAAGAAAGGTTTTCAAAGAAGCTCTCAAGACACCTGCTAATACTACGAAATTTCAAGTGTTATAGAGGTTGTTTATCTACTTCTATATGTAGATGACATGCTTCTCATAATCAAAGATTCAAGTTCAGTAAAGGAACTCAAGAAGATTCCTAGTAAAGAGTTTGACACGAAGAATCTCGGAAAGACTTCTAAAATCCTTGGTATTAGCATACACATCGACATAATTAGAGGTATACGATATCTATCTCAACACAAATACCTTGAGAAAATTGTGGATAAATTTTTAATGAAAGAGTCAAGACCTATTAGATAACAATTGGATGGCCCCAATAGATAGTCAAAGACATAGTGCCCCACAAGTGACTCTAATTAGCCTATATGTCAAAAATTCCCGTTATGTACGCTATGTTATGCACTCACCTTGATCTGGCTGAAGCCATCAATGTGATTCGGACTCTCGATGGGTGCTTTGGGTTCGCAGCAGACACCGGATCAACCTTCGCCTCCCACGGACACTGAGCCAGACGACTCTCCTCACGGACCCGTCGAAAGACGCGGAGGACGAGAACGAGAACGAGGACGAGGCTGAAGATTGTAGTTTCTTATATGTTTTAGACTTACTGTTTTATGTTTATTAACTTATCGGATTATGGTTATAAACTTATCGACTTTCGCTTATGTTATTATCGATTTTGTATATATTTAGATAATTTTTATTCGAATTCAATTCGTAAATTTCAATATTATTAAATTTAATTATATTTATAATAATTTCAATTAATTAATAAAAACTTGTAATTAATTAATAATAACAAACCGGAAAATAAGTTAATTTTTTTTAAGATTTAGAAGCGACAATGTCGCTTCTAATACCGCTTCTAAAATTTGGTGGGCTACATTTAGACGCAATATTGTCGCTTCTTCGGTCGTTTCTAATGACATGTCAATAAATTTTTGAGACCTTTTAGAAGGGACTAGTCGCTTCTAAATATATGGCGGGTAACTTTTAGAAGCGACTAGTCGCTTCTAAAGGTTACTTGCCTATTTTTCCACGCTTTTTTTTGTTTTATCGGATCCTTAGAAGCGACTAGTTGCTTCTAAATTCGTCGCTTTAAAACATTAGAACCGACTGGCCTTTAGAAGCGACTAAATAGAAGCGACACTATCGCTTCTAAAGATAATTTATAAGCGATTTTTTTGCCTTTAAGTCACTTTTAAAGGCCTTTTTGTCCTAGTAATTGAGATGCAATAAAATTCTAACTTAAGTACCTTGCCACTACAACCAAGACATGCTTAGTATATAGAATATCTGAATAAGAAGTGTTCGTGGTTGGATATGTTAACTCTGACTATGCATGAGACATAGACAGTCGGAAGCCAACCTACACCTACTTCTTTATGGTAAATGGTAATTGTGCCAGCTGTAAATCTCAGTTACAACTTGTTGTAACCCTATCTACAGTAGAGGCAGAGTACATAGCTGCCACTGAAGGTGTGAATGAATGTCGGCTACATGGGATGCTTACAGAGTTGAATGCCCTGCAAAGCAAAGTTACTATTTTCTAAAATAGTTAAAGTGCCATACATCTTTGTAAAAACACAGTCTTTCATAATAGAACTAAACATGTAGACATAAATAGCACCTCATTCACGAGAAGATCAGTGATGGTTAGATTTTGATAGACAAAGTTCATACAAGAGTGGTTACTCTAAGAAAGTTTAGACACTGTTTAAATTTTTTAGAGTGGAGGAGTTGTAAGATGACTACGAAAGAAAGGGCAATGATACAACCGAGGAGACTTTGAAGTTCTTATATTAGTGCTCATAATAAAGATTGAGGTGGAGATTGTTGGAAAGCAATCTTCATTAATGCACTATAACAGATTCAACGACAAGTGACGTGGACTCTTAACTAATTTAGTTTTCTTTTTCTTTTTCTGAAGACAAACTTTCATTTGCTTGCGGTGTGTGGGGATTGAAACCACGACCTTGGAGGGGTGTGGTACAACCACTAGACCATCCTACTTACCACTCTTAACTAATTTAGTTAGTTTGATTAAACTGTTAGGATGTGATATAAAACCACTTAGGCTCATGTTAGTGGGGGGAGGTTATGCAATATAAGATACAATTTTATTAGTTTTACCGTGATTGTAAGATTAGAGAGAGAGAGTGAAGAACATTCTGTGTAATCTGATATTGATTAATAAAACAAGATAATTATTGATGTAATATTGATTGTATTGGCCTTGGTTTGATCGGAATAGTAAGAACGGGAAGAACGGTTGTTTGATCCCCGTGGATGTAGGCAATTTTCTGAACCACCTTAAATCATGGTGTGTCAATTTCTATTCTTTAGTTTTGTGTGTGTTTGATAGTTTTGCTGTTGAGTTTTGTATGTTCTTGTAATATGTCTGTATTTCGTACAATAATTACCATTTCAGAAGCATATAATAGTAAGCACGATATCAGGTAAATTCATTCGCAAGCCATATGTTAAGCATAATCATTGGAAGCGCATGAGAACCAATATCGATTCAGGCATTATCATCGAGCGTATGGCGAGCCTTGACGACACAAGGAACTTCTCAAGCTCAAATTTGCAACTATTAATATATTTAATCGATAAAATATATTAAAGTACAGATATAATATTAAAATACAACATATGCATGTGGGCTGACTAGCATCCATCTTTGAGTTTTTAAATGTGAAACCATCCCAAAAAGAAGATTCAAAGGCAAAAGCTATTATGTTTTAGTTATCTTTCAGGTAAGTTTGGCATACATTTCCAGAGATATAAGTTCCAATTTAAAATGTCCAACAGATTGTGTAGGTTGAAGCTAAGTTTTTAGAGGGGCTGGCGATTTTTTTATTCAATTATTTTATGTTTAAACTTATAATCAAAGTTTACCTTAGAGATGGCCAAATGTTAAAATGAGTCATTAAATTTTACTTTGAGTATATTAATTAAAATGTTTTTAAAATAGTTAAATGTAGAATGTAAACATATATAATAAGAGGAATGGGTGTAATTATCTTTATTCAATAAGAAAATTTAGTAAGTAAAGTGTTGTTATTATCGATTTGCTGATTTTTATTAGGCAATTATTTTGGTCGTAATCTGTCATACTAACTTATCGAGATTTTTCGTCTTAACAGTGTGCGATTTAGTGGTTCTATATTTGGTTAGTTTTATTATTATCGCATATAAGTTTTTAAAGGTCCTTCCTCTTTGATGTTGTCGCGTGTACTCCAAAAAAATCCTAGCAAAGACCTTCTTGTATTTGACACTATAAAAAGTATGGTTGCTGCCTTTAGCCTCCTTGATACTTTCATTGAGTTTATATCTTTTACAAGACGTGTAAGATCGACGGCTTGAAAACTATAGACTCGGTGATCAGCAGTGTAGAATAAGAATCACTCACTGTGATTGATTCACTTATTAGATCTGTGTTTACTTGTGAATGAACTAATCGCGCTTGACATTATTTGTGAACAAAGAATACGTGAAGCTGTTTCTTTCATTGAACCGTGAGGGTTCACTAATTCAGGTGGAGGAATGAATTAGATTACACATTTATAGTTAGTAATTTGGATTTGATGTTTATGTTGTTCATGTAAGTCCATTTATACTGAAAACTATTTATCTAGTTAAATCATTTACACTTGGCTATCACACCTCCAAATGTAGGAGACGTTACTCCGAACTAGGTTACCAACTGTGCGTGTCTTTTATTATTTATACTGTGTTCAAATTGTTGTCTTGTATTTTCTTGACCAAGTGTTACACACATCTTGGAATAGTTCTAGGGTTAAGAAAAATTTATCATCAACGAGTTAATGGCGGAATATAAAAATTTGTTTACAAGTGAAACAATTTACTAACCCAGGCAAAGTCCATGAACATCATATTATTTAAAAACATTATATAATTATATTTCACTTGAGACTAACCTTTCTTGTAGTTTGATCTTTGAGAAGCCTTAGGAAATGTTGATCATCCCGTCTTTCTTGTTTCCTTCACACCTAGTCGTGAACTCGAGTAACCTAAAGTTTCTATTACAAGAGTCTATAGAGGGTTTGAAGGATTTTTGTGTTGGCGCAATTAAACAAAATAACTCAAGAATAAATCTATGAGCTAAAGAGCTGATTTAAGCCTAAGTCTAATGAGGACTTAGGTGCCAAAATAAAAGAGATATTTTTAGAGAGAGAGAGAGAGAGAAGAGAATGGTCGGCCACTATAGAGAAAAGCAAGAGCAAAAACTTTTTTTCACATCTCAATGTGAGCATCTATTTATAGGAGAATGAACATTTGTTTCCATTTCAAAGAAATTCATTTCCTCTTTTCTATTGGGCAATTACCAATATACAATAATGCACGAAATAATAAGAGATATTTCTCTCTCTCTCCTCTATGATGCTTAGCCGAATCTTATGTGTAGAAAAGGGTCTAGATGCTTCCTTATTTATTTTAAGACAATTCTTAAAATACCCATTGTAGAATTAATATTGCACAAATAATGTAATTAATTTCATAATGCCTCAAACGACTTCTCGACTTTAGAAATTAATTTATATTTCCATCATATGAAAATATTCAAAATCTTATTTTGACATTCACATCATTTTATGTCCATGTGGAAAAAAAATACCCTTTAGACATTTTTCGAGAAAACGTCTAGTTCAACACTTGAACTTATCTTAACTTACCTTCTAGTTTAACAATCCTACTCTAATGACCTATAATAGTGACCTTACAGATCCAAATGAACAAAGCTTGAACTTCTATACTCGGACTCAAAAGTTCACAAACCTTTTCTAAGTATTAGCTTAATGTCAACTGACTCCACTAAAGAGTTGACACTAAGGGTCTCTCGGTTCAAATGAATTTATTTTCTACTCAAATTAAACTAAATTATATTGAGCGGATCCATTTAATGTTATCTATGTTTACCCTTCATGAATATCATCAACTAGATGAGATTTATAAAATTACCATTTTACCCTTCTAGTTGTTATTCTCGCAACTCCTTTGTTAAGTTAGAATAAATTAGAAATAATGTATTGACAATGAGCTAACAAGTCACATTGTTTCATCCAAATAAAGTCGTTACTTAATTTCGGAAATCGCGCGGTTCATTTATTCACAATATAAGTAATAAAGCATGAGGTAATATACTTTGCATTTCAGCAATCTTGTACTGAATTCCATACTTATGAGAACTTCACAAAGTTGGTTCATGACATCTTCATAACTTAATATCACACCAATTAGTTTAGTCTAGATCCCTTAATGGATCTAGAGTTTGACTTTCTCAAATGAGAATATTAAAACTATGAAATGACATGTCTCATTTCAGGATTTAGGTAAGCACGATGCAATTCATACATAGTGACCTTGAGACAAAAGAGGTTAAATGGTTTGTTCTTACATTGTCTCTAAAGGTACACTAGTCAATTCAGTATCTTCAGAAGATACACTGGAAGAACTATAGAGTTACTAACTCTCTATGCTCCGTAACCAGACATCATAGATTCTTCCAACAGTCATACTAGGATCAATAGTTCGTTGATCTTTAGATTGCGAATATTTCATTCTAACCAAACCATGAAAAGTTTTTTCACGCAAATCTACATTTGTCTCTTCATATATTGTTAGGTTTGATTGAGGACTATAAGACTATTTCATATCATAAATCTTCAAACAAACGAAAAATGAATGACTAAACGTTTCAACTTTTATTAATTTAATCAGGAATTACAATAAGGACTTATAAAGCATTACATTACATCAATATGTAAATAAATAATCTTTTTTGTGGGTATCTCTGCCAACAGCTAGTGCGTCAAAACACGGGCTTTATTATGGGTGATGGTTCTACTATCAAGATAACTTCTGATGATTAGATGTATTCTATGCTGACGTCTATGCGGCTGCAATAACAACTGCAGACGGATCTTATGGTAGATAATCTTATGGTCACAAGGGAAAGGAAATGGTTTGCTAAGGTTATTCGGAGGATTTGCGGTGAAGAGTGGGTCTTCCCTATTATGCAGATGCGAATAAAGGAGAAGGGGTTTGACCAATTGATCTCGAAAGTTTCTACTGTCAGCTCATTTTCTTTGAAGTCGTATTCAAAGGACAAGGCGAATAGTAGTACCGATTCTGCAGAAATATGAAAGTAGGTGCGGAAGTTAAAAGTTCATGAAGGAGTGCAATTTTTTCGCTGAAGAATAGGAACATAATGTTTCAATACAAACGACGCGCTTTTTCAAAGACGGATGATAAACGACAACACATGTACATGTCTGTGAGAGACGGAGTCGGTGGTCATTTGTTTTTCATATATGATGGGGATGTATAGGTTTGGCTCGTGGCGGGTGGATGGACGTAGATGGTCTGACAATGGTGAGGATCATGGTGAGCAATATCTAGATTCCTTATTACGAACCAATAGACATTGTAATTCACATGGCGTATTGACGAACAAATTCATTCTTTGAGGATGGTTAATTACTGAGGAAATTTGGCAAAGTCGCAATCGTTTAATGTTTAGTGCAAAGATTCTAGATATCATAAATTCAATCATGCGAATCCAAAGGGCGGTTACCGAGCATCTTAAAATTAACAACATAATTTGTAGACAACTTTCGCAAATTACGCACGAAGAAACTATGGGGCTTTGGAAGGCCCCAAAGAAGAATTGGGTCAAGATTAATGTCGGCGGAGCACGGTTGGGATCGCACGCAAGTCACCGGTGTGGCAGCTAATTCGTTGTACCAGGAAATCCAAAAGTTGGTGACTAGTGAGAATTTTCTAGGCATACGATTTAGGTGGGTGCCGCGTCGAATAAATTCGATAGCTCGTGACATGGCTCAGTGGGCTAAAGAAACTATCTAGTATAGATTCAGTACTTATTGGAATTCTCCGGCGCATCTTCGGAGAGGTTGTGTTGATGATATTAATGACAGTTTTTCCGTCTCCTCTACTACAGTGCATCTTCCTTCATGGGAATGATATGGTGTAGAGGAGTCTCGTTTCTTAAAAAGAACTATGTATAAGACAAATAGAGCATATATTATTTACACTAATATATAAGATAAATAACTAGCGTTTACGATTACCCCCACAGTGTGTATTATAAAATAAAAATATAACAGCCTTATCATATTGATAAGCGTATGATGACGTGAATGTCAAATTTAAAATGTCAAGTGTATATATTATCCGGTTCCGACAACCCTAATCGCATATCTTTTCTCTTCGAATCCAAATTCTTTCAAAGTTCAAAAAACTAAAACAAAATTAAGAAAAGAAAGAGAAGGAAAAGTGAAAGGTTATGTGTGTCAAATGGACTTTTATTTGACCGTTCTATGTCTAACGTGCATTTTAAATTGAAGAATTTCTCTAACTAAGCCAAATGAAACGTTGCAATTGCAAAATACCCAATCTTTTGCAAACGTTTAAAATATATCTATTCAAGCCTACGTGGCATTTTATATGGTAGTTGAAATTCCATTTATTCCCTTTTTTATTTTAAAAAACGTGGTTTTTTTCTTCAGAAATCGTATTTTAATATTAACATAAATTAACCAGAAATTATAGGATATCTTGTTTATTTTTCATAGTTCATATTAGTAATCGTTATTAACGCGAATTAATATCTTTTGAAATAGTCAACTAATTAATTTCTAAACGATTTTGTTGTTGATTTAGTTTTAATCAGATTTAATTATTTCATTAATTGTTATTTCTTATATATTGCAGGTTACAGACGTTGAAGACAGGGAGATGACTTCGAAATTTTGCGTTAATTTGTGTTAATTTGTATACACGCACATTATAATCTTATCCATCCACCTGATTTCATGGAATTCAAATTGTTAATTTGTTTTTCCAGTTTTTTAATATTATCACGGATTAATTTAAAATTAAGGGATTTAATGTCTAATTTTCAACTTTCAGATTTGAATTTAATATCTTTTTGAAATAGTTAATAAATATATTTCATTAATGTTTGAATTAGTCAACCGAACGATTAATGATTTTTGGTTGATTTCTCTTTTAATTTGAATATATTTAATTAATGTATCGATTATTTTTAGTAATTAACGTTTGACTACTAAGAATCCGGTGTGAAATCAATTTTGGTTAATACTCGTCCTGATGAAATGCTAGTTAATGTCTGTTAATTTTGTTGTCCACTAGACAATGAGAAATAAATGCATATTTCATGATTTCATGGATTTGTTTTGACAGTCGTTATCGATTATAAACTTAATTGATATTTCTTTTTTATATGTAATTAATATAGTCAATAATTGAATTTCGAATCAGTCGAATATAATCATGACTTTTGAAATTTAATTTTCGATTTTGGTACTAAAAATTTGATAACCGATCGGAAAAAAATACACTGCTTTACGTGTTAATTTTGGTTTATTTCTGGTGTACAGCTACGAATTTCTTGTTTTGTAGCCTTTATTTTGGCAGTTTTAATTGATATAATCTTTATTTGATTCTATTTTTAATTTTAACTATTGATTCGAATAATTCCAATTAAGATATATTATTTTCGAATATGTTTAGTCTAAAATCTTGTTCGATTTAAAAAATAAAACTTTATCTTTTTCTTTCCTAAAATGATGCTCAAATATTCGGTATTTATTACTAATAAATGAAATTAATATCAATCGAATATAATATTGAGAATTTGAAATTTAAAAATTTATTTTGTAATTCACCTATGCTTACTGATTCCCAAAATCTATATGATTATTTTGGTTAATTTATGTCTCTACTGCTAGTACGTTGTACAGTTACGAATATCCTATTTTGTAGTTGTTATTGATTATAAACTTAATTGATATTTCCTTTTTTTTATATATAATTCATATAGTCAATAATTTAATTTTGAATCAATTGAATATAATCTTGAATTTTGAAATTTAATCTTCGACTTTGCTTCTTAAAATCTGGTAACTGATATGGAAAATAACACTATTTTACGTGTTAATTTTGGTTAATTTGTGGTGTATAGTTACGAATTTCCTGTTTTGTAACCTTTATTTTGGCAGTTTTAATTGATATAATCTTTATTTCATTCTGTTTATAATTTTAACTATTAATTCGAATAATTCCAAATTGATATTAAGATATATTCTTTCTGAATATGTTTAGTTTAAAATATTTTTTTATTTAAAAAATAAAACATTATCTTTTTATTTCCAAAAATGGTGACCAAATATTCGGTATCTATTACTAATAAATGAAATTAATATCAGTCGAATATAATCTTTAGATTTTGAAATTTAAAAATTTATTTTATAATTCAGTTATGCTTACTGATTCCTAAAATCTATATGATTTTTTCGTATTAATTTTGGTTAATTTGTGCTTATGTTAATAACGTGTTGTACAGTAACTATTAATTTTCGTTAATTTTTGTGACGAAAGAGTTAATAACGATTTTAGGGGAAAAGAAAATACAGACCTAATTGAAATATTTGAGGGGGAAACAAACTACAGATTTAATTACAATAAAATAAAAACTATACAAGCGTTCTTCTTCGTCATATTTTTCTTCTTTTCGCCGGCCACCGGCTTCTTCATCATCTTCTTCTTCTTCTTCTTCTCTCTGGGGGAGTTTCTCTCATTCTTTCGGCTTGTATTCCGTTAGAGTTTTCTCGATCGCCGGAGTCTTCTTCTCCTCCACCGACTTCTTCTTCGCTGACTTCTTATTTTCCTTCGAGGCCATTGAAATTGTAGATTTTTCTTCGTAGAGAGAGAGAATAGATAAGAGAGTAGTATCGGTTTAGAGTGAGAGAAAGTGACGATTTGGATTCAAGAAAGAGAATAGTTTTGTGCGTTTGTGTTTCGGTGGGAATGAGAGAGAGAGAGAGAGAGAGAGTAAGTTTGAGTGTTGAAGGGGGTTAGAGTTTAAGAGATTTGATGGGATATATAACAACTTTCCAAAATAATTTCTTCCGCCCAAAATTAAAAGTCTTCATTAATTTTTTTTAATTTCCAACATATCCGGCTCTTTAATTGAAGGGAGAAATTGAGTCTACCTTTATACAGAAAATCCGGCCATAATTTAGTTAATTTTCGGAAATTAATTTCCAACAATTACAAAATCAAAAAGGGTATAATAGTCTGGTAATTTGCGTTAATTTCTACAGCTGAATATTAACTAAAACTTACAAAAAATTAAGTATTTTGCAAACTTAATACTATAGAAAGTTATATACCTCTTTATCTCTTTTAAATTATGTATTGTATTGTATTATATTATATTATATTATATTATATTATATTATATTATATTCAGAGGAAATATGATATGAAGATTCTGCCCCTGCGGACCAAATCAAGCTAACGCACTTTGATAATCATCATTGAACTTAGCGGAATCTAAGAAAATCTTTAACAATCAAAGCAGTATAATAAGAAACAGTAGGAAAGCTTTTATAACAGATTGATCGAGCATGAAAAAGTTGATTAATCTGTTATAAAAGTCTTTACAATTTCGATGAAAGTACACCAATGAACACCAATTAAAAGTTACCAGAATAATCTTTTAAGTGATGTAATTACCACTTTTGCTTTTTTACTTTTGAACTCTCATTTAGTACACATTAAAATGAATATTTAATATCAACTTAACTGTTTACAGTCCATAATAACATGTACTTATATAGATAGCTAATTAACTAATTAATTAAGTGTAACCGAATTCTTAAAATATGATGACGTAGACCATCATCAAGTCGTCTTACATCATAACACTAAAATCAAATAATAAAGAAATCTCTTTCTCTTCAACATTTTTATTGTTAGTTTGAAATTTTACTTTCTTTTTATTACAAAGTTATTTCATGAGAGAACAATAATGGGTAATTGATAACTAATTCCACCTGTCATTTTTTAAGTTTTATATTTATTTATTTTTCTTATGTTTTTCATAGTTTTTTATAGAGAAATCTTTATTAATATTTAACAAAAAGAGTTATGGTTGATTCTTGTATTATATAATCAAGATTTTTTCTTGTATTATATAATCAAGATTTATTTATTTTAATAATATTACGGAACAAAATTAATCTCGTGACATAAATTTATGACCTTTTTTTTTCAAAAATATCACTTAAATATGGGAGTTGTGCTGACTAGAATATGCTAGTAGTAATGCACACCCTCAATCTGAAAAGCGTGAGTTTAATATACACCGCAAACAAAACTTGTCATTAAAAGAAATACGGGAGGTTAAACTATAAAAATTCCAGATTATTATCAGTCCATAGATACAGACAAACAGATATGATATGAATCAATCTGTAGCTTGATTTACTTAGGTTGAAAATGAATATAATATTAAATAAAAGAAAAGAAAAGAAGAGAGAGAAAAAACGGAGGGGTTTAAGCGTGGATAGTGGACTTTTACTTTTACTTGACCGTTCTAAGTAACTTGCATTATTTGGTACATACCTATATTTATGGTATGTGAAGATCTTCAGATATAATCAGAAGATTGTGTTCGTGAATTTAGCGCACATTCATAATCACCCTTCAATAATTTCATTTAAAGAGCTCTTCCTCCTCAACTTTTTTATTACTAGTTTTAGTTTAGACATTTGTTAGGGTCAACTGTATTTACTAACTATACGTAAATTATATAGTTTTTCTTTTTTAAAATTGTTGTCCAATGCCCAAATCATTTATAAAAAAATGGAACAATTTTAGCCTAAATATGACTTTTCGCTTCTTTAAAAAATAAAACTTGTAAATTTATGAGAAAATTTTGAGATAAAATGCACACTGATTATTTACAACAAATTATTAAAATGTTGTCTACATAAAATTATTTTATGTTTAAATTAGTTAAATACCCAGATTTTTGTTCTCTTTATTACAACGCTATTTTTGTGTTTTCCCCAAAAATATCGTTAACGCAATTGAAAACAAGAACTATATTTGTTTAAATTTTGAACCTTATTATTGGAGCAATTAAACTTTCGTTTACACATTTACATTTAATTTTCGTTTTAGTCTTACTAAACATTTATCGTCGCAATTACTATATAAAATATATATATATGTGTATATGGGTAACAGCTGACTTAGGTAAAAAAATAATAAACGAAAATATATTTATTCTCAGTTTTCTCGTTTACTATATTCTTCTCTCGATTCTCTTGATCCTCAGATTCAATATAGTATCATAGCGAATTCACGTTCTCCGAGTTGATCAATTTTGTTTTTTCTTCACCTTCTTGATATGTAGTCCATGTTATTGATATGTGATTCTTGACAAAAAATGAGTGAAGACTCAGCTGCATCAACCGAGAGGCCTACGACGGGGACAATATCGACGGCGCATTCCTCGGGAATTTCATGAGCTTCGATGTATGTGGAAAATTTGATGCCGTCTTACTACCTACATCACAATGACTATGGAGGAGGAAGTATCCTCTGTCATGTCCTGATCAGAGTCAACTATCAATTATGGAGCAAGTTGAAAATGATTGTTCTTGATGCTAAGAACAAGCTCGGCTTCATCAATGGATGAGTACCGAAGTCATCTTAAGAAGATCAAGATCTCTTACGCCTCTAGAACCAGAACAATAACACGATCGTGGCGTGGATGATGAACTCTTCAAGCAAAAAAATAACATATTCCATTCTCTATGGAGGATCTACAAAACATGCCGGGAACGATCTTAGAGATCTATTTCCAAGAGTCTAATGGACTAAGAATCTTCAAGGTGAGTAAGAAGCTCGTCAATCTGGCACAAGATCAACTATCGATGAAGATCTACTTCACAAAACTCAAATCAGTCCACAAGGATCTCTATGATTTCAACCCACAATGTGTATGCAGATTCAATTGTAGAGGCAATTCTATAATTCCAAAATTTGGAAGAAACTGAGCATGTTCAGCAATTCCTAATGGGACTGGACGTCTCATGCTCTCAAGAGCACAGCCAGGTCCTTCTCATGGAGCCTATGCCGCTGATTTCCAAAGTCTATGCATTTTTGTCTTAGGAGGAGATTCGAAGAATCTCAAATTGACCAAATTGACCAGGTAGATACTGAAATAGATCATACAGGAGACCTGCTCGAAAATCAATAAAAAACTCAAATAGAAAATCAAAATCCTGAACAAACTATGCCTCAAACTGAACAAATAGTTAGAAAATCTTCTAGGCATTTGTGTTTCACCTCAATATCTCCAAGAATATCAATGTAATTTATTTCCATTGAATCCAAAAAAGAACATCTCCTCGTACTCTTGACAAAGTTCTTGATTATACTTTTTATATTCTAGCTAAGGTAATTTTCTTGTTCTGTTTCTACTTATACAGCACATTAATATTATCATATTGTTGTCAAAGGTCCAGAATGGAGACAAGCTACACTAAAAGTATGTAGAAGCGATAAAAAGTTGCTTCTAATTGACCTTTAGAAGTGACAAATGTGGTTCGCTTCTAACGTTTAGAAGCGACAACTTTAGAAGGGAGCAGTCACTTCTAAGCGTCCAAAAAAAGGCGAAAAAGAGTGTGAAAAAATATGTCGGCTAAACATTAGAAGCGACTAATCGCTTCTAAAAATTACCCACCATATTTTTAGAACTGACTAATCGCTTATAAAAGGTCTTAAAATTTTATTAACAGTGCATTAGAAGCGATATTAATGGCGAGTATTCGCTTCTAAAGGTAACCCGCCAAATTTAAAATCGTTATTAGAAGCAACTAGTCGCCTCTAAAGGTAAAAAAAAATTCATTATTGTTCATTTTTTCCATAATTTTTTAATTAATCAAAATTATTATTAAAGATTATAATAAATCAATTAAGATTATTATGAAATATAGTTAAATTTAACCAAAATCAAAATATAATAATTAAATTCAAATAAAATATAAATAAAATAGATATAAAGTCGACAAGTTAATAAGTTTAACATAAACATAACAGAATAGTAAAGCATGAACATAAACTAATATAAAATCATAGTTTGAAACATGAAAGAAACTACAATCTTTTTCCGCGTCCTTGTCCTTGTCCTCATCCACTACGTCTTCCCACTGGTCCGTGTGGAGGCTCATCTCCCTCTGAGTCAATGGGAGCTACTGAAGACGAAGGATAGTTTGGGCATCGCCATAGGTGATCAAAGTGTGCGTTGTGCTGAACCTAAAGTAGTCGAGGGTCTGAAGTGATTTATGTATTGGCTCAACTTCTCTGCAAACTCGGGGTCGACAAGTCCCAAATTTTGGCTCAATCCAGTGGCCATGTTTAACACAACTCCTTGGAACTCGCGTTTCCTACCGAAGATGATTACTTGTGGCAATCGTGGGCTTTGGCTTCTAGATAATCCGAGCACGGAATGGCTGGCCAAATTCCTATAACCCAATCATGTCGCATGCTGAGGACTTCAAACATAATAGTCTCCTCCAAACGGGCCATATCCACCTCACGTCACGTCGCACGAACTTGCTCATGGAGATCACTTAGTCGACCTACTATTCGAGTCTGCACACACAATACGACACATTTAATTATTTAATAACAACAATTGTAATGTTAATTTAGAATAGTAGTTGTACTTATGTAATATTCTCCAGTAGCTGCCGTAGTCCACTGACCATCATAAGTCTAATGCATTTTCTCCCAACCAACATGCGGCCGTAGCATGTGTTCGCCTTCCTGCACTCTTTGCATCTAACACATTATGAGTATAGTATATAACTTGTGTAATACTTTTTATAGTTAATTTGTAATTGAATAAACATATCAACACATGACTATAACAATACTCCACAAGTGAGATTGTGCCTTGCCGACTTTTCGTGGTTCATTTTGTATGATTTTCTTTTTTTAGACATTTTCTATAAATGAACATTGGTTAGAGTAAAAAACTAATTTTTCAGAATAAAACAATTGATTATACATTGAATCAATTTTATACTTGAAACATCCGAGAGACCATCATGTCTAACAAATCAGACAACTTATGCTCTGACATGACTTTGAGCTTCTGCATAAGCGTCGTCTCTTGATCTCCGTTGTACTCGTTCTGATACAGTCGACTGTACTTCTCTTTCTATCACGAGGACGCTTCTTTGTGTCGCGTATAATATCTTTTTGATGAGACTCGAGTGACACCCTGCCATAAAAAGTTGTCTGACTCGTCCTCATACACAAAGTCGTACTTTGCATACATACCGGACAAAATTTCCACTTGTTATTGCAGCGAGACGCTAATCCACAAAGGCATCGTTTGAGGAATCCGCTCTCGCACCAAAATTCAAAGACTATTGGTGAACGTGCCAATCTGATCTTTTTTATTCACCTTTTCATGTTCGTCTCTACACAAAGGTGGATAAAGCTCAGGGCAGACGAGGTCGAAGAAAATCATAAATTTCTACCCTTTATGTGCCTTATGAGAGCTTTGACCTACTGTCAAACTCCGGCCAGAGCAACGTGTCTGAAACGGATCGTCTATGCTAGTCAACATACTGCAAAGCATAAAATATAACTTAGAATTTAATTTCAAGAACATTATATATTTTTTATTGAATATATTAAATTTAGTTTAAAAAAATTACTCAATCTTCCTCATCGTCTTTTATGGAGTCAATTTGATCTAATTTAAAATCATCATCAATAATATCTTTGATAAAATGATCAATGGCGTATTCATGATCATCGTCGTCTATGAAGTCATCGATTGGCTCATCTTTGGTAGCATCATCCACAAGAGTTGGTTCATAATTCTTGTGAAGATTAGACAACCGATCCAAGTAATTATGTTGTACAGACAATAGAATTACATTCGATGATGATCGCGAAGTAAAACTTTACACTGTTCACCATACAACTCAGATAAATGTGAACATTCTGAAATGGTTTGACCGAAAATGCGTACAATTCTTCAGACACATCAACTCCACCAGCTTTCGGGTCAAAAACCTTTTTGGTTAACCAAAATTTAAACTATTTTTGATGCGCTTCGTCAACATCATGGCGACATTCAGATACCATGAGATTCCAATGCTCACTGTTTATAATGAATCGGGAAGTTAGAGAAATAAAAAAGTAATTAATGACTTTATATGGTAAAAAGACGCACGTCATACACTGATCAATTTCAGTACAATTAGTCAAGATGTACCACTTTTCCATCTCTCTCGATTTGTCGTCCAATCAGGTAGGATTCGTCTTCCCATAAGACACACTTCTCAGATTTAAATAAGTCAGTAGCAGGAGGAAAAGAGGAACCTCTGGCAGAGTTTGGAACAAGAACTTTGAACAGGTCAGCAATGTCTCAATGATGCATATTCGCGGAAGCAATAATGTCCTCCAACACCTTGAATTCCGGTAGAAGAGTGACAACCACTAAAGAGCGAGTCTTGGCGGAGAAAGGAGTTACCATGAGATTCCAATGCTCACTGTTTATAATGAATCGGGAAGTTAGAGAAATAAAAAAGTAAATTAATGACTTTATATGGTAAAAAGACGCACGTCATACACTGATCAATTTCAGTACAATTAGTCAAGATGTACCACTTTTCCATCTTTCTCGATTTGTCGTCCAATCAAGTAGGATTCGTCTTCCCATAAGACACACTTCTCGGATTTAAATAAGTCAATAGCAGGAGGAAAAGAGGAACCTCTGGCAGAGTTTGGAACAAGAACTTTGAGCAGGTCAGCAATGTCTCAATGACGCATATTCGCGGAAGCAATAATGTCCTCCAACACCTTGAATTCCGGTAGAAGAGTGACAACCATTAAAGAGTGAGTCTTGGCGGAGAAAGGAGTTATCCGAGGAATAAAGGAGTATTGAAAAAGGGCACGAGGATACCTGGAAGAGGACGAGCAACATCAGAGACATGATGACCTTGAAACAGCTTCTAGTTGAACGTGATAGTCCTCGGGTTAGAGCTGCACTGAAGAATTCCGAGGAAGATAGAAGATCAGGAGCCTCCTGAAGAAGGATGTTACAGATCATTGAAGGGAAGCCAATTGGGAGCTTGAAGGCCTCAGACCCAGCATGACGAACAACTTGTTGGAAGAAGAACCTAGCGGCATCAATAGGAGCCCCAATGCCGACACGGTAGATGAAAATAGCAAGAGACAGAGAAATCCCTAAGTGATGAGCAGTGGGACACCAGTTTTTGATTTCGATCTTGTGAATGATAGAATACTTGGACATAATCTTCAAGGCAGGATAATGACCCCACTCTGGCCACCGTTTAAGGTCGCGGCCACCAGACAACTCCTTGAAAATCTCACCCTTTGAGGGGAGTTTGCTTTCATACATAGACATTAGAGATCCAAAAGGGTAGCGATGTCTCTGGGAGAGAAGGAAAGGCACTTGCCACACACATGAACTTTCAAGTAGTTTCGGGATGAGTGAACATCAATGTCTTCAGAGAGGTTCATGATAAACTCTCGAACCAGTGTGGCATGATAGGGACCGATCTGAGTGACCGATGGGAGGAGGCGAGCAGTCTTGATAATCTCCACGATGTCTGTGCACTGGAGAGACTCATCTGATAAGACATGCTCAGGAGACAGACTCCTTCTAAAAACATACTTCCAGTTTAGAGCATTGGTGATGTTGTGGAAAGAGATGACATCAATAGGAACATCAGGGATGTCCTGCCTTGTAGCCTTATACTTCCTCTTGGGCTTCTTCGAGAGACCATCATCATCATTATTAACCAGTTCCTCTTCATTTGCCACAAAACCCGCATCAGTTTCTTCAACATCATGAAGGCTAGAAGGATAAGAAACAGGTACACGAAGTGGAGTGCGCAAAGGACGAGAGGAACTCCTCATAATTCTTTGTTTCCTTTTACTGAGGGCTGAGATCAAAGGATCGTCATCTAGAGACAACTTATTTCAGGGGACTGCTAACCAGTGGCATCTTCAAAGGCCAATTCCGAGGAGGGATCAACAGACACTGGAAAACCCTGCTGAGGAAACTCAACGGAAGCAGGAATTTGAATAGGAGATTTCTCAGGGAGAGATTCCTGACGAACAATAAGTGCTATAAGTCCAACAAACAAACCCCCAGACCAGCTCTCAATTTCCCGAACTGAACAACATCAAGAGGCTTGGTGAAAATATTTGCCAATTGATTATCCGTTCCAATGTGTTCTAGAGAAAGAATCTTATACTCAACAAGATCTCGGATAAAACGATGCTTGATCTCAATATGCTGTGTTGAACAGGATTCTTGGCAATATTGATGGCACTGGTTTCTGTCACATTACATAGTGGTGAATTCTTTAAAAACATCATACTCATTCAACATGCATTTCCAAGAAGAAACATTCGTTGTAGGCAATGTATTCAGCCTCCACTGACAGAGACACAATTATGTTTCTTGCTAAACCATGAGATTAGATTATACCCAAGAAGAAACATCCGCCATAAGTGCTTTTTTGATCATCAACATTTCCAGCCCAGTCAGTGTTAGAATATCCAACTAGATGATGATTAATATTGTGAGAATAGAAGATACCATAGTTGGAAGTATCATGAACGTACTTGATGATACGCTTGACATAGGTGAGGTAAGAGGAGGTGGGATGAGCTTGATATTTGGCACTGACTCCTACACAAAAGAAGATTTCAGGTCTACTGGCAGTAAGATAAAGAAGACTTCTTATCATGCTTCAGTAAAGCTTAGAATCAACAGGGTCAGAAGAGTCCTCCTTAGTTAGTTAGTTAGTTTAAAAAATATGGAAATAACAGTATCAATGGGATGATTTCGAGAGATTTTGCTGGAAGGGACTCTAGAGACAGAGGAGGAAACAACAGTGGATACTGGAACTGGAGAAGCCTTCAATGATATGCTGGACTCAATGTTAGAGACATCAGATCTGACTTCATGAAGGGAAGAATCTGGAACAAATAGAAGAATTTCATCAATGGAGGAAGACGAGTCAAGTGCTTCTTCGCCATTGAACACCACATTTAGGGACTCTATAACATAATGAGTTCTGTTGTTGTAGACTTTGTAAGCACTGCTGTTACAGGAGTAGCCAAGAAAGACTTCATCACTTCTTGCATCCAGTTTTTTCTTGGGACCGCGATCGGCCATAATGTAGCAGGTCGTCCCAAAAACATGAAAATACTTAACATTCGGTTTTCTTCCCCTTCATATTTCATAGTTGGTGGACGACGTAACATGACGAATCGAGACCTAATTTAAGATATGACAAGCATCATTAACAGCTTCCGCCCAAAACCGATAGGAGACCTGCTTTGTATGAAGCATAACACTAGATTTCTTGGATAGTTCTATTTTTGCGCTCAACAATTCCATTGGATTGAGGGGTGATAGGAGTAGAGAGTTCATGGAGAATGCCTTGGGACTAGCAGAATTTAGAGAAGTTGTTGTTTTCAAATTATCGACCATGATCTGTGCGAATGCGAACACGAGAATGTTGAACTTGCAAGGCTAGATAGGAGAAATTCTGAACGGCCTCGGACTTCTCTCTCAAAAAATTTACCCAAGTATATCTTGAAAAATCATCAAACACAACAAGAATATACCGCTTATGGCCAAGACTCTCCAATAAAATCCATGAGATCCATATGGAGAAGCTCTAGAACATGAGAGGTTGTAATAAAATCAACACTCTTGTGCAAGGACCAAACCTGCTTCCCAATCTGGAAATCACCACACGCTCGATGATCCGAGGTCGAGAGAGTGGGAATCCCAATAACAGCATCTTTGGAGAGAAGAGTGTCCATGCTTCTCTAATTCAGGTGACCTAAACGCTTGTGCCAGAGAGAGGTGGTGTTAGATTTGTTGAGGAAACACTTTGAAGACTTGACAGGAGATGACCACATATAGCAGTTGTCCAAACATCAAGATCCTCGCATAACCTTAAAAAATTTAGCGTTTAGAACTTGGCATCCGGACTTGGTGAAGGTGACAGTGAGGTCTTGATCACATAGTTGACTAATGCTTATCAGATTAGCCTTTAGCCCATCAACTAATAGGATGACGCCCAACAACAGAGCTCGTGGAACCCCCACCAAAAGTGACACTAGCTTTGGAAGAAGGATGAACATTTTCCAAAAAGTCAAAGACACATGTCTTGTGCCTAGAGCATCCATTGTCGAAGTACTAATCATCGTGAGAAGAAGCTTTCAAAGAAGTATAAGCCACAAAAGCTGATTGATTGTTCTTTACTTTCCATTCTTGGTGAAACTGAGACTTAACGGGAAAAAGGCTAACTTTCTACTGAGGAAAATGTTTCTGAAAATTTCCAGTAGGGAATCTGTGTCGGAGCCCGTGGAACCCCCACCAAAAGTGACACTGCCTTTGGAACTAGGTTGAACATTTTCAAGAAAGTCAAAGACACCTGTCATGTGCCTAGAGAATCCTTTGTCGAACTACCAGTTATCACGAGAAGAAGCTTTCAAAGAAGTATAAGCCAAAAAAGCTGATTGATTGTTCTATATTTTCCATTCCTGGTGAAACTGATACTTAACAGCTTTTTATCGAGGAAAGGGTTTCTAAAAACCTCCAGTAGGGATCCTGTGCCGAGTCAAGAAAGGAGTCCTTCCTAACAGCTTGAAACAAAAAGAACGGATATGGCCAGGCTTTCCACAAAAGTGTCATCTCAAGTTGTGCTTGAGATTTTGAGGTCTAGAGCTATGAGACTGAGTATTTCTAGAGAAGTTTGAGACATTTTTGAATGCAGCCCATTGTTGTCGAGATGGAGTCTGTTGTTGCGTAGTAAACTTGGGAGAGTGAGATGAGTGACTTCCCGTAGCACGAACAAACACAGTTTGAGACAGAGATTTAGATGAAGAAGCAAAGCCCAACCCTGACCGATCCGACGCAGGTTTACCACTTCTCAGCAAGTTGTTTAATACATCAGTGTCTGGATGAAGGTCCATTGATTTTGACAATTTTCCTACCTCTAAATAAGAAGAGCAACTTCTGTCTCCAAACTTCCAATGACTTCAAGGAGGTGAGTTTTCTTAGGAAGAAGCGAGGAGATTCCTTCTTTCATAGACGGAGGAGAGTCACTTTTCAGCTCTTTGATCTGATCTAAGAGATCAGCTTGAGTTTTTTCAAGATCAGCTATCTTATCGACTTGAACAACGAAGGTATTAGACTTATCAGCGCATTTAACAAACAAGGTCTTGTAGGCTTCAATTAGAACTTCATCACTCATTTCATTATCTGCGAAGAGACGTGAGGGAGAACCTGAATGAGATAGTTTGAAATCAGGTTGAGATACAATGACATCGTAGGCATGAGCAAGAAAGGCATCTGAGAGATCTTCACTGTTGAAGGATTTGAATGATTCCTCGAGAGAGGATCCTGAAAGAGCCAGGGAAACCCCTATTCTCTTCAGAAGACTTCCTTCTCTGACTAACAAATGCGAGAACGTTGTTGTTGGAGCGGTTCCCATCGTCATCAACATCACTTGAGTTGTCACTATGGTCGTCGTCATATAGAGTAGATGAGAAGTTTTTCCTGTTGTCGTCTAGTGTAGTTTGGACATTCAGCCTGAATATGTTCAAAACCCTCACACTCATGACATTGAATTCATTTTCCTCTGGTAGAGCGGTTTGGAGATTTGTTGTCTCTGGACTTTTCCTTGAGAAATTACCAGTTTTTTTCCTTGAGGGAATTTTGATTTGAAATTGTGGAGGATGTATGAGACTTCTTATCAAACTTCTTCATAAACCTGCCAGAGTTCTTAACAAGAAGAGCTATGGACTCTTCATAGGACTCTGATGAGTCATCACTTCTCAAATTAGCCAAATCCGAACCAAAGGATTTGAGAGAAATTCCGCGTTTTTCCTTCTCAGAATTAGAGGAAAGAGACATTTCATATGTGAGAAGATACCCAATAATCTCATCAACTCTCATAGTAGAGGTGTCATGGACTTCATCAATAGTGGTAACTTTTATCCTGAATCTCTCTTGCAATGATCAGAGAATCTTTTTCATAATTTTTGAGTCAGACATTGGTTCACCCAGAGAGTGTGATTCGTTCGAGAGATCACAAACATGAAAATAAAACTCATTGATAGATTCAACTTCGGCCATTTTCAGACTTTCAAACTTAGAAGTGAGAAGTTGCAACCGAGAATGTTTGACATTGTCAGTCCTTTCATATTTAGTCTCAAGAATGTCTCAAGCTTCTTTAGCACTCCGGCAGGTGTTAATAAGGTGTAAGACATTTTTATCAACACCAATGTAAATCGCATTCAGAGCCTTGGAATTGGACAGAGCAGCTTCATCCTGAGCAACAGACCATTCCAGTTCAGGAACAGGTTCAATAGTTACACCATCAGACATAAGTCTCTTAGAAACACTCAATCCCACAACTAATGACTTCCAGGTCTTGTGGTCAATAGACTCGATGAAAGTTCCCATCCGAGCTTTCCAATAAGCGTAGATTTTCCCATAAAGAAGAGCAGCTCTGCTTATGGACCCACCTTCTCTAAAAATATCCATATTAAAGTACACAAAACAGAACAACATCGAGCACCTTGTAGAGTAGGTTTTTGGCTCTGATACCAATTGCAAACGTGAATAAAATGTTCTTGTGATGTTACTAAGTATGTTTAAAAGTTTTATAACAACATACAGACATATAACTGAAAGTAAAATAAGACATAGCATTGGTAGTCTAGTTCGGCAAATTTCTATGTCTGGAGGATATCCTTGTCGGCAGAGATGCCGACAAGAAGATTGTTTATTTACATATTGATATAATATATAAATCTTTATAAATTCCTTATTGTAATTTGCTGATTAAATTAATAAAATTTGAAACGTTCATTCCATCCCTTTTAGTATGATTGAAGATTTATGATATTCAATAGTCTTATAGTCGTTAATCAAACCTAACAATGTATGAAGAGACAAATGTAGATTTGCGTGAACAAACTCTTCATGGTTTGACTAAAACAATATACTCACAATATAAAGATCAACGGACTATTGATCTCAGTATGATTGTTGGAAGAATCTATGATGTCTGGTTACGAGACATAGAGAGTTAGGAACTCTATAGTTCTTCCAGTGTATCTTTCGAATATACTGAATTGACCAGTGCACCTTTAGAGACAATGGAAGAATAAACAATTTAACATCTTCTGTCTCAAGGTTACTATGTATGAATTGCATCATGCTTACCTAAATCCTAAAATGAGACATGTAATTTCATAGCATTAATACTCTTATATGAGAAAGTCAAATTCTAGATCCATTACATGATTTGGACTAGGCTAATTGGTGAGATATTAAGTTATGAAGATCTCATGAACCAACTTTGTGAAGTTCTCATATATATGGAATTCATGTACAAGATTGCTGAGATGCAATGTATATCACCTCATGCTTTATTACTTGGATTGTGAATAAATGAATTGCGCAGTGTCCAAATTTAAGTAGCGACTATATTTGGATGAAACAATGTGACTTGTTAGCTCCTCGTCAATACATTGTTTCTAACTTATTCACAAGTACTAAAGGAGTTGAGGAAATAACAATTAGAGGGGTAAAATGGTAATTTTATAAATCCCAACTAGTTGATTATATTCATGAAGGGTAAACATAGATAACATTCAATGGATCCGCTTAATATAATTAAGTTGAACTTGAGTAGAAAATAAATTCATTTGAACCGAAAGATTCTCAGAGTCGACTATTTAGTAGAGTCAGTCGACATTAAGCTAATACTCGGAAAAGGTTTGTGAACTTTTGAGTCCGAGTATAGAAGCTCAAGCTTTCTTCATTTGGATCCATAAGGTCACTATTATAGGTCATTAGAGTAGGATTGTTAAACTAGAAGCTAAGTCAAAATAAGTTCAAGTGTTAAACTAGATTTTTTCTCGGAAAATGTCTAAAGGATATTTTTGTCCACAATGACATAAAATGATGTGAATGTCAAAAAAAGATTTTGAATGTTTTCATTTGATGAAAATATAAATTATTTTCTAAAGCTTAAAAGTCGTTTCAGGCATTATGAAATTAATTTCGTTATTTGTGCAATTATAATTCTACAACGGATATTTTAAAAATGGTCTTAAAAGAAATAAGGAAGCATCTAGATGCTCCCTCTCCCTATGTAGAATTCGGCCAACATCGCATAAAAGAGGAGAGTTTTATTTCCTTTTTATTATAAGGATAATTACCCAAAAGAAAAAGGGAAATGAATTTCCTTAAGAAGGAAACAAATGTGCTAAGTGAGGAAACAAATTTCCTCACTAATGCACTCATATGGCCGGCCAAACAATGAGGGAAAGGGGAAGGGAAAATCAAATATTGTGTCATGAATACATTATTCATTCATGAATGAATAATTGACCTTTATAGATTTTTCCTTCTCCTATAAATAGAGCCTCACATAGAGATGTGAAGGTTAAGCATTTTTCTTCTTCTCTCCCTATTGTGGCCGATCCTCTCCCTCTCTCTCTCTACAAAATACTCTTCTTATTTTGCACCTAGATTCACATTCAATCTAGAGAATTAGCTTATGATCCAAGAATTGTTCTTGGTTCATATGGTTTAATTGTGCCCACACACAAATCCTTCCAAAACCTCTATTGACTCATGTAATAGAAATCTTAGGTTTCTCGAGTTCAATATTAGGTGCGAAGGTGACGAGCGAGCCAAGGAAGAAGGACCTACCTTTCTCAAGATGCTTCAAGATCAAGCTACAAAGAAAGATTCGTGTTCTAGTAAATTAAATAATGTTTTTAATGTATAACATGTATATGCTTTTTTCTAGGTTAGTAAAATTGTTTTACTTGAAAAAGAAATTTTTAAATTCCGCCATTAATTTGATTAATGTTAAATTTTTCTTTCACCCTAGACCTATTCCAACAGATACAACTATGTAGCAATTGTAACACCTTATCTTTCAACAATTTGATTAATTTTCCTTAATCAGTAGCTCATATTCAAATTCTTAACTGTAAAAAATATAAGTTAGTCAGACCACTCTTTCACACACACACGCCAGCAGCGGTCCTTGTCCAACAGCAGTTTACTAAATTACTATAAAAAACGGGAATTGATAAATAATTCTAGAACAAAAAAACTTTTGACCTGTTATAGTCTGTTAAGTTGACCTCCAAACTAAGGCATGTGATCCGTTGAGCAGATTGACACAATAATGTAATAACAAAATAAAGAGAACCACAAAGGATTAATTTGTTTTTAGTTTTCACTGGGTTTCACCCGTAGTGTTTTCTTAAAAGCAAAAGGATTGTTCCTTAATTATGTGATTAAAGAGCTTAAAAAATGAGAGAGAGAGAGAGAGAGAGAGAGAGAGAGAGAGAGAGAGAGAGAGAGAGAGAGAGAGAGAGAGAGAGAGAGAGACGAATATAAAGAAAATTGGATAAAATAAATAAATGAAGGTCATATTAGAAAAAAAAATCATAGAATTTTTAGGTTAAAACTATTAAATTAATGTAATTTTCAAAAAGTTTTAGAGGCATTTTATATGGTTGTTCGCTGTATGTGAACATTTTGGTCCATATAATAGGGACCATTTTTCTTTTTCAAGAATTCCAAGTGATGGAGAAAAAGGGAAATGGTACGATGGACTCGCCGTGTATTTGGGCCTACACATAATTCTCAGTTTAGCACTAATTTAGGCATTAACAAATGATTACTTGGGCCAAGCAAGAACCAGTCATAATATATCAGACAAATAAGCCTTGTGCAATGTAGCAGCTTATCTTTTCAAATAAACACAACTTGTAGTTAGAGCAGTACTCAACAATTTGATTAAGCTTTATTCATTTGGGGCTAAGTTTTATTTCAGCACAGGAAATGAGAATAGAAGACTACGCCATGATGATGAGATTTATTGATTCCATATTAATACTGAATATCCTCAGTAAACTGAAACTCCTATAGTTAAAAATGATGATTGTAATTTTTAAATTTTTCTATCCTGCAATGCGATTGATGACGTCAATGAAGTCGTTCACTTTCAATGGCCGGCACAGAAAAGCGTCCATTCCGGCCAAAAATGTTCGGCGAGCTTGCTCAGAATCAGACTTATGAGCAGTCAACGCAATAATCGGAATATGAACTCCGTACAACCTCTCTATTTTCCTGATCTCGCTAGTCGCATCATAGCCGTCCATTAAAGGCATCTACAAAGAGTATCATCTTGTTAGCTTGAGCAATCACTGATAAAATTATGAAAACATTTCTAAGAAGAGATTACCTCACAATCCATCAAGATGTAGTCATAAGGAAGAGCAGGAGTGATGATAGGATCTCCTTGCTTATTCCTCAGATTGAATAGCCCTTTGCAAACAAGCTCAAAAGCTTCTAGTCCATTTTCACAAAGCTCAACTTTCGCCGCACCGAGCTTTTCAATAGTGAGCTTAGCAATCTTTCGTTGTAATATAGTGTCGTCCACCACCAAAATTTTCTTCCCTAGCAACGGTTTTTCCTTGCTTGGACGAATAGCTTGTGACTGGTCATGTATTTCCCTATTTAGGGTTAGGGATTCAGAAACAATATTACCATTTTTCCCCGGTAAAGAACCTCCAAATTCAGGAAGAAGCCTTGTCGCTTCAAACAATCGGCTACCATGAAACGCCTTGTGTTTGACGATAACATCATCAGGAGAAAACATGCTTGCTCCGATAATAGAAGATTTGAAGCTGGTACTTTGCGACTCGTGATTCTCTAGCCACATCACTTTACAATAAACACTTTCTTGAAGGTTGTTTCGAAACTCTCTTGCGGCATCGCATAGTTCGGAGAGCTTTCCAGTGTTGGCATCCACGACTAGTAGGACAAACCCTAGCGGTATTCTGCCTCGAAAATTATCAATCTTTTCAAAGTTTGCGCGCACGAAATTTGGCCCGTCAAGGTTGCAAGAATTGGTTTGAGACCCGGGAGATTTTCTATTCAAGCTCTCGATTTGCTTATCAAACTCCGACTTCTGATTCCTATTTAACACGCGTTGTATTCCCTCGAGAGTTAGAGGAAGTTCAAGCGGACACTTCAACGAAAACACTCTTATTCCATGGCTCTCCATAAACTTCTTTGCTAATTTGCGACGTTCGTTGTTTTGGATGAGTAGAACAACACAAGATTCTTCGGATTTACCAGGCATTAAATCGTTGTCTTTATTCAAATCCTCTTTTGAAGTTGTAATGACATTGTCGCGTATGCGTATAGGAACGTTGAACCTAAAACAACTTCCATTTTCACCAACATCTTTCTCCATTATCAAAATTTCTCCGTGCATTAATCGTACCTACACAAAAATATGGATAAAAAAGTTATTTGAAGTTACATAATTAAATGAATTTTGTAGTATGTAAAATTATTAATCACATGCTTTTACTTACCAAAGATTGAACGATTCCAAGCCCTAAACCGGTGCCTACTTGACCAAAAGTAGATTGTTTGACTTGGACGTAGTTTTCAAAGACTTCATTTCTTTTATCCTTAGGAATTCCTTTTCCAGTATCATCAACTTCACATACGAGTTCCATATAACTTTGGCATTTCTCTACGGGTTTCATCAGTTCCAAGCTCTCATTTCCCTTTTTGTTGAAAAAAGTGCACGCCAAACTCCAAACCAAACCATTAGTACATCGACCTAACTCAATTGTAGTTTTCTTTATCGCCGGTTTTTTAATCCAAGCTCGGACGATTACTTGTCCATCTGAAGTAAACTTAACCGCGTTGCTTAGCAAGTTGGTCAAAATTTGTCTTAGCTTGACTCTATCTGATTTGATATGAGAAAACTCGGAGATTGAGCCGTCACAAGAATCAAAAATCACGTCTACGCCTTTCTTTGCCCCAACGGGGTGATAAAGATCAACTACATCTTCAAAAAGTTGGAATACATCGAATTCCTCCTCTTCAATCAACATCTTACCAGCCTCGATCTTGCTTGCGTCGAGAATAGAAGTTAACATGCCTAATTAGTTAGTGAAAGAATATAATTGTTATATTCTTATCATCAATTGAAGGAAATTGAAATAGGAAAGAAAGAAAAAGATTAAAGAGAGAAGATTTACTTGATAAGTCCTTGGTACATCCTTCTAGCTGTCTTAGATTTGTTTCCAAGTCTGAACCGGAAACAACTTCATTGTAGGAAATATCTATCAAACCAATCATTCCGGCCAAAGAAGCTCGAATGTCATGGCTCGCCGTGGCCAATGCATGAGTCCTGTTCGAGCTCTTTCTTTCGGCTTGTTCGTTCTCATTCACTTGATTCGTGATCGTTGAGTTTAGGTTCACCTCTCCCTTGAAAATCATATGAAGGATCGGAAAGGATGTTGAAATTGTGATAGCCATTATCACAATTGTCAACGTGAGAAAGATTAGAATAATCGCTCTATATTTGTGCATTAAATTGACAAACCCACTTTTCTTCATTGCCAACACAGAAACCTGAAATTTCAAACGTCATAAATTAATTTATAACAATGAAGATATATCAATATAAAATAATTTAATCACATAAAATCAAATCCTTAATTTCAACGTACCAATTTTACGCCGTGTACATGAAGCTGCGAGCATTCTAAGATGTGATTCTTCTCCTCAATTTGTAGTTGAAAACCTCTTACATTTAATGTGCCATTAGAATAGCATGAAACACTTGGTTGCTCACTGTTTTCTTTCATCAAATCCAAGGAAAAGACTGAATCCCCGACAAAAAATTTCCCGTCTTCAGTTACTAAACATGACTTGCAACCTCGAAGATCTAAATCAGTGTAATACCTCATTACTTCATCAACCGAAAACCCTAAGGAGACAAGCCCTAGATTCCCATTAACACTGGCGGTGTTGATGAACAAAAGATCTTGGCCATTGTTCCATTTGGTTCCCAAAAAGGCATGTGAACCACTTTGACTGTTTAATGCTTCTTGTAACCACCTTGAATAATCGAAGACTGATTTTGAGGGAAATGATTGGACGTCGCCGTAGAGCTTTCCAGTGTCGGGGTTAGCCATTTGTGTGTACAAATAAGATGTATCCTTAACTGAAGAATAGTTCGAGTACAAAGCAAATATTTGGTTTCCATCCTTGGAGTAGGAGAAAAAGAGACCATTGAATCCAATGAAGGATATTTGAGTCAAATGTGGGGTTATCGATAGTACTTGGAACAAATATGGCGCCACCTGTAAAAAAGAGTTATAGTTATGCTACAATATATCAATTATATTTTCCCAATAAAATATATATGCATCAACAATTTTTTTAAATATATAAAGAGAGATTGATAAATTAAATATATTGTGTTAGTACTAACATTGTTCTCAATATGAGAAAATGAGAGCTTAGGCAGGTTGAGAGCTAAAGACAAAACTCTTTGCAAGTATGTTGTAGAAGAAGTGCTTGTGAGATTGAGAATCTTTGTTGTTTTCTCAGCCTCCGACCTTACATGGGATCCGAAGCTCATTGAGCTCAGATCCGCGGTTTGGACATGTTCGGTCAAGCGATTTGCATATATCGATGCACCGAGGAGTGAAACTAACATAGTAATTACCTGCATTTGACAAATTATACAAGCGTTATTGGCTATTAGTATGATATTAATCGTGTCAACGTAATAAAATATCGCTATCTCGTGGTGATAGATTTGCAGCGATGATTTTCTTTCATCGCAAAATGGGGAATAGATGATCGTTAAAATATCCTTATATATAGAAATATTCGTAATAGCTCATGACTATCAAATGAAAGATGTTCAATATTTAAAGACACAAAGTCATTTATGACGACATTTTCATCTCACTAGATTTACTAACACAACATGTTGTCGTCTCACATGTGATATTATCTGTCTTTATAAGCATATAATTACTTGTTAATTAATATTTAACGCATTATTATCGTTATTACTCTACATTTTCTTGACTTACTCAAGCTAATTTCTCGAGTTTGTAGAGTTACATAAGAGTAAGAATAAATAATTAATTGAGTTAGAGAACTTACTCCTAATAAGATGAAGGGAACCCGCGATTTGATCGATGAGATTAGCTTCGTCATTAACGATATCTACAAAAACATATATAAAAAATATGAAATGCATATGTGTATCACGTAGCGTATGAGCATTTCAAGACAAGGCATCTCAACATAGTAAAATTTATATATAAAAAATTCTTCAACAAAAAATCAGTAGGAAATAATTAACTATATATAAATATCACTCTCTAATACGCGACCAAAATATGTATTATAAGAAATTTATCATGTGCCCCATGAAAAAAACTGCATTGTTCAATTTACTCTTGGGATTTGGGAGTGAAAATTTGAGGTTCAATATATTAGGATTAATAGAAGACCTTGGTTACTTTTGTATCAATAATTAGCATCTAAATAAATTTTTCCCATTTTGGGTTTTCCAAAAATTACTTCTTTTAATATTGGCGCCGCGGGCGCAAGGACCTCGTATATTCGAATCTTATAAATATCTTTTATTATAGCGAACCCTAATAGAAAATGCGCGCCACAGCGCGCGAAAGATCAATCTTTTAAAAATTTAAATAATTAACTAAGTTTGTTCCATGATTATTAGAATCTTTTCAACCAAGTTAAAGATTGGAAATATGTCAATAACAGCCAAATTAAACATAATTATAAAAAAATTAAGTATATAGTCTAAAATATTTTCACAGATGTATCTATTACATGCACAACAAAAAGTCACTCTTAAACTTTATGAGTTCAATTCAATAATTTATTTTAATTTACGATTTTCACTTTGTGGTCCTAATAGTTCTTGCTTTCCATCAATAAGTTTGACAAGACGTATGACAATCATATCATAGCAAATATATAAGAATAAATAAGAAGAAGAAAAAACGGCAATTTAAATGGGTGGGAAACTAACCTGCAATTAAGAAATGAAAATGGAACAGAAAAGTAAAATGAAAGAGAGATATTAAGAACTGGATTTGCTCTGTCCTGTTAGTGATCTTTATATCTTTCTTCAAAAAACGTCGGAGATCGCATATATTCTTGATTGTTATAAAAGAATTGAAAATTAAAGATACATAATATCTTGTGGGGAGAATCACACCTTCACTTGTATAAATTTTGTTTATGGAGTTATCTTTTCTGAGAGGAGAAGAATATTATCGTACAAAGTTCTTGCAATTTCCTTGTCACGCTGAGCTTCTATAAAATGGCGATCGATATGCAAGTTATGTCTATGGTGATGACGGAAATTGATTATATGTATATATATACATAAATATGTATTTGTGTTTTAACTTACCTTTAGTAACTTGGTATTTAAGATAAAATCTGGAAGAGGCACACAGCAACGTAACAGGAAACATCACAACAAAATCTCAAGTCATTAATTAAATTGCATTAATTACGAATCACAAACATGCAGATCTCAAAATTCTTTCAAATTTATGTTACAAGAAGTGGAAAACCAAGTTTAAGCAGTAAATCTATATGGTTTTACTTAGCACACAGTTATTTCGCCAATCTAGAATTGATTAACCTTCTAATCTCGTAACAAGGCTAATTTAGGTAATTAATCACATAAATCTGAATTATGATTTCGATAAAATTTAGGAAAAAAATTAGATATATGTATGTATATATATTTGAAATATTATATAAATACGATTATAATAGAGGTCATTATAATATAGGAGATACATAAAAAAAAAAATAGAATAATAAAAGATAAAGGAGTAGCCAGTTTTCTAGTCTCCAGAATATATTGTTTCCAGTGGAATAGTTAAGTGAATAGAATGCGAAGTTTGTTTCAGAGTCATATATAAACCAAAGTTTTCTTTTTCATTCTCTAAAAAATTAAACATTTATTTCAAGCTAATAACAGAACATACATCATTCACTACTCTAAAAATATGCTGTTTTACCATCAAATGCCTTGTCATACCTTTATTTATTTTGATTTAATGTAACAACATTAATCACAGCCTTGCTCCCAAAGTTAACAACAGATGATGATAATAATTTTCTGTAGGACACTTCATACTGATTAAAAATGAGATAAGTAGCATACCAAACACTGTGAAAACTTAAAAATTGCTCTATAGTCCATGTTTCAAAAAAGTTGGTTTATAACAAATAACAAATATTAATAAGTATAAAATGACAATATTGCCTCAAATATTAGCGGCAATGATAAAATGAAGAAATAAATAAAAACCAGCTCCAAAGCAGTTACCACCATTAAAGCGTGAAACGAGATATAATATAAACGCAAATAAAGTGGCAGTCAGTAAATGAAAAATTTTAAAAATAAAAAATAATTCATTTTGAAAACTGCTAAAACAGTTGTTAATTACGAAATTTGAAAAATTAACTACCATTTCTTTCCAATTCGAAACAGTAATATTCGAATTAGAAAAATAACAAAAACTAATTTCTCTCTCCTTAATAAGGACATATTTGTCAAAAAAAAAATACCTCATCAATTTCAGCTAAATATTTAAAAAAATTCAAACGTTTGGTTATATAGCAATTGCAATGTTTATTTCGATCAATGAAGCAATTTTTAATTAAAAATTGGTTCACAAATTTGTAACCATAGTGCACAAAGGAAGGTTCAAAAAATATGATAAGAATCATTGTTTATTTTTTCCGTCCATTTTTCTGATGACATTGAGTAAATTCGCGTCCGTCAAGGGTTTACTCAAGCAAGCATCCATTCCGGCTTTAAACGTCCGTTTGGCTTCTTCAGAATCCGGCGAATGAGCAGTTAATCCAATAATTGGTATATGAACACAATAACTCATCTCCAAACCCCTTATCTCGCTCGTCGCATCGTAGCCGTCCATTATCGGCATCTACAAATTTCAAACAGATATTTAGAAGAAGAAAAAATAATTTGCATTCCGTACAAAATAAAGTAACTAGATAAGTATATAAACGGACAAAAAATAATAATTTCATGTCGTTAATAAAAACGATGAAAGCAAAATTCATTAAGAAAAACTATTAGATGACTTTTTTTTTACCTCGCAATCCATCAAAATGTAATCAAAAGGAAGAGTGATCTTTGAGTCTCCAAGCTTCTTTTGATACTCTAGTCCATTGGAAATAAGTTCAACAGCTTCTTTTCCGTTGGTACAAAGCTCGACTTTCCCGCCAAGTCTCTCGAAGATATACATCGCGATTTTTCGCATGACGACGTTATCGTCGACGACCAATATTTTCCTCCCGAACAACGGCTTTGTATCGCTCGGGCTACCGATTTCTGGTCGGGTTTCGGATTGGTTGCGTTTATTATTTCCTCTCGATTTGGAAACGTTTACATGGCTAATATTTCCCGATCCGCCTTCAAATAACTTCTCTGGGACTGAACCCCCGAATTCCGGTAGAAGCCTCGCCATTTCATACAACCGGCTTCCGTGGAGCGGCTTGTAGTGGAAGATATCATTCGGATCGAAGATTTTCCCTCGAATATTGCTTTGAGTCATTTGGCTATTCGCTAGCCACACGACTCTACACGCGCTTTGAATTAGGCCATTCCTAAACTCTTCCACGGCCTTGTGTAGTTCCGGAAGCTTCCCCAAGTTAGCGTCGACGACGAGTAATACGAGCCCTAGCGTCGTGCTTCGGAAATGATGACTGGTTTTCCGAAAGAGAGTCCGGAGGTAATCTGCTCCACCGTCGAGAGAGCTGTTTTGCGAGAGAGATGACTTGCTCAATAGCTCGACTTCCACGATCACATCCGAAACGTTGCTCGAAGAACTACGGTTTCGTTTGCATTCTATTTTCTTGAGTGCGCGAGGAAGTTGATCCGGCCACCTCAACGAGAACGCTCTTACTCCGAGGCTCTCCATGAACTTCTTCAAGACTCTTCGCCGTTCCTCGTTTTCGATGAGTAGAACGACGACAGAGCTCTCGAGTTTGTTGTTATTAGGGCTCTGGGTAGGAACTAGGGGAGTTATTTGAGGGCTAGGGCTAGGACTAGATACCGAATCTTCCTGATTATCGGGAACAGAAAGAGCAATGTTGAATGTAAAACAGCTTCCCTTTTCGCCGATATCCTTGTCCATTATCCCAATTTCACCGTGCATCAACCGAACCTATATATAAAAAATAAAAATAAAAATTTAAAGATATTTTTTTAATTGACATAATGTTGACATGGAAAAATAGATAATAAAAAAAAACTAACCAAGGATTGAACAATGCCAAGCCCTAACCCGGTACCTCCTTGGCCAAGAGCGGTTTCTTTGACTTGGACGTAGTTTTCGAAGACCTCATTTCGCTTTTCCTTAGGAATACCTTTGCCTGTATCATCAATCTCACACACAAGCTGCATAGAGTCTGAGTCTCGCTCAGTAATTTCCATGGCCTCTAGGTTTTGATCATTCTCCGTTTTATCCTTGAACCATAGGCAAGTCAAACTCCGCATCAAACCATTGCTACATCGGTCCGGCTTTTCGTTGAGAATAGAGTTCTCCAACGTCGGTTTTCTAATCCAAGCTCGGACCACCACGTGTCCCTCCGAAGTAAACTTAACCGCGTTACTTAGCAAGTTGGACAAAATTTGCCTTAGCTTGACCCGATCGCACTTGACACGGCAAAGCTTGGAGATCGAACCGTCACAAGGGTCCCAAATCACATCGACGCCTTTCTTCGCACCCACCGGATGGTAGAGATCAACCACGTCCTCAAAAAGCTGTCCCACGTCGAACTCTTCCTCTTCAAGTGACATCTTTCCCGCCTCGATTTTGCTTGTGTCGAGAATAGAAGTAAGCATACCTGATCATCATACCATTCCTATTTTAGAAAAGAAAATAAAAGCACATGGATTCACTAATTAAATTAAAGGTCTTTGTTAAGTGCAGATGACTCATTGTTAATCTTGAGTAACTAACCGGCTTAAATGATTTACACGTACAAAAAATCTAAAATAACTCAAAACACTCGAGCCTATATTTTTCCAGTAAAATTTTAAAAATTGAAACTAAAATTTGTTGAATCGCTAAATAAAAAATTCAAATTTTGAAAAAAATCTCCCAAATATATTTTATATATAGCGTAAAACAAAAGGCAAACAAATAAAAGAAAATTACGAATTTGATGCCTGCAAAAATATAAATTAAAGTTGATTATTTCCCAATTCTCGTAGTACATTACTTACCTAAAGTCTTGTAAATCAAATCTAGGCTAGTTTGTGCAATAAATATAAGTTTGATTACCGGACAGGTCATTGGTACATCCTTCCAATTGTCTCAAAGTGGTTTTCAACTCGGAATCTGAAGGAACTTGGTCATAGCAAATCTGGATCAATCCGATCATCCCGGCCAAAGAAGCTCGAATATCGTGGCTTGCCGTGGCAAAGGCGCGAGTCTTGTTCATACTCTTTCTCTCGGCTTGCTCGGTCGCGTTCATTTGTTTCATCAGCGTCGCGCTCAGATACATATTTCTTATCGAGTCTCTACGAATTATCGGAAGCAAAACCGAGATCAAGGCAATCGTAATCACCACCGTAAATACGAGTAGGACGAGTATGGTGGTTTTGTATCTGTCCACAAAGTGAGTGAATCCACTTTTGTGGATTGCTAATGCATAAACCTGCAAGTAAAATGAGACTCCTTTTTATTATATAAACAAAGCTAATGATGTAAATATATTAAAACCTTCAAACTCCGTGACAGTTCAAAGCAATATAATATAAGTATATAATATCATCCAGTAACATGATTCCACGACGGATTTTAACCGTTGTATAAATTTATTACGACGGTCATTTTCAGTCGTGGAATTCTTCGGTTTGGTAAACTTTCGCGATAGAAATAAAACCACGTGGTATCTTGAAAATATTTTGTGCTAATGACCTTTCCACGAGGTAGTTACAAATTAAAAAATCTATTGACTGTAAAGACCATTTAGTAAAAAAAAAAAAAAACAAATATATGTATTTATAAAAATAATCTTCTAATTGATCAATATATGTACTAATGACCTTTTCTCATGAGTAACAGTTTGAATAAATATACGTTAAGTCGTTAGGTAAATGTTGTTCGCACAGGACACTAAAAACATGGTTAATAAACATAAAATTATCAAGGCATTGCAAAATTAGTTTTTGAGAAAAAAGGATAAGAAAAGAAAAAACTTGTAAATACTTAAGAAAACATACCAATTGCACGCCGAGTAAATCAAGGTGTGAACACCCAAATATGTGATTCCTTTCCTCCATTATCAGAGACTCTTTTGCACTATTACTCAATGTTCCACTAGGATCGCACGAAAAATTCCGTTCACGATTTTCCTTCGCCGGAACGATGGAAAACATTGAATCTCCAGCAAGGAGTTTCCCATCTCCGGCGACTACTATACACGATTTCCCGTCTCGAACATCATCGGTACCGGTGTAATACCTCGTTATTTCTTCAATCGAAAACCCTAATGAGACAAGGCCTAGATTCTCATGAACACGTGCCGTGTTGATGAGCAAAGCCTCTCGATCATCGTTCCAATTGGTCCCCAAGACGGAATGTGAATCGGTTTTAAGCTCCAAGGCTTGTTGTAACCAGCTTGAATTACCCAGAAATTTCGTCTGAAACGACGGAATTATATCACCGGTTAACTTTCCGGTGATGCGATCAGCCATTTGAGTGTACCAATAAGCCGAGATAGGTGAAGTGTGTTCGTGACCAAGCGAAGCATTTGAGTACATAGCAAATGTCTGGTTCTGATCATCTATGAAATACGAGAAGAAAATTCCTTCAAATCCAATATATGAAATTTGATTCAAATATGGCGTTTTTGATAATGCTTCAAACAAAGATGGCGCTACCTGAAAATAAAAAGAAAAAAAGATTGAGACCTTTTGCTACACTAACCGTACCCAAAAAATCATGTAACAATTAATTAAAAATAATTTTAGTACTTTATATATTATTTTATGACCGTACCCACATTTGTAACCAAAATTTTAAAATAATTTTCTAGGGTGATATGAAACTCAATAATATTTTCCGAATAATTTACACTAATTCAAACGATGTGATAAATTTTTAGTAATTCCTAATTATGCGACAGAAGTAGCAAAAAATAGGTTTTTATAAATAAATATATAATAAGCCTCACATTGTTTTCAATGTCGGAAAATAGAGAGGGTTTTGATCCGTTGAGAGAAGAAGATAAAGCTCTGGCTGTGTTCATTGTTGAAGCAGACATTATTTGATTGAGAAGCTTTGTTGTCTTTTCAACCTCAGATTTCACTTCACATCGCAACCTCTCTGAGCTCCGATCAGCCTCCATTTCGACATGTTTTGTCAGGCGACACAACGACACAATTATTGATATCCCGAAACTTAGAATCAGTACCGCGATTACCTGTCAATTCATTTTCTTAGAAAATAAATGAATTTCATTTTATAGTACTATAACTCATGCGAAAAACTGTGGCAAGAAATTATACATAATAATGTGAAAAGAAAATACCACTAAGATTAATGGAAGCCGTGACTTTGCCGATGCGTTTAGCCTCTTCATTGGCTGATCTGCATAAACTTTAGATTAAATGTATTAATAAAACTTACATGTACAAATATTTATCATGAAAAAGCAAGAGGTTGAGAGAATGAAAATCGATATCACATGGCTGTTCTATCCCAACCTTATCACCAGAGTTTCTTTGTCGACCTTTTTTTTGGCGCGGAAGAGAGAGAGAGAGAGAGAGAGAGAGAGAGAGAGAGAGAGAGAGAGAGAGAGAGAGAGAGAGAGAGAGAGAGAGAGAGAGAGAGAGAGAGAGAGAGAGAGAGAGAGATCAAATCATGTGTAATAATACGCCATTACTGCTTCTTTCAAATAAGGAAACAAATCTGAGTATCAATCAACAATTATAGAAGCAATTTATTTTTTTAATTTTAAATACAAAATCGCTTTATATGTGTGTGTGTACATGATCAACTCTTTGGGGTTTTATAACTTCTTGATATCAAGATTTATTTTAATATTTATCCTCTTATAGTATACATATTACATGTAATAGTGAAAAAGAGTAAAGGAAAAAGAGCCTAGTCAATACATCTAGATATATCTTAGCTAACTAAAGCAGTTTGACATATATATATACATACATACATACTCCACGTAACAGGAAATCATGCAACAAAATCTCAAGTCATTATTGAGCATTAAGTACAAACCACCTACATGATATCTGTATATTATATCGAAGTTTATTACTAAAAGTGATCAAACCAAATTTTAGTAGTAATGCAAATCGCTTTACTTTTTTAGCACACAGTCGTTCTACTAATAATTAAGAATTGGTTAAGATTGGAATAGCGTAGCAAGGCTAAAATCTGGATTTGGATGAAAATTATAAACAAAAATATGACCAGTGATCATTTATCAGGAATAAAAAAATAAATTATGTGTATATAAAGAAAATGATATAGACTAACCAGCAGAACGGAAGGGATTTAAATAAGGTAAGAGATTCGATCACTGCTTCTTGATCTGCAAAATAAGAAAATGGCTATATATAAACTTTATTGATTCTATACAATAAAAGATATCGTTACTTTCCTGCGTATATATAGAAAGTAAGAACTAATGTGTACATATTATTATGAGCAATAAAAAATAAGAAAATGACTATATGTAAACTTCATTGATTCTATACAATAAAAAAATATCGTTACGTTAGATTATTCTGTTCCTGCTTATATATATGGAAAGTAAGAACTAATACGTGTATATTAAATTGTTAACAACTGTAATGTGTTTCTTATATATATATGTGTGTGTGTATTTTGCTCATATATATATATATATATATATATATATATGTGTGTGTGTGTATTTTGCTCATATATATATATATATATATATATATATATATGTGTGTGTGTATTTTGCTCATATATATATATATATATATATATATATATATATATATGTGTGTGTGCGCGCGCGCGCGTGTGTATTTTTCTTTTATCGATAATATGGTTCCAGAAAAATTGATATGTTCCTGCTTATATATTCTGTTCCTGCTTATATATATGTTCCTGCTTATATATATGGAAAGTAAGAACTAATACGTGTATATTAAATTGTTAACAACTGTAATGTGTTTCTTATATATATATGTGTGTGTATTTTGCTCATATATATATATATATATATATATATATGTGTGTGTGCGCGCGTGTGTATTTTTCTTTTATCGATAATATGGTTCCAGAAAAATTGATAAATGGCTCTATTTTATATAGTATGCTTGCCCTTGAACTTAAAACATTAAACAGTACTGAAAAAGTATAAAAAATTGGTTCTCGATTAAATAAAAATTATGACAAAACATCCGCTTAATTTTTTTTATTCTTTTTTGCTTTTTATATGCAGTACAACACTACAACTGTACAAGTACAACCGATTCGTAGTTCCTTTCGCTGCTATATCCTACGTCTAGGGTTTTGCACGTAAAATCTATGTATAATTTTATTTGCTTTATCATCATCATTCATAACATTTCAGTAAAATATAATATTTGTTCCGTAACGAATTGCCACACGGGTTATAAGACTCCCCAGGCAGATAAAATAATTCAAAACAAAGAAATATTTACCAGAATCATAACTCGATGATCAAAACCCTTAATTTGTCACTCTGAGTGTGAAAATCCCTTGATCAAGAAAACTGCCTGTTACACTAAAAGGAAAGGAAATATAAAATTAAAACGGAAATATGGATTTTTCTCCTTCCTCAAAATCATTAGTTAACTAAAAGATTGTTCAAGACGTAAAAGAGAACAAAAAAACCAAAACCCATTTGACCAGAACTTTCATCTCTCACTTTCCTTGTAATGTTGACCAAGTTTAAGCCATAAACCCGATGACTAATCAATCACAAATTTAACAAAAAGCTAAAGGGGTTTCAGGTTTCAGAGCTACGAGTTTCTTAATCGTTTGAGAGAGAAACAAATACTAACCAAAAATACATTACATAGCTATTGGGAGAGCGAGTGAGAGTTTACGGTCGTCGTGAAATTACTGGTTTGTCCTCGTTGATCGCGTTTTCCGTACGTTTGGTGTGATCAGAATAGGAGGGTACTGTAATCAAAACAATATTTGCTCAAATCTTTTGATAGAAAAATTTGGTAAGAAGAAGAAGAAGAAGAAGAATACGAGTATGATTGTGTATAATACCAGGGTTGTTTTTCAAAATGGGAAACGAGGAGTTATTATAAGCAGAATATTACTTCCAAAACGAGAAACCTTTTATATTTCCTTAATTATTATGTAATCAGTCTGTCATTATGGATCCAATTTTTTTTTCTTTATTAAAAGATGAAATCCCCAAAGATAATTATTCGACGTTACTTAATATATATCAAGATTTTTTCTTCGAAGATGCTATAAATCAGTATAGTTAATGTAGTGTGCCAATAAATTAAAAATACATGAATGTTTGTAAATTTCAAAAGAATTATTATTGAACAGATCATAAACAATTGTTTATCTATGATTGTTTTAACATATCAAAACTATTATAAACAATCTTGTTTTTGGTAAAATCGGCATAAATGATTAGGGGTGTAAATAACTGTAGTTTGTGTGCAATATTGTGAATTATTGTGCTTAAAGCTTTTGATTGTTGCATAAGTGTCACTCTTATCTCTCTCTAATATGGTGTTACTTTTTTACCACTAGGTTTTTTGTCCTTCACTCAAATTTTCAGTTAAACCCTCAATTAAATATGCACAAGTTCATCGCGTAATCTTTTAAATGATTGAAGTTATCAAAGCGCCCACACCTGTTAGACCATTATTTGCTTACGTGAAAATATCAAATCATTTTTATTTTTTATTTATTTTTATTTATTATTTAGTTGTCACGTGAAAATGATACTAGAATAAGTTTTAGCATGTTCTCATTTTGCCTTTAAAAATATTAATATAATATTACATTCGCCTATGATTTTGTTTGAGTCGACCAAATTCAACTACAGTTTATTTCTTAATTAATTTAATAATATTATTTATTATAATATGTACGTAACAGCTTTGCAATGCTCTTATGTATCATTTTAATATTGAAATTTTTAATTTATATTGTTTTATCAGATAATAACACTCTTTCTCTTGTCTCTGCTCTCTCGGAGAGTCCTTCCTGGCTGGATTCCAAGAATATTTTGGATTACAAGGACGCTATATTATTCTTTCCCAAGTGGTTTTAAGCAAAAATGGTTTATGGGTTTGACAAAGAACACAGCTTTCCTTAGTGGGTTTGTTCCGATGTCGATAATGAGGCCTTGGTAGGTCTCCCTTCATGACTATACATATATATAACATATATATAACATAGGAATGCATTTATAACAAGGAAAAAGAGAAAGGAAAAAAATTCAACGATAAATACATCATAAAACAAACAAACATAGTTATACATAAAAAAGTAAAAAATAGAAAAAATAAACAGCACACACAATAAGAGGAATACGTAAATGAAGCAGAGCATACACGAGAAACTAGTCACCATTGTTGTTGAAGAGCTTTCTTTTGAGCCACTCCCACTTGAGTAAAACCATCAAAACCACCCATTCTTTTGCGTCATCAGCGAACCGGAAATAAGCAAGCCTCCATTTCCGGTTGAAGATTAGAGACCCAACGACGAGCCATAATCCGGTGGCGTAACCTAGAGAGATGAACAAGTAGAGCCAAATCTCCCTAGACTTGTCTTCAAGCTTGTGTTCTTTCTTTGCATGCTCTTCATCACCGACTTTACATTTCTTGGGTAGCATAGGGCCGCAGAGAAGTGGATTTCCGGCGAAAATGGAAGAATCCACTTCCAGAGTCTGAAGCTGATTCCCCGACGGAACTTGGCCGGAGAGATTGTTGAACGACATGTTGAGGAAGGCCAGCTTCGTCAGAGACGCCATTTTCGCCGGAATCACGCCGGAGAAGCGGTTGTGAGAGAGGTTGAGCGACTCCAACGACTCTAGGTTTCCGATTTCACGGGGAATGTGGCCGGAGAAGTGATTGTACGACAAGTTCAGCCCATTGAGTCCGGAGAGAGCGCAGAGCTCGCCGGGAATGAGTCCGAGGAGGTCGTTGTTAGACAAGTCGATGTAGGTGAGCAGCCAAAGCGTGCCTTTCGTGTATTTTAGCTCTCTTCCTTTCATCACCCCTTCAATCGTTTCCGAGTACACCTCGTGCTCGTTAACGTACGTGGAGATCCTCACTGCCTTCGAATTTCTATCCCTATCTCGTGTGGCCATCGCGGTGAGATTGTTCAAGCATCTAGGGATTTTGTGGCCGAAATCGTTGTTTGCGAGATCTAGGACTTGCAAGTGAGGGAGCCTGCACAATTCCGGCGAAATGGGACCGCTGAAAAAGTTGTTGCGAAGCCTCAAGATTGCCAAAAGTTTCAATTTTTCTATCCAATGCGGTATTTCGCCGCCCAAACGGTTTTTGCCAACGTCCAAAACGAGCAAAGATGTGCAGTTCGCCAACGATGAAGGAATTTTGCCGTCGAGATTGTTGTTGTTTACGTGAAAGCTTGTTAGGTACGTCATGTATCCAATTGAGACTGGGATAGTCCCGGATAGATTGTTTTCGGAGAGATTTATGTATTGTATCCACAAATCTGTTGTCCAACAATCCGGGATAACCCCAGATAATATGTTCGTCGAAAGATCTAGTAGGACGAGTTGATCAAGCATGCACAACGACTTTGGAATTGAACCAGTAATTCCTTTCGAAACTTAGACGTTTCACGACAGGTAATGCTTCACCGATATCCGTTGGGAGATTCCCGCTAATTGCATTTCCCGGAAAGTACAACGACGAGAGGTTATTCATGCTATGGAGCCAATTGGGAAAACGCTCTCTTATATTAGCATTTGAGACATCCAAATCAATCAGCTCTTTTTGTGTTTGAAGCCATTGAGGGGATCTTGACCCGATCTCGCAACCACCCATGTAGAGATGCTTCAAGCTAAAATTAGGAGTCCATCTTGATCTCGTTATGAATGTCAAATTTTGGTTAGATCCAACACTCAAGTTTATCAATTTTGAAAGCTTAGCTAAGTGAATTTCAGACACGTTCCCTTCTAAGTAATTAGACGAAAAATGAAGATACTCTAGGTTTCTCAAGTTTCCTAGGCTCTTAGGCACATCTCCGCTCAAACGGTTGTGGGACAAAACAATTGAGTCAACAACGATAAATCACCGAGATTTTCAAGAATCGTGTCATTCAGTTGATTGTATGATAAATCCAACAAAGTCAATGAAGACAAATTTCCAAGCATTTTGGGGATTGTACCATTCAATTGATTGAAGGAAAATTGCAACACAACCAGGGATGGAAATTTTCCAAGCGATATTGGGATTGGACCGTAGAATAATTCCAGCGAAGATTAATGTGCTTCAACCCACCAAAGGACCACTAATTTCACTTGAGCCTAAATCTAGAACCTCTAGAGCATACTTGACACAAGGTGGATAGCTATTATCACCATTGTTTTCCCACACTTTCAATCGGAGATTGATGTTCTCCGTTAAATGTAGCGACTTTAGGGAACAAGCTAGTGTTGACAATATATTACCGCCTTCAAAACTATCAAAATAATTCCCAGAGAGAGTGAGATCAACAAGGCTCCTATAACTATGGATAAAAGATGGGATTGAGGAATTTAGAGAGTTGTGTGAGAGATCAAGCACCCTAAGAGAGGTCATGTTTCTTAGAACATTAAGACTCTTTGGTTCAATCTGATTATACGAAAGGTCTAGAAGCTCAAGGCTTGGGAAGAAAATGGAATTGCGATGAGCAGAGAAAATGTTGCCTAGTTCACAGTCAGATAAGTTTACGTGTGAGAGAGAAGGAATGGATGAGAGTACCTTCGCTATTGTGTTTGAGACATTTTTCATGCCCAGGCCACTCATGTCAAGGTACCGCAATGACACGAGATTGGATGCCCATTCCAAATTTGCAACTTGTAGTAGATAACCTCCTTGGAGATCAAGAGCTTGTAAACGGGTAAGATTGCCAAGTTCGCAGGGAATCAGTCCCATAAAGTTTGCTTGGAATAGACCAAGAAATCTCAAACCCGTCATGGATCCAAAGAAGGGGGGATGTTGCTGCCTCCAAAGTCGTTCCCACTGACATCCAAGTATCGTAATTCTGTAAGCTCCACCAAGCTTGCTTCAACCTCCTGAGCTTGTAATTGGCGAGTTATATCATCATATTCGTCTAAGCGTAGATCAAGCATGGTGACATGCCTTTTCTCCTTATCACACACTATCCCAACTCATCGGCAACAGTCCTTGCCTTGCCAAGATGACAATCTATAAGAAGGGTCGGAGAAACTTTGCTTCAACTTTAGAAGAACTTGTCTCTCCCTTTCAACGCAAACGAGGCTCGAGTTTGTACACATACAAACTCTAGTGAATACTTGAATGAACAATACAAATAAGAGCGACGTCTTGCCAAGACTGAGTCCAAGTATTATATAGGAGCGACGCTATGGTCAGAATTCTTTGTATTTCGTGTTAATTAATGCCAAGTCTTTGTCAAATATATCATTAACTAAGTTGACCCCCGTGACATTGAAATTTCAAATGACGTGAGGCTGTGTTGGTGGGTGTTTAATATATTTAATGACATGTTAGTGTCATTTTCATACAGTTACGGAACAAATCACATTAAATTGAAAGAAATTGAAGATGAATTATAAAACGTACTAACATGATACTGATGAAAGAGAGAGAGAGATATTTTTCTATCTTTTATTTTCTTAGGTCTTTCTTATCGTCTAATTAATTTCGATTTGACTTCCTCCCAAAAGAAAGAAAAGAAAATAAGCAGACCTTGAAAGTCCACCAAACACTCTTAAATAACTTGTCTGAAAACTATGTAAAATGCATTAGTTAGTTGTTCATATTTTTAGAATAATAAATTGGGTAATTCTAGTATACAGTCAAGTAAATTAGTGTAATTTTGACTATACCTAACATTTAATTAATAGGTAGTAAATAATCGATTAATTTCGTTTAACAAATACTAATAAGCAGTGTAATAAAAGTTACGTAATCGAATGTAGTTATTTGCTAAACATTTATAAAATTTTGAGTATTATCAAATTATTATAAATAACATGAGCTAAAAGGCCAATTTTTTGTAATAAATTTGTATGTCTCTATTTTTATATTTTTTCATATTAATGCCCTACGTTTACACATAATTTCATATAAAGACATTAGTCTTAAAATAAATTTAGATGGAGTAAAAATATATACCGTTTGAAAAGTAAGGAGCCGTGTTTTAATTCCTATTTTTTGTCATCATATTTGACCAGTGAGTGGTCCACATAATAAACTCTAAACCTGGGCTATCTGACCAGACGGACCAGTCCGTCAGGTAGTCCGTTAAGGTCCGTTAATATGTAACGGACTTGATCTGGTCTGTTAGGCTAACGGACCGGACTTTCAGTCCGGTCCTTTAGCATTTAAAAAATATTAATTTAAAGGTTTTTAAAGGAGTGTTTTAAGGGATTAAATTTTAAGATTTTTTTATAAAGATATTAAATGTAAACACTCGATTATAAAATATAGACAGTTTGATTTTTTAAAACGAGCCTCCTTAAAAATCTCACCGACCCCTGAAAAGGTGCGATGATGAGGAAAAAGAGTACCTCTTACATCGATTAAAATTGAAAAATGTATCCCGAACAAGGGTCGGGAAATCCATTTAGTGTATTACAAGTAAATCAAACTAATCGTTCATGTGCAGGGTAGAAAAATCAAAATCAAAATCATCTAGAACGTCAAAGCAGTGAAATGTTTCTTGGGCTTGATTCTTGTGTAGAATCCAATTTTTTCCACAAGTGAGTGCTTCAATCATCTCGGGTTTAAAACTACATCTTCGCTCGTCGATGATGCGCCCCGTACTACTAAACGCCGCCTCTGATGACACCTTTGAGACCGGGATGGTTAAGATATCTTGAGCCATTGTGGACAAGATGGGAAACCTCCTAGAGTTTTGTCTCCACCAGTGTAGTAGGTCAAGGCGCTCGTAGTCATTCCTCGCTCAATCGTTGCAATCGTACTCTAGGATTTCGGGAATGAGTACGAGGGTGGTCTTGACTTCCTCTTGGCGTGCGTCCTCCAGCTTCTTGTTGAGGAGAAGGGCTATACGCGGAAGCGTTGGTGAAGATGTTCGCATATTGGTGCCTACTTGCATATTGCGTCTGTTGACTTGGGGGAGTCCGGTAATGCAGAAGAAGTTTCACCTCGTACACCCTGAAAATAGAATAAAAAGAGTCTACGATCCTTGGAACTCAAGTGAGACGTAATCTTGCGTACTGGAGAAACGTAATCTAAGAAATTTTATAAACTTTTTAAGTCCACCATTTTAGTTCGAAAATCTAGAATAGATCCAAAACCAAAGAGTAATGGAACCTTTCCAGCGCCCCACTACTTAAGAAATTTAGATTCCATGTCTTGAATACAAGTCTAAAATGGGATATTCCCGATATTTTTCAAAATGTGTAGTTAAAGCAGTCATAGTATGACTGCCTAATTGAGAAGTCGGAGACTAACAAGCAGAAAGGTAACAAGTTTCTTTATAAAAAATATTAAGAAAAGACACAAATGATTCGGCCATGGTATATCTGCGCATGCTTGTACTATTAGGTTGATTATGTGTGTAGCACAACATTGATGTAAAAATGATTCATCTTCTAAACGTGTTTTTAGGTCCCCTAATCATGGCGCTGTTACTAGTTGCGTTATCTAAAGTTATATAAATTATTCTATTCTTTAAACCTCATTCTTCTATAACACTCATTATTATTTCTAAAATGTTTTGGCTAGTGTGATTTCCTTCTATCCTAAGAAATGCAATTATACGTTTGTTTAAATTTCAAAACGTGTTTTTAGGTCCCTAATCATGGCGTTGTTACTAGTTGCGTTATCTAAAGTTATAGAAATTATTCTATTCTTTAAACCTCATTCTTCTATAACACTCATTATTATTTCTAAAATGTTTTGACTAGTGTGATTTCCTTCTATCCTAAGAAATGCAATTATACGTTTGTTTAAATTTCAATCATCGTCTATGTTATGTACTACTACGGACATGTAATCAGTTTTAGCTTGACTGGACCAAATATTGGAAGTTAAAGTTACGCTTTTGATGCTTCATAAGTAGAGCTATCCCGCACCGTTGGTTGTGAGCGCTCACGAGCTTCCCCCAAGCGTTGCATTGCCCGTGTCATTCGTCGTTCTAGTTTACCTCCGTGAAAAACTTCCACATCGGCGAACGGTGCTTCCTTTTGGATATTTGTGATTCTGCCTGGGGAGCCTCGTGTTTTTGTGGTTGTTGTTGACATTTATGTTGTTGTTAGTGGTGTTGACGGGCTCGTTGTTGTCTTCGTTGTTGCTTCGCTTCTCTTTGTTAACGTTGTCGTGGTCGAGGAATGGTATTCCGAACGGGCTCCTATTCTTCCACTTCCTCGTCCGGCTCTTCGGTTTCGTCGCCTCCTCCTTCTTCTTCTTCTTGTTCCATGTGTTGAGATAATTCTTGATACACTTGATAAAGCGTCAGGTTGTGAAAGTTGAGCTTGATAAGTCTCATCGACATTCATTTCGGGTTGAATGGGTGGTTGTGTGTGGAATTCGAGTGCCAAGGAAATCTCTTACATTTGGGGGGACGTAATTAGGATCGAAAGAATAAATCGTATCTTCATTTTCTAGAGAATAATTCAACCAATTTCTTTCAAATTGGTGAACTTGTGGATCTTGTGTACTTCTTCCCCTCCGACCTCGGCTTCGGTTTTGGGATGAGGAAGCCATATGGAGAGATTGATTTTGAAAATAAAAACGACTTTGTATTTTGAAAAAAAAATGAGTTTGAATTTAAAACTGGAATGAAGAAGTAGAATAAAACCGAAGTTGAAATTAAAACCAACCTTGAAAATAAAATCGAAGTTGAAATTGAAACCGAGCTTGTAACTTAAACCGAGTTTGAAATTAAAACCGAGTTTGAGAAAACTGAGAGAAGCAGTAGTAATAATAGGAAGAAGTTGAGAGAATTGAGAGAGATTGGTGTGAAGAAAATGAAGGGGAAGGGGAGTAACAGTAATAAAACGGCTATTTTTTTGAGCTGTTGGATTTTACATCCAACGGCTCAGATTTAAAAAAAATTATTTAAAAGTTACCGGACCGGACCAACCGGTCCAATAATAGGGTCCGTTAGTACATAATCGGACCGGACAGACCAGGTCCGGTCCGGTCCAATAAGTCAGGATTAATAAACTCCCCTACGGAAAAAAAAATTAGAAACCGTACAGTTTCTTTTTTTAGAAACCATACAAAACTTTGAAACGTTATGGAAAACGTGTACTTTCCATTTCCATTTAGACGTGCTAATACGAGAAAGCATATAATTTTATATCCACTACTACAAATATATATTGAATTCCACAATAAATTTCCTCATGCGTACCGCGGTGGAAACTATATGCTCTCACAATGAAATGGTTATACCATTGTGAGAATTGCACATTTTTTCAATGGAACACCTTTTCACTATGAGAGTATATAGTTCCCACAACGGGACGTATGGGAGTATATAGATCCCATAACGGGACATTGATCTGATTTAGGAGGCATCCATCGGCAAGTCTTCGCCGCGGCCCAAAGTGTGCGTAGTCCCGACGACATAATACCTATAATGTGTCCTCCGGCCCGTCGTAAAAAATTTATCCCTGTGAAATTCTACTAACAGCGGGTCAAACATCCCGATGTGGGACCATTTTGCCGCAGCTAGGTGTATTTTACGCCACGGTGATGAGTTCCTATGGCGGGATGTTTCACCCGTTGTGGGAGATGTCCCACAAGGGGTCTGATGACCCGTTATAAGATGAGCTTCGCCGCGACGAGGTCTCGTAAATTTTTTAGGGTTTCAGTGTAAAAGCTCATTTTTTTACATTTACTCATAACCTAACATTTCCTCTCGACCTAAAACCCATTTTTGATCAAATCTTTTTTGGTAGTTACCTTTCTTTCTTGTTCTTGCCACCACTACGTGTCCACCGACGCGAATCTCCTCTTTGGGTTGCATTTTCGTTGTTTCTCATATTCAACAAGGTAAATTATGATGTTTTGATCGGTTTTAATAGTGTTTTTTTTTACTTAATGTTCTGTTTGAACTAGATTCTATTATTGTTTATCAATTTGCCTTCGTAATAGTTGAAAAAAATTAATATGGTGTGAGTTATGGGTGAATCTCCGCGACATAGGACAGTTTGAGCCGCGGCGATAATGTATTTTTTGTGAAAACTCGAATTTTGTAATATATAGTTATTCTGTGATATGTGTTTAGCGTGGACCAAAAAAATTGTGAATATTATTGTTGGATATTGTTTAGGTAACAATGGGATGCACCAAGAACCCTAGTCATGTGGATGCCCCAAGCTCTTTGAGACCCGCAGCGAAAAAAGAAAATGTACTCGTCAAGAGTCGTCAGCGCCAATAGTAGACTACAACGACCGGGTGTTTCAAGCAAGGCCGCCGAAGAGCGCTACGATAAGCTTGTCTTATGTAGTCCTATTCTTGAGCGAGGATTTAAGGTTACCGGTACGACCGAGATCACTAACTTAATTCGGAACACAATTGAAGGAAATTGATAGAGAGTATTTTGTGGAAAACCCGAGCACAAATCCAACATTACCATCATGTACGAGTTCTGCGCGAATTTACCGGTGCGGAGAATGACATCATAACGGTAGGAAAAAACAGTCGACTGTAGTGTCATGGTCATCAACAACTTGTTATCCACTGCGAATATGGATTTTAAGAACGAGAGCTATCGGGTGTGGCTTCGAGATCCAAATTACCAACAGATGGTAAAGACGTTGACGATTGACGGAGAACAATGGAACTTCGGTCACAGAAATAAATGCCTCTGTCTCGAGAAATTGCATAGGTAATTACTACATACATTTACTTAATTATAATTATTGGCACAGGCCCGCAAAAGTATGGACGTACTTTATTTGCTCAAGCCTATTTTCCACCAAGCATTTCACCCGTCTCGACGAGGATCACATCTACGTGTTGTATTCAGTTGTCCGAGGGAAAATGATAGACGTGGGTTGGTTCATCTACAACCAGACAAAGAGAATCGAGTACAACAACACACAACACGGTTTGCCATATATGTCCATTATTTACGACATTTGTCTTCAAGTAGGTGTGGCAGGTGCGAAGCACGACTCAATCAAGAAGTGCCCGTTAAACATAAAAAGAATGGGATAATAAACCAACGTAAACATAAGATATTTGAATATAAAAAACGCTTTATTAATTTGTTATAAATATCCAGCGTGCTTATCTGACATATTTATTTTGAAATTTTCTTACCTGATTGTTATTTTTATTTTGGTTAATTTTGATATAAGTTTTTGAACTAAATTGATCCCAAAAAATTTTAAATGATTTGGACTTGACATTTAACAACCTTTTATCAAACGTATACTATATCCAAAAATCATATAATTTATATGGCTAATAAAATTACTTTAACCCATAAAAATATATAAAATATTAGGTTTTTAACCAACATAAAATATGAGTAATTTGAAAATAACCAACGCTTTGTAAATATATTGTAAATAGTCAGCGTGCTTACGTGGCAGTAATTTATTGAAAATTTCGTATCGATTTGTCCTTTTCGAGTTTTGAAATTTTAATATTCAACTTTTATTTTTTGTATATATTAAATTCAAATTTTGAATTTTAAATATGAAATCAGATTCTAATGGTCGTGATATTTATTTTGAAAGTATTAATTGTTTAATTTGTTTCGATCTTATATTAATGAAAACAGTTTATTTACGTGTAAGTATATATGATTTTTGAAATAAATTTTATTAATTTACAACTTTCAATTCTTGTACGCATTGTTTATCGTTTACTAATTATTTCTAATTTTTTATTTGAAAAATAAAAAACTTTAGCTTCTTTTCACTGTTTACGACTGCGATGGGATTGTTTTATGAACAATGTTTTTCTCTAAATGAATCAAGTATGTGCTTTTTTGTATATCTATTTTTATTTTTTATCTTAACCCAACATTATTCAATTTCGTTTTTTATATAGAAAAAAAATTATGATAAGTTTTTTCTCATTTTATCATTACGCGTATTTACATATCATTTATGTACCGTTTACATGTTATTTACGATTATTCACTCACAAGTTTCTATACTGTAGCGGAAGTTGAACAAATAATGATGTACCTCTTCACGATTTTGAATTTGATTATGGGTTCGAATATTAAATATTTCAAGTGTCGTCTTTAATTTTGAAAATTTGGGGAAAATCATATTTTTTATCCCGCGTGCGACTTATTCGTTTTATTTTTATTTTTGAACAAAATTAATAAATGAACAAAGCAATATCTTGTTTGTTTTGTTCCTCTATTCCCGCATCTAATTTATTGTAAATATAATTTATTATAGTGAATGGGAGGGAAACTCATTTCGGGTTTAATTGGTTCAAATATTTTTCAAATGGATTGGACCGGTTATTTATCAAACGTTTACAAATCTTTGTTAACTACAGAATCCTACTATTTCAAATAAGTTAGTGTTAATGTGTAAAATTCAAGAACAGATTGGAGTCAAAATAATAATTCTTTTTGGTGCATTTATTGATATAGTATAGAAGGTAGAACTCGATCGTTTAAAATCGAACCAGGGTAAAATTTCTTGTGTTACTGGTGTTTGATTATTCAACTTTGGAAAACCGTTTTCGCATAGTCACAATTATCTTGTAAACCTTCATTATATAATGCAAGCTTGATATAATGAGATAACAAAAAATTGGCTATATACCTGTAAACGTTTACAAATTTCAATATAGTCAACATTTGGATAAATTTGTGGAAATATTCACTGTAAATTGTTTATAATCAAATTGAGTCCAAATTACCCTCCTTAATAATTTCGGAAATTTTTTTCGGTTATTGAATTTGAAATTGAAATTTTTAAATTTTAAGTGCTCGTTGACTTGTATTTAAGATTTGAAAATTTGTAGATTTAAAGTGTACCGGGAAACCAAAATAAAGTCAAATTAGTCCAAATAATTTTGTTAATAATTTATAATGAGTATTTACACAAATTAATCTAAACGTTGGATATATCGAAATTGGTAAACGTTTACATAGGTATAAAATACCCATGAGATCACGGTAAAAAATATTATTTTGTAAACCATTAAAACGTTTCTTATACTTTTTAACTAATATTAAAGATTGACAAATTTACAAATAGTGTATTTTCAATATAAAGATTATTAATGCCTAAATTGAAGTTAAAATTATATTAATGGTCAACATTTAAATAATAAAACAAACATAATAATTAATTAGACTAGCCTTAACAAAAGTTTAGGACAGACGAAATTATTTTTGTAGTAATAACAAATTCTGAATGAGTCAAAAAGTTGGAAAAGATTGATGGGAGACTTCTATTATTTTGTTCTTCTTCGAACTCAAATAGAAACGACGACTTTGAAAATTCTAGTCCGCCGAGTTTTCCAACTGACCGTTGACTTGGACTCGTGCTTGCCCCGTCCGCAAAATCGCACCATAAATACTGTTACGTGTGAAAGTATAGGAAATTGAAGAATGACTTTTGAGGCAGTGTTGTGTTGAGAATGGTCGCCATTGAAAAAGAGCTTCCATGCATGGAAATTACTAAAGATGATGAATATTATAAAGACAACACATTTATATACTGTATGGGTTTAAATGAATGGAAATATACTGTATGGGTTTCTTCTCAGTTTACAAATAGCCCAAAGTAAGTTATAAACCAAATCATATGATAACGCAAGTCTTTTTATTCATTCACCGTCACGGTTTGACGGAATTATAGAGCAAAACAGAGAAAAACGAAACGCACTAACAAACATATATATATATATATATATATATATATATATATATATATATATTTAGCAAAACACAGAGACACGAATGAAACTAGTCGCGATTGCTGCAGAGCCTTGTGAAGTGAAGTCGAACCATTAGAACGACCCAGTCTTTTGCATTCTCGGCGAACCTGAAATAAGCGATCCTCCAATTCCGGTTGAAGAAAAGAATCCCAATCACAATCCACAATCCCGTTGCGTAGCCGACAGCGATGGAGAAGCCTAGCCATATCTTCTCCCCAGACTCATCCTCTTCTTCTTTTTCTTCTTCGTCTTCGTCGTCATCGTGATCGTCAACGACGCTGCATTTCTTGGGCAGCGTTGGGCCGCAGAGAAGTGGATTTCCGGCAAAAATGGAAGGATCCACTTCCAGAGTCTGAAGCTGGTTCCCCGACGGAACTTGGCCGGAGAGATTGTTGAATGACATGTTGAGGAAGGCCAGCTTCGTCAGAGACGCTATTGTCGCCGGAATTACGCCGGAAAAGTTGTTGTGAGAGAGGTCCAGCGACTCCAACGACTCGAGGTTTCCGATTCCGGTGGGAATCTCGCCGGAGAAGTGATTATACGACAAGTTCAGTCCGTTGAGCTCAGAGAGATCGCAAAGCTCGTCGGGAACGAGTCCGTGTAGATCGTTTCTCGATAAATCCAGGTACGAGACTAACAAGAACGCATCGTTCTCGTACTCGAGCTCTCTTCCTTTCATCACCCCTTCAACCATCCCGTCCTCGAAAACTCCGAAAGTCCCGAGCTGAGATTCTCTCTCTTTAGTCATTCCGGTGAGATTGTTGAAGCACCGAGGGATTTCTCCGCTTAAAAAGTTGTTAGCGAGGTCCAAGATTCTCATGAAAGAGAGCCTGCATAATTCCGGTGGGATTTTTCCGGCGAACGAGTTGTTGGTAAGCCTTAGTATTTCCATAAACGGGGTCAAGTTTGGTATGACACCTCTGAATTCATTATCTCCGACGTCCAAAACTCGTAAAGATGCGCACTTTTCGAAGGATGAAGGAAGCTCTCCGGTCAGCTCATTCTTGTTGACGGAAAATCCAAGTAACTTCGGGAGATTTCCGATCGAGATTGGAATATTCCCCGATAGCTTGTTTCCCGAAAGATTAATCAATCCCAACCGATCCGATTCCCAGCAACCGGGGATCTCCCCGGATAACGAATTTCTCGAGAGGTCTAGTGAAATCAGCTTCTCGTTTTTGCACAATGACTTCGGAATCGAACCGTTTATAAGATTGCTTCTGAGATTAAGATGAATCAAGTTCGGCGTCGAAGCGAAAAAGTTTGTAGGAATAGACCCGATGATCCTATTCCGTGAGAGATCTAACCACGCGAGATTTCTCATGCCACAAAGCCAATTTGGAAAGTTTTCGCGTATATCTCCGTCGGAAAGACTTAATCCGATCACCTCCTTTTGAGTTCGAAGCCATCGAGGGAATCTTGATCCAAACTTGCAACTCGTCATGTCGATGTAGTGGAGCTGAAAACTAGGGATCAAGATCGATCTCGTTTCGAGTATCAAGTTGAGATTGAAACTAAGATCTAAAGTTCTCAGCTTTGAAAGGTTGGCCAAGTGAAGGTCGGACACATAGCCTTCTAAGGAGTTTTGTGTCACATCTAGGACCTCTAAATTTCTCAACTTTCCTAGGCTTTTAGGCACATCTCCGCTCAGATTGTTGTTCGACAAATTCAAATCGGATAATGAGGATAAATCTCCGAGCTTCTCAGGGATCGAGCCGTTCAGCTGATTGTAAGACAAATCCAATTCGGCCAATGATGAAAGGAATCCGATTGAAGACGTGATAGGACCAAAAAACGAATTCAAGCGAAGATCGAGGTGTTTCAAGGACTCTAGTTTCTCGAACCAATCCGGAAAAGGACCACTAAGATCACTCATGCTTAAATCTAAATACTCTAGATCATATTTGGCGCAAAAATACAAATTTCCACCATAACTTTCGGAGTACTTCGTTAAGGACGTGGGATTTCCCGACAAATCTAACGACTTTAAGGAACAAGCATTGTCTAGTATCGAAAATAGACCCCCACTTCCGAAGATATCGAAGCCGTTAGAGCTAAGATCGAGGTGGAAAAGGGTCTCGAAACTTCGGACAAAAGGCGGAATCGAGAAATTAATAGAGTTTCTAGAGAGATCGAGGAGTCGGAGAGAGGTCATGTTTTTTAGATACTCGAGTCTAGCGAAAGGAGCGTTTCCAAGCTCGCATCCCGCGAGACTCAAGTGCGAGAGAGAAGGAAGTTTAGAGAGTACCTTCATCGCCAAGTTTCCAACTTTTGTCAAGTTCACATTACTCAAGTCGAGGTGTCGAAGAGACCCGAGATTCGACGCCCAATCCAAGCTATTCGCTCGTAATCCCCCGAAGTCGGACATAAGATGAAGAGCTCGTAACTCGGTGAGGTTTCCGAGTTCGTGAGGAATCGATCCCGTGAAGTTCGCCTGAGACAGGCCTAGGAATCTCAAGCGGGTCATGGATCCGAAGAAACCGGGGATGTTGACGCGTCCGAAATCATTTCCACGGAGGTCCAAGTATCGCAATTCTTCGAGGTTCTTCAAGCTCGAATCCACTTCTGATCGAGCGTGCAATCTCCTGGTGAAGTTTCGACGTTCGAAAGCTTCGACGAAGCGGAGATCGAGCTTCGTGACTCGTCCAGTGATCGCATCGCATTCGACTCCGAGCCATTCGCAGCAATGCTCGCCTTGCCAAGACGATAGTCTCTGACTCGGGAAAGAGAAACTCTGCTTGAATTTCAGAAGAGCTCGTCTCTCTCTTTCGAAGCAACCGAAAAAACTCGAGTTCGTGCACCAACAATGTTCTGCAAGGCTTTGAACCAACGACGCGATCAGGATCAGCCTGAATCCATGAATGTGCATCGTCGAAACACGCTTTTTAATTGAGTTTTGTTAATGATACGAGGTAATGTATAGAGAGTATGTATAGTGAAACGAGGATATTTCAGTTTAAGATATTTCTGTTGTAGAAACACGGGTCATTTCATTGACTCAAAAACAGAAACAAACGACTTTGAAAACACCACCGTAGGTTTGTGTGTGCTCTAAAATTAACGAGGGTCCACCATCAATGAGAATCCTACAAGTCCGAGATTAAGATTGTGACACGTCAGCGCTATTTAGAACTAACTTCTTTTGTTGCTTTTAAGACGTTGAAAAAATGGCATGAATTGCTTGCTGTTCACTTCGCACTAACTTAGTGTTGTCGTTTTGGAAGGATTTCTTTGTTTTTGTCAAAAAGTCTAGAATCTGGATACACACTCAGTGTACTAGGATATTTTTTTTAGTAAGTCATATTAGTGCAAGTAATTATGCTGCAAGTCATATTTTTATTATGCTGAATAGAAAACATTAATAATAATTTAAACTACACTTTAGTGACTTTCAAATTAATTACGAAGACAAATATCCCTTGCATAGGCTATATGGTATTTAAGAAATTTGTACCGTATAAGGTCATTCCAAAATAACATCACTTTTTAAATTAAAATTAATCTTTAAAAAAACTTGCTACACTCGTAATTTAAAATGAGAAAGTTCTAGGTGATTGGAAATTCTTCTTAATAGTTGTCATTGATTGCTATTGTCCAAAACGTTTACAAACATTGGCTACGTCTTTCCTTTGGGCTAAGAAAGTAAATATTTAAACACCATATTTGCCTTCTTTCTTGCTTACATTTTATATTCAGTATATTATCTTTTACTGTATGAGCTAGATTGGTACTTTCAACCTGTTAGAGCTAATAAAATACATACAGATAAACAAGAAACTATTAAACAAATATAAAAAGGGCTAATGATGGCAAAACTCCCCAATGAGAATGGTTTAAGTTATTGTGGAAAGCTAGAAAGAAAATCGACGATTGACAGTCAGAAATTCAGCGTTAACAAAAGGAGGTGGAAAATGAAGAAAATTCAGTACACATCTAATGGTTTAGCTTTTACTGTTATCACTTGAAAACTTTTCCCCTTTGATTTGGCAGATAGCTCAATCCACGGCTACAAATATAACATATGGGAGCTTCGTTTTTTATTAAAAACAATTACTATTTGGTAAAAAAAATATTCATATAAATTCGAATACAAATTAATTACGAGCTTTATTGAGATCGAGAGCAATGAAAGATATTGAGAGAAAGAGAGAAAGAAATAAGAAGAATTCGAGAGAAATTTTATTATTATTGAATGAATGATGATTACAATATAAGAAAACCTATTTATACGTTCATAAGCATTAATGAACTCAAACGACTACTAAACAGTAAAATATAAAACGATAAGTCGTTTGTATACATTTAATATAAAACAACAATAAAGAATTCAACACAGCTTCATTACTCCCCCTCAAGATGAACTTGGTGAACTATAGATGTCAATCAAGTTCATCTTGGACATGAAATGAGTCAAAGCCGGTGAAGCCAATGATTTAGAGAAAATGTCTGCGAGCTGTTGCTGGGTTCGTATAGGCAGCAACTTCATCACACCCGAAGTGAAGGTCGATTTCTATGTATGCTTGATCCTCTCATGAAATATTGGATTTGATGCAATATATAAGGCAGCCTGATTATCACAATAAATCACAGATGAGGACTCATTTTTTATCTGAAAATCTCTCAGGAGCTGCTGCATTCAAGAGACAATTGTACTGCTGTTCCTGGTCCATAGTCGAAGAAGATCCGGTTCTTGTGGTGAAGGCTTCAAGATAGTTCCATCAATAAATTTTAGCTTGTTCTTTGCCTCAAGAACGACAAGCATTGATCTGCTCCAAGACATGTAATTAATACCTGCCAAAACATTAGAGACAAGACTACCTCCGATTGAGTCTGAATGGTGTAGGTAGTATGGAGAAAATTGCTCCGAGATCTGAAATCTAGGTCTCGAATTCAGATCTTCGTTCATCGTAGGAACTCTTGAATTGAGATTCTATGTGGTTGTTGAAGGACGGATTTTTGATGATAAAGTATCTGTTTCAACCATTGACAAGAGTCTTGACGATTGCAATCAAAATAGCAGGATTGAAGAATTTCATATCCAGATCAGAATTGTTATAAAAAATTGCGTATACGCTCTGATACCATATGAGATCGAGAGCAATGAAAGATATTGAGAGAGAGAGAAACAAGAAGAATTCGAGAGAAATTTTTTTATCATTGAATGAATAATGATTACAATCTAAGAAAACCTATTTATATGTTCATAAGCATTAATGAACTTAAACGACTACTAAACAGTAAAATATAAAACGATAAGTCGTTTGTATACATTTAATATAAAACGACAATAAAGAATTCAACACAGCTTCATTAAAGTTTTAGAGATTTTAGTCTAAAGAAAATAAATAATTATGAGGTTTCAAATAGTTTTTTTGGGTAAAAACGTGTTCCCACAACAAGTTGAAATCCATTTTGTGGAAGTCTTCGCAAAAGCTAAAATTTAACGACGACGATATTTCCATTATCATTTTTCTCCGACAACAATAACGAATACAATTTTACACGGTACTAGATATGTTTACGGAACTCCAATATGCTTTTAGTAGTAGTAAAAAAACAGTAAGCAAAATAATCTTATTTTGTAGTTTGTAAAAGTACAGCACTTCAAAAACTATCAACCAATTAATAAAAATAAATTACGTATATGGTCTATTATTTATTTATTTATTCTTTCAGAAGCATAAATATTGAGAATCGAAATATGGATAATATGGAGGCGTCTATCAATCGAAGCTTACGGAAAGAAAATGTTTAAATGCACGTGTTTATTATTATGAGAGAAAACGATAAATGTGGGATTGGTGTCAACCTGGGCTGTCCGTACACGGAAGGCGGGAGGAACACTTCCTTCCGCAGCGCGTGCGGAAAAAAAGTTCCACGGAAGGTGGGCCAGCGGTACGCGGAAGGACGGGAGAAAGGCTGACAGCGGAAGGAAGATGGACCAGCGGAGAGCAGGTTTCCGTTGGGGATAGGGGAGAGAGAAAACTGACGTGACGCAATCCTGGGCGTTAAAAATAATACCGTTTTTCAATCCAATGGCTCAAAAAATTTGTCCGTTATTACACTATAAACCCCATCCAAAATTTTCTCTATAAATACAAACCATTTTCACAACATTTTTCACAATTCATCCGATTTTCTCTCTAAAATTTCAATACTTTCTCTCTAAAATTTCAACTCATTCACTCCAAAATCTATTCAAACGTTCTACAATTTTGATTATGTTTCGGGAATCATCTCATCGACGAAATTCCCGGGATCGGTCTCGCACTGTAACTCCTTTTCCGAATCGGGAAGAAGTTAATCAACCGCCCCGAAATCCATCTCCCCGACTCCAATAATCGACGATCGACGACAAAGTTTGAAGCCCGAAATAGTCGAAACTCTCACTGTCTACAAAGATTGGTGTCAACACGACGACCGATCTCAAGAAACCTTTGTAAACATTGATCTTGTCGACAATTACGATTTGAACTTTGCTAGTATGAACATCAACGAACTTTAGAGAATGTAAAATGTGTAATATTTCATTTTTATTATTTCTGAAATTTGTAATGAATTTTCAAATTAGTAATATGAATTACATTTCATAATATTACACTATTTTAAAATTTATTACATTTTACTCCCTTTAAACCATTTTATATATCAATTTTTATTTATTTTTTATTTATTTTTCATTTCCGACAGAAGGAAACGTTTCCGCCGGAAATACCACTTCCGCACAGTGGCGGTTTCCGCGCATGGTAGGCGGAATATTCCTTCCGCCGGAAATTGCTTTTCCGCCTGGGCGGTGAACGGAATTCCGTTCCTTCCGACAGCCCGGGTTGAGATTGGTGAAGTAAAACAAGTATTAATGACTCATCATTTATCAAAGTCAATCCTATTTTGCGTTTAACAACACGCGCATACGTCATGTCGTGAATGGATTATACGATAAAGTAGCTTGATTGCCCCTAATGTCAGTTGTTCATTTCTAAACGACAAGTGATTCATTGTCGTACAATTATGCGCGTGAATTGCAAGACGCACTACGAGCGTGGGATCGGCCGACACGAAACCTGGCCGCCTCTTTGACTTTTAAGCTTTAGTAGTGAAGTTCAGTTTGACCAGAGATCTCTATCTGAATCCCAAAAAAAGCAAAACTCACTTTCCTCTTCTTCGACGGCCTTCCTTGAAACGATACGGTAGAATCAGAGAGAGAGAGACTGAGATGAACTTTCTTCGCTACTTCTTGTTTCTCAATCTGCTCTATCTCTCCGACGCTGCCACGTCATCTCCTCCGTCGTGTCCGATGGACTTCAGCTACGTGCCGCGGCTGAATTGGAACAGGACGACGTGCCTGAACTACGAGCCTCCGGCGAAAACGACGTCGGAAACCGATCTCACGAAGATTCCGTGCTGTCAAACCCTACTCTCTCTCTTTGGTGTCGCTCTGGCGAACCGCCTCAAGAACACCTCGCAGTTCGACCTCCCAGACAACCGGACCTCCGTCGCCTGCCTCGCCGACTTCCGATCCATACTCGCCAACCTCTCGATCTCCGACGCGGCGGTCCCTTACTGCCTCAGGCCGCGACAGTTCGTCTCCGATCCCGACGCCTGCGCCGGGATCCGAACCGCCGGGGACTGGACTCGCCTCCTAGGTCAGAGCACCGACTTGAACTCAGGCTGCCGCGCTGATCTCTCCGATCTCACCAGATGCGACTCGTGCGTCGCCGCCGGGAACAAAGTCGCCGCTCAACTCACCAGCATTGATAAAAATAACTCGTCGGCCGCTCGAAAATGCTGGTACAACACGATCCTCTACGCCGCCGGAATCGTGAACGAGCTCGGCCCGGAGAGCGACGGAGCATTATCATGCATCTTCGGAATGTCCATCAACTCTCCAACCGACAAGAACACCAGCAAAAGTAACAAAAACAGCTCGCCGCTGATTTTCGGACTCGCCGGAGCCGGCGCCGGAGTGATCGGAATGTCGATCCTAGCTTCCCTGTACCTCCTCTATGACAGGAGAAAACGCCATCGTCGTCATCGACTGAGCAGAAGCAATCCAACGCCGGAAACACCTTCCTCGTCGCGAAAACCGAACACCGGCGCAGTGTGGTTCGACATAAAAGAGCTGGAGAAAGCCACCGGAAACTTCTCGCAGAAGAACTTCCTTGGCCGCGGCGGCTTCGGAACCGTCCACCGCGGCATCCTCTTCGACGGCACCCCCGTCGCCGTCAAACGCATCTCCGACGATCCCGACTCTGACACCAATTCTGATTCCGACTTCCATAACGAGGTCGAGATCATCTCCAACCTGCGCCACCGCAACTTGGTGGCTCTGCGAGGCTGCTGCGACCATGACTCCGGCCACTACTTGGTCTATGACCTCATGCCCAATGGAAACCTCGACGACCGCCTCTTCCACCACCAAAACCGCCTGAGCTGGCCGGAGCGAAAAACGGTGATCCTGGACGTGGCGAGAGGAGTGGCGTACCTGCACTACGGAGTTCGGCCAGCAATATTCCACCGCGACATCAAAGGCACCAACATCCTCCTGGACTCTGAGATGCGGGCCCAGGTCGCCGACTTTGGCCTCGCCAAGCAGAGCCGCGAGGGGCGGTCCCACATGACGACCCGGGTCGCCGGGACCCACGGGTACCTCGCCCCAGAGTACGCCCTCTACGGTCAGCTCACCGAGAAGAGCGACGTCTACAGCTTCGGGGTGGTTCTCCTCGAGGTCATGTGCGGGCGACGAGCCTTGGATTTGGCCGCCCCAACTCCGGCGGGCTTTCTGATCACGGATTGGGCCTGGTCCTTGGCCAAGTCAGGCCGGGCCGGGGAGGCTGTCGACCCCGCCCTGCGAGGGGAGGGGCCTGCCGGAGTCATGGAGAGGTTTGTTTTGGTGGGGATTCTCTGCGCGCACGTCATGGTGGCGCTCAGGCCCACCATTGTCGACGCGCTCAAGATGTTGGAAGGGGATATCGAGCTCCCTCCGATCCCGGATCGACCTGCGCCTTTCAGCGGTGGAGATTCGTTCAGCGTCTCGCCTGCGCTGAGCGGGCCGCGCTTGCATAGTGGTGACATGCTCAGGTGATTTTTTTATTTTTATTGACTCATTGTCTCATTAGTGTATATAGTAGGTGGTTTCAGTGTAATCATGACTGTATATTAGAATAAGATGACATCTATACTTGATAACAGAAATTCAGATAACACTTGGGATTCTATTTCCTGTGTGAAGTTGTTTTAATTGCTGTTTTTATGAATCTGTAGCTGTAAAGAGAGTTCTGAACTTTGGCTTTCTAATATATTTCCATTTTTGAGAGCTTCGCTAAATCTCATTGCAACTAAAATAGTACATAAACGTTGGAGAAAAGGTACAATTTTTACCTTTTAAATTGATGGGAACCATACAAAATTTAGTACCAAATTACCATAAAATCAATTCAAGTGGACGACAAACACAGCAGCGCTCTAGTATTCTGTTTCCAAAACACCATCAATAAGTCCAAACTCCATAGCCTGCAAAAACAGAATGTAAACAACTAACTAGTTGACTCCCGAATATCTAACTAATCCAGAAAGGTCATCATAACTTTCAGAGGACGCTGATATTTTTTACTAAATTGGTTTAGGCAAACACTTGTACATATTTGGGATTGAAAAGCTGATTAATGATGTTACCTCAGAAACTGATAAGAAACGATCTCTCTCGGTGTACTGTTGCACTTTTTCTAGAGGTTGGCCCGTAAAAGCAGCGTACATTTTGTCAATTTTCTACATGAAAGAAACACATTACGATAATCAAGTTGTCTTTAGTTTACCCATCTCCAGCAGTAAAAAAACAGACATAAGTGATGTCCTTTCACAGATCCAAATTTTAAGTTCAGGAAGAAAATAAATCCCGCAGATTGAATCACATCAAGGTACGGAGTTTTAAGCCGAATCAGGTTCGTATAAAAAAATCTAATGAAGGTCATAAATTCTGTGTACATAGATTAAGAGAAAGACTCACGTGACGAGATTGAACAGCTTCATTGACTTGTCGCCTAACATCCTCTACGCTACCCTGCAAGCAAACATTATTCCATCGCTCAACCTCTCATACAAGTTATAGTCAAAATATTCTCAGCAAATGAGCTAAATAAAACATTGCTAAATGGTCGGTTCCACTGTCTAATAAGTAATTCCGTAAGATAGTACTCAAAAGAAGAAGAAAAAATGGGGAAATGTAGCAATAAGACCTATCAGATAGTTTGTGAATTCTAAGGTTTATTCCTAACTCATTATTTCGAAATTTTCGAAACCCTAAGTGTCATGATATCAAAATTAAGCAGAAACAAGTAATAACTCGAACTACTTTGTGAGAATCATAATAAATCTTTTTGTGAGAATCTTTGTTTAGAACAAATCTTGAAAAGGATCAAGGAGTTATAGCATACCCCGCAGCCACTTTGTGGCTGATGAACCATTATACGAGCATTAGGCATTGCCATTCGCATTCCCTTTTCTCCTCCGGCAAGAAGAAGTGCTGCTTGACTCGCAGCCACCCCGAAAACCACAGTCCCGACCTTTGGCTTTATCTGGAAACACCAAAAATGAGCAGAACTATTTTCTCACATAACCTCATTTACTCATAAAACTCAAAGAAAGCAAAACAAGATTTTTTCTGCATACCCAAGCCATGCAATCATATATTGCAAGCACAGCATATGTACTTCCACCGGGACAATTCAAGTAGACCTTCATTCACATGAGAACACCATAGTCAATAAAGAAACTGATATATATACACACAGAGAGAGAGAGAAAAAATTACTAGAATATCGGCGTTTTCGTCAATAGCTGCCAGCGTGACGAGCTGCGATATGACTCGCTGAGCCACGATTGAGTTGATTGGCTGACCGATGAAGATGATTCGGTTCCTGAATAATACATTCGAAAGATCCATAGCTCCTCCTGGGGTCATCACGGCCGGCATTATCGGTGGATTCGAGTCTTTTGCTTCAATAGTTCCATAACTATATCATATACAATATGTATAGTATCACAACCGTGAAAGTTAAAACTATCAAAACCAGATGTGATTGTACTAAAGCTTTCAACTACATAGTTGTGGATAACGCAAATTATGGCTTACATTCGATATATGGATTATGCAATTACAAATACAATCGGCTATATAAATGTGATTTTCAAACAGAGCTTCCTTGAATAAAATCGGATGCAAAACAAATCACAAAACAAAACCTTGTACTGGTGCGAAAAATCTCCTGCTCCTCCAGCTTTAATGGTGATACATGACTCTTACTTGATAATCCTGAAATAGTTGGGAAAAAATAATAATCACTTTCTCTATTGAATTTGAATTTCACAAGGATATAGAAGCAATACCTTTCTTAACCAATTCATCTTTAAAATTAGCAAATTATTCGAACAGAATTATTAGAGCTAAAAACTTGAGCTAAAGAAAACAAAAGGTACGGGAACATACATTTGGCACAAAAGATAACACGTATTTTCCAAATTTCTACGATGATAATACGATAAATGAATAACAAATTTACCAGTTGTTGGAAGATCGCCGTACGGAAAGTAGGGATTGGACGAAGCAGAGACAGTAACAGACCTCGATTGATTTCTACAAGAAAATCATACAAGGTTCCTAAGTAAAAAAAATGTATGTTGATAGTTCTCGCGAATTCTGCACAGTGTATTCTGGGAATATTGACATACCTCGACGAAAAGAGAGTTTTGGAAGTTTTTCCTTGAGAAACAGAGACTGAGAAGCTCAGTGGTGTTGAGAAAGTTAGAGCTACCATGTCTGAATCTCTAGCGAGAGAGAGAGAGAGAGAGAGAGAGAGGAGTTTCCGAGTTCGCTAATCCGCTTTGTCTAGTGTGACCCGCCGGAGTTGGACAATTTTCATTTTGATTTTGGGCTATTTTGGCTTTTGATTTTGGGTTTGTTTAACAAAGAAGATCTGGTTTTCTTCTTCTTATGAGCTTGGGCTAGGCCCAAATAGTAAGCCATGGACAGAAGAATCAAGGATTAAAATAGGGAGAATATCAACAAGTTTTCATTTGAAGACACTAATTACCAAAATATCTAAAACTTTCAAATATTGTCATTATAAACGCTTTAGATAGCCTACTGTCATAAATTTACAAAAAAGCCCGAAAGTTGTTCCAAACTAGCAAAATCACCAAAAATTGTAATAATCAGGCTTTCGACCTTAATGCTGATTATTTTTTTTAAAAATAGTATATTAATGGAAAGGACGAGTACATGTGAGAGAGAGAGACCACTACAATAACGAGTATATTAACGAAATAGGTAGAATATAGAGCGAATTATGAGCTCACATCTTCATAGGCATGTTATGCGTCGAGCTCGGTGTTCTAAGAGTAGTTTTAAAATATATTGAATGATACCCAAATTTTTAGTAAAGACTACCGCTAGAAGAAAAAAGGTATTTAGAAGCGACAAAAGTCACTTCTAGAGGCCAAAATGTCGCTTCTAAATCACATTTAAAAGCGATATTAGAAGCGACAATGTCGCTTCTAATTATATATCGCTTCTAAAGATAAGTCGCTTCTAATGTTTTGATTCGACGAAATTAGAGGCAATTAGTCGCTTCAATTGTCACTTCTAAAGGTCCTGAAAATCGCAAAAAAAACGTGGAAAAATATGGCGGGTAACAATTAGAAGCGACTAATCGCTTCTAAATATTATCCACCATATTTTTAGAAGCGTGTTTAGAAGCGATTAGTCACTTCTAAATGACATTAAAAAAATTATTTGCACGACTTTAGAAGCGACTCGCTTCTAAAGCTTTTAAAATTTATTTTTAAAAAAATTATTATCAGGTTTATTATTATTAATTAATTAAATTTTATTATTATTAGATTAAAATTATTATAAAATATAATTAAATTTAATAAAATTGAAATTTATTAATTGAAATCAAATTAAACATAAACTAAATATTATCAAAAGTTGATAATAACATTATCGAAAGTCGATAATAACATAATCGACAATGTTTAAAGTCGATAATAACATAAGCGAATATCGATAACAAAATAAACGAAAGTCGATAAGTAAATAAACGTAAACGAGAAGTCTAAAACATGGAATAAATTACAATCATCCTCGTCCTCGTCATGCGCGTCTTCCGGAGGGTCCGTGTGGGGGCTCGTCTGGTTCGGTGTCGGTGGGAGTCGAAGGTCGATCTGGTCTTTGTTGCGAACCCGAAGCGCCTATCGAGGGTCCGAATTGAGTCATGTACTGGTCCAAAGTCGCCTGAAACACGGGATCCGCATTGAGGCTCGGGATCTGGCTCTATCCAGCAGCCATGCCAAACAGAGCTACTTGAAAAGACGTCAACTTATCTTCCATGTCAGATGACGACTTCGAACTCGCGTTCCCTATGGAAGACGATGAGCTGTCGTGGGCTTTGGCTTCAAGCACGTCCGAGCGCGTTTAATACGTTTAATCTAATTTATACCTGAAACGTCTCTGTGTTCATCCTATCAATCATCGCAGATCACTGTTGTCGCGTCATACCCTTAGGCGTTTTCTCGAGTGCCTCCTCTTTATCTCCACTGCACGTGATCCAGTAAAACGAACTATATTTTTCCTTTCTGTCACGCAGACGCTTCTTCGCGTCGCGGATAATAGTCTTCTCGATAAGGCTCGAGTAGCATCCTACCGGAATAAGGTCTCCCGACTCGTCCTTGTACACAAAGTTGTACTCTGCGTATATACCGTACAAAATGGCCGCTACTTGTTACACCAAGACATCATTCCATCTCGACGTCATCAAAGGGATGTGCTCTCGCACTAAAACTCAAAGACTATTGGCAAACGTGCCAACACGCTCTCCTTTTTTTACTCTTTCTTCATCACCTCTGCTGAGAGGTGGATAAAATTGGAAATGGACGGGGTCCAATACAATCTTGACTTTCTTACCTCTTCTAGCTCTTTGCGAGCTTTGACCCGTAGTCGCACCTCGTCCGGACAAAGGCGTCGGAGTCTCATCTCCGCTAGTCGACATACTGCAAAGCATAAAAGATAAATTAGAATTTTAGTTTATGAAATACATTAAATTTAGTTTATATTAAATGTAGTTAAACAATTTACTCAATCTTACTCATCGTCACTTAAATAGTCAATTTGATCTATTTCAAGATCATCGTCAACAGAATCTTCAAGGAAACGATCAACGTTATCGTCATGATCATCGTCGTCTATGAAGTCATCGATAGGTTCATCTTCGGTAACATCATAAACTAGAATTGGTTCACAATTATCGTGAAGATGAGACAAACAATCGAAATCAGTATATTGTACGGAAAATGAAACTACAGCCGATGATGAAACGTCAATGTCAGGAAAACCTCATACGAATCGATGATTACAATCTTTGATGACATTCCATTCCCCTTTTTCAGGATTTTGAGGATCAGGCAAGTCAAACACTTGTTTGGCTTGAGGAGCAAGTATAAATGGTTTGTCAGGAAACTATTCTTTCGCCACATAAGCACTCGTCGTTCCACATACGTTATCTTTGCGAAAGCGTCTACATACATCGTGCTTGTCACCATACCAACGACACCAAAATAGTACGACTCGACAATCATGTCGATAGTTCAGCACGACAACATCGTCCATCCTTCCGTAAAACGTGTAGCCGTCCACAGGTGTGCAAACACCACTATTTTGAGTAGTACGCATCTCATTGCGACGAGAAGTGATAATTTTGACGTCGTTCATCACACAACTCGGATAAATGTGAACATTCAGTAAAGGTCCGACGATAATGCATATAACTCGTCAGACATATCGACTCCACCAACTTTTTGGTCGTACACTTTTTTAGCGAACCTGACTCTAAATTCTTTTCGATTCGCTTCGTCAACATCATGGCGATGTTCAGATTTCATGAGATTCCAACGCTCATTGTTTATACGTTCAATAAGTTAGAGAAATAAAAAAACAAATTTATGACTTTATATGAATATGATTAAAAAGACTCACGGCGTATACGGATCGATTTTGATACAATTTGTCAACATGTACCACTCTTTCATCTCTCGCGACTTGTCGTCTAACCGAGTCGAACTCATCTTCCCATAAAAGCACACACTTCTCGGATTGAAAAATAGAGAACTGATGAGGCTAAACAACATCGGTCGAGGCATCTTCAAAGTACGTTGCAACGAATTCCAAAGTTTCTTCCACAACGTAAGCCTCAGCTATAGATCCTTCAGGTCTGGCTTTCTTTCGAATGAAATTTTTTAGTGTTCCAAACTATCTTTCAAATGGATACATCCATCTCATATGCACTGGACCACCTTCGAGAGCTTCCTCAGGGAGATGACTGATGACATGAACCATGATCGTAAAGAAAGCAAGCGGGAAAATGATTTCCATCTTACACAATATCTCAACGATGGAGTTTTTGGCTTTCTCGAGATTCTCCACTCGTAATGTTCTTGAACAAATGAGCTTAAAAAAGCTTCCAAGTTCTGCAATAAGGTAACTCGTAAAAGATACCTTTCTTAGTCCAATTTAGCTCGCTCTCGCCTCGCTTTCGTTTTGATCTCATAGACTTCTTGCCCGGAATCAATTCAGAAAGACTGTTCGACTGCTCGAGAATCTAGCTTTCAGTCAACTTAATCGAAGGCTTTCGTTTCTCAACACGCGTTGTGTAGTGACCACTGCATGTTCTTATTCGGTGACAATCGGGGAAATATCTTCGATGATCGTAATACACGACTCTATTTCTAACGGACAGCGATGAAGTGTTTTTGGTGCATGTCGAGCACGCAAGGTGCCCTTGACCACTCCACCCAGATAAATTGCCTCGAGCAGGAAAATCGTTTATTTTCCAAAGAAGTGTTGCCTACAAAAGAAAGTCATGATTATGGTTAGACCCATCTTGCACTCGAACACCCAATTCCCACAATTCTGTCAACTCTTCAACGAGCGGTTGCAAGAACACGTCAATGTCTTTCCCAAGCGATTTCGAACCAGGAATCGAGAGAGCCAGCATCAAGTACTCGGATTTCATGCACAACCACGGTGGCAAATTGTACGCCATCAACACCACTAGCCACATGCTATACGGTAGGCTCATTTCTCCGAAAGGATTGAAACCATCTGCAGCAAGTCAAAGTCGTACATTCCTAGGCTCAATGGCAAAGTCTGGATATGTTTCATCTAACTTCTTCCACTCTTTCCCCGCAACAGGATGACGTAGAACACCTTCTTCAACCACACGTTCTTTCGCGTGCCACTGCATTTCAACAGATGTGTGTCGGGAAGGGTACAACCGCTTAAGACGATCTTTTACAGGAGAGTATCGTAAAACGTTACGCGGTACTTTTTTTTCCAATAACCCATCTACTTTCGTAGGTGAAATTTTGGTGGAAGGGTTTTGGAGCCAAAAAAATTGGGCATTAGAAGCGACTATTCGTTTCTAATACCCAATTTTTGACACTTAGTGAAATTTTGGCAGAAGCGTTTTGGAGCCAAATACTTTGGGCATTAGAAGCGATTAGTCGCTTCTAATGCCCAAAAATCTATACTTAGTGAAATTTTGGCGGAAAAATTTTGAAGCCAAATAATTTGGGCATTAGAAGCGACTAGTCGCTTCTAATGCCCAAAGATACTGAAATATTTGACGCGGAGAGTGCAAGCCAATAATTTTGGCCTTTAGAAGTGACTAGTCATTTCTAATTTTTCGACTCAAACATTTAGAAGCGACAATGACAAAAGTTTCATTTTTTCAGAAAAGTCGGAGTTTTTATGTTAGAAGTGTCGCGTCTAATTAGAAGCGAATAGTCGCTTTTAATGCCCCATGTCGCTTCTAAAAATATATTTGGTATTAGTGTACGTAATTCGAGTTAGCGGACTCGTTTGCATGACCTGACGTGTGAAGCTGCTATGTGCCTTTATCTTCGATTATAAACTCAATACGTATGAATAAGATCACCGTATTCGAAATTGATGTTCAATCTAGCCTACGATATAAAAATAGAATATAAAGTCCAATGTCGACGTTATTCATAATTAAACTCTCACATACTCGCAAGTTCTTATCCAATTTTAGCCCAGTTTTAGTCGAATAAACGTGTAATGAGTAAAATACGGATATTATCCATTCAAAATTATATAGATACAAGTTGATTATGATTTTTTAAGTACTATACTCATATTTTTCATATATACTTTGTCGTTTGGATTTATTATTGTTCTATGAAGTATAAGCAACTTTTAACATACATAGTTATTAATTTAATATCAGAATTTTACCAGATTTGTTTATTTTTTATTAATATCTTTTTATATATTTATTTTATTAATAAATATAGAATCACATGGGAAAAAATGGTCATGAATTATTTTGTACCTTATAATATTTTACTTGGATTAAGATTTATTAAAAATAAATAGATATGAACATAAAGTATGATTTAAATTTAAATATATAAAAACTGAGAAAGGTTTGGTTTTGCAAGATCTAACCAGATTTTACCATTGCAATCCCTACTTCCAATGAAATACATAAGCTTCCAATTTTATTTAGATATCGGTTGCCAACATAAATTCTCACATCACGTGTAGATTTAAATGGCAAGTTATCAACGTCTAAATAAAAAATATAAATGTTATTGATCCCTTGTTATTCATTTTATTCTTTAAACATATACAAATATTATTAATGATCAATAATCTATACTATATATTCAAAGTTTTTCTTAGTTTCTCATTCGAAATTTTATATTTCAATTTTATAGACAGTTCAATACACAATTACGTAAAATTAACCGAGCTTAAATTCAATAAACCAAGCTAAGATGAATTTTTAGAATTACTTTACATAAGTACAATCTTGAAATTTTCTGAGGTCGTTGGAAAAATGGGTAGTCAAAGGAAAATTGGAAAATTCGACTTATTTAGACAAAAACAACCTAGATATGTAATCTGAAAATAACATAAAATCATAAATCTATAACAATATTGAAGAAATAAATCTCAGAAAACAAAGTACTTTAAGAAATGAATACAAATGAAAACAATGTGTGTATGTGCATATATATATATATATATATATATGGTTCCAGGCTACCAGCGTTACGCTATTACTCGCGTATTTTGGCGTAGCTAACGAATTCGGTTTGACTTTATTCAGAACTCTATTTATAAAATACCTGTTGTCAGTTTCAGTTATTAGAAAGATTTTATGGTATGAGTTGGAAAATCATTATTACCGCATCTCCCAATTGAGAAGAAAGTTTTTAAAATAAATAGAGAATCAAGTTGTTAATAAACAATTAAGAGAAACCACCGGAAATAGAAATGACTTGTAACTTCTGCAATCAATTTAATTTCTTATAACCAAATAAAAGAAACTTGTAAATCAACCAGCTCTTGCGCATGAACTTTATAAATATATATATATATATATATATATATATATATATATATATACTGCGTAGCAAATAAATAAATTAAAATAAATATGTATAATACCAGCATAGTTAAACACCAGTGGAGTCCAATTTTTCTAGCAGCACATGACTTGAAATTTAAAAGAGAAATACGAATAAATTCAAAAGAGAAAATAAAAAATTAATTGCAGATTAACCTGCACTTTTGCATGATCTTAACACTAACACAAATATTACTACGTAACGAATTAATAAATAAATATAATGAAATATCAGTAATGATACAAGCGATGATAAAACAACACCGGAGTCCATTTCTTTTAGCAGCAAAGTGACTTGAAATTCAAACCAATAAACATTCGTCAAAATTCTCTTCCTCTCTCTGTAAATAAATAAATATATTTACATATACATATTCAGGATCTGAACATGGTGAGGGCACCATCGGAGTCGAACTTGTGAGCAGTGAGTCTGAGCTTGATACCTCGAAATTCACAGCCACCGTCAGTATCGATGACGATCTTGTGACCCGCTCGGAGATCCTTGCTCATCACGAAATCTCGCCACTCTTTCGGCTCCAGAATCGCGATGCAACGGTCGTGAAATTCCAGCTCTCCGAGTTGCGGAATCACCGATTCCAGCGAAAACTCCCAGCTGAACCCTAATTCGTCGACGGCGATGATCCGATTCTTCGGCGGAATCGGCAGCACCGTCGTCCACTCCATCGGAACTCGGAGCGTCTTTTCAACGTCGAATCGCGTCAGAATCTTCGATACCGCATGAACTCCTCCACGGTGGTGGTGATGGTGGTTAGGGTTAGCCATTTTTGCCTGCAAATACAACTTTATCTCTCCTAGGGCTTGGGTTTATGAATGATGAAAATTATGACTGTTTTGTGGGCATATATATCATTTATTATGACTTTATTGGCATATTCCTTTATTACCAATTATAAATTATTTAATAAAGTCTATGGATTTTGTTTATTTACTATAAATTAATTAAATAGGATAGTGTGCATATGGTTCTGTATCTCAGTAGTATTATAAACTTTTGGATTGATAGTGATTGTGATCTGGTGAGTATTTGCCATGTGTAATATCTGAATTTTACGTGTTTTAGCTGATTGGCCTCATTATTTTTTATTATTAATATCATTATTATCGTAAAATTAAGTAATTACAATTTTTCATGTCGTTCGGCTATTTAAAAAAAATCAAAAGAATCGACAAACAACCATTGAAATGTTTAAGATTATTAAATAAATAAATTCTTCTTTTTCTTATTTATTTGTATATACATGTTTATTTTGTTTTTGCCTCATTTGAAAAGAACGTTCATATGAAGAAACTTCATCAACCGAGTGAACGATATTTTCTACAGTTTCTTTTTATCATTTCTATATTTTCCTTTTACTTTCACTTTCTTTTGGTATATACTATTGGATTTCAAAAAGACATTAGCAAGCAAGAATATCTATAATGGAAAGTAACATAATTTTCATCCAAATGGAAATATGTGTATACATTTTAATTTGGATTATATATAGTAGTTTTATATACGTTTGATATGGTTAACATTTTCTAAAATTCGTGTAAATGTTTAGCAATTAATTTTACAGAAATTTTATTTCAATTTTGCCAAAAAAAATTCTGCAAGTTCTAATATTTAATGAAATAAAAAATCATTTTCATTTTCCATGTAATTTATATCCTAAACGAAATCAATTAATCCAAATAATTAAACCGGTCGGATTCTAGGAGAGAGAAACATCAGAACAGTCTCATAGATTTCGCAGGATTCTCTCAAAAAATAAAAATCCGAAAACCCGCAAAATACAAAATCACCATTTTTTACAGCAAACTTCGCGGGGAAGTTTTCGTAATGTTTCATTAACGTATAATGCGTGGTAATTAATACGTATCATTCATCTCCCATTTTTCTTTTATTATTTTGATTCGGTTCGATTTTGAACTATGTTTGATGTATGTTTGGTTTGAACAGTTCGTGGTTTTGTTTCATCTTTAATTAAAGTATGAAATCCTTCTGGTTATAATATTGGATTTAAGGATTTTTTTTATATGTGGGTTTCTGGTTTGAAGTTTGTGGTTTCGTTTCAACTTTTATCAACTCATGGAAAAGTTATGGTTATAAACTTGGATATAGGGTTATTTGATTTTTGGGTTTCTGGTTATAAATTTGGATTTAGGGTTATTTGAATTTTGGGTTTCTGGTAATATGGATTTAGGGTTATTTGATTTTTGGTGAAATGTGGTTTTCATTAATATGCGATTAATGAGGATTTGATGTTTTGTAAATGTTGATGAGATTTTTGTGATTTATTAGTTTAGTCATTCATAAGTCATTATTGATTTTGTTTGTGTATGAAATATTGATTTCTTAAATCTAGAAAAAAAATATTGAACATCAACCTCTGTTTTGATTTGTTTCATGTGTAAAGCATTATTAATCGACCGGTTGTAAATGTTTATTGGACTACGGATTCCTCTATCGACCAGTTTCAATTTACATTGTAAAACTCAATTCAAATTATATTATAAAACTCACTTTACGTTGTTAAATAATTTTATTATCCGTATAAAATGATAACTTATTTACAAATTATATGAATATATGGATACCCATAAAATATGACCGAAAAAGCAGTTCCAATGGTGACTACGAGGAAAGAGATAATTAGTGCGATGTTATAATTTTAAGAACGCAAATAAACATGAAGGTGATTGATGAAGATAAAATGAATTACTGAAAAAGAAAAGAATATGAAGGTGATCAGATAAGTTAAAATGGATTTCAGAAATTTAAAAGAATATGAAGGTAATCAGTGAAGTTGAAATGAATCTAAAAATGGAAAGGGAAATTACTTACGTTTATACTGAAATAAAGATTGTTAAATTACTTTCCACTTTTGTAAGATCTTCCAATAAATATAGGAAACCGCCCAAATTAAATTATTTAGGAAGTTATTAAAATAATCGTTCAAATATTAACCAAGAAAGTTCAAAATTCAAAATATTGGCCGAAATAATAAAGGAGCATTCGGGTAAAATAACAATAAGTACTAAGACCATTTACACGAGTTTTTACGAAATATTGCTATTTTTAAAACAAGTTAGTTTACTAATATCATTTAACCAAAAAGTTGTTTTAATTGTGATATTGTAAAGTGTGCTTCATCAATCTTAGTGTCTACATTTTCTTACGGGTAATTGTATATAATATATACGTTTATTATTTTGGATATGACCAACATTTCGTATAACTCATGTAAATGACTTTAGTGCTTATGTGTCATTTCAATTTACATTGTTATTTTATAACATAAATTGAGTTTTATAACGAAAATTAACATGACACGTAAGCAATAAGACCACTTACACGAGTTTTACGAAATGTTGACCATTTCTAAAATGGGTTTATAAATTAGGGTCATTTAGCGAAAATTTTATTTTCTTATTAAAATTCATTTATACAAATTTAGTATTTTAAAAAAAATAAGAAAACTAAAACTATAACATACATCTATTCAAAACTTAATGGAAATCATAAATATAACTTCTTCTTTTTTATAAATATTCTATTATAACCGTAGTTATTAAAACAGCTATAATTGTTAAGATATATTACTTAATAAAAATATAAATTAGGCTCGATAGACTACTACAAAAGATACCTTTAGAAGCGACAGATGGAATAAGAAGCGACTAGTTGCTTCTAATTAGAAGCGGCATTTTAGTATTAGAAGCAACTAGTCGCTTCTAACGTAAACACTCCGATTTTTCCAAAAAATATGTATATTTTGACTATTAGAAGCGACTAATCGCTTCTAATTATTGGAGTCGACGTCGCTTCTAAATGCCAAAAATATTAGCTTCCAACCTCCGCGCCAAATATTTCAGTATATTTGGGCATTAGAAGCGACTAGTCGGTTCTAATGTTCCCACTTATCAAAACGTAGTCGTTTTGGTTGTGACAAACATTAGAAGCGACTAGTCACTTCTAATGTCGCTTCTAATGTTCCTAGGGCTTTAAATCGCCCTCCCCTCCCCATTTCACTTCCATCTCTTCTCTCCCTTCTCTCTCCTTTTTTTCTCCGACCAGCCTCCGCCCGCCGCTCCTTCTCCGACCTTCGCCTTCCTCCCGCCGCCCCTTCTCTGATCGCTGCCCCGCCTCCGCCCCTCCTTTCTCTCCCCTCCTCCGCCCCTCATTTCTCCGTCCTCCGCCGCCCATGCACCGCCCTCCTCCTCCGCTTCCCCCACCCCTGCACCCTCCTCCCCCTCCGCCTTCCCCCTCCCTTTCTCCTCCCCTCCTCCACCTCCTCCTCCTCCTCCTGCGCCTCCCAGCTCCCGCCTCCCCTCCTCCTCCTCCCGCCTCCCATCCTCCTCCTCCTCCCGCCCTCCCAGCTCCCCTCTCCACCCCTGCGCCTCCACCGCCGCTTGCTCCTCTTCGCTGCCTTGGGTAAGGTTTCTTCGTTGTAGATATCGTTTACGACCAACATTTTATAAGTTTATTTTTGTTATTTTCAGCCCTCCTCCGGCAAGGATTCCGATCTCCGCCCCATCTTCAATCGACGAACTCGCCTCCGGCCCTTTCACTATCGAAGCAATCGGTAAGTTTTAAAAGTTTAGTATTCAATTTTATTTTTAATTTTTATATGTTATAGTGTATTATTTATGGTTTTGATAGTTTTTTTTAAATGTCTTGCAACCCAACTCTAAATTCGTTTTGCAATCGTCTCATCGTTGCCTTGTGACTCGTCTCGGATCATTTTGCATCGTCTCGCAACAAAGGTTAGATTTTAATTATTTTTATATTTAGTTTACTTAAATATATTTAGGTAATTTGTTAAGTGAATAGTAGCTAAGTTAATTTTTTAAATTGTATAAATAATTGTTAATAGTTAGTTTCAAATGTTGTTAGTAGTACGTTAAGTTGTGAGTTAATTAATTTGTTTATTTAAATATGTAAATTGAATTAGTAATGTAAGTATGAAATTGAAATAATATTTTGTTATAATTAAATTTGTTATATATTTAATTTGTTAATTTAGGTATGTAATTGAATAAGTAATTTGTTGAATAAATAATTTGTTATGAATGTAAGAAATTAATAATTTGAATGTGATAATAATTTACTTAATTTGTTAAGTATAGATATGTAATTTGTTTAGTCATATTAATTTGAATGTAATAATAATTTACTTAATTTGTTAATTTGAGTATGAAATTGAATTAGTAACTAACTTTTTTTAACTTGAATATGTCATTTGAAAGTTATTGAATGTTTAGGATAGTTCTGGCTGCTATATATATATCAATTTTGTGAATTGCAGATTTTTGGTTTGTTCATATTTAAGGGGAAACTCTATCCAAATTTCTGTAAATTTTTAAATAATTAAGTGAACTAAACAATCCTAATCTCTAATAGTTATATAAATCTCTAAACTTTCTTAGATCAAATCCTTATCTGTCTTCTAATTGATCACAATGTCACAAATTTTAACTTGAAAGATGCAGATGTTTGTCCGGTGTGCAACAAAAGTAGATGAGTTGTTGGAAAAAAAAGTACCGCGTAAAATTTTACGGTACTTTCCTGTAAAAAATTGTATCAAGCGGTTGTACGCTTCTCGACACACAACTATTGAAATGCAGTGGCACGCGAATGAACGTGTGGTTGAAAAAGGTGTTCTACGTCATCCTGCTGATGATAAAGCGTGGAAGAAGTTAGATGAAATATATTCGGACTTTGCCATTAAGCCGAGGAATGTATGACTTGGACTTCCTACAGATGGTGTCAATAGTCTTGGAGTTTTGGTGCAAGAGCACATCCCTCCGACGATGCCGAGCTGGAATGACGTCTCGGCGCCACAAGTAACAGCCATTTTGTCTAGTATATACATAGAGTATGACTTTGTGTACGAGTCGGGAGACCTTATTCCAGCAGCGTGCTACTCGAGTCTTATCGAGAAGACTAGTATCCGCGACGCAAAGAAGCGTCTGCGAGACGGAAATGCAAGATATAGTTGGTTTTACCGGATTGAGTGCGGCAGAGACAAAGAGGAGGCGCTCTAGAGAACGCCCAAGGGTTTGACGCGAGAACAGTGGTCTGAGATGATTGATAAGATGAACACAATTACGTTTCAGGTATAAATTAGATTAAACGTATTAATCAATTTTTTTTCTTAAAAATAATTTTTTACTCTAACCAATGTTGTTTTTTAGGACATGTCCAAATGGAATACGGCGAATCAAAAGAAGAAGACCACGAAGAGTCGACAGGGCACGATCTCGTTTTTTGAGTATTGTCATACTCACGTAAGTATATTTTCATTCAATTTCAAATTACATAAGTTATATATTATATTTATAATGTCTTATATGCAGCGGGTAGGAGAAGGCATGCAGATGCTAGGGCCGCTCGGTGCGTGGGAGAGGATGCACACGACTCCCAATAGTCAGTGGACCACGCTTGCTGCTGGAGAGTATCATGTAAGTATATATGTTATTAAGTTTACCTTATTTATTAATAATTAATTTAATTTGTATTGCGTATGTAGGCTCGGATAGTAGCTCGGGTGAGTGATCTACAAGAACAAGCTCGGGAGTCGGGACGTGAGGTGCAGTTTCCTGATTTGGAGGAGATTCCTATGAACAAAAACCTCGGGACGCGACGTGATTGGGCTACGGGAATTGGGCCTCTAATTCCGCGCTCGGACATGCTAAAAGCCCAAGCCCACGACAGCTCATCGTCTTCCGTAGGGAATGTGAGTTCGAAGTCTTCCTCTGACATGGAAGAGAAGCTGGCGGCTCCCTAAGGAGTTGTGTTTGGCATGGCCGCTGGTTTGAGCCAGACCCCGAACTTCAATCCGTCTCCCGTGTTTAGGGCGACTTTGGACCAGTACATGACTCAGTTCGGGGCTAGTGTAGGCGCTTCGGGCAATGCAGGCGCTTCGGGCAATGCAGGCGCTTCGGGTTCGCAGCAGAGACCAAATCGACCTTCGACTCCCACCGACACCGAACCAGACGAGCCTCCACACGGACTCGGCGGAAGACGCGCAGGACGAAGACGACGAGGACAACGATGATGATTGTAATTTATTCGATGTTTTAGACTTATCGATTTACGTTTATTTACTTATCGACTTTCTTTATTTTATTATTTGGACTTATGTTATTATCGACTTTAGACATTATCGATTATGTTATTATCGACGTTTGATTATGTTACTATCGGCTTTTGATTATATTTAGTTTATGTTTAATTTGATTTAAATTAGTAAATTTTAATATTATTAAATTTAATTATATTTATAATAATTTTAATTAAATAATAATAATATGTAATTAATTAATAATAATATGTAATTAATTAATAATATAAAACCGGAAATAATTATTTTAATTTTTTTTTAAAATTTTTAGAAGCAACAAGTCGCTTCTAAAAATATGGCGGGTAATAATTAGAAGCGATTAGTCGCTTTTAAAGTCACTTCTAATATGTGGCGGGTAATAATTAGAAGTGATTAATGTCGCTTCTAATTGTTACCCGCCATATCTTCCCACGCTTTTTTGGTCGATTTTAAGGACCCTTAGAAGCGACTAGTCGCTTCTAATTTCGTCGCTTCAACACATTAAAAGCGACTTTAGAAGCGACACACTTTTAAAAGTGACTATTTAGAAGCGACTAAGTCGCTTTTAAAGGTTATTTAGAAGCGACTTTTGTCGCTTCTAAATACCTTTTTTCTCCTAATGATAGATTCGTTACTAACTCTAAATATATTAGAATATCAGTCTCATAAAGTGGGCAATCACCGGCACAAAATATTTATTTTAAGAATAAACTCTTATATGGTTCTATAGGAGTACATGCTTTATTTATCCAAATTGCCTATTTCATCAAATATTACTTTCTTTTAATGGATTACGATTAAACCTCTCCATTTTTATCGTCAATAAAGAAGTATGTAATTACAACTTTCGTGTAATAATTGAAGCACTTAGAATGAGGAGGCGAAATTTGAGAGAGAGATTGCAAACTGGCTAAGAAAATGAGAGATTTGCAGACTAATTAACGGACCACGAGATTTTATTAAATTATTATTCTGTTATACAATTATGGAAATAGTGCATTTATAATGAGAAAAAAAGCAAAGACCATAAACTATGCTGTTATATGATGCATTTACGTCACGAAGAAGGTAGTTTCCCTTTTTCTCAAATCACACCATAAACAAAGAGGAAAATATCTGAATATAAATTGCTCGATATTCATACCTTTTTTGTGTGTCTTTGTCGCAAACTTCTGTTCATTCAAAAGAAAAGGAGATGGGAAAGAAGAAATTGATTTGTGGCTGCAAAAACACAGATGTTATAGCTCAATACGCAGCTCATGAGTCTCTAGATCAAACCATTAGGGCTATGATCTACGAGGTTAGTTCTCATTCTAATTATTATTACATCCTTTATAATATTTATTTCCAGTGCGTAAACATGGAAAGTGTATAGTGTTTTCTCAAGCTCAGTCTCATCCCATCTTTTTCTTTTAGTATTATGTTGTTTCTGTAAATGTTACTGTCTCTCTTTGTAAATGACTGAGAATAAGTTTGAATATATATATTAATATCTTTGTATTGTATAACAGATTGATAGAATGAACAGAGAATCTCAAAAAGTTGAAACCTCTCAAATCACAACCAAAGGCAAGGTCCCGAACAGCAATGCTTCATCGTCCAAGTCTTGAAGATCAATCCATGTTTTTTCTTTACTAGTTTTAGTTTGATAATTTTTCTTATACTTTTCTTCGTTGGAGACTTTTTCGGTAATGGAAAACTAGAGAGTATTGTACTTTTCGTCTTAAAATTTAGATGCTAATTACTTTATTACGTTGGAGAGTGATGACATTACCTCATTGGAATCCATAATGTAATTATGATATATATATATATATATATATATATTAAACAAGCAAATCAACTACGACTACTGTATTTGCTTAAATATATACACAATAGGGATTTACATCACGTGTGAATAACTCGTTCAATGAGGACATACTAAGCCTGTCATGTACGAGTACTTTTTTTTTCGGGCAAATCATGTACGAGTACTTAACAAATGGTTTAGTGCCATTTTTTACAAAAATTGCTCTAAATAATCAAATGAAACATTTACATTGTTATTTGATCATTTTTTTTTATTTGTTTAATAAATAGTCATTTATTGTGATGTGGTTGCTATTAATTGGTGTTAATAAGCTATATTTTTAGTTAATTAACACATATTTATTTTGATTAATGGCTATTAACCAATTTTTTCAAAATATTTGCCTATATAGCAATTTATATGTTTCAAAGTGCTATATTGCTAAATATCCCTATCTTTTTGGGGTAAATAACAATATAACACTTTGAAATATATTAATTATTATAAAGTCAGTTTGAAAAAAATGATTAATAGCTAATCAAAATAAATCCGTATATATTAACTGAAAATATATACGGATTACTTAACAAATGGTTTAGTCCCATATTTTTTAGGGATAAATAACAATATAATACTTTGAAACATATTAATTGTTATATAGTCAATGTTTGAAAAAAAATGGTTAATAGCTAATTAAAATAAATCCGTATATATTAACTGAAAATGTAACCTTAACAACAGTTATCAACAGTCAGTCACGATAAATGACTATTTACAAAATCGGTCTAGAAACTATGCTTCCCATATGGTGTTTCATTTATAGGTTTAGAAATTTAGACACTATCAAAATCAAATTTTTAGGTTTAAAATTATTCAAATTTAAATGTTAGACTAAAATTGGTCAAAAATGTTTTAAAGCTAATTTAACTTCTTATTGTCGATAATTTTTGTATGCTTAAACCGAACTCGTCAATAATTAAATGATTTCAATATTTTGAGTTAGTTTTACAAACAAATAAAATCGGTCTTTTGTTTTATGAAAAAACGGCGTTAAATCTTTGTATGGTATAAAGTATTTATTGTTATTGTAATCGAAATAACTGTTTTTAGTCAAACTAGCCCAAAATGTCAAAACTCAGTTATGTAAAAAAATTTAATCTAGCAATTTAAATAGTCGAAGGGGAATTTTAGTTTGTAAGATATTCATTTTTGAAAATTTTGAGCTAGAAAGTATGATATTGATGTTTTTTCAATTGAGAAATTTTATTTTGTAAGTTTAATAGTATGCAAAATATTAAAATTGAACTCTATTCAAATTCAAAAATAAACTTTTGATTTGGAGAAAAATGTCCTTTCATCAAACCTACAAAATAATTATTTTGCATACTATCAGACCTACAAAACAGTTTTGAGTTGAAGGAGTATTTTTGTTCAAATTTAAGTTAAAAATCAATTTTTATTTTATTTTTCAACTAAAATTTATTAATACTTTTTAAATTTCAAATTTAGTGAAATTTTTAATATACAAATTATGGGAGCCAACTCCTAAAAATAATAAAATGAACAAGGAGAGTACAAAGTTATTTAAAATTATTTTATGGAATAAGTAGAAAAATAACAAAAATTGCTATGTAGCTAACGTTTCAAAAATGTTGATTTATAGCAATTAACAAATATTAATAGAGATAAAATGACAATAATGCCCCAAATATTAGCGGCAATGATAAAAAAAACTAACTGCAAAGCGGTTACCGCCATTAAAGCGTGAAACGAGATATAATATAAATGCAACTAAACCGACAGTCAATAATTGAAAAGTTTTAGATATAAAAACAATCCATTTTGAAAACCGCTAAAATAGTTGTTAATTAAGAAATTTGAAAAATTAACTACCATTTTTTTTCAATTCAAAATAGTAAAATTAAAATTAGCAAAAAAATAAATTAATTTCTCTCTCCTACATAAAGACATATTTGTTAGAACAAAATAACAAAAGAAAAAACGCCTCATTAATTTTGGCTAAATATTTAAAAACTCCAAACATGTAGCAATTTTTGTTATTTTATTGACATGTCTATCGAAAGTTCGTTAACGTTTTTCCTTATAAGAGGACTGGGATATAAATATTTTACATTTTAGCGGTGAATTATGATGTTTTAACATACTTTTGTGCCGGTAAATCAAAGTCTACGCATTCTCGAAACAGATAATATAGCCAAATAAGCAGACGCCACGTAATACGAAATGACGCGGTCAACAGTCAAAATATTTTTGTTTCCAGAAATACCCCTTTTCTTCTACAAACATGAAGCATATACCCCTTTGTATCGAACGCTCTTCTTTTTCTCCATCTTCGTCTTCTTCGATTATCGCACTCAATTCTCCATCTCTCGCCACAGCTCGCAACAGAGAAAATGGTGGATTCGCTCGAACACCATCGACAGAGCTTCACTTAAAAACACCGAATCGAAACGAAGCCTTATTAATACATATCTTTTAAATTTTATAGAGAGAGACAATGGAGCTTAGTCACGGTAGATCCCGGTTTGGGGTTCTGATCATTCTGGTTTGTTTTGGACTGTTCTGTGGAATCGGTTCAGTCTCTGCTCAAGATCGAAGACCTAAAAACGTCCAAGTCTCAGTTCAGGCCAAATGGTCTGGAACTCCATTGCTCTTGGAAGCTGGGTACGCTAAACTTTTAATCATTTAGCTTAATTAGATTCAGTCCATTAACTATTTCCGTTGTGAAATTTATATTCCTGGAAATCATAAGCCTCATGGAAACGTAGTCCTCGATCATAGGATATCAGTGTCTGGAACAAAAGCTTGACGGTCGATTTCATTTCTGTGGGTAGTTAATTTTTTTCGCTGTGAAATTTGTATTCCTGCAAATCGAAAGATAATATGTCAGCCTCATGGAGTTGTAGTTCTCGTTCACAGGATATCAGTGTCTAGAACAAAAGATTGAAACTAGTATTCAGATGTGATATCAATTTTACTTTTGTTCGTAGTGAATTGTTATCCAATGAATGGAAGAACTTATTCTGGGACTTCACCGAGGCTTGGATGAACTCCGAGAAGGACGATCTTCACGAATCTCCTTCTTCAGCGAAGGAGTGTCTCAAGAGAATCGTGACCCAGGGAAGGTCTCTCTTGACCGAGCCTTTGGCTTCCATGTTCGAATTCTCGCTCACTCTGAGATCGGCTTCTCCAAGATTGGTGCTTTATCGTCAATTGGCCGAGGAATCTCTCTCTTCGTTCCCTCTCTCTGACGAGAGCGGAGATCAAACGATGGCCAAGAAATCGGACTCGTTGACTGTCGGAGAAAACCCAAAAAGCCCAAATGGAAAGTGTTGCTGGGTCGATACCGGGAGCTCTCTGTTCTTTGAAGTTGCAGAGCTGGAGCCGTGGTTTCGTCAGAGTCACGATGTGTAAGATTCAATCCTCTCTCTTTGAATTTTTTACCGGCGAATTGCATTGTTTTTACTATGTGTGTGTTTTTTTCAGTTCGAGAGACTCGTTTCAGCCTCCGGAGCTGTTTGAATTCGATCACGTCCATTACGATTCGCGAATTGGTAGTCCGATTGCGATTCTCTACGGGGCTCTTGGAACGGAATGCTTTAGAGAATTTCATTCCGTTCTGGTCAAAGCTGCTAAAGAGGTATAACCTTTAACCATTTCTGAAAGTAAGAAGCCGCATAACATGTGTTTTGTGAATCATTGTGTAGCTAAGAGACGTGGTTTCGGTTGAATATAGATAGTTTTATGGGTAATTTTAGTTACTAGTCATATAGACATGTAGTATTTTGGTAATAGTCAACGTTTTGTGAACGTTTAGTAAATAGTCAGGTAAATCTGTTTACAACAATATTTGGACTAATATAGCCCAAAATTCAAAGTGCACAAAACGGCTGTAAACGATGGGCGATCCGGTTCATAATTTCCTTTAAACGACTGCCATGTAAGCACATTGACTATTTACAACATATTTATAGAACGTTAGCTATTTCCAAATTTCTTATGTTTATGATGGTTAAAGACCAACTTTTTGTATTTTTATTGATTCTTTTACTGAGCAGATTCCTGGTTTATCAAAATCAACTGGGATTTATGTGAAATAAATTAATAAAAAGAATAGATAATCCAGTTAAAATCAGTTAACCTATAATTCAAATTTACACGTGGCTGATGATTTGTTCTCTTCTGATAACTCTCCTAGGGAAAAGTTAAGTACGTTGTAAGACCGGTGTTACCAACTGGATGTGAACCGAAAAAGGGCAATTGCGGAAGTGTTGGCACGGGAAACTCTTTGAACCTGGGTGGTTACGGAGTAGAGCTTGCTTTAAAGAATATGGAGTACAAGGCTATGGATGACAGTACAGTGAAGAAAGGTGAGTCAGAATCATTTTATTTATTTAAAGAAACAGGGACTTTCGGTTCATTCTATAAACCTGGAAAAGCCAAGAATACAGGAAAATGAATAGAAAACCGGGAAAGAGGCGAGTCAGGATAAACAGTCATGTTTCATCTATAATCATAGCTAAGTGATATATTTGAAAAGTCAGAAGCTTTTCTGTGTTTCAGGTATCACACTAGAAGATCCTCATACCGAAGACCTCAGCCAAGAAGTCCGGGGATTTATTTTCTCTAAAATGCTGGTTTGTGTTATCTTTTCAGTAGAAACTAATTTTTAAGTGTTATTAGCAAGTTTTGTCTTTTCTTATGTGAATACAATTTCAGGAACGTAAGCCAGAGCTGACTTCAAAGATCATGGCTTTCAGGGATTATTTATTGTCAACAACAATATCTGATACACTCGATGTTTGGGAACTTAAAGGTTTCATTCATTTCATGCTTGAATAAATATATGATATTTCGTGATAGTCAACTTGCAATTCTGAATCAAGTGTCTTGTGATTATTTTTTTTAACAAACAGACTTAGGACACCAAACTGCACAGAGAATAGTACAGGCCTCTGATCCTTTAAGGTCGATGGAAGAAATCAATCAAAATTTTCCAAACATTGTTTCTTCTTTATCTCGTATGAAGGTAAATCAATTATAATTAGCCCATCATACTTACTTTTCAAGCTCCTTTTCTTTTTCTGAAATCTTCATGGTTTTAATTAGCTTAATGAGTCAGTTAAAGAAGAAATAACAGCAAACCAGCGAATGATTCCTCCTGGAAAGTCATTGATGGCATTGAACGGAGCTCTAATCAGCATCGACGATGTGGACCTTTATTCGTAAATATTTGTTCCTGATTCTGCTAAGTATTAATTTATCTCGGAATGCTGATTTCTCACATCAAATAACTATTTCCGTGTTCTTTACTAGGTTGATTGACTTGGTTCATCAAGATTTATCATTGGCTGATCAGTTTTCGAAATTGAAGGTAACATATGGCATTTCACACATTAATGTAAAACTCCGATTGATTTAACAATGATATTAAATCACAGATTCCTCGAAGCTCTACACGGAAACTCTTGTCTACTCTGCCTATTTCAGAGTCTAGTTCATTTCGCGTTGATTTTCGCTCGAATCATGTTCATTATCTCAATAATTTAGAGGAAGATGCTATGTATAAGCGCTGGAGGAGTAGCCTAAACGAGGTAATAATAATAATAATAATGAAGAATAAAAAGATGAATTATTTTATGATTATCTGAAAGCTTTTGTGACATCTCTTCTAAATGTGTGCAGTTATTGATGCCTGCTTTCCCGGGACAAATGCGTTATATTCGCAAAAACCTTTTCCATGCAGTTTTTGTTATTGACCCGTCTACCACATGTGGTCTCGAGGCAAGTCCATGTCTTTTCGTGGAATATTTTTAATATTATTTATTTTTATTTTAGTTAATGTGGGGTATTGCAGGCGATAAACACGATGACGAGTTTGTTTGAGAATAGTTATCCTATGCGATTCGGAGTTGTTCTATATTCTTCAGAGTTCATCGAGAACTTTAAAGAAAATGGAGGTGAAACGGATGCCTCTTCAACCGAGGAAGATTTATCTAGTTCGGTATTAGCTTTTATTACATCTCTTCGTAAAGCCTTCGACTTTTTTCCAATTATTTATAAAAATTCATTTTTATTTTTCATTTTTGTTGCTGATGAAACATCGATTATGCCCTTGCTTTGTAGATCATACGATTCTTCAATTACATCAAGGAAAACCATGGAACACCGACAGCTTTTCAATTTTTGAGCAATGTATGGTGTTTTTTTTTTCCTATATTACTGAATTTGTATCTTTTATTTAATGGTCTCTTACTTCTGTGGCTTTATTAGTCAACTTAATTTTGCAAATAAAAGTTATCCGTTATACTTGTTACAGATAAATAAGTTGCGTATCGAATCAGACGATGCTCTAGAAATGCAGCACGTGGAAGGAGCATTTGTGGAAACAATCTTGTGAGTTTTTTCTTTCATTTTTCTTTTATTGTAAATCATTTCGTTTTTTTCCAATTCGCGCGTATATAGATTCCCTCTCTTTTTTTTTGTGTAAGGCCAAAAGCAAAATCTCTTCCTCAAGATTTATTACAAAAGCTTCAAAAAGAAAAAGATTTCAAGGAATTGTCTCAAGAAACGTCCCTGTTTGTCTATAAGCTCGGTATGGCAAAGAGACAATGTAGCTTGTTAATGAATGGACTCGTCATTGACCCGAATGAGGTAATTATTCAAATCTCTCGTTTTCACCGTACCGTGATAAATGAGTTCATTACAAATAATTATTCCTTTACCTATAACAGGAATCACTTGTGAATGCGATGAACGATGAGCTTCCGAGAATTCAGGAACAAGTTTATTATGGGCATATAAATTCTCACACAGATGTACTTGATAAATTTCTATCAGAAAGTGGCATTACCCGATATAATCCACAGGTGAAGCAATATCATCTGCTTGATAAAATTTATTTGTATGCTTTCCGTTTTATCAAGTGTTTTTTTAGTTTATACAAAATCTATTCATGTAGATAATCGATGGAAAGCCAAAATTTGTGTCTCTATCAACGTCCATTCTTGGAGAAGAAGCTGATTTAAACAACATTAATTATTTGCATTCTCCTGAAAGTAAGTTTTATGAAGTTAATAAGTTGACTTTTACTTTCTGTTCTTAGGTCTTCCTCAAAAAAATTGGAATTTAAATATTATTCGATACAATGCAGCTATTGATGATTTGAAGCCCGTGACTCATCTTCTTGCTGTTGATGTCACATCGAGAGATGGAATTACGTTGCTTCATGAAGGCTTACATTATCTGGTTGTTGTTCACTATCGATATGCTGTTCTTTCTTATTGATCTTCTTTTACTTATGATTTCTTTTTTGTGCATTGTTCTTCAGATTGAGGGATCTAAACTCGCTAGAGTCGGTGTGTTATTTAACTCCAACAATGAGGCTGATGTTTCTGCTCTCCTATTCATAAAAACATTCGAAACAACTGTATCTTTGTACAGGTTATTTTATTTTTTAAGTAAGAGCACTTAATGACTTTTAACTACAAGTACTTATATTTATATTTTTTTATCCTTTGTTTATGCAGTCACAAGAAAAACGTATTGAATTTCTTGGATCAGTTATGCTCATTCCATGAGCAACAATCCTCTTCAAAAGAAACTTTGAGCTCTCAAGAATTCGTAGACAAAGTCGCGGAGCTTGCTAAGGCTAACGGGTTATCATCCAAAACCTATCATGACACGCTCTCCGATTTTTCTGCCGAGGATTTGAGGAAACAGTTACAAAAGGTACAATCTTGCATGGCTTATGGAAATGCCTTGTGTTAGAAGGTTCTTTTGTAAAGCTAAATCATTGAAGTGTCGTTGTGCAAGGTTGCTCAATACCTGTACGGGAAACTTGGACTCGAATCCAGTAGAAGTATAGTAATTACTAATGGAAGGGTAAGTTTATTTTTGATACTTCAAAAGAAGATGATATCTTTTTTCATATTAACAATCTACTTTCGGGTTTTATAGGTAACTTATCCTAGTGACGGGAGTTCCATTTTGAGCCACGATCTGCAGCTTCTCGAATCGTTAGAGTATAAGCAGAGAATAAATCATGTCGTGGAAATTATCGAAGAGGTGACCTGGCAAGACGTTGATCCAGACATTTTAACAAGGTTTTTTTCCTTTCTTTTTTCTTTTTAAATCAATGTGCAGAGAACTTTCGATAATTCTTTGGAATATGTTCATCCGTAGCAAGTACATTAGCAACGTTGTCATGGTGGTTTCATCTTCGATGTCAATGCGGGATCGGAGTTCTGAAAGTGCTCGCTTCGAGGTCTTACAGGCCGAACATAGGTATTGCTCTCCCTCTCTCTTTACGCTCTCTCTCTCTCTCTCTCCATATATATATAATTGTCATTTTGGTGGATCTCTGCAGCGCCGTGGTGTTGGGCGATGAAAACTCGAGCATTCATATCGATGCAGTCATTGACCCGTTGAGCCAATCTGCCCAGAAGGTTTCTTCAATCCTCCGTGTTCTGTGGAAATACGTTCAGCCGAGCATGAGGATCGTTCTGAATCCTATGGTCAGTCGATGTTTCGAAAACACTCGACAGTTAAAAGTCTTTTTGGCACTGATTTTCGTGTTGTTCCGTTGCAGAGTTCCCTTGGAGATCTTCCTCTAAAGAACTACTACCGATACGTCGTCCCATCTATGGTATATAACATTATAGTTCATACCCGCAAAAAGAAAAGTTGTATGTAAAAGACATCGAGCTAATTATCTAATACTTTCCAGGACGATTTTAGCAGCACCGATCACACGATAGATGGCCCAAAAGCTTTTTTCACAAACATGCCTTTGTCCAAGACCCTCACCATGAATCTTGATGTTCCAGAGCCATGGCTTGTCGAACCAGTAGTTGCTGTGTATGATTCTCAACACCTTTTTAAAAAATAAAGACTGAAACTATTTCCTCTTTTTATTTATTTAATTTTTTTGGTCTTCGTTTCTTTCGCATTTCAACTTGCGACAGCCATGACATGGACAACATTTTGCTGGAGAATGTTGGCGATACACGGACGTTGCAAGCGGTTTTCGAACTTGAAGCTCTTGTTCTCACTGGTAAGAGTTTAATTTAGAATACTTGAAGTTAAGTTAGCCCTTAAATCGGAGAACTCTGGCCTCATCTATTTCCTTTTGTAATTGGGTCTTTAGGCAACATAAAATTTGGAAATAACAACGGTTTATATATATGTTATAAATAGCAATGTGATTAGGTGGCAGTCGTTTACAAGAAATTATGGATTGGATTGCTCTTCATTTACAGTCGTTCTGTACACTTCGAATTTTGGGCTTTATTGGTCCAAATATTGTGGTAAACATATATGCCTGGCTATCTACTAAACATTTACAAAACGTTGGGAATTATCAAAACACTACATGTTTATATATGTATAGTAACTAAAACTACCCTTTGTTTAATATATCCATTACTGGATGTGAACTCCAAGCAAGTGACGTCTCATATCTGTTACAGGTCACTGTTCGGAGAAAGATCAAGATCCTCCGAGGGGTCTTCAATTGATTCTGGGCACAAAGACAACGAGTCACTTGGTGGACACACTGGTGATGGCAAATCTGGGGTATTGGCAGATGAAAGTCTCTCCCGGTGTTTGGTACTTACAGCTCGCCCCGGGAAGAAGCTCCGATCTCTATCTCTTCAAGGAAGATCAGAACAAGCCCTTGCTCAAACGCATCACCATCAGCGATCTGAGGGGCAAAGTCGTCCGAATGGAGGTCGTAAAAAAGAAGGGAAAGGAACACGACAAACTTCTTGTCTCTGACAACGATGATGAATTTTCGGAAGATAACAAGAACGTAAGAAATTCCGTTTCATCTTCTCTTTATGTATATGTTTTGGTTGTTGACTATAATACTATGATAATATAGGCGAATAGTTGGAACTCGAACCTGTTGAAATGGGCTTCTGGTATTATTGGCGGGAACGAGCAATCAAAGAAGAGCAAAAACGCGTTGGTGGTGAGAGATTTCGTTTCCTTATTTGTGATAATTGGATTTTATTTGCTATCCGTTTTTTTTTTCATTTTAACTGATTTATTTTGTTATTTGCTCTACTGTATTTTAGGACCATAGCAAAGGTGGGCGACAGGGAAAAACGATAAATATTTTCTCGATCGCCTCTGGCCATCTGTGAGTGTCTCTTTCGAATCCTCTTTCGCATATCTCTTCTCAGTGAATTTCGTTAATTCCAAAATCATCTAAAATATTCTATGCGTCTTTTGCTGATAAATTGCACTAGAGGTTGCATTGATTCTCATGATAAGTTTTAAATTTATTTTATAATATTTTGGTGAATGATCTCGCAGATACGAACGGTTTCTGAAAATCATGATCCTAAGCGTGTTGAAGAACACCAATCGGCCCGTTAAATTCTGGTTTATAAAGAACTACCTGTCTCCTCAATTCAAGGTATAACTTAACATGGTCTTACACAAAATCGATCATCCATCGGTTGCTCTGATACCTGATTGATTTTGCTCGAAACAGGACGTGATACCGCAAATGGCTAAAGAATACGGGTTCGAAACCGAGCTGGTCACTTACAAATGGCCAACTTGGCTGCACAAGCAAAAAGAGAAGCAGAGAATCATTTGGGCTTACAAAATCCTCTTCTTAGATGTCATATTCCCTCTCTCTTTGGAAAAGGTACACCGATAGTGTTTCTCTCTACCCATACTCGTTTTGGAAACTCGCGAATCTATTTAAATATAATAAGAATAAATTAGGTATATACCCATGTAAACGTTTACCAATTTCAATATACCCAACGTTTGGATAAGTTTGTGGAAATACCCACTGTAAATTATTTACAATCAAATTGAATCCAAATTACCCTCCCTAATAATTTCATAAATTGTTTCCCGGTTATTGAAATTGAATTTGAAATTTTTAAAATTACAGATTTAAAGTGTAACGAGAAACCAAAATAAGGTCAAATTAGTCCAAATAATTTCGTTAACAATTTACAGTGGGTATTTGCACAAACTTATCCAAACGTTGGGTATTTTGAAATCGGTAAACGTTTATATGGGTATATAGCTAAAAGTCCCATATAATAAAAACAAGGGCAATTGTAGATACTAGCCATGTAAAGTATATAAAATTTGAAACTAGCCCACGTTTTGTAAATAATGGATAAATAGCTGGTTCAATCTATTTACACTCATTAATGTCGAACATAGACACACATAAGCAGTTATTTACAAGTTATTTATAGGTAACACATATTCAAAATTTGAGGGCACGCAAGTAGTTAAGCTATTTACTAATAATTAGAGAAATGTTGAGTATATCCAAATCCGTGAGGTTTAATCTCACTAATTACCCAATTTTTTGTAAAAACAATTTCCTATCAAATTCACAATTAGGTAATTTTTGTGGACGCCGATCAAGTGGTGAGAGCGGACATGGGTGAGCTCTACGACATGGATATCAAAGGAAGACCTCTCGCTTACACTCCCTTTTGCGATAACAACAGAGACATGGACGGATATCGATTCTGGAGTCAAGTAATTAATTTTAAAAAAATTACAAAACATTTTAAAAAATAGTCTAAATTTCCATAATGTTTTCAGGGCTTTTGGAAAGAACATCTTCGTGGACGGCCGTACCATATCAGGTGAGTTTGCTTTACAACAAACGTAACACCAAACAAATTTAATAAATATTTAATTGGTATTCAAAGAAATGAAATATTTCGAAATGATTCTCCGTTACAGTGCTTTGTACGTCGTGGACTTGAAGAAGTTCAGGCAAACTGCGGCCGGGGATAATCTCAGAGTTTTCTATGAATCTCTCAGCAAAGACCCGAACAGTTTGTCCAATCTGGATCAGGTTAGTTAATTTCAAATGATATTTTCTTACAAGGATGGAAAATGATGAGTAAGTATGTTTGTACGGTCAGGATCTTCCGAACTATGCTCAACACACGGTGCCGATATTCTCTTTGCCGCAAGAATGGCTGTGGTGCGAATCATGGTGCGGAAACTCCACAAAAGCAAAGGCCAAAACTATCGACCTTTGCAACAATCCCATGACCAAGGAACCCAAGCTTCAGGCAAAATAAACCAACTCTATACATTTTTTTTAACAAAAAATGGGATATTAGCTAACATAAACATAAAGAATTTGAAAATAGCCAATATTTTGTAAATATGTTGTAAATGGCGTTTACAGGAAATTATGGACCATATTGCCATATTGTGTTTTTAAGAGTTATTCGGGCTAAATTGGTTATAATCTTGTAAACAGATTGGTCTAGCTATTTACTACATACTTACAAAACATTGACTATTATCGAAATACTACTAGTTTTAGTAACTAGAATAAGTATTTTTTTATTCATCCTTTATGTGACGGTTAATTAATACTTTTAATTTTTATTTATTTATTTATTTTGGTTGCAGGGTGCTAGAAGAATAGTGGCGGAGTGGGTCGATCTCGATACCGAAGCGAGAAGCTTCACTTCGAAGATATTGGGTGATGCGATCGATCCTATTCCCGAGCACATTTTGCCTCCTAGCGAGCCACAAAAACCACTGCCGGTCAGTGACGAGATTTCTGCCGAGGATTTGGAATCGAAAGCCGAGTTATGAGGGGCATATAAATTATTTTTTGCAGTTTAGTCCTTTTAGTGTAATATTTGGCAAGTTCATCATCACTACAGAATGCACAATTACATGAGACTTCTGTTTAGCGTCTGGTGATAATGCATATTTCTTCTGGGCTTGAAGTAGCCCTGGAATATAGAAATTTTGGAGCTTAATACTATGTAATTTGGTTTAGATGCAAATTGTAATTCTCTTTTTATTATTATTATTATAGAGAGCTTTTTTAATTATACGAACTTACGATAGCATATATGGTCCAGAAACATTACTTTACAAAAAGTAGTCGGAAAAAGGAAAATATATAAGGGTATGTTAAAAATGAAATTCTACAGTCCTATCGGTTTAATATTAACATAGCTAAAAGTCCTATCTCATCCTGATTTTGCGGTGAACGGAAATTCGGAAGGAACTCTTCCTTCCGCAGTCAGGCGGTACGTCCTTTCCGCGGAAAAGTGATGAGCGGTAGACGACAGGTCGTGTTCGATGCGGGTGCGGAAGGACGGTGGGCCCACGGAAGAAGGTAATACCGTTGGGAGAAAGAGAAGGGTGAAAGAAAGAACTGAGCTGATGTGGCACTATCTTGGATATTGCAGCTTTTCAACCAACGATTGTAAAAAATTAATTTATTTTTAATTTATTTTTAAAAGTCTTATCAGAAGCTACATAAGGAACAATTTCCGGCGGAAATATCTCCTCGTCGGTCGATGGATTCCGCTTGCACGGTAGGCGGAAGACTTTCTTCCGGTCGAGCGGTAGACGGAAAAATTTTCCGTCCAATATTCCAGGCCGAGTCCTATCTCGAGTTAGTAAAAAAAAAAGCAACACTTTTATTGTTTTTTGTCAAATCTTTATGATCAATAGACACATGATGATGCCATAAAATTTAACGTTCGCTCACGTCAAATCTTACTTAAACAGGAAAAGAAACCTCAAATTTGCACAATCTCAACCAATTTTTCCCCCATAGACATGATATGAATATGTTTTTCTTCTTCTTCTTGTCTTACTCTTACTTAAATAGGAGATATTATCAAGAAACAAAGTAGTGACAATCTATAGCAGTTTCTTCGTAGACTCTACACTAGTGTGTTATTTTGCCAACCAACTTATAGCACGTTGAAAAAAGGATTTAACTTTGCCATTTTTTTCTATTTACCGTAGATATAGATACGAAGCTTTATCTTTTTAAAAAGTAAATGACTTTTGAGAGGCTCCTCAAAGTCTAAAGCAATGAATAAGCTATGCGATGATGATCAAACAATTCAGTTTACACATTATCACTTTTAAAATAATATTTTTAACATTTTCACCATTTTAATCATTTTAATTTATTATTCAATTTTTTTTTTTTTACTCAGAAACATATGGAAATTTCGTGTGCCTTCGGAAGACACAAAAAAGCTTTACGAAACTGCTATTTGCGTCAGCTAACAGAAGACGCTCTACCAAAATAGAAAGTGGCGTGACATACATTAAAATGAGTGGTAGACACTAGACAGAATAATTAACATTGTTATTGTGTTTTAGAAAAAAATATAACGCCAAAAATTGACAGTTTAAAAGCAAGTTGTCCGTTCTAAAGTGTAGAAAAGTATTAAAAGTAGACAAATATCACTTTTAAAGTCAAAATTTTAATTTTTTTAAGGAGTGAAATTTCAAGTATGTAAGCGACTAATCGGTTCTAAATTAAAAAAAAACTTCTAAATTTTTATTCTTTTTGATATAACAGTGTAAGAACGACTCGAGTTTTATTTTAAACTCTACCAAGTCTAGCACAAGTCGGACCAAGCTCCACCGAGTCCATATAGTTACAACTACAACTAAACTCTAGCAGGGCCGGCTCAACCATTGTCGAGGCTTTAAGCGAAATTCAAAAGTGAGGCAAAATGCTTAGAATTTTCATCTTTAGGAAAATTAAAATGATTTTTTGGAATTGTACCTTTTTCAACAAGCATGTCTCTAAAATTATTAGCGATACCTTCCATTGTTCCGGATCATAAATATTTATATACTCACCATTCGTATAATCGCTAATTTCTTCTTCAATTTCAATTTCATTACAATCACTTATGTTTTTTTCATTACCCGTTGTATTTTTTGATTTTTCTACGACTGTATCATCATTTTTGTTTTCATGTGCTTTTTCATTCATTATTATATGTTTTTCTTAAATTTTTTGTCAAAATCTCCATTTTTGAGACTCAACCAATTTTTCAATCTTTTTTTTCTCTTTTGCAATTTTTCAAAATCGGAAGGTTGTTTTCGACTAGCCATGAATTTTTAGAGTATATTTAGCAAAGTAATCGTGAAGAAATAAATTTTAAATTGTATTTTAAGTCCGTCGTATATATATATGAGAAAAGCTATTCAATTGACGTCATATATCTAAAAAAAAGCTACGTGTTTCCTTTGTCATGTAATTTCATAAATAAATAGAGAGAAATTAAGACTTATTACACGAGTCCATGCACGTGCAAATAGAATGCATTATTGCCACCCTTCTATATGTATACTTCATCATTCATTGCCTAATTTTCTGTTATCAATTACAAATGTATTGAATATTTCATACCCGAATGTTGGGCCCTAATTTTAAATAATTCCAAACGTAAATTAAATGCTCTGTCCTTCACCAACCGACACCTAATTTCTCTCATATACTTATTAACGAATTAGGTAAACTAATTTGTTTAGGCAGGATGAGTTTTTTTTTTTTAATTTAAGAAAGTAAAATTTTAGTGACATAGAATAGTCCTTGTGGATGGGCAAAGCGAGGTGATCTTATTTTACAATTATTTTAAAAAACGGTGAACTATTGAGCTAATTGTTGTTTTTTTTTTATTAATATTATTATTATCGTTATTATTTAAAAATAAAAACGTACAATTACAGTTATCAATCATTTGAAAAATATCATTTCAAGTTGTTTTCCAACAATACTACGTATTTTTTTAACCTTCCATACATATCTCAAGTTTATTCTTAAGAAAATTGTAACAATGAAAAAGGTTAAATAAGTAAGGAAAACAGTTTAACAAAACAGAAAGAGTAAACAAAAATATATATATGGATGAAAAATTTAGTTAACGATGTATTTCGAAAATTATGTTAAAAAGTAAGATGAGAAAAGTGTTTTCTTTTGCCGACTGTTGATTAGTGTTTCTAACTCTACCTAATTTTCAAGGTTCTCATTCTTAGTGCGTATTTTTTATCCTTATTCTTATTTTTGTTCATTGATTTCCACGTGCATGTTTCAATTCGACCTATTCTTACATTAGAAAAGTTATTTTTCTCAAAATTGATCCTAGCTTTATATAGGATCTTGAGAGATGAATAAGAGCGAGAGAGATGAGCAAGAAAGAGAAGGAGATTCGATAGAAAAAATAAAATTGCATTAATGAGCTGTATCAAAGTATTTAAAGGATCCTTAACGTTTGTCAAATTTAAATGACAAATAGCTATATAAACGACAGTAATAGCAATAGCATAGTAAATAATAAACTATCCTAATACTTTAGTACATCAAAATCATATACGCTTTTGAAGAAAAATGCATTAAAATTGGTAAGATATGCATGATATGCATGCAAGGAAGGAACGTCATTTATGAGTAAAACTATATATCGAATATAATCATGACTTATAATAGTACATTGCACTGCTTCCATTGAATATTACCACATTTTCCTTATATTCCTTAATTCAATTAATTTTAATTATGTCGTTTGAGTTCTTAATAATATAGTCTCATTCAGTAAGGAGCTTTTTAAATTTTAATTTGCTAATCACCCATGTCACAAATCTAACAATTTTTTTTCTTCTAAGAAACGAATATTACATACACACACAGGGACATATGCATACGTCTGCGTGACTGTATACACAATAACTTGTTCACAATCAGAAGATTTTGCGAAAATAACATGTTAAACGAGAATGTGGACTATATTATATGACTTGTCAATTTTTCGCATAATTTCCGGAGAGGACCATTTAGTATATATATGTTCCTCCAATTAATAATATAGCTTCTTGACAAAACGTGTCCATATTTTGTTTATATATATAGATATGTATTGTTTATATATCTCCTAGTCTATGCAATCAAACCATACATTGCCCTGTGGCCAATTCGTCTTTGCTTCGTATCAATCGATAAATTAGTAACTATGGTCCTATATTTCCACGTCGTTTGACCTTAGTTTCGATTTCAGTACACTTCAATTTGACTTATCGGTAAAATTTAAATAACTTAATGATGATTTGAAAGGCTTATTGCGATATAATGTTTTTTTTGTTTCTATTATTCAACTAGGGACGGGTTTATATATGTAATATTTTATGCTTATTTGTATTAATTCTTGGCGTTTTTGTAATATTATAACCAAAACGTCAGTTATTTAATAACTATTATATTTTTATTTAGATAATTAACTGCATTGTCTTTAAACCCCTTTGAGAAATTTAATACATCGATAACGAATTTTTGCGCCAAAACAAACCACAAATAAATGACTTATATAAGTATCGTGGGAATATCCCTAACATCGTCAAATTTGAAGAAGAAAGAGCTTCATATATTTATGACTATATTGAAATGAGACATATTTTCGGAGAAAATAATGATTGATTTAAAGACACATGACAAATGCATAGATAGGGCTGATTAAACACCACAATTTGTTATTGTTATTAGTGGTGTACGTTGAGAACACACCACAATAGTAGGCAATACATAATCCATATATATATATATATATATATATATATATATATATATATATATGGACCACTTTATATTTTATAGTGCCTTTAGTTGGAGTCCATAATTATCTAATTTAGGTAGGTATATCTATGTAAACAAACCAATAATGCAATTATATGATATATATAATGAATAAAATTAAAATTAAAAACAACAAACTAAACAGGCCGTTTTCAATTACGCATGCATGGAAAACTTTAAGCATCTTCCAGAATGAAATTTCATTTGTATCTTAGGAATTATTTGAGACTAAATAAACTATTAGTATTTGACCTCTATTTGACGAGTACTTCTTCTTTTTATTATTATTTTTATATGACCTTTTGATCTACCCCCACAGAATATTCAAAATGAACAACCGCATTCTTATGCGATCAGCAACGACAACTTTGTATTGAAATAAAATATGTCAAGTTGAATATAATTAAACACTTCAGTTAAGATCGCGATTAATTAATAGTTGGTTTACACTGCAAAACTTTGTTAGTTTGTGTAACAACTAATTTTAATAGTAATAATATGGTATTTGTGCCACGTTTATTTTCTCCATAATGGTCAATGTAATATTTTCATATACATAGAAAGTTCTGACACGTTTATTACGCACGCATGTTAAATTTTTAACCAAATTACAAGTACAGCGCGCCTTTATTTTTAAGTTCAATTTATTGAAATAAGCCTAGGGTTCAAAGTCCAACTACATAAATATTGACCTATAACATATTGCTTGACCTGTATTTGACTAATTTTCAATTTATTATAAACTCCCTAGAATTGAAATGAATTATTGATGTCCCAATCTAATAAGCAACGTCACCTATGTATACATAGAATAAAATACGAGATATTTCTTTTATTTTAAACACTATAGTTCAACATTTTGAAAAAATCACGGATTATTCACGTATAATACGACGCTTTTCTGCATGAATAATGTGGTATATTTCAAATACAGAGAATTCAAAGATACCCAGACCCGTATAAGTAACAAATTATACAAACATCTGCACGTTTTTCAAATGAATATTTCAGACAAAAGAAGAAGTAATAAAATGATTCGTTATTTTACCATCAAATTCCACTTCACAATAAATAAACAAAAGATTAAAAAAAAAAGAAAAAAGGAAGGAGATAGGAAGACTATTGGCAGCCCATGTGAATGTATCACTAAAGTATAAATCTGCAGCCAGCCATGTGTCAAATATATATTGCTTATTAAATATAATAAAAAATTACTAGGAGCCGAACAAGAAAGAAAATAGATGACCAGACAGTCAAACTCAAGACTTCCCTTCTTTACTGTTTACCTTCATCGTTGACTATTCTATACGTGCATATTTTCCGTTATAGCCTTCGCGATTTATATTCTTGTATAATATTGAGAGATTAATTATATAAGAAAGTATGGAGATCTGAAGTATATTATATGTGTGTGTATATATATATATATATAGCGGACATTGAAATACAACTAATGGTCCATGCGTGGTACATAATTTTCCGAGCTGGAAATGTCAGGTCTAATTAATACAAATTTTATTTTCATACAGGTATCAAAATTTTGTACTTCTTTTCATTGGAAATATTATTTTACATAGACATGTTGGAAATTCGAACTTTGTTTCCGATCTGTATCATACACGATATATCTTTTACCATATCCATATTATTACAATGGTAGAATTGATCTCACAACATTCATTTAAAAGTTTTTAAATTTATTCTTATGGAATAACGTAGAAATTAAGGGTAGAACGTCAACTTCTTTGTAGCAAAATAATGGTCCTATTCTTTTCACTAAAATAATGGTCCTGTACTTTATCAAATAATAATAATAAATTAAAAAGGCAAGGAAAAACAAAGACATAGGCCAAATATATAGACCCTACTAAGATCTGGCTCATCGACTATATAAGATCTTATCATAAATTAAACAACATCATTCAATGAAGTTAATGTATTGCAAGTGCTCAATCCTTCCTTTTCCTTTTTAGTACTCCTATATTTTCCTTCACACATCCTCTCTCTCTCTCTCTCTCTCAAATAAAATTCTTCTTTTTCTTCTTTCTTCTTCTTCTTCTCGAATATAATGGATAGTTTCTTCATGGGAAGTCCGTATAATAAACACAGCAGCAGCAAAACGACGTCGTCCCAAGAGTCAAGCACAAAAACGACGACTAGTAGTAGTGATCAGAGCAACAACAATATGAGGAAAATGAATGATGGGTCTGATAACAATAAGTTACAGCAAAACCATGTTCATCAGGAAAAGATTGCAGTGACTGGCGACGAGATCTCTTCCGGCGAACTGGATTTGAGCAGCCTCTCGAAGCTGATTCTTCCTCCATTGGGAGATTCTTCAAGCTCCAACTACCAAACTCAGATTCGCTCCAATGGATGGATTATCTCACCCATGAACTCCAAATATAGGTATGTACTCATATATATATATAATATATATATTGACATGAAAATGGTGGTACCTAATAAAAAAATAAAAAAATTATGCTTATTGAGTAGCGATCAATATAGGGCTGTAGATTCTAAAAGCATGCTACTTTTGAATCGTATCTTCACCAATATTATATGTAAAGATATGTATATTATTAACTATATCTCTTTTTTTATATGTTTAAGAAGTGTGGTTTGAAGTTTTGATATGTACTTATGACATGGCATGCATGGCTACATGAACATACATCAACATGGGGTTGCTAATGAAATTCCAAGTTGGCTTATTATGTGAATTATCACACCCTTGGCATGAGATTTCAAAAGAAATTCATAAATATATATCAACTTGCGTACTGTGTATTATTTTTATATTCAAGAATCAAGACTTATTTATACTTTAATTAGTGGTGGTTTGATGATATAATACACACGGTGTGGTACCAAAGAGATAATAAAGTCATACAGTGGTTGAAACTTATGGTGTTATATAGAATTTGTATTTGAATAAGAATGATTTGATTTTGATGCGTATATACATTCCAGTGTGAAGAAACACGCTACTATGTTAAGGTTCATACGAAGCTTAGAACAAACGAATAACGGCCCTTTCCTTTATTCTCATATCTCTAAAATAAAATTAGGAAATTAACTTTTTTAGCGGAATATCATAAATGAACAAATCTCAGTCATTGAAATTTTAAAGTACTTTTCGTTTTTCTCTTTTTTTGAATGGACGAATTCCATTAGCAGGATCCACACATACTGACATGTACATATATATAAATATATCCTCTACCGACAATAGCATTAATTACCTAATTAACTAATTTGATACATTATATGCCCCTCAAACCAGGAAAGCAATATATATATATATATATATATAATTTTTTAGAAAAGAATTCGTGGAATTATTAATGATTAGAGATCTCACCTTTTTTTAATTTATTTGACTTGGTAGAATTAAATAACAAAAAATTAAGTAATTACCAAGTTTATATCTCACGAATTTGGATATATTCAATGTTTTGTTAATTATTTATAAATAGTACGATTACTTACTTGATATCAAATTTTTGAATATTTATTATCTAGGTGACACCAAATTTTTGTAAAAAATGTGTATATAACTATTAATAGGAGCTATTTATTTATTTATTACTGGGTTTTACAAAACATGAGTTATTTTCAAATCCAATCTACAATTACCCAATAAATAAAAAGATGTGTAATATATGCAGATATTGGGAGACACTTATGGTGATATTGGTGGCATATTCAGCGTGGGTTTACCCATTTGAAGTGGCGTTTCTGAGATCGCAACCAAAGAAACCGCTTTACATAGCAGACAGTGTCGTCGATTTCTTTTTCGCCATTGATATCGTTACCACCTTTTTCGTCGCATTTATTGATCCAACTACTCAGTTACTCATTTGTGACCAACGAAGAATTTCAATCAGGTAATAATTCACTTGTTTTCATCATCATTTGGTTTTGAATATAACCTTTTTGTGCTAAGTTTCACATATAGAGCTTATCATAGAGATTTAGAAATTCATTTATTGCAGATAAAATTTAGTAAAATTTTAAGTATGCGAACTTGCTGCAATGAGTTGTCATTTTTATGTCCAAGAAAGATATGAACGTTTACGTCTCTAAATATATATTGATATTGTTAAATAATTTATAACGTGGTTTTGATATTAAACTAAACTAGTATCTACAATAAACACCAAAGAGTAAAATTGGAGGTTCAATTTCCATATTTTGTCTAGGATAAATTTGATAATTATGCCTATCAAATTTCGTTTTCAAATGCAAATTAATGAAAGAAGGAAAAAGAAACAAAGTATAGTGGATAAGAGATTTTACCAAAAAAGAATTAATTTTTTTTTGGAAATGTCATATCTGTCTCCAATAAATAATGCGAATGGGCCACAATAACTTTCATAGTGATATCCAATTATTGTCCTTACGTCCAGTAATATGTACAATGTTAAACTACATAAACATTAATGAAAAAATAAAATAAAAACGACATTTTTGACTGAAATTAATAAAGCTTATTTTACGTGTAGTGTTATTGTTCGCGGAGTGGGACAATAATCCCCACTTTAAAGTTTTGTGCCCCAACTTCAACTCGAGCACATCATTTTCATAAATAAATGCATGAATTATTATTGAGAAATTTTCTTTAGCTATATGTATAGTATTGTTCACGTGGTTATTTGAGTTATGCAAATTTCTTCAAGCATCGGGGTGTGTGTATATATATTTGTCAAGTGGAAAAGAAAACCACGTTAACTTTCACTATCTACTTTTTCACAAGCGCATATCCACATGATATATATTCTTTAGTAAGAAGCAAGCTTTGTTTTTTCCAATGGGGGCATATTACAAAAAAATAAATAGAGATATAAAATAGTCTAGCATATACTGTAAATCTTATTTTCTCATACCATCCGTTGAGTTTATTTACCTATAGTCGATATTTAATTCATGAATTTCTTCCCATTGTTACTTTCTTTATATATCATTTTAGTAATTGGTTTTGCTTTGTGCCTTATTTGTACTAATTAATTGATCTTTTTTAATTTATTTGAAAATAGGTATTTATCAACATGGTTCATAATGGACGTGGCATCAACGATTCCATTTGAGGCACTTTATTTGCTATTCACTGGTAGTAGATCAAAAATTCCTGTTACTTTTTATATCTTGGGAATGCTTAGGTTTTGGAGACTTAGGCGAGTCAAACAATTCTTCACAAGGTACGTAATTTTTATATACAAATCCATGCACGTAACCAAATTTGCAAACAATATTACTATTAAGTATCTACATATGTTTTCTCATGTAAATATTGTAGGCTTGAGAAGGACATTAGATTTAGCTACTTCTGGGTCAGATGTGCCAGGCTGTTATTTGTAAGTGTATAATTTAATTATTTATACGGCAGTGAGATTGTTCATTATTATAATATCTCATTTTCGTTTTTAAGGTGACACTAGTGTTGGTACATTGCGCCGGATGCTTATTTTATCTTCTTGCGGTTCTATATTCGAACGAAAGTCAAACGTGGATCGGGTCTTCGATTCCTAATTTTCCGGAGACGAGCATTTGGATTCGCTACATTTCGGCAATTTATTGGTCCATTACAACGATGACCACCGTAGGATACGGTGATCTTCATGCAGTCAATACCCCCGAAATGATTTTCATAATTTTCTACATGCTCTTGAACCTCGGCCTCACCGCTTACATCATCGGAAACATGACCAATTTAGTCGTCGAAGGAACTCGCCGCACCATGGAATTCGTGAGTCTTAATTTCAATTCTATAATTAAAACTAGTAATAGTAAATGCATTTTACATTGAGTGACCTCCTATTTTATAGTTTTTTTTGTTATAATTTTTGGTTAATGATATAAGTCTAAAAACATAATTTTATTGTGAAAATATAAATTGACTTTTTTATTGACATGTTTTGGATGATGAAATTTTTCCACAGAGGAACAGTATCGAATCTGCATCGAGTTTTGTGTCGCGTAATCGGCTTCCCGTGAGGCTGAAAGAGCAAATATTGGCTTATATGTGCTTGAGATTCAAGGCCGAGAGCTTGAACCAGCAACACTTGCTCGATCAATTACCGAAATCGATTTGCAAGAGCATTTGCCAACAATTGTTCTTGCCTACCGTGGAGAGAGTTTATCTTTTCAAAGGCGTCTCTAAAGAAATACTTCTCCACTTGGTAACGTCTCTGTTTCAAACCCTAAACCTTAAACCATAAAACACTGAAGCAGCGGACAAGAACAATCCCTAAACCCTAGTTAACGGGAGCGCGTAATTGTAAACATATTTTCAGGTAGCAAGAATGAAAGCCGAGTACATTCCACCAAGAGAAGACGTGATAATGCAAACCGAAGCCCCTGACGATGTGTACATCATAGTTTCCGGAGAAGTGGACATAATCGACTGCGAAACTGACTCAGAACGAATTGTGGGGACTCTTCACACGGGTCACATTCTAGGAGAAGTTAGTGCACTTTGTTGTAGGCCTCAAGTGTTCACATATCGAACCAAGACGCTTTCGCAACTCTTGAGGATCAAAACGAGCGCATTAATCGAAGCCATGCAGATCAAGAAGGAAGATAACATACAAATTCTCAAAAATTTCCTTCAGGTATATATATTTAACTATGTTACATTGCAATGTGCCATATGATTGTGTCACTAACTTCTTCTTACTATTGATATTATGTAGCATCACAAGATCAAAGATTTGAAAATCGGAGAATTGGTGGACGAGGATGGGGAAGAAGAGGGCGATCCGAACATGGAAGCGAATTTATTTAGTGTCGTGAGCTCGGGAAATGCAGCGCTTCTCGACGAGCTTCTTAAGGCAAAGCTTGATCCTGATATTGGGGACTCCAAAGGAAGAACTCCTCTGGTATGTTTATACATTATTATTGTAACTAATATTTAGGTCCATCGTTATTATAATAGATTAAAATTAACCATATACTTATCTATTTACTGTGATTTTGTTGTTGCTACCTAAATCAATCAGCACATAGCTGCAACCGAAGGGCATGAAGAATGTGTTTTGGTGCTTCTCAAGCACGCTTGTAATGTTCACTTAAAAGGTACATACCACAATATTTTTCAGAGAATACCTTTTTTCTGGGAAAGTTTACGAAAATTTACACCCTTTAAAATTATACAGCTAACCGGATCAAAAAAAAAAAAAAAAAAAAAAAAATTATACAGCTAATTTTCAGAAAATATTACATGTTGATTTATGATCTCGTATCCATACCACCAATTATATAGTCACGTCATTTATTTTTAAACAGAAAATTTATATACATATATAAGAGAGAAATTGCTCAAAATGTTAATATTCATCACTTTCATTTTTCATTTATTTTAGAATTACTTTTCCTCTAATTACCACTAAAAATATAGTTGAAACTTGAAAGAACAATTTATCTTGAAACTAGTTTTTAAACACTTTCATCCTTTTTCCTTTTTTTTCTTCTGGTTTATTAGAAAAATAAAAAATAAAAATGAGGAGAAAATATATGTCTGAAATAGGGTATTGAACAAATTTACTTTGTTTTTTTTAATAAATCATAAAAAAAAAATTGACGTAAATTCATTTCAATTAGAATGTTAGAGAAAGTGAAGCCAATTATTTGACAATTTCAGACATGAACGGAAACACGGCGTTATGGAACGCGATAGCCTCAAAACGGCACACGATATTCAACATTCTGTACCACTTCGCGGTGCTCTCCGACGCCCACGTGGCCGGCGAGCTTCTCTGCACGGCGGCGAAAAGGAACGACGCGGCGGTGATGAAAGAGCTCCTCAAATACGGACTCAACGTCGACTCCAAGAACCGCCACGGCCTGACCGCGCTCCACGTGGCAATGCAAGACGACAACGAGGAGATGATAAACCTCCTCGTCATGAACGGCGCAGATAACGTCGGAGGATCTTCGTCCAACGGCTTCCACGTGTCGTCTTCCTCGACCAGCCTCAACGAGATGATCCAGAGTAACCGCCAGCTGGACACGTCTCCGTTGGGTCGCCGGAGCGCGGCGGCGGAGGAGGAGGCGGTGGTGGTCGCGGCGAGTTACGATAGACCGCAAAGCGGAGGATTGATGGTTGACTTTTGCGTGAGGGTCAGCGTGTTTAAAGGGCATCCCTTGGAGAGAAGAGATCAGGGTTCCAAAGAACCTGGAAGGCTTATTAGATTGCCAACTTCATTCGAAGACCTCAAACTTATTGCCGGTACGTTTATTTTTTCGGTCGTTGAATATGGAAGTTATATATATATATATATAGTTATATATATATATCGTTATATATATATATATGGTAATTCTAGTTACTGTTTAAACATATACTAATTTTAGTAGTAGTTAATGATATAGTAAATAGCTAGTTTACGATAATATTTTAATCAATATAGCACAAAATTCAAAATATATAAAAAGATTGTAAACGAAAAATAATTCAGTTAATAATTTTCTGTAAATGACTACAACCTGCGTATATTGATTATTTATAACATATTTATAAAACGTTAATTGTTTCTATGTTTTTTATATTTGTATTGGCTAATGACTTAATTTCTTCCTTATTTATAGAGTTGGAAATTTATATCACTAATTTAATTTTATGAGATTGTCATAAAAAGTGACAAAAATGTCTAAAACAAAATTTGATGATATTTCTGTTTAAATCTTTGTTGTTGGTGATATTCGTGCATAAACTTCTTCTTTTTTCAAAAATGTATATGTCTGTGGCTCTGTGCATATGGGACCTTTTTTTATTTAATTCTTTTATATATTTTTAGACGATTTATAGTACATTCGCTAATTATATATTTTTTGTTGTGGAAATAGGTGAGAAACTCGGGTTGGATACTACAAATGTGACGATAACAAACGATGAAGGAGCACTCGTCGATTCGATTGAGGTTATAAGAGATAATGATAAGATTTATATGTTTGAAAATAGTCCTAATTAACCCGTAGACTTTTAATTAAGGTTTAATCAATTTTTAGCATGATACTTAATCATCAAGTTAGCTGGCTCTTTTTAATTGTGAATAACTCATGTGTGTAAAGCTAGCTTGTAGCTGAGTATGCATTTCCAGAAGTCCAGAATTTTATATGGAAAAAGAATTATGCCAAGCATATTTAGTCAAGAATCTTTTACATATACATTAGTGAAAGCATGGCACAATTAGTGAAACTTTAGTCTCTCTCTTTTCTTCTTCTTCCGAAGGCAGCTTAGCTGCGGGGGGAATCATGTGATATTACCACTAAATTATTTTATCTATTATCAATAATGCATATTATTTGCTTGCATATTCACCGTGATACCATTTGTCCTACAAGGTAAAATTTAGAAATAAGTGTTAGGAATTTTAATCCCTACTTTATGATCTTAATTCAATTTATAGGAATCGAAACTGTATAACGGAAGCGTACATGAATCCATAGATGAACACACTGTGAGTGGTCTCCAATTATAGATTGTCTGAGTGCCTGCGTATTCTTGTTGATGGGATACAAAAAACAAACGCTATTTCTACAATCAGGGACCTATCCTATAATAACTGTCTTTTGACAGTTACTAATACTTATTGCTTATTTCTAATTTGGCCCATCATCAAATTAGATTAGCACTTATGGTAACCGCATAATAATTTCATGACAAATACGTCCTTAAGTCATAAACTTTATTCCGAATTAGACCACATAAATTTGACTTAATAAATAATGACCCATATTTATTTTATAACATTTATAGTCCCAAAATTTCTAACAATCTCTCACTAGACTATGCATGTATAAAATAAATGTATCAACTGACATGTCAAAAAGAAGTCATTATTATGATGTGACGTATTACAATCTCGTCCATCAACTATATCAACATAGGATCAAAGTGATTTTTCGTTGTATCAATCACAACTAAACCCATCAATGGTCACATACATCAATATAGTCAAATAATATAGATCAATTAATCATGAACATGTAGTAGATAAAATTATATGTAAAGTGATCTAATCATATCAATTTTATCCGATCCAACTTTAAAGAGATCAAATTTATCCGAAATATGCAAAGTGCACTAAAATAAATTTTATAAGTCTGATCAGACATAATAATAAATGTGATTGATTACAAACCACACAAAACATAGATAAACAAACAAACTCACACTGAATCTAGATTGCCTGAAACTTTACAACACATGTATATGAAATGTGTTGTCGAAAGACCTTTCGATAATAAACTCTTTGCAAGAGAGTCTGCTAGTATGGAGTTTGTTCCCAAATGTTCTATATAAATATGTCCACTTTGCATTCTTTCCTTAACAACTAAGAACTTGACTTTGTCAAACTCATGTGTTGGAATATTTTACGGCTATTTTTTTTGTCACAATATAACTTAAGTGGCCTTTCAATTCCTTCAAAATACGCAGCCTCGTGACAAATTTCTTCAGCCATATATCATAGTTATATGTCTGATACCTTGATATAACTCCATCATCAACATATAGATGTAACCTGATGAGATTCTCACAGAAACGAAGTCAAAATAACCAATGATCGCCAAATGGCTTGACCTCTTTTATGTGAGCATATAATCTTATGTTCTTTTCAAGTACCTCATGACCCTTTTGGCTGCTTTCCAAAGATTCATACTTGAATTTCTTAAATTATCTGCTTAAATTTCAACAATATACGCAATATCCAGGCGCGTACAAACCTTAGCATTCATAAGACTCCCAACTGCTGAATCATTGAGAATCTTATTCCTTTCTTAAATCTTAAGATTTGATTTCGAGAACAAGTCTTTCAATTCTATTTTTAGAAATGTGACTTGATCACTTATGTCATAATGAAGTTGAATTTTCATTCCTTAATTTGTCTTTAATACTGTATGATTCCACATTTAAGGTTTCATATAAGAAGCAATAATTATAAGTGTTTAAAGATTGTTATAAATAACAAATGAATCGGTCCCAACAACTTTAAAATTAATAGATCAATATCCGAATTTGTCCAAACAAGAAATATAAACCAGATTCCGTCTAAACAATGGTACAACAAAAGTATCTATTAAATTCAAATAAGAACCAATACTTAATAACAATCTAAAATGCCCAATTGCTTTCACATCTACCTACTTGCCATTAGTTATATAGATGCATCTCTCGGCATCTCTTGGCTTTTGGTAGTTCAGGCAACCCTTTCTTCTTGCGCCATAAGTGATACTTAAGACATTCATCCTTCTCGTGTCCATGCTTATTGCAAAGGAAACATTTCTCCGAAAGTACCTTTCGGGTATGTTTCTTTAGTGCCAGACCTTTACCACTTTCAAAGATACTTGCCAAATGAGTACTTTCAGTCTTATATTGCTTCAATCTTTCCTCCTCTTGAACACAAAATGAAATGAGCTCTTTAAGAGACCACTTCTCTTTCTGACAGTTATAACTGACCTGAAAGCGACTGAATATATGAGGAAGAGAAATAAGGACCGAATGGACAAGCAAGTCGTCCGATAATTTAAGTTAAGTTCTTTAAGTTTTGAAGCAATATGAGAAATTTTTATATTGTACTCCCTTATGTTTTCATTGCCCTTGAACTTCATTGAAATAAGCCTCTTTAAAAGAGTACAAATTTCAGCCTTATCACTCTTTTCAAAGCGTTTTTCAATTTCGGCAAGAAAATCTTTGGCATAGGTGATCTCTTCAGATACCGCACCCTTAAAAGCTTGAGGTATGCCGCGCTTGATGATCATAAGACTTATTCGATTAGAACGGTCTCACTTCTCATAGATCCGCTTATCATCAGCGGAACTAACATCCGTAAGAGAAGTTGGTTTATCCATTCTAAACGATAGATCAAGATCCATGCAGCCTAAAACAATCATCATGTTCTCCTTTCATTCCTTAAAGTTGTTACCATTAAGGACCTGAACCGAATTGAGATAAGCAGATAACATAGTAATAGTTGTAAAGAACAATATAATCACAAGAAACATATATACACATAAATTCAACCTTAATAAAATTCAAATAATGGTAAATATCATTCCAAGATACCTAATGCAACATCAATATCAAGTCTTTGGACAATAATATTCATTGCTAATGGTACTCTTATTGTAATGATCAAACACTAACAATAACACTTGTCAAATAATTAATCTATCTTTGGATCTATTAATTATTCACAAGTAAACATTATAACTGTTACATGTTTATCATCAAAAATGTGTATATTTAATTTGGTCAGTCACTAATCTTGACCGATTAGTATCCACATAAATTAACATATACACGACATTCAAAATTCTTCATAAATAATCTACACAATAGAAGTCACTTTGGCGACATTTTTGTTTCAATTATTTATTAAGAATAATGAACAATTTATATAATTTAGACAGAGTAATTTAATTACCATTCAATTGAATTAATAATACCTAAAATTATGTGTATATAATGCTATGTATATATCAAATGTACATGAATTTGTAATAAAATGATGCTTAACGGTTGAATGTCCAATAAACGAAATTAATGCCCAAAAACAAATTAATTTCCATGAATATTTTAATTGCAGTATATAATTATTAATATATCATTATTTGTGTAAATGAAAAGAGTATATATCGGCAGATGTGCAAAATAGATATAAAATCGGGAATCAGTGCATACTCCATATTGAAATTGGTTTACGGAACCGAATAATTTATATTTTAAAATTCAATAAATTGAATTTTAATTTGAAAAGCCAATTTACTGTGTGAACGAGGGTGGAAGAACCACAATAACAATGACAATTGCCGCATAGAACAATTTATACAATGAAGAAACTGAAGCAAAGTTTTCTTTAACAAGGCAATTCATATATATCGCATATCAAGAGAAAAAGAAAACCAAGCGAAATCAACAAAAGAAAAGAAAAAACTTTTAGCGCATATTAACGCACTACCGAATACGAAAGCAGAGTAGATATCACAGATTAAAATAAATATGGATAACAATGATTACCGCGACAGTAAAATTGATATCGCATCCAGAATACAAATTAAAGCAAAAGAATAGAGAATCGCGATATCCATATGGTTCGACTTTTTCAATATTCTCAAAAAATCAAATTATGGTGCTCTGATACCAATTGTTAAGAATTTTAATCCCTAATTTATGATCCTAATTCAATTTATGGGAATCAAAACTGCATAACGGAAGCGTACCTGAATCCATGGATGAACACACTGTGAGTGGTCTTCCAATTGTAGATTGTCTGAATGCTTGAGTGTTCTTGTTAATGGGGATACAAAAAACAAGCTTTGTTTCTACAATCACGGACCTACCTTATAATAACTGTCTTTTGACAGTTATTAATATTTATTGCTTATTTCTAATTTGGCCCATCATCAAATTAGATTAGCACTTATATTAGCCGCATAATAATTTCATGACAAATACGTCATTAAGTTATAAACTTTCCGAATTAAACCATATAAAGTTGACTTAATAAATAATGACCTAACATATTTATTTTATAACATTTGTAGTCCCAAACATTTTAACAATAAGAGAAACTCGTATTGATTAGTTGAACTCATTTAAACCCAATAATAGTGCATATGTGTAGTTTCGCATAAGATCTAATCCTTATATCATTACTAGAGTATTGGCGAAGAAGCATAACAAGCATTTTAGTCATCCTCGAATTTATATTTTCACAAAATTTAGACACGACAAAATCGAATCTAAAACCATAAAATCGAGTATGTATACTTTACAAATGTGACTCGTGTTACGTCTGAAAAGTCGTGTATAAGAATAAATGGAATAGTCGAAAATACAACTTGGCAAAGGTTTAGAATAATATTTGGCTCTTTTGATACGTAACCTAATTAATTACTGAATAAACAAATTTGTAAGAGATTCAATTTGAGTCTAAAACTTATTTATCACATTATTTACACATTTTTAACCCAGTGCAACTTGGCTTATACGTAAGAAAACTTAATATAATTTTGAGAACCCACGTGGCGGTTCGTTATCATGATCGGATTGTTTGGAAGTTGTTATAGTATTTGCCGTATAAAGGAGGAAAATGGTTCACAAAAATAATTCAAGCATCCTCATCATTTATTTTTCCTCAGGAGACATATTTATGTAATTTCTGAAAATCCACCAATAATCCTTGTAACATGCAAATATTCCCAAGAAAAACTGCGCCAGTAAACCGTACACTTTTAATGAGTTTGCTCTCTGAACATTGTTTTGGCCTATTTGGCGCTACATAGCATATTTGTATATATCCTAATAATTATTATTATCCTTCTTATTGTAATAATTATTACAAAAATTAATGTGGACAATACGGAAAATGTCACTACGCGCGAGCGCTGTCATCTCGCCCGCATGCCGCAATCGAGTCCAAACGTAATAGAGCTAAGATGAGAATACAAATGAAATACAAGTTAAATTATAAGTATGATAATAAATATATATGCAAAAGATAAACAACATTTTAATGGTTAGCTAAAATTTGGATTTTTTTTTTTCGTTTTTAATTTATATTTATACGTTACAAAATTAACATAAATACGTCAACATAAAGGCTCCTCATATCTAAGTATAGATACGACATTAGTTTTAAGAGCGTATATTGTAAAAGTGTTCAATTAAATATTCTTATAATAATATATTTGTTCCCCGATTGTGTGACTACGTTAGCTCATAGGTCGAGAGGTACATGTATCGGTCGTGATCATTACCAATGGTCATAAAAATATTAGTCGGATGACTCAATAAGAGTTTAACCTATAAAACAAAGCGACTAATGTCATGTGATGTGCAAAAAAGAAAGTAAGGATGCAAGAGTAAGCTAGTACTAAGCATATTGTACGTGTGATCACACTCTAAATAAATACTTATTTTTCCACGAGGTTGTCCAATATTTTTTGACTGCCACAATCCACAGGACAACAAGAAACTGGCTTCGGACCTCGAGCAGCATTCTTTCACCGGCTTGAGTATTTTCATATTGTCTGGGATCCACTAGTGGTACCATCTTCATCAAGCGTCAGTACGGTGCTTACGGGCACGAAGAAATGGCTCGTCGGAGCGATCACTCGAGCGGTACGCTTTTGAGCGACAACTGCTAAACTGAAGTACTCAGCCCAATAAAAATCTTATCGATCCTAGCATGAGTCGTGAATCGTGGGTACCACCGACATTGTTTTGGGCACTCGGTCACACGCAGAGCACACATCTACTTTATCCCGAAAAATTAGGGCGCCCACGTTAAATGCTCGTTAATGCTTTACGATGAAGGCTCGAGACGTGACTGCCAACACCTCTACTTTCGACTCGAATTCGATAGTCAACTTATGTTCTCATGTCTCCCCCACTCTAGCGGGTCAAACTAAGGGGATATCTATATCAAATAAAACAGGCCAGGTTCTAAAATAAATCTATGTTTGAACTTATCGGGGATAACCCGAACTACGTTTTCAAGAAAAGATGGTAAAAGCCTTATCTTTATTAAAGTTTGCATTTTAAGGTATTACTTAGTCTTCTTTACTCACACGTATAATGCACATAAACATGGTTATTCCCTTAATAAGTAGTTGACTTATGTCTCCATACTTACCCGGAATATTCATGTCGTCAAACTTGACATTCTTGATTCGTCGCTATGCTTCGATAGCACATTCCATGGGAGTGATCGACCAACCTATAGAACGTTGCGAGAGTTACCATTCCTCGTGAAAGTTTGTTCATCACTACATCTCAAGACTGTTGGCGTGACTGATTCTTATTTAGGAAGTTATCGCGTACTACTTAAGGTTCAAGAATCTAATTTAGTAATTCATTAATTACCGACTTTGGAAAATTAATATTCATATAAGACTCGTTATTACCCGTACCAAAATGGTACAGATTGAGATTTTATAATATTTTCACAAAATCTCTTTCAATATTAAACAATTATAAATTAATCGCCTAATTAACGAGTCTCGAAGAATTAATTTGAAATCCCATAAACTGAGAATCAAACTAATTCCCAACTTAAATTTCTTGAACGTTTTCCTTAAAAATAAATTAAAGTTAAATAATTGAAATTGTACTCACGGTTAGTCAAGACTTGCGCTTTTTTTCCTCCGGTTACGGCCAATAACGATCGCGAAATCTCGGTCGTTGCTTTACCTCGTCGCTCAACCCGCTTACATTGTCGAGAACACAAAACCAAACTCGATTTCACCCTTTTTCTTCGTTGAATCACCACCAAGCGTGACCTCCGACTTCCTTCATCTCCGGCCGATTCCTTGATTTTCTGGCAAATATTCTTCACTTTCTCTCTAAGCTCTCTTTCTATTATTGATTTTCCCAAAATCCACCCAAACATATTTTTTTCCTTACTTTCGTTCACAAAAAATTTATCAATTCCTATCGGATTCTATCCAAATTTCATCGAATTTTATCGCCTAATTAAACAAAAAAAAAATCAACAATTTTTATCGGATTTTATCTGATTTCATTAATAAATAAAAATTCATCGGATTCTATCGGATTTCATCAATGAAAAAAAATAAGTTTAACGAGATTCGAAGGGTATTTTTGTCCGAAAATGGGTCAAAAGTCTAATTTGAGATAGAGATATGCATAGAAGATCTAAATTTGATATTTTAGTGATTATTAAGCCCATTTAATGAATTTCTCTAACAAAATGTGTTTTTTAAGCATATCTTGAATATCAGTTTATCATTAATCATAAACATAATTTTGGCAAATATATATGAAAAATAGCCCAAATTACCACTATTTTCCTCACTTTCCCATAATCCACCAAAATTCATTTTCTTCCCAAAATAGAAGTGTTTTTCACTTGAAAAGACCATTTGCCCTTTAAAAATATAAAACTTACATAAATGCCCTACACTACACTGTCGGTCAAAAAAATATAAAAAAAAAATTAAAATTTGTAGTGCTGAAATAATTTTTAACTTTTTTAGTATAATTTTTGTTTTAAAAAGATAGATAGTAAACGGTTATTATAGGTATGAAATAAGATGTAAAAAAATTGTTTTAGGGGTATTTTGTTTTTTTACTGATATTTTGAGAAAAAATTAATTTGAGTGGATTTTTTGGAAAACCAAATACAAATGGTGGTATTTTGAGCAATTCTTCAATACATATTTAATGTTATACTCGTCGTAACGACAAATAATAATATGAAAGATTATCAATTTCTAATGAGTTTTAGGTGTAAAATAAATTGAGCATAAATCTTTTTTTGTTAATTTTATTAACAATTATCATTATTATCACAAGTTACAACAGTACAACTCCATTTATCCCTATAAGGCTATAACACCCAGTGTATTTTCTCAGAGTTAATTATCTGCGAATAGTATGCATAGGAACTAACTGCAAACAAGTTATACATCACACAAATTTTATAAGTTGCTGAAAAATATTTTTAATAAAAAAAAAACAACAAAGTTATATGTACATGAAATCGCAATTAATTAAAAAATGTGCGAGTTTTTTCTTTCTTTCTTTAGCTGTTTCTTATGTTTTCAGCCCAAGGACCACGAGTACTTTATAAAGTAAATATATATATATATATATATATATATATATATATATATATATATATATATATATATATATATATAGGGATAATGCCAATACTTAACTACATACCAAATGATCTATTTTAGCCATCGTTAAGTTTTTGTAGTTAATTGTCACGCTGGACTCGGTAAATCTTCCAAAATTTAGAAAAAGTCCGAATTCGATAAAGCCTAGAGACGAACATCACCAAACCTCGGCGCACAGAGGCTTCGTATCCAAAAATCCATAACTGAAATGGCTGAACAAAAATATTATGACGAAGATGATTTTGACCTGAAAGAGGAAGAATACGACGACGAAGGAGAGCATGAAGAAGATTTACAGAACACGGGAAAGAAGCCTGAGCATTGGTATTCCGTGGTGAATGAGGCGTGCAATGATGTACATGAGAGAGAGGATGAGTCTGATGGAGTTATGTCTGACAGTGACCTCGAAAGCTTGTGTAGTGACGACGACGATCCATCAACGAAGATGATTTGGAGCGAGTACAACCCACGGTCAAGTTCAACGAATTTCGAGTTCAAGCTAGGTATTGGGTTTTCCTTCAATGGACCATCTTAGGACTGCTTTGATAGAAGATTTCATAAAATAGAATCGAGAATTCAAATACGTCTTCAATGACCAAACCAGAGTAAGAGCAAAATGTCAGGCGACGGGTTGTAAGTGGTTGCTGTATGCACGGCTTCATAATGCAGACCAGAAGACAGTTAGAATTAATGGTCTTGTGAATACGCATGATTGTGGAATTGTCTTCGACAACAGGCACGTGAACAGTTCCTGGTTGCAAAACATTTTTTGGAGCAATTTAGATGGAATCCAACCATGGATTTTCAGAGTTTCAGAGAAATGGCTTCGTCGATAAAGTTCACCAACGTCTCGAGCAGTACGTTCTACAAGACTAAGAGAGCTGCCAGATTAATTTTGGAAGGGACAATCAAGGATCAATACATGATCTTGGACGATTATTGCAAGCAATTGACGACCAAAAATCCAGGTACCACTGCGCTATTGAAAACTCGGTTGGTAGGTGGGAATAGAATATTTGAGAGAGTTTACATTTGTTTGAAAGCGTGTAAAGATGGGTTTAACAGAGGCGGTAGATGTTGGAATAGGTTTAGGGTTAAAGAAAAATTTAACATTAATCAAATTAATGGCGGAATTTAAAAATTTCTTTCTCAAGTAAAACGATTTTACTAACCTAGAAAAAGCATATACATGTTATATATTAAAATCATTATTTAATTTACTAGAACACAAACCTTTCTTGGTAGCTTGATCTTGAAGCGTCTTGAGAAAGGTAGATCCTCTTCCTTGGCTCGCTCGTCACCTTCACACCTAATCTTAAACTCGAGAAACCTAAGATTTCTATTACAAGAGTCTATAGAGGTTTTGGAAGGATTTGTGTGTGGGCACAATTAAGCAATATGAACCAAGAACAATTCTTGGATCATAAGCTAATTCTCTAGATTAAATGTGAAATCTAGGTGCAAAAAAAGAAGAGTATTTTCTAGAGAGAGAGAGAGAGAGAGGGTCGGCCACAAGAGGGAGAGAGCAAAAAAAAAAAAGGTTAACCTTCACATCTCTATGTGAGGCTCTATTTATAGGAGAAAGAAAAATCTATAAAGGTAAATTATTCATTCATGAATGAATAATGTATTCATGACACAATATTTGATTTTTCCCTCCCCTTTCCCTCTTGGTTTGGCCGGCCATATACTTGCATTAGTGAGGAAATTTGTTTCCTCACCTAGCACATTTGTTTCCTTCTTAAGGAAATTCATTTCCCTTTTTCTTTTGGGTAATTATCCTTATAAGAAAAAGGAAATAAAACTCTCCTCTTGATGCTATGTTGGCCGAATTCTACCTAGGGGGAGCATCTAGATGCTTCCTTATTTCTTTTAAGATAATTCTTAAAATACCCATTGTAAAATTATAATTGCACAAATAACGAAATTAATTTCATAATGCCTCAAATGACTTTTCGGCTTTAGAAAATAATTTATATTTTCATCAAATGAAGATATTCAAAATCTTATTTTGACATTCACATCATTTTATGTCCTTGTGGACAAAAATACCCTTTAGACATTTTCCGAGAAAAAGTCTAGTTTAACACTTGAACTTATTTTGACTTAGCTTCTAGTTTAACAATCCTACTCTAATGACCTGTAATAGTGACCTTATGGATCCAAATGAACAAAGCTTGAGCTTCTATACTCGGACTCAAAAGTTCTCAAACCTTTTCTGAGTATTAGGTTAATGTCGACTGACTCCACTAAAGAGTCGACACTGAGAATCTCTCGGTTCAAATGAATTTATTTTGTACTCAAGTTCAACTTAATTATATTGAGCGGATCCATTGAATGTTATATATGTTTACCCTTCATGAATATCATCAACTAGTTGGGATTTATAATATTACCATTTTACCCTTCTAGTTGTTATTTCCTCAACTCCTTTAGTATTTGTGAATAAGTTAGAAACAATGTATTGACGAGGAGCTAACAAGTCACATTATTCCGTCCAAATAAAGTCGCTACTTAAATTTGGACACTGCGCAATTCATTTATTCACAATCCAAGTAATAAAGTATGAGGTGATATATATTGCATCTCAGCAATCTTGTACATGAATTCCATATCTATGAGAACTTCACAAAGTTGGTTCATGACATTTCCATAACTTAATATCTCACCAATAGGCCTTGTCTAGATCACACATTGGACCTAGAATTTGACTTTCTCAAATGAGAGTATTAATGTAATGAAATGACATGTCTCATTTCAGGATTAAGGTAAGCATGATGCGATTCATACGTAGTGACCTTGAGATAGAAGATGTTAAATGGTTTGTTCTTCTATTGTCTCTAAAGGTGCACTGGTCAATTCAGTATCTTCGAAAGATACACTGGAAGAACTACAGAGTTCCTAACTCTCTATGCCTCATAACCAGACATCCTAGATTCTTCCAACAATCATACTGGGATCAATAGTCCGTTGATCTTTAGATTGCGAATATATCGTTTTAGTCAAACCATGAAGAGTTTGTTCACGCAAATCTACATTTGTCTCTTCATACATTGTTAGGTTTGATTAAGGACTATAAGACTATTGAATATCATAAATCTTCAATCAAACTAAAAAGGAATGAATGAACGTTTCAACTTTTATTAATTTAATCAGCAAATTACAGAGATTTATATATTACATCAATATGTAAATAAACAATCTTTCAATAAGGACTTTACAAAGATTTATATATTACATCAATATGTAAATAAACAATCTTCTTGTGGGCATCTCTACCAACAGTAGACCGATATTAGGTTTTGATGGTTGTTTTTTAAAGGGATATTGTAAGGCGATGATATTGGCCGTTGTTGGAATAGATGCAAACAATTCTCAATATCCAGTTGCATGGGCAGTGGTTGAGAAGGAAAACACTGCAACTTGGAAGTGTTTTATGAAGTTTCTTTATGAGATCTTGAGATACAAAATCCGAGAAGGTTTACATTGATTTCTGATAGACAAAAAGGGTTAGAAATTGTCGTTGCAGAAGTATTCCCTGGTGCGGAAGTTAGATTTTGCGTGAGACACCTCCACTCTAACTTCAAGCAACAACACAATGGCCTTATTCTAAAACAAATGCTTTGATCATGTGCACGAGCAATTACTACGGCAAAGTTTACACGGAGAATGATGGAGCTGGAGGATGAATATTAGAAGGCTTATGACTGGCTTTTTAAGAAAAACCCAAGAGAATGGAGCAAATCACATTTCAGAGTTGATGTGAAGTGCGATATGTTACTCAATAATTTATGTGAAAGCTTCAACTCATCTATCATTACTGCCAGAGATAAACCGATCGTGACAATGCTTGAGGAGATTCGATTTTGGATGATGTGTCATTTCACCAACAAGCGAAGTGATGTCACGAAGTGGATTCAACCAGTTGGCAAAAGGATCACAGCCGTTATCGAGAAGCACAAACTAATATCTTGTCGCTGCCAAACTACTCTAGCTGGTAATGTAAAAGTTCAGGTGATTTTAGTAGTTGTTAAATTGTTAAGTACTGTATTATCCGCAAGCGGTTTGTTAAATTTTACTAGGTAATTTTGTTATCTGTACAGATCATTTTACTACAGTCGAATTTGCAAATTTTTAATTTGGATGTTTGCAGGTTACATAAAAAAAGAAGAAGGGTAGACCAACAAAGAAGAATCCAACCGAAACTACAATTCAAGGACAGGGACGAAGACAGCGACAACAAGCCAGTGAATCTAATGAGCCAAGAAACGTATCTAGTCAACTAATTAATTTTGAATGAAATGTATGTGTTCGTGTAAGTTGGTTTTGAATGAAATGTTTGTCTCTGTGTTTGGTTTAAAAGTGTGTTTTGGTTTGAAATGGTGTTTTTGTTTGACAGTTTGTGTCTGTGTTTTTGTTTGACAGTCTATTTTTGTTTGACAGTCTGTTTTGGTTTTAAGGTCTGTTTGTGTTCAAATGCTGATTATGTATGAAATTTAATTATGATATGAAGACTGATTATTTATGAAAGTCTGCTTGAGATGTTGTGTTGAAATTCAGTTATGTTTCAGTTATTATAAAAGTCTGCAAGAATTATATGATGCAATCCACATTCAGTTATGTTTCAGTAAATACGGTACAGGTTCACATCGTTCATCTACACGATTCAGGTTCCATAACAAATTCAAAACAAAGTAAAAAAGATTAAGCAAAAAAAGATTTATCAAAACAGAGTAAAAACAAACTCTAAATACATAACATTCAGTTAATCTATTACAATGAAAACATACTAAAACTAACACCATCCCTTACATGAACCAAACTTGAAACATGAACCAAACTTAAAACTAAAACCATGAGAGCTTGAAACATGAACCAAACTTCCACGAAACTAACAGCACAGACGAACCAATTCAAAGATACATTGTAGCTACAATTAACAGTACAAAAACCATGAACACAACTGCAACTGAGGTATCCACAATTGCTCTGCGGCGACATGTTCGACACTCTAAATTGTTATTCTCTTTCTTTCTAATCTGCAATTGATACTTGACTCTAATTTTCATTATATCTTCTTCTAGCTGATCGATTCGTCTGAGCAATCTGGGAATTATTTGCTTCGATTTTTCACATACCTCTGTGTCAATCCACCAAAAATACCCACATCCACCATCATCCTGAAATATAAAAAATTCGATTACAAATCAACAGAACAAAAAATGAGCTTGCACTTAATAAATCTTACCTTTTTTTATGTAGCAACCTATAAATCTTCTGTCAGAATTTAAATTCGTCCTTGAAGTCCTCGCAACAGCTTCTACGTCGCAGTGGCACAACTCAGGAAGGCCTCGACGAATACGCGATGTTGAGTTCTCGCGAAATATGCGTCGACGACTACTTGAAGACGAGTTTTGTTCTGTCATTGTCGTAGTTGTGCGATTATTCATCCTCGGCGCGATCGTCTACTTTCTGATCGACCGATTTTACGTTTTTTTCAAGATTCGAGTGTTTCGTTCTTTTTCTGTTTAGGATTTATCGAATTTGGGGGTTTTTTACATTTTGGGAGATTTACCGAGTACAACGTGACAATTAACCACAAAAATTTAACGATGGCAAAAATAGATAACGTTTGGTATTTTAGCGGCAAAAAAAATAATTAATGTAGTTAAGTGTATAAACGCGAAAAGATGTGGTATTTATGCCGGCATTATCTTTTATATATATATATGGAGTAACGCATACAGTTTGGTCATGAGTCATGACTTTGTACTCACTTAACTTCTGATAACAAATATAACTTTTCTTTTTTGTAGAGTTTCAATCATAATAGTGAAGAGCTAGAGGATTGCCTGTTTTATTTTTTAATAAACTGTAGCTTTTATTTTTTTTAATTAACTTTAGTTTTCTTATATATATATATATATATATATATATATATATATAAGTGGTCCACCCAAAGAGACCCATCAATTGAGAACATAAATGGGGGTACATGTGCTTGTAATATATTTAGCTTTGTAATATTCCATTCCCATGTAAGTATTATATGTGAAAATTCATTTATTATGCCAAATTTTAGAATATTGAGTTCAAAAGGACGATATGAGATGCCATTACTAAAAAATGTATCGTCTTTGCTACTTTGAATATAAATCATGCCAAATATATACTATTAAGTATCACATATAATGTTCTTCCAGTCATAAATTAAGAAGTGATACGATTAGTATAGAAAGTAGAAAGAAAAAAAAGTAACCGTAAGTATAGTAATAATAATTGAACCCACCATGCATGTATATTGGTATATACAAAACAAAACCAAAAGGTTAAGTTTTCAATGGAGGAATAAAGGGGATTGAAAAAATAGTTAAAAAAAGAAAGGAAAATAAAACCAGTACACAATCCAATGAAGAACAAAATCAAAATAGAAAGATGAGAAATTAGAATCTCAATCAAAGTGGTCAAACTTTTACAGCCCTGGACACGATCTAACACATGAACGTTCTTTGATTAATTTACTTTACTTTACCCTCTCATACATACTGAATTTGACTCATCATATGAATGAATCCTTTTAGAGGGGACTACATATAAAAACGAATATATAGCAAAAATAAAATATTTACATTGAATAAATGATAACTCGACAATTGTCCATCGTCCATTATCTAGGAATGTGAAAATGGGAAACGGAAAAGGGATATTTAGAAGGATGAGTAAGAATTACTAGGTTGATATAATAAAAGAAATAGATTTGCATATATCTAGCTAATAAATATATATTTATATATTATAGAAATATTCTCAATCATCCTCTCCACCCTAAAGGAAACACCCATAATTGCACCCAACAATACTATTAGTAATGATCATATAGAAACTTGAGCTCCAAAATAAGCCAAACCCTTTTAATTTCTTCATTATTTATTTATTTCACTCATATTTTATATAACATATATACCAATCAATCTCTATCATTCTTTTACACTCACAATCCCATACTCTTCTCTTTTTGTCATTGCTTTTTAAAAACCATATTGATGGATCCAAATCCATGCACAACAAACTCAGTGAGTGGGTTCTACAATCTGCTGACTCGAGAGCTCAACAATCTTGACCAAACCCTAATTCAAAGCGATTCTCGGAATAGTTTCATGTCGATCGAGTTCCTAAAACAAGTCCTCTATTCTCTACAATCCATCAATTCTCAACTCACCACTTTGGTGCAAAAGCTTCATTTGCCCACCGGAGAGAAATGGCTCGACGAGTACATGGACGAAAGCGCGAGGCTTTGGGAAGCATGCCACGTCATCAAGTCCGGTGTCTCGGGCATCGAAAGCTTCGTCTCTTCCGCCTCTAACATCGTCTCGAATCTCAACCATGCAATGGCTCGCCAGGTCAGTTCTTGTACAAACCATGAAACCCTATTTCATGATATCACTTTTGGAGGATTACTTATTGGGAAATTTGTTTTGATAGGTCATTAGGGCAATAAGTGTTTTCCAAAGGGAAGCTATAGGATTTGAAGAGGACAATAGGGTTTTGATGGAAACGAGGATTCAACCTTTGTCCCTTTGCGATAATCTGAACGATCTTCCGATGGATTCCAGCAAGTTCAACGGGTTCAGCGGATTCCGAGGAGTTCTTCACGCGATGAGGAAGGTGAGCTCGTTCCTCTTGACGATCCTCCTCAACGGCCTCGTCTTTTGCTGGCCGGATTCTTCAATTTTTTATCACAATAATGCGGTGACGGGTTCCATGGGATTCACGGTTTCGATGGAGATTTTGAGGCAAAGGCTCGCGATTGCTATGGAGCAAAATATCGTCGATGGACAACCGGGAATCTTTCTTCACGAGTATCGCGAGTTGAAATTCGCGATGGAAGCGATGAAATCCGAGCTTGAAAGAGTGGTTTCAGGAGGTGATGATCATGATCATTATCATGATCACGAAGAAGAAGAGGAGTATAATAATAATAATAATAATGGTGATGATGATGATAGTTTTCAAAGTAGGGTTGAGAAGTTGAGGGTAGGGTTTGGATTGCTTAGAAGTGGGGTTGAAGCTATAATTGGACAGCTTGATGATTTCTTTGATGAAATAGTCGATGGAAGAAAGAAGCTTTTGGACATGTGCTCTTCTCAAAGGTAGAGACACTTTGGGCATCATGTGAAGCTATATTGGCCCTAGTTTATTAGAAAAAACAAAAATAAAATGGAAAAAAAATGGAGTAAAGTCGTGAAATTTAAAGGAAAGAGAAAGAGCTAGAGAGACTTGTAAACAATATGTCCAACAAATGTTCAAGTGACATTTATTTTTGCCATCTATTTTGTTCATATTGTCAATATCTTATTCTGTTTTTTTCGCTTTTTTCGTTTTTTTAAGGGTGTTGGTGGGCTTCTAACCCACGACTTCTGAATATCTATAATATATATAGCTTTGCAGCTATATGTAGACATATAGTACTGATGAGAACATTTCTGAGTAATATAAAGGAGAAAAAGTAGTACGGAGGAAAGAATATGATACTCGTCTCTCTTAGTTTTTGTAATGGTTTGAAAGATAAAGGTTTGTTCTTATTATATAAGAAAAACAAGAATATTTAGCAATGTCTTAGCTTAAATAAAAAGCAAACTTTTGTAAGAACTCAAAAAGGTCGTCATATATATATGATTCCCTCTTTCAACTAAAAGGATAACAAAAAAATCCGAGTAGATATATACGTTTATATTAGTGGAAATTGATGCTACTTTGCTTGAACACACGAGCCAACGGAAAACCACAATATTGAGCAATAACAAGAAAATTTTACGCCAATTGAATTCCCTGATGATAAATCTTGAAATTGTAGATTAGTCTATGTTTCAGCTTTTTTTTTGTTTAATTAACTAATTTTAATGATGCGACAATTTAATTCTATTTTTATTTACACTTTTTGTATATTTAAGTATTATATTTTGATTTACGTTTAGACACTCTCTCTCATATAGATCGGTTGGATATATTTTCCCTGTTTTTGAGGATCGTTACCTCAATGAATTTTTCAATAACGAACTCCATTACAACTCTGGTCTCTGTTTCCACTCCATTATTCGGGAGGATCGTAATCTCCCGAATAAAATAAAAACTTTTAGTTAAAGTTTTAAATCATCTTTGAGATTTTTTTAAAATCTTATATATTAGGACATACTATCTTTGCAATTCTAGCTAACTTTGGGCTAGGAGTGTCCCATTGATTGTGGACTGATTAGCTATGCAATATGGTATTTGACAACACCTAACTTTAAAAGGATAATTAATTGGCTGTTTACCCACATTAATGTTTACTGTTTTAAAAATAACTAACGTTTGGTAAATTTTTCGTAATTAACCAGCAGAAGTTGTTTACACGTTTTAATGGACTATAATATCTTCATTAATAATCGCTAATTATAGTCCATAAAAACGTGTAAACAATTTTTGCTGGGTATTTACGGAAAGTTTACCATACGTTGGATATTTAAAAATTAATAAACGTTAATATGAGTAAATAACTAAAAGACCGTTAAATTAAATGCAAATAGATTCACAAAGTACCGGAATTCCGATGAGAATTTAAAAGGGTAGTTGCAAGAAATTTATATTTTATATATAGGTGATAATTTTTTGTTTCCTAATTTCCGTACCACCGTGACAAAATGGACACATAAGTCCTCTTGACTCCAAAATTAATATCGAGTCCTTTTTCATTCTCACCATGGCAGCGATTTGCAGCAAGAGTCGAGGACAGAGCCGACCACAGAAGAAGATTCTCCGGCGATAAATACGAAACGCAGATCAGACATCGAAACCCGGCATCGCAAACTGAGTTGCAAAGGATTCGACTCGGACACGAAGCTCCAAGACGTCCTTGTTACTCTCTAAAGCCTTTACAAACAGCTTCTGTAACTTTCCGTGCTCTCTCTGAACTACGCTGGCGATTTGTGCAGCTCTGAGAAGAAAGTCGGCGATCGTGTCGAAGTCTGGCTCGAGACACCCTCTTGTGGTCATAGCCGGGGTACCTGCAATTCGGGTATAAAACACAAACCATTTTCATATACAAAACAATACCATATATTTATAGTACTATAGATATAAGAGAAACAGCCAAAGCCACAAGTTCGAACATGAGATTATCATTTACCGATCCTGACTCCACCAGGGATTATAGCTCCATTGTCTCCAAATATAGCAATCTTATTGAGGGTAATATGGCACATTTCGCAGACCTTTTCGTAGTTCTTACCTATATAAATTTCATAAGGGAAAATAAAACCATAAACATATAAACAGTCGAGTCTGAAATTACAGTAACATATAAATATGTTCAAGTCATATGAGGGTATTGTCTCTAGATTATCTTGTAATGCTCAAGTAGATTACAAGTAGGAAAAGAACAATTTTTTAGAAAATCCCGAATTTAAAATAACCCACATTAGAATGGAATGACATTCCTCATGATTCCTGGACTAGTTTTCTTTAATAAAAACTGCTTCGACATAAATCTTGTGGAAAACTAGTTCTTATACGTGGATGGAGCAGAAAAGGCCAAAGCTTGGCCAAACAAAAAACATATGAGCCCATAACAGCCAAAAACTAAAGCCGATAGGATAGCCATAAGAATACAATACTAAAGCCGATAGGATATCCATAAGAATACAATCTCATCAGCGAAAGATGAAAAACAACCTGAGTGCACCAAAAAGTGTCTCTCTCACACAAAGCACTTGCCTAGTCCCTTTAAAATTTCACAAAAGAAAAACAACCGAAACCCGGCAATATTGATTCCTAGCTCATGACAAGCAATTTAAAAGAAACTAGCCTCACTCAACAACATAGGATAACAGGTAGTGCCAATCAATGCACAAGATATAGCCAACCAAGGAATTTCACTGAATAAGGTTGTACCTGTTAAGCCTAGAGGCCTCAAATCCCAGAGTATCAAATGATTGTCTGTTCCTCCGGTCACAAGCCTACACTTTCTTCTCAATAGAGCAGAAGCTAGAGCCTGGGCATTTTTCTTCACTTGGTGCATATATGCCTTAAACTCTGGTGAAGCTACTTGTTTCAGAGCAATGGCAAGAGCAGCGATGTGGTTGTTGTGTGGTCCACCTTGTAAAGCGGGAAAAACTGCGAAGTTTATTTTCTCCTCAAAGTCGTAGCTTTCAGTTTCATCTCCTTGATTTAGAGTCGTCCCTCTTCTCCTTGGCTTGGTACCTTTTCTGAAGAATATTATCCCACCTCTAGGGCCTCGAAGACTTTTATGGGTTGTTGAAGTAACAATGTCACAGTGATCAAATGGGTTCTCGGATGCCTGTTACGAAATTGAACTTCTGTCACTAAAAAATAAAGAAAAACTATAGAAACCACTAAATTATACAATGAATTCAGAGATTTAAGTCAAAGAAAAATTTGGAAAACCACATTTCCTTGCCCCAAATATCATCGATGACTAAGAAAAGCATGAGCTTATAACAGCCAAAGGTCACATTGGCAATAAAATTGAACATCTAGACTGTCATCATATATTCATTATAAAAATAAAACCCAGAGAATCATTAAATTTCATATCTTTGACAGACACGGCAAAAAAAAAAAAAAAAAACCACTGCACCTTGGCGGCGACAAGCCCGCTGATCTGAGCCATATCACACATCAAAACGGCTCCGCATTTGTCTGCAATAACCCTAAACTTGGCATAATCCCATTCCCGGGGATAAGAACTACCACCGCAGATAAGTATCTTCGGGCGAAAATCCACGGCTCTCTCTTCGAGCTTCTCGTAATCAATCAAACCCGTCCCCGGGTTCACTTTGTACGGCAAGCTCTCGAAGAAAATCGACGCCCCAGAAACCTTCCTCCCATTCGGAGTGTAGTAGCCGTGGCTCGTGTTCCCGCCGGAGGGAGTGTCCAAGCCCATTATCCGATCTCCGGGCAAGAGCAATCCCGTGTATACAGCGAAATTCGCAGAAGTACACGAGTATGGCTGAACATTGACGCCCCAGCTTGAGGGACTGAGACCGAAAGCAGTCAAAGCTCGATCGCAGCACAGAGTCTCGATGTCGTCGATGTACTGGTTTCCTCCGTAGTACCTCGCTCCGGGCATTCCCTCCGAGTATTTGTTGGTCAAATGGCTTCCCAGAGCTTCCATGACAGCTTTGCAGACGTAATTCTCCGACGCGATGAGCTCGATTCCTTTGAACTGTCTCTTCTTCTCCTTCTCCATGATCTCGAACACGTCCGGGTCAGCGACTCGGATCGGCTGGTCTCCCCAGCTTCTCACGGCGTCACGTCTCGAATCGGAGTCGGATTCGATCGGAGGTCGCGACTCGGAGTCGCGCTTTCGCTTCAGGCACATGGCGTGGCCGAGGATCCGAAACTCCTCTCGGTCGGAATCCTCGTCGTCTCCGTCGGACCGGAAGATCCGAGTTGTCCTGGAATTTCCGTTCTCGGAGAGAGGCTCGAGAAGTTGTAGCGGGATCGTCGAGATCGGATGGTCGCGGTGGCTAGATTCGAGCTGGAGAGAGATCGAGTCGTCGGCGATTTGGCTTCGGCTCGGCCGAGGCGGAGACGACGAGTTCGAAGAAAACCCTAGCGAGAGCTTCGATTGAGGATGAGATAAGTCCATCGATGTAAAAACAAAATTGATTGAAAACCTAACAGATAACTACACAGCTCAACACGATATATGTCGCGAACAACAACAGACGCGATCGGAGCAGAAAAAATATGATGATTCCGGTAGTGACGAAGATGACAGTGACGGTGATTCCATGGAGAGAGAATTCTGAGTCTGAAGCTCTAACTTGGAATCATTCTTCGTTCGGAGTTTCAGAGGTGTCGGAATGAAAAATAATAAATTAAAAATGAAAAGAAAAAAAGAATAGAGAAGAGGAAGAAGCTGATGACGTGGATTGTTCGGTGGTCTCCGCTAGACGGAATTACGAATCTAGCCACTTCTGTAGGCTCGATTCTCAACTGGCTTGCCACCTTAGACTTCTTCTTTATTATTTTGGCTATATTTGAACATTATACAACCATACAAATTATTGTACATCTAAATAAATTAATTCATTGATATTAGTCAATTTCATTGTTATACTTTTAATATTTCCATCGTCTTTGAGATAAAATAATTTCACGAGGCATAGGACAATGTCGAAGAGACCTGCTAAAGTAGCGTTGCATATCATCGACGTTTCTCAGACATATTTTGCTCAACTTCCTGTTCAGTTTATAAATTTACTTCTTCATTCTAATTATTCGTTTTAAACTCGACGTCTAACCCTGTAAGCGGATTATTTTTAAAAAAATTATTAAATTTTGGATATTGATAATGTTGATGCCTGAAAATGGTACAATAATGTCTTGACGAAAGTAATTAAAGTTATCGAAAAATAAATTATTCTACTCCAATTTTTAAGTCGGATTTTTCTTATACAAGACTTTAAACTCATAATCTCTCTAAAAAGTGTTGATACCTAAAAATGTTTAAACAATATCTCGACGAAAGTAATCAGAATTAACAAAAAATAAATAAAATAATCTTTATAATTAGATCGGATTTTCTTTATACAAAACTAATTTTCAATATAAAAAAAGCGTTTACGATAAAAAATTTATATGTAAGTTAGATGTGCATGTCTTCCATTTTCCGTTTGGTATTTTAACCAAAATCGGATTAGACAGCCAACTCGAATATTTCGTTTCTCTAATCCATTTATTCGAAATTAGCTTGTCTATTTTTTTTTAATGCAGATACTGATCAGCATTTAAAGGTCTTCTTTTTTGCCTGATCGGTCTTGTTTTATGGTCAATGTTCAACTAATAGCAAGTGTGAATAGAATCTATTCCTACCATATCGGGTTGTTTCCTTGCAAAAACATCTAAATTTTTTGCAAGTAAATTAATCAAATCGGATTTACTACCCTTTTGAAGGAATTTTCCGACTTGCAAATTCTTCTATGGTTGCATCGGATCTGGGGCCACCGAATCCACTTCATCTCCGGGACCAACGTATCCTCGGTCTGTGAGAACTTGCGTAAATTTCACAGACCTAAATAAGGCGTGCCCTAAAGATATTTTCCCGATGCCCAGGATAGACCAAATAGATTCGGCAGCAGGACATGTACAAACTTTTGATTTCCAGAAAGTATAAATAGTTGGGCCTGCCTAATTCATTCTTCCCCTTGCATTTTCTTCCGGAGCTATTCGGTGTTCCCCCTCAGACATTTTTTTGTTTCGAAACTAATTTTTTTAAAATTCTACAAAACTATGGACGACTTATTTTTCATAAACAATAGACACTCTTTCCAAAAAAAATAGAAGGAAAAATGAAAAATACTTACCGAATGAAAATGCCGAGACATAACACCGAATAGCTCCAGAAGAAAATGCAAGGGGAAGAATGAATTTGGCAGACCCAGTTATTTATAGAAGAAAAAGAAAGAAGAAACTTCTCATAGAAGCTAAGAAACCAATCAATGCTTCCTGACATGAAGAGACGTGAGTTCGATACAAATCATGACCGAATGCCAGAGGTCGCGACGCTTCACATGAAACGTCGCATATATAAAAAAAAATTCAAATTAAAATAGCATATAAAACTTATTGACAGCTGGCATCCGAGGAATCCAAGTCCGGGTGATTAAAAGATAACCACGAATATTTCAAAAGGATTGGGACAGGAACAAAAGTCAGAGTTCGTTATAAAACCCAAAAAGTTTCTCACCAAATAATTATTATATGTTAAAAAACTAGAGTGCAGTGTTATCATCGGAATTTTACCGAATAACGCCGACCAATGACTTCACCGGATGATAAGAATATTTGGAGGAGTTGAAGAGAAACGTTTATGAACATAAATTAAGTTCAGAAATCTGAGTAATATGACCGAGAAATTCAGTTAAGTTTCCGGACATAAAGACTAGTCACATTTAAACTAAAACTTACTAATGTCACGTAAACATAAAATACCGTCTAAAATAACTGAAAGATACTTTCTTATATTGAAGATTAATTTTGTATAAAGAAAATTCGACGAAGAATCGAAGTAAAAAAAGTTATTTCTTGATAAGAGATAACAAGTCAATCACTACAATATGGACCATTTCATAAATTTCGAACCGTGTCACATACGAGCAGAAAGCAGAGAACTAATTCAATAACAATAACGTTAAACTTCTAATGAAATTCATAAATAGATCTTTATTTGAAAATTTAAAAAATAGGAGAAGAATTTCACATGTCATTCTCATTAAGTTATTTATTCATTTCTCCGATAGATTTTTACATTTGAATACATTTTACATGTTTAATAGTAAAAACCCACGAGCCATTTTTTATAGTTTATTAGATTTATTCTATAAATTTTTTATTCAGATTTATCATATTTTTCATCATGAGTCATAGAGACTGTTTTGAAGCAACATTTTTTCAACGTATATTTGCATCAAAATTTATATAAAATTATACTTTTAGATCAATTTTAACTCTCTGAATTTTGATCATATAGTATTGAACAAGTAAATAAGCATAATATATACATATATATAGACAAAAACAAAGTTTAACGGACCTAGTATTTTAGCTTAAAAACAAAGAAACGTACTTGCCAACACAAACGATCAAGAATTTCATCTATCATTATTAGAATATTTAATAGTTTTTTCATTTAACTACGCGAATACTATCTTGAAAAGAGAAATTTCATTTTGTGGGTCTCATTTTGTTCGAAATATTAAAGATAAACTCCTTATGTCAACTTTATCTCAAAATGAAATTTTGACGCATTTTCGGACAAAAATACATTTTAATTCATTTTATTTGTTTGATTTTTCCGATGGTTTTTCCGATGAATTCCGATAGTTTTCGATGGTTTCCGATAATTTTCCAATTTTTTTTTATATAAAATTTCCGATTATTTCCTATAATTTTTTATAGTTTTCAAAAAAAAAGAACTCTTTTTATTTTTAGTTTTTTATTAATTTTTTTAAATTTTTTTTGATTATTTCAGATGATTTTCAATGGTTTTCAGGTAATTCAAAAAAAATTCAAATTATTTTTTTATTATTTTTAAAAGTAAAATTCTGATGATTTTCGACAATTTTATGATAGTTTTCAAAAGAGAGTTAATAAAAAAAATTAAGGGTATTTTTGTTTAAAAATAGATCAAAAGTCTATATTTTATAAAATTGAAATAATGAGTTTATATTTTATAGTTCAAACAAAATGAAACCACAAAATGAAATTTATACTGTAACTCTTTCACAAATAGTAGACTTTATATTTAAAAAATTATATTTTTTAACTTGTAAGCAGTTATCTAAAACGCAACTCTTTATTTGTATTTATAAAACGTTAGTTTCCTAATATAGAGTTTAAATAGGTTATTCCTACCATTATTTGCAAAGTTGGTTCCTCTTTATATGGCCCAAATTTGGTTTGCTGACACAAACCAAAGATTCCGGTGGGTCCCGCCGACATGTCTTTTAATAAATTTGTGTACTTTTTATTAAAGTGTGAAATTATTTACTTTCCTTGTCAACTAACACGCGTCTAATTGTGGATTTGTCAGGTGGATTTAAGAGCCACCACACAATCAAAAGACTGCTCTGTTTTACTTTTAGGTGAGAAGACCATTTCCCTTCAAATAATAATTTCATTTTTACCTTTCCAATGAAAATAAAAAGGAAAGAAGAAAACGACCTTTAATTTTTTTAAAATACAAAAATGGAAAACCAAATTCAATATATCCTGGTTTAAGAGGCTTTTTCTTATTGTAATCAAAATCAGTATTATAACCTTTACTACAAAAACAAGTATTTTTAAAACTTTTCAGATTAAATATTGAGTTACATTCATAAATATTAAAAATTACTTTTCGCGTTAGCTTCTACGTATATACAACTATTTGACAAAATAAAAATAAGATTATTAACACAAAAGCAACACGTGTATATCTTAGAAAACAAGTAGTATTATTAAATATCTATATTAAACTAAGGAGATTCCTTTCCTTGTAGATAACAATAAATAAATAGACGTCTTTCCGCTGACGTGGCAATCGTTTCCCTCTCGAAAAGCGTCGTCATATGACAGCGCACCGTCACGTCTGTTAGCGGCGACCGTAATCCGTGAATATTTTTCATGTGAAATTACCTCATTGCCCCTACCAGTACGAATTACGTACTATTTTTTATGTTCTTTTTATTTCAGAAAATCACATCAATTTTAATGTTTGTATAAATAATTTGTTATACACACACATGTATATATCTATATATAGTTTTTTATTTGCTGTTCAAGGCGTTGTTATAAGTTACGCGAACCTCAATTTAGTGGTTTGAGTACATGTTTTTGTCATAAACTACAATTAATTTCATTTAATCATCAACTATATAAGAATTTTTTAGTTATTTATTTATTTATGAAGAATGGCTATTTCTGGGTTCTGGTGGTCCCGGCTAAACTTAATTATCAGTTACGCCAAATCAAACTCGCACGTATTCGAATTCTTTCCTTTGATTGTGTATAACAATAAACTATTATTTGTTCATTTATTTTATTACATAGATAATTGATTATGTTCTTAATAAACAAAAGTCACGTATTGGCAATTCACATCCATAAATGTGATAAACAAACATTCACGTCTACATTATTGATTGGTTTTTGGTTTTCATTATTTGTCTCGGTCTTTCCCACAAACAAGTTGATGAAATGTGACTCATTAATTCATAAACAATTGTTTACGTCGAATAATATAAATTAGAACGAAATTGACATGCTGGTCTAATTTAGTGGATATCTCAGAGGACCATTCTCATTAACGAGTTTGATGAGGAAATAATCCCGTTATTATTAAAATAAAATGTTGCTACATAGACCAAAATATATGTATTTCATTATGTTCATACATAACCAATCAAAAATTTAAACATATAACTAAGCATTTGGTCAAACATACTAAATTCCACGAAAATCAAGTTGAAATTCCTAAAGTAGTAATATTTGAGAAATTTTATTGCGTATGTTTATATTGGCAGAAAATATACAATTGAACTTATGATTTAAAAAATATCTCATATTAGAAAGTTGACATTATTTCGAACGAAAATGCTCTCTAATAAAAAATGACCAAAACAAAAATATCCGAATTACTAAATCTAGTTGGATCGCATCTGAAACCGTCGAATAAGATCATAACGCATTACAAATTCAAAATAGGAAATTGTGTCAAAATATATTTTCGATAATTTTACATAAAAAATCTAATTTTCATATGTTGCATAAATTCAAACTTACATAATAAAATTTCTCTATTATATTTTTAGTTCCTCAATTCCCTCTCTGCTTTTATTTTTATCCAAATTCCAATTTAATTCGAAGTTATAAAAGTTGTTCGCAAGTTAAAGAATGTAATAGCTCCGGAAAACGTTTTTTAAAACATATATAAAAGAAAAAGTGAAATCATAAAACTATGGGCACTTTTTAGCTGCATTGGTAGTGATAGCTAAACATGTTTGATGTCTTTAAAAGGTTACCACTTTACATTACAATATTCATTTAACTTTGGAATCTAATGAATCATGGATATCGTAATCCTGATTCCCATTCTTATCTTTACGTATATTTCCATTTCACCCTACTTTATTTCCATCTTCGATCCTATTACATATGACTAATTATTAATTAAAAAATTAAAGGGATGGTAATTAATTATTTATTCGGTGCCTATGATGATTCTGGTTACGACTATATTTTATTTTTATTAGGTCATTGATGATCACAGTCCTAAGCTAACAATAGTAGGAGACGTATTATTGAAAACTTGAAATATTTAGTATATAAGACTTATTTTTTCAAAACCAATGGTTGTCAATAATTTTTATTAAATTTTAAATGTTGTCCATGTGAAATTTTCGTTTAAATATGGATATTTTTTTTTAGGGGTAAAAAGATGGATATTATTGAACCAAATTCAATATATATTAACAGTACAAGCGAAAATTATTTGCCCAAAACTAATTAAGTTACCACATAATTTAATTGCTTTGAATTGCACATAAATCAACGCTTTAGCTTAGCACCATGTTTCTTATGCATATATTGGTTCAATCTAGATAAAGTACACACGCTTAAGTAAGAATAAGATGTAATCTACTTATAAATATTGGATCGTTTTCGATTTAATTGGTTCAAAGGGTTTAAATTAAATTTATTCCAATGCCTGCACGATTTAATGTGGTCGATGGCGTGGCCAAACTTAACAAATATCAATAAAGAAAAACGAGATTATAATAATAAAAAAAGGAGATTAATGAACATACCAATTTATTATTCAATTTCGTAAATTTATTAACTTTAATATGGGTCAAAAGTGGTAGAAGTAAAGTTTAGATCAAACAATCCAATAAACAAGTCGTTCCAATAATTAATTGAATGAGAGAAAGCTTTGTCAATGCGCCTAAAATGTCAAAACCTATACGAGAAGGGTAAAAACGTAAATTAACCAAAGAAAAGTAGGCTATTACTCAATTCCCCAAATTGAGTATCGTTCCAAAAGTGGCAAAAAGACGAAAATAGCCCAAACAAAGAGAAAAATATAAAGAGTGCCGTTTGGGCCAAGAATGACGTGGCAAGCTATTTGACGATGATTCGGATAAAGCAAAAGAAGTCTCTTATTACACTAATAAATAAAATAAATGAATTGTTGATCTCTTTGTATAAACGCACCCATTTAACACGCCTCTTCTTCGCTTTTCGACTCAATTCACTCTTCTTCGTCACAACTCTTCCCACACAATAAAAAGGAGTCCAAAATAGAAACACGCTTTTTCTTTCTTTCCGTTTCTATAATTCTTCCCTAAAATTTATGAACGATCAAAGATTGCGTTTTCTTTGTTGTGCGATTGAGATACTGAGAAGTGAAAGAAATAATTATCGGTGATCATCATCGGAAATGGGTGGCGGTGAAGTAGAGACGACGGAGAGTTTTGATTTCGGAGGTGAAACGGCGTCGTTGTATTCTTGGCCGCCGAGGATTCCGAGGAGGCTCAGAAAGAGGCTCCACCGTAAGACTCCCTGCACCACCGCTGATCAAATCCAAGCCAAGCTTCGTCGAGCCGATCTTCGTAGACAGGTCTATCTCTTGACAATATATATTTTATATGTTTATGTGCGACTGGTTAATCAGAAATTGTATTTCTAAATAATTTCGTGTTCATCTTCCACAAACAGAAACCAGACGACTCAACTCAGCATGTTTTTTTATTTTTTATTTTTTATTTAAAGAATATGCCTTTTCTTTTTCTTTATCCATGATTTATGGGGATTTTCTGAGTTTTATAGGTTTTTAATTTTTGGAAACTGATTATTTGGATAACTTAATGAACAACATTGTTAAATTATTTTGTGTGTAAATTCGATGGTTTTACAGCATGATTTTGGTTGATTAAATTCCATGCGTTCGATTTATCATCATATTATATATGCAGGAAAAGAAATAAAAATATCCGTCAAACAAGTCTACAAGTTGGTTAAGAGATTCGTTTTTCTTCCATTTCAAGCATGTAACATTTTTTTTTTCTTTTTTCACCCATTTGTTAGGTGAGTTAGTTTCTTCTTCAGCATGAATTTTATTTTTATTTTATAGTCTCTTCACGTGGACTCTTTCACAATTGCTATTCAAGAACTAATTACTATTATCATCGTTTTTCCTTTCATTTCTGGGTATGTGTGTTTTTGTTTACAGTATTCAACTATAGTAGTTACTAGTTACATCAAAATAATCTGATATTATATTTTGTGTATTATGGCACAGGAATATTATGAGAAATTATCCAGCAAAGCAAGACCGAAGCCGAGAAGCCCGTCCCGGTCCGATGAAGAGGACCTCGCTCAGCGCCTCGAAGCCAAGCTTCAGGCCGCTGCACAGAAAAGGTGAATTTGATCATTTCCTATGGATTTACTTAGTGAATGATTGTTACTGGGTCGTTGTAATTATTGCACTTGGTGTCTGTTAGTCATTAATAGTTTGACTGTCACCTTCTCCAACTCTAGAAGGTTTCTGGTTTCTTGCTTTGTAGTCCACAGCTGTTTTCTTGTACCTTTCTGTTTTTCTTTAACCAACATAAACATAAGAATTTGGAAATATGTCGTAAATACCCAATGTACTTACTTGACATTCGTTTACATGAAATTTTGGACCGGATTGCCCTTTGTTTACTGTCGTTTTGTGCACTTGACTATTTACTAACCGCTTACAAAACAATTACTATCATCAACACACTACATGTTTATAGCAACTCTTAATTCTAAGTTTAGTTCTTTTAAGCCTCCAATCTTTCTACAAATTGGCCTAGCGCCTTTTAGCTTGTATGTAGCTTCTTTCTACAGATTCTTGAGTTTCTCTATTTTTATATGTCTAGTAACTAGAATTACCCTAAGCTGAATGGGTGGGTATTAATGTTAGGTCGATGATGTTGGAGAGGTGTCGTCGGCGGCTGGCGCGGTTGGAGGAGCTGCGGCAGGCGGCGAGGAGCGCGGTGGAGCAGCGGTGGGAGTGCGAGAGGCAGCGCCTGGAGTCGCGCGTGGATCAGCGCATCCGGCAGGCTGAGGAGAATCGCACCGCCCTCCTGCGGGCCCACCGCCAGCGCCGCGCCTCCCTCAGGGAGCGGTCTTCGCAGACGCTGCTGCGCAAGGCCGTGCGAGACTCCAAGTACAAGGAGAGAGTGCGAGCTGCCATCCTCCAGAAGGACAACAAGCGCCGAGCCCTCCTCCAGGCCAGGGCTGACGTTTTTCGCCGCAGAGCCCGCCTCAACCACGCTGATCTCCTCTCCCGAAAACTCGCAAGGTCTTCTTATTCATTGTTATTATCTGCCGTAGTGTATATTTGAACTCCGGGGTAGTAGCATTTACTAGAGGTTAGATTAATTCGGGTGTGCATGATAAATTTTTTTTCCTTTGGGAGTAAAACAAATAAAAATGGGGTGAAGAAAGAATTGTTTTGAAGTTCCAAGGGGCAAACGTGAAAAATTAGGTAAGTAGCCAACTAAATTGTTTGCGATTGATATATAGTCAACTTTTTGTGAATCTTTGTAAAATAGCAGATGGTGTGGCATTTCTGGTTTGCCCTTTCATTGATTTAAATAGGCGGGGTATTTACGGATATTTACAAGTGTAAATACATGAACTTAGGATATTACTATATGGTTTATACGAGTGTATAAAATGTTTTGCTTTTTCGTGTAGATGTTGGCGTCGTTTTCTTAAGCAGAAAACTACATTGGAGTTGGCAAAAGCGTATGAAGCTCGAAAAGTGAACGAGAAATCCGTAAAGTCGATGCCGTTCGAGCAGGTAGCAGTGCTGATCGAGTCCCCTGACACCCTCCGCTCCGTGAAAGCCGTGCTCGACCGATTCGAGAGCCGATTAAGAGTCTCGCGAGCCCTATCTTCTTCAAAAGCTGGTCTTGACAACATTGATCATCTCCTCAGAAGAGTCGCCACTCCGAAGAGGCAGAGAAGACCTCTGAGGCCCAGACAGGCTGATAAATCACCTGTGATGGCGATTGCGAAGATTCCTGCTCCGTTATCGCGTTACTCGGTCAGAGTTTGTCTATGCGCTTACATGATTCTGAGCCACCCTGAGGCGGTTTTCAACGGCCGCGGAGAGAGAGAGACCGCGTTGGCGAAATCCGCGAGGGAGCTCGTTCAGGAGTTCGAGCTGTTGGTGAGGATCGTGTTGGAAGGTCCGGTGAACAGCTCCGACGAGGAGAAGACTAAACGGTGGACTTTTAGAACTCAGCTCGAGGCTTTCGACGGAGCTTGGTGCTCGTACTTGAATTGCTTTGTGGTGTGGAAAGACAAAGATGCTCAAGTGTTGGAGGAAGATTTGGTCAGAGCAGCTTGTCAGCTCGAGTTCTCGATGATGCAGACTTGCAAGATGAGCTCCGAAGGAGGAGAGACTAGTATCGAACTCACCCACGATATGAAAGCAGTACAGAAACAGGTAAATTATTAACTTTTGTATTTTCTGTCTAAAACCCTCGAGACTCAAGAGTATATGAATTTGAAATTACTATTTGAATCGACACAGGTTGCTGAAGATCAGAGGCTTTTGAGAGAGAAAGTGTTGCACTTGAGCGGAGGCGTGGGGGTAAAGAGGATGGAAAGTGCACTGTCTGAAACGAGATCAAAGTACTTTCTGGCGAAAGAGAACGGAAGCCCAACCGGGTCGCCCATGCCCGTGTTTCTCTCTCCAAACCCAATTGGGTCGGGTCCGAAGCCGAGCCGTGTGGTTCGCTCGCTGTTTAAGGAAAAAGATGGAGGATCTCAGACTTCTGGTCCTTCTTCAAACAAGGTTTCAGACGATTCTTCGCTCGGATCGTCGGTGGAGAAGTTTGTTGCAGAGAACGAGTTGGTTGTGAATGAATATATTCACAATCAACGCTGCTCTGTCACCGATTGCTTTGGTTCGGCTGAGGAAGAAGATCAAACCGGGATCAAGGTGTGTGACTAAAAGCTATTTTCTCTTTTTTTTATATGCACGAAAGTTTTTCTTTTTCGCTGATAATTTGGATCCTAATTTATGAAGGGAATAATAAAGGAGACGATGCAGAAAGCTTTTTGGGATAACGTTATGGAATCCATGAGAAGCGAAAACCCTGATTATGGCCGAGTTGTTCAACTGGTTGGTGAGGTTAGGGATGAGCTTTGCAAGATGGCTCCGGGGACTTGGACTCAAATGATTGTTGAGGCCATCGATCTCGACATTCTTTGGCAGGTAACAATAATGACATATTTACCCCTACATTAGTCCTCGGACGAATCTTAATGATATCTCTATCATTTTCAAGGTGCTTGAATCTGGTAATTTGGATATTCATTACCTGGGAAAGATCATGAAATTCGCGTTGGACACTCTCCAAAAACTCTCATCCCCCGACAGCGATGAGGAAATGAAAACTACTCACCAAAGGCTGATGAAAGAACTGACTGATATATGCAAAGAAGACACAGATGGGTCAACTAATAATTCAAGTGTTGTCGCTATGGTTAAAGGTTTACGCTTTGTCCTGGAGCAGATTCAGGTAAAAGCGACCATAAAGTTCCGGCGATTTCGAGCTTCTTTCTGATTTCGAGCTCGTTTGTTTGTTTGTTCCTGTAGGTACTGAAGCAAGAGATAAGCAAAGCTAGAATCAGACTTATGGAAGAACTATTGAAGGGACCGAACGGTTTGGAGTATCTGAAGAACGCTTTTGCCAATCGCCACGGATCTCCTTCGAACGCTCGATCCGCTTTGCCTTTGACGAAGCAGTGGCTTTCGTCCGTTTCGGATAGCATGGCTCAAGAATGGGAAGAGCACACGAACTCTCTCTCCGAGATTGCATCGCAGGGCTCGATTCCTTCAACGGCCCTCAGAAGCGGCGGATCTTTTGCTGCCAAACCCTACACCAACGCAACCAAGACAAAAGGTTCTGAAGATAAGAGACACTAATATAAAGCTCTCAGCTTTCTTGGATCTATATCAGTTTCTTAACGGCATTTTAATTGTGTTGCGAATAATCAGGCGACCCTCAACCAGAATGTAAAGGAGAGAAGATCGATATGATGGTCAGGCTCGGGTTGTTGAAATTGGTGAGCGGTGTATCGGGTTTGACTCACGAAGCTTTGCCGGAAACTTTCGCACTCAACCTTTCGAGGCTGAGAAGCGTTCAGGCTCAAATCCAAAAGATTATAGTTACTTCCATCAGGTAAAATTTTCAATAGTTATTAAGCTCTCGACTAGCTATTATTACTCGAGTTATTGATTGACTGATCTATAATCATGAAAACGAAAAACGCAGCATTCTTATTTGCCGGCAGACTCTTGTGAGCGAGAGGATCGCGGAGAACGCAGAGGATTTGGAGGCAATAGTGTCCAGGTCCATCGAGAGGCTCACGGAGCTTCTGAACAGAGACGAAGAGGCCGGGATCGAAGAGATCGTGGAGTCGATCGGACGGTTCTCGGAGGAAGAATCGGAGGGTCAGAAAGGGAAGGCGGTGATGGCGGGGACACTGGCGAAGAGCCTGCGTGCGGGGGATCCGGTTTTCGAGAGGGTGAAGCGGGCGGTCCAGGTGGCAGCCAGGGGAGTGGTGCTCGGCGGAAGTGGGCCTTGCGGGAGGAAGCTGGCCGAGGCAGCGCTCAGGCAAGTCGGGGCTGCTGGAGCATCGACAGAGAAGCTTGTGGAGGTTGCCGGAGTTTTAGCGGCGGCGGCCACGGTGTCGGTCGGGGTTCACGGTCCCTGGTATGCACAAATAATTACTGATGATGATAACATGTAAGAGTATGATGATGATGATGATGTGTACATAAAGTGTTGTAATTAATAATAATTTAATTGCAAGTGTAAGTAAATATGTGAATGAAGGATGATTTTATTAAGAATTTTAACTGTTGATGTGACGATAATTATGTTTCTGAAAATAAATGGTGTGTTTGTTTGTCTATGGTAAATACGGCGATGATATTGAACTCGGGAGATTAAGAAAACTACAACAAAAAAAAAAAAAAAAAATTAATCGATGTGAAAGAATTTATTTTTTCCCGGGGAAAATATGAGAAAGAAAATGTATATAATTTTGAAAGAGAGAATAGCATTGACCCCTCCTCGAATGTATGATATCTACAATTACATTTCTGTGCTTTTTTCCACTATTAATAAATTATGGCGGCTGTTTTGACCATGCCGGTAGAACTCTTCCATCATCGCGACCAGGTTCGTAATCTAGATCATCGTCATCATCAATATAAATCTGGTCATCGTCGATGTAGATCGGATGGTTATTCTCGGGGACGGCGTTGTATCTTTTCTTGGTGGCGGTTCTTTTGGACCCGTCTGTGCTCTTGAATTCGAAGTCCTCTATTTCCGGACTCACTTCGTTGTCACTTCTCCGGCGCTTTCCGCCGGAATCGGTGCTACCACCGCTGCTGCTCTTTCCGTAGCGCTCTTTTAGAGCCGCTTCTATGGTTTTTAGTATTTGGTCTCCGTACTTATTTACCTTGATACTGATTTTGCAGGTCCAAAAGATAGGGTCAGTTTCAATAAAATATATACCAGTAGGACAAACCAAAAACACAATGGAAAGAAACGTACTTTCCTAATCCGTTAATCTCGAGGAGTTCTTCTTTTGTCCTTGGAATTCTCTTGCTCACCTGGCTAAGAACAGCATTTCTGGGTACAAAGAAAAGAAAAAAATATATATATTAGGCACAGACAATGAGCATGGTTTCGAAAGTGATGGCAGAAGAGGAGCGTTGGAGACCCGAAAAGATGATATGTGCGGAACCCGTCTCCGGCTGCATTAGTGAGTTTGGTTCGGAGTGCGCGTAATGAATCATATAGTTTTGATGAGAATTCCTGCGTTGAAAGACGTGAGTGAGTGTTGTTCAATTCAATGTTGGCTGTTCTTAGTGAGGTTGAATATGGTATAGGTTTGATTACTATATCTTCTTTGGACTGAGGCTGAGTGGGAATATCGCTTTCCAGGCTAATGCTGTCGCTGTTTTGCAACGAGCCTTTTGCCAATTTTCCCTGTTTCAGAGCTTTAACTGCTGAATGGAATCTGCAAAACGAAGGAAATTGAGAACTAGAGTCGGAAAATCGAGCAAAAGAGCTCGTGTAAATGGTTAAACAGGACGATCGAACCTCAACACAAACTTTCTTCTACCAGAGCAGAGATCATATGCCTTGGCTTGGTTCACCTGATGCCAAATAGATTAGTTAACAAGGACTTCGGTTTTACAGTTTTTCTGGCGAAACCAAAGTACCTTTAGGACCGAGGACACAGATCCGTAGAGATCGCTTTTTTTTGCTTCTTCCACAAGAATATCGTCAGTGACAAGATTTCGCAAAATACGGGAAGCTTCTCCTTTGGCTAGCTTTTTTCCAGCCCCGTGGAGAGTTGACTTGTCGTGTTTGTGCTTTTTAACCTGGTTTCGACATTTTGCCAATATGAATACAGAAAGTAGAATCAAATTAAATAGCTAAGTAACATAATTTTCTCGCGATGAGATCAAACTAACAATTTGGCTCATCGATCCTCGGTAGATTTCTAATATGTGAGACGATGAAAATCGCTGGCCAGTCGATTTCACTAGTTCAATCTGCGACAAAAGATACGATAAACTTTCAGAACTAAATCGAATCAACAGTTATCAACATTGAACGAAAATCATAGGGCGCTAACAAACCAATTGCTTTGCTGTTTCAGTGACATCCTTCTCAACCAAACTTTTGATCTTCGAACAATTGTCGCATGTCTTTTGGCAGGCTGAAGAATCAAATTTTTCCCCGAAATGGATGAGTTGTAGAAGTCGTCGACAATCAACATCATTTTCACAGTAACTGAGCTGTGATAGCATTAATCAATGTTGAGCATGTTTGGTGATTAAGGATAATAAATCAGCAAAAATTAAGCGTGTAGTGATTTACCATACGCAGAAGGTTATCACTGTTAGTCTCCAATATTTTTCCAGAGTTAGCTCCATTATTACGGTTATATCTGGCTGAGAAAGGAGTTTGCTCTGTGGCACCTTGGCTAATCATATGTTTGACTCGTATCTGCAAAACCAAAAATATAAACAAAACACGGGCCAATTAATAGATGAGACGGTATATTTGAGCATTATGTAATCCGTTTTTGTGTGGGGTTTTACTGGAACTTACGAAGTCAGTGTAACTGTAATACAGCACACAAGATGAACGCTGACCATCTCTACCAGCTCGACCACATTCCTGAGCATAAGTCAGAAAGCTTACAAAATCACTCTTCTCTCCATCATAAACAGACACTTACATTAACACCAAATACAATTCCAGTCTAAAATGTAACATTTTTTGGTTTTTTTAGTACCTGATGATAGCCTTCAATAGACTTTGGGAGAGAGTGATGAATTACAAAGCGGACATCGGGTTTGTTGATACCTGAAAAATATTCGTGTTACTGAGCTTTTGGGCTATATAAAGTTGTTTTAATAGAAAAAACAGCAGTTAAGACATACCCATTCCAAATGCCACTGTGGCACAGATTACATTAATCTCGTCTTTGCTCCATTGATTCTGAACGGAGGAACGGTGACTAGGCTCCATGCTACCATGGTAATATGCAGCTTTATGTCTACACTCCTGAAGAAAAATAAAAAGGGAATTCCCGACAAAACTAACCAACAGTGCTTAATATGAACAGAAAACTTAGATCTTCATACATGTAAACCTAAAAGAATAAAAAAAAACATCTGGAAGTATTCAATTTTATTTACCTACTATCAACGAGTTTCATTTCAGTCTATTTTAGAATTATTTTTAGCAAAATGACATTGCTTCTTTCATATTTTGGAAAACATAGCAAGCCTCTGAACGAGTGACAGATAGAAAGGGTAGAGCCAGACCTGTAGCTTTTCAGCAACTTTTTCGCAATCCATTCTCGATAGACAGTAAATTATTCCACACTCGTTGTTATGGTTTTTCTTAATGAAATTGTCAATGTCATCCAAGCACTTCTTAGTCTTTGGGATGACAGAATACCTGTTATGTAACAGCGTATCTTTCAGTTTTAGAAGAGATTTAATCACCTTCCTCTGTAATTACAAAGACATTTTTCAACTTGCCGTAAGTTTGGACGGTTAAAGCTTTGCCGGAAAATGAGGCAGTTGACTAGACCGAGAGCTTGCACGACGTCCTCCTTCACACTGGCTGTTGCGGTAGCTGTTAGAGCTAAAACCGGCGTGTTTGGAAACTTTTGTTTCAATATGCCTAGACTCTGGAAATTACTTCATAAATATCAGCAAATAGCTTTTACAATGTAAATGAGTTTTCAAGGGTTTTATGGAGCCCACAAACCTGATAGTCTGGTCTAAAATCATGCCCCCACTGACTCACACAATGAGCTTCATCAATTACAATCCTAGAAAGCAAGTCTCGAGAATACAATCTGTCCAGATTCCGTAAAAGAGAGTCGCTTCTGTAATAGAAAAAATAAAAGAAAACAGACCCTTGTATCAGGTGACATGTCCTTGAGCGTCAACTTAACATCCATATTGATTACTAGTTTGCAGTTTCCAGTACTGACTCCAAAGAAAGACTAACTCAAGCTAAACAATGTAGCACTATTATTGCCTGATTAGCCTCAGAAAAAGAAGCTTATTGTTTGCATGACTGTCTAAAAATGGAATTGTGATACACCAGTGCATACTTGTCAACAGGGTAAGCAATAGTCTAGTTCAAATACTGTACACGATACATACTGGGCAACTTTCTCTGGCGTGACATAAAGTAACTTGTACGAGCAACAATCCGAACTCAGCTCTCGAAGGATCTCCTGCTGATCAGTCCATTCCATGTTGGCACTCAAGTATGTAGCGGGTATGTTCGCCTACATTACCAGTTCAACGAGAATGGCGTAAGATTGCTGAAAAATAAATGCAAAATTCCTGAACCAAAAGTATAAATGTAACAGCAGGATAAAGAAAAGTACCTGTAATAAATGCATTATCTGATCTTGAATGAGCGATACAAGAGGACAAATTACCAATGTCACTCCAGGACATACTAGAGCAGGGAGCTGCACGAAAAAATAAGTCATTAAGGAAGTCGTCGGATATGAAATAAATTAATCATTTTCTTTTAAATCGTTCAATATCAGGAAGCTAATTTACTGATGGAAACAAAGAGTTGCTGAGAAATAACTGTACCAGGTTGCATCAACGACAGGCAACAAAAACAATAAAAATCATTCTAATAATCTTCCTTAGGCCTATATATGACTCAAACCGGAAGTCTTTAAAACTAATTTCTCCCATACAAGAAAAAAGTATCAGATATGAAATGAACCAACTAACAGTAATAAAAAATGTGCAACTATGCCTTCTGTAGTCACTATGGTTGGAGCAGAGATGAAAGCATTATTTACCTGATATGTCAAGCTTTTACCCCCACCAGTCGGCATTAAGACGAAAACATCACACCCACTCATTGTAGCATTGATTACCTCTCTTTGGTTGGGGCGGAAGGAGTGATTTCCAAAAACTTTCTTATTATTGGCCTGAAAATGATTGCATTAGACAATAAGAACTATAAGCCAAAGCTATGCAAAGAGGAAGATTGGCGATATTTCAGATGAATTACCTCCAGCTTCTTTGTCCATGGAAAGTTCCCATTACTCCATTTTTTATCATTAGAACCCTCAACGTAGTTAACATTTACTAGCTTAGGGACGTACTGTTCCCTTTCCACGGGACCAGAGAAGGCGTCAAACCTATCTTCAAATGTATTGGAATATGATGACGATGATGGAGGAATATAATTTTCATACGCACCGGGTTCATTATGTAAGTGAACCTGGGCACTAAATTTCCGAGGGTCAATCCTTGACGATGCTTTTTGAGGTGTTTCATACTGGAAGGACATGGGAGTTGTTGACGCAGAAAAATGTGATTTTTGTCTTTCTTCAACTACTGAATTGGGACGAGCGTGAGTCTCAAGCAGCTGAACTTTCTTATTTAACTCCAACCTAGATTGGAAAATGTACAGAACATCAAATTCAGTTTTTACTTTAACATTCATAAATGTACTTTCGAAATCAATGCTGAAGGGTGCGAAGTAAACCTTTCTTCGCGAAGCTTCTTCAGGCGAACTGGAGTTATGTCATCAATATTATCAATCAGTTCATTTGATATGGATATTAACATGTCCTTCATTTCCTGCAAATGACTTGCAACTTCTGGACAAGTTCCCAGCTGCAAAAAGTACACAAACTAAGCTTTCCGGGTCGAAGTCTAAGTTTAATATTTATTAGAAAAGCACTGGGACATTCATACCATGAGCCCGTGACTGCAAGTTGTGCATAATTCTGGTGGCAGAGAGGGTTCATCTTGCCTCACAAAATTACTTTTCTCTGTGAATGGGGTAATCGGAGGAAGCTTTGACTTCGGTGGTTGAGGTGTGCATGACGACTGATATTGTTCCACTAGTTGGTCAACATCAATATCCTGTCACCCATACAGCAATGCGTGAGATAGAAACAAACAGATTGCCCAGCTTTTGAGAAAGAAACAAACAGGTTAATACTATAGGTAATAGAAAGCTTAACTTAATTAGTACAGCTTAATCTGAGGCTTCGTTTAAAAGAATTATGATTTGTAAATACTGGAAATGGAAATGGAAATGTTAAGAATGAAACAGCTTTCACAAATCTCATTGTACATATGCTATAACTGTATGACCTTACCACAGATTTAACTTGTTATTGCAAGGAATTCCAAGATTTGAACTATTTAAAGTTTTGTGTGATTTATCAAATCAATCACTAACTTATACGAAGCCTCCCAACCCGGTCCTAGCAGAATTAATTACCTCAAGAATGTCATCATCGTCATCCATGCCAGTCATCAAACCATTTCCAGGCTCATTTATGCAGTTAGTCTGAGCAGGATTGCTGAAAGACCTGCCTTGAACCTGATTATGAGAGTTGAAACTCATCGATCCTCTCACCTGACTCTGCTCTTCAACACCTTTTCTTGGTTCTGCAGCTTTCATACCACCAGATGGAAAATACTTGCTTGTGCAATTTGTAGATTCATTCAATCTGGCATTGGTTGCAGTTGGTGGGTATTGATAGGATTGTGTATGTGAGGAATTTCTATACACACCCGATGAATACTGTGAGGTATTTTTACCGACATCCTTAGGGAATTTATCGCCTTCCTTTACATGTACAGTTTTCCCTGGTTTTACGTATTGCCTGCTAGAAATCTGTATATTCGAAAGAACCTGCCAAGCCTGCCAGATTATCAACAATTGCAGTACACCAAATCACTGATTGAATAAGTGCAAGGAAGTTTGAGTCTGATAGAAATATGGTCATTTCAGAAGTTAAACTAAGTGCAGAACTTATAAAAAAATATAATAATGAAGCGGCAACTTAATGTTAAATTCAGAGTCGAAATGGACGTATGAATTGCACCTACTATATGACCTCGAGTATCTTTTACCTTTTCAATTTGTGAATTGCTAATGCTCCGAATTTCTGGGGCTTCCACACTGCGGCCGCGCACAAAAAATTTATCAAAAGAATATTAACAAAATTTCGGCGAAATGACCCTAGTTTACTAACCCATTTCGGAAATAGTTAACGTTTCGTAAAATTCATGTAAATGGCCCTTTTACATGTCATGTCAATTTATGTTGTTAATTAACGTAAATTAACAACGTAAATTGAAATGACATGTAAGCACTAGGGCCATTTACACGAGTTTTACGAAACGTTGGCCATTTCCAAAATAAAAATCGTATATGGGACTATTATATACAATAACACGACCCTCCTAAATTACTATCTTGAATTTCCATTTTAACGTAGATTTTTGTTTGTCGCGTTAACCTTTCGTACCCATACAAACAGTAAAAACAACCTTTCATACCCATAAACTTCTAAAATTAACAACGTAAATTGACATGACATGTAAGCACTAGGGCCATTTACGAATTTTACGAAACGTTGGCCATTTCCAAAATAAAAATCGTATATAGGGTTATTATATACAATAACACGACCCTCCTAAATTACTATCTTGAATTTCCATTTTAACGTAGATTTCTGTTTGTTGCGTTAACCTTTCGTACCCATAAAAACAGTAAAAACAACCCTTCATACCCATAAACTTCTACATCTTTATAGCCAAAAACCCATAAATAATAAGCAATTTTTCCATCCCTAGAGCTAATACTTCCTTCAAGATAGAAAAAGAAACACACTAACAATATAATTTGGTAAAGTGACAATCGAACCTCGTAGCCATATGGTCTTGGTTGCGGTCAGAAGGCTTTTGATTCGGCAAAGAGAAAAGGAAATTCGAACTTAGAAACTTCTTCTGGTTCACGAAACGTTCATGCGCTTCCAAATGCTGAGACCAGTTCACCTTCGGAAGCTGTGGATTATCCACATTTTCTTTTCCCCAATTGTTACTTCTGTACAAATTTGAGAGCCAAAAGTCCAGATATCCACACAACACAAATGAGTAATATGAACATAAAGTCGAACACGAAAACTAAGAAATAACAACAATAAAATTGCAGAGTTGATTTAGAAAAATTACTCAATCGCCATCTTCAGTTGATTCGGCAACTCCAGTGAGCGAACTACACACAACAGATTGAAATCAGCGACAAAGTAGTTTCGACTATTTTATTTTATATACTCCGGTTAAAATCGAAATAATCGTCGTTTATTCATACCTATGAAATGGAGCTGAGAAACATATTTCCGAACTCTCCTTATCGATTCGAACTCTCTTCGCTGCGAAACGAACGCGAGATCTGAAGATAGAATGTAATGGAGAGAGTCGAGAGAGGAAGAGAAAGAAGGCGTATGTGTTTCTAGGGAGAAAGAAAGAGCTTCAAAACGGGCGCGATTTTGGAATGGGCGGGTTTTTTGTTTTTCTTTTGGAACTCTTACTCTAATTTATCGTAATCTTAAACCCGCCCCAAAATATTATTTTAATAAATAAACACGCCTCATAATTAGCATATATGATTCAATGTTTAAACAAATAACTAGCACATGTATTAAAGTTGTTTTTAAAAAAAAAATTGTTTATCTATGTTTACGTTTACGAATTTCTTTATACTTCGTTAATTTTATTGTTTACAAAATTATTAGTTTATAAATATTTTTCAAATCGTCAACATAAATTTGAGCGATAAAACGCTTTTTTTTAATAATTTATATAATTAATTTTATTTCATTTACTTAAATTTGATCGGCAACTTTAAGCGAGAACAAAAAAAAAACAAAAACAGTTCGAAATTTTCGTAAACAAAATAGAGTGGATATTTACAAATAAATCAATATAACGTTGAGTATATTAAAATTTGTGAGTATTCAGCTAATAAACCTTTTTTAATTATATATACCTTAAAAATCATTTATTGAAGAAATTATACATCATAGTGTCACTTATGTCAACTTTAAATATTACTTGAAATCCTAATAATGCCCTTATTTTCAATTCGTCTAAGGCCAACAAAAAAATACCAATTTCAAGTAGATAAAGTATGATATGATTTTCATCATAAGCTAGATTTTTACAATTTGCAATGTCTCGTCACAATCCTAAACCATCGACCAATTGTGTCAATTATCACTCAGCTCGATTATTATGCTACTAATGATGTCAATTATGCCAATTCGTCTAGTCACTCTTTATTTGTATTCTAAAGTTTCTTATCTTTGCAATATACATGTTCAGTAGTCTCATTGTTGTTGTGCTGTTAATTCGTTTATTTTTTCAAAAACCCTCCAATATGAAAAAGTCTGTTGAAGTATTTCATGTTAATTACGATTTTGTGCTGAAAATTATAGTATAGTAACAAGAATGTCATGTATCCTATTTTTGTCGTAAATTTATTTGGAGAGCATCTTGAGCTGCAATTACAACATGAAGTAGTTGGCCAATACATTGTTTAATTTATTTAAGAAAATGTTGAAGCATATCACAGCTTACCATAGAAATTGGCGGACCATAAAGTGAGGCAGATTTGCATGGTCCAATAATATACTCTTAACTCCAAACTCATTGCATATGCCATTGCGATTTATTTGCAAATTAACCCAATTCTTTTGTAACGAATCACACGGATAGTCATCCCACATATTATTAGAGCATATTTTCCACTTTTTTTTTCTTTCGCCACAAATTGTGCATGACCAAAAAAGCTATACATCAATATACATGGGTTTGTTAGTTGATAAATCCCTAATGAAGCATTGAGTTTCCTAATGAAGTATGAACTATAATATTGTACCTCCAATCTATATATTGCACAACCTACTAATCTTTCTCTTGCTAGATTGGCTTTGGCAATTTCCCCAACTATTTGTTGCCAAATAAAACCATGTCTCATTCCGACCTATTAAGCTCCAAAAAGAGAAAGAGAGGAGATAGGATTTTCAAGTTCAAGAGTTTCGCCGAGCAAGGTTATCCCATCGAACTTTTGGGAGTATTTCGGGAAAATGTGAAAGCTTTGCTTGAATTAGGCCATTTGGAGACTAATTTATGCGATTTCAAAACAAAGTGTTGGTCCTTTCGGCTCGAAGTACATCGTCATCCTTCTGCTCATACTATACTCTTCGTTGTCGAAGAGTCCATTGACGTGTCACCTAATCGTCATTGCAAACAATGTCAATATATTGGTAAGAATTTACAAAATTTATTAAAATGTTTAGTGGTTCGCAACAACACCATATTCATCATATGCCTTTTTTAGGATTAATATAATTACAAGTCATGTAAATTATATGGTTCTTTTGTATAAATCATGTTTAGTAAATTGTCGGTAAATGGTTGACTTAAACTATTTATAATTTTTTGGACCAATTTAGTCCAAACATATCTTCTCGCTTATTCCGAAAACGAATATGACAAAACGGAAGTTTGAAATAAATATGCCATTAAGCACGCCGGCTATTTACAAAATGTTAGTTAAATTCAAATCTCTTATATTTAAATTGGCTAATTATCTACATTTTTTTTGTATATTTAGGATGGGGACACCATATGATTTGCAACAAGAAGTACCACTTTTTACTACCTTCAAAAGACTCGATTGTAATTGCGTGCAAAGGTGACGATTCTATAGGTGCGGATTCAAAATCCAAATTGCTAGAGGACTCGGAAAGATACATCATGCATGGTGTGGTACACTCCAACGGGTTTGGGCATTTACTGAGTCTAAATGGGCTCGAAACTGGATCCGACTTATCCGGACACCAAATCATTCAATTTTGGGACCGTTTATGCACTGGACTTCGAGTAAGGTTAGTTTAAATTCCGAACCTATATTTTCTTCGAGGTTAAAATATTTTACTAGTTACTAAATTTTGTTATGTATGCGACACGGGTCAAATTAGGTCACATGCACAAATTTTTCATTAAAACATTATTTCAAAATTGATGTAGTTATATTAGTTCATAAATAAATTTGTATTCGGTGTTCACGGTCTGATCTAGTATGCTCCGGTTCTCCAACCGATTTTTAAATTCGACCATGTGATTTTATTTTTTAGAAAACTTGAGACAAAATAATGCATACCCTTCCAGATTTTTTGAAGACCAAGGTATGATCATATGACTGTTCATAAATAATTATACAACTTTATTTTTGGTGGCTTAGATCAGACTAAACTATATTAGAAGTGTAAATTGAGGGGAACATTGTGTTGAATAAATTCATTTTGTGTGGCACAACCGGTGAAATTCATGAAAGTTTGGTTAAGTCGGGTTCTCTAAGTTTTCAAAATTGGAGGTAAAATTAAATCAGCTCAATTAGACCCTTGTTAAAATTCCATTGCAAATTTGGAAGTACACCTATGAAAATATTTTTGGTTTCATGTATGAATCAGTAGAGTTCAAAAAATATCACACCGTATTTTGCCTTTATGTTTGTAAACATAATATGAGAGAACATATCTTAATTCAATGATCATTAATAAAGTTCCTATTCGATGCATAACAATCCCTTTGAATATATATAGGGAGACTTTTTAAAGATAATTTGCTCGAAGTACTACCATTTTCCCAAATTACAATATTAAATTTAAATACAACAAGTTTAGATGTTTAACAAATTCATCTTAATAGAAGAAATAAGTGCTTAAAATACATATACTTATGTGTGTGAAAAAAACATTAATCATCAATAACATATATGTGACAAACTTTATTGTTTCAACAATGAAAATATTGTTGTCATATGTTTTGTAGGAAAGTGAGCTTAAATGACTCTTCACAAAAGTTAGGGATGGATCTTCGCCTAATCCATGGTGTTGCATATGGTCAATCGTGGTTTGGCCGGTGGGGCTACAATTTTGGCCGCGGAACTCATTGCGTGACACAACAAATGTACCAAAAAGCCTTGGAAGTATTACAAAACACACCCTTAAGCCTGCTCGTTCACAATCATTGCTACCGCGATCTTAATATGATATTTTCTAAGTACCAATCTCTTTCAGACCACTCTCTCGTGACCCTTAGAGACCTGCTAAACTTCATGATGGAGCTAAAGTTACGCCTCCCCAAAGACTCGTCCAACATGGAATCATATAACCCCGGGATTCTTGTAGAGACGACGTGTCGTTGGTCCCTAAAAAGGGTCGAAATGGCAACTAGAGTTATCTTAGAGTCTCTTAAAAGGGCTAGATTTCGATGGGTGTCCAGACAGGAAGTTAGAGACGTTGCGCGTAACTACATTGGAGATACTGGGTTGTTGGATTATGTGTTGAAATCTCTAGGGAATCAAATCATTGGGAGTTATTTGGTGAGAAGAAGCTTGAACCCCGTAACCAAAGTTCTTGAGTATTGTTTAGAAGACTTAACGAATCATGTTATATCAGACAACAATTCTAACAATATCAATCAAGAAGGTAATAATAATTCAATTGTTAACGGTTCAATAACGAAGGCTACGTATAAGATCACTAGGCTTCAACTGATGAAGGACATGTTTTACATGTACAAATACGTTCTTAAAGAAAATAGGATCACGAGTTTTGGGGTACTTTCGGGTATTTCTATGGCCGTACGTATGGTTCTTGATTCCAAATATCTTGTCAAGGACTTTTTTATGGACCCGTTACCAATGAAATCAGAAGGAAAACTCAGCATTTGTTGCACAATTCTCCTGACAGAAAACGAAGATACTCGTAAAAATAGTACAAATAAGCACCATAGTTTTATGAACAAGGATTTTTTGCAACCGTACGAGTACGTGACTGTAGAAAATAACACCACGATTGAAGAGTTAAAGCTTGAAATCGAAAAGAACTTCCAAGATGTGTATTGGGGTTTGAAAGGCTTTGTTGGAGAGACAATTCACAATGTGAGAGTCGACGGTGTAAATTTGGTGCATGTGAATAGTCTGGCTGAAATTGGTCAAAAACTTGTTCTTGTGGGAAACATAAAACATTATGGCCACCATGTAAATCAAGATATGATTATGTGTGACAACAATATTACGCTCTACGAGTATGGTTCGAGTGAGAATCTCGTATGTGTTATTGATTGTCCTTGTGGGTCTATAGAAGACGACGGAGAAAGGAAAGTTTGTTGTGACATCTGCGAGACGTGGCAACATACTCTATGCGTCGGGATACACGACTGTGATGAAGTGCCTCATATTTTTTTATGCAAGCGTTGCGAGCAACAAATCATGTTATTGCCTGATTCTCTTCCTTAATTACGAAATTCATATTATTTTGATCCCTAATAATACATATGTATTCTTTTCTTTTTATTGCTAATTGTAATATGAAATTGACAAAAAGTTGATTAATGAAAATAATGACCACAAATGTCATGGTTGAAAATAGTATTTCTGATTGAAAATAGTATTTCTTATAGTGACACCTTTATGTTCATCACATATGCTTCATTATGTAATATAAGGGTTCAATTAAAAAATGCGCTATAAAGATCGTTTTGTTATAAGGTGATATATAAAGGCTCTCAAAAATAGACTTTCGATGGTAGTAAGAATAGAGAGAGTTGAGAAAAGCTCTCAAGTAATTGTAAGTTTATAACCAAAGCTAAAAAAACATAGAGCAATGCCGGCCTCTCCTACTCATCTGAGTCCTTATTTTCAGTTCGCGTGTTGGTCTTGCGTGGGTTTGAAGGTTAAGGCTTCTGTGTGTATTGCAGGGGTAAGGCCTGCCTCTCGAAGTCTGGTTCTTCGAGCTCTCCGAATTTCGGAGCGCTTTTTAGCCTCGTCTTTAAGATGGAAGCGCCGCAAAACCCTGGGACTTTGCCGGATGTATTATCCTTCTCAGAGGGGGAAACAGAACAACCATCTCACCTAGAGACTCAAAATCATCAAGGAAGTCACGTTCTCGTTGCTAAATTGAAAACTAAAGGGAAAATTGGAAAATCCCTTCTCGCGACCATCCTATCTAAAATATGGAGAACGAAGCTCACCTGGAACGTCTCTGAACTTGAAGAAGGAATTTTCAAATTCATCTTCAAGGATACACGAGATAAGGATGCAATTCTTTCGAATGGCCCGTGGACGGTGTAGGGGGCTCAAATGGTCTTAATATAGTGGCCGGACCAGTTGACGTTTGAAGAATTGATTTTCGACTCGTGCCCTTTTTGGGTTCATCTCATTGGACTCCCGCCAGCAATGGTTCACAAGTAGAACATTGAGAAATTCGCCTCCTTATTTGGAGTTCTCCTGGACAGCAACATGAGGCAAAACAATAAATACAGTAAATCAATTCGTTTCAAAGCCAAAATCTGCCTCGAAACCCCGCTGAGAACTGGTTTCTTTGTGGATCGTCAGAACTTACCTCCTCTGTGGATCCAAGCAAAATATGAGACTGTGAAAGAGAAGCTGATTTTTTTGCGGTGAAGGAGGGTTTCCCGGAGGTCGCGATGTACGGGGATTGGATCTCTGCGAACTCCAAAATCACCTCGTGTTTCTCGGACGTAGGTCGAAGGCCGAGCACCGGGGTGGGTATGAGACGGGAGACCATGCGAGCGTCGGCGACGAACAACGATCCTCTCTCCTTTGGGCCGAGCGAGGGTCTGACCCCCACGCGCATGAAGGAGCGTGTTGAATCCCTCACTACTGTTTCCTCTGCACTATTGCAGACGAAGGACGAAGATTCAGGATTGGGGATGGGACGTTCTTGCTTTATTTCCCAAACCGGGGGTGAAGGACTTGCTGATAACTCGAAAGTGGGTGAAATAGGGAGCTCTTTTGGGAAGGTAGCTGTTGGCCCCGAGATGACGGGTCTGAGATCTGACAAAGGAAAGAAAAAGGTGTTGGAGGCTGCTAAAGACGTTGAAGATGTAGTAGGGGTCCCAAGGGTTTCGTTACCTTCACTCCCTGCGAGTGGACCTGGCCCGCAAATCTCCTCCCACCTTTCACCCGGGCCCTCTCACTCTTTTGGGCCCTTCTCCGTGGGCTTGGAGGGCCAGTCCTCTTTTGCTAAGGCTACTCTGCATGAATCAGAACAACAGAGTGGGCTTTCCCCTATTCCAGAAGTTTAAGTTAAAAATTTATCCCGAATGTTGGAGTCTTCTTTTGGTGTTTTCAACGTTGGAACCACAATTAAGCCCCCCTCTCAAAGTTCCAAAATAAATTTAACCAAGCTTTACTCGAGTGCCCACAAGCAAAATCGCCCCAGTCTGAACCATCGCAAGAGTAAAGTCAGAAAACAAGATCATGGCCCTGAAGATTCAACGTCCTGCCCCTCCGAGCTGGTTGTTCCCCATTCGAACGAGGATGAATCAGCCCGGCCTAAAAATCCTTATTATCGGCGCCCCCAGCGGAGAAGGGCGATCGGGCACAATGATTGACGTTATCTGAAATGTCCAGGGGCTAGGTGGGCCCCGGACGTTGCATTCCATCCGACACCACATCAAAAAGTTTAACTCGGACTTCATTTTCCTATCGAAAACCAAAATCTATAAGCTTCACGCGGAGAGACTCCGGTTTTCGTTAGGTTTCGGGGGCTGTTTTGCGGTGGACCGGATTGGTATGAGTGGAGGTTTAGTTCTATTTTGGAAGGAGGAGAAGGAAGTGAGAATTGGTTCTTTCTCGCGATTTCACATTGAGGCTAGATGCTTGGAGACGGATGGGAAGTTATGGCGCTACGTGGGGGTTTACGAGAACCCTATTCCTTCACAATGGCGGTTTACTTGGGAACTCTTTCGCGAGATTCAAGGTCTCCATAGTGGTTCTTGGCTGTGTGGAGGAGACTTCAATGAGATTCTTTTTAATTCCGAAAAAAGCGGGGGGGGGGGGGGGGGGGGGGGGGGGGGGGGGGGGGGGGGGGGCTACAAAGGAGCCGGGGCTCTTGAGTGCCTTTCGCCTCGTCCTCAAGGATTGCAATCTTGAAGACTTGGGTTCCAAGGAAACCCTTTTACATGGAGAAAGTCGAAAAAGGCGAATGTGACGGTCGAGATGTTTGATAGATGTGTGGCTAACGATTAGTGGATGGAGGCTTTCCCCTCGCTAAAGTCGTCCACCTTGACTTTTGGGGATCTAACCACCGGCCTCTTCTCCTTGTCCCCGAGGGGGAGATCCCGGGTGTCCCAAGTAAGCCTTTTCGGACTGTCCGGAGATTTTTCTTCGAGGAAGCTTGGTGCGAGGAGAATGAGTGCAAGTCGATTATCCGGAAAACTTGGGGGTCAGACTTGAGGAGTGCCACCAAGAAGTGCACCGCGGCTCTCGCCGCTTGGGGGAGCGGAAAGTTCCGCTATTTGAAGAAGGAGATCGCTAAGAATAAGAGCACTCTCAAGGCTCTTAATTCATCGGCGGATAAGTTCAACCCCGAAGCTATCCGTCAAGTGGAAGGGAAGCTCAACGCCCTTCTTGAGAAAGAAGATTTGTATTGGCGTCAAAGAAGCCGAGTAGATTGGCTTCGTAGTGGGGATCGAAACACGAGTTTCTTCCACCGTAAGGCCAACGATAGAAGGAAGAATAACCAAATCCGAGGCATCCTTGACGGGTCTAACTCTTGGACCGAGAGCCCCCCGAAGATGGAATGTATCATTTTTAGTTGCTTTTCGGATATTTTCTCGTCTTCTCACCCGTGTGCTCGAGATGTGGATTTGGTGACTAGGTGTTTTAGACCCACAGTTCCTAGCGCGATGAACGATTATCTCTCGGAGGCTTTCACGAGTCTAGAGGTGAAAGAGGCCATGTTTAGCATCGGGGTACTCAAAGCTACAGGGAAAGACGGTCTTCCCGACCTTTTCTACCACCAAGTATTGGGAGATTGTGGGAGATGGAGTCATTAACGAAATGCTAGGTATCCTTAACCACAATCGGGGGTTCGGAGACATCAACGACATTATTATCACCCTTATCCCTATGGTTAAGGATCCGAAGCACGTGAATGATTTTCGACCGATTAGCCTTTGCAACGTCATCTACAAGGTCGTCTCCAAATGCATCACAAATTGGCTCAAGGTCTCGATGGGGAGGACTATTTTGGAGAATCAAAGTGCCTTTGTGGGAGGTCGGCAAATATTCGACAATGTGATTGTTAGCTTCGAAGGAGTCCAAACTATGAATATTGGGCGGTTCGGGAACGGTGATTGCGGGGCATTGAAGCTCAATATGTCCAACGCCTACGACCGTGTGGAATGAGACTTTCTTGAAGCTTCCATGTTATGCCTCGGCTACGATCAACGGTGGGTTGCTCTCATTATGCGATGCTTTTGATCGGTCAAGTTCTTCATCAACATCAACGGCAACTTGACCGAGAGCATTACCCCGGAGCGAGGCCTTCGCCAAGGTGGACCCCTATTCCGTTTCTCTTCCTCTTTTGCTCGGAGGGGCTCTCGGCTATCTTCCGGAAAACCGAAGAGATGTGGCTTATTCGAGGCTTGAGGTTTGGTAATTCGGGGGGAGTTGTCTCCCATCTATTTTTCGCGGTCTATTTTTCACGATGATAGTTTGGTGTTTTTCAAAGATAACCGGGAAGAGATCTTGGAAGTGAAGTCTTGTCTTGATAGGTACGCTCGGGCATCCGGGCAAGTCATCAACTTTAACAAGTCCGAAGTGTGTTCCGGGAAGAAGAGTTGGGGGGGGGGGGGGGGGGGGGGGGACGGGGCAGCCCTCGACGGCTTACTTGTAGTCCGGTGGGTGGAGAGCCATGACCAATATTTGCGGCTCCCTACGACGATGGGTCGCATAAAAAAGGACGTATTCCAATACATTCAGGATGGGGTGTGGGCGAAAATACGGAATTGAAAAAATATCTTCTTCTCTGCGGCGGGTAAGGAGGTCATCCTTAAGGCAGTGGTCCAAACCATCCCAAGCTACGGCATGTGTTGTTTCAAGCTCCCGAAGAGTCTTATCCACGATCTCCACCGATTAGCGGCCAACTTTTGGTAGGAAAGCAACGACGTAAAACGGAAGACGCATTGGGGCACGTGAGACAAACTTTGTAACCGGAAAAGTGAAGGCGGGTTGGGTTTCCGTGACTTTGGGCGTTTTAATCAAGCCCTCCTTGCCAAGACTGTATGACGGACCATTCGTTTCCCGGATTCTTTGGCGGCATGAGTTCTCAAGGGATGCTATTTCCCAAATGGTAGCATCATTTCCGCGAAAAAGTCTAATATAGCCTCAGGTTTGTGGAGCGGTTTGATGTGGGGCCGGAAGATTATCGAGAGCGGCTCTCGGTGGCGGATTGGTTCCGGGGACTTGGTCGACACTAGGCATGACCGGTGGATTCCGAGAGCGGGGAGTTTCGTAGTCCGGGACAAATCGAGGATCCCGGAAGGTACTCGGGTGGTGGAGTTCAAGCTCTCTTCCGGAGAGTGGAACCTCCGTCTTCTACATGAGGTTGTTTGTGAAGATGATGTGAGAGAGGTTCTTAAAATTCCGGAATCTCGTATGATTCGCCGGGACGTGTTGGTTTGGTACTATAGCACCGATGAGAATTATTCGGTGATGAGCGACTACCGGATAGCGAGTGAAGCTCGGGAGTTGGCGGGGTTGTCCGAATCGAAGGTCATAGAGTCGTGGTGGTCCTTGTTATGGAAGCTTCACATTCCTCCGAATGTACGCTTATTCTTATGGAAGTAGCGAAGGATTGAATCCCCACTTTGAGTAACCTCTCCCGAAGAGGGATGTTGTTTAACTACGACTGCCCCCGATGCCCGAACGGTAGCGAGACGACCTATCATGCTCTTTGGGAATTCCGTGAAAGCATCAGTGTGTGGAAGATTCTAAGTTGGTGGAAGGAGGTCAAAGCCAACTTTTGTGGGAGCACTCTCGATCTCCTCATCCACCTATCCGCTACTTTCCCCCTTCACGAGTTCTAACTAATAGTGATGGTTCTTTGGAGTGTGTGGAACCGCCGGAATAACTCGGTCCACCGGTCACCGGTCAAGTCCTCCCCGGAGTTTATCAACGATGCTATTGATACTCTTGGAGCCTTCCGTCTTGCTTGCGACGCCACCAAATCGGTAAGGGCGGTTACCTCTCGCTCCTCTCGGTGGCCCCCTTCTCCTCCGGGAGGTACGACTATTAGCGTGGACGCGGCCATCGGAGCAACAACGACAAATGTGGTTTGAGAGGTATTTTCCGCGACTCTATGTGTTTGGTTTCTCTCTCCCCTCCTCCGGAGATTCAACCCTCTCGTGGCGGAAGCTATGGCGATTCGTCGGGGTCTCGAAGAAGGTCTTGCGAGAGGTCTTCATCGGGTGGTCATCCAATCGGATTGCGAAGTTGCGATCAAAGGTCTTGCGGCTAGAGTTTTGCCGCTTTCGGAAGTGGGCCTCGTTTTGTCGGATATTAAATCTCTTGTACCTCGTTTTCAATCTTGTGAGTTTATTTTTATTCCCCGATCTTGTAATAGTCTAGCTCATAGGATTGCTAAACGAACTCTTTCTTATGATTCGGATGTTGTATGTAACCGTACCCTCCCGCTCGAATTTCAAGCGGAAGTTTTGGCGAATATGCCTAATAAATTTTGAGGTCTTTGACCTTTTTCCTTAAAAAAAAAAAAAAAGCTCTCAAGTAAAGCTATTTTATCATAGCAAAACAAATATACAAGAGATAGTTGAAAAATTGCAATAACTTGTGGTAATAAAAAGAAAATATACTTTCTGAAGGTCTTCACTTGCAAATATAAATGCGTATGAGTATATAATGGATTCACAATCACAATTAAACGTCTCTCTTCTCTTCTCTTCTCATTTTCGTTTCTCGCCGCCGACCGAGAGGTTCTTCCCCGACCGCCGTCGAATCCTACCGTTGAATTACCAGTCCTCGATCTCTATCCAGGCTCAGACCTTTCGATCCTTCACGAATCGTGTCGTAAAAGGTATATTATTCTCGCTACGGAGCTCAGTAGTTTGCGTTGATTGATTGAAGCTCTTTTGATATCGAAGAACCACATATGTAAGATTTCGTATGTTGTTATGTCACAGGTCTCCAGACATTGAATTACTTTTTCTTCCTGGATTATATACGGTACAATATTATAAGCTTCGCCACATTTTTCATGGCATTCGCTCAAGTGCTCTCAAATTCATTCGTTTATACCTCCTTTAACAAAGTAATCTCTCTCTATCTCTCTCAAGCAAAATGATTTGTTTTTATTTTGTATACTTGGAAGGACCGAAGTAATAGTACAGTATAGTTAATTGTTTTTTATATATATATTTTGTATTGGGTAGGTAGGCATATAATATTGTGAGAAGTTCCAATATCTAATTCGTGATTTTTATTATTAAACAATTGGTATAAGGACATTTTTTTTTTAGAAAAAGGGGATCTCCCTCAAATATCATTAAACGAGATTAGCCAAATCGGCTAAAATATTTCCTTCCACAATCAGAGGAAAAAATATCGTTCCAAAAACGCATTACATCCAAATTAAGAGCAACTTTAGCTAAACTATGAGCAACGACATTACAATGTCTAGGATGAAATGAAACAAAACAAAACTCGAAATCCTCAATCAAGGTAAGAACATCCGCAATGACTAACCCCAATTCATTTGCCGGAGCTAATTTGGACCGAATGAGCTTGATGACCACTTCACAATCGGATTGGATCTCGATTTTAGGGAGGCCGAGGGTCCTCGCCTCATGTAGACTTCTCAAGATAGCCATGCCTTCCGCCACCGGATGAGTAAGAGGCCGGTTACAAGGCATGGAGAAAGCCTTCATAACCGTCCCCATGTGGCTTTGAAAAACTCCACCAAAGCCCCATGGCTTCCTGTCCGAGGTCGAAGCCGCATCCACACTCAAAGCAACCGACCCAAACTCCGGGGGCTTCCAACAAGGTTGACGGAGGATAGGAGGACTAACCGAGGGTGGTCGGGTGTTGGCAATCCGGAACTCGTCAAGATAGTCTATGGACCAATTGATGAGCTCGGCCGGCCTTCCCGTTGGTTTGGCATGAACCATGTTGTTGCGCCGGTTCCAAAGACTCCACATAATAACCACAAAGAGGTCGAAATCCCGAGAATCCATATGATGGTGAATAAGGGAGAGAAAAGAAATGAAATCACCTTGGAAGTTTTCATTGACCAACTTCCACCACCCAAGCATCTTCCACACTATTTTACTCTCCCGACAAGTCCAAAGAGCGTGGAATATAGATTCTTTACCATTAGTGCACCGAGAGCAAAAGGGGTCGATCTCCATACCACGACGAGCTAGTGAGGCGTAAACGGGCAGCCACTCCCTAGAAACTTTCCAAAGGAAAACACGAATCTTGGGCGGAATATGAAGCTTCCAAAGGATGTTCCACCAATTCGGAGAGCCGGAAGAAGAACCACATCTCCCCGGAATGTCGCAAACCGCACGATACCCGCTTTAAACGGTGTAAACACCATCTTCGGAAAAATGCCAAACAATCTCGTCGGTGGTAGTCGTGGTAGATTCCGAAATTTTGAGGATTTCGTCAACATCCTCCTCACAAAAGTATTGCCGCAAGGACGGAATATCCCACAAATCTCCGGGCAAAATGAAGTCCGAAACTCTACTATCCTCCGGTAGACGCCACGGTTCCCGAATTTTGAAGCTTTGTGGTCTTGGAATCCACCGATCGTGCTTGGCCTTGACGGAAACCCCCGAGCCAATCCTCCATCTAGATCCTGGCTCGATCACTTCCCGGCCCCAAGTGAGACCTTTCCAAAGAGAGGAGGCCTTATACGTCCAATTAGAGGAGAGAATGTCGGACTCCGGGAAATAACTCACTTTTAGAATCCGGGAAGCAAGGGAAGACGGAGATTGGAGTACTCGCCAAACACTCTTGGCAAGAAGAGCTTGGTTGAAACGCCCCAAATCTCGAAATCCCAATCCACCAACTTCTTTCCTTTCACAAAGCTTGTTCCACGCCCCCCAATGCGTCTTCCGATTGTCCGCCCCATCTCCCCACCAAAACTTCGCCGCCAAGGAATGAATGTCTTTGATGAGGCTCTTCGGGAGCCTAAAGCAACTCATCACATAGCTCGGGATAGCTTGGATAACGGCCTTTATTATAGTCTCTTTCCCGGCCCAAGAGAAGAAAGACCCCTTCCATCCTCTAATTTTTTTCCACACTCGCTCCTTGATGAACTTGAAGAGCTCCACCGTGCCTTTTCCCCCGACCATGGGCACCCCGAGGTAACGGTCATGGTTCGGAGTCACCACCACCCTTAGATCTCGGCCAAGACGCGCGGCTACGTCTTCCTTCACGTTCTTTCCAAAACAAATCTTGGATTTCTCAAAGTTGACCACTTGCCCGGATGCCCGAGAATAGGTCTCAAGACAATGCTTCACTTCTTGTGTCTCCCGCCGGTTGGCTTTGAAAAAAATTATGCTATCGTCCGCAAAGAACAAGTGGGAAACTCGAATACCCGGAATACCAAATCTCACCCCATTGATCGAGCCCGATCGCTCCGCCTCCCGGAACGTACTAGACAACCCTTCCGAGCACAAAAGGAACAAGTATGGAGAAAGAGGGTCACCTTGCCGTAAGCCTCGAGTCGGAACAATGTTGCCACAAAGCTTCCCGTTGAGGTTGAAGGAAAATTTAACGGACCGCACACACCTCATAATGAGCTCGACCCAACGATCATCAAACCCCAGCTTCTTCATTATCTCCTCTAGGTAGTTCCACTCCACCCGATCATAAGCCTTAGACATATCAAGTTTGAGGGCTCCACCAAACCCGTTTCCAAATCGGCCGGTTCGCATCACATGAAGACCCTCAAAACCGATCATAACATTGTCGAAGATGAGCCGACCTCCAACGAAGGCACTTTGGTTCTCCGATATGATCTCTCCCATTGTAGCTTGGAGTCTATTAGTTATGCACTTCGAAATCACCTTGTAAAGCACCGTGCATAAGCTAATAGGCCGAAAATCCGAGACCCTCACAAGAGACTTCACTTTCGGGATCATCGTAATCACCGTATCATTAAGTCCACCAATCTCCTTCTTCTCATTGAGAACTCCGAGACATAAGCTAGTCACACTTCCACCCACAATATGCCAATACTTTTGGAAAAAGAGGCCGGGAAGGCCATCTCCCCCAGGGGCTTTTAGTGGGTTGATGCTAAACACCGCCATGCGAACTTCCGCCTCCGAAAACCGAGACACCAACCCTTCGTTCATAACTTCCGTCACCTTCGGCTCCATATTCCTCGTGATCGCACAAATATCACTCGGGGAAGGATTAGAAGAAGAGAAGATATCCATGAAATAGTTTGAAATTATACCTTCAATGTTCACCGGGCATGTTTCCCAGACGTTGTGAGGATCAAAGAGGCCATTGATACGATTCTTCCTTCTTCGTTGACTAGCTTTGCGATGGAAGAAAATCGAATTAACATCTCCATGCTTGAACCAAATCAATCTACTTCTTTGGCGCCAAAAGGTGTTCTCCTTCTCTACTAAGGCATCGAGTCTCTTCTCCTCCCTAGCGGTCTTATCCGAGTCGAAGGCCGTAGTCGAGAAGGTGAGCGACTCAAGGATCCTTCGTTGATGATCAATAGCCTTCCTCAACTCGTGAAATTTTCCCCGGCCCCACTCGGAGAGAGAAGTGGTGCAAGCTTGAACCGCCACCTCGTAGTTGCTACCCCAAGTATTTTTTACAATCTCCTCGCACCGCTTGTCTTCACACCAAGCTTCCTAAAAAAAAAACGCCTTCTTCCGCAACTTCCACCTCTCACCACTCGGTCGGGCCCGTCGGATCGGAGAAGAATCGGCCTATGGTCGGATGCCCAATGGTCAAGGTGCAAAACTTTGGCCGAAGGGAAGTGGTCCGTCCATCCTCTATTTGCCACACATCGATCAAGACGGACCCTTGTACATCCCGCCGCCGTCTTTCGTTTCCACGTAAATGGATCCCCCTCGAAGCCGAGATCTTCAAGCTTGCAATCGTCGAGAACCTCCCGGAACGCCTCCATAGAGTTGACCGATTTAGGACAACCTCCTTCCTTCACCGAGTCCCGAACGATTTCATTAAAGTCACCGCCACAAAGCCACGCCCCGTTAAAATTGCCAAGAACTCTCCGGATAAGGTCCCAAGAAAATTTCCGAAGGCCTTCCTCCGGATTTCCGTAAATCCCCATAAATCTCCAACAAAAACCATCTCCGTCAATACACTCCGCTTCGATATGAAATCTTGTAAATGACTTAATCCGAATATCAACTTCACTTTTCCAAAAAAGAGCTAAACCACCACTCAACCCCACTCGATCCACAACAAAACCGTTCCCGAATCCCATCTCAACTCGAAGTTTCTCCACTCGATGCTTTGAAATTTTGGTCTCCGAGAGAAAGATGAAATCCGGATTGGTAGTTTTGATGTGGAACCGAAGGGCATTTGACGTCCAAGGGTTGCCAATTCCTTGGACGTTCCACAGCAGACCAATCATTGCGTCCGGTCGCCCATCTCCGTCGAGGGCGCCGATGATAAGGAGTTGGGTTGACCAGACACATCTCCGATAGGAGAACAATCTTGATCAGAGTTGGATGTTTTTTCAGATGAGACAGAGGCTGGAACCGACAAAATTGAAGAGCCGGGTTTAGCAATTTCGACATACTTCCTTTTCACGGAGGAAGGGCCAGGTCTTTCCCTCACAGCGGTATACTTGTAAACTTCACAGACTTTTCTTTTGACATTACTTGGAACTTTTGTCGTAAGGCTCCCTGTTGTTAAACCACCAAAATTTTCCTCCAAAATTTTGGAAATTTTAATGACTTCTGGGTGTGGACTTGACAGAATTTCGGACGCCGGCCCAATGTTCTCACTACTTTTAAAACCCTCATCCATCTTTTTGGGCTTCACTACTTTTAATTGGGCCTCTTTGAGATCAGCCCAACCTAATGGACAAGCAAGCCAGTCGGTAAAATGAGACTTAAATTGAAGAATCTATGAAATGAATATAATATTAATCAGTAATAAATAAGTTATAGCAAAAAATAAAAATAAAAATAAATATCAGTAATGAATAAAGAAAATAAATAAACGTTCACAAGTCTTTCTCTATCTCCCTCACTTGCAAAAGGAAGAAGAGAGACGAAGAAGAAGGAGATTCAGACAGGCTCACAAACGGTCTCGTTCGATTCCGACCACCCAGATCCGGCGATCGCAATGTTCTCCGCCGTCCGATCTTCATCTCTCATCCCGCTCCTCGTCCTCTTCCTCTTTCCGCTCTCTATTGCCTCCGACTCAGATCACAAGGTAACGCCTTTGAAAACCTCTCGCTCTCTTTTTCGCTCAGATCTCGTTCTCTCAGCTTCTGGATCTGCGTTCGTTCTTCGAGCTCGAGAAGTCGATCGACCGTTTTTTCCTGCGTGATTGGAGGAACGTAGCGGATTTACTTGGCTTGTTTTGTATCTTAGGGTTAGATCTCAAGTGTGCTCTGTCGATTTCAGCTGTTTCATCGTATGTACCATGAAATTTGATGGTTTGAAAGCTAATGCCATTGTTCTGATCGTACATATATAATTGGATATGAATGTTGAATTTGATGCATTTCGATCTATGCACCAATGGCGCATTATCTTTTCTTATGACTTAAATAACTTTGACAACAATTTATCCTTCTAGTTGAGTTTTCGGTTATTAGTTTAGTATGTTCAGTATAGATAATGTTGTTATGTCACAGGTCTCCAGACATTGAATTTACTTTTTCTTCCTGGATTATATACGGTACGATATTATAAGCTTCGCCACATTTTTCATGGCCTTCGCTCAAGTGCTCTCAAATTCATTCGTTTATACCTCCTTTAACAAAGTAATCTCTCTCTCTCTCTCTCAAGCAAAATGATTTGTTTTTATGTTGTATACTTGGAAGGACCGAAGTAATAGTACAGTATAGTTAATTGTTTTTTATATATATATTTTTTGTATTGGGTAGGTAGGCATATAATATTGTGAGAAGTTCCAATATCTAATTCGTGATTTTTATTATTAAACAATTGGTATAAGGACATGGAATGTTGACTAAGTGAAAGAAAATCAGAGAGCGTAGGACCTATATATTATAAGAACTTATCCAAATTGAGAAAGCACATGTAATTCTGATATCTATTCATCAATTTTGGATTTTGTTAACATTATCAAGCCGTGACAGGTTTTTCCTCAAGGATTTAGATCGCAATCCAAAGGCCTGAGCTATCTTACAATGAATCCAAACACGAGCCGAGGTAAGAAGTCCCGCCAAGTTTCCATGAAGGGTCAAGAAGATAATGGCTCGATGAGCAATGAAAGCCGATCTGGGGTTAGAGTACCGCACGTGCTGACCGTAGCGGGATCCGATTCGGGTGCCGGGGCGGGAATTCAAGCTGATCTCAAGGCTTGTGCTGCTCGCGGAGTTTACTGCTCTACCGTTATAACTGCTCTCACGGCCCAAAACACCGTCGGTGTTCAGGTTCAAGCTTTGGTTTTGTTGAATATGGGGTTCAAGTTATTTTTTTTTATGTTTGTGGTCTTATGAGTAAGTTTTTGTTTGTTCCACAGGGTGTTGACATGGTGGCTGAGGATTTTGTAGCGAAGCAGTTGAACTCGGTGCTCTCTGATATGCAAGTTGATGTGGTATGTTGGATTTGTGTGTGTAAATCATTTGGTTTTACTATTTACACAAAATTAACAAAAAGTGGGCTATTTCTCAATCCAAAAAGTGGGCTATTTCTCAATCCACTTAACTTCGGGTGGCTATTAACCACAAAGACCCATATTATATCCCATAAAAATCACGCACAGGTACAGATTAATTGGGGCTCTCATGACATGAATGATTCAAAAAGAAGTTAAGTTTTTTTATTTCCGTTAATTGCCTCTTTCTGAGCTGTGGCAATTTAATAAGGTGAAAACGGGTATGCTACCTTCAATCGGCATAGTCAAGGTTCTTTGTCGAAGTCTTGCGGAGTTTCCAGTACAAGGTATGCTGTTGAATTAAGAGCAAACTGATTATTAATATGTATTATCCTCAATGAACACTAGCTTAATTAAACTTGCATTTAAGCTGACTTGTTAATGTCACTGAAGGCAGGTCTAGTAGTTGACCCTGTAATGGTGTCTACAAGCGGAGATGTTCTAGCGGGTCCATCCATTCTAACAGTATTCCGGTATCCATGCTATGTTATATGCTTAAAGGTTTAGTTTTTTTGGTTTACTATTTATTTAGACCGTTCTTTATATATGGTTTCTGCCTGCAGAGAGGAACTTCTTCCGATGGCTGATATTATCACCCCAAATTTAAAAGAGGCAGCGGCTTTGCTTGGTCAGGATCTTGAAACGGTCTCTGACATGCACTTTGCTGCAAAATTGTTGCACAAAATGGGTCCGAGGTTGAACTTTTACCATAATCTATTCCCTTCTTTAGAGTTTTAAAAAAAAAACTTCATTTGTTTGATAATTTGTTGAAACCTGGCGTTTTCTTTTCTTCCAGAAACGTGCTCGTCAAAGGTGGAGACCTGCCCGATTCATTAGATGCTATCGATGTCTTCTACAACGGTAAGTTTTATAGACTTTCATATCTGGTACTAAAAACAAAAAAAATGGATACTTTTCTCTTTGAAAACAAAATGTAATCGGCAGGGTAATTGCAGGTGAAAGCATATTCGAGCTGCGTTCTTCGCGTGTCAAAACTCGCAACACTCACGGAACTGGTTGCACTCTGGCGTCGTGCATAGCAGCTGAGCTGGCAAAAGGCTCTACAATGCTTGAAGCTGTCAAGGTGATTCCATTTAGTAACAAAAAATCTATTTGATTTCTTTTGGCGAGTGAAAGTTTAATAACCTAAACTTGGCCAACTTTGCTAATATAGCTGAAAGTAATAAGTCAAGTTTACCGGGGTTTATTGTTAGGACCTGGGTTATTAAGAGTAGGAGAATCATAACTTGATATGCACAGGTGTTAATGCAGAATAGTTAGAAAATATGCTAGCTTATAAATACGGCAGATTAAGATGGAATGAGGATCGAAAAAGAATCTGAAATAAACATATTCTTAGTAAGAAATTTTCAATTTGGAGAGCATGGAACTCTTAATTGTCCAATGTCTCATTGTATTTCTTTCATTCATATCCATAAGACACCAATCATACAAGAAATTTACGTACTCGATATGGGGTCCATAGCAATTATTCCAAATTTTAAGACATGGGTTCTGATTTATTTCGATTGTGTCAGGCTGCTAAATACTACGTTGACTCTGCATTGGGTTATAGCACAGAAATCTCCATCGGAAGCGGTCCCCAGGGACCTTTTGATCACCTCATGCGACTCAATAGAAGTGCTAAAACCGCTCCCGGAAAGTATGGGTTTGATCCGAACGACTTGTTCTTGTATGCTGTGACTGATTCGCGTATGAACAAAAAATGGGGTCGGTCCATCACAGAAGCCGTTGAGGCTGCCATTAACGGAGGCGCTACGATCATACAGCTGAGGTTTGTTTATACAAAACAATATTTCCGAATTCTGTCATTCATATGTTTCACGTACTCTGTCCTTGTTCATATTTTGACTTATAAATCCACTGGGGTTACTAAGAATGAGCAAACGGTTAAAACCATTATTATATATAAAACTAAAATTTATAAGTTAATACTACTTTTTGCAGTTTCAATATTAAAGAAATTGGTAATGTACACCCCCTCCAAGTTGGAGGGAGTGGGTTATCCCCACCGCAAGCAAAAAAATAAAAAATATTAAAGAAATTCGCTGTTCAAGTAATTAGCCAACTCAAGCCTAAGGAATTTGGATAACCAACGTTTCATTAATTAGTGGTAAATAGCAAAACTGCTTACATGACATCAAATTTTCGAATATTTGTTACCTGTTTGCCCTTTCGTTTAATACAAAGAACAAGAAAGCTTTTTTGGCCTAATTTCGTCATTAGATTGTTGTAAATAGATTAGGCCCGCCATTTCCTGGCCTAATTTCAAAAACCCATATAATTTAAATGGCTAGTCCCTACAATTACCTTAAATTTAAATCACATTTCTAATGATTGGGATTTGCAGGGAAAAGGACATCGAAACACGGGACTTTCTAGAAGCAGCGAAGTCGTGTCTGGAAATATGCCATTCCCACGGAGTGCCTCTGATAATAAACGACAGAATCGACGTGGCTATCGCCAGCGACGCCGACGGAGTTCACATTGGCCAGTCCGACATGCCGGCTCGGATCGTCCGCGACCTCGTGGGCCCCGCAAAGATCATCGGAGTTTCGTGCAAGACCGCGGATCACGCCGAGCGAGCGTGGATCGACGGTGCAGATTACATCGGCTGCGGCGGCGTTTTTCCGACGAACACGAAGGAGAACAACATCACGGTCGGCTTGGACGGGCTCAGAGCCGTTAGCTTGGCCTCCAAGTTACCGGTTGTGGCTATCGGCGGGATTGGAGTTTCGAACGCTGGATCGGTGATGGCCATCGAGGCTGAGAATCTGAAGGGCGTTGCTGTCGTGTCGGCTTTGTTCGACCGAGAATGCGTGTTGACTGAGACCCAGAAACTCCGTGCGGTTTTGGCAGAAGCCACGGCATTGGTAGATTAAAATCAAAAGCACAATGAACAGTTCTACCTATTAGATGTATTCTTGTTTGCATTGCACCAGCTAAGGTCTGGTTAACACAATTGGGACCTTAGGAAAAAAATAATGTTATAAAAAAATGCCATGAAATTATGAGCTTTTAATATTTTGAGGGCTCTTTTAACTATTATTTGTTTTTAAAAAATTGATTGTATAGAAATCCTCGGGTATTGAATGGTTGATATAATTTCCAAGCCTAACTAACCTTGTGAGTATATGATGACCAAAATATCCTAATGGCTCCTCAAACTCAAAGGTGAGAAGTTGAGAAAGAGGAATGACTTTGAATGCCGAATTTGGAGTGCAAGGAAAGACAAATAAGAAATTGGCTTAGTAACGACTGTTTCATAGATTGCACGTGATTAACTTTACAAATCTTCGAGATTTCATGTCCATTTTCATAAGGGCCAAACGCAAACACCCCTTCAACTTTTGAAAACAATTTATAACTTGAAAATTCAGATATGTTGAAGGGCTAGCCACGATTCGAAGAACAAGAAATCTTCTGTTGGTTTTTTAGAATTCTGAGCATGGAAAAACATCTCAACCCAAAAAATGAGAAGTGCAGGAATTGCTGAACTTTCTGCCGGAAGAAGCTGTTCACTTCGGGAGCCAGAATCTGTTGAGATCAAAGCAGCTGAGCGAACTTGAAGGTCATAAGAGTTAAGAGCCTTGCCCCAATTTCCCTCGTACTCAAAGGTAAATTATTTGAGAGGCCAACTAGCATTTATGTATCAAATAAAAAAAAGTGTGAGAAAAATGTATTTACATGGAAAATGTATTTTTTAGAAGAGAATGCATAAGATGTATGGCACCAATGGAAACTGTATTTACATGTCTCTTAAGTACCAAGACAGCCAACATAAAATGAAAATCTATGTCATAAAACAATACATGGATACTGATAGCACAACTCGTGTTCTGTTAAAAGTACGAGGTGACAATGAAAAAACACACATTTCCAAGTTAGGCAAGATAACACGTTTCTTATAAAACCACTTGACAAAAGCTGAAGATCCCCATAGCTTCCAGGGAGATGAAAAACGGCTGAATATGGATCACCTATACCAACCTGAATTCAATTTTATTCAAAATTAAACAAAATGATATTTGATAAGGTTAACAAAGTATGAAAAGGTAATAATGCAAGATAAAGAAAAACATTAGATCCTTTTTCTAAATAAATAAAAATGTGGTACCTCTGAACTAAAGTACGACACTGGTGTACCAGTGTCCAGATAGCATGAGATCTTCATGTGCTCTGAAAGTTTCATCCGAGAACACCTTGTGCAGAGCTTGAAGACTATTAGAAGATGCCAGGTATATCAAATTTAAGGTGAACCAACAGCTTTTGTAAGTGGGCAACAACAAAGAAGTCCGAGTTGTTGCGTACAAGTGTACAACATAAGAATTTATTTCTTATTAAACAAGACAACGCCTTCAAAAGCCCGGCTGCTTGAACAAAAACAGGCCAACACAGAAATTCGAGAATTCTAAGCATGGGTAAATTTCAACCCAGAAAGTGAGGAAAGATAAATAATAGGCAGCGAAGTCTTGAACAAAAGGTAAAATATGGACAAACTGGCGTAAACCAATATAAATATAAAAGTGATAGGTGTTTGACATGTCTGCTTGTAAGGAAAACAGAAACCGAAAAAAATGCAGCAGCACAATAAATAAGCCTTTCAATTTCAATTACAATTTTAAGACTGGTAAAAAATCGAAAAACCGACTGTGCAGTAGTAAAAAATCAACCTCTTATTTGCATAAATTAATATATTATTTTTTTTATTAGAAAAAAAATCATGCATCTTTGGAAATGTAAGAGAATGATGAAATGAATATCAGTCGAGGTTGGCGATAACTGCGTCGGTGACCTCTTGGGTGGTGCTGGTGCCACCGAGGTCTTTGGTGCGATGGTTTCCGGCAGAGATGACGCGTTTCACCGCGGTCTCGAGGCGGTCGGCGAAGGAAGGGAACTGCAGGTGGCGCAGCATCATGGCGGAGGAGAGCAGCACCGCCACCGGATTTGCATTCTTCTGATTCATCAGCTTCTCGTTCCCCACATTCCCCGCCGAGGCTCCTTGCTCAAAAACTGCATGTTCTGCTCCCACATTGCCTGTCAAAGTAATCACACCCCCATTTCAATATTTTTCTTTCATTCCACTCCCAGTACCAAAACTTGCAACGATATACCAAACTGATATCTAGGCATCTATGTACTTTTCTCTGTGTCACATAACCAATAATTTAATTTGTATTTATAAGAGACGCAGATTTGTACCTCCAGGCATGACGCCGGTGCCACCAGCAATGCCTGCTGCTGTATTTGCCACAAGATTTCCGTAAAGATTGGGAGTAACCTGCAAAACAGAGGGACATACATTTCAAAGCAGAGTTGGTAGAAAAAAATGTAATTCGACACGTACCATGACATCAAACTGCTCAGGCTTTGAGACGAGCTGCATGCAGCAGTTGTCGACGATGATTTCGTTGTACTTGATACTTGGATAATTTAAGGCGACCTCACGGCACGATTCTAAGAACAGACCATCTGCAAGTTTCATGATGTTGGCTTTGTGCACGGCCGTCACTTTCTTCCTGTTATTCAGGTAAGCGTACTCAAAGGCGTACTTAGCTATACGCTCTGAGCAGAACTTTGTGATCACCTGCCAAAATGAGTAAATGAGACGCGAGAAAACAACTGAACTGGAGGAATTGACAATAACAATGATAAAAAGGAATGCGAAATATATTGCTACGGAAAAAAAAAACATTTAATTGTATCACATAAGAGGAGAGTATTGTTTCTCAAAGAAACTTCCAACACCAATTAATAATTGAATCAAGTATAAACTACGGAATCATGAGGATGTTTTTTATTTCTTAAATGTCTGCTTTATACGAGATTAAGTTACAGGAAAGTTTACATCTAAAGAGATTGAGTTTGACATTTCTCTGACTTGTTTGGCAGATGCGGTTATGGAATCAAAAGCCCATGTTGTTGGAATTCACGAACGAGTAAGAAGTGACATGGAAGGTAATTTACCGCCAAAATCAGTGTCTTCGAAACCAGAACGAGAAGGCAAGCGTGTTTTTACTGCAGCCAATCCAAATGCAGAGGACGCTGCTGATCTTCTTAGGTAAGTGTAGTTTCTGTGTGTGGACTAGTGTGTTTTAGCATCAGTGTAAAGCTTAACGGTCTAATTAATTTTTTTTTGTTGTCAGTTTTTTCTAGACATAGGAACATGCTGTATTCGTGTCGACAAACAATCAATTATTAAATCAAACAAGCAAACAATCGAATTCATTCGATGATCAACAATCAACGCCGCAAAACCCTAAACCATATACCTTAAGACTCTCAACGACGCCGGGAACGACCTCGTGCTCGAGACCAGCGTACTCTCCCTCGGTATTCTCTCTGATGACGACGATGTCGACGTTCTCGTGCCTAGTCGGAAGTCCCGGAAGATTGAAGCAATTCACCAACGACGCGTACAGATCAAGCTCCTTCCTCAGCTGCACGTTCAGAGAATTCACTCCACCGCCGACCGGAGTCTTCAGACCTCCCTTCAGACATACCTTGTTCTTCCTGATCGATTCAAGGACCTCCTCCGGAACGCGCTTCATGTCGCCATGGACGTCGTAGCGCTCAAAGTACAGCGGCGCGTGCATAGCCTCCATAACCTGCTCCACGGCGTTGATGACCAGAGGTCCGATTCCGTCGCCGGGAATCAGCGTCACCGGTCTCGGAGTACCGTCGCCAGGGCGAGGCATGTAGGTCACGGATCGGGCTCCGACGGCGGATTCAGGTCGTAGGCCGATTGTCGGCGCTGAAGATCCGCCGGTCAGGTTCCGAATAATCGGGATAGCTCGGCGGGCCATTCTAGGGTTAGGTCTAGAATTTGGCGAATTTTAGAGCAATTCTAGGATAGCAAGTCGCCGAAGAAGAAGAAAAAAGGAGGCGTCGCGATTTCTTTAATCGCTTTTTAGAAGTAGCAACGGAGAATTATAGAACCAATTTAAATTTTTTTATATGGTTTTTCTTTTTTCTTTGAACAAATTAATTTAATTGGGCCTCTTTGAGATCAGCCCAACCTAATGGACAAGCAAGCCAGTCGGTAAAATGAGACTTAAATTGAAGAATCTATGAAATGAATATAATATTAATCAGTAATAAATAAGTTATAGCAAAAAATAAAAATAAAAATAAATATCAGTAATGAATAAAGAAAATAAATAAACGTTCACAAGTCTTTCTCTATCTCCCTCACTTGCAAAAGGAAGAAGAGAGACGAAGAAGAAGGAGATTCAGACAGGCTCACAAACGGTCTCGTTCGATTCCGACCACCCAGATCCGGCGATCGCAATGTTCTCCGCCGTCCGATCTTCATCTCTCATCCCGCTCCTCGTCCTCTTCCTCTTTCCGCTCTCTATTGCCTCCGACTCAGATCACAAGGTAACGCCTTTGAAAACCTCTCGCTCTCTTTTTCGCTCAGATCTCGTTCTCTCAGCTTCTGGATCTGCGTTCGTTCTTCGAGCTCGAGAAGTCGATCGACCGTTTTTTCCTGCGTGATTGGAGGAACGTAGCGGATTTACTTGGCTTGTTTTGTATCTTAGGGTTAGATCTCAAGTGTGCTCTGTCGATTTCAGCTGTTTCATCGTATGTACCATGAAATTTGATGGTTTGAAAGCTAATGCCATTGTTCTGATCGTACATATATAATTGGATATGAATGTTGAATTTGATGCATTTCGATCTATGCACCAATGGCGCATTATCTTTTCTTATGACTTAAATAACTTTGACAACAATTTATCCTTCTAGTTGAGTTTTCGGTTATTAGTTTAGTATGTTCAGTATAGATATAGTTGTGGAGTAGGATTAACTGTATTGTTGGAGACAGATCCATTACCGCATTTAGAAATAAACAATGCCTTTTTTGTTTATGATTCTCCTTGGTCACACTGTTATTTTCCGCTCCAGATAGGAAAACCATGGCAAAGAGGTTTAGTCTATAACCAAATCTTTGACCCATACTTGCACTTTTTAAATGCTGGCTGTTTTGATTTGCTCGGGTTGACAGGAAATTTAAGTACACTTCGGACAGCATAGTAATTTTAGCTTGTTTTCCTTGGCTGTCAATGCACATCTTTTGAAAGAGTTTATTACAGTACCAAAAATATCCGTAAACTCGTGTTGTTAAGTTTTTGGGTTGACTGTTCTTTTTATGTTATTGAAAGTTTAAATTGATAGTTTGCATTGATAGGGAGGTTATTTATATGTTCTCTATTAACTTTTGTTGCTCATTTATCATATGGCGCTGGTGGGTTGAAGTGTTTATAGAAGTACGACTCTTGTGAGTGATTTTTTGGTTTGGTTATATTTAAAGCGCTCTGTTTTCTTCTGTCATGCAGTACCAAAAAGATGAACCGGTTACACTATGGGTGAATAAAGTCGGCCCGTACAACAATCCACAAGAAACATACAATTACTACAGCCTCCCCTTTTGCCGTCCGTCTGGACATGCTTCGCACAAATGGGGTGGTCTTGGTGAGGTCTTAGGAGGAAATGAGCTTATTGAGAGCTTGATTGATATTAAGTTTAGAAGTAAGTAGAACGTTTTCTGTGGTGTAAAATTAAATTATGTGTATGAATTCTTACTAATCTATAGTATTTTTTAAATGAAGGAAATGTTGAAAAGGCCGTCGTATGTCATCTTGAACTTGATGAGGATAAGGTGAAACGGTTCAAGGATGCTATAGAGAACAGCTACTGGCTCGAATTCTTCATGGGTGTGTTTTATTTTTTCATAATTAAATAAATGAAAAAATCTCGTTTAATGTATTTTTACTGATTTTCTCTTAGGAAAAAGATACAGAAAAACAAAAACGATTTTCTCTACGATTTTCTCTTAATGTAGCTTGTTTGAATAACAGAAAACTAAGAGTTGGTTTTATATGTTATAGAAATCTTATTTGGGATCCTTTGATATTATATTAAATAGAAGTTATTTAGCTATTTAAATAGCCTACAAATAGCAGTCAATGTCGGTTGTCTAGTTAGTTTCACATTTTGGTTTCTCAATCCATCAACTTTGAATTTTGTGCTTGAGGCTTGAGTCTGTATTTTCTTTAAAATTTGTATTAGAAGAGAGTCAAACTTACTGAATATACTATATCTTCTGTATTGTAAATCACAGATCTAGATAAATGATTACTTATGAAAATATGCTTGCCTTGTCTTTACCCTAACCCATATTTTCTTTTGCATCTTGATCTGCTGCGTCGTATGAACTTCAGACGATCTTCCTCTATGGGGTACGAATCTCTTTTATAATATATTTTTGAAGTTTGGAAATGTTTAAGAGGTCTAGTGTGATTGATCTATGATCTTCTTTCCAATGATGATTTAGGCTTTGTTGGGGAGTTGCACCCTGATAAGAACAGTGACAATGGAAAGCATGTGCTTTACACGCATAAGAATATTCTTGTTAAGTACAACAATGATCAGGTTCGTTCTCGAAACATTTTTACTTTAAACCTTTCAAAACCTTTGTGGGCCTTCTGTATCTTGTCTTACGTTTGCTTTCATAACCAGATCATTCATGTAAATCTCTCTCAAGAGAACCCAAAGCCTTTTGAAGCAGGGCGTACGTTGGATCTAACATATTCTGTGAAGTGGACTGAAACAAATATCACGTTTGCACATCGATTTGATGTTTATTTGGACTATCCTTTCTTCGAGCATCAGGTAAAATTTAACAAGCATTATTATCTCATCATTTAAATTTCCCTTTTGGCCACTCAAAATGATCAAACTTTTGGTCATTTATCCGATTCATCAGCCTGCCATTTGATATTAAAATTATCTGTTTGCAGATCCACTGGTTCTCCATTTTCAATTCCTTCATGATGGTTATTTTCCTTACTGGTCTGGTGTCAATGATCTTAATGCGAACTTTGAGGAATGACTATGCAAAATATGCGCGAGAAGATGATGACCTTGAAACTTTGGTAATGTTCCTTACGCTACTTGTATATCTGTTTCTTGTGAACTTTCTTTCTACCGGAGGATAGACTTTGACTTTTGACGTGGTCTATTTCAGGAAAGAGATGTCAGCGAGGAGTCTGGTTGGAAGCTTGTCCATGGAGATGTTTTCCGTACTCCAAGGAGTTTGGTGGTTCTTTCAGCTGTTGTCGGAACAGGTGCCCAGCTGGCACTACTTGTTCTTCTTGTCATCTTGCTCGCGATTATCGGCATGTTATATGTCGGGTATGTATGTTAAATCAACTCCTTTAATAATCTTTGCATGGCAATATTATATTCATTTAACTTTTTTTTGAGCTTGTTCCTTTTCTTGGTATCGTAGGAGAGGAGCGATTGTCACAACTTTCATAGTGTGTTACGCTCTCACATCGTTCATTTCTGGTTACGTAAGTGGTGGGATGTATTCACGCCATGGTGGTAAGTATTCACGCCATACAAGTATATTGTAACATGTTATAGAGCAATCTCTGGACTCTGTTTGGCCTCTTTCTGCTCTTTATAATTTGTTTTTGTTTCAGGTAAAAGCTGGATTAAGTCGATGATCCTCACTGCTTCTCTATTTCCCTTCTTGTGCTTTGGGATCGGGTTCGTCTTGAACACAATTGCGATCTTCTATGGATCTTTAGCAGCTATTCCTTTCGGAACAATGGTGGTTGTGTTCGTCATTTGGGCTTTCATCTCTTTCCCTCTTGCACTTCTTGGCACGGTGGTTGGTAGAAATTGGAGTGGAGCCCCGAACAACCCTTGCCGAGTGAAGACAATTCCGCGCCCGATTCCCGAGAAGAAATGGTATTTGACACCTTCAGTAGTCTCAATGATGGGAGGACTTCTACCATTTGGCAGCATATTTATCGAGATGTATTTTGTCTTCACTTCCTTCTGGAATTACAAGGTGTGTCCCTAAACCAAGTACCTATGCTAGATTTGCTCAAGTATATATGATACCGTTGATCATGACGTTGTTTGCTGATGTGAATTGATCTGTTGTTGATATCATCAGGCTTTTGTGCATTTAGTTTTGATACATTATTGAAGGCCGGGTATTGATTTTGTGCTATCTCTCTTCTACAGGTTTACTACGTTTATGGTTTCATGCTGCTCGTTTTCATAATTCTCATCATTGTCACCGTTTGTGTGACGATCGTGGGAACATATTTCCTGCTGAACGCGGAAAACTATCACTGGCAATGGACCTCTTTCTGTTCGGCTGCGTCGACGGCCATTTATGTGTACTTGTATTCGATTTATTACTACTACGTGAAGACAAAGATGTCGGGCTTTTTCCAGACAAGTTTCTATTTCGGGTACACCGCTATGTTCTGTCTCGGTTTGGGAATATTATGCGGTAAGAAGTCTTCTCTGTCTTTTATTTTTGTGAAACATGAGTCCGGTTAGGGCTAGGAAAGAAGCAAAATTGATATGATTTGTGGATTTGTAGGTGCTGTGGGTTATCTGGGCTCGAATTTGTTTGTGAGAAGGATCTACAGAAACATCAAGTGCGATTAAGCCTTGTCGAGATGAATCAACGGCCCTTATAGAGAGAGCTTCCCAATTGCGTCGATTTTCTAGCCGGAAAACAGCAAGTTTATATGGTCAATGTACGAATACGAAGAGACGTCGTAAAGTTGAAAATCACAAGGTATTAGGATGTATTCTTGTTTCTCGGGTGTAGGGAAAGCCTTGATGAGATTCTTCTTTCCTTTTTTGCTTTTGTTTTTAACTTCCCCGGCTGTAAGCGAAAGCCTTAATTTAGAACGCAGAGACGATCGTATACTCTTTTAAGAAAGTTAGCAAAGCTAGAAGTGTCATTTGTTCTTGGACTTTTTCTTTTTTTCCTTCTTCGGTGTCATATAAAGGTTCTCATGTAAGCATTGCTACCTAAACTCCACCACCCCATTTACTCCTTGTTTTGATCTATTTTTGGGATGGATGAACTTGAACTTCTTTTTAGGGGAGAGAAAAGCGTCTTATCCAGATGAATTTTGTGCTTCCATTCTATTATGTCAATGTAACAAAATTATATTTTTATTCTTGGCTCTATGAATATTTTGAACTTGATGGGGTGTGATGGTTTGGGTGGCATAAATATAAATTGCTCTTTTTGGTTTCTTCACATAAATATACTGAAAGAAGGTATCTCCTCTTAAGCTTCCAGAGCAAGATTGAAAAGCCACGGTATCTAGTTATTATCGTAAATCTAACATAAATTATTTGATGTAAATTGTGTTTTGTTTCTCATAAAGTTTTACTTTTTCTTTTCTTCCTGAATCTCGGAGGAATTTTCCATGCCTTAGAAACATAATTAATTGCATGTTAGATCAGCCAACGCATCACAAGCATATATTTGACCAAACATGGAAGTGATAATAAGGAAAAGAAAAAGAGAACGACAATAGAAGCAAACATGTGAATGAAAGGCAGGGCTTGTGTCCACCACACTAGTTAACTTCACACAGACAAGAGAGAGAGAGAGAGAGAGAGAGAAACGTGTGAACCCTGAGTCTCCCTTGTTGGAGATAGATAACATTAAGAGATAACTGGTCTACCACTGAGATCACGCCACGTGTCGCGTACGAATTCCATTCGGCTATAACTTCCTCATCTCCAAATATCATCACTTCACACACGCACTAAAACAAACCACAGCCTTGCTCTGCCCCGTTTCCCTTCTCAGCTAAAAACCCTAAATTTATGGCGGCGATGAGCGCAGTGTCTTTCTCCGGCACCGCCGGGGCGGTGAGCACGTCCTTCATGAAGCGACACGTGGCGGTCCCCGGAAGATTGGGACACGTGGCGTTCGGAGTGAAGAAGAGCCAGAGAGGCGGCGCGTTGATGGCGTACAAGGTGAAGCTGGTAACGCCGGAGGGAGAGGTGGAGTTCAACTGCGGCGACGACGAGTACATTCTCGACGCCGCCGAGGAGAACGGCGTTGACCTTCCTTACTCTTGCCGCGCCGGCGCGTGCTCTTCCTGCGCCGGGAAAGTCCTCTCCGGCGCCGTCAACCAGGAGGACCAGAGCTTCCTTGACGATGACCAGGTCTGTTATTAATATTTATTACACCCCCCAAATCAACTACTGCTTAGAAGCTGGAAGATGATGATATCTATGTTTTTCTAAATGTTTAAAAACAGAATACATCAAATTAAAATACATAAATAATATCAAATCGTATGTTATCAAGAAAATACACATATAAGTCAACATATTAAGTAGAAAAATACTGCACTCGGTTTACAGAATGAGTACGGTGAAATCCCACTTGTTAACAATTGTTCTGCAAAATTGTTTATTTATTTGTTCGTTTGTTACGTGGATTGTGATGAAGATGGCGGAAGGGTGGGTTCTGACGTGCATGGCGTACCCGTCGGGAGACGTGACGATTGAGACTCACAAAGAGGAAGACCTCGTCGGCTAATTATGATTTCATTTCATTCTTCATGGATCATCATCACTGTTGTGTTATGAGTTTTCTATTCTTCGTTCAACTCTTTTGCCTCGTGTATGAAATAAGATACTAATAGACGATTGGAATATTACTCTCTTGTTATCATCCTATCCTTCCTTTCCATCATTCTTTTTTATATCTAAATTAAGTGCTCAACTTTTGTCATGTCTTCTCCTTCATTTACTTATTATAATATCCTCATTGGTAAGATATTAGCTGCAACATTTTCCCAACCGGTCTTCTCTTCCATACAGAGATCACTTTCGACTGTTTTGCTATATCTTAAGTCAGATCCACCATCAGCTACGAACACCCCAAACTCAATCGAATCGATATGCCTAACTTAAAAAGTTTATTGCGTTATAACATTTGCCCATATGAAGGCGAATTGGGAATCATTTTAATAAACATTCACATTCACTTACGTTCATAGGATTTACCAGTTGAGCGTCAAAATTTTCATTCATCACATTTCGAGTTTAGACGATCAATTTGATGTCTCTCATTATGTACAAGGAGAAACAATCCGGTTAAATTAAATCTGACCGTTTGGAACTCGAATATTATTGGTCGGAATGAAGAGCAATCAATACTCGTTTATTGGCTTTTATGGAAGAACGTTTTTTATGTGTAATTTCTCTTTGGGTTGCCTATAAAAAAATTTTCATTTAATTCCAAAACACACTGAAAGCACCATAGAAAAGCATTTTTCTCCCCCTTTTTTCGAAATTGTTTTTTGTCGTTTGTAGTATGTGATAGTTCCGATACTTGTTCTAGTCCGCTGAACTCAAACCGATTGGTGCTAAGTTTGTCTTGCCATTGTTATATATTAGAAGGTTATCGCTCATTTTATCGCGCACATATGAAAGACGATAAATAGCTTAAAATAGAATCGTCCAACGAGTCTCGATGAATCTAACTATTTGTTTCCTTATTTTTACTTTCGATTTATGTTAAACTTATTTCCTTACATTTGTTTTTCATTTCTTTCAATATTAATCACTAACTTTTTCAACTTGCGTTATTCATTCACCTACCTGAGCCATGAAAAAACCGTTGACTATCGAAATCACGACTCGGATTTTGACTCATGATTTCTCCATTGTACATACACACATACTTGGAGTTCAGTCTTATATTTGCAAATTGTTAAAAACCGTTCAAATAATACATACAAATGAACTTCGATCTACTTGTATACCAACAAGGGCGTGAATACTTTTTGGTATGAAAATATCAACACAAGAGTAAAGGAGATTCTGTTACTTGCATTGCAAGTCTCATCTCCACATCCAACGGCTATAAATAAATCACGGCCATTTGAAACAAAAAGAAGCGACCATAAAGGAAGTGTGTGAACCTCCAAATAACACGAGCCTCATCGACTGTTGTAATAAAAAAAAGATAAACTATCGAACCATCACATCCCGCCACGTGGCAGATAGCATTTTAAAAAGAAAAAAAATTCCACCTGCCTATATCTATTTGAGAAATTTCATTTTATATATCTAAAAACATACAAAATATTCAAATTACACTCATATTTTTAAAAATATTTAATTATGCACTTTAGGCCCAAAATCGAACAAAAATACCTTTCAGCTCATTTATAAAGTTTAAATCTCATTTTTATTTTCAAATCCACTCAAATTCATCATAAATCCGTTAAAATCAGCTAAGATCATCGAAATAATGGGTATGTTACTTCATGAATTATGTTTAAATCATTTTTTTGTTTTATTTTTGGTGTTAAAATCGTTTTTCGATCGAAAAAATAAGTTCGTAAAAAATCTGAGTGCTTTTATTGCGCTGGTTTTGAATGAATGTCATTGTAGACCATCGTACGATGTCGTAGACCATCATACGACATCGTACACCATCGTACGATGGTATACAATCATCGTATGATATCGTATGATGGTCTACGACATCGTACGATTCTCTACGATAGTTTTCATCCAAAATCATTGTAAAAAATATCCAGATTTTTTACGAACTTATTTTTTTTCGATCGAAAAATGATTTTAACACAAAAAAAAAAATTATTTAAACATAGTTCATGAAGTAACATACCATTATTTAGATGATCTTAGGTGATTTCAATGGATTTGAAGGTAAAAATGAGATTAAAACCTTTAATAAACCCTATAAATTAATAAACCCTATAAATTAGTTGAATGATATTTTTGTCCCATTTTGAGTTAAAAGTTCAATTTGAGATACTTTTAACAAGACGACCAGTATAATCCGAATATTTTTAATGTTTTTGGTCTGAAATTTCTCCTCTATTTCCCCTTCTTCCTCGTTTCATTATTCCTCAAACTTAATTACCGAAGCTCAGAAAACTCGAAACCCTAGAAATGCCAGCCACAGCGTTCTCCGGGTCGATGTTGGGCTCGTCGTTCGCGAGGAAGCAGGCGAGACTCACGGCGGCGATTCCGAGCAAACAATCGCTGTTCGGCGTGAAGACGAGCGGCAGAGGCGGCGGAGCCAAGATGATGGCGGTGTTGTACAAGGTGAAGCTGGTGACGCCGGAGGGAGAGGTGGAGTTCGACTGCCCCGATGACGTGTACATTCTCGACCAAGCCGAGGAAGAGGGAATCGACCTTCCTTACTCTTTCAGAGCCGGATCTTGCTCTTCCTGCGCCGGTAAAGTCGTCTCCGGCGACATTGACCAGTGAAACCAGAGCTTCCTCGACGACGACCAGGTACGCTCTCTCTTCTTCTTCTTCTTTCTCCGGTGTAGTTCTTGAACTATTCTGGAATTTGCACTTTGGTCCTTGGAAATATTTAATTGACAAAAATACTCTCGACAGATTGAGGAAGGATGGGTTTTGACCTGCGCGGCGTACCCGACCGGTGCCGTCACCATCGCGACTCACAAAGAGGAAGAGTTCGTTGCTTGATCAAATTTTTATTTATTTATTTGTTTAAATGTCGTAAGTTATTTTATTTTTTTTTGGTAATAATTGAGGTTCCTCGTTAGTGAGAATGTCAATTTGATATGTTCATTCAACAAAACTACGTGTGACTGAAGAAAAGAAATGTCGTTTTTGTTCACCGAAACGACATGTGACTAAATAAAAAGAAGAAAATGTAGTTTCTGTTGAATAAAAACGACATTTTTTTATTAAGACCGAATAAAAATTGCTCCAATTGACTAAAATAACATTGTATTTTCTATATGGTCAAAACATTTTAAGTTTTTTAAAATATAGCCAATATTGATGAGTTGTTTTTTGTTTTGACTAATATGTGTTTTATGTAAGAGAGAGAAATTGCTGTTTAATTTGAACAGTCATGTCATTTTTATGCTGATTTATATTTGTTATTGTTATAAACCAATTTTTCTGAAACTTGGACTATATAATAATTTTAAGTTTTAAAGTACCATTTCGCTACTTAACCCATAAAAAAATGTCGTTATTGTTGTGTATGGTCTTTACTTTTTATTCTAACTAACATGTCTTATAATCCAACAATCAAACAAACTACTTCAAATTTCGGCCAAAACATGCATCAAGAGAAGAGTTTTATTTCCCTTTAATTATAAGGATAATTACCCAAAAGGAAAAGGAAATTAAATTTCCTTGAGAATGAAATAAATAAGATAAGTGAAAGAAACAAATTTCCACTTGCTTGTTGTGTACATGGCCGGCCATATTAGAAGAGAAAAGAGAAGAGAAAATCAAATATTGTGTCATGAATACATTATTCTTTCATGAATGAATAATTGACTTTTATAGATTTTTCATTCTCCTATAAATAGAGCATCACATAGAGATGTGAAAGTTTATACTTTTGCCTTGTTCTCTCTTGCTCTTGGGCGACCTCTCTCCCTCTCTCTCTCTAGAAAATACTTCTTTTATTTTGGCACCTAAGTCCTCATTAGACTTAGGCTAAATTAGCTCTTTAGCTCATAAACTTGTTCTTGAGTTATTATGTTTAATTGTGCCCACACACAAATCCTTTTAAATCTCTATAGACTCATGTAATAGAAACCTTAGGTTTCTCAAGTTCAAGACTAGACGTGAAGGAATCGAGTCAAGGAAGAAGATCCACCTTTCCCAAGACGCTTCAAGTTTGAAGACATAAGAAATGTTAGTATTCAAGTAGATTAAATAATGTTTTTAATTTATAACATGTATATGCACTTTATCTAGGTTAGTAAAAATTGTTTTACTAGTAAAAGAAATTTTTATATTTCGTCATTAACATAATTAATGATAATTTTTTTTTAACCCTACACCTATTCCAACACTTAAAGTATCCAGTGTTGCAGCCTTTGGGGTGAATTTATTTACATTTCGTTTGAGTCATTTGTCGTCTGATTTTTATTTTTGGAATTCTCCTTTGGGTCATATTTCATCGTCTTGTTTGCGTTTTTTGTCTTCTACAGGAGCTTTAGGAGATTTGAACTCTCATGATATTCTCGATTGTACTGGTTGTAAACTCGCAAAATTTTATGTCCTACCATTTCATAAAAGTGTTTCATCGTCTCATTTTTCCTTTGATTTTGTTCATTTATGATGTTTGGGGACCAGCTTCAGTGTCTACTAAGGGTGGTTCTAAATACTATGTTTCTTTTGTTGATGATTTTACTCGTTACACTTGGGTTTATCTTATGAATCGTAGATATGACTTTTTGGGCATTTATCGTGATTTTCTGGCTCTCATAAAAATACAACATTCTGTTTTCTTAACATGTTTTCTGTGTTTTGGGGGGTGAATACACTTCTAAGGATTTTTTTCCAGTTACTTGCTTCTGATGGGACCGTCCTCCAAACCTCATGTACTGACACGCCTCAACAAAACGATGTTGCTGAAAGGAAACACCGTCATCTTGTTGAGACCGCTCGCGCGTTCCTTTTATTTGCGAAGGTTCCTAGCGTTTTTTGTGGAGAGGCTATTCATACCGCTGCCTATATCATAAACATAATCTCAATCTCTCATAATTAAGATATGTTACCTTTCGAAAAAATTGTATGAAAATGTCCCTGATTATGCCTCTTTGCGTGTCTTTGGTTCCACTTGTTTCGTGCTTCGATCTCACATCGAGCGCGATAAATTGTCGCCTAAGTATGCTTTGTATGTCTTTTTGGGTTACGATTTTGGTCAAAAGGGGTATCGTTGTTTTGATCCAGCCAGCCAGAAATTGTATGTCTCTCGTCATGTTGCATTTTTAGAGCACATGTCTTTCTTCTCTGTTACTGCTAGTTCTCATCACATGACTCATAATGATTTTATTCGTATTGATCTTTTTGATATTGACACCGATGAGGTTGTACCTACTGATCCTTTGGTTCCTCTGAAACACATGCCTCCGACCTCTCCAGCTACGACTGCTCAGCGCTTGAGATTGTGGATCCACCAACACCACCACCTCCCGGCCAGTCTAATTGTCCTCGTAAGTCCACTAACCTTTTCGATTTTGCTTATTCTTCATACTCTACCACATTTGTTTCCTTACTTGTGTCACTTCACTTCTTATCTGAGCCTTTGTCCTTTAGAGAAGTTGTTGTTGACCCTTTTTGGCGGAATGCTATGGCTGAGAAACTTACTGCTCTACATCGAACTCAAACTTGAGACTTCGTATCGTTGCCTTCGGAAAAGCGTGCTATCGGTTCGCGTTGGGTCTATAAGATTAAAATCAAATCAGATGAATCTGTGGAGCGGTACAAGCCTCGTCTTGTTGCTAAATGTTACTCTGATATGGATCCTAAATCTTCAAAAACGACATCCAGTCGCATAAGCAAAACAATAACGTAAACTACAAGTCACTGGGTATATAAGCCTATATTCCAATAACGTTTTGTTCTTGCTTGTGGCACAAGTTTCATTCCATGTCAAGAAGAGACTATAAATACAAAAACAAAACAAAAGATTTTTTCATTCCTTTGTACTTTGAAACAACTCAAACAAAGTCTTGACTTTCTCATCATCATTACTATCATCTTTATAATTCTCCGTCGGAGATTCTGGAAGTACAGCGGAAATGGAGGTCACGGTTGACTGATTCTGAGACTCGAAGTCCGAGGAGGCGACAGTTGTCGTATCGCAATTGGTGGTTGTGGAACACAAGGATCGAGAGTGAAGAGAGTCTCGTTTAGACCTGTCTTTGACTCTCTTGCACCAGCTGTGAAGCAACTCTCTCACGTTTTCCGCCACCACCGCTTTCTTGAACCGACACCCCATCTGAATATATAAGTCATAATATGAGGACCTCAATGCAAATATATATATGGAAAGAGAGAGAGAGAGAGAGAGAGAGAGAGAGAGGTTTTGGCTAACCTGAGTTACAATTATGTTGAGAGGTACAGTGCTGTAGCTACACCAGAACTGAATTATAACTCTGCAATAATATTAATCATTATCAATTTTCTTAATGTTTGGTAACCCAGATATATCCCTGTTCTTGATTTTGCATAGCAAAAATATATTATTTTTTGTTTTGTTTTTCCACTTTTTCATTGCTCTTGTTTTTGCATAAGAAAACTGAAAAAACTAGAGGGCAAGATGAACATTCATGGATCTAAAACAAGCCAAAGAAAATCTCTTGAGGAATTGGACCTTCAGATATTGTACTATTTCCTGTTTATATTTTTTTTTCTTCCCATTTATCAGAAAATGAAAAGTAATAAAACATAAGAAAAAGATGTACCCAGACGCGAGGCGAGTGATTATCATAAGATTGTTTCCCATGAAGCAAGATCTCTCCTCAGGCCCCCACTGAACAAAACATATTTTTATCACACTTAGTAGTTATATAAATTAAGATATTACACACTGCTTTTTAAGCATAATCTTCTTACCAGAGCCCACAGAAATGTCGCCATTTCAAACGCGTTCTGCGTGAAAACTCAAATTGAATAAGAATGTCATTCAAATTAAACAAAATAAGAATGATCATTTTGTTTGAGACCTGAAAAATGATGAATTGTATCAAGTGCAGTAATATCTCGGGTTTTCCGAACCAGAACAGACTGTCTCTCGGTTTCAACTCAGTGTTTCCGGTGTTCAACGAAGGCTCGGGTTGCTTATAAACTTCCAAAGCTAAAGTGGACACAACATGTTGAAGCTTTGTTCCGACCACCATCACGAGCTTCATCGGAAATACTTTATCAGATTTTTTTTGTCTTGTGATGAAGAATATGAAAGAGGGTTTCCAAAGTTCTTAAGTCTTTTTTTGCTTACAATGGCGGGGATGAAAGAAAGCCAGAAGTAGATATTCAGACCTAAAACATGGCCAACAAAAGAAAATTGAGATTTCGTAAATAAATATTCTCAGACTTGACTGAGCTATCGATGATTTACCGTGAACGTTTATGAATATGCACACGATGGCGTAAGCCCAGAGCAACCAACTGAAAACGATTTAGGAAAAAAAAAAAGATTACTTGGATTACAAGGTATAAAAGAGTTTCTTTGAAGTTGCTTGTGAAACAAGTATTTGATCGAGACCTGATTCCGAGAATGCCATTGAACTCGTCTTCCATACTCCGGATCATGTATTTGTGGAAATCGTACGTCGGTGGTAACTTGTGTTTCTACATACATAAAAATATATAAAAATCTAAAAAAAATACACAGAATATAAATATGTTAAAAGAAGATTTTTACATTAAAGAATCCCAAACGAAGAGCGAAGTAATCCGATTTGCGTATCGAGCTCTTGAACTGTCGGAAAAAGCAGATCTGCGCAAATAGATAATTTATTCATTCACAGTTCTTGAGACAGCTAATCTGTTTCTTGCTATTAAGCTATATACTATAAGTAATGGTTTTTGTCAATTGAGTAAAATCATAAAATTACCATCCAAATAAGAACCCGATTTCTGCTCCACGGGTGAGACGTGTGTTGGAAAACAAAGGTCGATTGGCGTCTCAAAACCTTGTCTCTCTTCGCTACCCATAAAAAAAAATCCAACATAAATTAATTTCAAATTTAAAAGTTGCTAAGAGGAGATTTCATTACGTACCTTGCAAGGTAGCCTGGTATTCCCACTTTCTCCAGCTATAAATCTACAATTAGTATATTATATATATTTAACGCTCATCATTATAAGCTGCTTGTTTTCGAAACGTACCTTGGGAGCCAAGTTACCTTGTGAAAACTATCAAATAAGACTAACCTTGCTCATGGCGAGACCAACGGCGACACAGCTATACAAAACATGAGTGATTCCGAGAACGAAAAGGAAACGATGAAGCTGCTCGAGACCCTCGTACGACACAAAAGGCTCGCGACCCTGAGATTTAACCATATACAAAAATCAACAAATCAATGACAAATTGCCCAAAATGCCACTTTCAGCATTAATTTTTCGCATTTTCCTTAAAAATTGTTTCTTTTTCAATCTATCACTAAAAAAAGTGAAAAAACCATTTAACCTTTAAACAATAGACTATTGTAGACATCCATTATAGAAGTCTTTTGTATACAAAGGGTAAATGGTATTTTTCACACTTTTTTGGTGACAAACTGAGAAATACAGTTTTTTAAGGGAAACGAGAAAAATTAACGTTGAAGGTGATATTTTGGGCAATTTTCTGTATATTAATAGATAAAATTAGGTATCTCGAATCGGGTTTTATTTATTTATTATCACCTCGCCACACCGATGAGACGAGAGTGAATTTGAAGGCTTGGAGTGATTGGGTGAAGGGGTATGTAAGTGAAAGTGGTTTTTGAGTGCGTAATCTTCCTCGGAGCAAATGTAGAATCGGCTCGTGAACAGAGATGAGTCAACGCATATCTCGGAGATCCACCGACCACATTGAGCCAAAAGCAAAGATATGAGCCCAAGAAGCATAAGCTCTACACAATTATAAATATTAAGAATAAGAAAATAACTCGAAGACTAATGAATGGATAAACAATGTAAAAGGGTAAAAAAGAACCAAATAAACCACCTTCTTTGATCTTCTCCAAGGCAGAGAAAAGTGCTTTCCTTCTAGTCTTTAACAACCACTGTAGAACATATCAGATTACTGAATCATCTATTCCTGTTCATTATTTATTTTTATGAAACTATAATTTTCACATCTAATATCATGTTAAACTCTTCTCTTTCGCAGTTTTTTATTTTTCTCTTTTCTTTCATTTCCATTTTCTCAAGTGCCAAAAGACTTGCTTTTTTAAGAGCCAAGACTCTATCTTTTTCTTTCATTTCCTTAATCAACTACTCTAAGAAACTAACCCAAGATTTGATACGGTAATGGGTCCCAATAAATGGAATCAGAAGCTCCAACGAGGGATTTTTTTTTCCTTGATCATTAATAGAAATAAGGCTTTACAAAAAATAAAAAGTAGTAATAAATGTAACTCATGTGGTGGTGGGGTCTCAGAAAAATCTTTCTCTTTCTATTATTCATGAGTTCCTCGAGAAGACAAAAAGAAGCAAAAGACGTATTAAAAGCAGAACTCACTCTCTTCATTGAACTTTTGAAAAACTTACCTTTCCAAATCTGTAAATTGACCTTTCAACCAAAATGCAGACGAACACCATGACTGTGATTACTGATGCCACTGAATATGTTGGAGTCTCTGCTAATGATCTCTGTGTTGACTCTTCCATTTCTCATCAGCTGCTTCTAGAGAGAGAGAGAGAGAGAGAGAGAGAGAGGAGAGAGAGATCCAGGAAAAGAGGAAGTTATGATGCATGAGCAAGTAATATAATAGTGAAGGAAACATGTGGAAGTGTCTGTGTATTTATTAAAATATGTGATGTTGAAAAGTAGAGAAAGAGAAAATTAACGTTTGATATGTTGTTGGAAGATCTTATGTGACTAGAATATATATAGGAATCTTAGTGTGTGTGTACAGTACAATAATATAACTCTTTTTTTTTTGTGATTTCATCTTAGTTTCATTTAGAATTAAGGGGAAAATCTTCTTAAAATCAAAACATTGCGGTACTTGTAATTTTATTTTTTTATGTTTGAGAATATCTTCTTAAACCAAAACAAAGGTGTTTACGAATAGTTTGGAATATGATGTTATGGGTAGATTACCATCTTCGGAAAAGTTATTTTGAAATATCCCCTAATATATAGTAAACGCCCTACCATATTCAAATGATTCTTGCTATATCTTAAAAGCTATATATATATATACATATATATATATACATATATATATCTACATACTATTTGATCAAGATCACATAAATCACTAGAAAATAATGGTACGCACGTTGGCTTTTTTGTTTTCTTCTTATTCAATTGCCATTGACTCGTTTTGTAACACCGAGGCATAAGCACATGTAAAAATCGCACTTCTGTAGACATACTTGTTTACACCGAGAATTTTTTCAGCAAGAATTAAAATATTAATATCGGTAGTTAATCCGAATCCAGTGGAAGTAAAGTGCAAATAATGATATATCGAACTTACAATTTTATTGATATATCGACTGCTGAAAATTTCGTATTATAATTTGAATATAATAGTTCGGGAATTAAATATATAGTAAGAATGCAACTTTATTTTAGTTAAGAAAATAAATCAATAACCTATCGGTATTTATTGGATTATAAAAGTTTTTTTTGTAGTCTTCTTAATATAACGATACATATTTTAAACCTTAGGTACGTGTACTTTTAGGGAGACATGAATAAATGGGCAAAGTACATTGCTCATTAGTTTTATTTTTCAACATATCTGCATGTTTTGCGTTCCCATTCTATACATCAATCAATAGATTACTCAGGCTGGGCCATATTATTTGTTTACTCAAGTCAAATGAAATATCTCAAGCATAAAAATAGGAAATAATATTAAATAAATCAATAAACCGCTGAATAATGGTACCCTTATATTTCTAGAATTACTGGTATACATATACCAAATCTCTAATGTCCTTAAAACATTTTATATTTTATTTAGCTACTCCAGGAAGCTATACAATGCTTCAAACATAAAGTTTATGACATATTTACTCCGTCCTAGTAAAGTTTATGACATATTACTATCGTGAGACTAATACAATGAACATATTGAATCGACAACCTTGTCTCAACGAAAACAATGCAAAGAGAAAAAAAAATGCATTTCGAGCAACAACAAAATTTGAGACTCGACATCACATGCATTTAAAGAAGCTGTGGGGATTGGAAGAGAGTACCACAAAAAACCTCAGAAATCCCCTGTCACAACAAGTATTATCAGATAAACCCTATCACTTGTTCTCAAGCATCTCAAAAGAAAAAGAAAATAGAAACTCACAACAAAACAAGGCAATGCCATAACAGAATAAGTGGTTCAAGTTTGTGATCTAATCTGGAATAATTTGCTCGCCATCAGCATCAGCTTCGGTTTCAATCTGAGGCTTGGATGGCTGAGACCCCGGAGGTTGTTTCTTCTTGATACCGCTCACAACATCGTCTATTCTCAGAAGCATACAAGCTGCTTCTATGGCCGTCTTAAAAGTCTGAGCCTTTACATTGTACGCGTCCCATATCTGCATTAGATTACAAAACACAAAATGCTTGTTTTTTCTTCATCGTCCTTTATGTTTTTGTTGATATGCTCTCGCTTCTGTTGAGAATTACGGGTCATACCTTGCGTTCTTTCATGTCGGTTATTTGGCCCGTGTTTCCATCGATTCCGGTCCATGCATTTTCACCGTTTGCATGCTGAAAAATAGATTATCAGAACCATCTACGCCTAAACAAGCTGGTAAAATTTGCGTACTTATTACCTTTCCTTGGAGTTCGGTCATGATCCGAATCACGTTGACACCACAGTTTTGAGCTAATGTCCGTGGAATGGCTTCAAAGGCTATCGCAGCAGCTTCATAAGGCCACTGGAAGAGCACACATTGGATAGAGCAAGTCAAGATACAAAAATATATAACAATAAAAGAAGTCTCATTTCTTCGATTTCGTGAATTATGTCACCTTCTCGATTCCTTCGATCGACGAGCTCTTCTGTTTCAAAGTAGCAGATACAGTTAGTTCCGTGGCCCCACCTCCCGGCACAAGCTTCGGATTTTTTATGATGTTCCTCGCTACTCCCATGGCGTCCTGAAACCGTACACAAGACTCAGAAAATTGTTATAATAATATACACAGCCAAACATTGGAACCGTGATTTGTTTTACCTGCAAGTTTCTTTCAACTTCGTTCAATAGATCTTTGCTTGCGCCTCTTAGTAGTACTGTACAAGCCTTGGGATCTTTACAATCGACAATGAAACTGAAGTACTCGTCACCGATCTTCTTAACCTCAAAGAGCCCCGCTCCGGTTCCGATATCAGACTCTTGGAGCTCGTCAGGTCGGTTGACAATTACAGCACCACAAGCCTTTGCGATCCTGTTGTTGTCTGTTTTCCTCAACCTTCTGATAGCACTAATACCGGCTTTGCTCAGATAATGGCACGCCAAGTCACTCAGACCCTTTTCTGTGATTACCAAGTCTGGTTTGAACTTGATTATATGGGCACAGAGGCCCTGGATGTAGTCCTCTTCCATCTTCAACAGGACAGCCCAGTCTTCTTCTTTTACCAATTCTGCGTTCGTTTGATTTTCACCTTTCTTGTATTCGAGGGGACTATCCAGTAGAAGAATACGCGGGTTCACAATCTTTCTCCTCATTTTTCCGGCCGCGACAACGTCTTTGTTGAACATAACTCCACTCAGGACCTTCGAATCCTCCAATTGCCCACCGGGCAGCTTTTCAACCTTGATGTACTTCTTGATGTCCACTTCGCGGACCCCTTGGCCGAGATCGACACCCACAATCGTTGTGGCATCAATTGCTAAATCCTAGTCATAATAAAATTCAGAAGAATGCCATGAGATTGTTACTTGGCCAATTTAGTCAATGTTACCTAAACTATTTCTTTAGACATATATACACCAGAGCAATGAAATAGAGACCCAACATATGAATTATAAGCTTATTTTACTTCCAGAAGGATCCCAGAAACACTTACAGCAATAAGATCTCCGAATTGACTGGTGAACTTTGTGCCGATACAACTCTTAATCAGCGCCAACATTGTTGCACCTGGTCAAAAAATTACTGACATTATTTACTCTTACAGAAGCAAAGAAAAATTTAAAGTTGTAATTCTTATTACTTTATACATGATTTCGTATAAAGTAATAAAGAACATTTTTTGTACAGTTTGTAATGTATATCAGAATAAAGAACATGACTTACGATCTGTAGTATCAATGGGCATAGCAATTTTGTCAAGAACATCAATCGCATCCTCTAGAGCTTTATAGTAAGCTGCGAATAAAATATAACACACATCACAAACAGCCAAGAACCACAAGGAATATATGTTAGTAGTAAACTCTCATCACATTTACCTCTACAAATGACTGTCGGATGGAAACTTTTGTCAATAAATGCTTCTGCAACATGGAGCATTTCACCAGCTGCAACAAAGAGTTTAATCCAGATTTGTCAAGATGGATAAAAAGATCTTGTATCATATCAGATCATACCAACTTCCCAAATTATCATATCAAGCAATCAAGTGCATAGACACCATAGATGGAAGAGAGAAGACACATATCTAGCAATTTCAAAAACATACCGAGAACAATAACAGAGGTTGTCCCATCCCCAACCTCTTCATCTTGGGTACGACTTAGTTCAATCATTGACTATCAGCAAGAGAAGAAGAAAAGATAAATAAAAAACAAGAACCGCATAAACCAAAAGAAAATGTTATAGAAGCTTAAAAGAATATACAAATCAGGAAGTAAAAACGTGTATAGAGTCAATAAAAGATCAATTTACTGTACCTTTGCAGCTGGATGAGCAAGATCCAATTCTCTCAGAATAGCATTCCCATCATTGGTTACAACGATTCCTGTTTGTAAACAGGCCACAAAATCCTTATAATCCACAAATGAAAACAAAGTACAGCCCAGAGGAAAAATGGCCATAGATCTAAAATCCAAAGCAAGTTATTAAATTAAGTTATAATGGCATGCAAATAAGATATGAAGGTACTTCAATGTGAGATCGCAATGAAAAGACTAACCTCCACTGGCATCCAATAACATTTTCAACATAGCTCTGGGTCCCAGGGTTGTACGTATAATGTCAGCAACAGACTAACAAATTCACAAATAACATTTGCAAAATCAACATCAAACCACATAACGAAAATATATTGTTCTTCTTTTGTACCGTTCAGACAACTTACCTTAGAAGCTTGAATATTAGCATGTTGAACCTTACTTCCAGATTCCCTCTTCAGAGAATCATCTGTTCAAACAACGAAATCAAAAGGAAAAAAGATCAATCTCGTTTCACTAGTGCATCTTCGAGGACAATAGAGAATCAACTGTATAACGAAGTTCAGACTTCAAAATAATCCTTATTTCTGCTTATCTTACAAGTCTAGAAGTTCAAACCTAACACAGTCAGGTCTTCACTGTATCAACCGAATCGACGAGATCCAGATGAGGATCTCCAAACCACAAACAAAAAGAAAGAAGAAAAGAGTGATTCTTACTGAGAACGACCACCGGTGCGTGCATTTTGAGGTCTGAGAGCGATTCACTCTTCGGTGACTGAGAAATGAGAAACGCATAAACGCATGATCATCGATTCGAACCATAGAAATTTCGATCGAAGACAAGCATTAAACATACAAACATACAAACATACCTAACCGCTCCGATTGGAGAACAAGAACAAGACAGAGAGAGCGAGAGAGAGTCTGGAAGAGTGTGGTTTCAGGAAAGAAAACGTACGGTTTTAGGGTTTGTATTCTTTTTGGAGGGTTTATTTCTGAGAAGGACTTGTATCATCTTAGAGCAATGCACAGAAACGACATCTTTTCACTGTCGTATCATCAAGACAAACATTTTATTCTTTTATTGTTTCCGTTAGTTTTGGATGCTTAAATAATAGAACTTAAAACGTTTAGATCTTTGTCTCAAAAAAGAAAATGTTTAGATCTAATTCGTACCATAAGGTATAATTTACAGACAATAATAGTGAAGTAATTTTTTTGTTTCTACAATAAGGTATTCATAATCTCTAGATTCTTTTGAGCATGATAAACGAACTTAATTTTATTAAAATAAAATCATTGGTAAAAGAAAAATACAAACTACAAAACTTGTCCCCAACTGACTCAACACCAAAAGGAAAAGTTAGAAAAAGCTCAGATAAATAACAAAAATGAACAACATCACAAAAAACATTTTTTTGTGACAAGTATAACATAAATAAAAATCCCCTAATGAGCACTATCAATGGTGATCAAGAACTCGATCCTCTCCACTGCCCCGTCGGAGGCCCTTGCTCGGGCAGCTGCCCGTTCTCAGGCTGAGCTTCTCCGGTCGGCGATGGGCCTTGGATGGGCTGGTGGGTCGAATAGTAGCCCGGCCCATTAGCCTCCGAATAAGGCCTTTGTTGATATTGTTGGTGGTAATACCAATCCTGAGAAGAAGGCCCGTACGAGAAGCCCGGCCCGCCTTGCTGGCCCATCCCGGGATAGTGATATCCCTGCCCCGGATTGAGATACCCCTGATGCCCGTGTGGAAGCACCACCAGAATCACCTGCGGCGGCGGAGCAGCATAGCTCCCCATCCACTCACCCTGCTGCGGGCCCCACCCGGGGCTTCCCTGCTTCAGATTTCAGCTTATAATTTAGGGTTATTTTAGTTACTAGTAGTATTTTGATTATAGACAATGTTTTGTAAATGTGTAGTAATCAGATCAATCTGTTTATAAAATCATTTGGATTAATGTAACCCGAATAACCCTTAAAATTACTCGAATCGAAAAGGGCATTCCGGTCCATAATTTTCTGTGAATGACTGATATGTAAGCACAATAATTATTTACAAATGTCTTATGTTTATGTTTATGTTGACTAAATACCAAACTTTTGTAAAATTTAACCAACATTTTAACCCGGGAAAACAAAAAATTAAAACTTTCAAAGATAATTAACCACTTTTTGGCCCAGTTTTACCTGTTGGTAGTAGGGCCCGGATCTCATTGGGGGCGGGGCGGCGTAATTTCCAGTCCAGTCGCCTTGGTGCGGGGCCCACGGGGTACGAGCGAAGGCTTGTTGAAAAGGGTGATTCGACACGGGCCTGCGATCATAGTAATAGTTCTGGTTTTGGTGGGGCCCGTAGTTAGACTGGTTCGTGAGACCTTGGTGAGTGAAGGGAGGAGAAGCTCTGGTCTGGTTCGGCGACGATTGATGATTGTCTTGGCTCTGATGGTTTTGTTGTTGAGGTTCGTATTGGTTTAATCTTCGAGAATCCTGCCTCGGTTCTTCCCAGATTCGCCTCCCTTTCGCCGCCCGTGGTCTCGGAATGATTATCCCATTTATGTACTTATCGCCTGAAACACTCCTGAGATATTCAGATTTCGAGCAAATATATGTTATGATTATATATATGTGTGTGTGTATATGAGTAGTAATGACTGACCTCCGTACTCTTTCTTCTCCTTGTCGGCGTAAGAATCGGGGAGAACGAAAACAACTCCTGATTGACCTGTTTGGAGTTCAGAAAACGGAATTCAAGGTTTTTGCAGTAAAATTGATTCAAGAGCTGGATTAGGAAAACTGTACCTTGGAATTTCTCCGACTCTATTTCCGTGACTTGAACGTGAAAACCTGTGTAATTGGATGTGCTTGTTGCGTAGATTTTCTTTTTCGCCTCGTCCAAACTTGAATCCAGTTCAAAAAGAAAAGAAAAAACAGATATGTTATAGCTCAGAATTATATGGTTACGACTTGAAAAGCTCTTGATCAACGTAACCAATGGTCATCGCTTTTAGTTCATGTACTAGTTTAGATTTACCAGTAAATACCAAATTATATAATAAAGAAAGCAGCTTTGTATTGGCGAAATCTCAATTTAGCACTAACAAACCGAAATCAATTGCATCAAAATTCGAGGAGAATAAACGAAAAGCAATACACAAAATTAGGTTACCTGATATTCAATGCTTTGGAACAAGTTTCCTCGTAGAATCGGATCATCTCCTCAGGATTAGGTCTCGGGTCTTTAGGGAAATCGACGACGATGAGCCAGTGATTGAAATCACAGCCCTCGATCTCGTCGATATCTGGATCGCATGGCGTCATCTCCTCGCCGTCCATTCGGTTCGGATGCGAGGGTCTCTCCGGCGCCGAGCTGAGTCGCCGGACCGGAGTTTGCTTCCATGGCGGCGAAGAGGTTTGGGGGGTCTGCGGAGAGACGAAGTGAGAAGAAGCGGAAATAGCTGCGACGGAGAGAGGTCGGCGTCGGAGGAGGGACGCGGCGGCGGATTGGTGGCGGAGCAAGAGAGACCTTAGAATCGCCATAACTATGGGGTTTTTCTGGGGTTTTAGACTCTTAATTTATACACTCAACAGTTTTTATTTACTTCATATTTTACTTCCCTTGAAAAAAACCGAGAGTTTTCTTAGTTGTTAAAAACTTTGAAACAAGTAGATGGGCGGTTCTAGTTAAAAGTAAAAATTATATAAACAAAAAAAAGTTAAGAGAAAAATTATATATTGCAGATATGAAAAAAAATATTTAGTCATATGCAAGATTTAAATGCCGGTTTCATTCGTGAAAATCCCATAAAATTTTTGGTAATCGGAAGTTGCCAGAGAAAAAAGAAAACATTTTTAGTTACGCCACAAAATTTCATGTAAATGTCAAAAAAATCTCAAAAAATATCAATCAATCTTTTACATATTTTAACAAATTGGTTATTTTTGAAAATTTTGTCCAAATCACGGCAATATTATACCATTTGTTGAATTTCATGTTGTTTAATTTATTTATCATTGTAAATGATGCTAAATAAAAACTTTAGCTATTTAAATTATACAGTTTACATGTTTTTTCAAATAAATTTAAGAAAAAGTCAATTATTATTAACTTAATAAATTATAAAATGAAATAAATAAGTTGAGATGTTTAGTTTTATAAACGGCGTAAGGAGGCAAAACACAATCTAAGTCGCCAGAAACAGTTGTTCAGTCGAAGCAAAGTAATATATAAAATTAACCTCTATTATATCTATCATAAGCCTTTAAGTATTTTTTGGTCACCACATTTGACCGTCAATAGACAATTTAAACACCGGTTATATGTATACGTGTCGAATGCTTTAATCGTGCTGGAATAATAGGATAAAAGAATATTTTACCTAGTGTATTAATGATTTTCGGCTAAATATTTGAGTGGGCTTCACTCATCGGAATTGGATAATTTTTCCATATTCTTATTACTCGTTGCGACGGATATAAGATTGAGTATTTATTTACAAAAATCATGTTTATAATGAAGAAAAAATTGATGCTCTAAGAATGTTAAAAATCACATATGATATGTGTTTAGAGAAGTAGAGGTTGTGCGATAAAAAAGAGTATCACATAGGTTGAAAGTGTGTGTTGGTGAGGGTTTATAAGTGATTCCCCTCCTTAAAATGACATTTAAATGTAAAGGGGGAGAGTGTGGGCACCCACACGCTCGCCGCCGCCGGACCGAGCCGGGCTCGAGCCTCGGGCCTTGGGCTTTTCTTGGACTTTCGGGCTTTCCAGGCCCAACCTTATATTCTATTACTCAAATCATTTCAAATAAGTTTTAATTACTCAAATAATTTGTGCGTTATTTTGGGAATAAAACCTTACTCGTCTAACATACACAAACGGCCATGTGACTTTTGGGTGGACGGAGTAATTAGCATTAGGGCCGAGTTAGGTAGCATTAAGGCTGCCCTATTCATGATCGGTTATGGAGCATTAAGGCAAATCGGTTTTAAGCATTGATGTTGCCGGAGTAAATGGTCTTCATTGGCCGAGTTGATGGTTTGTGTGTAACACTTAACTTGCCTATAAAAGGAGCCTCTCCTTCTGATTCATGATCGGTTATGGAGCATTAAGGCAAATCGGTTTTAAGCATTGATGTTGCCGGAGTAAATGGTCTTCATTGGCCGAGTTGATGGTTTGTGTGTAACACTTAACTTGCCTATAAAAGGAGCCTCTCCTTCTGATTCATGATCGGTTATGGAGCATTAAGGCAAATCGGTTTTAAGCATTGATGTTGCCGGAGTAAATGGTCTTCATTGGCCGAGTTGATGGTTTGTGTGTAACACTTAACTTGCCTATAAAAGGAGCTTCTCCTTCTCATTCTAAACAAACCAAAAGCACATTTGAGACATAGCATTGCTCTCTCAAACTCTCATCTCTCTCCCACTCCGAAATTGGTTTTTTTTTGTAGTCCGGTGGAAGTTCGGCGCTTTGGTTCAAGTTCGTTGAAGTCAAGCCGAGGGTGCTAAGTTTGTCTTGTCGTAGTTATATCATGGGAAGCTATCGTCCATCTTATCCAGCACATGTGGGCGATAAATAGTTTTAAGGAAATCGTCTAACGGGCCTCGACGAATTTACATCTTTGTTACCGTTTTTCTACATCCGATTTATGTTCATCTTATTTATTTGCATTTTGTATTCTATTTTTTTCAATATTAATAATAATATTGCTAACAAATCGAAGGTTCTAAATTTGTCATATTTTTTAAAATGAATATAATGTCAAAAATTTAAAATTTAGACTATTTTACAAGTTAGTTATTTTTGGACAATTGCTTATGTTTTTTGGTTTTTTGGTTGGTTCCACCAAATTAAGGTCCTAAATTTATTTTGAAAGAAACATTGTCATTAATAATCAGACACCATGGCAAGAGGCTTACAAGCAAGTCAGATAGAGGCCGGAACCTTAAACACAAACTAACAAGTCTGAAATACTAATAAGCTGCAAGAAGACAGTATAATCAGAACAAAAGAGACGATGTTGTAATTGCAGACTAAACTTAGTCTAACAAGAACACCCTCGAACTCCTTCAAATGAGATCTTCTGCAATCCGAAAACGCGCACATAACGACGTCAACCCAAAACTCGGGCACTAAGAACTAACCAGAAACTAGACAAAATTTCACAATAACCTTTTTTTTTCTGGTAAAAATCCCTGACTGTCTAACTCTAACTCCAAATCAACCCCACAATTAAGTAAAACAAGCAAACTAATAATCAAGTCAATGCAGCAACCAAAAGTAAAGACATCGAACAAACTAATACTAAAAAAAAACCTCACCCCTTTCTTATATCTCTATCCCCGCAGAAAACATAGTCGCTGGAATCCAGAATAACTCCAAGCAGCTCACCATCTTGTACTTCACGACACACATTTCTTCGCCGGAGTCGAGTTGTCTCTATCCATAATGGCCGCCCGATTCGACGCCTTGTCGGGGACGCGGTGGACGTCAACGCCAGCCCACCATTGTCGGACACCACTTCCAGAGGTGGAGCAAAGGAACAACGCCTCGCTGCTGAGATGCGGGCACGACACAACTTCTTGTAGAACACCGCGGACCTCCGACGAACATCCGGGTGACCAGAAGGGAAAAGGATGAGCGGCCCCGCTGCAACAATTCAGAGTCGACGGCTTCCAGAAGTACGGTCTCGGCCCGGGAGTCTCCTCCACCGAAGTAAAGAAGCGAGAAACACAAGAGGAAGATAGATGAAACGAAAAAAAACAAAAGAAAACTCACAAATGAAAAAACCATGCCTCCCCCTTTCGATCTTGACCAAGCTTCCGGAAAGCGAGGACGGTGACCGAAATCACCTGAAGGAGGGGGCGGCGGCTGAGAAGAAAGAAAAAAAACCCTAGTTGCAACGAAGGGCTTTTTAGAGAGAAAATGGGCAATTAAGGTCCTAAATTGAAACTTATAGACCTCCATAAGGAGTACATAGTGGTGCAAGACACGAAGAGTACAAATTTGAACATTAAAAATCATCAGAACTTACAGGAACATTTTTATTACTCTCCCATATGACGTATAATATTACATAAAAATTATTTTACTAAGCTAAAAAGAAAAAAAATTAGTATATAACTTAAATAAGAGTACATGCCCCCCTTTTGCAGTCCCAAGCCTTTTCAAAGTCAAAAGTTTGGTCCACTTCTACTCCAATACCACATCGGAAAGCCTTGGCCATGTTCTTGGTATCCACTATTTATCGGTGGTTGACCATAATGACTCAGATAATTCTCGGGCCTTTCCGGGTACGGATAGCCCAAATGTTGATGCCAGTGAGGTTGATAATTACCCGTTTCGTAAGGACTGTAATATCCTGGGCCTTGTTGGGCTGGGCCGTGATAACCCGGGCCCAATAGATACGACGGAGGCGGTGGCGGTGATTCTTGATGGTAATTCCGGTGACTATGACAAGGAGCGGAAATTGGGGGTTCATGGTAACTCGGTGGACCTTCGATGTTTCCTTCTCGAGATTGCGAAGAGCTTTCCAGCCAATCTGGCAATACGGGTGGGTCTTTTCTTGGTGATTGTCGGGTCTTTCCGTCCAAAGTTCGGCGTGGTCTTGGAATTATTATACCGTTTATGTATTTATCACCTGGGTATTCAATTCAATGTTTGTGATCTGAACCTGAAGTGAACGAAATCGAGTTTAGATAGGAGTAAGTCGAAGCTTGAAGTTACCTCCGTATTCCTTTTTTTCTTTGTTGACGTACGAATCTGGAAGGATGAACACAACTCCGGGTTTACCTAAACCAAAGAAAATGGCATAAGAAGTTGAATGTGATCGAGTTTGTGGCTCTTGTTTTGATGGTTTTGGGATGATTATAGTAATACCTTTGAACTTGTCGGATTCTTTTTCGGATACCTCAACATGAAAACCCGTGTAGTTTGATGTGCTACAAGCGTAGATTTTTTTCTTGGCCTCTTCCAAACTGTACCCAGGAACAACAATCTATTATCAGAAAGAAGGAAAAAATTAATTACTCACCAAATCTAAGAACTCGCAGCATCATGAGGAAATTCGTAGGTATATAATAGTTAGGAATGAACATTGTATACAATACGATTTCATGACATGTGAAGGTAAAATAACCTAGCCCCAAAAATATATTCAATACATGTTCTGGACTTAATTCTGAAGAAAATCTGCTTGTCTGATCAACTGACTAGTCATTGTTCCGAAACAGATACATCGAGATTGGTCCAATGGATTCCAAATAAGTATTCAACCACGAGTCTCGTACAGAACTAATTACTAATCATTACAAAACCTAAACAGTCAACGTTATGCTCAATCACAGCATGTAATTGTATATGAATATGTGAATGTGTACCTGAGATTTAAGGCCTTGGAAACGGTTTTCTCGTAGAATCTAATCATGTCCTCGGGGTAAGGCTTAGGATCATCTGGAAAATCGATAGTTATCAGCCAGTGGTTCAAATCGCATCCCTCGATCTCGGTGATTCCAAGGTCGCGAGGCTTGAAATCCTCGTAGGCGAACTTGTAATCGTCTAAGACGTCGATATGGTTGAACGATATATCCTCGAACAGGCGGTCCGTGTCGCCGCGCTTCGGCTTCGACGACGAGCTCATGTGCCGGACCGGATTTCGTTTCCACGGCGGAGATGAGGGAGAGTTTTCCACGGCGACGGAGGATAGAGAGCGATGATGGAGGAGGAGAGATACAGTAGTTCTCCGGGGAATCAGAGACCTGAGAATCGCCATGGTCTAGGGTTTTGGGGATTTTCTCCTCCTTACACCAAGTAAATCATGTAATGATATTCAATTTTTTTTTGAAACAGGATTATTTTCATATTAATCCATTATTCTTTTCCCATATTACCAATTCCATAACTTCTTAATATATTAGAATGAAAATTTTATGAATTCATTTTATTTTATTAAGAAAATTGGATTATTTATAATATAGCAATAAAAAACATATTAATGGCTATAGATAACGTTTGAAAAAAATTGATTAATAGTTATTAACTAAAATAAATTAATATATATAAAAAAAATGTAATCCAATAACAACAACTATTAACAATTACATCACAATGACTATTAACAAAAAAATGGTCAAACAACAATATCTATATTTTATTTTATTATATTTAAAGAAATTTTTCATAAATTAAAATGTTAAATTAATTTATTTACTTTTTACAAGCATATATTAAGAACCTGAGTACATGACATCTGAAAATCGTGACTACACATATAAATTAATATTACGGTAATCAGAAAACACCATTTTAATCGTAGAAGCATACATATACTAAAAAAATCGTAAAAAGAGGCATCGAGCACTTAAATCGTGATTACACATATAAATTAATATTACGATCATCGAAAAACACCATTTTAGTCGTAGAAGGAGACACAAAACTCAATCACCGAGCACTCAACACATGAAAAGAGCAAAACAAGTCATACTATAAGTCGGTGTCTCACACATGCAATGATGAAACAGAAAATCAATATCTATAAAATTAGAGGAAAACAATTTTATATCACTAATGTTCGTGCCCAACTCCGCATCGACAATACCTAGCTCCGAAGAATCGAAATAACCTCCTTACAATCAAATTGGATAACAACATGATCGCAACCCTAATCACAGGCAAAAACGATACATCACATAAAGACTCTAACCTCGGGATGAGAATGAGAGAGACGTTGGAGTTGCACACCAATATCCGATGCTAAAATGATCCCAGCCGAGTCACGACCGATGCAGCTATGTCGATCAATGTGTCACGCGCGTCAATCGCAACATAGATGGAAGATTGCAACAACACCCACCGACAGATGCTTCCATGCATGATCCTGATCTGCGAACCTGAACTATTCAAAACCTTAAGGGTCCGTTTGGAAGCCAGAAAATGCGAGAGAAAATGAAAATGGAAGGAAAAATCTATGAGAAAATCAAATTTCTATTTTATGTTTGGAAATGTGAAAAATGCAAATGAAAAAAAAATGGGATACCCTAATATTTTCCCATTTTGTTTGGCTATACTAAAAACATTAAGATGAAATACACAATGAAAAATTAATTCAAAAATTGTAATTATTTTACTAACAATTAAATTTAAAATGATTATTTTCTATAATTTTATTTTAACAACTTAACAATTTATATATTTTTCTAAAAGTATTTGGTATTTCGATTTTTTTTATAATTATGTATATATGTGTAGCTGAAACTATAATGACGCAATGGTTTAATAATATATTTTTCTCTTAAAAATCAATTTTTTATTTTTTGTACTTTTTTTAAGAAAAAAATCAATTTTTATTATTATTTTGTTTATTATCTTTCTGAAAAATCAATTTTTTTTTAGTAAAAAGACTAATTTTTATTTTAATTTTTTATGTTTAAAAAATAAATCAATTTTTATTATTTTTTATTTTTTTTATTTGTTTTTCTGAAAAATCATTTTTCTAGATTTTTTTAAATTTTTTAAAATTTTATTTTTAAGAAATAAAAACCATTTTCATTAATATTTTATTTTATTTTTTAAGGAAAAAAATTAATTTTTTTTTATATAATAAAAAAAATTTATACAACATACAATTTCTTCTATTTTGTTCATATGTACATTTGGATAAAAAAATGAAAATCTTACGCATGTGTGAAATAAAGTAAATTTTCATTTTTCATCACACTTTTTAAGAAAAATCATATTCACTTTTTAGTTATATATTTTTCTCATATTTTTTAATCTAAAATTTGTTCTTATTATTTTCTTCAATCCAAACAACCTAGAAAAAATGTAAGGGAATTTTATTTTCTTTTTTCTCGTATTTTCCGGATTCCAAACGGACCATAAAGTATTCTTCAGTATAGCCGCAAGTCCACTTCACCATATCACTTGACGCCCTTGTTGTCTTATCGATACAAATATTGTTCATGCGGTTCCATAATTCCCAAACCAATGCAATAAAAAGTTCAAATTCGTGAATCTAAAAAGACGCCATGACACTTAAAATATGTCGATCATATATGTTTCTCTCAATTTCTTCACCACATCCTCGAAATCGACGACCTTTTAAACTTTAAGAACTCAAAGACAATACCAATAAACGTGAAAGATCGATCCAAATCATAGATCCAAACTATACAAAAAATCTATCTTTGATCACAGAATGCGCTGCTTAAACACCACCCACACCAAAATCTATCTTTTATCTATTTTTATTTTACAAAAAAATGACTCTTTACTTATTTTTATGTTTAATGTTTTCAAAATACTTAAAGTTTTGTAATTTTTTTTCGCAAATAGTTACTCAGTTTTGTTTACACGAATATTGGGTCAAAACGACCATCATCTTGCGGCTTTTGTAAACAATTTCAAATTCGGGCCAAAATAATCCAAAAATTTTGTAAATAATTTGAGGTAATTATTTACACAAAATTTATAAAACGTTGTATATTTTGAAATTAGTAAACGTTTTTCTTAAGCACGGTGGTTAATATTTTTTTAAATAAATAAATAAACTAAACAAGTTACTTTAACTTACTTTGACTGATAAGTGATCTTGGTGAAAAAGTAAAATTTTGAATATCGTAGTATTGAATTTTTACTCTAGCTCTTTATAAACATGTTACATTAAAAAGTCAGACTAATAATAACTAAAAATAGTAAAGACCAGAATGAAAGTTTTCTTACATCATTCTGCTTATTCGTGATTTGTATGATTAAAGAAGACTGATCCGAACGTTTTACAAAGTTTAGGTTAGAAAAAAGAAATACATTGACACACTATTCCTCATTTTTATTTTCTTAATCTTCACTTCCTTATAAATCCCAAAACCCTCGAATTCTCCCTAAAATCTCTGTAAAACCCTAACTCCATTTCACTCTCTCTCTCTCTCTCTCAAGTGATCAGCCATGGCAATGAGCTCTGCGCGCCTCCGCCGCGCCGTCACCTCCACGGCATCCACGATCCGGCGTCTCTCCAGCGCCGCCGCGATTTCGCCGCCGAGTCCTGCTTCCTCATCTCCTCACTGCTCTCACAAACTCTCGTCCGTACAGTCCCAGCTCCGGCGAGCCTCGGAGCTTATGCTCTTCCAGTCTCGCGCGTTCCGAGGCTCGACCACGTCGCTCCTCGCGGCTCGCGGATTCGACGGCGGAGATGAAATTGGACCGGACACGATTCTGTTCGAAGGCTGCGATTACAACCACTGGCTCATCGTCATGGATTTCCCCAAGGATAACAAGCCCAGTCCCGAAGAAATGGTTCGGACCTACGAGGAGACTTGTGCCAAGGGATTGAACATTAGGTCTGCATTATCTTCGTCTCTCTGTTTTCTCTGCGTTTTTCTTCTTCTTTCGTTTACATGGATATTGACCTGTGAAGTATTGTCTAGATATTGATTGATTCACGCGGTCTTGATCTTCTATTTGAGCTTAACAGAAATTGGACACATGAAAAAATGCCTTTGTGCCTTAGTTTATGTAAATCATCAGGAAATGCTTTGTCTGTGTAGTTGTGTGTCTTAATATCTACAGATATATTTATCTTTGTAGTTACGTGCCAAGGGCTTGAACATCAGGTCTTAAGCTTTATGTCTCATCTCTCTATTTCTCAGCGTTTTTTCTTCTGTTATTTACACACAGACACACACACGCACACACATATATACATATGTCTCTATTGATTGATTCACGAACTGATCTTTATCTTCAATTTGAGCTTAAATTGGCATTGAGCCTATGTAGTTAGTGCTTTAGAATCTACATTCTGTCTTGACTGGAAATGATGGTTTGTTAAAATGGTTCTTCTTCTGGACATGCATGTATTTAGGCTCACACTTGTATACGTAGACTCTTATATCTCTCCATCAACATAGTTGTGTTTCGGTAGATTTCGGAGTAATTGTTCATCTCCTGACTATCGCTGGTTTCATTCTTTCAGCATAGAAGATGCCAAGCAGAAAATGTACGCTTGTAGCACAACAACTTACACTGGTTTCCAAGCCGTGATGACCGAAGAAGAATCTGAGAAGTTCAACGGTATTGTTTTGTTTGCACTACAATTTTCGTCACATAAATCTTTCTCTAACTATTTATCTTTCACATTTCGCTATAAAAAACAGGTCTCCCTGGAGTAATTTTCGTACTCCCAGACTCGTATATTGATCCACAAAACAAGGAATACGGGGGTATACTTTCTAACTACCAACACACTGTTTTATTAACGAGCTATTTATCTTAAGCTATTTGCAATAAATATGTGGATCAGATAGTCGATACAGCTCAATAATTTGATTATATATATCAGGGGATAAGTACATGAACGGGACGATCATACCCAGACCACCCCCGATTCAGTACGGAAGACAAACCGGAAGGTACCGAGACCAGCCGAGGTACGACCGGCCGAGAGGACCGATGCCAAACCAGGAAGTCAATCCACAGCAAAATTACGGGCCCCCGAGGCCCAATCCACAGGGCCCGAACCCAATGTACGGAGCAGTACCTCCAAATCAACAGGGAAATCCCCAATACGCCCCTCAGTACAGACCTCCCCCGCCACCTCAGCAGCCGAGTTATCCGCCACCTCAGCAGAATTATCCTCCGCCAGGTGGGATTCCTTACCAGCAGGGACGTGGTGGTCCGCCACCGCCACCTCAGTACCCGGGAAATTACAACCAGGGCGGGCCTGGGAACAACTATAATCAGGGCGGGCCTGGGAACTATAATCCGGGCGGGCCCGGGAATTATAATCAGGGTGGGCCCGGAAATTACTATCCTCCGCAGGGCGATCAAAGGAGTTACGGAGCACCACCACCGCCTCCGTCACCAGCTTCGAGCCAGCAAGGCGGGTTTCGGGAAGAAGGGCATTACGGACAAGGATCGGGTGGTTATCAAGGTCAAGGTGGTTTCGGTAGAAATTGACCAAGTAAGACTTTTTTTTGTTGGTTTGGAATAACTATACAATAAACTCTAATTGATTAGCAAAAAAGTCAAAGTTTTAAGTTTTCAGCTAAGTAGTTGAAGTTATTTTACCAGATGTCAAAATTATTCTGAGATAAATTTTTTTTTAAGGGTTATTCTAGTTAATAGCCATATAAACTAGTAGTATTTTGATATTAGTCGACGTTTTGTAATTGTGTAGTAAATAGTCGGGCCAACATGTTTACAAGATTATTTGGACAAGTTTAGCCCGAATAATCCTTAAACTTACTCAAATAGCAAAGGGCAATTTAGTCCATAATTTTCTGTAAATGACTGCATGCAAGCACGATGACTATTTACGACATATTTACAAAACGTTGTATATTTTCAAATTTTTTATGTTTATCTTGGCTAAAAAATCCAATTTTTTGTAAAATTGATTTGAAACCTGATTATTGCACATTTGAGCTATTTCACAATTTTAACAAATCTTGACTATTTCACAAATCTATTAGTATAAATTGATTATTTAGTTAAATCACCCTTCTTTTCTTTACTTGGACTACCCTCTTTTGTCAACATGGTGAATCTGGATTAAGTTTGTCTATGTGCTGATTGTAATGTGATAAAGCTTCTGTTTTATCCTCGAAAACAGTATATGCCGTTTGAAGTGCAGTTTGATTGAGTGGCAATATAGGAGAATGGTTAGAATGATAGATGGGAGTATCTAATACAACGAAAAGCAATATTGGTTGCTGTTTTGTGCAGGTGATGTTTATCTGTGTTGGAAGACAAGAAGACCTTTCACTGAATATGAAGATATGAGCTTAAATGTTTGTACTATTTATCCTTTCTGGAAGAAAGTTTGGAACCTTCGAAATTGTGTTATACTAGATTAGTACATAACTACTTAAAAAAGAAGAATACCTTTAATTTCGGGTTTGTATTGTTGAAACTATCATCAGGAATTTTCTGGTTTCTATTCACAACAGAAGCTCTTAAACCTATTTCTAATGTGTAGAACTTTATTTTTTAAGACACCTGAATAGCATTCATGAGCAACATCATTGAATGAGTTGCCCTTCCATTCTCAATAATCTTTGACTATAAGGTACAACTTTGCACAAGGCTATGGGTGAGATTTTCATCACTGAAAGTACCCGTCTTGCCGATAATGTATTAAGAATGTGTTGGGCGAGTCCGTCATACCCAAGGTTTTAAATATCCACGGTATACTTCGTTATATTAGTAAATTGACATCGATATACCACTAGATACCGCATGTATTATAAAATAATTTTCTTTCAAATTTTTTAAATACTTCTGAAATTTTTTAACGAGTTTTTAGTTTTTTTAGATACTCGCCCTATGGTTGATTTGAGTTTATTGATAAGTTTTTTAATATTTAGCATTTGAAAATTATTTTAAAGTTTATTCTTTGTCATAAATATTGTAATATTTGATTTTATAATTTGAACTTTATAACTTATATATATAATTTGAATTATTTAAATATATAATTTTATCGGTATATCTATCGGTAGTCGGTACGTTAGTGATAAATTGTCCGTATAATTGGTAGTCGATATTGATATTTTTATATAATATTCATCGGTATATCTATCGATATTTGGTATAGTTAATCAATCAACACCTCATTATCGGTACCAATGTCGGCGATGAAAACTTTGGTCATACCCTTTTCCTTACCCTCGATCACTTGAATTCGAGCTATACCATCACATTCATCGCATATGTATTGAGCGCCACAAAATCAAAACAGAAATTAATCAACATTTTTTTCCTCTTAAAAAATGGTCCTTTTTATCTAGACCACAATGTTAGTATAGATTCATATTTGAATGCCCTTTTTAAGTTTTTGAAAATTGTATCAATTTTTTATTTTTATAGTTTTAACCTAATAATTATTCGATTTTTTTAACAAGCCCTTTAATTAATTTTTTTTCAATCAAATTTGATTTATCCTATCTGTTGTATGTGATCTAAATTTCTTTGCCATAGCTTGCAGAAGATAAAGATGAAAGAGGATAGATGTGATCTCTGCTAGTTCTCATTAATTATCAAATGGTTTTAAATATTAAATGGTGCCATCTCATCATCCACGATGTCATCGGACTCTTTTGCATTAATACCTCTCCTAAAATTATAGGGTGAGGGACGAACGTGTAATTTGTTCTCGAGAGTCAGAAACCTGCGAACCGAGAGCGACTTGATGATGACATCTGCAGTATGCTCCAACATCAAAACGTAGTAAACAATAAGTGCAACCTTCCCACTTAATTTTTGGAAAAAGACACGTCTACTCTTGTACGTATAGGAAATATGTTTCCATTAGTAAAGAGAGATAGAGTGGATCACTAGAAAAAAGAACCTTAAAATCGATATTTGTGAGGGGAGAGCAGTGTTAATGCACTAAGGCACAAGGAACATACTCGGATCTTTTTGTCTATTAATTTATTTTTATTTTCCTAAGGAAGCTAGGAGTCGCAAAATCTGGATTAAAAATCCTGGACTCGCGGACTGCCGTATACCTCGGACTTAAAAGGTCATAAATGACATATTTGGTATCCGATTGAGCTGAAACCAATTGCATTGGATAGATAACTTCTGTACCTTTAATTTGGTTCAAGAACCACTAATTTTCAAGTTCCGAGCAAAGAGTTATGCCCGTTTTACTGAGCCATAACAATTTGTCCAGAAATTGAAAAACAATTAAAAATATGTCGGATCTAGGCGTAATATGAAAGAGGTTTATTGAAACATTTTTAATTGTATGTTTTGATTTCAATTGTGTGTTATATTGACATGTTAATAATTAAACACAATATAAAACAAGCAAAATAATATAAAACATTCAATAACAAATTTAAACTAGAAGTGCAATAAACTAGTTTAAACTATGTACGCAAATTTTCAAACTTGTCAAAAAATTGATTTTGAGTATGCTAAACATAAAATAATTAAAAACTGTTCTTAATGTATTTATATAGCATATTTAACAAGTTGAAAATCAACACAAAATTAATTTAAGTAAATTAAAACCATTATTCAAGTAAATTAGAAAACAATTTTCTTATAATGATTTTAAATAACATATGCATGCTTATACTTTGACCATAGCTATGATACCATTTGTTGGAATAGGTCTAGAGTTAAGAAAAATTATCATTAATCATATTAATGGAGGAATATAAAATTTCTTTACAAGTAAAACAATTTTACTAACCTAGGCAAAGTGCATGAATACTTTATAATTAAAAACATTATTTAATCTACTTGAATACTAACTTTTCTTGGATCTTCAAACTTGAAGGGTCTTGGGAAAGCTGGATCTTCTTCCTTGGCTCGATTCCTTCACGTCTAGTCTTGAACTTGAGAAATCTAAGGTTTCTATTATAAGAGTCTATTGAGGTTTAGAAGGATTTGTGTGTGGTCACAATTAAACAATATGAACCAAGAACAATTCTTGGACCATAAGCTAATTCTTTAGAACAATTGAGGATCTAGGTGCCAAAATAAAAGAAGTATTTTTGAGAGAGAGAGAAGAGGAGTCGGCTAAATTGAGAGCACAAGAGCAAGAAAACTTATTTTCACATATCTATGTGAGACTCTATTTATAGGAGAAGGAAAATCAAGAAAGGGTAATTACTCATTCCTATTATGCATTCATGACACGATATTTGATTTTCCTCTCTCCTTTCTCTTCTAATGTGGCCGGTCACTTCTTTCAAGCAAGAGAGAAATTTGTGTCCTCACTTAGCTTATTTATTTCATTCTCAAGAAAATTTATTTACCTCTTTTTCTTTTGGGTAATTATCCTTATAATTAAAGGGAAATAAAACTCTTCTCTTGATGCATGTTGGCCGAAATTCTACCTAGGGTGAAGCTTCTAGACGCTTCCTTATTTCTTTTAAGACAATTCTTAAAATACCCATTGTAGAATTATAATTGCACAAATAACGAAATTAATTTCATAATGCCTTAAACGACTTTTCGGCTTTAGAAAATAATTTATATTTTCATCATATGAAAATATTCAAAATCTTATTTTGACATTCACATCATTTTAAGTCCATGTGGACACAAATACCCTTTAGAAATTTTCCGAAAAAAAGTCTAGTTTAACATTTGAACTTATTTTGACTTAACTTTCAGTTTAACAATCCTACTCTAATGACCTCTAATAGTGACCTGGAAACAAATGAACAAAGTTTGAACTTCTATACTCGGACTCAAATGTTCACAAACCTTTTCCGAGTATTAGCTTAATGTCCACTGACTCCACTAAAGAGTTGACACTGAGAATCTCTCGGTTCAAATGAATTTATTTTCTACTCAAATTCAACTTAATTATATTGAGCGGATCCATTAAATATTATCTATGTTTTGTTGGATTTTATTTAATAATTTGAACAAAATTAATTATAAAACACATCCTATGTGGCAGAATATTATAATTAGATCTAATATAAATTATAACTAATTTAAATTTATATAAACAACCTAAGGCATTAAAATTTAATTTACATTTAATAAACAATTTATTAAACACAAGCATTCAACAAATAAATACTAACAACCTATATAAACAATTTATATGTTATTAGTAATTTATTTAATGTTGAGAGTGACTTACAATTAGGATAATAAATTATCCGAACGTTACTAGCTATCGCTTGAATGCCACGTCACGTCAAGATCGCCAAAAAAACGCTCACCGGAATGCCTGAAAGCTCCTTCACCGGATCTGTGACCTTCGTCGGAACTGAGACTCGCCGGAAGTCACTTCGCCGGAAGTCCCCTCGCTGGAAGTCTGCTCGCCGGAACCTGGGTTTGGAAGACCTTTGCCGAAAGAAGATCTCTGGGACCCCTCGCTCAACAAGACTCGCCGGAACTCCTCGCTGGAAGGCTGAAACTCATCGGGTGGAAGATTCACGTCCAAGATTCCACTTCTTGATTGGCTAAGGACTTCAAGAATCATTCAAACACTTTCAATAACAATATACGATCAATTCAAACACCACGGGTGGAGAATCAACAATATCACAGAAGGAATTTGAGAGATTGAAAGGGTGGACTTTCAAGAACGATAGAGAATTTTCAAGAAAATCAAGAAATCAATTCTTGATCTTTTGATTTGGGGATTCGGCCGAGAGAGCACAAGGGGGGTGGAGGCTATGCTCTTGGCCGAAAAATATCTAGGTTAGATTAAGTGAATTAGGGTTTCTTAAGCCTATTTATACTCTTATAAATTTGGGCTTAAGCTGGGTCAACCCATGATCCTAATCACTTGAATTTTCGGCCAACTCTCTCCCTCTTACTCGAGTAAGAGCTTCCAGAATGTTCCCAAATTTATTTGATTTAATTTCTAAAATTAATTTAGAACTCTCAATTTTATTTGATGACAAATCATTAAAATAATTTCATAGTTATCAAATAAATACGAAACGAGAAATTATTTATTTTCTTCTCTTATTAAATTAAATCATTCAATCATATTATTATCAACATAATAATATTCTATGATTCAATAAACAAAATAAATAACTAATTATTTATTAAGCTTTAAGAAAAATAACTTTCCCGATATAAATAACAATTTATATTAAATTGAGTAAATCAATAATTCCAGTTCTTATAATCTCTTCCAAGTGTCTATTATTGAGACCTCATGGACCCACATGAACGAAGCTTTAGAATAAAGATCGGACACAAAAGTTCACAAACTTTTTCCGTCTTTTAGTTCTTAATATTGGTCGATTCCACTAAAGGACCAATACTGACACTCTCTCTGTTTATATGCGTATATTTTATGTTTGATGTGATAAAAAAATTTCTCACACGGTCCACGGTGTACTTTACGATATTACCCTTCATGTGTATCATTAACTAAGAAGAATGTAAAATTACCGTTTTACCCCTTGAGTTATTATTTCACTAACTCCTTTGTTATTTGTGAATGAGAAAAACATAGAGTGAGATGTCTTTACATGTCACATGTTTTAATCAAAGAATGTTCTTATTCGATAAATACCTTGCCAGGTTTATTCATTCACACTCTCATAACAAAGCATAGTATGATACTAATGCTCATGCATTGTGTCAACATGAATTCCATATCTGTGAATCATATAACCCAATATCACAATGTTATGACACCAACCGTCGGGTCAGATGCAACTATTATTTTAGCTATTGCCCATTGACAAATAAAATGTCATAAAGTGCAATATCAATTATATATTCACTTCATGATTAGGTAAATACCAAAGTACCCCTCATTTGTGATCTTGAAGTTTCGAGTGATTAAACGGTTTTGTCTCGAGCTTCTAAGTATCACTGGTCTTGTTCAATATCTTCTACAAGATATCAAGGATGAATCACAGAGTCACAACTCCCTATATCACATGATAAGATATCATGATTCATTCAAACAATCGTTACTAAGACTTGATTGCTTTATCAGTCTTTAGATTGCGAACAAATGGTTTAAACAAGTCACAAGGGGTTATCATGTTAAATCTGTATTTAACACCCTTTTCGTTGATGACTGTTTCAGAGCGTAACAAACATACATAAACACAAAATTTAAAGAAAGAATGCTCATTTATTATTATTAATGATTCAGCAAAATATTACATATAATAATGTGTCTAATGATCTCCTTTGTGGGCACCAATTCCAACATGTTTACCCTTCATGAATATCATCAACTAATTTTGATTTATAAATTTACCATTTTACCCTTCTAGTTGTTATTTCCTCAACTCCTTTGTTACTTGTGAATAAGTTAGAAACAATGTATTGACGAGGAGCTAACAAGTCACATTGTTTCATCCAAATAAAGTCACTACTTAATTTTGGATACTGCGTAGTTCATTTATTCACAAATCAGGTAATAAAGCATGAGGTGATATATATTGCATCTCAGCAATCTTGTACATGAATTCCATATCTATGAGAACTTCTCAAAATTGGTTCATGACATCTTCATAACTTAGTATCTCACCAATTGGCCTAGTCTAGATCACATAATGGATCTAGAATTTGACTTTCTCAAATGAGATTATTAATGCTATGAAATGACATGTCTCATTTCAGGATTTAGGTAAGCATGATGCAATTCATACATAGTGACCTTGAGATAGAAGATGTTAAATGGTTTGTTCTTCTATTGTCTCTAAAGGTGCACTGGTCAATTCATTATCTTCAAAAGATACACTGGAAGAACTATAGAGTTCCTAACTCTCTATGCCTCGTAACCAGACATCATAGATTCTTCCAACAATCATACTGGGATCAATAGTCCATTGATCTTTAGATTGTGAATATATCATTTTAACCAAACCATGAAGAGTTTGTTCACGTAAATCTACATTTTTCTCTTCATACATTGTTAGGTTTGATTAAGGACTATAAGACTATTGCATATCATAAATATTTAATCAAACTAAAAGAGAATGAATGAACGTTTGAACTTTTATTAATTTAATCAGAAAATTACAATAAGGACTTTATAAAGATTTATATATTACATCAATATGTAAATAAACAATTTTTTTGTGGGCATCTCTGCCAACAGTACGGGTACATTGATAGAACAATCTGGGCTAGACTGTGATCTGTCTGTTGAAGGACAATAGTCTGAGTTTACAGATGGTTGAAGTAGATGGTCTGTTTGGCTTGGGTGGTCTGTTTTTGTTGGAAGTTGCGTTTGTCTTGGGTGTTCTATTTGATCTGGGTCGTGAGATATTTCTAGTTCACTAGGTTGGTTGGTTTCAGGTGGATCGACTGTGTCTGGGTAGTTAGGCTGTTGTTGTGTAGGTTGGAGGTAAGTGTTTGGGGTTGATTGACGAATAGGCTCAATGGCGAGTCTTTGTGGTAAATTGGCCTTTTGCGACTGAGGTTCACATGGAACATGGATTATGACCTGAAGTGGTGTTTATGAGGTGTTTTCTGGGTCCTCGAACAATGTCAAATAAAGGAATTAAAAATCGTCAAAAATCGCATTTCTGGTTATGTACATACGGCTAGAGGGATATAGACACTTATATCCCTTATGCAGTGGGCTATATCCCAGAAACAAACAGTGTGACGATAAAAACTAAATCTTATGAGAATTGTAAGGCCTCAAGTGTGGAACACTGAACAACGAAATACTTTAAAAAAATAAGTAATCAGGTTCTCGTTTGTATATGACTTTAAAAGGAATTACTTCATTTAACACCGGCGTAGGAAGTATACTAATTGTGAAGACTGTTGCAGAGAAGGCATCCCACCAGTACATCAGTGGAAATTTGGGTTGTGTTAGCATCAACAGTCCAAGCTCTACGATGTGACGATGTTTTTTTTTTTTTTCAGTTTGGCCATTTTGACCATACACATGAGGAGACAAATGTGTCATAGATACTCCTTTTTGAGTGAGATATACAGCTAATAGCCTGTACTCGCCTCCCCAATCTGAATGAATTGCACATATATTAGCATTTAAGGAGTTTTCAATAAACTTTTGGAAGCTCTTGAAAATACTGAATGCTTTAGACTTCACATGCATTGGATAAATCCAAGTAAAGCGACTATGATCGTCCATAAAGTGAATGTAATATCGAAAATCTTCACTCGAAGACACACGTTTGTATGTATCAGTTGAAGTACTCTCGAAGCCCTGTAATCTGACAATGCAAATGGAAGAGTATGGTTTTTTCCATATTGAAAAGCCACACAAAAATCTTTTTCAACAACCTTTGAGCAAGAAATCTTCAATTTATTGACCAGATTCTTTATGAAATTGTTTGATGTATGACAAAATCTATTATGCCACAATCTTCATTGTTTGTTCATATTTACATTGAAACATGAATTGACTTTGTCTTGACCATCATCACAGTATAGTACTTTATTCAGGTGCTGAGAAGAATTGAGCTGATTTACGACTTCTCCTGAGCTTGGCACATTCAGATTGACTTGACCACCAGGTACATCATATCTTGAATTCGTATCGCCTAGCTTGTATAAGCCATTCTTAATTGATCCTTAAATAGTTGCCTTCCATGTTTTCTTGTCCTTGACCACACATGAATCAGAGTGAAATTCAACGAAAATTTCATTATCTAACGGTAGCTGAGGAACACTAACTAGGCTTTTCTTTATCTCATGAACTCTCATAATATTTTTCAATTTTAATTTGTTTATCAATTTCACCAACAAAATCAGAAGTACCAAGATGAGTAATAGAAAAACAATTACCATTTCCCACCATTAGTTTTTCTTTTCCTTTATAGCTTGTGGTGACTTGTAAGTTTTCCATCTCTGAGGTCACATGTCTGTAGCGCCCGAGTCCGCATAACATGAAGGATCATACACTGTCTCAGGTCCAACAAAGAACGCATAGAATTGTTTTGGTGCTTACTTTTGTTGAGCTTGTTAAGAAGTCTGTTGTTGCGTTGGTGCAGAGTTCCCTTGAAATATTTCATCCATACGATACCAGCAAACTACAACAAGGTGTCCTTGCTTGTTGCGAATTCAATAGGTAGGTCTTGAACCATTATTCAAAATTCTGGCTCCATTTGATTTTCTGGATCGTCCTCGACCTCTCGAATCCACATAGTTCATCATTGTCGAGTCAACATGACTGTCAGTTGCGGTCACCAATTGTTCGAGTCATGTCTCCTATGAAATTTCCATAGCAAGGATCTCCTGGATCGACATAATTGTACATGTAACTTCACTATTCTGAAGTCTAAATGTACAAGGCAAACTTATGTTTCATATTCTGACAGAAGTCCCATTAGAATTTCCATGACCAGCTCATCATCAGAGATAACACTTCCGACTAGAAATAGTGATTCAGCTATACTTACCATCTCTGCAAAGTACTCAGAGATAGAAATAGTTACTTTTTTAGTCGTCTGAATTTATAATTTCAACAGCATAACCCGAGCTTCGATCTGACCGCAAACAAGGATTCAAGAGATTTCCAAAATTCTCGTGAGGTCCTGATCCTAGTCATCGATCGAAGAATTGTCGTTGACATCGAAGAGAGTATCCAGTTGAGGAGAAGTTGATCTTCTCTTATCAAGGTTAGAAAGTCTGGATTCGTAACCGTGCTTTTCAATCCATCTTTTCCGATGACTTATGTGAGCTCCGGTGGTGACGAATTGTCAGTGTAGATGAATTCTTCTAAGTTATGGCCGATGATCGCATGTAGGATTTGAGATCTCCAGACCAAGTAATTTTCTCGGTCAAGTTTGATTCGCAGTTTTCAGAGTTGAAGCGAATCTTGAGATGTTCATCTTGTCTCGGATCGTGGTCCTAAGCCGACGACTGAGAGGAAGAAATTCCATCACTCGACGCCATTGATGCTCTGATACCAAGATGGAGTTTGCGGAAGATATAGATGAAAGAGGATCAATGTGATCTCTGCTAATTCTCACTAATTATCAAATTGTTACAAGAAATGTATTTATACACAGACTGATAGCTTACAAGACAGACATAGTTTAACTATTTTCATAACAACCTAACATAATTAGTTAGACGATGCCATCTGATCATCCACGCTGGCATCCAACTCATTTACAATAATACTGTTCATATACATCTTCATATACATTTTGATATATGTGAAGTTAATAACATGTTAATCAGTGGTGAAAATAGGTATTTATTACTTTTATTGATGATTGTTTTAGATTTACATATTTATATAAAAAATTGCTCAAAATAACCAAATGAAACATTGATATTGTTGTTTGGCCATTCTTTTTTGTTTGTTTAGTAAATATCCATTAATTGTGACGTGGCTGCTTGTAATTGGTGTTAGTGAGTACACTTTTAGTTAATATATATAGATTTATTTTTATTAATGGCTATTAACCAATTTTTTTCCAAACGCTTGGCTATATAGCAGTTAATATGTTTCAAAATGCTATATTGCTCACTAATCCCTATTTATATTTGTTAAAACATAAAGATGAAATTTTTAATGCTTTTAAGGTATATAAGGGTGATATTGAAAATCAACTAGGAGTTAATATTAAGGTCCTTAGAAGTGATAGGGTTAATGAATATTTTTTTTATGATTTTAATATTTTTTATGAAGAAAATGATATTGTACATGAATGTTCCATACTACATACGCCACAATGAATGGTTTAACTGAGCATATAAATAGGAAACTTCAAAAAAAAAAAAATGAAAATGTCATTTTAGTGCATTTTGAATTACCTTTAGTTTGTAAGGTGAAGCTTTACTTTATGCATGCTATATTATAAACTACAGTTGTTTAAAGAAAACTCAAGTATCTTCATACGAGATATGAAAATGGCGAAAATCAAATATTGAGAAATGCAAAGTGTAAGGGTTCTTAGCCTATTACAAGAACATGGATTATAAAATGATCAAATTGGAATATCGAGGGGTAAGAACTTCTAAATAACATGGCATATAAACTTCTAATTTAAAAACTAATGTCATAGTAGAACTTTCTGATGTTAACCTTTTGAAAACCTTAATTCGAAAACAATGAGGCTTATAATTTCATGAATGAAAAATTTCGAGAGAATAGTTTTTCAAGGGTTGTTGTAGAGAAACTCGGATTCAGATAAACAAAAGAGTCCTTAAGACTAAATTATCTAGGACCCAATGAAATAGATTCTCAATTTATATTTGGTACTCGTTAGAAAAAACAGTTGCGTTGTCTAGAAATGAACGGTCGTTTGGTCAACAATCATTTCATTTGGGGCAATAACTGTCGTTTTCAAATGAATGAGTGTGATCACTTCTATAAATTACACCGTGCTAATTTTAATACTTACTTGTTCTTCGTAATTTATTATCTCTCTTTAAAAAAATTCTTCCATGTTATTATTTGTTTGTTTTAGTATAGTTTGAACTCAAATTTGTCGTATCTTACTATATTCTTTTCGTGTGTGTGATTTTAAAACATTTTCATTGTTAAGAGATATAATAAAAAAAACACATTATTTCAGCTGAAACATTTATAATTTCGAACAGCTTCACGGCTCCCGAATTTTTAATAGAATATTCCTCCTAAAGTTTTAAAGTGACATTTTCCATTTCCACTTAATTTAAAAAAGCCAAAGGAATTTTATTTGAGAAAGTCCATTTTCTATACTAAAAAACATGTTAAATATTTAAATTAGACCCATCTTACTAAAAGATCTAAAAATAGACTTTAAGCTTAAAACTAGACAAAAATGCCGACAAGACATTTAGTTTTTTTTTCATTTTTAAATTTAAGACATTTGACCAATTATTTTTACATGATTGTTTTGTTAAAAGTTATTAAATGTTGTTCATGTAGTGATTATTAGAAATATATATGTTAAATCGGGTTAATTTTGGTTAAATTTAAGCCAATTTTGAGTTTTGATTTTTATAAAACGACGAATACTTTGAATTTAATCGTATGTACGATACAATACGATATAACATATAGACTCAAGGTGTTCATCGTTTTTTAAAGTTTAAAACTCAAAATCGATTTAAATTCAGCCAAAATAACTTGATATAACATATAATTAATAAGTTTTAACAAGAAAATCATACAAAAATAACTGACCGATGATCAAATTTACAAGTAAATCTATTAATTTTTTGTTGAAAAAAACTAAATATTTTACTTATATATATATTTTTATTCGATTTTGATCAAAAAAATTGTTTTTAAATATTTATCAAATGATCAGTCTAATGATTTTTCCTGACTTTAGTCTATAAAATAAAATTTCCTCCATCTTTATGTGGTCTTGATCGTCACCTATAGAATAAAAACAAATGTTGTCATGTGGCAACAAAACCGAAATGGAGTGGGAGTTGGGACATTGCCAACAAACACGTGATGTATAATAATCTCAATTTAATGCTATAATCCTATATCTTCGCGTGCTTTAACTTTAGCTCTACCCTCCCTCAAGTGTCTGTCTCCATATACCACACTCTTGCTCGTTCCCTCAAAATTCTTGCACCATTTTCAAAGAAGTTATAAAATATAGAGAGAGGCATTATAATGTATAATTAATTTAACTTACATATTTTTTAATAAGCTTTAAATTAAATATATTAAAATGACTTTCTTTGATATAGCAAAATTTAATGAGCTGTATTCTATATATTTCTCTGAAAAATTGGAAAACTAAGTCTATATTTGTTGACGTATAGTGGAGATTCAGCGGATGGTTTAACTTGATTGTTTAATAGTCTAATATTCTAATCATAAACGTCTTCATCAATGTTGGTAATTTTTCGTCATATAAAACTATATTCTTATCAGGAAAAGCTCCAAATTGACGCTCTTAATTACTTTTTATAAAAACTAGTTCTCCTTTTCTTTCAAAGGAAAAAAACTATTCTCTTGATGAATTTTTTATAGTTCGTCCCTGGTTGCACTGCAAATTGTTATTACTATCGATTGACTGCTTTTCATTAGACAAGTATTTTGGACGTAATCTGTTACATTATCTTATCGAGATCATTCGTCTGAACAGTGTGGGGATTCTGTAGTTTTATATTTGGCCAGTTTTGTAGCGAATAACCTTCTTGTATTGGACGCTATAAAAAGAATGGTTGCTGCCATTAGTGTCCTTGATGCTTTCATTGAGTTTATAGCCTTTTCTAGACGTTCAAGATCAAAGGGCTAGAAAACTGCAGACTCGGTGAAGACCAATGTAGAATCAGATCACCCACTATGATTGATTCGTTTATTGGATATGTGTTTACTCATGAATGAACTAATCACGCTTGAGATTTTTCTTGAGATCAAAGAACATGTGAAGGTGTGTGTTTTGTGAAACTGTGATGATTCACTAATTTAGGGGAGGACTGAATTAGATTTAACGTATATAATTAGCAATAATGTTTATGTTTGTTCATATAAGTCCATTTATACTGAAAATTATTTATTTAGTGAAATCAATTTCACCGGGTTATCTCACCCCCAGATGTAGGAGACGTTGATCCAAATTGGATTACCAATTGTGCGTGTCTTTTATTATTTATTATGTGTTCATACTGTTGTCTCGTATTTGCTTAACTTAATGTTACACACATTGTTACAATATTTGTGTGTAACAGTTGTTTAAACGGTTAACATAATTTCACAAATCAACAACAAACAAGAGTTCAAATGCAAAATAATTTATGTATGGACTATATATGGTTGTTATACCTTATACAAATCGATTTAACTTTATATAATAATCATATATATAGACGTATAATTATGTTTTTATTGTGATTACAAGTGTTAGAAATAATTACACAAATTAAGTATTTTCTCCGAATTGAAACATATACAAGTTAAAGAAATAAAAATAAACAAAATAAATAATAATAATATAATAGAATGGACGGGAAAGTAAATGAAAATAAGGAACCAAGAACCGTTCGACGGTTTACTTAAAATAATATCACCATCTCATTGTCGGGAACTGTGATAAATTTCTCTCTGATACAACAGTTGATGAGAAGAATTTCGAGAAATAAAGTAGTTTTCAGCAAATGAAACAAGAGACTGGACAACACAGACTACGAAAAGAAAACCAAATTTTTTGAGAGGAAGATGAGCCTTTCTTTGTTTGGTTTTTGGAATGAGAGCACATACCTTTTTATAGCCGAGACATGGACAATTTAAACTCACAAGGCCGTTCGACCATTAACCGCTCTTAATGATGTTTAACACCTCTTGATTAGGCTTGGTATAAATGTCCAAAACGTTTAGCCTTTATTTGCAAAAATTGCAAAATAAAACTGTAGCAAAATCAGTTCGGTACAAAATCAACATTTATGTATAAACTTCAAAAAATTGAAACCGCGGTAGATGCTCCTTTAATTTTCAATATAACATACAAGTTATTTGTGGAATCAAAACTGTTTAGAAGTTAATTTCGAAATAAAAACATAAGGAATGGGTCGGAAGCCCCCCAAGAAGAGCCCAAATTTCCAAGATCCAAGACCCAAGCTCAAGCTTAGCCGACTCGGCTTGGCGACGGTACACGTGTGAGGGGTTAGAGCTAAGCCACTCACATTCTCCTCCCTTGCACTTGGATATCACCTTAAGAACACTAACATCCATTGTCAATCAATTTGATACTATTTTGGATACACTATTAAGTGTTTCTCTCCACTTCACTTCTTACAACATAGCAAAATGCAATTTTTAAACATATTTTGAGAAGCAATGTCTCATTCGTCGTAGAAATGATTTTGGCAAATAAATACTTAATCTTATACCGTCACAACGGGGAATAAGAATGTGGAAAAATTATCCAATTTCGGTGAGTGAACGCTACTAAAATATTAGTAATAAATCATCCATAATCTATGTTAATAACATTTTATTAACATTTCTTCCAACAATCACCCACATGAATTAAATTGTATGACAACAATTATAAATACTCGAAACGACTCGATGTTTTTGGTTTTGCTGTCAATATCAGTATATGATAGGTAGCAAAGTCCTTGAACTTTTCTTCGTGGAGCTATGTCATGTTTACAAACTATTTAGTAGATAGATGTCTTTGAACTATTAGTCGTATGTATATATAAACAATGAACATTTATCCCGCTGATATCTTCATTCGACAAGCTTGGTTCTCATGGTTATGTTCATTTTGCCCCTGAAGATGCGTCTGGTTCTATAAGAGTTTCCAAAGAATTAAGCCCCATTAATTATCTTTTGAAGCGGTCTCACTTTTCTCTTATGCAAGTGACTCTTGAAAAAAAATTAATCCCGCATTACTCGTTCGGAATCTCAAAGATCCAAAGAATCATTAAGTCTAATCTAAATATGTTTAATATTTTTAGTTCTATAAAATGAAATTTCTCATACCATTCCTATATATATATATATATATATATATATATATATATATATATATATATATATATATGACATTGAGAATAAGGTTGTGAAAAACACAAATAACGTTTACCTTATTCTGCTATTAACAGCTTATCTTTTTCATAATGGCAAAGTAGCCAAGAATAGCGACGGCACAAATTTCCTTCCTATTTTGACTTATTTTTTTTTGCCTCTATTGTGCTTTACCGCTTAACAAAGAAGATTGTAATGATTTCTTTCTCTTTTGATCCTATTGGGTTACCTTTAATTTGAATCGAATTAGTGTGTTGATGATCCGTTTATATTAGTTCAAATCAAATGGGGGTTAGAAATTCATTGGTTTGTTATATATTTTATTTCTATTGGGGTTTTGGAACCTATGATTCTCTTAACTTAACTTATGAGCATCTCAAAGAGACGGTCTACTGACTCTAAGATTCATTGGACTCTACCTTCGCCTTCACAATGGAGATAGAGGTCTGGATGGTCATTGTCCAGGTCTCGACCTATTTTGTGTAAACGACAAAGTTCTTTGTGTTTCTCTTTTCTTTTTTTTTTCATCATGTGTCAGTAGATTTAACGGACATACCTTATTTTGGAGGCCATAGCAAACTATAAGAGCTAATAATTGGTTTTATATTTTGGTAGAGAGATAGAGAAAGAGAGAGCTAATCAAATAAAGTATTTAAGAAAGGAAGTAGATAAGTATATGATTTAAAAATTTGGCGAAATAGCATAACGAGTTAAGTTTCGTTAAACTTGTGTTAATTGCACTAATGCTAACATGGCACACAAATTAAGCGTGTTGTTTACTATTATGCCCTTTAAATATTCGACAAATTTTATAATATTTTATTTCAAATTTTGAATTTCTTTTGGCCTTTTTGAATTTCATTTATTTTCAGAGGTCAATTACATTTGATATCACCGGTTTGAATTTGGTAAGTCATATTTAGTTGCTATAATCTTGTGTGATCTTATAATTTAGAACGTTTGTTTTATTTATTTCTTTATTGATAACATCGGAAAATTAGTCATAGTTTCAATTACCTCTTCCAAATAAATCTTTATTTACTAATTATTTCTTATTCTATCTCTATATCTCTCCTATTTTCAGAGAGTTTCGAACAATTTGTGGACATTTACTCAAGTTCACGAACATGATATAATATATATTATAAATTACTGTAAATTGAAAGTCGTTTTACACGATAATGCCCCAAGTCACTTTTGAATTTAAGTTTTACACGTTTTTGTAAGTTGATTTAATTTAGGAATTTAATTTTAATTCAATTTCGACGTTTTAATTTGGTAAGTCATGACTTTAGTTCCTATAATGTTCTATGATCTTATAATTTGGAAATAAAATTATTGCTTTGTTTATTGTCGATATGCTGAAAAATTAATTACAGGTTCTCTCTCTCGTGAATTATATCATAATTTCATCTCCATTTCATATTTTCAAAACTCTTATTTTTTCAAAATTTTGATTAATTTGTAGACACTAAAAGTCGTTTTTACACGTCAATTTTAATAATTTTGAGGATAATATACTATAAATTGATGTAAATGATTGTAAATTGAACGTTGTTTTATGCGTTAATGTGTCCCCTACTTACATACTATTTACAAGACAACTATAACTGATTTATTAAATTTCACATATTTTCGAATTTCACAACAACTAGAGAAATCTTGATTTACATTAATTCGGCAAAATGATTTACTAACTTAATTTGAATATGGTTAACGTTTCGTAAAACTTCTGCAAATGGCCGTAGTGTTATTTTACACATTTTCCCTTTATAATTTTTGGAAAATGTTTAAAATTTGAATTTTCATTTCATTTCGAGTTTAAAATTTGGACTAATCCGAAAGTTAACTTTTAAATAATTTCAGTGATTTTTAATTAGTAATAATTAGATTTAGTTGTTATAATGTTTAAGATCCTACAAATTTGGAAATAAAATATTTATTACTGCGTTTGATTAATGATCCAGCCATTAATTTCATTTATTTTCATTTTAAAATTTGATTATGTTTTTTAAAACGATTTATATTAGATCTAGTTGACTAAATTATATAGGATCTTATAATTATGGAAAGAAAATTTCATTTACTTATTATTGATTATCCGTCCATTTAATTTATTTTTCTCTTTGTTTCATTTGAATTTCGTGAATCAGTCTTCGAGTTTATAATTCACATATATATCGATTTTCGTCCTCGATGTAGATTGGTACATTTAATTATTGTAAATTGAAATGCGTTTTACATTGTAAATTGTTAATTACAATGTAAATTGAAATTAGTTTTATCGGTTAATGCCAATGTAAATAAGTTTGAGATTGTTGATGTAGTTATCATAGTCCAATTTTGTTTACAATTAGTCGAATAACATTGTTTTACGCTTGAAATAAACCAAACAGAGATCAATGTAGGAAAGTTATATGGAAAATTACCAGAAACATTTACGTCAGAGAAATATTCTATTAATCATTATTTAGTTTGCAAAAGACAACATTCAGTAAAACAATCTGATGAATAATGCTAATAATTTTTTCAGAAACACAAAACTCTAAATTTGCAAATCTCGATCTAAAAATCCCTAAAAATTACCATATACCATTAATATAATACATAATATGCAGAAAAACTCAGGTCTACCGAAATACTAAAACATATCAACCCAGAAACTTAGAAACCAATATCATTAGCAATACAAAATATAAAAAAAAACATCAAGAACATATAAAAACACAACAAAAAAATTCAGATTTATCAAAATATAAAACAAAAAGAACCCAAAAGCTTTAAAAAAAACACAACCAATACAAAATGCACAAAACATCAATCCTATGCCATTTACATTTTTGTTATACATGTTATTCCTACGCTATTTATGTTGTCATCAATCCTTCAACACAACCGCGATGGTGATGATTTTTTATAATGAAAATCGCGATTTTGGAATATGTCTAATTATTTGTTTTTAATTTTTGTTTTACTTATTTAATCTCTTTTTAATTAATTATTTATTTTATTTTATTGTTAAATACAATGTAAAATTGGGATTCATCCTAGCCGTTCATTATTTTTACATCCAAAATTAACGGATCTTGTAGTGACGAAAATACAAAAACCCAACATTCAGTAGTTTTTCCGTTGATTCTAAACATTAAGTAGTTAAGTGCATTAACCCGTAAATATTAGGTAGTTATGCTGCCATTTCTTCTAAATGAAATGGCGTTAATACTCCCCTCATTTCCCGGATTTGATTTACGTAATTAATATTTTATTTTTTTTAATTAGATGGGTTCTGTAATGATAAATTTTTATTTTACGGTAAAATTTGAAGCAAAATGTTGTAAAATAAAGTGCTAGACATTTTCAGCAGTTTTACGAAAAGTAGGCTATATTCAAAATGGCAAATCTATATAGGGTTAATATATACAATAACCATTTTTGTAATATAAATCTGAGAAACACAGAAAATCAAACTCCAAAAGAAAAAAACTTAAACTAAAAACATATGATCAACGTTTTCTCTCGGGCTTCTCGTCTGTCCACCTGAGATACGTAGCTCAGATCGATAGCACCATCAATGTCATCGGTGGCAAGGCAGAGCAGACCAATACACCAAATTTTGGGCCGAAATCTCGATTGCAGTGCTTTACGAAGTCGACTCGAAATATTAGAGGGATAACTTTTATTGAAAGTGATATTGAATTTACTCAAACATTTACTTGATTTTCTATGGTTAATGGATGTGATTAATGCGTGCAGTAACTTCACGCTTAATCCGCGTATTCTTTTTTACTAAAGTAAACTTCGTTTAAACGAAAAATAAGAATAGGGCTAAAATAAACGAAAAATTAACGTTAAACTTAGACTTAACGATTAACATTAATTTTACCAACGTTGTCTAAAACAAAAATCATCTATCTTTATAGATCTATAATAACCGTTTATCGTGGAAAAGGATCGAGTGAACTGCCATAGGCAGTAATTTATGTAATCAACTACCTCGGAGATTCCACATGTCGAACTGCACAATAAGCTCACTTTTACTGCCCATATATATCAACCTCACTATACATATATGTGAATCTAACTATGAAAATAGAATAATTATCTGGGTCAAGAAATAAATGTCCAATGATAGCATATAACACACACACACACATATGCATATAATGAGACAAAAATCACTAGTAGTGCTTTATTATAATACCCGTACCACGCAAAGGTGTAAGAACATGAAATATTACAGAAACATAATATTTTTGTAATCACGTAAGTAAATATTAATGGACGAACATACATAATTTCCTTCCCTAGAGATTGCTGCTTAATCTGAACAAAAGTCTCCCTTCCCTGTGAGCAGTGATTTTGAAGGCGGTGCCTCGGAATTCTTGGAGCTGTTGAAGCACGGTGATCTTGTCTCCGACTCGGAGGCCGGAGTATCGAACAAAGGCGCTCCATTGGCGGGCCTGAATGGTGGGCTTTTGGCACGGCCCGTCCCTTCGAGCGACCCGAAACTCCCAGAACATTCCTGAACAATCCACCGCCCTAAACACCGCCTGAGTCTCTTCCGCCTCGAACATCGGACCCAAAAACTCCATCCATTTCTCAGGGACGGTCAAACGGACCAAGTCTCCTCCCACAAGAACCTTTGAGTACTCCATTCTTTTCCTTTTTCAATTTAACCTTATCAAGCTACCACTTATAGTTCTTAAAGAGGAGAGAGTTTTGATTTTAAGATAAATAAATGTGTGATTAGGGTTTTTTTTATTTAAGTTTTTTTTTAATTCTTTTTATTACAAGAAACCTCCAGCTAGCTGCACTAAACCAGAATCTACGTTGGGATTTGTGAAAGAGGGAAAAACCATTTTTTTTTTATACTACTATCATTTTTTTTAAACCGGGGAAAAACTATCAATAAATAAAACTAGCGTCGGCTCTTTTTTTTTAGTTGTTGCTTTTTTTTTTTTTAATTTCTTTTTACTTAAAACGTGTTAGCTACAGAGATGCATACGGCATTCCGTATAGTTGAATAGTCAGATAATTGTATTATATTTTTGTTTTGTTGTGCTGACTCATATCATATATGATCATGAGTTATTCATAATTTGACTTTAATATAAAGGTATATACGCCTGACAAAGAAACACATATGTAATATGAAACGTATTAACCCGTAATTAAAATTAAAAAATTTCCGTGTTGGACATGAGTAGATCACTATTTACAACAAATATAGAAACACTAATTATATTCGATATTTGGGATTACTATATAAAATTAAAATTGATTATATAATGTATAATCACCTTATAGTCCATTTATGAATGGTTTACGTTTCAACTCTTGTTTGCTTGTTTATTTGCAGTGCAACCAGGGAAGAAGCCAAAAAAAGCTCACCAAGAAAACAAATTTTGTTTCAAAATGTATTAGGAGAGATTATATAGGATTAGAAAAAAGTGCATTAACTAGAAATTATAAATCTAATGCTGTCGCATGGGATAAGCTGGGCCCCACAATCCAAGGCCACGTAAAATAACCACATGCATGAATTTTCATATTAGTAAATCTGGGTTTTTTTTTCAATAAAGATGAAACAAAATTAGTATTAAAAAAACTTCAGGAGGAACATACTATGAAGAAATCATGACTAAAAACAAGAAACTAAGCAATGCATAATAAAATGGACATCTGAATTAACAAACCCTAAACAAAAGCATCCCATGAAAGAAGACCAATTTATATATATATATATATATATATATATATATATATATATATATATATATATCGCACCTAAACGTAGTAACACGTATTCCAATGTAATCAACTAACACGGCTAACTAAAAAAATAAAGAATTAAAAATTGAAAATAGGGGATGACTCGGTAAGGCTTTAAATAATAATATTCAGTGGATCAAACAAATGGATCTATTAATTCTGTTCCATTTCTGAGTGCACCGAAACTTGGAGTCTCCATGGAATTTGGAGTTGGGAAGGATAAGATACGTTAGAGTGTTACTTTTAATTATACTACTGTATATTATTTATCAATATTCTGCTATATATTATGGTAAGAAAAGGCTTTTTGATCTGACTGAAAAAGGCATGGAATATAAAGTCTGTTTTGTCATTGGGACTCGATTGTTTAAGTTTTATGTATTGCGGTAAGAGAAGTCAAACTAAAAACTGATAATTTTGTAATAATTAGATTGGTCGGCACGAACAGAATCTTGGCATCACATATAACATAATGTGATATAATATAATATCACATAAATAATGGACCTTATTCCAATTTCCAAACACGGTCAGAAAAAAGTCCAAGCATAACCCTCCATTCTTTCTTCTCTTTCATTTCTTTTTTATTTGAAGAGAAAAGACGCGTGATTAGGTCGGAGCCGGGGAATATATACACTTGAATATTCCCATTTTTGTTTGACTTCCACGTAATCATATATCTTCGTCATAATCTTACATGGTTTTTTCTGCTTGGAACTTGCCTGAGTAGTAATGTTATGCTTATATAATATGCATGTCAATCTAAGACCACGAAACGGTTGTTTTTTTTGTATATATATTTTTAAATACACACTCAGTGTGGGAAATCCTAAGCCCTAGTTATTAAGGAAACCTGTCAACCCCTCTAAAAGCTTAAGTTTTTTCAAGCTACGCAATCTATTCTACAGTCTAAATTCTTCAAAGTTACATGTTTAAGTCATAAAATGTATTTCATAGTTACTTGGAAGATAATTAAAAAAGATAACAGCTTTTACAAACGTCAAAGATGGATGCCTGTCAGCCCACATGCAAAGGGTTTAATTTCATATTATTTCCGTACTTTAATATCTTTGTTAATTAAATTAATATATGCTTTCGTAGTGTTCCCAAGGTAAGTATGTTACAATTTTTAACAGCAGAAAGCATAACAAGCCGTCTGTAACTTATTGGGAATTACGTACATGGAACGTGATCGATCTGAGGAACACGTTCATGAGCTGGCATGATAAAAAGGAAATTTCATGAGCGAAAAATTGAGAAATCTTACCTGACTTATAAAAATTCGAATTGTGTTTTTCATCTTTTAATTAATTTTGAGTTGGATTAAATAATTATCTTCATTTGATTCGCAATTTCCTACATTTTCAGGATTTATTTTCTATATCGTTTTGTGATCTCTATAAATAATAGGAAGAAGATATAAGATTATTTTATAAATAATAGAATATTTCGTTGTAAATTTAAGGAAATAATATGATATAATCTCCTCTCATTATGATTTATATATTGCGTAATTAACTCATTGATCACGCTCATATTAATGTCGGAAATCAAACCGTTATCTTACAATTATGAGGGCAATATTCTCATTTGATGGTTTGTAACCTATAAATACAACGGTTTTGGTGTCCCTAAACTCACTCACGCATTCAAAAATAAACATCATCTATACGTGAGAGAGAGAGAGATTTAGATCCTCAAAACATCTCGCTCGAGTCGGACTCCAAAACTCGCCGGAATTGGAGTCCGAAGCTCCCTGGAAAACCACAACAATGGTCAGAGTTAAATCGAACATTTTCGCTTCCGCTTTTACGTGTTCATATTGTTAGAACAAATATAGTATGTGTAATAAGTTCTTACATTTGGTATCAAAGTCTCACATAACCTTCATCTTGTTTTTTGAAAATTCCACATTCTGTGTGTTTATGATTTGCGTTTTTGACGTTAAAATTTAATTATTTTTATGGAAATCTTTGACAAAATGGTTTTGTGATTCTTTTGACTTTTGAATCATTTAATTTAGTGTTGAAATGAGAAAGAACGAGTCAGATCTTAAAATGGGTTTCAACCGGTCTGAAATAACTCATGTAGAGGTTGATTATGACACAAAACGACATGTTATTTATTCTCCACCGTTTCTAAAGTTTTTCGTTTTTCCTTTCAAATGGTTTTCTTGTCGTTTGTTCTGAATGTTAAATTCTTTAGGCATTTTGTTAATCGGCCTGATTCCATTCAAACTCATTAATTCTTATTAGTTTTATTCTGGCCGTTTACAGTATCTATATTAGTAATCAATTGTATACATTTCGTATGTAAACATTAAGAAATCAGGAGATACAGGCTGAGTTTCGTAACACTTTACTTTTGAAAAAAGTGTTTTAAAAATTATTTTAAAAAAATCAGTTTTTTTAGAAAAGCTATTTAGTATTTGGAAAACTGTTTTTAATTTAAATTTTTATAAAAGAAAAAATTGATTTAGCTTTTGGTAACGCTTTGCTTATTATTGAAAAAAGACTAAATTTACTTTAGAAATAAATATTTAAATAATTCTTATTATTATAGTTTTGTAGTTATATGTACATATTAATACGAACGTAATATTTAAATCACAATGAAATAAACAAATAAAATGAAATTTCATATATAAATTCAACTTTTTTACTAACAAACATTTAAATTATTGATTTGCCGATTCTACTAAAATTGCAGCAATTTAATTTCTTAAATTATCCATACAACTCGTAAATGTTCTATAATCTTCATATTGATCTCCATTTATGTCCTCCCTATCCTTGTCATCCATGAAACTGTCATCGGCAAAATTTAAATCTTCCTTTGCGTGCATTCGGATGTAGTTGTGTAACCCCATGGTGGCGATAACTATTTTTACTTGATTCTCGAACGGATAACTCGGCATGGCATTCAAGATTCTCTAATTTTTTTTTCCACACTCCAAAAGTACGCTCGACAACGCTTCTAAGCGAAAAATGTGCTCGATTGAAAACTTCTTTAAGAGTACTGGGTTGTGTTCTTCTGGCACGAAAATGATCCAAATGGAACGTTTGGCCCTTATGTGGACCAAGATATCCAGGCATATTTGGATACCCAGCGTCTACCAAACAATATTTTCCTGTCAACAATGTAAGATATGTAAATACGTAGTTATAGCGCAATGTAAATATTTTTAAGCAGTCATACCTTCAGGAGGTTTTGGGAATTTAAGTTCGTCATCACGTAGAGCGGCATAAAACACCCTTAAATCATGTGCACTTCCTTCCCAACCAGCAACCGCAAAAGTAAATCTCATATTAAAATCACATAGAGCTAACACATTTTGTGTAGGAACCTTCTTTCTCATGATAAAAGAAATTCGATATTCTCGCGACAGTGTTGCTAGAACATGGTCACCATCTATTGTCCCAATACAATCCTACAAAAATAAGAAAATATGTCATTTCACATACCATGTTATTATATTAAAAAAATGCAATTACAAAAATTAGCAAATACATATCTTAAATTGTGGCATATATATGATATCTTGTGCTATTTTTTCAGGCGTATTCTTAAACTCTGAATCAGAAGGATTTATAACGTCGGCTGCTAAAAGATATACGTCTAATGTCTCCGTGAAATAACGACTTATAGTATCACCAGAATGCTGAAAAATCTCCTGCACTAATCGATTTCATATGTTGTGTCCAAGTATGATTAGAGTAATTCCTAAAACTTCGGCTCCATTGACTCTCCTCGAACCTTTCAATCTGTAACTCGTTTCTAATATATTACAAAAGCTTATGAAAACTTTCCTTTTCCATTCTAAACATTCTTTGACAACGACTCCGCTTTCTTGTCAACATCTCTTGCACGAAAATATGACCTATTTTTTATTAATCCATACAAGGAACTTTATTTATGTACGTGTCATAATAAATTGTATTATTGGCATAATACTATTCATAAAGAGATTGAATTCTTTGTTTTCCTTTTTGCCAACAAACTCTCTCTCTTCATCACTTGAATTATCTATAACGTCTGAAATAAAATTGATAGTGAATAAAATAAAAATTATCATAACGATTAAAAAACAAAATAATTAAACAAATCATTGAAAGCCAACATATAAAATTCATGAAATCAAATATCTATTACTCATCAACCAATAACAATAAATAAATAAAAACATGAAATGAAATAGAACATTATTTTTTTAATTAGAAGTTCGAGGCGCCTCTTTGGTTAGAGCGGAGTAGACTACACTCGTAGTTAAGCCAACATTGTTGAGCACGTTGATCTATTATAGTTGCAAACATTTACCTCTTTTCCCGGATTTGAAATAGTGTGGTTGCAAATAGCCACAATGCATCTCCAACGACGGCGTCAGGCAATGATAAAACAACATCCATTATTTCTACGATGCTAATACCACTCGGTTCTTTACGACCTATGTATATGGTGTCGCTTCGATCTTCAACTGCCTGTACTTTACGTTCAATTTGCATTGACAATTTGGCAGCTCCATTTTTTTCGCTCATTTCCCCATTTTTTAAACGTTGAACTATTATTGAGCTCAACGAGATTCTTGTTCTTGTTGTTCTTTCTCTTTGGTAAACTCGGCGCAGGATCTTCTGATTCATACTTCTTTCTTCGAAGTTGTCTAAACTTTGAAATGTCTCATTACTCTCGCGACGTGAAATATTAGTTGATGAATATGCATAATTCCCGGTCGCAGTGATGTCCTTAAAGAGTATATCTAATTTATCTTCAAACGCGGGAGAAATGTCTTCGTTACAAAATTTAGCGAATCTTTTATTCTCCTAAAAAAATAAGAAAGAGTTAGAATAAATTTTTTAGCATACAAATATATTTTTGTAGCGATACGAACCTTTATTTTAATGTTCCACTATTTTTCACTCGCATCAACGGTACCATAGTTCTTGTTCCACCCGAGACCAGTTTCTTTTCCAATCAATGATTTCCAAAAATTTCATTCAATTCTAAGCAAGTCTAACTTATTTTTCAACTGAGACTTCTCGTACGACCTCTGCGTTTTCTGTGAAATATATTTCACCATATTTTCCCACGCCAATTTCGTGAAAGTTGTTCCGGGTCAATTACCCGCTTCAATTTCGATAATACATCCGACGCATGCTATATCTACAAAGTTATTATCCCAAATTGCTTTGGTCTGCAACATTGTTATATATGTAAAAAAAAATTAAGTTCATTATCTAATATAAATTTATTATACATAAAATATTATCATATGAAATTGATACATAATATATATATATATCTATATACAGATTCATATTTAATCAATTATTTGTTTTAATACATAAAATAATATTTTGTTACAAACATTTCTTAATAATAAGAAAAATTATAAATTTATTTACTTAATAATTATGTATAAAATTGAAAAAACTAATATCATATGGATTTATATACGTATTACAGATTACCGAATCTACATATTACAAATTAATGTAAAAATACAATATATATCTTTAAGTTTTATTTGATAATTTTATCTTTATGTTTAAAATACAAAGGTCGGCGAAAACATAAAGAAAACCTAAAGTTACTGGTTCTCAAAAAATACAAAACTTCACGCAAAAAGATTCTGGTTCTAAAAAAAACTCAAATTTCACCCCACAAATCTCTCATCTGTGACCTCAACCTCTCATCGTCTACTTTCTAATCCATTGACCTAGCAAACCAAATCCCTGCCTAGTTTTGAATCGGTAACATTAAAACCCTATTCTAACTCAACGCCGCCGATTAGAAGCTAAATGACATCGATTAGAAGCTCAACACCACCGATTAGAAGCTCAACACCATCGAAAAATCCGAGTTAAGTTTAACCAAAAAAATCTATAAATCGACTCGATCTAAAATCGCGAGTAAATCTCCTTAGAACCAGACGGGTTAGTCTCGTCGACGAGCCACCACCTTCTCATTCGAATACCTAATCCCTAAATCTCGGCGACCCAGGTAAAGTTTCCGATTTTTCAATTCCATAACTCTGTGTTTTTTACTATACTAAATCAAAAACTTCAAAGTGTTAATTTGTTTAAATTTTGAACTTATGTGTTTTTCATATTGATCTGAGTGTAATGTTTTCCTGATTTGAATGAGTAAAAGTAACCATCTTAAGTTATAACTGATTCATTGATATATTATGGTTCTTGTAACTCGGTTTAACGAAGTAATTTTAAGTCTATATATCTTTTATTTATTGAGTATGATTTGTTTGTACTATTGTATGAAAGTAGTGTTGTTGATCTAAATTGTTGTTTAACATTTAATTTTTGAAGTTTATGAATATTATTATCAGTTTGAAAATCTCCTTCCCACTTTTAAAGATCACACATACTCGTTAGTTATTAGCTGTTTCTATGTTTCTTCTACAAATACATAGAAAAAATTTAATTAGTTGTTTGGTTACCTTATAGTTTTGTTTCCTCCACTGATGATGATCTTTTGCTTGTCTGTATTTGTGTAACGTGCTGCTCTGGTTTCAAAACTCGTTTTCAAAAGCTGTATATATGTAAATACAAAACGATATCAAATACCATGGATATAATTCAAGAAAATCTCAAAATGCAGGTTAGTTCTACAACCATTTTTTATTTGTATCGTGAATACTTGGTTGTTTTATATTGTGTTGGCAGAGATGCCCACAAGAAGATTATTTATTTACATATTGATGTAATATATAAATATTTATAAAGTCCTTATTGTAATTTGCTGATTAAATTAATAAAAGTTGAAACGTTCATTCATTCCTTTTTAGTTTGATTGAAGATTTATGATATTCAATAGTCTTATAGTACTTAATGAAACCTAACAATGTATGAGGAGAAAAATGTAGATTTGTGTGAATAAACTTTTCATGGTTTGACTAAAACGATATATTCGCAATCTAAAGATCAACGGACTAGTGATCCCAATATGATTGTTGTAAGAATCTATGATGTCTATATACGAGGCATAGAGAGTTAGGAACTCTATAGTTCTTCCAATGTATCTTTTAAAGATACTGAATTGACCAGTGCACCTTTAGAGACAATAGAAGAACAAACCATTTATCATCTTCTATCTCAAGGTCACTATGTATGAATTGCATCATGCTTACCTAAATCCTGAAATGAGACATGTCATTTCATAACATTAATAATCTCATTTGAGAAAGTCAAATTCTAGATCCATTACGTGATCTAGACAAGGCCTATTGGTGAGATATTAAGTTATGAAGATGTCATGAACCAACTTTATGAAGTTCTCATAGATATGGAATTCATGTACAAGATTGCTGAGATGCAATATATATCACCTCATGCTTTATTATTTGGATTGTGAATAAATGAATTGCACAGTGTCTAAAATTAAGTAGCGACTTTATCTGGATGAAACAATGTGACTTGTTAGCTCCTCATCAATACATTGTTTCTAATTTATTCACAAGTACTAATGGAGTTGAGGAAATAACAACTAGAAGGGTAAAATGGTAATTTTATAAATCTCAACTAGTTCATGATATTCATGAAGGGTAAACATAGATAACATTCAATGGATCCGCTCAATATAATTAAGTTGAATTTGAGTATAAAATAAATTCATTTGAACCGAGAGATTCTCAGTGTCAACTCTTTAGTGGAGTCAGTTGACATTAAGCTAATACTCAGAAAAGGTTTGTGAACTTTTGAGTCCGAGTATAGAAGCTCAAGCTTTGTTCATTTGGATCCATAAGGTCACTATTACATGTCATTAGAGTAGGATTGTTAAACTAGAAGCTGAGTCAAAATAAATTCAAGTGTTGAACTAGACTTTTTCTCGGAAAATGTCTAAAGGGTATTTTTGTCCACATGGACATAGAATGATGTGAATGTCAAAATAAGATTTTTTTCATATGATGAAAATATAAATTATTTTCTAAATCCGAAAAGTCGTTTAAGGCATTATGAAATTAATTTCGTTATTGGTGCAATTATAATTCTACAATGGGTATTTTAAGAATTGTCTTAAAAGAAATAAGGAAGCATCTAGAAGCTCCCCCCTAGGTAGAATTTTGGCCAAAGAGTGCATCAAGAGGAGAGTTTTATTTCCTTTTAATTATAAAGATAATTACCAAAAGGAAAAGGGAAATGATTCATTGAGAAGGAAATAAATAAGTTAAGTAAGGAAACAAATTTCCTCCTTACTTGAGGTGTATGGCCGGCCATCCTAAGAGAGAAAGTGAAGGGAAAATCAAATATTGTGTCATGAATATAATATTCTTTCATGAATGAATAATTGGCCTTTATAGATTTTTCCTTCTCCTATAAATAGAGCCTCACATAGAGATGAAAAATGTTAAGCTTTTGCCTTGTTCTCTCTTGCTCTTGGCCGACTTTTCTCCCTCTCTCTCTCTAGAAAATACTTCTTTTATTTTGGCACCTACGTCCTCATTAGACTTAGGTTTAATTAGCTCTCTAGCTCATAGACTTGTTCTTGAGCTATTGTGTTTAATTGTGCCCACACACAATGATAAGAACCTCGATCGACTTGCTCCGAGACCCAATATCCTATAGCACAGCGGCAGATCGTTCTACAAGTTAGGAACGATGGTGGAATGAATGACGCCACGAACAGTTGCGAAAGACCGTCTGATGAGTCGAGTTTGAACGCCACAAGACTAATCTTGATAAGTTCATAAAAGTTCATAGAACTCAAGAGAAGACTCTCATATTTCGTTTTTCAAATCTGGATCCCTTTTCTCATTAAGTCTAATATGTATTTATAAGCATGAAACAACCCTTCATGCTAGAAAAACCAAAAGACACACATTTAAACCCCTTAACAACCATTAAACATAATCTGACTTAAAACTCATTAAATCCCATTTAAACCCACGAAAATAAAATAAAGAACATAATAATAACAACCTTTTATCTTCTCCCATTGGTAATCTGACCATTTTCATTACCAAACTGTAGATTAGCCCAAGCCAAGATTTATACTTCTTCCACTGATTTTGGCTTAAACCATGAAATTCTTTGTTAAAGTCTTGAACTCTTGAATTGGGAATAGGCTCGATGAAATACCTTTGTTTCTTCGCAGATGGGATCACATCACACAAATCCTTCTAAACCTCTATGGACTCTTGTAATAAAAACCTTAGGTTTCTCAAGTTCAAGACTAGACGTGAAAGAATCGAGTCAAGGAAGAAGATCCACCTTTCCCAAGACGCTTCAAGTTTGAAGACACAAGAAATGTTAGTATTCAAGTAGATTAAATAATTTTTTTTAATTTATAACATGTATATGCACTTTATCTAGGTTAGTAAAAATTGTTTTACTAGTAAAAGAAATTTTTATATTCCGCCATATGATTAATGATAAATTTTTCTTAACCCTAGACCTATTCAAACATATTGTTGTGGTTCAATGTAAACTGCAAATTTAAAGAACATGAGTATAAGAAATACTAGATTTAATTTAATGCTATGAAAAACCAAGTTAAAAATCTTATATTCGTTTCTTGCTATGTTGAATCTGTGTTTTTACTCGTAATTGTAACCGTGTTTGCAGTAGACTATTAATACTTGTATTTGTTGTATTCAATACTCCAAGAGGGTCTTATCGGTATTATCGTTAATGCAGTTGGCCAAGAGTTATTGTTGTTATTAACAGATAGGAACGTGAATTTGACTGAATGAATTGTGGCAACATTTCATCAACATTTTAGCCACGAAATTTGTAGAATTCAGTTGCAATTATTCTCATGTCAACTACCTTTTGATTTGTATTAGGATGTATGTGAATGTAACACTGCTAAATGTGGAAATTCATGTTTAACGTGGAGTATTAATTTATTTATTTTTGCATTTAAATGCATTTAATTTTGTCTTAAGGATTTGTTAGTCGTGATTTAAATAAGCATAGCAGATTTAAAGGCACATATTTAGGAAGTAATGATTTTTTGGCCGGTGCTAAAAGATAAAAGAAATAAAAAGGTTATTAGTGTAACTGAACCCAAAATGATCGAGAAAATGAAACCAAAAATTAAGAATTTTAGCTTTTTATAAAATTCAGATTTTACGTTACTTTTTCAATAACCACCAAATCACTTTTGAGACTTTTTTCAAAATCTGTTTCAACCAAACACCTAAAAATATTTTAACTTTTATAAAAAATGAAAATGGCCTTCAAAATCGTTACCAATCGCACATTTAGTCTCCTTTTCAATCAATTGTATATATTTCTTAAAATCAATTTTTATTAATTTAATTGAGTTCAGGTTGTACATGCCGTTGTGCATTTTATACATAAAGTTGATATTGTATATTCACTATATTTAAGTATTTTGTAAGTAAATATATTATTGTGTCAGTTATATTATAGTTATATGCATATAATATATAGCAAATTAATGATAGCACAATATTATTTGTTATATCGTTTAGTGATTCATATTGTCTTAATTAATTAGATAATAGCCACACCATCTTTAATTAATTTAGACTATATATTTAGAATAGAATTCATATAAAAAATAGATGTGATGTATTATATGATATATTATAGAATTTACCCACATGTATTTTTAATATTTGTACAATGAATTAGGATAAAATATCAAAATATATTTCTTAATTAACCCACAGGAATTAGGAAAAATGAATATATTTTGATAGTTTTCGCATGAACGTGTGAATCTAATTGAATTAGGACTTTAGCCCACACGCAAGTTTTATGTATCTAGATTCATTGAGTAATATATGTTTACTCTAATGCTAAATGTGATGTTCTTAAATCAAAGTGGACAATTTTAAGGTATGGAAAGAGGGAGTTCTACTTCAATTGGGATGGATGATATCGACTATGCCATAAGGAAGCCTGATCAAGTTGTTCTTTATTAAAAGTGGGAGCGATCAAATCGTCTTTGCGGTATGTTCACAAAGACCAAAGTATCTGTTAGAATTCGGGATTCAATTGAGCAATATGACAATGTTCGTCTCCTAATGAAAGAAATAGACGAGCAATTTGTCACTTCAGACGAGGGTTTGGCTAGTACCCTTATTATGAGTTCTCATCCATGAAGTTTATTAGATTGGGAGGTGTGCGTGATCATATCATGCGCATGAGGGATATTGAAGCTGAACTAAAGACTTTAGAAGTTGAAATATCAGAAACTTTTCTAGTTCACTTCATTTTGTGCACTATGCCTCAACAATTTGGCCATTTAACACACATAATGATAAATTTTCAATTAATGAACTTATAACCATGTGTGTTCAAAAATAGCATAGGTTGGCTATGGAACATGGTAAGAAAATGAATCTGACCTTACATCTATTCAGGTGGAAAGATGAGCTCACATTTGGAGGCTCCTGGTTTTATTTTGTATTCTGGAAAAGACTTTTTATGTTCTTAATTTTTTAAGGAATTTAATTTCAGTTTCGAATAATGGTTTCAGATTATTGAATAAATATAAATTTGGTGGTTATAGTAAATTATCTAATGGTCTTTATTCTATTACATTGGAAAATAACAATATTTATAATTCCATGAGTGTTACTGTTGGGTTGAACGTTGTGTGATGAATGAAAATTCTTCTCTATTGTGGCACCAGAGATTGAGACATATCTCTATTCCAAGAATTCAAAGATTAGTGAACGAGGGAGTACTTAGTGCTCTTAATGTTTTTGACTTTAAGACTTGTGTGGATTGCATTAAGGGAAAGAAAATTAACAAGTCTAAAAAAGGTGCAAAGAGTTAACAATCATACGTACATACATTTGTTGCCCTGACATGGACGCAAGTAGTCCAACATACTTTATCACCTATGTAGATGATTTCTCACGATTTATGTATCTTTATTACTTCGTTCAAAAGATGAAGGTTTATATGTCTTTAAAGTTTTCAAGGCTGAAGCAGAGAAATAATGTGGTAAACAAATCAAGATAGTGAGATCTGATAGAGGTGGAGAGTATTATGGTAGATACACTGAGAATGGACAAGCACCTACGCCATTTGCGAAGTTTCTTCAAGAACATGGCATTGTTGCTCAATACACTATGCCTGGTATTCCAGACCAGAATGGTGTATCTGAAAGAAGAAACCGAACTTAGATGGACAGGTGAGAAGTATGAGGAGTAAAACAAAACTTTCTCAATTTTTGTGAACTGAAGCACTAAAGACGGCAGCGTATATATTAAACCGAGTTCCAACCAAAGGCTGTTTTGAAAACAACTTTTGAGTTATTCAAAGGTTGGAAAACCAATTTGCGACATACACGCGTTTAGGGATGCCCATCCGAAGTGAGAATTTATAATTCTTAAGAAAAAAAGCTAGACCTTAAGACTATTAGTGGGTATTTCATTGGATATGCCGAGAAATCTAAAGGTTATAGATTCTACTGTCCATCTCATAGTGGGAGTGAGCAATTACATGACTCGATCACTGAATTAGATCACAATGAAGCTTAACCATCTCAAGTGATAGACTGATTATCATACACACTCTTCACGCTCTATCGTGTGTAAGACAACCAGCAATTGAAATTCTACAAGTTAATAATGTTGATCCTTTAGATCAAGTTGCTGACCAAGATCATGTTGAACACCCCAATCGAAGTACCGATTGAATAAGATCCTCAAGAAAATGTTGAAGCAAAATAAATAAGATCTACTAGAGTTAGAAGATTAGCAATCCCTAGTGACTATGAAGTGTATTTACAAGAAACAGACTACAATATTGGAGCAAAAAATTATCGTGAAACGTTTTCACAAGCTGTAAGTTCTAAAGAATCTAACTTATGGAAAAAGTCCATGATTGATAAAATGAACTATATGGAAACTAATCAAGTCTGGGATCTCGTGGAGTTGCCTAATGGTTTAAAATCCATTGGATGCAAATGAGTCTTTAAAACAAAGAAAGACTTACAAGGCAACATCGAGAGACAAAAGGCAATAATTGTAGCCAAAGGGTTTACTCAAAGAGAAAGAATCGACTACATGAAGACCTTTTCTCCTGTATCAAATAAATATTAGCTTTGCACAATTATGGCATTAGTAGCTCATTTTGATTATGAGCTAGATCAAATGTATGTGAAAACGACCTTCCTAAATAGAGATCTAGAGGAAGAGGTTTACATGAAACAACCTGAAGGATTATCCTTTAGTAACGGTGAGAATTTAGTTTACATGATCAAGTTGCTGACCAAGATCATGTTGAACACCCCAATCGAAGTACCGATTGAACAAGATTCTCAAGAAAATGTTGAAGCAAAATAAACAAGATCTACTAGAGTTAGAAGATCATCGATCACTAGTGACTATGAAGTGTATTTACAAGAAACATACTGCAATATTTGGAGCCGAAAATTATCTTCAAACGTTTTCACAAGCTGCAAGTTCTAAAAAATCTAACTTATGGAAAAAGGCCATGATTTATAGGCAAGCCAACCAAAGGTTACACAAGCAACCACTCAGCCATTGAAGGCTCTTTATTCTGCCAACATCAATGCAAAAAAAACTTATTAGTCTTGATGTCTAATGAATAGGTAGCCTTAATCCTACCTAACTTAGACCTCATGCTCATCCTGTTTGCACAGATTTATTTTTATTCCCAAAATAACGCACAAGTTATTTGTGGAATTAAAACTCTCTAGAAGTGAATTTTGTAATAATAAGTAAGGGATGAGCCCCGAAGCCCGAAAGCCCAAGAAGAGCCCAAATTGCCAACATCCAAGATCCGAGCCCGGCTCGGCGGCGGCGTGTGTGTGCGCGCGAGGGGTTAGAGTTATTCCACTCACACTCTCCTTCCTTGCAATTGAATACCACCTTAAGAAGGATAATTCTATATAAACATCACACCAACTCTTTTACCCAACCCATGTGGGACTCTTTTGGATTCTCTCCACTTCACTTCTCTAAAACACATAACAAATATGTTTTTAAGCATACTTTAAACATCAATTTCTCATTCATCACAAACATGATTTTGGCAAATAAATACTTAATCTTATACCCTTCGCAACGAGTAATAGGATTATGAAAGAATTATCAAATTTCGATGAGTGTACCAAACTCAAATATTAATAAAAAAAATCATCCATAATTTATGTTAATAATATTTTATTATCAATTCTTCCAACAGATCCTAATCGATTTCAACTAACTCAATGCCTAAGTGACAACCGATTCCAAAAAAAAGAACAATTTCGATGGAAGATTTTAAGAGAGAGAAAGTAAGAGAGAGACTAATTTGGAGCTTCTGAGTGAGGTTAAAATGACTGGTGTGCAATCAAATTAAGAGTGAAATGGGAAACATATTGTTCTAACTTATTAAAATATATTATAATAAAGGTTAAAATAAATAGTAAAAGAAAAAATTATCCCCGACGAGATCTTTGACCTTTGGAACAAATATTGAGAAAATGGCAGTATGTCCTTAAATAGGAACAATTCCAAAGGGGGATTATGGAAGCCCAATTCGGTTGGCCCATGATTGAGGACCGATTCGATGATCCTAAGATTCTATTTGGCGTACAAAGAGCTAATCAAAACTAATAATTAAATTACCCATGCCGATACTGATACTTAGCGATTATGATTATTAGAGAGAACCTCATATTGACGGGTATACCGATGGATATTTTATAAAAAAATACTGACTACCGATTATACCGACAAATTATCGAAAGTATACCGAATATACATAATCTCAATTTCTAAATTTAAATTCAATATCAAAATTCACAATTATATATTTTATAATCACAATCTTATATTCAATTTCAATATCAAAATTCACAATTTCATATTTCAAAATCACAATCTTAAAGTTTAAATTCAAATTCAATATCAAATTCACAATTTCATATTGCATAATTATAATATTATATTTTAAATTCAAATTCGATAGCAAAATTAATAATTATATATTTCAAAATCACAATCTTATATTATAAAGAAAAATTGTACTAAATAGCACTTGCAAACAATGTTATTGCAATTTAGCCATACGTTTTACATCTTTAAATGTATAACAAAAAAGTGGATTTTTTCTATTTATTTTACTTCCAATAGTGCCCTGTTCAAAACATTTTTTTTTTCGTAATTAATAAAACACTATTTTTATAATAAAAAAACCGTTTTTTCGTATTTATTTTTTCTGTTTTTAAATAACCGCCTATTTCTATAAATAACCGCCGGTAGTAACTGCTTATTTCTATAAATAACCGCCTCTTTCTATAAATAACTGTCGGTAGTGGGGTTGATTTTTTTTTTGTAGTGGGTATTAATATCGGTTGATCTTTTTTTTCGAATTTAAATTTTCTAATTACGCTTTTTTATTCAGGAGTAATATTGTCATTATAAGCGGTTTAATTTCGTTTATGGTTATAAACCAATTTTTTCAAAAGTTTTGCTATTTAGCAATTCTTAAGTTTGAAATGGCTATATAATTTATTATCCCTATTATAAATTTAATATCAAAATTCACAATTCCATAATCACTTTCACAACTCTATACTATAAATTCAAAATCTAAATTCACAATTCCATAATCAATAATCCATAATTAAATTCACAACTTTATATTATAAATTCATAATCAATTATCAATCAACAATCTTATATACAAAATCAAAAGTCAACAATTCCATAATCCATAATCAAATTTTAATACACAATACATTATCAAACTCAAAACCTTATATTATAAATCAATCAATTATGAATTAAAAATCTTATATTCAAAATAAGAATCACAATTGGATATTCTAATCAAAGTCTAATCCACAATACATAATCAAATTCACAACTTTATATTGTAAATTTAAAATCAATTATCAATTAAAAATATTATATTCAAAATCAAAAATTAAAATTTCATAATCCATAATCAAATTTTATCCACAATGCATAATCAAATACACAACTTTATATTATAAATTCAAAACCAATTATCAATAAAGAATTTTATATTCAAAATCAAAAATCACAATTTAATAATCAAATTCTAATTCATAATCAAAATTACAAACAATATTTTAAGTTTATAACCACTATTACTGTTAAGTATAAAAAATGCACTCTGATGATCGATAAAATGAAAAAATGGCGATAATTTGGATTTTATAACTACTCAAATTAGCTCGATAAATATCGGTAAATAGGCAATATTTTGAACCGGTATTATAAAACTTGAACTTGAATTCTCGTTTTTTACCGAAAAATTGGTTTTTGCGGTATACCAGCGGTAACTGTCGGTATTTTAAACCTTGCCCAAAACAAAAGACACGGTTCTGCATCTGACCGACGTTTCAAATTGCTACAACCGATAAGATGGTCCAAAAAATGAAAATTATAGTGGCCAACCATAATTGTGAAAAAATTCGAAAATTGTGAGGAAAATTATATTACGGATATTAAAATATTTATACATATATAGTTTTGAATTAAAATAAATTTTATATATTTATAAATTTACTTTTACAATATCTTTACATACTTAAAACTTAGCTTAACTAACTAGCCACTAAAATAAAATCATACCCTAACAATCTTAATGACTATCTCTTATTCTCTCCCACTCTCTGTGTGGCTGCTCTATCTCATTCTATTTCTCTCTATTATGGCTTGACTGTTTCATGTTTTTATTTTATTTTCCTTTATCTCTATCGACTCTTAAGTTTGTGCGTCTCTTAAGTTTGTGCCTCTCTTCCTTTTTTATATTTCAATACATATTTTTCGGAAAACAACGAAAACGACGGCGAAGTTACCTTCACGACGCCGAAATAAAGTTGACCTACACAGAAGTTGAACGAGCTTACATGGACACTGCCTAAGTCGCGGCGAAGATACGGTAACCATTGCTATCGCTTCTTAACAAAAACCCTAGCTGCTGTGTGTAAGAAATGACGAAGTAATCCCTTGTTTTTTGGTATTTGTACATGCAGCCAAACAACATTAACCGTAACGTCATTTTTGGAATGACGATAACACGTCGTTGGAATTGCGGCGTCGTTTTGTGGCGAAACGAGCAATGTTAAAAAAATGACAACTCAAATTTGACGCAATTTCGCCACAAAAATGACGAAATTCCCCGGAAATTTCTATATTAGTTTAGACTAAAGAAACCTTATGGATTGAATTGCTCTCCAATTCTCATTATCTACAGCGAATAATAGATCACAATGTTCACGTACAGCTAACAACCACGGAGAAATGCCCTTTGAACTTTTCATCACAAATTAGACCATTTATATGATCTCATTGTAATATGCCCTTCATTTATTTATGATCAAATTTTCTTTATCGTATACATATTCCAGGAGCCAAATTAAAAATAAAAAGCGAAACTAAAAGGCAAGAAACTAAGTATATGGTAAAAGTTGTGGTTATGCAAACATAGATTAGTACTTTTTTTAAGAACAAAGATTAGTATATCGAGTGATAGTTTACAAACACTTTGAGACAAGACCTAGGCAAGTAAACACATATAGCTGGTAGAGGTTTAGTTGTCAACATTCACAAATTTACCTTCAAATATATACATATACATATATTATATATACGTATATATATATATATGTGTGTGTATATGTTGCATCCTTCTATAACTTTTATATTTTTAGCTTACTTAAAAAACAAACCCTTTTGATTTAAAGAAGACAGTGACAATAGATTTTGTGTCAATGGATTTAAGGGATATACCTTATTTATTAAATTTATAAGAATATAATGAACTGGTATTCTGACTTCCAGGTTGGACAAGGAAGTTTCTGATCTATATATTACTAAAACCTTGGTGGGCGTGTGAGTGTGTGTGTGAGTGATCAGATGCTGTCTGAATTATAAAATAAATTAGACTGTACGAAAGAAGTAAGTATGTCTCTTCATATACCTCTAAGGAGTATCGATAGGATAAAACCCTAGTATTTAATTAGCATATGAGATTTATTTTCAAAAAAAAATTAGCATATGAGAGAGAGAGAGAGCAGTTAAGTATATACTATTAGATAAAGGTCAAAGAAAGGGATGAAAAAGATCGAGTTAACTGACACATTAAATAATTATCCATTGCCCAAGAAGCTTATTTTGCTGCCCATATTTATCAATCTCACTCTAAATATCTGTGAATCTCACTATAAACAAACATATAATTATCTGGTCCTTTGTCATCTTTGAGAATCAAGGTAAATGTCTTCCGCCCAACGGTAGCATATAACACACCCACACACATATATACACATATATGTGCACACATATACATATATATATATATATATATATGTGGTATAATGTACCCTATCACATACCAGTACGTGTTACCACATATAAAATAAAACGAGCGTGATCCCGTAATAAAAACCCTTTATTATACAGAGTGTACCATGCAAATGTGTGCATAAAATAAGAACATGAAATATTACAGATAATGAAGCGAAAACAGGATGCTGAAAAAGGACACACATGACACGACGATTTAAACATAAAATGATATATCACCACATTCTAGGGCAATGTTAATACTAATGGAGGAACATTCAACATATAATTCCCTAGAGATTTCTGTGAGCCGTGATCTTAAAGGCGGTGCCTCGGAATTCTTGGGGTTGTTGAACCACGGTGATCGTGTCTCCGACTTCGAGGCCGGAGTATCGAACAAAAGCGCTCCATTCTCGAGCCTGAAGAGTGGGCTTTTTACATGGCCCGTCCCTGCGAGTGGCCCGAAACTCCCAGAACATTCCGGAACAATCCACCGCCCTAAACACTGCTTCGCTCTCGTCGGCCTCGAACATGGGACCCAAGAACTCCATCCATTTCTTGGGCACAGTCAAGCGCACCAAGTCTCCTCCCACAAGAACCTTCGAATACTCCATTTTCTTTTCTTCCGTTTTCTTTTTTCAACTTAACCTAACTGCTAAGTCGCCGCTTATCGTTCTTAAGCAGGAGAGAATTAGGATTTAAGAGAAAAGAGATGTGTGATTAGGGTTGGCTTACTCAAGGAATATATATACTGCTCTACGATTTTTTTTTCTTTGTTTACTATTTGATTTTCACGTCGTCAAATATTTGTCTGTATGCTATCATATATTTATTCTTGCATGCTTTCATGTTATGTGAAGTTTTTTTTTTTTTTTCTTTTACGGGAATTAGTGAATTGTACTATATGTTAATCTAATAGACGATCACTGTTTCTTTAAAATACCAACTTTAAACACCTGTGTGGGTTTCTTTTAGGGTTTAAACAACTTAGGTCCTACTTATATGTTCTGTAATAATATGAATAATACTAACCCTCTTAGTTATTTTATTTAGTAACTCTTTAACTGTAATATAATTAACAGAATGCTGCTCTTATAAGTTCTTATTTACGTTTTTATATATAGATCTTCTGAAAACTTGTATAATTTTTTGTGAATTGTATATTCTGCCAGCTCAAATTTAAGCTAATTTTGACCATAAAATGACCCTAAAGTTAGTTTTTAGCTACGCAATTCCAGTTTATCGATGCACTTTTTGAAATTAAACTAGTTTATGGCAGAAGTCATCAACTAGTTTATCGCATTGCCTGGCAGCCACATGCACATAATTTGTTCTCTGTACTTTTCTTTGAATAATACATTTCATATTACTTTGTACTTTAACTTATCCAATAGTTTAATATAATAATATGATTAGCAGGCTCTCACCATTCACGCTAGGGTTACTTTGTAAAGCTCACGAAGATCAAGATTGTCTTATCGTATGTCGATCGATTAATTGGCTAATTATAACCAATGTCTTAAGCACAAAGCATTACAAGCATTGATGTTAATTGATTTAAGATTTTAATAACCTTTTTCATTCTCGGTTTTCAAGGTGATTTAAATGGCAACTTTGTGACGATAATTCTCCATTAATTTACCGCTAATTATAATTAGGTCTAGAGCGGCTCTTCTGTTATGTTATTTTCTTAGTTTCGATGTCTCATCTCTGAATCGTATTAATTATCAATCAGAAAACTGTGATTCGTTAGAGAAATGCTTATATTCTATAGCTTATTATTTCAATGCAACTACCTTTTAGCTAGCTAGAATAAAACAAAATCTTCATTGTGATTTACGAAAGAGGTAACATTGGGAAACTAACTTAAATATCATGAGATTCCGTCCAACTTTTATTTGCACTTTTCAACCAGTCCAACATAAACAACAACCAAATTTGAAACTAATGGAAATGAGAAAGAAGGACACGGTGGAGATTTATTCGTTTTCACTAACACCGTGTAAAGCATTATGAAATACGGAACAACTGTCATGAAATGAAACTATCTTCGGCTGATCCATTTTTTATTTAGATTTTTCTTTAAGTTGCTTATTATCGAGTACTTTATTTAGGCGACAAAAACAACTTACTAAATCTTCAGTATCTTAAAACGTATTTAACTAAGGAGATGCATACCGAATCCTATATCTTTGACTAAGTCAGATAATTATATTATATAAATATATATTATATATATATATGTGTTTTCTTGCGTTGCGCTGACTCTGATGTGATCATGAATCATTCATATTTCAACTTTATCGATAGATACAACTATAAAAGCCTAACAAAGAATCAAAACTAAACACAATTGTAACATGAAATTTAGCAACCCGATACTAAACCTTTCCATGACGGTCGTGACTCATGAGTAGATAACTATTCACAACAGATTTAGAAGCATTAATTAATTAGGTTGTCATTTGCGAAATATAGAGAATACAGCTCATTAAATTTAGTTATATAAAAAAATTATTTTTGAAATATATTTAATTGAAAGCATATTACTTAAATTTATATGTATAAATAAAATTTATGTAACTTAAATCAATTATACATTACAATGCCTCTTTTTTTATTTAAAGTATTTCATTGAAAATGGTATAAGAGTTTTGAGGGAACGAGTAAGGAAGAGTTGGGTATAGGGAGACAAACACGTGACCGAGGGTAAAGCCATAGTAATTATAAGATTAATTAATATATAGGATTATAGCATAATATTGATATCATACATCGTGTACATGCTGGTATGTTCCAAATTCCACTTCATTTCGGTTTCGTTGTCACATGACAACATTTGTTTTTATTCTAAAGGTGAGCGACAAGGTAGGCCCCACCATCCCAGACCGCATAAAATGAGCTTTAAGAGGAAAGGGAAAATAGTAGTAAATTTGGACCTTCAAAGATAAAATAGTAGTAAATTTTGGTTTTCTGAAATCAAGAGGACAGGGAAAATGGCATAGAAAAAAACTTTAAGAGGAACCTTACAATAAAAAGTCAGGACTAAAGTGTAAAAGATACACAATAAAATGACATTTGAAATCAAGCGAGAAAGCAATGAAAATAAAATGAATATTTTAAAGCAACAAACCCTAAACAAAAAGGATGGCATAAAATAAGCACAATAACTATATATAACATGTATAAGCGTAACACGTGTATTATGTAATCAACTAAGTAAATATATAAAGAGGGTGAGATGGTAAAACTTTAAATGATAATATCGGACTGAAGCAACGCGTTCCATCTCTGAGCGAGTGCTCCGAAACTTTCATTTATTTTAGAGGAATTGCCCAAAGTACTATTTTTTATTTTTAATTTTCCCAAAATCCACCCAAACATAATTTTTTCCCAAAATATTAGTAAATTTCATGCGAAATGACGAAATACCCTTTAAAAAAATAAAACTAACACAAATGCCCTACATTATACTACCGGCCAAAATAATTAAGAAAAAATTAAAAAATTATAAAAAAATATAATTTAGGATTGGAACAGTTTCTACATTTTAAAGTTTAATTTTAATAAAAAAATAAATAAATAATAACTGATTAATATGGATATGAAATAAAATGTAAAGAAATTGTTTTAGGGGTATTTTAGACTTTTGTACTAGTATTTTGGGAAAAAATTAATTTTAGTGGATTTTGGGAAAATCAAGTACAAATGGTGGCATTTTGGGTAATTTCTCTTTTTTTAAGGGTTAATTAAGTAGTTTTATACAGATTTTTTATTTTGGATTTGGTCAACTTTTTGTAAAATTTGATAAATGTCCACATATCTAATTAACCAAAAATTTGTATCCAAAATATCTAAATAATTCCCGCCTAAACGAGTGTAAATTTAGTAAATTAATTTTAATAAATAAATGCGATAAAAAAACAAATCGGTTATTAAAAGCCATAAAAACCGCCGTTTATTTGTTGTTATTAAAACCGATTCAAATTTAGGATAGAATCCATAAACATTAATTTACATTCGAAAAGAAGAGAGAAAAAAATCCCAAAATACAAAACCATTTCAGCCAAAAATCTCTTCCAAAATCTTCACGACGATCGACGAACAATTTACGAATTTTTGTTAAAAGATCCAAGCGTTTGAACAAGAATCTCCAGGTTAGTTTCTCATATATTCATCGTTATTTTTAACATCGCCTTAATTTATCAAATGTTCGTCGTCATCGTTTTGAATGTTTTTGAAAAAATTCCATCTTAAAATCTATAGGTTTGTTTTTTGTAAATGTTTTTCCGTAATGGACAAATGTTATTTAAAAAAAATCACAATTTTTTGAGCGATTAACGAATGTTTTTCAATCATTGATTTCGATTAATCGGTTGAAAATAATTATTTTTGGTAACTGAAATATTTTTATATACTCATACATCATCGTTTTGATTTAATCTTTATTTCCAGAAATGTTCATAATTTTACGATTAACCGAAATTTTTATTTTCTCTGATGATGGTGGGGTCTACGACGGAGGCGCCAAATTTTTGGTGGTAGCATTCATGGCGTAGAGGATCGTCGCGGTCATTCATGAAGTTTAAAAAATTTCATTGTTCTTCGTTCTTCTTCTTATTTATGTTTGATTTTTATCAAAATCTTATTTTGTTAATTACTAGAAAATTTACGATAAAAGTTTCAATTTACATTACAAAAAACAATTTACGTTGTAAATCTCAACTCAATTTGCGGTGTAAATTCAATTTACGTTGTAAAACTCATCTCAATGTACGTTGGAACAAATCTATTTTAGTGTAAATTGAATATCAATTTACGAGCATAAAAACTGGATGATATAAACTGTCGTAAATTTAATAACAAATCCGATGAATGAATAAAAATAGAACAGAAAATTCGTTACAGCCTTCATAAACCATTCAGCCAATAAATACAGAATGTCAATAAATTTGAAAAAAAAACTTCCGCAATAGGATATACAGTTACCAAAATTGGAAAATAAATATCAACCAAATTAATAACTGCTTAAAATAAACAGTTAAATAAACACCCACGATTTTAGGATCTACTATTTACAACCCTATTTAAATTCGGATTAAAATTTGAATAAATATAAAAGGCAACAATTTAAATTCAATTCGAAAATAAAACAATTTGAAATTTAAAACAAAAATTTGAAATTCAAACAGAAAAAAGTTTAAAAATCGGTAAATTTTAAAAGATTAAATAAGTAATAAAATAAAAAATATAAATGTCACGTAGGCGTTTTGAAAATTTACAAAAATTTAACCGAGCGTTGGCTAAATTTAAAAAACGTTTGGAAGTTAAGACCAATTTGTCAAATTTTTGTCTTTTTAATCGTACTGTCTATATTATTTATCATTATTCTGCTATATTATGATAAGAAGAATTGTTCTAATTAAGCTACATGAAACGTTGCAATTGTAAAATATTCAATCTTTTGCAAACGTTTAAAAAAATATCCAATTAGTCCTACGTGGCATATTATTAGGCAATTGTATTTTCATTTTTGCCCTTTTTATTTTAGTTTCCGTGTGTTTTTTTTTACTTCCAGTCTTTTTATATTAACGAAAATTAACCTGATTTTTAGGGAAATATTGTTTAATTTTCTTATTTTAAACAACGAATTCGTGTTTTAGTTAATTCAGGATATTTTTGAATTAGTCAACTAATAAATGCATAAACCATTTTGTTTTTTCTTTAATTTCATTCAGATATATTTCGTTAATTACTATATTTATCATCGGTTACAAATTACACGCATGAAGTACTAGTTAATTTGCATTAATTTATATACACGCACATTTTAATCTTATCTATCCATCTGATTTTTCATGGGACTCAATTAACGAATATTTACCTTAGATCACGAGATTTCGACGTTAATTTTCAGCTTTCAGATTTAAAATAGTTCTTTAATGGTTTTGATATCTTTTTGATATAGTCAACTATCTTCTTTAATTTACAATCGATTTAGTTCGTTTCTGTCATTAATGGCTATTTTAAACATACACAAATTAGTAGTTAATTTGCGTTAATTTGTATATAAGCACATTTTAATCCTTTTTTTTTTTTTTTTTTTTTTTTTTATATTTTCCTGATTTCATGGAATTTGAATTCCTTTGTTAATTAATGGTTTGATGAATATCTTTTATTGAATTAGTCAAATGAACAATTAGTCGATGAATATCTTTTAATTTGTGCGCATCCGTGTATTGCGTGAAATCTGATAACTAATCTGAAATTTTTTTTTGCTTTACGGGTTAATTTTGGTTAATTTCTGGTGTACAACTACGAATTTCTTGTTTTGTAGCCTTTATTTTGGCAGTTTTAATTGATGTATTCCATTCTGTTTTTAATTTTAACTATTGATTCGAATAATTCCAATTAAGATATATTCTTTCCGAATATGTTTAGCCTAAAATCTTATTTGATTTAAAAAAATAAAACATTACATTTTTCTTTCCTAAAATGATGCCCAAATATTCAGTATCTATTACTAATAAATAAAATTAATATCAATCGAATATAATATTGAGAATTTGTAATTTAAAAAATTTATTTTGTAATTCACCTATGCTTACTGATTCCCAAAATCTATATGATTTGCGTATTAATTTTGGTTAATTTGTGCCTCTACTGCTAGTATGTTATACAGTTACGAATATCCTATTTTGTAGTTATTGATTATAAACTTAATTGATATTTCCTTTTTTATATATAATTCATATAGTCCATAATTGAATTTTGAATCAGTTAAATATAATCTTGAATTTTGAAATTTAATTTTCGATTTTGCTACTTAAAATATGGTAACTGATATGAAAAAAAAACACTATTTTACGTGTTAATTTCGGTTAATTTATGGTGTATATTTACGAATTTCCTGTTTTGTAGCCTTTATTTTAGCAGTTTTAATTGATATAATATTTATTTCATTCTGTTTATAGTTTTAACTATTAATTCGAATAATTACAAATTGATATTAAGATATATTCTTTCCGAATATGTTAATTAGTCTAAAATCTTTTTTTATTTAAAAAATAAAACTTTATCTTTTTATTTTCAAAAATGGTGACCAAATATTCGGTATCTATTACTTATAAATGAAATTTATATCAGTCGAATATAATCTTGAGATTTAAAAATTTATTTTATAATTCAGTTATGTTTACTGATTCCCAAAATCTATATGATTTTCGTATTAATTTTGGTTAATTTGTGCCTCTGTTAATAACGTGTTGTACAGTAACTATTAATTTTCATTAATTTATGTGACGAAAAAGTTCAGAACGATTCTAGGGGAAAAGAAAATACAGATCTAATTGAAATATTTGAGGGGGAAACAAACTACAGATTTAATTATAATAAAATAAAAACCATACGAACGTTCTTCTTCGTCATATTCTTCTTCTTTTCGCCGGCCGCCGACTTCTCCATCATCTTCTTCTTCTTCTCTCCGGGGAAAGTTTCTTTCATTATTTCGGCTTCTATTTTGGAGATTTCTCGGTCGCCGGAATAGTTATGTGCGTTTGTGTTTCGGTGGGAATGTTAGAGAGAGTAAGTTTGAGTGTGGAAGAGGGTTAGAGGTTAAGAGATTTGATAGGGTATGTAACAACTTTCCGAAACAACTTCTCCCTCCTAAAATTAAAAATCTTCATTAATTTTTTGTAATTTCCAATATATCCGGCTTTTTAATTGGAGAGAGAAATTGAGTCTATATTTGTACATAAAATCCGGCCATAATTTATTTAATTTTCGAAAATTAATTTCCAAAAATTACAAAACCGAAAATGATATAATAGTCCGATAATTGCGTTAATTTCTACAAGTGAGTATTAATCAAAACTTACAAAAATTGAGTATTTTGTAAACTCAATACTATAAAAAAGTATATAGCTCTTTATCCCTTAAAATAATTTTGTAATACAAAGAAAGTAAAATGTATACTCATAATAAAAAGGTTGAGAAGGAATAGAGGTTTCGGCATTATTTGATTGGAGATGATTATTAAAGTGCTTTAATTTGATTTGGTCCGCACGAATAGAATCTTCGCATCATATTTTCTTTGATAATTTAAGATCCTCGCAATATAATACAGAAATTAACCCTCCATTTTTTTCTCTTTCCTTGGTTTATTTTATTTTGGAGCCGGGGAATATAGACTCTTCTTAACATTATTATTATTTTTTATTGGGATAATAAGTGATATAGTCATATTAAATTTAGAAATTCCTAAATAGCAAAAGAAAAATTTAAAAAATGGGTTTATAGTCATAAACGAAAATAAACGCTTAGAAAAACAACTATACCCCTGAATAAAAATCGTAATTACCAAAATTAAATTCGAAAAAATATATTTCAACCGTTTAATAAAATACCCACTATCCACGAGTAAATAAAAGAATTTAAATTTTGAAATAGGGTCACTAAATAAAAGAAATAACCGCATAAATTTTAAAAAAAAATTAATAAAAAACGTTTTATATTTTAAAAAAAATAATATTTTCTTAATTACAAAAAAATGACGAAAAAAATATATTATTAATTAACTGAAAAGGTACTATTGAAACTGAAAAAAAATTAAAAAAAATTACGTAGTTTGAGCTATTTAATTAAAAATACAAAACAATAGGTTAAATCGCAATAATATTACTTAAGAATGCTGTAATTCAATTTCTCTTTTTTATTTGACTTTCACGTCATCGTATATTTTTGTCTGTAGTATATTCTACTTTTTTAATGTTTTATTTTCTACTTTTTTATTTTTCTTTTTTATTTGTCTGTAGTGCTTTTATGCTCATCAATATGCATGTCAAACTAGGATCACGAAACGGTCGTTTTAATTATATTTTTAAATATACACTCGGTGTCAGAAATCCTAAGCCCTAGTTATATATCCTGTGTATATAACTAAATGAGAAATTGCCCAAAATGCCACTATTTGTACTTGATTTTCCCAAAATCCACTAAAATTAATTTTTTCCCAAAATACTAGTACAAAAGTCTAAAATACCCCTAAAACAATTTATTTACATTTTATTTCATATCCATATTAATCAGTTATTATTTATTTATTTTTTTATTAAAATTAAACTTTAAAATGTAGAAACTGTTCCAATCCTAAATTTTAATTTTTTTTAATTTTTTAATTTTTTTCTTAATTATTTTGGCCGGTAGTGTAATGTAGCAATCCTAAATTTTAATTTTTTTTAATTTTTTAATTTTTTTCTTAATTATTTTGGCCGGTAGTATAATGTAGGGCATTTGTGTTAGTTTTATTTTTTTAAAGGGTATTTCGTCATTTCACATGAAATTTACTAGTATTTTGGGAAAAAAATATGTTTGGGTGGATTTTGGGAAAATAAAAAATAAAAGGTGGTACTTTGGGCAATTCCTCTAACTAAATAATGTATGCCGTCTTCATGGTATAAATGGTTAATAATTGCAGTAACTTTTACTTACTTAATTTTTTCAACATCTGTGTATATAACTCTTTAATGTTAATACCAAATCACCTTATTTTTTATATACTAATATTTTATTATGTAATGATTATAACAAAATTATAAATTTTGACATCTATGTCATCTCTTTATTTGAAAAAAATAATAAAATATTATATGTATCAATAATTAAATTTGTGTAGTCTTATTTATAATAATTTTTTATATCAACATCATTTGTGTATTATTATATAGTATTTTAAATATAATAAATAAATAAAAATTAAAATATTTAATAATGTGAACAGTAATTTTGGTTAATAGTTTAGAGAAATTGCCCAAAATGCCACCATTTTTACTTGATTTTCCCAAAATTCACTAAAATTAATTTTTTGCCAAAATACTAGTACAAAAGTCTAAAATACCCCTAAAACAATTTTTTTACATTTTATATCATATTCATATTAATCAGTTATTATTTATTTTTATTTTTTTATTAAAATTAAACTTTAAAATGTAGAAACTGTTCCAATCCTAAATTTTAATTTTTTTTAATTTTTTAATTTTTTTCTTAATTATTTTGGCCAGTAGTATAATGTAGGGCATTTGTGTTAATTTTATTTTTTTAAAGGGTATTTCGTCATTTCACATGAAATTTACTAGTATTTTGGGAAAAAATTATGTTTGGGTGGATTTTGGGAAAATTAAAAATAAAAGGTGGTACTTTGGGCAATTCCTCAATAGTTTATACATTTTATATTTAATTATTTAAAATTTGTTTTTAAGTTATTTTAACATTTGGACATCTCATAGTTAAGTTTTAATAATAGGCCATATAAAATTAACTTCCAGCCCCTCCAAAAAATTAGTTTCATACACAAGCTATTGGTCATTTTACAAATTTCGAAATTATATCTTCGTCGTAGAAGTCATAAAATGTATGCTATATTTATCTGGAAGATAACTAAAATATAATATAGGATTTGCATTTGAAATTTTTTTGGGCGTGGCTTCGCATTTCAAAGGTGGAATATGGATGCCAGTCAGCCCACATGCATACTTTTATTTTTTTAATATTATTTCTGTACCTTTTGTCGATTAAATTAATATATTGAGATATGAATCATATGATCACTCGACTCAGCATGCGTGGGACGTGTCGTTAATTTTCTAAAGCATCACAATTAATCATATATCGATAATCAATTTTTTTTAATAAGAACGATCACCCTTAATTTGAAGTGTGGTCAAACATATTTAATTAGAGGTGCTCCGGTTCACTTAAAATATTTATTTAAATTTAGGATTTATAAATAGTGTTTGAGGTCTAATTACTTTTATCTACAAATTTGATGCCAAATTATTTTAATTATAAATTCACTAAAAAAAATTAATATATAATTTAGAACTATACATATCATCAATTAAATATTTCAACAATTTATTGATCGATATATAAAATCTGAGATACAATGTAATCATAACCTTTTACTTGCTCACAGACAAAACTTTGTTAGCAGTTTTTCTTTACTTGCGCATTATTGATTTTTATTATTTTGTGAACCTGATAGTCAGTGTTTGTTTTCCTTTTTATAACACCTATTTGTATTCGACTACTTGTAGAGCAATATAGAAAATCATTCTTCCATCTCCTTCGTCCATTCTTTCGATGTTGCAGGCTTATCAAATACCATATTATCTATTTACACAAAAGTGAGAAAATCCTCACTACTACAAAATATATTTTTAGAAGCGATAGGAGGAATTAGAAGCGACATTTAATTTTAGAAGCGACTAGTCGTTTCTAACGTAAACACTCCGAATTTCCCAAAAAAAATGAAATTTTTTTACTTTTATAAGCGACTAGTCGCTTCAAATAGTAATAGTCGACATATTAGAAGCGATTAGTCACTTCTAAAGTCCAAAATTGTTGGCTCGCTCATTTCCCGCCAATAATTTAAGTATGTTTGAGCATTAGAAACAACTAGTCGCTTCTAAAGCCCAATTATTTGACTCCAAAATTTCTCCGCCAAAATTTTGCTAAGTATAGAAATTTGGACATTAGGTAGTTTTTCGCCTCCGGTTCTCCCCTCCGGTAACTTGGATCTAGCTAATTTTTCTCTCTTTGTTTTTGTCTCCCGTTGTTTCCATCAGTCGATGCTTAGCCTGTTTTGCGTAGGTCTCCGCTGTCTCGGCTCCGCTGTCCCCGCTCCACTGCCCTCGCTGCCTTCTCTGTTTCGGTAAGTGTTGTTTCTTTTTGTTTTTGTGTGGTTTATAAGTAAATTTTATTAATTTTGGTTAATTTTATACTTACGTTTTACTATATTTTTAAAATTTATTTTAGTTTATTTGGTTGTAGCCTCGGGTTTAATTTTGGTCGGACACACGTATTGATTTCATAGTGTTGCAACCTCCGTCGGTCGCAACAGAAATCGGTAAGTTTTTTTTGTTTATTTGGTTTAGTTAGTTTTTAGTTTTTAATTTTAATAGTTTTGAATTATTTTATTTTAATGTCTCGCAGCCCCTCTCGCCATTCGTTTCGCATTACTTCTCGCAACTCTTCTCGCATCATTTCGTAGCCTCGTCTCGCAACAAAAGGTTAGTTAATAATTTAGTTCATGTTAAATTGTTTAAGTAATTGTTAATAAGTAGTTTCAAATGTTGTTAGTAATTTAGCAAATATGTTAAGTTGTTTATTTAGGTATGTAAATTGAATTAGTTAATTAAATTGTATTAGTTAATAACTTAGTTAATTTGTATAAGTAATTTCAAATGTTGTAGTAATTTAGATAATATGTTAAGTTGTGACTTAATTAAATTTTTAATTTATAAATTGAATTAGAGTTAATTTAGTAAATTAATTGTTGTTCATTTGACGTAATTATGAATTTGGAAATGTATGTAGTTTACTTTATTTAGATTTGAAATGTACTGATGATTATGATAGTTCTGATTGTTATAAATATCTCGTTTATAAATTTCAGGTTTTTGGTTTGTCAATATTTTAGGGAAACTATGTCCAGATTTCTCTAATTTTTTAAGTAATGAATTAATAAAATAATAATTTAATCTCGATTTAATTATCTAAATTCAACAACTTTCTGATACCATATCATCAAACAACTCCTATTAAGTATACTTTTCAATAGTCATCAATCTCACAATTTTCATAATTTTCAACATTCAGCGTCATGTCAGACCCAAGTAGAAATTAGATTATTGAGAATAATCGGTGTGGTCTTAAATTCGAAATGGGCATGAACGACTTTATTCGAGTTGCACGATTCCAAATGAACAACGAGCACAAAGTTAAATGTCTTTGTCGTAGTCGAAATAATGCGTTAAGACAACACATATATGCACAAAGGATTTACTCCGTATTACACTGAGTGGTATCATCACGACGAGTCACGTGAAGGAATCGTTCTTGTACTAGAAATATTTTATGATTCAAACGATCAAGACGATTTTGGTGGAATCCATGACGCAGTCGACGATATTAGGAATGTTCTTGATTTTTTTAATGATCCGACAGCTGAAGATGTGGCTGACGAACAACATATTGCAGATCTATTTGCCGAGTTGAATGCATAATTGTATCTCGGTTGTAAGGAGTTTTTGTCATTATCTTTCTTGGTTCAGTTAATGCACACTAAAGTGATGAACCATTGGAAGAACAAGTCATTTACGGAACTTTTGCAACTCTTGAAAAAGTCTCATCCTGTTGGGAATAGAAATCCTGAAAAACATTACGATGCAAAGTCAAAGTTGAAGCGATTTGGCATGGGTTACGAGATGATTGACATGTGCTCGAACGATTGTGTCCTGTTTTGGAATGATTTGAAAGGTGCAGATGTTTGTCTGTTGTGCAATGAAAATAGATGGGTTGTTGGAAAAAAAGTACCGCATAAAGTTTTACGGTACTTTCCTGTGAAAGATCGGCCGATTGTATGCTTTTCGACACACATTTGTTGAAATGTAGTGGTACGCGAAAGAACATGTGGTTGAAGAAGGTGTTCTATGTCTCCTACTGACGGTAAATCGTGAAATAAGTTAGATGAAACATATCCGGACTTTGTCATCGAGCCGAGGAATGTACGACTTTGCCTAAATTTAATATAAACTATATTTAATGTATTTCACAAACTAAAATTCTAATTTATCTTTTATGGTTTGCAGTATGTCGACTAGCGGGGATGAGGCTCTTACACCTTTGTCCGGACGAGGTGCGACTACGGGTCAAAGTTTGCAAAAAGTTAGAAGAGGTAAGAAAGTGAAGATTGTCTTCGACCCCGTCCGCTTCCAATTTTATCCACCTCTCAGTAGAGGTGAAGAAGAGAGAGTAAAAAAAAAAGTGAGCGTGTTGACACGTTTGCCAATAGTCTTGGAGTTTTGGTGCGATATCACATCCCTCCGACGACGCCTTGCTGGAATAGCGTTTCGGCGCAACAAGGAGCGGCCATTTTGTCAGGTATATATCCATAATACAACTTTGTGTACGAGGACGAGTCGGGAGAAGACTATCGAGAAAACTATTATCTGCGACACGAAGAAGCGTCTGCGTGACGGAAAGGCAAAGTATAGTCGGCTTTACAGAATCACGTGCGGCAGAGATCGGGATGAGGTGCTTGAGAAAACGCCCAAGGATATGACGTGACGACAGTGGTCCGAGATGATTGATAGGATGGACACCGAGGCGTTTAAGGTATAATCAATTGTTTTATTCTTAAAAAAGAAATTTTTTACTCTAACCAATTTTGTTTTCAAGGACGTGTCCAAACAGAATAAGGAGAATCAAAAGAAGAAGACCACATAAAGTCGAGAAGGCACGATCTCGTAAGTATATTTTCATTCAATTTCAAATTACATAAGTTATATATTATAGTTATAATGTGTTAAATGTAGAGGGTAAAAAAAGGCATACAGATGGTACGGCCGCTCGGTGCGTGGGAGAGGATGCACACGACTCCCAATGGTCAGTGGACCACGCCTACTGCTAGAGAGTATCATGTAAGTATCTATGTTATTGTAAATTTACTTTGTAATTGTTGTAAGATGAAAATCAAAGAAGGCGTACGTAATTTAATTTGTATTGTGTATGTAGAATCGGATAGTAGATCGGGTGGGTGATCTACAAGAGCAAGTTCGGGTGTCGGGACGTGAGGTGGACTTGAGTGGTCTGGAGAAGGTTGCTATGAGTGAAGTCTTCAGGACGCGACGTGATTGGGCTACGAGAACTTGGTCACTCATTCCGCGCTCGGAGATGCTTGAAGCCAAAGCCCACGACAACTCATTGTCTTCTGTAGGGAACGCGAGTTCGAAGTCTTCCTCTGACACAGAAGAGAAGTTGGCGGTACTCCAAAGAGTTGTGTTTGACATGACCGCTGGATTAAACCAGATCTCGAACATCAATGTGACCCCCGTGTTTCAAGCGACTCTAGATAAGTACATGTCCCACTACGGGCCCTTGACGGGCGCTTTGGTTCGCAGCAGACACCGGATCGGCCTTTGACTCCCACGGACACCGAACCAGACGAGCCTCCACACGGACCCTTCGGAAGACACAGAGGACGAGGATGATGACGATCAGGACGATGACGATGATTGTAGTTTATTTTATGTTTTAGACTTACCGGTTATGTTATTATCGACTTATTATCGAATTTAAACTTTTGATTATGTTATTATCGACTTTAGACTTTTGATTATGATATTATCAACTTTCAACTTTTGATTATGTTATTATCGACTTTTAATTATATAATTTAGTTTATGTTTTATTTGATTCAATTAGTAAATTTCAATATTATTAAATTCAATTATATTTTATAATAATTTTAATTAAATAATAATAACATTTAATTAATTAATAATAATAAACCGAATAAATTTTTAAAAAAATCAAAATATAAAGTTTTAGAAGCGACATTGTTGCTTCTAAAGCCATGTCAATAAAAAATTTCAAGCCATTTAGAAGCGACAAATTATTTCTAATGTCGTTTCTAAAGAAATGACCGGTAACTTTTTAGAAGTAACTTGTCGCTTCTAAATGTAACCCGCCATTTTTTTCCACGCTTTTTTCGCGATTTTCAAGACCCTTAAAAAGAACCCTGGAAGCGACTTGTCGCCTCTAAATTAGTCGCTTTAGAACATTAGAACCGAATTAGAAGCGACTTTTCTTTAGAAGCGATACATCAGAAGCTACAATGTCGCTTTTAAAAGCAATTTAGAAGCGACTTTTTGGCCTTTATTAGAAGCGACATTTGTCGCTTTTAAATGTCTTTTTTGTCCTAATGCCTTGTTGTGGAAAAGTGTGTGCTCAACATATAGTGAGTTTTCGTTTGCAACTTTGCAGTCGCTTTTATATTTTGGATGAAAATTAAATTGGAACAAACATGTAATGCATTAACTGATCATTTGTGAAATAAGTATATTAATGAGAACGAGCAACGAGTATCATTATTTTTACTGTGTGTTTTATTTTTACAAGTGTATTTTTTATTTACTTTATTATAAATATTTAATTTTACCTCCCAAATGTAATGTTTATCCAATATCTTTATTCTATTATTGTTATCCAAAATAATATTGTTTTTATTAGTTAATTTTTTTTGATATTGTTACATTAACATAATATTTTATAAAAATATAATTTAATTTAATATTGTTGACATAAAAAAATAAATTAATGTTTAATAACAATAATATGGACATAACATACTAATAAAGAGGTTAATATGAAATTAATATAAAGTAATATTAAAAAGTATTAATAAAATAAAATATTTTTTTGTGGTAGGATTTGATGTTATGAGTTTGAGTTAAACTACTTTGGATGCACAAAATTTGGTAAAAACCTTATATACCAAACTTAGGTTTTGATTGAAAATGATCTAACATAAAAAGCTCATCGGGCATAATGTGCATGGAACGCGATTGATGTGAGAACTTTTCGTGAACATGAACACTGCATTGTTGAAAATAAGTCTAGTTAATGGTCAACAAATTTAGGAAAGAGATCTACATTTGTTTGAGTGCTTGGAAACAAGAGTTCAACAAGGGTTGCAGGTCTTTATTAGGATTTGGTGGATGCTTTTTGAAAGGTTATTCTAAATGCATGTTATTAGCTGCATTCGTTTTGGATGCTAGCAACTCACAGTTTCCAACCGCATGGGATGTGGTTGAGAAGGAAAACACATCAATTTGGACATGGTTTCTACAGTTATTACGCGAGTATTTAGACATTGACAATCCTGGGATATTTACTATGATGAGTGACATACAAAAAAGGCTTAAGAAGGCTTTAGGAGATATATATCCGGGTGCTGAAATCATGTTTTGTGTGAGGCATCTTCATGCAAACTTCAACAAAGTACATAATGGGCTTTTACTGAAACAGTTGTTGTGGAATTGTGCTAGAGCAACAACTGTTACAGAATTCAATAAAAGAATGAATGAGATAAAGGCCGAGGATGTCAACGCTTATGAATGGTTACTTAAGAATGACGCAAAACAATAGTCAAACTCACACTTCAGGATAAATATCAAGTGTGATATGCTCATTAATAACCTCAGTGAAACTTCAACGCTGCAATTATGCGAGCAAAAGACAAGGCTATTGTAACGGTGCTTGAAAAAGTGAGGTTTTAGATTATGTGTAGATTTTTCCAAGAAACGATTTGAAGTTGAAAATGGAAACATCTTGTTGGTAACACTATATTTGAACTCGTAGAGAATCAAAAGAATATTTTCAAGTATTGCCAATCAACATTAGCCGAGAATGGAAAGTTTGAAGTTACATTTTTAGGTGTCGAGGAATTTTTCGTAGACTTGAGGACCTAGGTGTGTACATGTAGGAGTTTTAAATTAAGTGGTATACCTTGTGGACATGCACTCTTTTACATTAAAGTGGCTGGTTTAAAGGTATTGAACTTCGTTGGTGATTGGTACAAAAAGTCAACACATATTGCTTCTTATAGCGGAATTGTATAGCCTATGACAATTCCGGATAAGTGGCCTCCAGTTGACCTTCATCTTAATATTCCACCTGTTCAACAAACACTACCGGGAAGGCCAAAGAAGAAGTGTAACAAAAGTAATGATGATACATCGCCACCGTCCGGTTATGCGAAGTCAAAACATCCTACGACATGTCAACTCAATCATTGCGTCAATTGTAACGAATCAGGCCACAAAAGATCAACTTGTCCAAACCATGTAGAAATTAAACAGATATGATTATATTTCAACAATATTTTGAGTAATTCACAATTAGTTTGAGTATTTCATCATTACTTTTAGTGTTTGACATGTAACTTACGTCAATTATACCAGACTATGACAAAGAGAAAACATGCAGACCATTAAAGACAAATCTTACTCTTGAGACTCTTAAAAGACGAGCAAGAAAGCAAAAATAAAAGAAGAACAATATTGTTTGAGTCAGTCATTATTGAGACAGTGTTGTAGTATTTCAATGTTTAAGAGTATTTTAGACAGTTTCAGTGTTTTATGTGTTCATGTGTTTTGAGGCAGTTTATGTGCTCATATGGTTTTAGACAGTTTCAATGTTTATGTGTTCATGTGTTTTGAGACAGTTTCAATGTTTATGTGGTTTAGACAGTTTTAGTTTTATGTGTATTTGAGACAGTTTCAGTGTAACAATGTATTCATTTGTTTTGAGACAGTTTCATGTGGTTTTGAGGCAGTTTATGTGTAACAATGTGTTTCTGTGTTTATAAGCAGTTTCAGTGTAACAATGTCTTCATTTATGTGTAACAATGTGTTTCTGTGTTTATAAGCAGTTTCAGTGTAACAATGTCTTCAGTGTTTTGAGACAATTTCATTGTAACAATGTGTTCATGTGTTTTGACAATATTATGTGTTACAACCAAAACCTGTGTGTTACAACCAAAACTTGTAACACAACCTGTTACATGTTTGTTAAAACCAAAAACCTGCAACAACCACAAACCAAATTCTCAAACCAAACTCGCAGTTTAAACCAAACCTCTGTGAAAGTTCAAACCAAAAAATAGAATTCATTACATTTTAAAACCAATTACAAAACAAGATGACATAACTCAGAAATCATTACATTTAAAAACCAATTACACAACAATATGTCATAACTAAGAATTCATTACATTTTTAAACCAGTACATAACAATATTTTAGAACTCGAATAACATCATAATGAATATTTGTACAGTACATGTTCTTACAATTCCTATCATAAAAGGAACAACAAATTCTCTACACATGAACTGTTTTCCTAAATATTTGTTTAACTTCATCTCCATGTTCTCTTCATCATATTGCCTCATCTCCAATCTGTTGATTCTTCTAATCAAACCAAGTATTACTCATTTCGATCACTCATACATATCAGGATTAATCCAATTAAATGCACTACAATTTCCATCAGCCTTAATACAAAAATGACCAAAAAAGTTAACAACAATCGAAACAATAGAGGTACAAACGTAATAAAGGACTATGATTTTCTTCACTTCGAAAACAGACACTAATACTATCAACTCGAAATTTTGATACCATACATAACATATTTAATACAAAGAAAACACAGTCTATGAGTGAAAAAGAGAGAAAATTCCCATTACCTCTGAAATTTTGCAACATTTGAATCTCCTCCCGAGATTTAAATCTATCCACGATGTTCTCTCAACGAGTGGTTCACCAAAGATACTGAATTAACCAGAGACAATATAAGAACAACCCATTTAACATCTTTTGTCTCAAGGTCACTATGTATGAATTACATCGTGCATACCTAAATCCTGAAATGAGACATGTCATTTCATATCTTACATATTCTCATTTGAGAAACTCAAATTCTAGGTCCGCTCAGTGATCTAAACTACGCTAACTGGTAAGATATTAAGTTATGAAGATGTCATGAACCAACTTTGTGAAGTTCTCATATATGGAATTCATGTACAAGATTGCTGAAATGCAATGTGTTGGTGATTGATGCACCTTAGTAACCATATTAAATGCCAAAAATAATTAATTGCACTCACAATAGCCAATAAATAATTAAGATTGCTAACAAGATCAAAATTTATTAATTTAATTTAATTAAGAAAACAATTCAACAACCATTAATTAAAAGAGGCAATCATAATACTTACATTAATTTTGGCTCAGCTACAGAATGCTCCAATCCAATGCTCGTTATGTCTTCAAGTTTTAACAACTCTTTTGTCTGATTTAATACTCGAAGATAAAATCGTAGTTTTTCAAAATATAATCCCCGAGACGAATAAGAAAGATGAGTGGGAACAATTGATATCTTACTTAGATCTCGAAACCAGATTATTTTGGGATCTCACTCCTATTATTTAGGATTGGAATTAGCAATTCCGGGGAATAGGAGAACATAAAATTCGGTCAAGAGAGAGATAGAGATGGCCGAGTCATCCTTGAATGGATTGAGTCATTTTTCTTCTTTCATTATATCCCTATTTATAGAATTGGTAGGGAGATAACCCCTAAGAGATTTTCTCTCTTTTCTGTTGAGATATTCTCTCCTTTGGATTTAATCTGGGTCATTAGATCTCAACAGTGCATCTAAAAACTCTCTCTCATCCATCAGAATAATATCTATGATTGAGACATTTTCTCTTCAGAGAGAAATTCAGGGAGAGAAAGGGGGAGAGAGTTCGGCCACCCCTAGGGTCTCTCCCTAGAGGATTTTTGGCTAACTCCTTAGGCCAAGCTCAATCTAAAATTCTCAAGCCCAAAAATCCAATTAATTATTTATTCACTGTTGGAATAGGTATAGGGTTAAGAAAAAATTATCATTAACACATTAATGGCCGAATATAATAATTTCTTTATAAGTAAAACAATTTTTACTAACCTAGGCAAAGTGCATGAACATGTATACATTAAAAATATTATTTAAAATACTTGAACACTAAACTTTCTTGTAGCTAGATCGTCTACTCCTCGTTGCCTTCACACCTAAACGTGAACTCGAGAAACCTAAGGTTTCTATTACATGAGTTTATAAAGTGTTTGAAGGATTTGTGTGTAGACACAATTAAACACAATAACTCAAGAACAAGTCTATGAGCTAAAGAGCTAATTTAGCCTAAGTATAATGAGGACTTAGGTGCCAAAATAAAAGAAGTATTTTGAGAGAGAGAGAGAGGAGATTTTGGTCAGCCAAAAACAAGAGAGAAAACGAGAGCAAGAATGCTTATTTTCACATCTCTATGTGAGCTCTATTTATAGGAGAAGGAAAATCAAGAAAGGGTAATAACCATTTTCAATTGTTCATTCATGACACAATTTTTTAATTTCTCTCCTCTTTCTCCTTGTACATGGCCGGCCAATATTGTACATAAGTGACATAAATTTGTTTCCTCACTTAGCAAATTTATTTCATTCTCAAAGAAATTCATTTCCTCTTTTCCTTTTGGGTAATTATATTTATAATTAAAGGCAAAGAATCCTCTCATATTTGATGTGTCTTGGCCGAATTTTATACCTAGGGAAGGGCATCTAGATGCTTCTTTATTTCTTTTAAGCCAATTCTTAAAATAGTCATTGTAGAATTAATATTACATAAATAATGAAATTAATTTCATAATGCCTCAAACGACTTCTCAGCTTTAGAAACTAATTTATATTTCCATCATATGAAAATATTCAAAATCTTATTTTGACATTCATATCATTTTATGTCCATGTGGACAAAAATACCCTTTAGACATTTTTCGAGAAAACGTCTAGTTCAACACTTGAACTTATTTTGACTTAACTTTTAGTTTACCAATCCTACTCCAATGAAATGTAATAGTGACCTTATGGATCTAAATGAACAAAGCTTGAGATACAATACTCGGATTAAACTTTTTCCGAGTATTAACTTAATATCAACTGCTCCACTAAAGAGTTGACACTGAGTATCTCTCGGTTCAAATGAATTTATTTCTACTTAAATTCAACTTAATTATACTGAGCGGATCCATTGAATGTTATCTATGTTTACCCTTCATTTTATAAAATTACCATTTTACCCTTCTAGTTGTTACTTACTCAACTCATTTGTTACTTGTTAATAAGTTGGAAATAATGTATTGACGATGAGCTAACAAATGACATTGTTTCATCCAAATAAAGTCGCTACTTAATTTTGGATATTGTGCGGTTCATTTATTCACAGTCCAAGTAATAAAGCATGAGGTGATATACATTCACAAATCTGGTTCATGACATCTTCATAACTTAATATGTCACCAATTTGTCTAGTCTAGATCACTTAGTGGATCTAGAATTTGACTTTCTCAAATGAGAATATTAAAGCTATGAAATGGCATGTCTCATTTCAGGTTTTAGGTAAGCATGATACAATTCATACATAGTGATTTTGAGACATAAAAGTTTAAATGGTATGTTCTTACATTGTCATTAAAGGAGCACTGGTCATTATAGAGTTCCTAACTCTCTACGTCTCGTAACCAGACATCTTAGATTCTTCCAACAATCATACCAGGATCAATAATTTGTTAATCTTTAGATTGCAAATATTTATTTTAAGCAAACCATGAAGAGTTTGTTCATGCAAATCTACATTTTTCTTTTCATATATTATTAGGTTTGATTAAGGACTATAAGACTATTTAATATCATAATTTTCACACAAACGAAAAGCAATGAACGACTGTTTCAACTTTTATTAATTTAATCAGAAATTACAATAAGGACTTATAAAGATTTATATTAAATTAATATGTAAATAAATAATTTTCTTGTGGGCATCTCTGCCAACATTTACTTGATCCAACAATAAATAAACAATTATTCTATAAACATTTAGTTAATAATGCGAATACCCATTTACAACAAGTGAGATTAAATCATGAACCACATTATTATTCGAAAGTTCTTATCCGCCTTTATCAGAGCCGAATCGGTGACTATGAACCTAGTAGTAGAAGCTTACAGAACCCGACGGAAAAGACGATATAGTCTTATCTCTTTTTCATCGATTCGTCTAGTCTTTATCAATACTACTCCGTGTAATCAAAGAATGAACCCTTATCTAATACTAGAATTATATTTACTCATCGTGACGAGTGTCCAGTGTTATAGTCAGTTCGTGATCAATATCCTTCAGGTTCAACCCGTGCCAAGAGAAGTCAATTTATTCCGTTATACTTCTCTTGATACATATCCGCCCTAAGAATCGTTGCTTCCCCAGCTAAAGATTCTTTCGAACGTTAACTTATTTCGAAAACGCGCGCAATCAATCGGTTATGGATAACACTTAGATGAGTGAAAAGTGACCTCCTTGCAGGGAGGCTGGATTATGTATCTGTAAATCATTTCACACTTGAATCATGCTCTAAGAAGACTTCAAAGGGAAGACTCCCAAGACATAAGCTGTGATTAGCATGAATAGCCTTTCAGGGCAAGAATTCATAACACAATGTATATCACCTCATGCTTTAGTACTATGATTGTGAATAAATGAACCGCGTGGTATCCAAAATTAGGTACGACTTTATTTGGATGAAACAATGTGACTTGTTAGCTTCTCGTCAATATATTGTTTCTAACTTATTCACAAGTAACAAAAGAATTGAGGAAATAAGCTAATGTTGGGAAAATTTCTGACCTTTTGAGTACAAGTATAGTAGCTCAAGTTTTGTTCATTTTGTTCATTTGGATCCATAAGATCACTATTACAGGTCATTAGAGTAAGATTGTTAAACTATCAGCTAAACCAAAATAAGTTCAAGTATTGCACTATATGTTTTTTAGGAAAATGCCTAAAGGTTATTTTTGTACACATGGACATAAAATGATGTGAATGTCAAAATAAGATTTTGAATATTTTCATATGATGGAAATATAAATTATTTTCTAAAGTTGAAAAGTCGTTTGAGGCATTATGAAATTAATTTCATTATTTGTGAAATATTAATTTTACAGTGGGTATTTTAAGAATTGTCTTAAAAGAAATAAGAAAGTATCTAGAAGCTCCCTCCCTACACATAGAATTCGGTCAACATCATCAAAGAAGAATGAAATTCCTTTGCCTTTAAATTATAAAGATAATTGTCCAAAAGAAAAAGAGGAAATGAATTTCTTTGAAAATGAAACAAATGTGCTAACTGATGAAACAAATTTCTCTCATCAATGCTATGTGGCCGACCATAACATAGAGAAAGAGGATAATAAATCAAATATTGTGTCATGAATACACAATAAGAAAGCGTAATTACCATTTCTTATATTTGTTTCTCCTATAAATAGAGCCTCATACAGAGACGTAAAAATAAAGTTTTGGTCTTGATCTCTCTCGTTCTAGCGACCACTCTCTCTCTCTCTCTCTCTCTCTCTCTCTCTCTCTCTCTCTCTCTCTCTCCCTAAAATATCTCTTTTACTTTGGCACCTAAATTCTCATTAGACTTAGGCTTGAATTAGCTTTTTAGCCCATAGACTTGTTCTTGAGTTATTGTGTTTAATTATACGCGCACAAAAAATTTTCAAACCCTCTATAAACTCTTCTAATAGAAATCTTAGGTTTCTCGAGTTCACGACTAGGTGTGAAAGAAACGAGTAAGACGAGACGGTTAATCTTTTTTAAGGATTCTCAAAGATCAAGCTACAAGAAAGTTTAATCTCAAGTAAATAATAATTTAAATAATGATTTTAAATAATTAGATGTTCATGCTTTTTGCCTACGTTAGTAAAATTGTTTTACTTGTGAAGAAATTTTTATATTCCGCCGTTAATGATAATTTTTTCTTAACCCTAGACCTATTTCAGCAATGTGGCCTCACTCCAAAAGATCTCTCTGTGCTTGATTAGGGATATGCATTCGGCAATTGCCAGATTCTGATCCACTGGTGCAAGTGGGAGGATCTCACGAGACACAAGTCAGAGAGCGAGATGAGTTTTAGAGATGTGGAGAAATCCAACCAAGCCTTTCTGGCTAAGAGTTTTTGGAGGCTTCTCAAGAAACCGGATAATCTGGTAGGATAGGTCTTTGGGCAGACCTACTTCCCCGGCAACGATATCATGACGTCTCATCCTGGCCGGTGGAGCTCATCCATTTGGCGCAACTTTCTATGAGTCACGAGATCATTCAATCTGGTTTGAAATGATGGATCGAGGACAAGGAGTCTGTGCTGGTTATGGGAGATAGTTAGGTCCCTAGAGACAGACCAACCACCTGAATTGACCCCCCTTGGATTCCCCCTGATATACAGGTTGTTGAACTTGTGAGATTCGATGGTAGTTGGGACGTCAATTTAATTATTGCGATGTTCGGGGAGGAGGACACTCCGACGATCTGAGCATCCAATGTGATGGTGAGGGTATCCCTGACGTGCGTCGCCGACACTTCACTGTGGATGGAGAATACCCTGTCAAGAGCGCTTACCGCGTTGCGATGGAGAGAGTAAGTACTTGGTCGTCAGCTCTTCATATTCGACAGTGATGGAGAGGTGGTAGTCAAAGTTCTGGTAGCTGAGAGTTCCTCTTAGGGTGAAATTCTTCTGTTGGCGATTCTGTTTAGGCCATATTTCGGCTAGAGCGGTCTTAGTCAAGAAGATGACCAGCTCTGACGACATTTGCTCTGTCTGTCAGGAGGCGAGAGAGATAGTTTTCACACGTTTTGGAGTTGCAGGTGGAGCATGATAATTTGGAAGAAGCGGGTTTCGGCCACATCATTCCGCCTTTCAGAGACGGCGACACTTTCAACACTATGCTCAGAGCGACATATGTCCTTAATGTTCCCTTTTATGAGCTTTTCATTATTATTATTTGGGAACTTTGGAACCACATGAACAATGTCCTTGGCGGGAGATCAACATGGAGTCAGCCGCAGCTAGTCCAGTGGACGGTGAGCATTCTCGAGGAGTAAAGAGCGGCCACGACTAAGGAGATTCAGACGAGCTCGAGGGTGACTACGACTCTCAGATGAACCCCATCAAGAGACGAGACCCTCTTGATTAACGTTGACGCAACACTAGCTCGCGACTGTGGAGGCTTCAGTGTTGGTTGTAAAGTTTGAGACCACACCAGAGAGGTGATCGTCTCGCGTACGCTCTTACTTGTTAAAGGACTATCTCCTCAGCTTGCGGAAGCGTATGTTGTCCTCTGTGACATAGAGCTAGTTCACAGCGTTGGTGGAAGGAGAACAGAGATCCAGTCTGACTGCTTGGGGGTGGTGAGAATGATCGAACAGAGTGCGACGACTGCGACAGACTTTAGGACGATCTTGCACCGCATCTTCATATGATGAGGAAGCTTGAGGATTTTAGCATTAAGTTTATTTTTCGTCTTTGTAATGTTGCAGCGCATAATTTTGCGCGTTAAGCGGTTAACCATCACTCGTTTTCGACGTGGTTAAGTTCAGTCTCGCCTTGTTAGGAGGAGGTCATTAGAATTAATGATCGCGAGTTGAGATTTCGCACGACCACCTAATATTCTTGTTGATTGAGTTTATTTGTGTTTTTTTATTCTATTTTCGGTGATTTATATTTTATTTTTATCTCTATAACCACAGTTTTTTTCTTTTCTATGTCATACATGATTATTTATATGATATTTCGTGATACCGAGGACGATATTCCTAAAAATAAAATAATGGGTAGGAAAAGAAATACTTTTATTAGAGACATATCTCGCCTGAATGTCTGCGTAAGAAAACAATCGTGTTACTCCTGAAAGCAAGAAAAATAAAAGAAAGGAAACACGAAAATAGAAAGAAACTAAGAAAAAGAAGAGGTTTGTGCGAAGAGCTTGAATAGAGTAAAAATGGCGGAGATAGGAGGATCGTCTTCGTCGGAGGAAGAGCTGACTCTAACGGTGAAATGGAGCGGGAAAGAGTACATTGTCCGAGTTTGTGGCGACGATTCGGTGGCCGAGTTGAAGCGCCGAATCTGCCAACTCACCAACGTCATGCCAAAGCGACAGAAGCTTCTTTACCCCAAAATCGTCGGTTCCAAGCTCGCCGATGACTCTGTTCTTCTTTCTCAGCTTCCTCTCAAGTCCTCTCTCAAGATGACCATGATCGGGTTCGTTTGACTATCGCAGACTAATTGATCGATCTTTTTATTAGCTATGTATTCTTGTCTTGGATTTCATAGTTGCGAATTTGAGCTTCAGAAGTTTCTTCTGTCGTTAGGGCTCGCCATGTGTTCGATAAAATGCCTGACTCAGTATTGGTCATTCATGCGCTTCTGATGAACATGCTTAAGATATGTTTTGCGATCTATCGAGTATGCGATGAATTTCCTTGACCATTGTTTAATATCTATGTGCTTATTTTGTTTTGTTATCTTATGATTAAGCGATAAATTGCCTGAATTAGTATTAGTTATTCAAATGCTTGAGAAGATGTTTATATAATCTATCGATCATGCGATGGATTGCCTTGCATCAGTATTAATATTTTTACATGTTTCTGAAATGGTGATGATGTTTAAGAAATGTTTAGTTGTGGGCTCTTGATTATTGCACCAAATGTATGATTTTCTTCTCTTGAAGGTCTATTTGCTGATTGAAGTTATTTTGCAGAACTTTGGAAGATGAGATAATAGTGGACCAGGTTGAGTCTCCGGAGATTGTAGATGATTTCGAGCTCGGACAAGACGAAGCTGTTGACATTAAGGACAAAGAAGTCAACAAACAGAAATTGAGAAGACGGATTGATCAGTACAAGGTTTTCTTCTTTGCTAATACACACACACACACACACATATATATATATATATATATAGATTCATAGATTGAGCTCTTTCTTGAATTGATATTTGTGTAATAATGGATTGAAGATCGAGCTTCGAACTCCTTGCCGAGCGGGAAAGAAGCTTCTTGTGCTGGATATCGATTACACGCTATTCGATCACCGTTCCACAGCGGAAAACCCTGTTCAACTTATGAGGCCTTGTAAGCGTGTGATTTCTTGCTTTCTAATAGCCATTACTAGAGTGGATTTCTCGCACTTCGTTATCATATCATCGTGAATTTCTCATGGACGACGTTTTCTCGGTTTGACATATATTAGAAAACAAAGTAAACAGCCACTAAAAATAAATTATTTTCTTAAGGAAAAAGAAAAAGAAAACAAAAAAACAAACTGAACACTCTTAACGTTATACAAGTTACATTTTCATGCTAATTAAAAAAAATGTATCTTCTAAATTAGTAGGGCAACACAAATAATGTATAAAAGGATTGAAAACAACAGTTATTGCAACCCTTGAATTTATTAAAACAGTTAATTCTGTTTTGGAATTGATTTCTCACACTTTCTCATCAGATCTTCATGAATTTCTCACGGCTGCTTATTCGGAGTACGACATCATGATTTGGTCCGCAACCGGGTTAGATATCCGCATCTCACAAGTTATTCTATTTTCTGAAACTCAATTGCTGATGTATTTTATTACTAATTTTCGCGCAGAATGAAATGGGTTGAACTGAAAATGGGTCAGCTTGGAGTACTTGACAATCCGAATTACAAGATCACAGCTCTTCTAGACCACATGGCAATGATCACAGTTCAATCGGATACTCGTGGCATCTTCGATTGCAAGCCCCTTGGATTGATCTGGGCTCGATTTCCCGAGGTATACAAGATTGATATTCGCCTAGTGAAGCCTCCAAAGCTGCAAATCTGACTGTGATTCCTTGTTTTCCTTTCCCAGTTCTACAACGAGAAGAACTCGATCATGTTTGACGATTTGCGGAGAAATTTTGTGATGAACCCTCAAAACGGATTGACAATCAAGCCGTTCAAGAAGGCTCATCTGAGCCGTGACAGCGATCAGGAGCTAGTAAAGCTAACTGAATATCTTCTCGCCATTGCTGAACTCGAAGACTTATCTTCGCTGAATCATAAGTACTGGCAATCATTTTCGGAAGATGCTGTGAAAAGACGTAGGCACAGATGAACAGCATTGAAAAAAAACCTTTTTTTTTTACTTTTCAAGTCTTGTTTCGATGCAGAATTTTACTTGAAGAAGGTGCTAATCTGGATTCGCTTCGCGATGGAGAGTTTCGAACGCGCTGTTAATTGTTTTGACAGAAATATGTAATTGTTTCTCTTATCCTGAATATGTGCTTGTTTTGTGAACTTGAAATGAGCCTCGTATTTTATAGGCCGTTTCGAATTAAAACTAAAGTATGGTTTTATCAATGGTTGATGTGTTATTTGATTCTTCACAGTCAAACATAGATCGAATAGAAAGTGTTGATTTTGTCCTAAATGATAAATGTAGACTTGAATTTTTAAGTGGGCAAGTAAGTTGATCATTCTCTTCTTTAAACATGGAAAGTGGTACACGTGTCAATGAGAAAACTGTAGCAGATCCTAAACTCAAGCGTACTTATTTATCAGCCAAAAAAACAAAACTCGAGCATGTTCAAGCGTACTATTTGATAATCAATACACTTCTTGTAAACACATATTTTATTACACTGAAATTACTCCTAAACTAGAAGAACAAGTATAAAAATTATTTACGTACATGGTTATCCCGTGATATATAGGTATACTATATATATACATATATATTTGAATAATTTATTTAGTTTTGTTAATGAATAAAGATCCAAGGCCCATGGAAATCTTCATCATCTTGATCTCCGTCGTCACTATTTTCTCATCACCGTCATGTAAGAACTCGATCTACATTACTCAGTTGTATATCATGTTAATCAATGTATTTTGATTGGTATGATCTTAGATGCGTACGATTCACTGGACCCCAACGGCAACATAACATTGACGTGGGATGTAATTCTTCAAACTGCCAAAATCCACGATGTTAGTCCAACTTCGAACCTTTTCTTTTTTTGCCTGAATAATTAAGAGAAATTGTCCAAAATGTTACATATATTCATGTTTCTTTTTCTCATTTTTCTTAAAAAATTGTTTTTTTTTTTCCAGTTTGCCATTAAAAAAACGTTAAAATGTCGTTTACCTTTTAAATTTTCCTTTTAAACATTTTCATCCCAATACTTTAACTAGTCCTAATTAGTAAAAGAAAATATTTAAAAAGAGTAATTACTCAAAACCCGACCACTCATTCAGAGTTATATATTTGTTGTGTTTAATTAATTGGATTTAAGAGTCTGTGGTCTATCTTAGTGGCAAAATGAACAAAAACAAAAGTTTTAAGGAAAATACGAAAAAACATGAAAATAAGTGGACGATTTCTTTTGATATTTTGCCTGAAAAATTAATCCATTTGAGGATTGAATTTGTATCGATTGATTGTGTTTTGGGTGTCACAGATAACGGTGACGATCCGTAACAACCAGGTGTTCCGGCACGTGGAGAGGCCGGGGTGGAAGGTGAGCTGGCGGTGGAGGGGCAACGAGGTAATTTGGAGCATGTGGGGAGCGGAAGCGACGGAGCAGGGAAACTGCTGGCGAGCGAGAGGCGAGGAAGAGATGCCTCACACGTGCGAGAAGAGGCCCGTTATAGTGGACCTCATGCCCGGCGCCTTGTACAACAAGCAAACCTCGCACTGTTGCAAAGGCGGGCGTTTGTCTTCGCTCGCTCAGGACCCCGAATCGCACGTCTCCTCTTTCAGAATGGTTGTCGCGGGTTTCACCGCGAACGGGTCGGCCCTGAATATGCCGACCCGTTTCGGGCTGGGCTTACGTGGCTATTCTTGTGGAAACCCCTTTTTGGCTCCTCCCACTAGGTTTACCCACCATGGTAGCCGTCGGCACACGCAAGCTCTCGGTAAACTTTTTCTTTTTTTACTTTTCAAATTTTGTTAATATTCAAATATATTTGACAGATATTTTAATGAAATTTCTCTTTTAAAATAAATATATATATATAATATTCGCATTAAAGTCAACATTTGCCGACCTATAAACAAAAGTTTCAAATCTTGTGAAAATGAAACCACCAAATATATTTCATATAAGGCATACAGAACAAAGTGATAAACAAATAACAAAAACTCGAGAATTTAATGTCACGTAATCGTGACTATTTTCCAATTCGCGATGCACCGGTGTCTTACTTTGGCTAAACTTTTTTTTTTTTTTTTATGAGCTAATTGAAATAGTTATTTATTTTTTCTTTGTTGTCATCAGAGACGTGGAAAGTGGTGTGTGTCTACTCCGAGTTTCGAGGCTCAACAGCTCCGAATTGCTGCGTTTCGCTTTCCGCTTTCTACAGCAGAGACATCGTCCCCTGTCCCAAATGCAGTTGTAAATGTCAACCTCCACCAAATTGTGCCAAGTACGATATATATATAATGTATAAACAGCGGAGAGATATGAATATATACACCTACCAAAATGAGTCAACATGGATTTTCAGGAGTGTCGATCGAAGAAAGCTGTCGTCAGGAATGGTGCGGTGTTCGCAGCACTTGTGTCCGGTTCAGGTTCACTGGCATGTGAAGCAAAGCTACAGAGAGTTTTGGAGAGTGAAGATCACGATCGCTAATCTCAACTTCGCCGCCAATTACTCGGACTGGAATCTAGTTGTCTTACACCCGAATCTCTCGCGTTTGACTCGAGTTTTCAGCTTCAGCTATCATTCCCTCAATCCCTACGGAGCCGCCACGAGTAAGCGAATGCGAATACGAGCCTGATCAATCATTTTCTCCCAGGATAGTTGAGATATTAATTCTTTGTAAATGGAAAAAAAAAAACTCATCAGATGACACAGGCGTGTTTTGGGGGATAAAGCACTACAACGAAATGTTGATGGCGTCAGGGAATGTGCAAACTGAGATGTTGCTTCACAAAGATTCGGGAGTTTTCACGTTCGAACATGGATGGGCTTTTCCCAGGAAGATCTCCTTCAATGGAGATCACTGCGTAATGCCTCCTCCGAATGAATTTCCAAGACTACCCCTAAGATCATAAACTAGTCTCTGGTCTTGTGTTTTGTTCCAAACACCAAACTTATCCAAATCTTATGATACTATTTTGAGGCTACGTCACACATGTTCAGTGGTGCTATTCTTGTCACGTCGCGAACAATCATTTTGTGTTTATGAGAAATTTAAAATTTAAAATTGGAAATTGGTAAGCTAGAAGGCTAAATATAAACAGTTTATATTTATATTTATTATAAACAGTTTTATCATAAATACGATATTTCTGCTTGAGCCAAAAACAAAACTTGTATATCACATAATTAGTTTTATTAAATCAATTAATTAACAAAAAAATAGCTATATTCCAAGATTTCTTGAAAAAATATTTGTTCAAACGCTCAAGCCTCTGGAGTAAATCTGAAATCAGAAAATTGTGGATGCTAAAATATTTTGATAGAATCGTTTTTCTAAGATTTCAAAAATAACTAATCTAAGTGTTTAAAATTTTAGTTCGATTTGATATGGCAGAAACGATTTATATGATTTTAGTCAAGTTGCATGATTTTAAAAACTAAAATTGCTCTAAATAACACTAGAAAACAATGATATTGTTAATTGTCCATACTTTTTTTTAATGTTTAAGAAATAGCCTTTTTAAGTGACGTGGCATTTTTTGAAGATTTGTTTTTACAATAATGACGGTTCCTTCAAAATGTCGATTGATTTGCTTTTAGTATAATTTATAATAATTGTTTGCAACTGTCGGTTTATTTGTAAGATATAACCATTTTTTTCATTAATTGTTATTTTCTTATTCCGAGTTATGAGGCAAATTGGTTTGTTGATATTATTTTACGACAAATGCGGTTATATTTATAGATTTCCGTTTGATTTTCAAAAAAAAAAAAAATTCAGTGTAATTTTGACGCTGTTTCAAATGTCAACTCGATTTATTTGCGTTTATTTCATATTAAACTTAATAGTATTCAGCACTAAATAAACTTTATTAACTGCTCGTGTTTCATTTTTTTATATTTTTAAACTCGTTTTATTTCTATTTAACGTTTTTCTTTTAATTTCAACGATCCCAATAAAAAAATTAAACAAATATTCGACGAATTAGCCCTGATTGACAAACGTAATTTGAAAAAGTCTAACCTTTTGTAAAACTTTCGTAAATAGTCCTGTTGCTTACGTGTCTCTATGTAGTATTACTTTTAAGCCCTTTTTAATTAATCGAATTTAATTATTTTTAATATATTTTGAATTTTAAACATTTATTTTCGTTTTGAAATTTCAAAAATTGTTTCCGTTTTTAATGAATTCAGTTATTATGTGTGGGTATTATTTCCTAAATTAGTGAGTTGACTGTATTTTCATATTAATTCAACTTATTAAATATGATTATCTCTTGCCTTATTAATTTTAAACTGATTTTTTTTATTAAATCCTAGTAATTATAGGGCTAATTTGATGAGTATTAAACGTAGAAAATCTGTTTCCATGTATTCAGACGATTTTTTTTGTCAATTAACTTTTCATTTACAAAGTTCAATTTTTTGAAAAAAAGTCGTGGTAACTTTCTATATATTGTGTATTTTTCTCGTAAATTACTATTCTTTTTCAACTGTTCTACTTTCATTAACGTTGTTAATTGGTTGTTGATTTAATAATATAATTGTTATAATGTTAATGATTTACGTTGTAAATATTAAACATGTCCTTATAGCCACAATGTAGTTGACGATGATGGCTCACTCAAGTACTTTTCTCTTGCCTTCAATGCACCAGTTCATGGCTTTCAGTTTTGTCCAACATATAAAATTGTTGCTCGGTACGACAAGATTTGCCTTATGGCGGTGAAGTTCGGGTGCACTATTATTCTTTGGTCGAGGTCCCAGTCTTTTGGCTCTATTAAATATGTCCCAACCTACAAAATCGTGTAAATAATATTTATATTAATTAACTGGTTAAATCAATACATAGAACAACAATCATTAAGTATATCAACGACCATAATAACAATTAAAGAAATTTGAAATACCCACATGGTTCGGTTTGAATAGAGTTAAACCAAAACGGATTTAATCGATTTTTTCAAAATGGTTTTCAAAGTTTTTGTTAGTTTTTTCCGTGAATAAAAATAGAAGAACAACAGTCATTCCAACACCTAAACTTCATAATCGAATGAGACATTTGAAATACTTACATGCATCGATTTGAATAGGGTTAAACCAAAAATATTTTAATCGGCTGTTTTCAAAATCTTTTACATGTTTTTGTAAATCTTTTTCGTGAAATAAAAAGAACAACAATGAGTCGAACACCCAACATGTCTAATCGATTTACGAAATACAAAAATACATACATGCATCGGTTTGAATTAAACCAAAACAGTTAATCATTTATTTCAAAAATCATTTCCGGGGTTTTGTATAATGTTTTTCATGGAAAAAAAAATAAGAACAACCCGTCAACAACCCAGATGACAAAATCTTTTTTTTCAAAAACATTTTGTGGGTTTTGTAAAACTTTTTCGTGAAAAAAAATGAAGACCAACCCTTCGAATATCCAGATGAAAAAACCTACATGCATCGCTTTAAAATTACTTACTTGTTTACTTTGTTGACGTCAAAACTTCTCCCGAAAATTTTCGACGATTCTTCCTTGCGCGGTGATTTTTTGAAAGAAGGAAGAAAATAGACGGTAATTTTGGAGAGAATAAAATCAAGTAGATATGTTTCTCACTCTTCATGGATGATATTTATTAATTGGATTTAATATAGGGTAAATCCCGGATTTGAGATGACGTGTAAAAAACATGTTAGTTGATTTTATTTTTTTATTTTGAATTAAATAATCGTTTGAGCGGGAGAAGATTTTTTTTGGGCTTTTTGGGAATGAAATTTTGGTCGAATTGATTTACTGGACTTTTACCAAAATTTTACAAAACGTTGGACAAATTGAAATTAGGAAACCTATATAGGGCTATACTATACAATTACCCAAAATTAAATTTGTTCTTGTTCTTATTTTTTATCTTCCCGAAATATCTTCGAGTCTGGTATGACTTGTTAATATTGATTTATTTTTCGTTTCTATCTTCCATTTTCAATGGGAAGTTGTAAACGCAGTTACTTTGCGGTAGTGAGTTTTTTTTAATCTTTATTTTTTTCTTTTACCGCTATTTTCAGGAGTAGTATGGTCTATTAAATTGGTTTATATCGGTTTATTGCTATTAACCAATTTTTACAAAACGTTTGCTATTTAACAATTTTTACGTTTCAAAATGTTATATTACTATTTATCTCTTTTAAAAATTTAATGTACATTCAAAATACTTCATCTTCGGACAAAACACTAGGGTTAACTCAATCAGAGCAATTCCGACAAAAACTAGGCTCCCGGACAACTTTGACCTATATCCATTGTTTACAGAATTCCTAAATGTTTACAATTTTAAATTTCTTCCAATTCATATCATTTTCACCCTTTATTCCACTTACTAATTTATCATTAACAAATTAAGTTTTACATTGCATAAGTGTCAGCCTTCTTAAAAACTATACAGGCACACTATTCTGTGTTTGATGAAAGACTTGTCTTCTTTTTACTATTTGCATTTTAAATCTATAAAATTATACCTCCAAGCAGTGCACTGAAAAAAAAAACATCATGTAATACACATCAAGAGTTTATTTAACATGAGGAAAAATTTACTCAGCATAATACATTTGAAGCTCCAAAAAAAATCCATTCTCGCACTAATTGCAAATTTATGAGGCGAGAGAAAAAAACATACAACATTTAAGATTATGTATTATGATTTTGGCATATAACATAGAGTACAACAATACAAAAGAGATTATGAAGAAAGAAAAAAAAGAGTAAAAAAAGGTGTTTCTGAGTTACCACCTCCGGCAAAGTTGCGTGCCTGAGATTCCAGGATGCGACTACCAGGTGCACGTGCATGAGCCGATTTCAATTAAGGTAACCGAAAAGCATGCAAAAAAAAATTGAAATCTTCTAAATACGAAGCTGACCATCTCGGCCTGAATTTGGATCCTTGTGTTTCAGAGACAGGTTCGAGAATTGAGAATCGAGGTCTCTGCTGTTCGACCGTCTGTGGCTAGAAGCTTGTGGCTGAGCTTGCTGCTGATACAAGCTTCTTAGCCTCCCTATTTCCCTCTCCAGAACTTCATGCTCCACTGATTCACCCACAGTAAGTTTACACCCTCCTCACTCTCAATCTTAATACTATATTCATCTTATGAATCTAGATTCAAAAGTGGAAACAGCCTATCTAGTATAACTAGGGGAATTTCCCCATAATATATGTGTGATAATGGGGTGATATTATGTTTCTATGTGGGATAGAATTTGATTATGGAATATATGTGCAAGAAGACAAAAAAGCCCTTAACAAAGCTTTGACCGTAACATACCGCAATTGGTCTTAGCTTTGTTAAGGGCTTTTTGTCTTTTTCGCACATATATTCCATGAAAAAAATTCCCCTATCACATATATTCTGAAATTCCCCTATAACTATAACTTCACTGTCTTTATTGAGTCTATCAGATCAAGAATCAGACTTTCTAACGTCGGGTAAGTTATTAGACCTTAACGAGCTCGAAGCAGTATTCTAATATGGCGTTTTTCAATTCTACCAACAATGTTATCTTTTCCAAATAGACCACACACAAGAAAATCATGGATTCTATGTGAAATTGCAAAATAAACCGAAAGTCAACTTACAGTGTTTGATAAGATGCTCCTGAGCCAAGCTTTCTAAACGTTGTTTAAGGGCTTTGTTTTCCATGTTCAGGATAAGGTTTTGCTGGTTCAGAAACTCGAGCTCGGCAGATACTTCAGACCCTTCTGCCTGTAATTGACCAAATTCAGAAAGAAAAAAAAGGAACAACTTAAATGAAAAGCTAGAATTGAAGTACACTCTCTGTTCTTCAGATTTTAAACACTTGCCTGAAGAGCTTGTACATTTCTCTCTAATTCAGCAATGTACTGAAGCTTACGTACACGTGACCGTTGCGCAAATTGCCTGCCAAAAAAAAAACCTTAAAAAAAAACTCTAAAGAAGCCAATATACATCATAAAAATAACATGAAACTATAAAAAAAAAAGCACATACTGTTTAGCTCGTTTGGTATCCGTGTCCGAGGACGAAGGCCTCGAGCCCGAGTTCTTGTCAGCATTTCGGGGATCGTGCGGGCCTGCCTCAGCACCCTCGTTTGCCGTGGAAGGAAACCCGTCAAGCTGTTCCTGAGGCACGCAAAATGACCCTGAACCATGACGAACAAGCCCATCTTTCGCACCAGAAGGAGGGTTATTCAAAGAACCCTCCCACGCTCTGATGTTGTTGTTGATGTTGCTGTTCTTCAGCCTCGCGATGTTCATCTCCGCGAAGAACGAGCCGTGCCTCGGATCGAAATCCTGACTGGGACCCCAAGAAGGCGGAGACGGGACTGAGTTCTTGAACTTGTAATTGTAATTGTAATCGTCCTGAGCCTGAGCGGCGGACCCGATTTCACTGTTCGAGAAAGAGTCTGTGTAAGCGAAAGAGTCGCTCGAGGACCGTCTATGAACGCCTCTTCGGACCGGAGTCTCGGGCTCGTTGAGAAGGTCGTCGAGCCACGAGGGCTGCTCCTCCGTGATCAGGCTCTCCGAGGACCTTCTCTGGTGCTGATGTGTCGCCGCTGCATTCGCCGCTGGAACGGGCTTCTGGACAGCCTTCGAGGGTGGGCCTGGAGCGAGGGCATAATCGGAATACGGAGGAGAAACGCTTGGGAACGGACTTTTCGGAGGAAGAAGAGCGTGTTTTCCTCCCGAGTACATCAGATTCCTAACATTCGTTGAACCTTTCGAATTCGCCATGGTTCGAAAAATATCTGTTCAACAATAAATATCATTTTGTCAATTTCAAGGTTTCAATGTGACGCCATCCCAAAAATGTTGAGTTTTAGGCATAAATGTAAGACGCTCACAAATCTCAAATGACCAAAGCTTTCGCAGTGTAAACGCATTTCTCTCTCAATATATTTTGCAGCTTTCTTTTCAGAATTGCAATGCTCAAATCAACCACGAATTCCTCTCAATATATTTTGCAGCTTTCTTTTCAAAATTGCAGTGCTGGATATAGTATATGGTTTCCTTAATATAGCTGCTACAGTGAATTATTCATTCTCTAATTTATAGAGAATGATTCATTTTCGTTTGTTTGTGATTTGCGTATGCATTGGAAGTAAGAACGGGGATAAATATATCAAAACGATTAAGCACTGTCTGATTAACGATGCATAGTAAGTTCGATGATTTCCTTTATCAGGTTCTAAATGATTATTCTAGAAGAATGCAACTCATGACATATCATCACATTTCCTCAGAAACCAAACAGATGAAACAATGAAGAATGAAGCATGGAAATTTAGAAAGAAACAAAAGGAAAAAATAAGATTTCTATGGAAACTAATTGATACGATGTGCAATATATAGCCCAGCTTAATAACAATACCAGCTGAATCTAATAAGATTCAATAGGGAAAAGCAGAAATTAGAAACACAAACCAAAATCAAAATCGTTTATTTGCTTCATTTCTTTTTTGTCGGTATTGTTAGTTCGTGAATCTTGAGCTCGTACCTTTGTGAAGCTAGGAATCCAGATCTTGAAATGCGATGCCAAAAAAAAAAGGTTAGAATATTGAAATTCGAAACTGAGAAAAATTCCTATTCTAGGGTTTTTTTTAACGTTTCTCTTCGTGTTCTTCGTCTCCTCTCTCTCTCTCTCTCTCTCTCTCTCTCTCTCTTCTTGTTTGTTGAAGTCTGCGTTGGATTGCAAGCATTAAAAAATTAAAATATGCCTTACAAATATATTTTTGTTCTCGTTTTCAGTTTCCTACTTTGTAATAATGCATTTTCACCCCAACATATCTTGGGATTTTTACACATGGCCTTTTCTTTTACTATTCTTCTACAAAGACGGAAGGAATATTACATTCATGCATAAACATGTTACGTTACTAAATTGGCTAGTTTTATTTTTGAAATACTCACTTTTGTTTTCCATGGCAATTTAATTTTCTTTTATTAGTTATATCCACAATAATGCATTATTAATCTAGTTTGCGTAAATCAATAGCACCAAACCTTGTAGGAGTAGTTTTCATGGTGTAGACTCTAAAAGATGTTCATATTAATTCTATTTGGACCAATCTCACCTCTTTTTTTCTTTTATAGTATCAAATTGCCCATCTGTAATACCTAAGTTTTCAACTTTCATATTTAATTTATGAATAGTCTCCGAATGTACAACTAATCATTATCAATTCAAAATAATAATTATAATAATAATAGAGTGAAAGAAAAAAAATTGGTTTGAAAAGAAAATTGCTCATATTGGCATTGATTAGATATGTTATTAAGAGTTGTTATAATTTGAGGTGTAATTTGGAAGCAAAGTGGACAAAATGTGGAGTAAGTTGCCAATAATAGTGATAGATCATTGGCATTAATAAAATACATGTGCGAGAGAGAGAGAGAGAGAGAGAGAGAGAGAGAGAGAGAGGCGCACATAAAGTGCACAATGAGATAAAAGTGTGTAAACAAATTGCATACACAAGAAACCAAACAAGTGGACAAAAGGATTGAAATCCACATTTTGCCTCTCTTAGTATATATTTGAGATTTCTTTTTATTTATTTTCATCTCTCCCACCTGGAAAATAAATATGAGAATATGCTTGGTTTGGAGGCTTTAAAGGGACTTTCAATTATAGAAGCAAAGATCCCAAGTTGGGTTTTAACTTGTAACAAACTTCGTTAGGTTTAAAACCTAATAAATTAACTCGTATGAATCGAAATTAATGCATATCGTATTAAATCAAATTAAAAAAAAAATTAAAAGAACTCTTGAATGATTTCAATCCTTTGTTTCCCACAGAACATATCCTAGTTTTGGCGCTAGCAACATGTGTTTGTAAATGTGATTTTGGATATTTAAAGCATATCAAAATAGGACCTACATGAACTCTAATACTCGTCACAATACAATTTAGTAATTTAACCTACCCTATGCATATATTATCATTTGTTATACGAACGTGTAACGAGTAAGCCGCTCAAATTGGATTAAAAATTTAATTCAAACGAATGTGTACTGACTATTTATATCATTTAATTATCATGATTGTCCTCCATAAATTATCTGGAGTTTCTTTAAAATAAAAACAAAAGAAATTCATGTGTTTAATTTTTTTCCCTCATTGTCCATTAGTAAATTATTGCATGGCAAAATGCAAAAGTAAATTAGTCTTTTATCAGCTCCCATGCCACGTGGATATTCATGTAATCAAGTTTATATGTGGTAACTAAGATGGGCTATTGGTAATATCACACTACTTCAAGTTGAAAGTATGAGATCAATATCCAACAATAGCAAGCAAATGAAAGCTTACCTATAACTATATTGCCATGAGTTTATATATCATTCTAAATATATTGTTTTTGCAAGTTGAAAAATAGGCTACTATATATATGATATGGCGACCTTGAGATTATGCCCTCTACCAACTCTCCAACAAATACTAATGTTGGTCAATTATATAAAATTAGGGTCAATAAACTATTTATTTACATATAAATACATAGAAAAAATAAACATTTATGCTAATACTATAGTGGAAGACACAACAAGACAGCCGAGGTATAATAATCACGGAACATTCAAACATTGCACGAGATGCATAAAAGTTACGAAACAAACTATATAATATAAACATAAATTTGAGTGCATTTATTGTATATCCCATAAATTAGCTGGAAAGTTTTGTTTTTAGGGATGATATACCAACTTGCACCCTGGAGAACAACACATTGTTGCTAGTTGCATGAAGTAATGGTCTATTTTTATCTTTATTTTTTATTCTTTTGGTACTATATTTCACTTCCGTTTCTAAAGTAATACCTAATTCATACCTCTTGTTTGATAATTGATACTAACCATGCATCAACAATTTGATTTTTTGGTTTGTCATCCGAATGGCAAAACTGAATAAGTTTTCCTTTCTTGGCAGTTTAAATGACAAAAAAAAATTGAACACATAAATAAAAATGCAATAATGAATTCTATATGCAAATTGCAAAAGAGTCCAGTCAGTGTTAGCTGTCAAAGTTTAAAATTAACGAACTTACACCCTCATGTGGGCAAATGCACTGAGTGAGAATATCAACACAGTTATTAAATGCCAATTGAATCATCCGTAGATTAATGATTGTGAATCTAAAGAAAGAAAAAGAACCCGGAACAACCAGGACAATGAAACACCAAGTAGAATCAAATAAGGAACAGGCAAAAGCGTTTTTCTATTGATATGATTTACATATAATCTCAAAGCAAGTTACATATATAAGCAGTATAAATATGGCAGCCCAGATGTGGGGATTTTCACAAATGATCTGTGATTTTCTTTTTTATTTTTCTTCTTTTTTAACAAATCAGGACTGTATATGAATGATCTTAGGAGCCGAGAAGTTTCTTCCATCTAGCGTAGCCCAAAACAAGCAAGAAAAGCAGTAAAGAAGCAGCTGTGAGGAGTCCGACGAAGAGCTCGAAAATACCTTCTGTGTGGTACAAAGTGCAGGGGATGTTCATGCCAAACATACTGGCTATCAGAGTCTCAACGGCTATGGCAAACGAAGCGATTGTTAAAGTCAATTGCAGCTGAATCAGCTCGTTTCTTTGGTTGTCGAGTTGGATGTTCACATAGTCTTCCGTGTCGTCAATGTACTCTCGCACCTGAAAACCCATTTCTCCATTAATAACCACACAAACTCAACCATATTAAACTCTCTGAGAGATGTTCGGTTCGCATCTCAGTTATAGCTTTTTTTTGGGATAATTCTAATTACTAGCCATATAAACATGTAGTATTTCGATAATAGACAACGTTTAGCCAACCGTTTAGTAAATAGCCAGGTAAATTTTTTTACAACAATATTTGTACCATTGTAGCCCAAAATCTGAAATGCACAAAATGACTGTAAACGAAGGGCAATTTGGCCCATAATTTCATGTAGACGACTGAAACGTAAGCACATTGGCTATTTGGAATTTATTTACAGAACGTTGGCTATTATTCCTTATGTTTATGTTGGCTAAAAGTCCAATTTTTTGTCTTACCGCTTAATTGTTAACGGGTGTTACTTTACCCATTTAGGGATTACCCAACTCGTTTAGACCTGTTTAAAAGGAGATATAAGTTGTTTACTTACACGTTTAATTGTTTCACTACTTTCATCCAAATAACAACGTCACTTTAGACAAACCCGGAGGGAAAAAAGTACTTGTTTTGAAGAGCAACCAGTTGCACAAGCAATTTCAACATTCTTAGATTGTTTGGCAACAGTGAATAATCAGTTTTGAATCAACTAAGACTAGCAAGTCTACTATAAAGCCTAAACATGAGATAATAGTCTTCCATGAAGTGCTTACCTAATTTCAACAGCACCAAAAAATATTATTGTAGAGCGAGTCGAATCAGAGGATTCATCTATCCCGTGTAACAACAGCGACATTTGTTTTGACTTCGAAATCAAAAGAAACAAAAACGTGACACTTACAGATAATATCTTGTTACGGGTCCCATCAAGTTGCATAAAATACGCCTCGAGTAACATCTCTAGATCTTCAACATCATTATCATCCAAATGGTTACTCACCATACTCCCACTCCTTCTAGAACTGGCCCGAGAAAGATGGGATAAAAAGGCTGGGAAGCTACTAGAACCAGAAGCTCCTACCAAAGCTTCGGATTGCTGATTCTGAATCCACTTCCTAGTTAAGTACAAATGAGCCATATCTTCATTGTCGTCCAACAGATGTTCAATTTCATCCCTCACCTGATAATTTCATACCATTTTTTTTTTCTTCAGTAAACAGGCAACCCTTATCTTCATATTCTACTACCTTTTTTCATAAACGTTTTTTTTTTTGTTCACTTACTCACCATCTCCAGTAGAAAACTATGGTTTTCATCTCTCTAACATCTAATCCTTACAATTTTCAACCGCAACCGAAATCATGATGTCTTATACACTGCATACTTGCCAAGCATATCTTATAGGACTTTGGACAGTGACGTATTTAGTTTAATTTCAGGGTCAGAATTGGTGTTCTATAGTTGTAGTTCAATGATTTAGCCTTTTAGGCAAACCTTTGGGTCTCTCAAATACCCGGGTTTATCTGGTGTTACTATCATTTACGAAAGGACTTCGAACGTTCTTATCAATATCATACAAGAACAAGAGAACAACTATAATTCAGTGAAGAACAAGAGAGCAACTATAGTTCAGTGAAGAACAAAGTAAACAAAAAAAATCAAGATCACACCTTTTGTACACGCGCGAGCAAACGTGTAAGATTGCTTTTCAAGCTCCGCACGAGCTCGAGATTCTTAGTGCTGACATTCCTGGCAAGCTCGTCAAGAACAGGGTAAGCCTCTCTCTCGAGATCTGCAACGTTCGAGTCCAGATGCGAACAGACAGCCTCTAAAGCGATCTCGAGAACCCGAAACTCGAAGGGAAGCTCGTACTGAAGACCCTCCTCTGCAGGCCAATGCCTGTTCGTCAGGTCTTGCATTTCGTTCTCTTGCTCGTCTAAAGGGCTCGGTCCATTTCCCAAGCTTTTGCGAGGAAGTTGAAGCCTTAGCTGATCCACAAACGGAAGAACCTCGTGACGAGTCGGATCAAGAACCAACACTTCCTCGGCTGTTACTATTGCCTTGATGAATTCTAGGTTTACTACCATAGCCTTCTCTCTGGCTGGAAAAAAAGAGATATGTAAAGATGTATACACATACCTCATACAATTGCTACGATAGCTGAGATTGGTAATTAATCTAATCATACTATGACGATCATAAATACTTTAAATTAGAATTTCTTTTACGATAACTTAGTATATTATCATGCTAACTCTTCCGAGATTATGAGAGAGTAAGTAGAATTATATGTTGAGAAATACACTTAACTCATTCAATTGCTACGATAAGCTAAGATTGGTATTTAATCAATTCATACTATGACGATGATAACTAATTTATGTTGGAATTTCTTCCACGATAACCTAATTTTTTATCTTGTTAACTCGATTCCGAGATTATAAGGGAGCAAGAAGAACCAAATGCCGATTATATTTTGAGAAATACACTTAACTCATGCAATTGCTACGATTAGCTGAGATTGGTCTCCAATCAATTCATACTATGACGATCATACATAACTTACTTATACGAGAACTTAATTTCTCATCCTGTGAACTCAATTTCGAGAGAATCAGAGAGCAAGAAGAAGCAAGTACCGAGGATATTCGATGATTGAGAGAATATAGGACCGAGAATTCGGAGGTCTCGAGCGGGAATGGAAGCTCGACGAATGATCGTGGTCTTATCGCACTCGACGACCTCTGAATCGCCGGAGCGATCGAACCTCATCCAGAGCCGAGCTCCGACGGCCTTCTTCTTACCCTTCCCGGTTGCAACAGCGGCTGCGGCAGAGGATAGGAGGCTTTTCCCGGCCGGAGGAGACGGCGGAGGTAGAGGAGGAGAATCGGCGGAGGACTTCTTGATTCGGCGGCGAGCGGTGGTTCGCCGAAAGGACAACGGATTTTTCCCCATGGCTTTCTGCGATGATTGTGATCCGAATTAGGGTTTTCGAGTCAGATAAGCCATGGATGTGAGTGGAATTACTCGTCGTCTTCTTCTGATGATGATTCTGGTTCTGCCATAAACGCTAAACACTCTCCAGGTTCGGAACCTAATTAAAAAGAATATTATTAAGGGAATCTAAAAATAGGCAATCAAGCCAATTTTCCCATAATTTCGAACAAAAAACGACAACTTGAACCATAAACGACAACGTGAAACTGTAAACGACAACTTGAAACTGTAAACGATTCATTGAAGTAGTAAACGACAACTTAAAGCATATAAGTTTAGGCAAATCCGAAACATTTTATAAAATAACAGAGCATAAAATTTATTAAAACTCAAATCTAAGTCAAGTATGCAATTTTGTCTTAAAAAAAAAAAAAAGCGAAAACAACAGTGAAAATAGGCAATCAAGCCAATTTTCCCATCATTTTCGAACAGTAAACAACAACTTGAAACATAAAACGACAACATGATATAATTAAATAAATATTAATAACAAAAGAAATAAACCAAGAAACGACCACAGTGGGAGTCGAACCCACGACCTTCTGATCCGAAGTCAGACGCGCTAATCCACTGCGCTATGCGGTCAATTTGTTGAGCTACCGACGCATTATAATAAACATCACTGAATACATGTTCTTGCCTTTTCTATCAATAAGAAGAAGTTCGAAATTTATGTCTGAGCGATGAGTTGATTGAGATTGTCTTGTAATCTTTGCCTATAGTATTTTCCAGCATGAACATCTGCAATTTATAAGGAGTGTAATCTTTGTATTTTAATTAGGACTTTACAAATAATTGTGTGCAATTAAAAACATACATTAGATGTAAACTTAAGATCTGGAAAACAAGATTTGTCATTCTCCAGTGGAAGATTAGTTTGATATTATCCCAACCTGTGATCAATTTTTGTACCATACGTAAAAAAAATCACGTGACCGACATATCAACATTTTCAATTATTATACAGGAAAGAAAATAATACACATACACAAAAAAAAACATTGTTACAAAACATTAATTTATGCATTTGTATGTCCCAAAATCTTGTGTATTTATGTGGTTAAAGCATCGGGTAAAGTCGAGGGTGTGCCGAGAACTTTGCCTCCGACATCAGGGAATGATTCGAAGCCTTTCAAGGAAGTGAGTTTCCCATCTCGACTTACTCGAATCGGATATTGCATTAAATGTCCAATCATCGTCTCGTTCTCAATCCCAGACTCAGCCACGTAAGCTCGCCAGTTATCTCTGGCGAGTTTCGTGACATGTCTTATACATTTCAATGTTTGTGGCTCCCCGTAAATCTCCTCAACTCTTTCAAGGTGCTCTGCCCATAAAGACATTCGATATCCGTACACCTATTAAGTAACTCGATATATTTTAATTGGTTTATGATTAATGAAATGATTGCTCAAAAATAAATAGATCGTTTGAAACCTTTCCACGAGGATGAGAATTTTCTCGGGCCCAAGAGTGGTGTGGTTGGTACGAGCCCATGGCAATTTCGGTATCCCTTGAACCATCCAATGATCTTTGATTTATGTTTGCAGATCCCATGATCACGTACTCGTCGTCGACTATCATCCCTTTTGCGTGTACATAAATCATAAATCGACGCGACTTTTGAACCGATGTCTGCTAATTCAATGTGTAAATTAATCTAGTCACGCACAAAAAATTACCGGTAAGTACAAAATTAACATGAATTTGTTATACCAAAACTCGATTATCGGTTGGATGACTTGGAAGAGGTGAAGTTTGTGAAGATTGAGGCTCTCTTTTGCCAAGGCAAAAGAAATTGAGAAAATCCTGGGGATGGTACACTTCCGAAAGGCCTTCATTTTGTATGGCATGTGCAATAACATGGTACATCATAGACATTGTTTGTCCCTGTGTATGATGATCATGAATCAAATTTCATTTTTTATTTTTGTTATTAAATGTATTTAAAAAAATTATATAATCAACACCTGCCAAAAGAGAATCTCTTGAACGGCCGAGCTAGTTGGGACACCCTCAGGCCACATCGGGATCACGACATAGGCCGAGAAGCGTTCATTTGCCCTTATTTTGTTTGCGATTTTCAGAGCCAATTCCATAGGCACCAAGTTATCAGCACCTGAAATTATTGTCACAAAAAAAAAATATTATCACAAGTAAGGCCACAATAATGCTTCACTACTCACCTGCATTTTTGTATGAAGGCCAAAAAAATGAAGATCCAACAAAATATTGGTTCTCTATGTATATGAAATGTTGCGCCGATCGAATTGCCTTGACGTAAGCCGTGTGAATGCTTTTATCCACGATCAAATTCTTTCCTCCCATAAGATTCTACAACGAAGAGTGTTAAAAAGAAATCAACCTAGGCTAATAATTTTTTAAAAGAAGTTTATTAGTAACTGATCTCGGTTAATCAATAAGAATAAATGAAAAACTATTATGAGAGAAATGAAAAGCTGGATTTGAATAGTACTTTAATTAATTAATTAATTGAGGATTATGATGAAACTAAAGTGAATGATCTTTTTAAAAAAATTAGTAACCGCATCTAATTCTCGCGATCCAACCACGTTAATTACCTTGGCCTCGGATTCGACGATGCCCTTTGGAAATCCCTTCACCGATCCAGAATCGATTGACCTAAATATCTATTTGCACAAAAAATATACTAATTCATGAGTAGTGAAATAAAAATTGGAAGTTACATTATAAGTGAAAGACATTGTCTTGGTTGACCTGAACGTGCCAATTATCGGGATCATCTTCAGAGCGAACGGTTACATTTTGATCGCCAAGTGGGCCCGAAGTAGGGGTGAGAATCCACGAAATCCGGTCAACCTTCAACAAGGCATCGTCGTTCCAATATCGGATTTTCTTGAGCCTCAAGTCTCGCCACTTGGCTTTTCTCCATCGTTGCTCAAAATTAGTCAACAAGTCGTAAGCCGCGGGCCCATCAATCTTGCAATGCAAGTCATGCCACGGTTGCCTTGGCCCACAAGCGTTGCTCTACAACAATTTAGTTATTGATCAAAAGGCACCTCATAATTTTATAACAAAAAATTGGCTAAATGACCAACGTTTGATGTGTTTATTACAAAATGGTCAACGTTTGGTTAAACTTTAGTTAATAACCCTACTGTTTACATGACATAATAATTAACAGGATAATTTTACAGTTTTGTTCTTTTTCATTTCGAAAACTTTTGAAAATTTTTGGGCGAATTCGGCGTAAAATTTTCGTTAATCTTTAATAAGATCATTTACCAAAAATATGTTAAACGTTGGCCATTTTTTAAACTCACTGTGTTTAAAACACTATACTACTTAATAACCCATTTTATAATGATTTGAAATTACAAGAAATTGTTATACCGGTAATGTAGGGTTATGGAAATCGTTCTCAAAAACCGTGTCGAGGTCGCGAAATAGCCTATGCTCGGGTGTGTCGTATCTCCCGTCGCATAAATCCAAACCGCCGATAAAAGCGGTTATTTTTCGGTTGTTTCCACTAGCTTGAGTGTCGACGAGCACACACTTTTGGTGATGGGTAAAAAGCGTTCCGACCACCTGGGCTAGAGTAATTTTTTTATTTTTTCCAAACCGGTGAAAAAGAATTTAGAAAAAGACTAACAAAATTTAGTTTTGAATGAATTAAGAAAAGAGACCTCATACCTGTTGCTTGAATATGCTAAGCTTATTGCTAGCATAACGAGGGCAAAGCACACAATGGACACTAGAATGCTTGAAAAATTTCTTGGTTTCTTCATCATGGGTTTGCATAACACCTTCCTAGATGATAAACAATAAAATAAAGAAAGAGACTTTGACAAACAACTAAACTACTGGTCCCATTTGGTTAGCTTGGGAAGCAAGTTAAATACCGTCTTGAACATGAATTTATCGTGCGAGGTCTTGTCGTCCCAAATTTGCATAACAACTCGAACCCCTTCTTGAGACTTGTACTTGAGCAATTCTCCGAGGGTGAGTTCTCCCCCGGGAGGAAGAGGCTTCGTGGCCTCTCTCACCATCTTGACCCGGGGAAAGATCGACCACCCAATTATGTACACCAAATGATGAGCCTCCAAAATCGCGTGGCAAATATCTTCCCAACACTTGCTTTCGGGGAAAAACGACCCGTCTCCGAGCCTAATTCGAGGCAACATTCCGTCCGAGACGTGAGCGTCTTGGTAGAGCGTCACGTCCCCGCCTTTTCGAAGCGGAAAATAGGTATTCGGGACCGACCCCACCCCGTTTTCGTACAAAGGGTCGCCTAAAACCGGCTTGTATTGGATCGAGAGGCGCAATTCAGGGAAGGGTTTCAAAGCATTCCCGTGGTGATGACCTATGATCGGGAACCAATCGTTGATTTTCTTTCCCGAGACGAGCTTCTCCACCGAGATCTCGACAACCCCTATATGCTCGGCTCCAAGGATATCGTTGTCTTTCACGTGAAACTCCACTTCCCTGACCGGGTGAGCCACTGGAACCCTAAAATGCTCGTCCCACATTGGATTTTCACAGTTCGGGATGACTCGAGTCTGAGCCACGGTGGCTCCGGCCAGGCAAACCGAGACATAAGGGTCGCTGGTGATGATTGAGGGTTTCCCGGATCGAGTCTTGGGCCACTTCACGAAAGGCGGGCCCGGGAAAGACGCGGGCCCCAGCATGGTGAAGCATCGCCGGACTCGCTCGGAAGCCAAGTCCATGTTCGGGAGCGACTTGGCTTCCAAGATCCACAAATCGAGCTCTCCGTGCAAGAATGTGAAGTCTTTCGAAGCCTCAATCGATCTTCGCGGGGACTTATTAACGTCATTTCGCATCATCTTCGACTAATAGCTTAAAACGTGCACATGGATTTTTGAAGGAAACCTATAAGTTTGTCCATAAAGGAAGATATGGAAAAAAAAAGTATACCCGGATCGGATCAATCTGTTTCCATGGAAATTCTAATAATACGTAATGAAGTGAGATCTTCACGTAAATGAACAAGAAGTGATTTTTATGATTGTATGATAATAAAGCGAGAGAAAAATGTTGTTAGAGAAGGGTATAAAAGTGGCGGGAAATAAGGAAATGAATGGAAGGCATTGGTCTTTGTTATGGTTTGTGCCACTAAAAACGGGTCTTTTTTTCTGAAAATAATATTTCCATTTTCTCTGGTTTTTAGCTTCGGTCAAATGGTCTTGATCTGCTCACTAACTTACACTAATTATTACCGGCTACAACTTAGTTTTGTGCTGTTTAAATTCAGGCTTCTTTTTTTAATAAACTTTTATTATTTATTTAAGTTTCTGTTTCGTGCTTAAATATGAAAAGATAGAGAAATACATATCTAAAAGAATCATAGGTTTTGGTTTAGTTAGATTTTTCAGCAATCTGAAGTTGTGTTCCTGATTGATTCGATGATTAAGTTTAAAGCATGTGTTTTTATATATTTTTTATATCCTCAATTGGTATAAAAAGTTATATGCTAAGGATTATGAACTGAACAAGTAAGCGTGGTATGTGTAATTGAAAATTTTAAGATGATATTGATGGTAAAAATCAAAATAACGTGCACGTTCCAACCAAATAACAAAGCTTGGATGTTCCAATCACGTAGCCATATTAACAAACAGCAATCTAACTATTTTTCCTCTTTCTTTAGATAATGTATTCATTAAACTGGATGAGTTTTCTACAAGAATAGAGTCTAAGTATAAACCTTATCTTCAATGATTCACCTTGAATTTCTAAAAATACCTTATACTAATTTTATTTTATTGAATAACTTAGAAATTAGTCAAACACTTTCAATACGTTAATTCTTTTATAATATTTTTAACGATGTCAGCGACATAATTGACACATTAAAAAAAAATAGTAATATTGACAGTAAAAATAAAATAACGGCACAAATAAATGTTTATCTACTTCGACAACAGTCTACATATATTTATGTTAGTAGGGTTAACCTTTACATGGTTGAACTATGGTTTAATACTTCAGACTTGATGTAATTTTTCTACGCAATGGAAGTGTTAACCTAAACATGAACAAGACATTTCTTTTTATACGAGACAAATAAAAAAGATTGTTCTCAGATCTGTAATGGAAATAGTTGGCACAATGAAAGACAATTGGGTTCTATTAAATAAACAAATATTCGGCGATTTGGCCCTAGTTTACAAACGTAATTTGGTTTTATCCAACGTTTGGTAAAACTTTTGTAAATGTCTAAAATGCTTACGTGTCATATTTATTTACGTTATTTAATTAATTTTTTGTCCTCATTTTTCAGTCGATTTTTTTCATTTCTTTTTAAAATTCAAATTATTTTCTTTTTTATTCCCAAAATTTATAACAGTTGTTAATGTCACTTTAGATCCTAAAATCGTGGTTATATATTTGACCATTTAATTTTCAGCCTTTATTAATTAAAAATCTTTATTATTTTCGGAAGTTGTTTATTCTTTACATTTATTTTTGGAAACTAAATATTTTCATCTCATTTTTTCTTTGATAAAATATGTTTTTGTTGATATTTATTGTGAATCAATTAATTTTTCCATTTTACTCTCTTTGAATTGCTATGTGTTCGTTAATTGATATTCAATTTACACTGAAATAGATTTATTCCAACGTAAATGGAGTTGCGGTTTGAAACGTTAATTGAAAATTTTCATCATTAATTGCATATTAATTATTAAAACATGATTCTTGTTATTTGTACTACAAGAAATAAATCAAAATTTCATACATAAATTTGAAATCAATATCAAAACACGAAATTCGTTATCAAAACACGAAGAAGAAGAAGAAGAAGAAGAAGAAGAAGAAGAAGAAGAAGAAGAAGAAGAAGAAGAAGAATAAGAACTAAAGTCGTGTTCATGAAAGCTTCACATCCTTTCTTCGCCCTGAAAATTTCACATCTTTCTCTGCTACGAAAGTTTCACATCATTATTTTTATCCTTCTTCATCTTCGTCATCGCGTTCATGAAGAACTCGATTCTAAAAAATTGATTTACAGAAAAGATTAAAAAAACAAATTTGATATAAAAAGAACATAAATACCTGTTAATCGCCAACCGATTTACGTCGTTGATTTGTTCGTCGATCATCGATCGAAGATGACTTGAGTTTGTTCGTCGATGGATTTTAGTTTCAGAGAATTTTTTTTAAATGGCGTTTTTTGCATGCTTTTGAAGTTTCTCTCTCTTGATATCCGATATTAATTTATGCTGTTAATTAATTTCCGAAATTAAGTATTTAAATTTCATTAAAATTCGGGCGGCATTTTAATTTTTGGGGCAATATTGGAAGAAAATTTTCGTTAAATAAAGGAGTGGACATTTACAAAAGTTTTATAAAACGTTGGACAAAACCAAATTTTCAAACTTATATAGGGCTATATTTTGCATTAAACCCTTAAATAAAAGATACACTACAAAAGCTGTCAGTTCTTGTAAGGTGGAGCGAGTGCCTATGAAAATCAGATCGGTAGCGAGCCCCCAATGGGTGTTGCCTCAGGCGGGGTGAATCAAAATAAACACATATGCGGCATTCTCTGTTGGGGTGCTGCTGTCGGCCTTGTGGCAAGAAACGATAGAAGATGTGTTATGTGGATGTGGCAGAGTGGGACTACGGCGCGTTCGGCACTAGAGGCGAAGCTCCATGGTGTTCTCATGGCTATAAAACTGAGAAAATTTTATGCGTACAGGAACCTTGATGTTTAAGGTGATAACAAGACTCTGATGAATTGCTTGAAAGATAACAAAGACAACCCAGAGTGGAGGTTAGCTGCCTCTTTTGACCTAGTGTTTAAGTTAATATTGGAGTTTGACTCTTGTAATTTGAGGTGGGTCAATAGGAGAACCAACAACGTTGCTCATGTAATAGCTAGGTTGTGTTTAAATTCAATAACGTCGGGTATTTTAGTTTGAGGAATGTTTCGCTCTTTGTGCGGGATAATCTGGCTCGGGTTTTATTCGAGCCGTTTTAATCAATTTCGGTACTCTTTTTCCGTTCGTCACACCGTATTTAAGGGGGTGAGGTTTTAATGAGGCCTTAATTTCAAAAAAAAAAAGAGAAAATGTGTTTTTAATATGTGAGAAACACATTAATAGCCTGAATTTGACCTGAATGAAAATAACTAATAAACTTGTACTACCACTTTCTAAGGTGTTGCAATTTTATATGATTTTGACGAACACGACGAACGCTTAAGCTTAATATTTTATAAGTAAAATGCTTATACACATCAAAAACAATATTTAGGTTTATTAAGGAGGCATTAGAAGATGATTTTCGCTCTGAGTACTACATTTGTTCATTCGGTTTCTAACATCTCTATTTTCATCTCTAATAGAAAACTAAAAGAAGTAATGTAAGTAATAGGACTTGAATCATTAGTAGAGATTCTACCTGTTATCTTTCACGTGCAGTGCACGCGTACGTATAAATGAGACGACGTTCATCATCAATGCTCAATCAACGACATCATGATTGACCCATTATTGGGTGTGGACCCTACTGCCCGAGCCCACGTGGTTCTGTCTCTCTCCTTCTACGTGGGACCCACAACTACAGGTCGTAGTAAATGCGGGCTTTTGACCCTCTAATATTAGATTTGTTCGCTGTGGGTTCCACCGTTGTTACGGTGGGTCAGCACACACACAGAGACCGGACTCTCTGAAGTCTGAAACAAACCAAACTCTTTCTCGATACCCGGGCTTTATTATAATAATTTAAGTTGAACTTCTTTATCGTTTCCCGATCCGACGGTCACGCTGACACCGACATTTTCGATCGAGCGGTCTCATCGTCTGGACCGTCCGATTCGTCCCTCGGACGGTTCAGATTGAGTCTTTCCCTAATCGCCGTCTTTGCTATGACGTGTTTTACGGAAGACCAACATTTTGGGATGCCCTAGTCAGTGTACTTACTATGCACTACACTATTATAATAATACGATAATAAATAATATTATTTTTAAATATGGGGACATTTTTAACTGATTTACATTTACTATTACCTCACTAATATGATTTCCGATTTTTTATTCTTTCTCAAAACCCTATATATATAATAGAGGGGCGTGCATTTAGGTGCTGATTGATATGTAGTCAAACCTCTTTATGTTCTTAAATTATATTAAAAGAATTAGTAGCCAATTAATATCTAACTCCCCTGTTATTCTCATTCCCAACAAATAAATTCTTTTAAAAAAAACTAATCAATAGCTATAATTAGTAGTGTTAATACTTTTGTGACTTGAGACCGCTGTATAATTTTATTATTCGGTTCATTTATAATTTTTTATTTTTGAAAGGCAACAGTTGTTGATTTAAAAATTGTATGTTTTTTTCTTCTTTTTCTGTTATTACTTATTAGACAAGACACTCTTTTCTTTTATAGTCAGGTGTTTTGACTTGATTAGCTAGGTCAAGTATATATCGGGATTATAATAGAAAGCGTCAAACAAATCAAATAGTATTTTTTTAAATAAAACATTGCAGTTGTTCTAGGATGCAAAAATTCTCTCAAAGTCTTAATAACAAGCTTCATTAAGTTTGACCAGAAGACCAACTATTTATATCTACTTGGCTCTACTAACGATAAGACATGACTTTGTTTCTTATCGCCATGACTGATATCTACTTTCAAACTAGTACTGTTGATTTAGCTTTGGAAATTACAGTTTACAACTGGTTTTCTGTGTTTTTTTCCTTCCTAATATTACATATTTGCAAGCCATGTATATTATGAATGTGCAGATATTATTTACAGTTTTAGTACATATATTACAGAAAAATATGAACTTTTAAATACATATACAAGTTACAACTCAGCCTGGGATATTGGAAGGTAGAAATTTATTCCGTGCGTGCGAAAATTTCTCTTTCACGGAATTATTCCTTCCGTCTACCGTGCGTACGGAATCCGTCGCCGGGCGGAAAAAAAATTCTGCCGAAAATCGTTCCTTCCGTTCGTTCGTGTAGATTTTTAAAAATAAATAAAAAATAGATTAAGTAGTATATTAAGGAGTTAAATGTAAGAAATTTGAAACTAAAGTAATATTATGAAATGTAATCGATATTTATAAGTGAAAATTTATTATAAAATGTTAAAATTGAAACATTATGAAATTGTAGAATTTTTAAAGAGATTTTATAAACTTAAGAGAATTTGTATAAAAATTATACAGAGAAATTGTTGAATTTGGATGAGTTTGTGAGATTTGTTATGAGATTAGTTTGTATTTATAGATAAAAGTTTGGATGAGGTTAAACTATAATAACAAACAATTTTTTTCATTCATTGGATTGAAAACCGGTAAAAATATCAAACCCCAAAATTTCGCCACGTCAAGAACAAATAGTTTTTTTCTAACGATATTAATTTCTTTCGAGTACACCGCATGCATTCCTTCCTTCCGCACTTTGCAACGAAAGACTTCCTTCCGCATATTGCATAGTACTTTCCGCAAAAAATTAGTTGTCGCGTGTCAGCGGAAGGAAATTTCCTTCCGTTCTTACGTTGTCCGTGAAACCAGGCTTAATTACAACACATGTACACGCTACAAACACTTAACGTTGATCACTTCTTGCATGTGCACACATATAAATATATATGTATTTTATGTAAATATATATCACGTAAAAATAGTACATATTAATGAAACTTAACATTTATATCTTCATGGAATACACATGTACATATATACATATATATATATATATCATATATATATGTACATATCACCACAAAGGACGGTATAGTAATATCATATATTATGAAAGATCATGAATGATATATGTTTGGTGTAAAAGAGTTGTTGGACCATATATATAGGTGACTTAATGAATTAGGTCCAAATCAGGGAAAACTTATTTTGATGGGTCGATTCTGTCTATTGAAGTTGGTCATCTTAAAACTTACCTACTTTTTTCGCATGTACTTGTCTCTCTTTGGTCGGATTTATATATATATATATATATATATATATATATATATATTTGCTTTTCTTTTTGTTTCATTTGCGTTTTTGCTCCGTAATTTAAGACATTAGTTATGAATCTATCTTGTGTTTGTCAGATATACGTGATCAACTTGAACACCGGTAATTTAGGAAAGATTTGGCATATATAGATATATGGTCCCTGTGATCGTGATCGCATAGAAACATCTGTAGCTTTCTAAATTATTATTTATGAGTATATATGTTTGAATTGAATACTATCGCTCAAAAGATATACAAACAATAATAGTGTGTGAAACTAAATGTTGATTAACTAAATTGTACGTGAGCTTATGTATGTTATCATATCGTGATGTGGGAAGAAAAATAATTACAAAGACACAATTTTATTTGTCGAGCTTATGCGTATCAACGCATTGATGAAAAGAACTCAGCTAGAAACGTAAATTTAGGTGACCAATTTGCCAAAAAAATGAAATTTGACTATTGCTCATTTTTTACTCTAATAATAAACAACCTTAATTTATGAAATTTATTATTTAATAGTGCGTTTGTCAAGGTGTAAGCCTTTTTCTAAAAAATAAAAAGTGTAAACCATGATTTGATAACAATGATTCAAAAACACTATTTCCTTTCTAGACACTTTAAGGAGGGCTACTTATACCCAATAAATATATATACCTATTACATGTATGATGAAATTTATATACCTATTACATATATGATGAAATTTATATACCTATTACATATATGATGAAATTTATATACGATAAAGTAGGAGTATCTAGGCTTGGTCTAGCGGAAAATATTTATCAGACTTATCTTAACTTATATCCTTGTAATTAGGGTTAAAAAAATGGCAGAGTTTTAAAAGAAAAGAGAAAAATAGTTAAAGAAAAATGTATACGAAAGATTAACTAAATAGATATGTGGATAGAAAATTTGGAATGTGGGTAGATTTGGAAAGGTATATATAACTGAACTACAGATAAGAAAAATATGTGAATTGCAGATGCGGATTGGTTACAGAACATATCGAATTTCATGTATTTTATTTGTCAAGAGATATTAGTGATTGCTATTATTAGGGGACAGACACATATAGTATATTTGATTTGTGCTATCTTTTCACTCCAGTAATATTATTTTTTACTGATTAATAAATTGCATAGTTGATTTAATTTAATGTTACTTGCATGCACGTACCGGACATTAGTGAAAGAATAATAATATAATATGTAGGTTTTTTAAATGATTAAATAGAGAACCACTCTGCTTATCTATTATATAACTAAAATATCGTCGCAGTCAAGATGACGTATATTTTTGAGCTTAATATAAAAATACCATGACAGCTGAAAAGTTAGGTTGATTACTTGAGTACTTTCTCATAAATTAAATAATAAACTATATGATAAATTTGAAATTTTGTCATAAAGTATAGATGTTGATAATAATGAATTAAAATGGGAAAAATCAGCCTGGACGTGCGGGTTCATGATACGGTACAGAAGGCAGTTTGAAAGTAAGAATAGAGAAAAGTCTAAAAATAATAAGGTAATGATGAAAGAATCGCATTTATAACAAAGACACAGACCTTTCTGTGTGTTTCTAATCTGTAACACCCAAGCTATTTAATTCCTATTTTATTATTATTATTGAATTATAGTAGTTTCTCACATGAGATATGTATGACTTTGTTTGTCTTGTTATGCGTTTTGACCGCTTGGCAAACACAACTTGTGGTAGCAGGTAACAGGTCGCTTCCATCACCGGCAACAACAAGTCAAACGATACTTGTTCCACTAAAGACCTACCAATATTTTTAAAATCTTTTTTTAGTCCTTTTTTTCTTAACTACTATTGTTTTTAGTCCATGTTGAAGCTTTTTCTTTTTAAGATTGGAAACCTGCGTAAATAAAAAATTATGGATATTTAAATAGAGTTGCAAGTATGAATACTTATATGACGTAGCCAATTCTTTTTTGTTGTAAGCCTGCAAATTTTAATTCAATATCTTCTTATCACTCTAGGAGAGAAATTGTAAAATTATTGAATATAAACATACAAATTTCAATACGCCGGGGTTAACTTTTCAAAATTATAAAACCCAATCATGTTGGTGTAGTGAAAATCACTCTGTCTCTCACGCTGAAGACTTCTGATCGATTATCGTCGAACGCAATGTCAAAATAATTTAATTTAAAATTTATTTGTTTGATAACATATTAAATGTATATATTTGTTCGAGTAATATTTCTTTATATATATATGTATTGTATCATTAAGCTGACTAATATTATTAACAAATAAGACCGAGTTCAAAAATGATAGTCCTCCACTCTTTAAGTGAAGAGACTTGGAGAAAAGCTTAATGAAGGTTAAGGAATTTTTTTTAACTCACAACATTTTATATATAAGAATAAACTTAAAATATTATTAAAACGATATTCTTGTCATTGAGTTTGTTATTAAACGTATATAAATATGAGATATGAGTAAATTCTACGCATATATGTATATAGGTACGAAAAAGTATTTACTGATTATCAATTGAAATTATACTAACTAAACGGTATAAAATTAAATATTGGTACTGAAAAAAATAATAATCTGTATAATTTAATGTGGTAGTAGCTTTTTATACTCGGTAATTATTATTATAAAGGACACCCAGCTATGTCTTTCTTATCAGAAACCAAAATAGAGAAAACCTCTCTCTCTCTTTCTATAAAACGAAGAGAGAAGAGCATAGGTGAAAACGGAAACACAGTGCGTTTGAGTTCTAGGGTTTCAGATATTACTTTGTTCCGAAAAAAATGGTCAATGTTGAGAGGAATGTTGGCTGGCTCGAAGCGGCTTTGCAATCTTCTTCTTCTTCTTCTTCTTCTTCTTCTTCTTCTTCTTCTTCTTCTTCTTCTTCTTCTTCTTCTTCTTCTTCTTCTTCTTCTTCTTCTTCTTCTTCTTCTTCTTCTTCTTCTTCTTCTTCTTCTTCTTCTTCTTCTTCTTCTTCTTCTTCTTTTTCTTCTTCTCACTGACATAGAAAAACTCATCAGCAATTGAGGCTTCGGACCAGGCTTCATTCCTCTCACAATAATTGATTATGATTTGTAATTACAATAATGCTCTAATTCATATCTCTGCGAAGATCAGGATGAGAGGTATGTTGTCTGGCTCGAGGTCATATATAGGACTGTGCTTTGATTTCAATCATCTACATATATATATATATATATATATATATGTATGTATTTGGTTCCGATTATAAGTTACGAACCCTAAATGATTCTCGGACCAGGCTTCATTCCTCTCAACCATTATTTTCTCTGATTTCTCTTCTCTTCCAGCAAACACACAGATCTCGCAGGTAAGTTTTTACAGTTCCACACACATACACACATACACACACACACACACACACACACACATATATATATATATTCGATCGATTTTCCTTGGAAATAGTTTGCTATGTATTTTCAATGTCTAATTGATATTTCAGGTTCATATCGGTGTGGCTTCTTCCTTAGGTCTCGCAGTCGCAAGCATATATGATATATTTACATATAATATATATATTTATATGTGATATTATAAGTTTCTCGATATCAGTGGAGGTAATTTAGGTACTGGTGGGTTGAGTATAATTGTCATGAACTTTCTATTTCGAATGAAGTTTCGTCATTATCTGGTTCTTCCATTGGGTTCTTCTCTTGTACCCTTTTCTATACAAGCACTTTCCGTGAATGATAAAGTGAACCAAAAGATTTACCATTTATATAATAATAATGCGGTCATTGTTACTGCTTTGAACAATGAGTACCTCTACATATTTCTTTGCTGTTGCGTAATAGTATCTAGCAATATATACTCATTATATATATATATTCATTTTGGACGAGAAAGAAAATGATTATTGTCCCATTTAGCCTATCGGATGTTATGTTCTCTGCCTGAGAGCTCAACCTATTTATAGATACTTTTAGCTGAAACCCTATTCTACGTTCAGACTGTTAACTTTCTCATTTTTTTTTGTCTCTTTTTTATTTATTTATCAAAATATGTGTCTATACAAAACATAAATTCAGTATATTATTTAGACAAGCACATAATTTTTAAGAACTAAAGAGTAAAGAAGGATATTTGTGTATGATTTAAATTTATGAGCCTCTTTAAATTCATATATGTTGGATATGCAATAATAATAGACTGATCATGATATGTAGCTAGGGTTTTTTATTTGTATAAATAAATACTGGAGTTGACATAAACCTAACCGTAAAAGTTATTATGGTTTTGTTTTATAGCGAGTACTGAGAGTTGAAGATGCCATGCAGGCATTAATTGATACTGAGACAATATTACAAATTAGTACACTATACATAGAAATTGATTGAAATGAATGAGTGAATTGACACAACCATGAAATATATATATACTATGAATATATATATACACTATGAAAACACAAAATTAAGCTTTATAATTTATTTTCCTTATGAAGTGGAAGGCAGTAGTATGCGTCTATGTAGATATATATCATATATTTATTAGGTTTTCCAAAGTTGTTGAATTCTCATTTGCTAACTTGGAAAAGTTTTGCAGCTTCTAACCATGATATTTCATATAGAAGTTATACTAGTACAGATTTTGCTTGGCTTTTGAAAAGGAAACATCACAAAAGTATATACATATACATACAACATATATATATATATATATATATATATAGAGAGAGAGAGAGAGAGAGAGAGAGAGAGAGAGAGAGAGAGAGAGAGAGAGAGAGAGAGAAGAGAGTTAATGACGACGACCATCTGACAAATTCTAGGGAAATGAAACACATTTAGAGAGAGTCTGGATTCATGCCAAACTAATTAATGGTTTTCTGTTGGCAGCTTTGTATTTTGTGTATGTCTATTTAATGGAACGCTTAAATTAGTATATATCTGCATCACTGTATGCCTTTTCGCAATGCACATACATGATAGAATACTAGGGTTTCAAAATATTAGCTATTTTTCAGATATGGTATAATTAACTAGTCAATTTCATGAATAAATGCTGCTATTCAACTATAACTTTATTCATATAACACTGTCTACTCACCCTTTATCAAAACAATTATAATAAATTTAATTTTTAAAATCATGAAATAATTTAAGATATCTGGTAATATTATAACATAAAAAAGAATAAAACGTACTAGGGGTAGCTAAAATGTTATCCCTGAGTGTCTCCTGACAAAACAATAATGGATTTTCATCATGATGGATTATTGGAATTTCAGTAATCCAAATCATAACCTAAACTTTCACACGCATATCATGACTAGATCTCAGGATGTATAATGAGAGAGAATTTATTGAATACGTGAGTAAAACTTAGAGACGTGTAATTTATTACTTTCAATTGTATTGTCTTATCACTTGTTGTGACGTTGTTTGAATTAGTGATACGTTCACCATGAAATTTTCATCATATTCTATAAAACGATTAACCATGTGTATATATATAAATATATATATATATATATATACGTTGTCTCAAGATACAATTTATTTTCCTTTTACAATTAAAGATAATTAATTTACTCTCGTCTGTCAAAAAGTGCTCATTATAATACGTAATTCTGTTACAATTATCTTTCACGTCCTTTTCACTTTCTTCTTCCCATTACCAGTCTTTGTCCAACGTTTACGACTCTTTCACGAAAGTGTGTTTAAATTCATAAGATCTGAATATATCAATGTTTAGATTCTTAACCTGATATTAGTATACGACGTTGAAATTTTATATACTGTTAAATTTTCCTCAAAAGTACAGTGGCATTTTTATTGTGTTTTCTTAATCTACACAGGATGATATCTTAACTAATATATACACACACACATATATATATATATATATATATATATATATATATATATAGAGAGAGAGAGAGAGAGAGAGAGAGAGAGAGAGAGATGTACAACCAGAATACATAAAAACAAATATTCTTTGCCAAAAGATCCAACTACGAGTCAGCAAGTTTTACATCGCCGATGGTCAAGCGACGTGTCTGCATGAAAACGACAACTTATGAAACGACATGTAATGAAACAAGAAGTTATGAAACGACGTGAATTGGTGCAGCAAATAAATCGTTGCTTCCAAATAACAAACTGATACGAAAATCCTTGTGAGAGAGGCCGCGAATATATCCAATATATCTCCACTCGCGAGTAGAAGAAAAAAGTACATCAAGTTTACAAATAACTAAGACCACACTTTATTTGTTTTGTTTTTGTAACATTCAAAGTTATTCATACGTTTCAATGATTTTTAAGTGTTCTAATGTCTCTCCGTACACTTCTACTAAATACTATTCACAGACACAACTCCGGTAACCAGAGTTACTCATACCGGGAGGGAACAACTAAGTTTTGCTTTCATTTACTCTGCTCATAAGAGACTGTGTTAGATTCAAAGATGGTCGTCGACTTCGGTGACGATGTACGACCTGTGTGATCATTGGCGAGAGATGGTATTTGATGATAAGGATAAAGGTAACACCTTCGTCTTTGACGATGAAGTCGTTGAGGAAAAACAGCTCGACCTCACGGACTACCTCTTAGGGCAACTAATTCGTACGAAAGCCTACAAACACAACGCACTAAAATCTGTAATGGCAATAATTTGAAAAAAAGGTAAATTTACCGCGACAGATCTCAATGACTATACCTTATGTTTCTGATTAAAACTTAAGGCTTATAAGGCGAGGATGTGGGAAGTAAGACCTTGGTGCTTCGATAGATCTATGTTAGTGCTGAGAGACGGAATTAGAAACAGTCAATAAAATTCAAATTTGCAAGTTTGTGGGTTCAAATCTACGGAGTGCCTCTCAAACTCAAATATGCTCAAATCGGGGAAATGATTGGATGGAAAGCAGAAAAAGTTCTAAAAATCGAACAAGACAAATCCAGGCTCATCTCCGACGACTTTATCCGGGCCAGGATATCTGTTGATGTTCACAACCTCTGTTCGGATCCAAATGAGACAAGATTTGGTTAAGCTTCAAATACAAAAGCTTACCGGATTTTTTATATCTCTGTGGTCGACTTGGGCACGGTGTGGGTGAATGTCATGACTTAGTAAGACCTCAAAAAGACAAACGGAGATACAATTTGTGGCTTAGGGGAGAGATCCACCTCCAAAGCAGTCTGGTGGCTCGTTGAATTTCAACGGGGTGAGAGTCAATGCCAAGAGAATCTCAAGCTGGCCAAGTCGAGAGATCCACCTCCAGGAGAAGTAACTTGAGACCTCCGCAAAGTTAAGTCATCACTGGCCCGTCGACAAGCAAGATGGTAATCCAAGACAAACTCTCACTTGAGAATGCTGGAGCTCCGAGGGCGATATCGAACAATCTCCTCCTCTCTTCCCAGAGCGGAAACAAATGACGCAATGGACACAGATCCCGACAGTGGCCAGAAAAGTTCTTCGTGTTCCCCATATATATATATCCTCAATCAGTGAACGTGCAAACCCATCTTCAGACCAACAACGGGATGGCAAATCACCAACACGTGGCGAGTGAGTCTAACGCGCGACCCTCCGCTGCGGAAATAAAAAATATCCACGTACCTGCAGTTCCTTGAAGAGATGTTGCTCCGCAACCTGATATCACGCAACCTCATCTTCAGATGAACGGTGAGAAGGCGAATATCGAACATATGGCTAGTGGGTCTAACGGCATGTACCAACGGCTCCTCGACGAGGTGGTGCTCAATCGCGGTCAAATGTCAGTGTAAGAACTTATTACACGTATTAAAGATGTTCTAACTATATGAACACGTAAAATCGGAAGAGAAAAGACTCGGTTTACCCACGACCATGTTGTGGTTTTCCGGCAAGGTTCGGACTCCGATTCGGGCGAGATTTGGACTCCGACTCTGGTGAGATGTGTTGATGATCTTCTAAACTCTCTTTCTCTCTCACGTTTAGATGGTGTTTGTGAATGAATGTGCGAGTGAGTTTAGGGACCCCAAAATCGTTGTATTTATAGGCTCCAAACCATCAATGGAGAATATTGTCCTCATAATTGTGGGATAACGATTTGATTTCCGGGATTAATATGAACGTAATTAATGGGTTGATTTCACAATATATGGATCATAATGAGAGAAGATTATATCATATTATTTCCTTAAGTTTACAATGAAATATTCTATTTATCTATGAAATTACTCTTACATTCTCCCACTTGATTCATATAACCCAAACGCTCACTTTAAAAGAAACAAAATATATGAATCATGGCGATAAGTTCTCTATAAACGAGTATTATATTTTATGTATTGCATGTATGTCTCTCATTCAATAGCCTTCTTATTCTTTAGTGAAATAAACCATATGTTTATTCTTGGTCCACTTAAACGATATTTCTCAACAAAGTAAAATGAATGTGCACAATAATATGATAAATTTCAAATTGAATAACAGTTTACAAAAGTACCATATAATTGAAAAATTACATCATTGAACCAAGTCTCATGTTCAACATGATCCTTAAATTTCTTTGGTGGCATGCCTTTAGTTAAAGGATATGCAATCACCAAATTAGTGCTAATGTTTTGATGACCACTTTACCATTTTTAACACGTTCTATAGTGGCTATATACTTGATGTCGATATGGATAATTGAAAATTCATTACAAAATTTAGAAATAATAAAAAAGAAACATTACACATTTTACATTCTTTTCGTTGATGTTCATACTTGTAAAGTTCAAATCGTAATTGTCGACAAGATCAATGTTAACAAAAGTTTCTTTAGATCAGTCGTCGTGTTGACACCAATCTTTGTAGACAGTGAGAGCTTCGACTATTTTGGGTTTCGAACTTTGTCGTCGATCGTTGATGATTTGGCCCAAACTACTAAACGTCGATTTGGATGAGACGGTTGAAACCGGGATCGAAAGAACATCTCTAGCCATCTTCGATAAGATTGGAAACATATTCTGGTGTTGTCTTTACCATGCTAGTAAGTTGAGATTTTCTTGACTTAAGAATTTCGTCGTGTTCCGACGTCTCCACAGGTGGCTCCGGCTGTGGTGATGATCTTGGTGATGAAGTTCCTCCCCGTGCAAAACGAGCAATGTCTCGAAAGATCCCTCGACTAGTTGATGGTGGCCTTGGTGAACTCATCTCTACAGCTTGCAGCATTTCACGTCGTTGGTAGGTCCTGAAAAACGAATAAAATTTTTCCACGATCCTTGGACGATCATGTGTAACGTAATCTTGTCCGGTTTGACGTTTCAAATAGTTGGCAAAGGTAAAAAAACCACTAAATTTTATTCTAGGATAATATAACTACAAAATCATATAAATAAGGAATTTTACCAACCTCCCAGTATTTATCAAATTTAGGTTGGAAAAATTCAAAACTATTAGAATCACTTAGATGTTGCGCAATTGCACTTACACTATGAATTGCTAAATATGAAGTTGGAGTATAAACAGTGGATAAAGCACATGTTTCATTGTAAAATTAGTTTAAAAATCGCATATAACATGAACATTTAGCTATTTCATCATCGGTTATGTCATGGCCTCCAATTCGGTTAACATATTCTACAATAACATTTACGTACCTATTGGCTAAAAATTGGTTTAACATTAAGTACGTGGAATTCCATCTAACTTTAACATCGGTATGAAATGTTCTATCCGCTAATCCGTTTAATAATTTTTTTTTAGTTCATCTACCCTAGACGTTGAACTATTTAACCATGAAATTGAATATCTAATTTTATGAATTGAATCTTGAAAATGTCTCGATCCCGCTCTAACAATGAGGTTTATTATATGTGTGGCACATCTTTGATGTAAAAGAGCTTCTTCATTAGGAATTTTAAGACATAAAGCTCGAATCATAGTATCGTTGTTCATTGCATTATCTAAAGTTATAGAAATTATTCTATTTTTAAGGTTCCATTCTTCTATAACACTTAATAATATTTCTAAAATAGCATCCCCAGTGTGACTACCTTCAATTATTTTAAACGGAATAATTCTTTTGTTAAGGTTCCATGCCGAGTCTATGTTATGGACTACGACACTCATATAATCCTTTTTTAGCGTTTCCCGACCAAATATCCGACGTTAGCGCTACGTTAAAATCACCGGTTTGAAACAAAACTCGTAGTAATTATTTTTCTTCATTATAAAATCTCATTACGTCATTTCTTAAAGTTTTTCTAGAAATTAATTGAATTGTAGGAACTAAGTAATGAACAAACCTACCAAACCCTTTAGATTCTACATGTGAAAAAGTTTGATCGGTTGAAACAATATATCTAACTAATTCTTTTCTAAATTGTTCGGCGTCATGGCGTACCTGAAATGAAGAAGATGAGTCGGGACCTTGACATTTTCGGCAGTGATGACGCAAAGAAGAAGTACCTTGTTCTCTACTATCGCATTTAATGTGTCTCCCGCACTTCCGGCAAGCGCTTTTCCGCCTTTCGTCGTCCTCGATTTCTAAGAAGTAATTCAACATCTTGGACCTTGCTCTCATTTTCTTCTTTTGAGTCCTTGGAATCTCTTGAGTCTCGGGGATGTTTCCTTCTTCTTCTTCTTCTTCTTCTTCTTCTTCTTCTTCTTCTTCTTCTTCTTCTTCTTCTTCTTCTTCTTCTTCTTCTTCTTCTTGTGAATGTAGTGTTGGAGGTGGAGGATAAGTCGGAGGTGGAGGATATGTGGGTGGTGGAGGTTGTGTTGGTGGAGGTTGTGATGGTAGACGGGGAGGTTGTGAACGACGAGGAAGATGTGGAGTATGATGTGTTGGTGATTGTGATTCGAAGTGATGAAGTTGTTGTTGATAAACTTGATATGGATCTTGATAAACATTTTGTGGTTGAACCGAATAACTTGTTTGACCGGGAACATAGGGATTTATCGGGGCAAATTGAGCTAGCTCGGTCATTTCTTGTTGGGTGTAGGGGAAGGTTGGTGGATGGTAATTTGGTATTGGAGTAGGAGTCGGAATTGGATTTTCGGTATTATCAAAATTTGGAAATACATATAGGTTTAACCAATTTTGGGAGTATTGGAGTCGGGGAGATGGATTTTGTGGCGGTTGATTAACTTCTTCTCGATTTGGAGAAGGTGTGACAGTGCAAGAACGATCCCGAGAATGATATTCTGCATTTAATATGGTTACTAAGGTGCATCAATCACCAACAAGTGGTATCAGAGCTAGATGATTTATTAATTTAATTGATTCGTTCCTGTGATTAAATTTGGTTTGAATGAATTTATATTTTGATATGAAATTTGTTACAATTCAATATGTGATATTTGAATTGTTATTTGTGGTTGATCTTAGATTTTTTTTATTCTCGCTTTATTAGATTTCTTGTAAACCCAAAATTCCAAGGGCATAGGCTTTATGTAAAATTTGGTTTTTTTTTCAATTTATTATTATTGTTGTAAATCCGGCATCAACGTTCTTGATCCCGACGATCACTGGAAGACGGATCTGTGACATGGAGTCAAAACGAGACTGAAAGGCTGTCCTCTGAGCCTATGGAGCAGTCGGCCACATCCCCCTAAAGGAGCCAGGGCCGGCCGCATGATTTCCACCCTAGGGCAATCGGTTGGGCCAAGGCTGCCCCTTGGCAGAGGCCCAACCAATATGAATCAAACTCTAATTGGAAACTAGGGGTTGAGGATAATATAGGCTTAGGCCCAAGGCCCAATAAGCCTTGAAGCCCAATGGGCCTTAAGGCCCATTCGGGAAATTATCGAGAAAAAATAACATTTTCGAAAACAATTTATGTTCTTTTTGTTGAAGCATAAGAATGCGTTCAACCATCATCAGTGAAGTAATTATGATTTGGTTCATTTCGTATTACTTTATAAAGAGTCAATTATGATACGATCAATACGAATTAAACCATAGTTGATGTGCTTGTTTATTTAATTGCTTTGCTATGATTGTACGATGTAACTTAGATATTGTATCGTTTTTTTATGGCTGTCATGGGCATTCATTCATAATTATCTAATATGATAAGGAATGAGTTGAACAGATCGAAAAGTTTTGTCACCAAACCGATAAGAGACTAAGCTGGGGGATATTTAAGAAAACCTAGTGTCTCACCTTCTCAATTGGGAGCTTTTCCGCGAAGGAATGCTTTTAGGTTAATCAAGACTAGATGTCACGAATTACCTAAAACCTAAGCTATATCGAAATATATGTTTTTAAGGGTAGTTTAGACACACTCAAATTTTTAATATGATTTAGTAAACTTGTAGTGGATCACCTAGATTAATGTAAATGCTAAAAAAATTAAAATACTAAAAGTATGTTGAGTCTTAAGCCTCCAACATTGACACAACACCGTGAGGATGAAAGATCCCTGCGTGATCAGCGCTCTTTTAAGGGATGGTGGTCTATTCCTCAGGACAGGCTTTTTTTATTCCAATACCAAGGTTGTGTTTCTGACAATAGGTTGGAGGGTTGATCTCTGCGTGTACTACTTAAGTTATTGCGTATGGCTAGACTTTTCTCACTGGAATGTTGTGTTGATTCATGTATGAATCAACCGGTGGTTGCTCATATGGCCGAAGTATTCCTATAAATTGGTAGTTAGTGAGCATAGTTATGAAGGGTACATGAACGGTGATTGCTCATTAATATGAGTCGGAACTCATGTTCAGTGGGTGCACTCCGTTACGCCACCATAGTGGAACAGACTGTGACTATTGGTGATTACGGTGGATATTAAAAACTGAGTCTTTTTATATATTAGTATTTTTCCCCGTGCTTGTTAGCAGTATGTTTTTATTTCCTAAAAATATATGATGAATGTTTTATTTTCGAATTATTATTTATGTACTTATATTTTATATAATTTCAGCATGACTTCGAACTATAATCTGTTAAAAGAAATAATGGAAACAAAGATGCAAGTGGGAGAGTGTGCCATCGACTACATGAAGTCGTTGACCGATAAAATGGTTCTGATCGGTATGTGTGGCACACAGATAGACGAAGTTACTCAAGTTGCGATTGTTCTTGAATCTCTCTCTCTTATGAGTACTCCGAATTTAAAGAGGACTTACGAGGAAGGTTCTCTAAGTATGTCATGAAAAAATTCCGTGGTGAACTCATGAGTTGGAGAGATGGACAGATAAGGCAATCTTGCCTCAGTCAATTGCATTATGATATGGCAATACCAATAGATGACTACTCCCCTATATCAACACCACTGGAGTATATCCCCTTTGGGAGAGCCTTCATACATCGATATCTCCGATGATGAAGAAGTAGGATTAACCCCTAAGTCATGTGAAGGTATGGTACCATTCACAGACATACATGTATTATAGGTATTTTATGCTGGAGATTCATGCTCGTCCTGGATAAATGATTCGGAGACTACTAATCATGTTTGTACATCTTTACATGTGATTGACTCGTGGGAGGAACTGAGAGGAGATGAACTACAACTTAGAGTGGGGAACATAGAGTCTGTCACAGCTAAAGCTTTGAAATAGTTCGACTGCGTTTTGGAAATAAATATTTGATATTAGATTCACTTTATTTTATTCCTGGTTTTTGTAGAAACTTAATTTCAGTTTCAGAGTTACTTAAACATAAATTTTCTCTGTCTATGAATGAAAATGATATTAGTGTTTCTTTGGATGGAAGAAATTTATGTGATACTCACCTATTCAATGGTTTATATGTTTTAACCCCTAAATTACATGTTCATTTAATGTAAAAATGTTTAAGGTAGCTAAACCCACTTCTAATAAAAGAATTAAAATATCTAGTGATAAACAAACCTATTTATCGCACTTAAGACTCGGTCGTATTACTATAAAGAGGCTAGAGATTTTCAAGTCTTGGGCCGTTGAAACAACTCCAAGTGGGAACTCTGTCTGTTTGTGAATCATGTATAGAAGGAAAAATGACCAAGGGATCTTTTATTGGAAAAGGATTAAGAGCCACTGAATCTCTGCAACTAGTTCACTATGACATCTGTGGAACAATAAGGGAAGCTGCGAGAGGTGGTTATGAATATTTCGTCTCATTTACTGACGATTATTCTAGACACGGTTTCATTTACCTAATGCACGGAAAATCTAAAACTTTTGATAAGTTTATAGAATATCGTGCTTGTGCAGAGAACCAATTAGGTAAAACTATTAAGACCTTTCGATCGGATCGGGAAGTCGAGTTCTTAGATACAGAGTTCACCGATTATATGCTGGAACATGAAATTATTTCGCAGCTATCGGATCCTGGTTACCCACAACAAAATGGGGTTGCTGAAAGGAGAAATAAAAATTTATTAGACATGGTAAGAACCATGATTAGCTATTCTTTGCTTTCTACTACATTATGGGGTTATGCATTAAAGATATCCGTGAATATATTAAATCATGTTCCATGTAAATCTGTATCCAAAACCCATGTGAAAATATGGAACGAAGCTAATGCTGGTTTGCGCTATTTTCGAGTGTGGGGTTGTCCTGCTCATGTCTTGAAAAAGAAATCGAGCAAGCTTGAACCAAGAGCAAACTTGTGTTTCTTTGTTGGTTATGCTGAAGGGACAAATGATAGTACCTTTTATGATCCTAGTGATAGAAAAACTTTCGTTTCTACTCATGCTACTTTTCTTGAAGATGATTATGTGAAAAATCATAAACCTCGTAGTAAAATCTTACTCGAAGAACATGTTAGACCAATCCCAAGGACTAATGTCCAAGGGAATCCATCTCCATCTACAGTTTGTGAGAGTGGGCGATGAAGAAGAAAACATAAACGTTGTTGCATTGGATGCGAATGACGATGACCCCGTATCATTTAATGATGTCATGGTCGACTTGGACAAAGAGAAATGGTTTGAGGCCATGAATCTTGAGATAGAATCTGTGGATGCGCCCGATCAAATCAGACCGATTGGGTGCAAGTGGATCTATGAGAGAAAGAAAGGAGCTGATGGACATGTCGAAACCTATAAGGCTAGACTTGTGGCTAAGGGTTTCACCCAGAGAGAAGGAATCCACTACGACAAAACCTTCTCTCCAGTAGCCATGTTTAAATCCGCTCATTATGATTATGATTATGAGATTTGGCAAATGGACGTAAAGACAACATTTTTGAATGGCTATCTGGAAAAAGAAATCTATATGGCTCAACCAGACGGATTCAAAGTAAAGGGTCAAGAGCACAAGGTTTGAAATTTTTTGAAATCAATTTATGGACTCAAGCAAGCGTCTAGATCCTGGAATCAAAGGTTTGATGAGGTAATCAATACCCATGGTTTTGGACAAAACCTTTAAGAGCCTTGTGTATACAAGTACTCAAAGAAAGTTGTAGTTTTCTCAATTCTTTACGTTATCGCAGTGATGTCTGACATAAAGAGCTGGCTGACAAAGAAATTACAAATGAAGGATTTGGGGAATGCTGCTTTTGTTCTTGGAATCCAGATCATTCGTGATAGGGAGAAAAAATTACTAGCTATGTCTCAACGTACTTATATTGATAATGTACTTGCTCACTTCTCGATGAGGAATACTCATAGCGCATTGTTAACAATGCGCACGGGGTTACCCTTGTAAAAAGAGAAATGTCCTAAGACACCTCAAGAAGTGGAGCATATGAGTCGAGTTCCATATGTTTCAGCAGTTGAGAGTCAAATGTATGCCATGTTGTGTACAAGACCCGACATATGCTATGCAGTGGGAATGGTTAGTAAATATCAGTCAAACCCTGGTTAAGAACATTGGATAGTTGTTAAGTACATCCTCAAATATCTTAAGAGAACTAGGTATATGATGCTTGTGTATACAAGTAAAGACTTGGTGATACAAGGATACACTGATTCTGATTTTCAGGCAGACCGTGACATGTTAAAGTCTACGTCTGGCTCAGTGTTCACTCTCAACGGAGGATCAATTTTCTAGAGAAGCGTAAAGCAGTCTAGTATCATAGACTCTACTATGGAAGCTGAATATATTGCAGCTTCCGAGGCAGCCAAAGAAGATGTTTGGCTTAAGAATTTCTTAGCCAAACTGGAGGTAGTTCCTAACATGAACGATCCCTTGCAACTCCACTGTGACAACATTGGAGCGATTGCAAACTCAAAAGAACCTCGTAACCATTAAAAAAGAAAGCATATAGAGCGAAAGTACACCTGATTAGAGAGATAGTTCGAAGATGAGACGTGGCTGTCATGAAGATCTTGACGTTGGACAACATCGCTGATCTAATGACAAAAGAACTTTCCGAACGTGTGTCGTGAAACCCATAGAGGGAATAGGCCTTATAAATCTGCCATATCTTCTCTAGGTCAAAGTGAGAGATTGTTAGGAATTCTTACCCGCTTGAGAAGATACTTATGTAAATTCTCGTTGATATTATAAATAAAATAAAGTTTGACATTTATGATTTATTTGAATTGAAATGGTTATGTAATATATAAATCTGTTGGCAGAGATGCCCACAAAAAGATTGTTTATTTACATATTCATGTAATATATAAATCTTTAAAAAGTCCTTATCGTAATTTCCTGATTAAATTAATAAAAGTTGAAACTTTCATTCATTCCATTTTAGTTTGATTGAAGATTTATGATATTCAATAGTATTAACGTCCTTAATACAACCTAAAAATGTATGAAGAGACAAATGTAGATCTGTGTGAACAAACTCTGCATGGATTAGTTAAAATGATATATTCACAATCTAAAGATCAATGGACTATTGATCCCAATATGATTGTTGGAAGAATCTATAATGTCTAGTTACGAGGCATAGAGAGTTAGGAACTCTATAGTTCTTCTAGTGTATCTTTCGAAGATACTGAATTGACCAGTGCACCTTTAGAGACAATGGAAGAACAAACCATTTAACCTCTTCTGTCTCAAGGTCACTATGTATGAATTGCATCATAGTTACCTAAATCCTGAAATGAGACATGTATTTCATAGCATTAATACTTTATTTGAGAAAGTCAAATTCTAGGTCCATTATGAGATCTAGACTAGGCCAACTGGTGAGATATTAAGTTATGAAGATGTCATGAACCAACTTTGTGAAGTTCTCATAGATATGGAATGCATGTACAAGATTGCTGAGATGCAATATATATCATCTCATGTTTTATTACTTGGATTGTGCATAAATGAACTGCGCAATATCCAAAATTAAGTAGCGACTTTATTTGGATGAAACAATGTGACTTGTTAGCTCCTCGTCCATACATTGTTTCTAGCTTATTCACAAGTACTATAGTAGTTGAGCAAATAACAACTAGAAGGGTAAAATGGTAATTTTATAAATCCCATCTAGTTGATGATATTCATGAAGGGTAAACGTAGACAACATTCAATGGATCCGCTCAATATAATTAAGTTGAATTTGAGTAGAAAATAAACTCATTTGAACCGAGAGATTCTCACTGTCAACTCTTTAGTGGAGTCAGTTGACATTAAGCTAATACTCGGAAAAGTTTTGTGAACTTTTGAGTCCGAGTATAGAAGTTCAAGCTTTGTTCATTTGGATCCATAAGGTCACTATTACAGGTCATTAGAGTAGGATTGTTAAACAGGAAGCTAAGTCAAAATAAGTTCAAAATTTGAACTAGACTTTTTCTCGGAAAATGTCTGAAAGGTATTTTTGTCAGCATGGACATAAAATGATGTGAGTGTCAAATAAAATTTTGAATATTTTCATATGATGAAAATATAAATTATTTTCTAAAGCCGAAAATTCGTTTGAGGCATTAAGAAATTAATTTCATTATGTGTGCAATAATAATTCTACAATGGGTATTTAAAGAATTGTCTTAAAAGAAATGAAGAAGCATCTAGATGCCCCTTCCCTAGTTATAGAATTCGGCCAACATGCATCAAAGAGGAGAGTTTAATTTCCTTTTAATTATAAGGATAATTACCCAAAAGGAAAAGAGGAAATAAATTTCATTGAGATAGAAATAAATAAGTTAAGTGAAGAAACAAATTTCCCCTTGCTTGATCAATGTGGCCGGCCATATACATAGAGGAAGATAAGAGAAAATCAAATATTGTGTCATGAATGCATAATAGGAAAGGGTAATTACCCTTTCTTGATTTTACTTCTCCTATAAATAGAGCGTCACATAGAGATGCGATAAGAAGTTTTTGTCTTGCTCTATCTTGTATTTTTGGCCGACCCTCTCCTCTCTCTCTCTCTCTCTCTCTCTCTCTCTCTCTCTCTCTCAAAATACTTCTTTTATTTTGGAACCTATATCTTCACTTGATATAGAGAATTAGCTTATGATCCACAAATTTTTCTTGGTTCATATTGTTAAATTGTGCCCACACACAAATCCTTCTAAACCTCTATAGACTCTTATAATAGAAACTTTAGGTTTCTCGAGTTCAAGAGTAGACGTGAAGGAATCGAGCCGACAAAGAAGATCCACCTTTCCCAAGACGCTTCAATTTTGAAGCTACAAGAAATGTTAGTATTCAAGTAGTTTAAATAATGTTTTTAATTATAACATGTATATGCACTTTGTTTAGGTTAGTAAAAATTGTTTTACTAGTAAAATAAATTTTTATATTCCGCCATTAACGTGTTAATGATAAATTTTTCTTAATACCTATTCCAACACATTCATCATCCCATAGCCTCCGTATCAAACTGAATCACGTCCTGGGCACCAGAGTTTGGGCGGTGTGCTAAAACTAGGTCGATGACTGATATACGCATGGGAAGTTATATCGAAAGTCATATATGTGCAACACATGAGTGACGGCTGATCACTATGTGGGAGCATTCTATACTTGTGGTAAGTATACGATTTGGACAAACATTGGAGTAGATGTGTCGTTTAAGGACCATTACGACGCACTTACCGAGACAACTATGATGGTCACAGTGAGACTATCTAAATTTTTAAGTGGTCATGGACACTGAATCATGTCTTTGAGCTCTTTAACTCATTCACTAAAACACTATTCATACTAATCACATCTTACGTCTTGTGAGTGTTCCCCTAGAAGTCTTATCAGAGCATGATTCGAGTGGGAAAGGAGATCAATGTTCACTCACCTAATGGTTGATTCCAGAACCGATAGATTGCGTGCACTCTCGAAGTAAATTAACGTTCGAGAGAATCCTTCGCTAGGGAAGCAACAATGCTTAGGGGTGATATGTATCAAGAGAAGTATAACGGAATAAATTGACTTCTCTTGAGACAGGTTGAACCTGGAAGATCTTGATCACGAACTGACTATATCAGTGGACAATCGTCACGATGAGTAAATATAATTCTAATATTATAGAAAGGTTCAGTCTTTGATTAAACGGTGGAGTATTGAAAAAGACTAGACAAATCGATGAGAAAAAGAGATATGACTTTATCGTCTTTTTTGTTGGATTCACTAAGCTTCTACTACTAGGTCCATAGTCCCCGATTCGGCTCTAATAAAGGCGGATAAAATTTTTCGAATAATAATGTTATTCATTATTTAATTTCATTTGCTGTAATAGTGATTGACAACATTAATTTTGGAAAACGGATATTTGCATAATTAAATAAATATTTATAGTATAATTGTTTATTTATTATTGGATCAAGTAAATGAATAATTAATTGAATTTTTGGGCTTGGGAATTTCGAACTGGGCTTGGACCAGAGAAGGGGCCAAAAATCCTCTAGGGATAGACCCTTGGGTGGCCGAATTTCCTCCCCCTATTTCTCCTTGGAATTCTCCTCAGGAGAGAAATTCTCAACCATAGATATTGATCTGATGGATGAGAGAGAGTTTAGATTTATGGTTAAGATCTAATGGCCCAGATTAAATCTAAATGAGGGAATATCTCTAGAAGGATGATAATATCTCAATAGAAATGAGAGAAAATCTCTCAGAGGTTACCTCCCTACCAAAGCTATAAATAAGGACTCAGCAAGAGAGGAATTTACACTCCTTTCTTTTTAGAATATTCGGCCAGGTCTCTCTCTCTCTCTCTCTCTTGGCCGATTATTTTCCAACCCTATTCCCGAAATTGATAATTCCAATCCTAAATAATAGGAGTGAGATCCTGAAACAATTTGGTTTCGAGATCTAAGTGAGATATCGGTTGTGGCCACTTATCTTTCATATTTGTCTCGGAGATTACGTTTCGGAAGACTACGGTGTCATCCTCGAGTACTAAATAAGACATAGGAGTTATGAAAGCTTGAAGACCGATCGAGCGTTGGATTGGAGCGTTCTGTAGCTGAGCCAAAATCCATGTGAGTTTTCTAATCGCCTCTTCTATTTATTGGTTGCTGAATTGATTTTGTAATTGTTTAGTAATCATTATTATTAATTGTCTAATATGAGCGCAATTAATGATATTCCACATTTAATATGGTTACTAAGGTGCATCAATCATCAACAATGTCTGGTACATACCTGAGCATAAATAAAGCTTCCTACAGCAAAAGCATATGGAATATTCTTCATTTGTTTCCTCTCAAGGTCATTTTTCGGTCATTGGTCCAAACTGAACTTGTCACCCTTCACAATGGGTGCTACACTTGGTGAACAATCTTTCATCTGAAATTTTTCTAGAACTTTGTTGATATAGGTCTCTTGACACAAACCCAGAATCCCTCGTGATCTTTCCCTATGGATCTTAATGCCAATGACGTAAGATGCGTCACCCATATTTTTCATATCAAAGTTCTTTGAAAGAAATTGTTTCACCTCGTATAAAAATCTCTTGTCATTAGTCGCTAGCAAAATATCATCCACGTATAAAACAAGAAAACATATCTTACTCCCACTGACCTTATGGTATATGCATTGATCCATGATTTACTCTTCAAAACCAAATGAATTGATGACATCATGAAATTTTAAATACCATTGGCGGGACGCTTGTTTCAAACCGTAAATGGATTTATTAAGCTTTCAGACTAAATGCTCACCATTACTAGAGGAGAATCCTTCTGGTTGTTTCATGTAAACTTCTTTCTCTAGATCTCCATTTAGGAAGGCCATTTTCACATCCATTTGATCTAGCTCAAAATCAAAATGAGCTACTAATGCCATAATCGTGCGAAGAGAATCTTTCTTTGATGCCCACAAGAAGATTGTTTATTTGCATATTGATGTAATATATAAATCTTTGTAAAGTCCTTATTGAAAGATTGTTTATTTACATATTGATGTAATATATAAATCTTTGTAATTTGCTGATTAAATTAATAAAAGTTGAAACGTTCATTCATTCCTTTTTAGTTTGATTAAAGATTTATGATATTCAATAATCTTATAGTCCTTAATCAAACCTAACAATGTATGAAGAGACAAATGTAGATTTGTATGAACAAACTCTTCATGGTTTGACTAAAACGATATATTCGCAATCTAAAGATCAACGGACTATTGATCCCAGTATGATTGTTAAAAGAATCTATGATGTCTGGCTACGAGGCATAGAGAGTTAGGAACTCTGTAGTTCTTCCAGTGTATCTTTCGAAGATACTGAATTGACCAGTGCACCTTTAGAGACAATAGAAGAACTAACCATTTAACATCTTCTATCTCAAGGTCACTACGTATGAATCGCATCATGCTTACCTAAATCCTGAAATGAGACATGTCATTTCATAGCATTAATACTCTCATTTGAGAAAGTCAAATTCTAGGTCCAATGTGTGATCTAGACAAGGCCTATTGGTGAGATATTAAGTTATGAAGATGTCATGAACCAACTTTGTGAAGTTCTCATAGATATGGAATTCATGTACAAGATTGCTGAGATGCAATATATATCACCTCATGCTTTATTACTTGGATTGTGAATAAATGAATTGCGCAGTGTCCAAATTTAAGTAGCGACTTTATTTGGATGAAACAATGTGACTTGTTAGCTCCTCGTCAATACATTGTTTCTAACTTATTCACAAGTACTAAAGGAGTTGAGGAAATAACAACTAGAAGGGTAAAATGGTAATTTTATAAATCCCAACTAGTTGATGATATTCATGAAGGGTAAACATAGATAACATTCAATGGATCCGCTCAATATAATTAAGTTGAACTTGAGTAGAAAATAAATTCATTTGAACCGAGAGATTCTCAGTGTCTACTCTTTAGTGGAGTCAGTCGACATTAAGCTAATACTCGGTAAAGGTTTGAGAACTTTTGAGTCCGAGTATAGAAGCTCAAACTTTGTTCATTTGGATCCATAAGATCACTATTACAGGTCATGAGAGTAGGATTGTTAAACTAGAAGCTAAGTCAAAATAAGTTCAAGTGTTGAACTAGACTTTTTCTCGGAAAATGTCTAAAGGGTATTTTTGTCCACAAGGACATAAAATGATGTGAATGTCAAAATAAGATTTTGAATATTTTCATTTGATTAAACTTTAAATTATTTTCTAAAGCCGAAAAGTCGTTTGAGACATTATGAAATAAATTTCGTTATTTGTGCAATTATAATTCTACAATGGGTATTTTAAGAATTGTCTTAAAAGAAATAAGGAAGCATCTAGATGCTCCCCCCCTAGGTATAATTCGGCCAACATAGCATCAAAGAGGAGAGTTTTATTTCCTTTTTCTTATAAGGATAATTACCCAAAAAAAAAGGGAAATGAATTTCCTTAAGAAGGAAACAACTGTGCTAAGTGAGGAAACAAATTTCCTCACTAATGCAACAATATGGCCGGCCAAACAAAGAGGGAAAGGGGAAGGGAAAATCAAATATTGTGTCATGAATACATTATTCATTCATTAATGAATAATTGACCTTTGTAGATTTTTCATTCTCCTATAAATAGAGCCTCACATAGAGATGTGAAGGTTAGGCTTTTTTCTTCCTCTCTCCCTATTGTGGCCGACCCTCTCTCTCTCTCTCTCTAGAAAATACTCTTCTTATTTTGCACCTAGATTCACATTTAATCTAGAGAATTAGCTTATGATCCAAGAATTGTTCTTGGTTCATATGGTTTAATTGTGCCCACACACAAATCCTTCCAAAACCTCTATAGACTCTCGTAATATAAATCTTAGGTTTCTCGAGTTCAAGATTAGGTGCGAAGGTGACGAGCGAGCCAAGGAAGAGGATCTACCTTTCTCGAGACGCTTCAAGATCGAGTTACAAAGAAAGGTTGGTATTCTAGTAATTTAAATAATGCTTTTAATATATAACATGTATATGCTTTTTCTAGGTCAGTTAAATTCCGCCATTAATTTGATTAATGTTAAATTTTTCTTTAACCCTAGACCTATTCCAACACTCTGTGTAGTCGATTTCTTCACTTTGAGTAAACTCTTTGGCTACAAATCTTGCCTTATGTCTCTCGATGTTGCTTTGTGAGTCTTTCTTTGTCTTAAAGACGCATTTGCATCCATTGAGTTTTAAACCATCAGGCAACTCGACGAGATCCCGGACTTGATTAGTTTCCATAGTGTTCATTTCATCAATCATGGCATTTCTCCATAAGTTAGATTCTTTAGAGCTTACAGGTTGTGCAAACGTTTCAGGATCATTTTCGGCTCCAAGATTGCAATCCGTTTCTTGTAACTACACTTCATAGTCATTAAGGATCGCTGATCTTCTAACTCTAGTAGATCTTAATGTTGCTTCAACATTTTTTTGAGGATCTTGTTGTTCAATCGGTAATTCGATTGGTTTTTAAACATGATCTTGATCAACAACTTGATCTAAAGTATCAACATTATTAGCTTGTGGAATTTCTATAACTGGTTGTCTTACACACGACTGAGCTTGAGGAGTGTATGATAATCAACCTATCACTTGAATTAGATGGTTGAGCTTCATTGTGATCTAATTCAATGACTGAGTCATGTCATTGGTCACTCCCACTAATCAAGTCATTCTTAAGAATTTATTCATTTCTTGTTTCCACAATCCTAGTACTATGAGATGGACAATAGAATTTATAACCTTTAGACTTCTCGGCATATCCAATGAAATACCCAATAATAGTTCTCGGGTCTAGTTTCTTTTCTTGTGGATTATACTTCTCACTATGTCCGTTAAAGTTTAGTTTCTTCTTTCATATACACCATTCTGGTCTGGAGTACCAGGCATAGGGTATTGGGCAACAATCTCATGTTCTAGAATAAACTTCGCAAATGGCCCATGTGCTTGTCCATTCTCAGTGTACTACCATAATACTCTCCACCTCTATCAGATTTCACTATCTTGATTTGTTTACCGCATTGTTTCTCTAATTCAGCCTTGAAAACTTTAAAGGCATCTAAAGTTTCATCTTCTGAACGAAGAGATACATAAATCGTGAGAAATCATATATGAAGGTGATAAAGTATTTTGGACTACTTGCATCCATGTCAGGACAACAAATGTCTGTATGTATGATTTCTAACAATTCAGTACTTCCCTTCACCCTTTTTAGACTTATTGGTTTGCTTTCCCTTAATGCATTACACACAAGTCTCAATGTCAGTAAAATTAAGAGCACTAAGTACTCCCTCATTCACTAACCTTTGAATTCTTGGAATGGAGATATGTCCCAATCTCCGGTGCCACAATAGAGAAGAATTTTCATTCTTCATACAAGGTTTCAACCCAACAGTAACATTAATAAACTTATAAACATTGTTATTTTGCAATGTAATAGAATCAAGACCATCAGACAATGTACCATAACCAACAACTTTGGATTTATTTAACAAGGTGAAACCATTACCCAAAAATCGAAAGTCATAACCAAAAGGCCCAAGTCTTGAAACTGAAATTAAATTCCTTGAATAATTAGGAACATAAAAAGACTTTTCCAAATGAAAAATAAAACCAGTAGATAAAACCAACTTCCAAGGACCAACAGCCTCCACATGTGAGCTAATCTTGATCCTGAATAGATGCAATGCTCACTTCCCACTGGCTTCCGTAGGTTTTACATACCCTGCAAGGTATTTGAAACATGGATTATAGAACTAGAGTCAATCCACCATGTATGATGACCAACATCAGTTAGATTAGATTCATAACATACAAACAAAAGTTGAGTACCTTTCTTGTCAAGCCAATCTTTGAACTTAGAGCACTCTTTTTTCATGTGTCCATTTTTCTTGCAAAAGAAACACTTTAGCTCTTTTTTAATGTCCGGATTGACATATATCTTACCTTTATCTTTGGCACGATCTTTCTTCTTCCTTTTGGAGAAGGTCAGGTTCACTTTCTCACCATGTTCCATAGCCAATATATGCTTCTCTGAACACACATGGTCATAAGTTCATTAATTGACCATTTATCCTTATGTGTGTAATAAGAAATCTTAAAGGGGGCCGTATTGTTGGGGCATTATGAACATAATGAAGTGAACCAAAAAGGTTTCAGAAATTTCAATTTCCAATGTCTTTAATTGAGCCGCAATATCCCTCATGTGCATGATATAATCACGCATACCTCCTATTCCAGTGAGTTTTATGGATGAGAACTTCATGATTAAAATACTTGCTACAGCCTTATCTAATATGAAGTTTTTTTCGTCAATAGCTTTCATTAAGAGACGAACATTGTCATATTGCTCAATTGAACCCCTAATCCCGGTAGATACTTTGGTCTTTATGAACATAACGCAGAGGCGATTAGATCGCTCCCACTTTTCATAAAGACCAGCTTGTTCAGGGTGTTGGGATTGGTGCCGACAAATGAGATATTAGACATTATAAATACTTTTCTATTTTGTTTTTATGAAATATTAAATAAAATTAAATATTCATTCTTGATTAAATTTGTGTTTATATATGTTTGATACGCTCTGAAACTGTCATCGACGAAAGGGGTGCTAAGTACAGACTTGACAAGATAGCCCCTTGTGACTATTTTAAGCATTAGTTCGCAATCTCAAGATCGATAGAGCAATCGAATCTGAGTACTGATTGTTTGAATAGATCATGATATCTTATCTTGTAATATAGAAAGTTGTGACTCTGTGGTTTTCATTCATGATATCTTACTATTAAATATTGAACAAGACCTGTGATACTTTGAAGCTCGAGATAAAACCGTTTAATCACTCGAAACTCCAAGATCATATACGAGGGGTATTTTGGTACTTACGTAAATCCTGAAGTGAATGCATAATCGATGTGACCCCTTATATCACATTTCATTTTTCAATGGGCAATGGCTAAATTGAAGTTGCATCTGACCCGACGATTGGTGTCATAACGCTGTCATGTTGGGTTATGTGATTCATAGATATAGAATTTGTATTGAAATAATGATAATGCATTAGAATCACACTATGCTTTGTTATGACAGTGTAAATGAATAAACCAGGCCTGGTATTCCTCGAATAGAACATTCTTTGATTAAAACATGTGACATATAAAGACATATAACTCAAGGGTAAAACGGTAATTTTACATTCCTCTGAGTTACTGATACATATGAAGGGTAATATCGTAAAATACTCCATGGATCATGTGAAGAATTGTTTTGTCACATCAAATGGAAAATAACGCATATGAATTTAGAGAGTTTCAATATTAGTCCTTTAGTGGAATCGACTAATATTAAGAATTAAAATTCGGAAAAAATTTGTGAACTTTTGAGTCTGGACTTTATTCTAAAGCTTCGTTCGTTCATGTGGGTCCATAGGGTCTTAGTGACATACTCTCGGACGAGAACTATTGAACTAGAACGATTGATTTTATCATTGAATCTAAATTGTGATTTACACTAAGAAAATTATTTACTAAGTAATTTAATAAACAATTAGTTATTTATTATTACATTTGATGATTCAAATAAATAAAAGATGAAAATAAATATTTTCTCGTTTCGTACTTGTTTGCGTAGTATGAAAATAATTAATGATTTGTCATTAAATAAATGAGATGTTCTAAATTAATTAAATATTATTTTAGAATAAATCAAATATTATTTGTAGAAAATATAATGATTTGGTCGGCCATAATTAAAAGAATTAGGCTGAAAAATTATTATAAAATCATTAAAAATATCTTTGGGCTTAAGTTTGACTAACGGGTCAAAATTGGATTTTGACCTAACTGAAGCTCGCTCTCTCAGATATAAAAGGGATTTTGTGAAACCCTAACCTAGCCTAGCTCATAATTTCGGCCAGAACCTCTCATCCCCCTTGTGTTCTTGTGGCCAAGAGATTAAGAGAGAAAAAGAGATCAAGAAATCGTTTCTTGATTCTCGATCTTGTTTATTGAGTTATTCCCCTTCTCCCGTTGTTCAATCAAAGAGTCCACCCTCTTGATCTCCAAAAAACCCGAGAGAATTATATCTCACTCTTCGTGTGGTATTTGAGTGAGACTCTTATTCACAGGGCCGGCCAAGATTTGAAGAAAATGATTCAAGACTCGCGAAGGCTTCATCCCACGAAGGGCAAGGCAATCCAGCGAGGCATCTAGGTGCAAACCGGCAGGCCCAAGGCAACCTCAACCCGGTGACCTTCCAGCTGCATTCCGGTGTGGATTCTAAGGTACAAGGCAGACTCAAGGGAGGATCACTTGACCTGCAAAGGAGCAGGCGCAAGACAGTCCCATCCGGTGAGCAAGACAGCCCCTTACGCGAGCGGCAGATCCCATCCGACAATGCTGCAGTCCAATCCTGCGAGCGGCGAGCATGAGTGGCGAGGCAAGCTTGAGGCGTGTGGGAATGTCATCTTTTCAGCAAGGGTCTGAATTGTTCCATGGACTCGAAGGCGCGCACGCAGATCCATTTCCCCAAGGCATTCCGGCGAGTGCATTCCGACGTAAGCTAGCAACGCACGAGGTTGTTTACAACCTCACATGTAAGTCCTCTAACGAATTAGATTTGCAACTATAAATTGTTTATAGGTTGTTAGTGTGTTCATTCAATTTGTTGGGAACATGTTTAGAATAGAATTTATTGACTTGTTAGTAATTTTTAATGTCTAGGTTAATTGAATATGTTTAAAATGTATTTTAAGATATTAGATCATATTATATAATTCCGCCATATTGAGATATGTTATATAATTTTATTGGTTAAACGTTAACGAGTTTTCTACATTGGGGTATTTTCCTATGTGATTGAGGGGGGTTCAGGCTTCCTTATGACATAGTCGATATCCATCCATCCCAATTGAAGAAAAACTCTCTCTTTCTACACCTTAAAATTGTCCCATTTGAGTTCAGAAACATCGCATTTAGTATTAGAGTGACATATACTTTGACTACCTGCAAAGTACTTAAAATAAACATGTTTATTAAAATATATTTTGAAGAAGATAACCATATCATATTTTACCAATGTAAGAACATGTATTACCCAATGAATGTAGAGATATAAAATTTGCATGTGGGCTAAAGTTTTAATTCAATTAGATTCACACGTTCATGATAAAAACTACAAAAATATGTTCCTTTTCCTAATTCCTATTGGTTAATTAGAAAATACAGTTTGATATTTTATCTTAATTAATTATACAAATATTACAAAATTCATGTGGATAAATTTTACAACATATATCGTATAACAAATCACAATAATTGTTCTATGTGATAATAATTCTAAATATACATTTAAAATCATTAAAGATGTTGTGACTATTCTCTAATTAATTAAGATAGTATAAATCACTAAACAATATAACAAATAGTAGTGTGTTATCATTAATTTCCTATATATTACCTGCATATAACTTCAACTAATAACACAATAATATATTTACTTATATATCCTACTGTATCTTATGGAAATGATTGTACTGTATCGGTCACCTCAAGCTACATAAAAAAAATACAAAAAAAAATACAAAACTACATGATTTGTACAAGTTTCAAAAAAACACAAAACTACATGATTTGTACAATTTTTCAAAAAAAATACAAAACTACATGATTTGTACAATTTTTCAAAGAAATACGTAATCTGTATAACATATGCAACCGTGTATAAACATACATACAATAAAATGTTTACAGATAGTTGTTACGGGCCAGCCTAAATCTCTACAAATTAAGATAAAGTTAGGCCCAATAAAGGTGTTCTCTCATGTAAAGAACTTACACCTATAATTAAAACAGGCCGAAATAATAAAAGTCCAAAGAAACTCAATACTACAACAACATGGCAGTTTAAATAATAATAGAAAAACGACAAAACTTTAGAAACGACGGAAGAGAATAAATGACATGTCGTTTTGTGTCATATTCAACCTCTAGATGGGTTATTACGATTCGGTTGAGACTCATTTCAAGATCCGACTCGTTCTCCCTCATTTTAACACCAAATTAAGTGATTCAAAAACCAATAAAATCCAAAACAATTTTTTTAAAGGTTTCCATAAAAAAATTTAAGTTTTAACGTAAAAAACGCAAAATCATAACCACAGAAGAATATGAAATTTTTCAAAAATAAGGTGGAGGTTATGCGAGGCTCAGATACCAAATGTAAGAACTTATTACGCGTACTGAAGATGTTCTAACTATATGAACACGTAAAAGAGGAAGCGAAAAGGCTCGGTTTACCTCCGGCCGTTGTCGTGGTTTTCCGGCGAGGTTCGGACTCCGATTTGGGCGAGATTTGGACTCCGACTCCGGCGAGGTGTCTTGAAAATATTCTAAACTCTCTTTCTCTCTCACGTTTAGATGGTGTTTGTGAATGAATGTGTGAGTGAGTTTAGGGACCCCAAAACCGTTGTATTTATAGGCTCCAAACCATCAATGAAAAATATTGCCCTCATAATTATGGGATAACTATTTGATTACCGGCATTAATATGAACGGAATTAGGGGTTGATTTCGCAATATATAGATCATAATGTAGATTACATCATATTATTTCCTTAAGTGTACGAGGAAATATTCTATTATTTATCAAATAATTGTTGGCAGAGATGCCCACAAGAAAATTGTTTATTTACATATTGATGTAATATATAAATCCTTAATAAAGTCCTTATTGTAATTTGCTGATTAAATTAATAAAAGTTGAAACATCCATTCCTTTTTTTTAGTTTGATTGAAGATTTATGATATTCAATAGTCTTATAGTCCTTAATCAAATAGACATATGTAGATTTGAGTGAACAAACTTTTCATGGTTTGATTAAAACGATGTATTCACAATCTAAAGATCAACGGACTATTGATCTCAGTATGATTGTTGGAAGAATCTATGACGTCTGGTTACGAGGCATGGATAGTTAGGAACTCTATAATTCTTCAAGTGTATCTTTCGAAGATACTGAATTGAGCAGTGCACCTTTAGAGACAATTGAAGAACAAACCATTTAACCTCTTCTGTCTCAAGGTTACTATGTATGAATTTCATCATGCTTACCTGAATCCCGAAATGAGACATGTCATTTCATAGCTTTAATATTCTCATTTGAGAAAGTCAAATTCTAGATCCATTAAGTTATCTAGACTAGACTAATTGGTGAGATATTAAGTTATGAAGATGTTATGAACTAGCTTTGTGAAGTTCTCATAGATACGAAATTCATGTACAATATTGCTGAAATGCAATGTATATCACCTCATGCTTTATTACTTGGATTGTGAATAAATGAACCGCGCGGTATCCAAAACTCGCCAAAGGTTTCAGAAATAGGTAACTAATCTAATTATAACTCTCACATAACCTATTCCATTAAATTTTTACACTAATCCAACCATGAAGCACAACATTACCTAAAGTTTGTCCAACCGAAATCAACTCTCTAGCTACATCACATCTCCTAAACAAATTAGCCTAACATAATCTTGAACAAATACAACAAAATAGAAATGTGTAACAACAACAAAACAAAAAACAAGCTAAATATTGATTATTAATCTAAACCAACTACCACAATGCAATATAAGTAAAATAAAAACAACTTCAACAATCCATCAAATAAATTAATCTTCAATCTATCAAACCTAAGCTCATAACATCCACTAATCAACCAAAATATCAAAATGTTAACATTAACTTAAATAAAATTCAAGTGGCTAATCAGTGTATACTAATAAAAACAATGAAATATAAATGGAGATAGAAAAAAAAAAAAAAAAAAAAAAAAACTAGTATGGAAGAGGTTGGAAATGGAGGTGAACTTCTTCTTTTTCTTCTTCTTCTTCTTCTTCAAGAAAACCTACAAAACTTCTTTCTCTAAATATGGCCTCAAAACCTCCTCTCATTCTCCTCTTTTTAAATGAGCCCAATATAGGTTTCAATGGGAGAGTCCGGACCTATTTCGGTCGTTGGATGCCATCAAACGGCTGAAAACAAAACACTGAAAATAATTTCTACGACGCCGACGCGTGGTACTCTCCACGCGATGTGTGGCTGTTGTTTTTTATTTTGTCTCAAGTGATGCATGGAGTTCTTAACGCTACGCGTGGGTCTTGCCCAAGCCACGGTATAGATTTTTGCCTACGCGATGTGACACGTACACCTTCATGCGATGATGTGCCTACGCGATGGAGACCAAGTTAAAATGCACCGGAGACTTTCTCACCTTTTCCTAACATGCACATTCTATAAAAGATGATTGTCAAGGAAATCGAAGCACCATAATACTTTTCACCACTCACTCTCCATTCGATTTAGGCAAGAAAATGAGAGTCCAAAGATCTTTTATCGGCTTGTAATTTTAGGTAAGGGACAACGGGTAGGATATGAAAATTTTCAATGGCTAAATGTTACCCTAGCAACTCAAACTCGCCGAACAAACAATATACTTTTACTTCTTACAAAAAATCACTTTCTTATTTATTTCAAGCCTACAATATATCTCCCCCTAAACTTAGACTTTTAACTCAACTAAGCGTTTACAATGTCAAAGATAAAACACTTACCATGTCGTAAGAACTAAAATTTACAAACAACCAAATGTGATTGCACATTTACAACTTTTTTTTCTTTTCTTTTCTTTTCTTTTTCTTTTCACTATCAAGGCAATATTTTTATATATGCCATTCTCGTTCTTTTTACTAAAAGGAAAAACGATCTAAACATGTATACAAGTCGGGACTGAAAATATGATGACAATGGAAAAGAACAAAAAATATCAGCAATGTAACATACTCAAGAGTTGCTAAGGAACGGGTTCTTTGTGATATTTTTCTTTCGTCGGTTTAGGTTTTTTGTGACTAACTTCAAGAGAAGGTAATGAAGTTCGGATCTTTGTGAAAAGGTTCTAATTGGAGTAAAATGGGTCGGCTTTTTGGCTTGAGAGGCTATTCCTATGCCTTTATCATCCTAACATTTCTCACCTACAATCATTTTGCCTCGAGGAGAGATCAAGTGGTTCTAGGCTCCCGAATTGCGTTTGCTAAGATTAGATTTTTTAGCATCTTAAACACCATCATAGTCCCGAAACGTGCAATGTGTGATCAAATTCATCGATTTAAATCAAACAAAATTGGATCACAACAAATTTTAACCAATCACAAGAGTCTTAGTGCATACAAAGATACGTCGCTATTACCCTAAGTTTCAAGACTCTATGGGTCATGAACGTTCAATAGCACAACCAAATCTAACATACCTTACAAACTTCAAATCACCCAAAAGATACCAAGTCTAAAGCAAACAAACTACCATAAAAATCTAAAAGAAGTTACCAAAATCCATAATAAAAAATCCAATACAACTGAAAATATTCAAATTCATGCAAAATACTAAAAAAATCACTAACAAAAACTAAACCTAAGATAAAAAGATGGAGATGTTACCGAAATTGTGAAAAACACTCCCCCCAACTTGAACACTACATTATCCACAATGTAAACGTGAAAAATCATGAGAGGCCATGTCGGGTGGACGTGATGGAAATTTTTTAAGCTCGAGGATCGGCGGCTTTTCAATGGACGAGAGTGTTCTTAATGGACCTTCTTCCAAACTCTTGAAATACTTTCTTCGTTTTGGCTTTATATCCCCCATGTACTTTACTTCACCTAAAGCTTCACATTTTAACAACTCATTAGAAAATTCATGTGAGTTGAGTAAGCTTACCTTGAGTAGATAGGTGTTACGATGAGCAAATTTGTTGACGATGAAATTGTATATGTTAACTCGGAACACATCATCACTAGACTTCATGGAAACAAAAACATTGAACAAAGCTTCCTAGCCGTTGAATCTTAATTTTAACTCTCCCTTTTGAACATCGATGATGGCTTCAGCGGTGGCCAAAAAGGTCTTTCCAAAATTATCGGCATGTTCCGATCCTCCTCCGTATCTAGCACAATAAAGTCTGCGGGAAGGATGAAACTTATCCACTTTTACAAGTACATCTTCAATCACTCCACAACGATGCTTGGTCGATCCGTCTGCCATTTGAACTGTTACTCTTTGGCTTGACATCTCCAATTCCAAGTCTATGAAAAATGGACTACGGCATAAAATTGATGCTTGCCCCCTAATCACATAGGGCTCTCTCGAAGTGTGACCCTCTAATGTCACAAGGGACAGTGAAATTCACCGGATCTTATAACTTTGTAGGCAACCTTCGTTGGATGATTGCACTACACTCCTCGGCGAGGAAAATAGTGTCGCACTCTTCAATCCGCCTCTTGTGAGTTATGATCTCCTTTAAAAACTTGGCATATTTTGGTATTTTCTCTATTGCGTCGACAAATGGTTTATTGACTTCAAGTTTCTTGAATATTTCAAGAAACCTACCAAATTTCTTATCAAGCTTTCCCTTGTAGAGGCGATAAGGAAAATGTAGCGGAATATACACTTTAGTGCTCGGTGGGATCATCAGAAGCATTGTCTGGTGAAGATTTATCCGTCGGTGAAGATTCGTCAACTTTCGCCTTTCTTTTCTTGTTTTCAAGACTCTCGAACGACGTGTCAAAACATTACTACTTCTCAAGGTGAGATCGATGTTGGCAGAGATGCCCACAAGAAGATTATTTATTTGCATATCGATGTAATATAAATCTCTCATTAGTCCTTATTGTAATTTTATGATTAAATTAATAAGTTTGAAACGTTCATTCAATTCCTTTCGTTTGATTGAAAAAAAATATGATATTCAATAGTCTTATAGTCCTTAATCAAACCTAACAACGTACGAAGAGTCAAATGTAGATTTGCGTGAACAAACTCTTCATGGTTTGGTTAAAATGAAATATTCATAATCTAAAGATCAACGGACTATTGATCCTAGCATGATTGTGGGAAGAATCTATGATGTCTGGTTACGAGCCATAGAGAGTTAGGAACTTATAGTTCTTCCAGTGTATCTTCTGAAGATACTGAATTGACTAGTGCACCTTTCGAGACAATGTAAGAAGAAACCATCTAATATTTTTTGTCTCAAGGTCATTATGTATGAATTGCATCGTACTTACCTTAATCCTGAAATGAGACATGTCATTTCATAACTTTAATATATTCATTTTGAGAAAGTTACACTCTAGATCCAAGTTTGTGAACTAGATGCGCTCTATCGATGATGTATTGGATTATGAAGTTGACATGAGTATACTTTGTGAAGTTCTCATAGATAGTGAATTAATGTACAAAATTGTTGAAATGCAATGTATATCACCCCATGCTTTATTACTTGGATTGTGAATAAATGTACCGACCGGTGTAGAAATAGAATAAAAGATTCTTTTAGATGAAACGTTGTGACTTGTTAGCTCCTCGTCAATACATCGTTTCTAATTTATTCACAAGTATTAAAGGAGATGAGGAAATAACAACTAGAAGGATAAAATGATAATATTGAAAATCTCATCTAGTTGATGATATTCACGAAGGGTAATAATTCGATAATATTTAGTGGATCCAGTCATCACAAATAAGTTGATTTTTTAGTAGAAAATATATTCACTTGAACCGAGAGATTTTCAGTTTCAACTCTTTGGTGGAGTCTGTTGACATTAAATTAGACTTTGAGTCCAAGAGTCCTAGTTAAAACTTTGTTCATTTGGGTCCATGAGGTCACTATCACAAATCATTAGAGTAGAGTTTGTTAAATTAGAAGCTAAGTCAAAATAAGAATTAGACGTATTTTCGGAAAATGGTCTAAAATGTATTTTCGTCCTTAAGGATAGTTGATGTAAAAATACAAAATAAGATTTTGAATTTTTTCACAAATTGATTTATAATCACACGGCTGGAAATTGGTTTTCAAGTTTAGTGAATTAAATTTTGAGACATTTTATTGTGTGGGCAATAATGTGAAGGTTTTTCCTTATTTTGTTGTGAACAAATTAGGAAATAAATATGTGTGTGTAGACACTCACATGGCCGGCCATATTAGATCAAGAGATAGAAAAATATCTTTTTTTATTTGATGCATTATTTCATATTGGTAGTTGCCCAAAAGAAAAGAGAAAATGAATTTCTTTGAGAAGGAAACAAATGTGTTAAGTGACGAAACAAATTTTCCTTAGTTATGACATATGTTGGCCGGCCACGTAGAAGAGAAAGGGAGGAGGAAAACAAATATTGTGCCATGACTACACAATAGAAAATGTTAATTACCCTTTCTTGTATTTCATTCTCCTATAAATAGAGTCTCACATAGAGATGTGAAAATAAATTTTTTGATCTTGCTCTCTCTCTTCTAGCCGACCATATATATATATATATATATATATATATATATATATATATATATATATATATATCTCTCTCTCTCTCTCTCTCTCTCTCTCTCTCTCTCTCTCTCAAATACTATTTTATTTTGGCACCTAAATCCTCACTTGATCTAGAGAATTAGCTTATGATCCAAGACTTGTTCTTGGTGTTGGAATAAGTCTAGGGTTAGAAAAAATTATCATTAACTAATTAATGGCGGAATATAAAAATTTCTTTACTAGTAATTTTTTTTACTAACATAGGCAAAGTGCATGAACATACATATATTTAAAACATTATTATTTAATTAATTACTAACCTTTCTCTTGTATCTTGATCTTTGATGAGCCTTGGGTAAGGTAGATCGTCTCAAGCTCGTTACCTTCACACTAAACGTGAACTCGAGAAACCTAATGTTTCTATTACATGAGTCCATAGAGGATTTTAAAAATTTGTGTGTGGGCACAATTAAACACAATAACTCAAGAACAAGTTTATGAGCTAAAGGGCTAATTTAAGCCGAAGTCTAATGACGACTTAGGTGCCAAAATAAAAAGGTATTTCAGAGACAGAGGAGAGTTTCGGTCGGCCAAATACAAGGAGAAAATTGGAAAAGCTTATTTTAACTTCTATATGTGAGACTCTATTTATAGGAGAAGGAAAATAAAAAAAATGGTAATTACCCTTTCCTATTGTGCATTCATGACACAATATTTGATTTTCTCCTCTCTTCCTCTATGTATATGGCCGGCCATCCTCATGCTTTAGTGAAGGAAATTTGTTTTCTTTCTCAAAGAAATTCATTTCCTCTTTTTCTTTTAGGTAATTATCTTTATAATTAAAGGCAAAAAATTATATCCTCTTTGGATGATGTTGGCCGAACTCTACACTAGGGAAGGGGCATCTAGATGCTTCCTTATTACTTATAAGACAATTCTTAAAATACCCATTGTAGAATAAATATTGCACAAAAATGAAATTAATTTCATAATGCCTCAAACGACTTCTTGGCTTTAAAAACAAATTTATATTTCCATCATATGTAAATATTAAAAATCTTATTTTGACATTCACATCATTTTATGTCCATATGGACACAAATACCCTTAAGACATTTTCGAGAAAACGTCTAGTTCAACACTTGAACTTATTTTGACTTAGCTTCTAGTTTAACAATCTTACTCTAATGACTTGTAATATTGACCTTATGGATCCAAATGAACAAAGCTTGAGCTACTATACACAGACTCAAAAGTTCACAAACTCTTTCCGAGTATTAGCTTAATGGAAACTGACTCCACTAAAGAGTTGACACTGAGAATCTCTCGGTTCAAATGAATTTATTTTATACTCAAATTTAAATTAATTATATTAAGCGGATCCATTGAATGTTATCTACGATTACCTTTCATGAATATCATCAACTAGATGGGATTTATAAAATTACCATTTTACCATTCTAATTGTTAATTCCTCAACTCCTTTGTTACTTGTGAATAAGTTAGAAATAATGTACTAACAAGGAGCAAACAAGTCACATTTTTTTGTCCAAATAAACTCATTACTTAATTTTGGATACTGCGCGGTTCATTTATTCACAATCCAAGTAATAAATCATGAGGTGATATACATTGCATTTCAGCAATCTTGTACATGAATTCCATATCTTTGAGAACTTCAAAAAGTATACTCATGTCAACTTCACAACCAAATACATCACCAATAGAGTGCATCTAGTTCACAAACTTGGATCTACGGTGTAGTTTTCTCAAATGAATATATTGAAGTCATGAAATGACAAGTCTCATTTCAGGATTAAGGTAAGCACGATTCAATTCATACATAGTGACCTTGAGACAGAAGAGTTTAAATGGTTTGTTCTTACATTGTCTTTAAAGGTGCACTGGTCAATTCAGTATCTTCAGAAGATACACTGGAAGAACTATAGAGTTCCTAACACTCTATGCCTCGTAACCAGACACCATAGATTCTTCTAACAATCATAATAGGATCAATAGTTCGTTGATCTTTAGATTGTGAATATTTTATTTTAACCAAACCATGAAGAGTTTGTTCGGTTCTATTAAGGACTATAAGACTATTGAATATCATAAATCTTCAATCAAACAAAAAAGGAATGAATGAACGTTTCAACCTTTATTAGTTTAATCAGGAAATTACAATTAGGACTTATGAGAGATTTATATTACATCGATATGCAAATATATAATCTTCTTGTGGGCATCTCTGCCAACAATCTAGGCCGGTTCGAGATGGAGGATTGGTGATGATGAGTTAATGTTGTTCATGGGAGATAGTTGGGTTCTTAGTGATCGACCAGCCACCTGGATTGATCTCCCTTGAATTTCCCGTGATATGTGTGTAGTGGATCTTATGAGATTAGACGGTAGTTGAGACATCGATCTTATTTCTGTGATGTTTGGTGAGGAGAACGCTACTGCGATTTTGAGTATCCCAAGTGGGGGATAGGGTATCCCACACATGTTTTGTTGGCACTTCACAGAGGACGAAGATTACTTCGTCAAAAGCGGCTATCAAGTTGCGATGGAGAGAGACAGTACTCCGGAAACTAGCTATTCTGATCCAACGGCGATGGAGAGTTGATGGACGAAGTTCTGGCAGCTGAGAGTTACTCCTAAGGTGAAACTCATCTGTTGGCGGGTTTGTTTAGATCGAATACCAGTTAGAGCAGTGTTAGCCAAGAGGAGGATCACCTCAGATGACAGTTACCATGTCATTCAGGAGGTGAGAGAGATAATCTTCTATGATGTTTGGGGTTGCAAATGAAGTAAGAGAGTTTGGAAGGAAGTTGGCTTCGATCACATATTTTTGTCTTTTAGAGATGGAGACATTTTCGACATCATTCTCAGACCGATGGACATTCATGAGTTTTGTTCCCATGAGCTTTTTATTACTATTATTTTAGAGTTATGGAACCAAAAGGAACAATGTCCTATCCGGGAGGCCAGCGTAGAGCCAGACCCAACTAGTCTAGTGGACGGTTAGCTTCCTCGAGTAGTACAGAGCTGCCACGGCCAGAGAGTCTCAGATAAGCACGATAATTACGACGACCTCCAGGTGGACCCTCTCAAGGGACGGGACTCCTCTCGATTAATGTTGACGCATCACTGGCTCGGGACTGTGGATGTTTCGATATTCGTTGTATTGTTCGTGACCGCACCAAAGAGGTGACCGCGTCGCATACGCTTTTCCTGGTTTGGGGGTTCTCCCCTCTGCCCCAACTTGCGGAAGCGTATTTAATCCTCTGTGGTATAGTGCTAGTGCGTAGCGTCGGCGACGGGATGGTGGAGATCCAGTCTGACTGTTTGGGGTGGTGAGGTTGGTCGAGGAGAGACCGACGTCTGCGATAGAGTTTGGGACGAACATGCACTGCATCCTCAAAGATGTGAGGGATCTTGAGAGTTTAGTATCTTACATATATCTCATTTCTATAATGTCGCGGCGCATAATCTACGCGTTTTGTCGTTAACCATCACTCGAGTTCGATCTGGCTGGGTTTAATCCAACCTTATCCGAATGAGGTAATTAGAGCCGATGATCGCGAGTTGAGATCCCGCACGACAACTTAGAGCACGTTTGTTTACTGGGTTATATTTGTATTTTATTTCATTACATGTGGTTTCTATTTTTATTTTTATTTATATAACCACCGTTTTCATCCGCCGCACGTGATGGGTTTAATGTTACATATTCTGTCGCTTTTTTTAGAAGATTCAACATTATTCATACTTTTCAATGATTTTTAAGTGTTCTAGTGTAAAAAGAATAAATATATGTTTTGTGTTGCCTTATCTAATTATCATTTTTTTCCATAAGGCTGTTTGTTTGTTCATTTTTTAAGTGATCATTTGCTGTTTATCATTTTAAAGCACGTGCAAAAAAGAGAGAAAGATTTTGTTATGCCCATTTTAATTTAAACATTGGTTAGCTGCTCAGTTAGATGTCCTACACAAAATATTACAAAAGTTTAACATTTGGGTAAACAAATATGAAATAGTGGTAAAAATGAGTGCTGATTAATAAATAAATTAAAAAAGTGATAATTCAGTACGGTGCAACGTCATTTACATTTGGGAAACTCTCAGCGCAGTACAAAAGAATTAACTAATAATAGTCACTATACAACAATAGCCTTATATATATGAATCTCAACATCAATGTTACTTTGGCTAATATTATATATGAAAACTAAATCAAAGACTTCTCCTGATTTTAAAACTCTCAATTCCACTCTTCAAACACTCACCCGGTGTTTGACCGCGTCAATGAACATTCGTGAGGAGTTCAATCACGCAATCAAAAAAACGATATTTCTCTAATATTGTAGTATATGAATAAGTGTTTAGAGAATTACAACCATGTATAAATCAATAGTTTATCAGTCTTCCAATCGAGCACAACTAAGAACCCTATAGATATGTTGAAGGGGGAGTTTTTTTCTCGCTATTAAGGGAGGGCTACTCGGCTTTTATAAAACTCCTTCAAAGTGGAAGTCTTCCTAATGTTTCATTACCCTTTTATGCAATCTTCCCAAAATAGACAAATGCAGCAGACGTCCGTTGCAACACTATGACGAAATCTGTCAAAACATAAATCTTCCCAAATATCATAAAACTCGAAATTAATACATTTATCACCAAATAATTCAACATGTAAAACTTTCCAAAATATACATACAAAGTATCTCGAGTAAGTTAATACATTTATCATAATATTTTAATTTATACATACAAAATATCTCGAGTAAGTTAATACATTTATCATAATATTTATAAATTTGGAGTTTTGACCAAAAATAAACCTAACACTGAATATCATTCTAATAATAACATAATCATTTGATTCGTTTCATTGTAATTGATGTATCTTTTCTTATATTCTTTGCTTTTATTAGGTTAGTTATGATGGGTACAGGAAAATAAAGTGTGATTAACTTTTCAGGGGCTTACTTTGGTCAAAATTATGAATTAAGATAATAAAATATATTTCACTCCATATATCACCCTATAGTAATATAGGGTATGATATAAACTTTAGTAAAGCTGATAGTGCACGAAGATTACATTAAAAAGTAAAACGTTTCAAATACGTAAAACTAACAATATGAATTTGAATTAGTACTAATTTAATTTTAAGCTATGTAGCTTATTAATTGAAACATAATTTATACACTTTAAAATCCGAAAAGTAATTTATTATATTTTCTACTAAGTCAAACCCCATTTCAGGCCACGTGCATTTAACTCAGTGCTTACATTTCATCAATCACATGGTATACAAACACTTGCATTGCAAAAATATCAATATTAAACACACATTAAATAAAGTATATATATTTTAACAAAAAAAAACATTAGTTGTTTATTACGCAGTCAAACATTTCGTAGCCTGTGTGTAAATAATCTGTCAAAATTATTTACATTGTTTTATTATTCATGATATTCTTAAATAATTTGTAAATTGATTTCTCGATTAAATTTTTTTGTGTTTCAACTTTAAATTGATTTAGAGGAAATTTGTTTTTTAATTCGCTGAAAATTTTATAATTTAAATGAGATAAATTATTTTTAGTTAAAACAGTCCAAAAATATTCGTAAATAAATTCAGTTGGGTATTTAAACAAAATTTACAAAACATCGAGTATATTAAAATATGTATTTAACGCAATTGCCAACTTTTTAAATTATGTCCCCGCAACACGCAATGCTGATTATATATAGTCAAGTATTGAATATAAATACATTCACGAGATAACATTGTCTAATCTGATCAAGACTAGATATAATATTTATTTTTCATTAGCAAACGTAGTGTACATCATCGTGGGTGCAAGTCACAAATCAACCATAAAATATACATATAATATATGTACATATTATTATAACACGATGATTGCACTCCATCTTAACAAAATATACATACATATATAGATATTTATATAACACGATGACGGCACTCCATCTTATAACATTAGCAACCGCATTTTCTAGTATTTTGCTGCAATTACTGTAGAGCAATATTACTTTTTTAAATGGAAGGAAAGGCGATCATTTAAATAAGTCTGCAATATATCATAATCTTATTGGGTTTTACGCTACAAAGAAATACTTGCATGACTCATTTAAATTACACATATGAAGGTAACAGAACAGAGATCATTTAAATTCTATTGTGCACCTGTAACACGAAATTCTTATTATATAGATTAATTAATATGACTGCTTTCAGGAGATAGGATTGTGTAATCTGATCAAGACTGATTTTATATTAGTTTTTCATAAGAAAACGTAACGTACATTATGGTGGAAGTCACAAATCATACATCTATACACATAAATACATATATATAACACGGTGATTGCACTCCATCTTTACAAAAGCGATGTACTCTATAGTATTTTGATCCTGCTTTTTTATAATAAAAAAAAAACTTATTGCATTGTTTTTTAATTTACTATTGTAGTTTCTAATATTACTTTCTGAAATGGAAGGAAAGACGATCGTCTATAAGTCTCCAATAAATCATAATTTTATGAGTTTTACACTACACAAAAAATACTTGCATGACTCATTTAAATAGAGATCATTTAAATAACCTTTGATTAGATCATATATATATATATATATATATATATCAGAATATATCCTCAATATATTATTGTCAAGAAGATAACTTTACCATCTGAAGGGTCGTTCTATCTTGTTGTTGACCATGACCATGAACATCATCAAAATCCATCTCCAACGAAACATAATCCACCTTGTCTCCATAAACGTTGACCATGAGCAAGTAAAAAGACACCCCAAAAGAAACCACCACAATCAAAAGAACCCCAAACTGAAGATTCACCAACGAGTTCGCGCGATGAAGATCCTCTTCGCCGGAGCATTTCACGACGGTGTTCCGATCATCGTCAAGCTCCATGAAACAGCCTTTAGGCACGAGCTGTGGGGTCCACAACATGACTCCGATCACGAAGAACCAAACTCCGATGAACACGATCGCAAGAGACTTCACGAAGCTGACGAAGAAGCTTCTGGGGAGAAGAACGGCGGCTAGGGTTGACATCAGCGCGGCGAAAGTCAACAAAACGAGGACGGAGTGGTATTGACCTTCCGGTCCGGCGTGGGCCCGGATGGAGTGGTGGTAGAGCAGGTTGAGCTGTTGAGTCAACGCCATAGCGAAAAGAAGATATGTCATGGCGTGCTTTGCCCTAACCCTAGTGCCTTGGACTCGGTCTAGGGCTATTGCGATGGAAGAGTAGGCCAAGAAAGATGCGATGATCAGGAAATGCTCGAGATTGTGGAGATGAACGGCTGGGATTGAGCCATCGGGGTTGAGAAGGCGTTGATCGAGGCCGAGGACGAAGACGAGAGCGATGTAGGCGATGCTGCTGAGAGCGATGTAGAGAAGCTCTAAGTGCCTGCACTTTGGGACTGGGAACCATGGGAGTGACACGTACGAGTCTTCATTGAGGATGTAGAGCTTCGTGTGGTTGAAGAGATGCCATAATCCGGCGATGAAGAACACCATTCCCGGTCCTACGTGCCCCACCAAACTCCCCATATGTTGACTTTTCTCTTTCTTTCAGAGAGAGAGAGAGAGAGGGAAAGAGAGATAGATGGAAAACTTTTGTTTTGTTCATAAAACTAGCTCGGCTATATTTATCTACCTGGATTAGTTGGCAAATCAATATTTAAATAAATGCAAGTGGGAATGCTAGTTCGGGCGTCAAATAATATTATAAAAAAAAAGAGAAGAAACTATTCATATTACGTTGAATTATTTAGTAGAAGCTCCCCTAAACTCTGCAAGTAGTACTATTGAATATTAATTCCGTTTCAAATGACAGCGTACAGATAATATGCGGAATATTAAGAGAATAAGAAGATGAAATTTGGTGATCGATCAATGTGATTCAGATTGTAATTCTCCTTATCTTACATGTGATTACATAGTATGATTATATAATAATACAGGATACATTGAACGTGGACATTGGCTGTAACCGTTTCATAACTAACTCCTAACAACCTCTAACAACTTGCTAAGTTGAGCTGGCACTGGGCTGATCCTCATCCTCATGTAGCTCCTCTAGCTTAGCCTTGATACCCCCCCTCAAACTGCATGGAGGAGAATGTACATGGAGTTTGTCCTTGAGTCGGAGAAAGCGAGTTACAGATAGTGTCTTGGTCAACAAATCAGCAGTTTGCTCAAGCGTAGGCACATAGCGAATTTCAATCTCGTTTCGTATGACCATATCGCGAACAAAGTGCAGATCAATTTCCACGTGTTTTGTGCGGTTGTGAAACACCGGATTGAGTGCCATGGCTGCAGCTCCAATGTTGTCGCACCACACCACTGGAGGCTGGGAAGTCGGAACTTGTAGTTCACCCAGCAACGACCTCAACCATGCCATTTCAGCAACAACATGAGCTAGGGCTCGATACTCGGCTTCGGTGCTCGAACGAGCCACGACAGTCTGCTTCCGAGAACTCCACGAAATAAGACAATTCGCAAAGAATACACAGTACGCACTTGTCGACCTGCGATCATCCAAGTTACTTGCCCAATCTGCATCAGCAAACACAGTTAGACGGAGAGTATATTCTGGTCTGAACGTTAGGCCATGTGTTATAGTTCCTTTGAGGTATCTCAACACCCGTTTGCGCAAGCCAGTGTACCGTCGTCGGGGATTGCAAAAACTGACTGAGCTTGTTCACAATATGTGAAATGTCAGGCCGAGTCATCGTAACGTATTGCAAGGCCCCCACTATACTTCTGTACTCAAAGGGATCATTCAGTGGAACACCATCAAGTTTTGACAGATTTTGACCCGGAGCTGCAGGGCTCGAACAGGGTTTAGCACCTGTCATGTTAAGACGTTGAAGCAGATCTGCAATATACTTCGACTGGGCTAGGTACATGCCATATTTGTCTCTCGTCGCCTCAATGCCCAATAAATAATGTAACGAACCAAGCTGTTTGAGGGCAAACTGACTGTGCAAATCAGTTGCAAGCTTGGCTATAACATTGTCATTATTTCCTGTCACCAATATATCATCGACATAGACAAGCAGTAAAATATAGACATTATGTTTCATAAAAGTGAAGAGAGAAATATCTGATTTGGACTCACTGAAACCCCACTGTAGTAGAGCTGCTCGTAGTCTCTCAAACCAGGCTCTCGGAGCTTGTTTAAGCCCATAAATGGCTTTGTGCAATCTACACACATAGTTTGGCCTGCTTTCATCTTTGAAACCATCAGGTTGTGCCATATATACCTCATCTGTCAATACTCCATTGAGAAAAGCATTGTTCACATCCAACTGCTTTATATCCCAGCCTTTAAACACAGCTAGAGTGACCACAAGTCTCACAGTGCAAGGTTTAACCACAAGACTGTAGGTCTCGGAGAAGTCAACCCCAGGAGTTTGTGAGTACCCATTGGCCACAAGTCTGGCTTTAAACCTTTGAACTTCACCTGTAGGTAGATATTTGACCTTGAACACCCATTTGTTGCCAATGACTTTCTGGGTTGAGGGAGGTGGAACCAAAGACCAAGTGTTGTTTACATACAACGCATGGAGCTCAGTCTTCATAGCTTTTGTCCAACCCACATCTGCCAACGCCTGCTGAACACTGTATGGCTCACGTGGACCCGGTAGAACAGCCAGAGGATGCTTTGAAATATTGAATACCTTTGGCTTGGTAATCCCGGATTTCGACCTTGTCTGCATTGGATGAAGAGACTCAATTCGTGGTTGACGGAGATGCAATGACTTTGTTGGTGCCGCATCATTTATGTCAGTCATTGGGACCACACTGTGAGTATTACCCGAGACAGCAATTGAAGAATCACACATTACACTGCCTTGGGCATTACACGGGACCACACATTCATTGCTTGGGACAGCACATTGATTAATGCCCGGGACCACAGTATGAGTACCACTCGGGACCACACGCTGACCATCACTCGGGACCACGCTGTGCACATCACCCGGGACAGCACCTTGAAGACCACGCGGGACCACACTGTGCACGTCACCCGGGACAGCACCTTGGAGGCCACGCGGGACCATGCTGTGCACGTCACCCGGGACCACGTTGGGAACATCACAGGGGACCAGGCCAGGTGTAGCACACGGGACAATACCAGGAACTGCACGCGGGACCACGCCTTGGGGACCACGCAGGACCACGCGGAGGGCATCACAGGGGACCATGCCTTGGAGATCACGCGGGACCACACGCTGACCATCACTCTGGACCACGCTGTGCAGATCACCCGGGATGACACTGTGCACATCACCCGGGACCACGCCTTGGAGACCACGCGGGACCACGCTGGAAAGAGACAGCTCATCTCGGGAGGGCAAATTTTCTGGGTATATGTGTGGCTGATTTGAGCGAGGCATGGATATGGGTATTTCTTGCAAACTGGGATTTGGCGTGTGGATGATTGTATCACCGGGAAGAGAAACATTTGAGAGAGTATTGGGTAGGTATGTAGAAGTGTGCATATCTGGGTTTATGTTGGATTCATTGGGTTTGTCATTTATGGTTTCGAGTAAGGTAAGTTTGTTTTGTGGTTTATTGGCTTTATCTGACAGGTGAAAATGAGAGAGGGAGAGATTTGTTACCGTTGGCTCTAGGTCTCCATCCACTGAGTCCACAAATAGCTGTTCATAGAGAAACTCAGCTTCATCGAAGACTGCATTCCTGGTGATGTAGACCCGTCCCGTGCTGTGTAGACATTTATATCCTTTGTGCAAAGGACTATAGCCTATAAATAAGCACTTTGAAGAACGAAACTCTATTTTATTTGAGTTATAAGGTCTCAGGTGAGGATATACCGTACAGCCAAAAGTTCTTAGAAATTCATAATCTGGTTTCTTCTTGTGCAGGACTTCGAATGGGCTTAAGTCTTCAAGAACCTGGGTGGGTAACACATTTATTGTGAACGCTGCTGAGCTGAAAGCATCCCACCAGTGGTGCAAAGGTAACACAGCTTGTGCAAGCATCGACAAGCCTAACTCTACCACATGTCTATGCTTCCTCTCAGCTCGTCCATTTTGACCATGAACATATGGACACGGGTTTTTCATGGCTATACCCTGCTGCAAGAAGTAACTTGACAGAGGCCTGTACTCACCCCCCCAATCACACTGCACACTGCAGATATTAGCATTCAACGACTTTTCAACATATTTCTGAAAACTTTTGAATATCGAGAACACTTCAGACTTTGCTTTCATAGGATATATCCAGGTAAATCTTGAATAATCATCTATGAAGTGAACATAGTATTTGTAGCCGTCAACAGATTGTACCGGTGATGGCCCCCATACATCAGTATGAATCAATTGTAAAGGTCTCGATGCTCTGCTATTTGACAGTTTGAATGGTAAGCTATGACTTTTCCCAGCTTGACACGCTTCACAAACTGAATTTTCATTTTGTTTTGAATATGGAATATTACATTTATTGAGAACTTTATTGACAACATTTTCAAACGCATGACAAAGCCTTTTGTGCCACAAACTCCATCTGTTTGTTGAGGTGTTCATGAAGCATCTCACATTTTCTTGACTTTGTCTTGTTTCTTGTACAGGTTCTGAGCTTTGAGATTTTCTGAGACTTGTGCTGTAAGTGGCTGGTACATTTCTGTCGAAACTGCATGATCTTCCAAGCTTGTACATGCCATTCTCAATTCCTCCTTGAACTAGTGCCTGACCTGTCTTCTTGTCCTTGACCACACAAGAATTTGAATGGAATTCAACAAACACATCATTTTCAGAAGTTAGTTGAGAAACACTCACTAAACTTTTCTTTATCTCTGGAACTCTTAGAACATTGTTCAGCTTTAATTTTGAATTGTTTGTACTGTCAACAATTTCAGATTGACCTAGGTGAGTGATACGTAAGCAATTACCATTCCCAACCATGAGTTTTTCTTTGCCTTTGTAGGTCGAGCTGATTTGCAGATTGTTCATGTCAGAGGTGACATGATTTGTGGCTCCCGAATCAGCATACCAGGAGGGATCAAACACCGTCTCTGGTCCGGCGAAGAAAGCCGCAACTGACTTAGACTCATTCTTCGACTGTTGCTGTGCAGGTGAGGTGGCTTGAGTATTGTCTGAATTGGATGTGTATGATTCATCCATTCGATACCAACAGGCAATAGCAGTGTGTCCCTGCTTGTTACAGATCTGACAGGTAGGTCGTGATCCATTGTTGGAGCCTCTGGCTCCACCAGATCTGCCTCTTCCGCGACCTCTTGATCTTCCACGACCACGAGATTCAGCATGATACACCATTGCTGAATGAACCTGATTATCCATACTGCTTGCCATTTGTTCGAGTCTCGTCTCTTTAGACAAAGCCATAGCCAAAATTTCTTGAATCGACATCTGTGAGTTAGTTCCTTCATAATTTTGTAGCCTAAATGTAACTAGACCAACAATTGTGTCAAACTCAGCAGGAAGTCCCATAAGTATGGTCATTATCAGTTCTTCATCATCTATTGAGCTACCAGCAAGAAATAATGAATCTGCTATACCTTCCATCTTTGCAAAATATTCTGAAACAGAAAGTGAACCTTTCTTTGTTGTTTGCAGTTGCAGTTTGAGAGGCATAACTCTCGCTTTTGATCTCACCGCGAACAGATCTTCAAGTGCTTTCCACAGCTCTCGAGATGTTCAGATCCTTGTAACAGATCGGAGGATCGTTGTTGCAAGCGAGGAGAGAAGCCAGCTGAGCAGCAATTGGTCTTCTCTTATCCAGGTTAGAAACTCTGGATTTGTGACCGTGATCGGAGTTCCATCTGCTCCGACGATCTCTATGAATTGTGGTGGTGATGCTTGATTTGTAGAGATGAATTCTTGAAGATTGTGTCCAACTATTGCAGGCAGGACTTGTGATCTCCAGATTGAGTAATTCTCTCTGTCAAGCTTCACACAATTAGCTGTATTGAGTGTCGAGGCAAACCTGGAGTTCGCCATTGTTGCCCTGGGATCGCGAGTTTCCTGAGCTGATGACGGAGAAGATGAATTTTCTTCAATCGACATTATCGACGCTCTGATACCAAGATAATATGCGGAATATTAAGAGAATAGGAAGATGAACTTTGGTGATCTGATCAATGTGATTCAGATTGTAATTCTCCTTATCTTACATGTGATTACATAGTATGATTATATAATAATACAGGATACATTGAACGTGGACATTGACTGTAACCGTTTCATAACTAACTCCTAACAACCTCTAACAACTTGCTAAGCTGAGCTGGCACTGGGCTGATCCTCATCCTCATGTAGCTCCTCTAGCTTAGCCTTGATACATACAAACTGGAAAACGTTTTCTGCTTCTTTATTTAGTTGAGTTTATTGAGCTTTTATTTTCTTCAAGAGTACAGTTTGAAATTTTCCATAAATAGAAATAAAACCACAGTTTGTTTTGTCAAAATTTCAAGAATTTGTAAAAATATGCTTACGTTGGGTTGTACATCTTTAAATATTATAAAAGACCCGGAAAAGCACCTTCTTTTACTCGGTGTATGACCCACCTTGAAAGCACCTTCTTTCAAGAAGAGCTTTTTCTGAACATAAACACCTAAAAGAGTTGATACTGGTTGTATTTCCCAGCTGAAGCAAATAAGCAAGTTATACATATTTACACAGTAGAATGAATATATCACACAAACAAGCTTGGTGACAGAAACAAAAGAAGAAGAACAGACCACTGTTTCAAGGAACTGTTTATTGATGAATAAAGACAAGACAAGGAAACAGAGAGAGAGGATCAGGAGAGGCCGATGACAGTCCCAGTGGCAGTGTCGAGGTCAATATCGTAAAAGCAAGGGCGGGTGGGAAGGCCAGGCATGGTGCTCATGGTGCCGACGAGAGGGTAAATGAATCCGGCTCCGATGCTGGCTCTCACATCCCGAATCGGAAGAACGAACCCGCTCGGAGCTCCTTTCTCAGCCGCGTTGTGCGAAAACGAGTACTGAGTCTTCGCCATGCAGATCGGCAATCCCGAAAACCCTTGCTTCCCGTACATCTCTATCTGTTTCTCCGCCTTTTTTTTGTAACCCCACAAGAAAATTACCATCAACAGGCCTGTAAAGAAAATATCAGTGTTGGAAAGATCGAAAGATTTTTACCTGTTCCGAATACTCGACTCCACTGGCGCCGTAAGACCTTGCAATGGCCTCGATCTTCTCTTTGATGCCGATATCCAACGGATACAAAAACTTCAACGGCTCAGTTACATCCTCGCAGGCTCTTTGCACAGCTATCCCCAGGTTCACCTGAAAAATAAATCAACTTGTTTGTTCAAGGGTGATTCTAATCCATTTCCACGAAGATAAATCATAAGAGAAATAGCCAAAAATGTCACATATTCTAATCTTTTTTCTCATTTCTCTTAAAAATTATTTTATGTCCCAATTTGTCACTAAAACAACTTGAAAAGACCATTTACTCTTTATTTTTTTATTTTTTTTACATTTTCATCTTAACTTCTAATTAATCTCGGTTACTTAATAAAGAAAACTTGAGAGATAAACGAAAAGGTGGGTTTGATTCAAACCCACCTTTTCATTTATCTTTTTGAATATTACTCTCAATTTTATTTTTATTTTTTTATAAATTAACTGAGTAATCAAGAGTTAAGATGAAACTGTTAAAAAACTAAAATTAGAAGGTTAATGATTTTTTCCAATTCTTCTAAGAGGTAAATTGAAAAAAAAACAATTATAAGAAAAATGAGAAAAACCATCAAAGGACGTGACATTTTGGACAAATTTCTTAATCAAAACTAGACGAAATCATAACAAACTAACCGCGCCTTTTCCACCGTGAGCATGGTGAGAGCAAACAACAGCATCATATGCTCCGGCAGCCAAGGCAGCAACTCTGACAGCATCGAGCTCCGCATCGGAATCCGTCGAGAATTTATTAATCGCAACCACAACATTCACATTATAAGACTTCGTGTTGGCGATGTGGCGAGCGAGGTTGACACACCCAGCTTCAACGAGACCCACGTTCTCTGTCACGTAAGCCTTGTCCAGAGATTTTCCGGCGACCACATCAGGCCCGCCTCCATGCATCTTCAGAGCTCTGACAGTGGCCACGATCACCGCACACTGGGGCCTCAGACCACTGTATCGGCACTTGATGTTGACGAACTTCTCGGTCCCGATGTCGGCTCCAAAGCCGGCCTCGGTGACGACGAACCCGCCGGGCCCCACGAGCTTGAGGGCGATCTTGTCAGCCACCACGGAGGAGTTTCCGTGGGCGATGTTCGCAAAGGGGCCCGCGTGGACCAGCACGGGGGTCCCTTCGAGGGTCTGCATCAGAGTCGGGTTGATCGCGTCTTTCATCAGCACCGTCAGAGCTCCAGCGACTCCGAGGTCGTCGGCGGTGACTGGCTCGCCAGAGCGGCTGTTTCCGACGACCATCTTCCCGAGGCGCTCCCTCATGTCGGAGAGCGAGGTCGTGAGGGCCAAGACGGCCATGATCTCGCTGGCCACAGCGATGTCGAACCCGGTCTCTCTCACCATCCCTTTCTCCTCCGGACCTTGTCCCACCGTGATCTTTCTCAGGAACCGGTCGTTCACGTCCATGACTCTCCTCCACGTGATTGACTCCGGGTCCATGTCCAGCCTCGCAAACCTCTTCACCTCTTTACAAAACGGAACATAACCCACTTAAACTTAAGATTTGTATACAGCTATGCAACTATAAAATCCCAAAAATGATCAATTTGGTTGATATTAAAGGTTTTTATGATTAATAGTCATCCGAAGTCAATGAATTAAGAAATCGCTCACATTCTGTTAATTTTGTGTACATACCCAGTTTAAATGGTCTAAAATAACCCAAACTCTAAAATAATATATAATATCCGAATATTAATTTCAAAATTTTGAAAACGGATTGAAGTTAATATTTGTTGAACCGCTAAAAATAATTCAAATTTGAAAAAGAAAAATTCTCAAACATATTTGGTTAGTATCAAGGGTCTTCGTGATTAATAAAAACCTGAAGTTAAGTGAATTGGGAAATGGCCCACTTTTTTTGCTAATCTTGTGTAAATAGCCAACCCATATAATTTACAGACACAAAAAGTCTAAAATAACTCAAAGCACTCCCGCCTACTTTTTCAGCCAATTTTAAAATTTAATATTTCAAAATAAAAATAGATTAAAGTCAATATTTGCTTGACTGCTAAAAGAATTCAAATTTTGAAAAGAAAAAACTCTCAAACATATTTCATGTACCGCGTGGAACAAAATGGCAAACAATTGAAAAAAACTCACTAATCTGATGTCACGTAATGAGTTTAACTATTTACAAAAAAAGATAAAGAAAGTTTGGCTATATCCCAATTCGTAATGGTTTCAATAACTTACTCAGCTAATTTTTTTGTAATATTAAAATACCGACCTTCAGGGGTGAGATCTTCGGGGCGGGTTTTGGCGATCCCAAGCTTGGAGAGGCGTCGGAGCATGATGGGGGCGAAGGAGCGGCCGTGTTTGGTGAGGGGGCAGAGGCGGTTGAGGAGGGCTTTGTCAGACTGGGAGGCCTCGTGGAAGATGCGAGTGTCGATGGCGGCGGCCAGGAGGTTGTTGGCGGCGGTGATGGCGTGGATGTCTCCGGTCATGTGAAGATTGAACTCGTCCATCGGAATCACCTGGCTGTACCCTCCACCCGCCGCCCCTCCTTTTATCCCAAATGTCGGCCCTTGCGAAGGTTGACGAACACACGTCACCACCTGATATTACCCATTTGTGACAGCAATCAAAGTTGCATGAATTAGAATCGCAATTTTGAGAAAGAAAAATAGTCGCAGATATAGTGTATTCAAGTTCGAAACTAAATAGCTGCATTGGACGATTTTTCTAGCAACTTCATGTGTATATTTTTTCTTCGTGAATTAGTCACTTGTGTACGGTGTGTTGATTGCATTTTCAAGTTCAAAAGCAGCTTTCAGTTTCTTTAAGAAGTGAAGTGTGAAACTTTTGTACATTTTACGAGACCTTAAGTGTCCCTCATGCACAAAACTAGCTGCGATAGACAATTTTCTGCATTATCAAATCTTCTTTCTGAATTAGTCACTTGAGTACCGGTGTGATGATTGCATATTTGAGTTCGAATTCTGAGAGTTCTTCTTTCAGCTTAAGCTTGACTATTTACCAACTGTGAAACTTTAGCCATTTACAAAATCCCAGGTCTCAATAGGCTAGATTGTTAAAAGAGTACCCTAAGAAAATTCAAGACTTTAATTTTCTGGATGCTCACTCGGTCAAGAGCTTAATTAATTAACCACATGAAAATCTAAATTAAATCCATTACTGAAAAAATCTTAATCACAAGAGAGTAAACAGAAAGTGAAGTGATAAAAAACAGAAGAAAATAAGAAATTACCTTTTTATCGAGAAAAGCACCCAAAGCTTGACAAAGTCCAACGGTGGTGGTGGATTTGCCTTCTCCGAGAGGCGTCGGAGTAATCCCTCCGACAACCACATAATATCCATCTTTTCTCTCTTTAAGCTCGTCATACGCTGATAGCAAAACCTATACATACACACATAGACACAAACCCTATATATCAGACGCAGAGCAAAACAATCAATGACTCACGAAATCAGACGAGCGCGATCGAAATGGAGAACCTTGGCTTTGTATTTTCCGTAGAGATCGTAGTGATCAGCGGTGAGATTCAAATCTCCGGCGATATCGGAAATGTGGAAGGGCTCCACGGAGTTGGCGATGTCTATGTCCGCTGGCACAGGAGAAGCCACTTCGAGCTTCCTCAGAGTCTTCGAAGAACTCATTTCTCGAGAATCTGAAGCTTTCTGATCTCAGTTTCTGATCGAGAGAGCCGAGTTTTTCGTGTTCTTATCCGAGAGGGGAAGTGCTCACTAATCAAAACGATTATGGCAGAGCCATCGAGTGTAATTTACGGAATTGTCCCTGCTTTTGTAATAGTGTAGCCTCCAATATTGTCTGTGGACTAGACTTTCATATTATATTGGTAAGAGTGAGAATGCCTAGATAAAGAGGGATTTAGACTATAAAGTATGAAGTTATGCATGAATTTGTGTATTTAATAGAAAAATGGGTACATCGAAAGGTAAATTTTAATCTTTACATGAATAAATGTTCAATAAACTCGTTTAAGATAAAAACAAGAGAGGAAAAACAAATTCCAAATTTGTATTTCCCGAATCTTCACATGAAACCGTTAATTCGTTTTATGTTTTATGTTAATGTCGTCATATTCTAGAGTTTAAAAGGATATGTGATTAGTTGACCTTTATATCTTAAGCCCGTGTTTATGTTAAACAATGAAGTTTTTTTTTTTTTTTTAAAGAGAAGGCCTCAATAAAATCTCATACCTCTTGAAACGGTACGATGCGATATGAGAAAAGAGCGCTCCGGAACAGTGCATTCGATCTAAAAGTAAATTCTCCTGCACAGAGAGCGGGAGTTCTCACTCGGTAAGAATATCGGAAAATTTAGGAAGGAAGGCAAATTTAGCCAATCCATTAGCACGTTCATTAAGATTTTTTCGAACCCAAGAAAAGTTGCAAACAGTAAAATGTTTCTTGAGGCGTAAGAGAAGCTCAAAGTTGGTTGAGACCCTCCAATCAGGGCATTGAAGATTAAATATTAAATAAAGTTAAATATTCATTCTTGATTAAGTTTGTGTTTATATATGTTTGTTACGCTCTGAAACTGTCATCGACGAAATGGGTGTTAAGTACAGACTTGACAAGATAGCCTTTTGTGACCAGTTTAAATATTAGTTTGCAATCTAAAGATCGATAGACAATCGAATCTGAATAATGATTGTTTGAATGAATTATGATATCTTATCTTGTGATATAGAAAGTTGTGACTCTATATATCATTCTTGATATCTTGTAGAAGATATTGAGCAAGACATGTGATACTCTGAACCTCGAGATAAAACCGTTTAATCACTCTGAATAATTATTTTGTCACATCAAACGAAAAATAAACGGAAAAAGTTTGTGAACTTTTGAGTCCGATCTTTATTCTAAAACTTCGTTCATATGGGTCCATTAGGTCTCAATGATAGACTCTCGGACGAGATTTATTGAACTAGAACGATTTGATTTTCTCATTGAAAGTAAATTGTGATTTACACTAAAAAAATGATTTTCCAAGTAATCGATAAATAATTAATTATTTATTATTACATTTTTTTAATGAATCATAGATAATAACATATTTTAATGATTCAAATAAATAAAAGATGAAAATAAATATTTTCTCATTTCGTACTACTTTGAAGAGTATCAAAATAATTAATGATTTGTCATTAAATAAATGAGATGTTCTAAAGTAACTAATTATTATTTTATAAATAAATCAAATATAATTTTTGGAAAATATTAAGAAAAAATTGCTTCAATTAGCCATAACAAACATAGTTATTGCATTTTAGCCAAAAGTTTGTTATATTTTTAGTTAATAGCCTTTATTGAATAGGTGTCCATTTATTATTATTTTTTTAATGACTATTTAACCTTTGTAGGAGAGATACATTGTTAACGTTTATTTTCGAATTTAAAATTTTCAGAATTTAAAATTTTGAATTAAAAACTGCAGCGGTTATTTGTTTAATACTATTCGCGTTTTCAAACTTGGGTTTTTGGCAAATTTCGTGTTTTTTAGAACAAGTTCATTCATACATATTTGTTCTTGGTTTTTGCGTTAAATTTTTTTATCGAGCCTGTCAAGATGGAGATAATGGATCTACCATAGTTGGTAGCGGACAACAAATTAGTCTTGAAAATAAACTAGTATAAACGGTTATTACTGCTATTTAAAATTTAAATGTTTTACCTCATATACGTCATTAGTTCATACTCGTATTGTGTGAACACCAGTTGTTTTCCACCAGATTTAACGACGTGGGTTTATATTTTCTCGAGATTTTGGTATAGTGGGGCGAGTGGGTATTTTTTTTCCCGCCCATCTTTTGTAACTGCATAGTAGAGGTATTTTTTTTTTATTATATTGTCGCCCAAATTTGGGGCAATCATGTCTTTCATATTTGTTTATTTTCGGTTATGGCCATAAACCAAATTTTGTTAAACGTTGGGCTATTTTGTAAGTTTTAAGTTTGAGAGTGCTATATGGCTACTTTACTCAAATATTAAAGGGATACTCGGCCATAATCAGTGAATTAGGTCAAGAGATTAATTTTTGAAATTAATTTAAAGGAGCAACGGGGTTAAGTTTGACTAATGGGTTGACCTAAGAAAAGCCCGATATCTCTTTATGTAAAAGGTTTTTTCGAAACCCTCATGACTTAACCCTAATAAAATCACTCGGCCAAGTCCCTCCCATATGTGTGCTTGTGTTGGCCGAGAGAGTTAGTGAGAGAAAGAGATCAAGAAATAACTTATTGATCTCCCCAACGTTCTCGAGTGATCCGAGTGTTCTTCATTGTTTAATTGAAGAGTCCGCCTTCTAAATCTCCCCAAAATCCAAGAGAATTATCATTGACTCTTCTCTTGGTGTTTGAGTGACATTTTACCTGCAAGATTTCATTGACTTGCCATTTCTGCTTGCATATCCACACGTTGGAAAATACTTCAAAGAATCTTTTTGCTCCCCAACTCCATTCTTTGCCCATGAGAATCTTGGCTGCTAAAAAGCATTCTTCTTCTATGTTTCCATTATGATAGGGTTTTCTGGAGATACACTGATTTCTTGCCAGGTGCGAGTATGCGATATTCAGCTCTTCTTCCCAATCTATATCCTCTTTCATTGTCTTAGAAGCAGTTCAAAACAGGAGGCTTTTGGTCTGAGACAGATAGTCGAAAAATGCAGAAGACGTGAAGTTTCTTCGGCAAAAATGGAGGTCTTAAAGTAGATAACTGAAAAAAGGAATAAACTAAAATGATTTAACTTAGCTGGTAACTCGTGAATCTGTCTGTCACTATAGGAAATGAAGGCAAGGCTGAATATGTGATACTATTGACTGAGAACAACTCCGGAGGACCTCCACCAAGAATCGATAAGAGGAACTCTGCCTCACTGTAGGATATTTCAGGACTTCATTATATGGAGAGAAAAAGTTACCGTTAGGCCTCGCAATTTTTTTTGGTGATAAACATTGAAGTTTTAGATCCATCACATTATCGCATCAAAACGTTATAGAAACGACCAATGCGGTGCGGTGAGCTTTCTTAAAAGTGTGACTCAGTCCTTAATTTTAGAAAATCGATTTTGATTTTGATTTTTTTTTTTGCCAACTGGAATTTGAGTTGGCATTTTGGATTTAGTCATAAACTTTGAGGCTTGTCTTATTGTTTTCATGTCCTTAATGGTTTAGTTTTTAATTTAAATTTTGTTAGGATGTCGTTTTCGAAGCTCAAAAAATGACCGCACCCCAACTTGAAACTTCCTTTAAAAGAGTTTACATTCAAATAAAATCAATAAAAGTAAGAAATAAATTACAACTTTGAATATAGCAAACATTCAAGACATCGTAAGTACACTTTCAAACGAACCAATGTTCAATAACTTCAATTCAACCAAGAAATAATTACAACTTGTATATAAAACCAAGAACCGATATTTAGCATTGTACAAATAAAGAATAAATAAATGAAAAATATATATTTAATATTTTTCTTATGTCTTACTTAATAAATTGCATCATAAAAGTGATCATCATCATCGTCCATGGACGAAATCCTAGGGGACGGCGATGATTGATCAGCCAGGAAAGGCAAGTCGGAGAATGATGACATGATCCGAGCAAAGCTGGACAACCTCGCTTGCTTGAAGCTTAAGGATCTAATGATCTTACTATTATTGGAGAAGATATCAGAAGAGCTTCTTAGAATGACATAAACCAAGGCTTGAACCATCAAGAACACGACCACTTTGAGCAAAATGTCTCCCCAAAAGCCGGTCTCCAAAGCCGTTATGATTTCCATTTTTTTATAAGACCGTTTCTGAAAATATGAGTGCAGCAGATATATGACTACGTGAATGAATTGTGTATTCTAAGACTAGAGTTGAAGAAGCTTTTATAGGGATTATGGAAAGGAAAGCACAAGGAAAAGAGACGAACTTTAGTCTTTGATAAGCTTTGTGCGACCTTTTATTGAAGCCGCCTTTTTTTTAATTAACAAGTTATAGTTTGACTGCACGCAATACAATATAAAAATGAGTAAGTAATATATTGGTAGTTATTATTATGTTCATGTCTTTATCGTTTGTAATTGTGTACCAATTATCTAATGAATTATTGAAGAGGTCCTATAATTGTGCTCTTATTAGTTAATTAGTGAGTTGAAGACGTCCAATAATTGTGCTTTGAATAGTTAATCTCGTGATTTGTATGGTTCAATAGATAACTGAGTAGCTTATTAAAATGGCCCCGGTAATCTTTTTAGGGTTTTTATATTGTTGTCATAATTTGACTCATTCTTGTGTCTCTCGTAAGTTGCGACCAATCAAATAATTAAATAAATGCGTTTCGATTGCAGTTTTATATATATATATATATATATATATATATATATATATATATATATATATATATATATAACACATTGGTATGTTTTTTAAAAATTAAAAAAAGAAAGAGAGGAAATGATCTTGCGGATAAAGCAAGCAACTTTCACTGTTCTATATACGCTTCAATCTCAATAATTTTGTTGCTTCCTTTCTTTTATTGTTGAATTCACTCAAATCTCGTGGGACTTGGAAAAAGCAAATGCAAAAGCACCTTCAAAAAGGGGAAACCAAAGACTAATTACTGCATATCATGATTATAGAAGTGCTTTCCAATAACAGAATTCCTATTTTGGAACCAAATATGGAATCGATAAACATATTATATATATATATATATATCTGAGAGGGTATATTATATTGATCATGATTTGAATCCCTTATTCACAAGTACACGAACTTGTAACTGATCATAGGATTTTTGTTATGCACAAGATGATACCCCTAAACAATATTATAACAACAAAATATACTATACATATTTGGAATAATAGTACAAGTATAGCTCTTCATGTAATCATTTAAGTTTGTGATCTTCCTCGGAGAAGAGTTGATGATCATCGGTGGCTTGAGGCAAATCGGAGATGGAAGCAAAGATTCGAGCAATGCTCGAAGATCTCATGCCTTTGAAGCTCGATGGTCTTTTGTCGGAGAACAAATTTGATGAGCTTGAAAGAATGAGATAAACAAGAGCTTGGACCATCACAAACACAATCCCCCTCAGCACCATTTCTCCAACCATATTCTCGCTCATTGTAGTATTTGTTGACATTGTTGAATAATTTGATTTTTTACTTGATTTCTTGATTGATCAAGCAATGTTTTTTATGTTCTATATTTATAGAGGACAAAATATAGGAAAGGAACAAGTTAGGATTGGAAAGAAACTAGAGAAGACACATGCAGTTCATGAAGATACCACCTTTTTTTTCCTTTTTAAAAATATATTGTGAATTGGTATAATCATGATAAAAAAAGAGAGACTTGATTGTGTGTAACATATAGATATGGGTCAAGTGGGCTAGTACTTTAATGGTAGATGGAAAATAACTCCGAACTTGGAGTTGTTAGTTGAAAAGGAACAGAACCTTATTATATGTCTCATGACATTATATAAAAATCAAGTCGTTATAGTCTTCCTTTTTAAGTTCAGATGATCTGTTCTTCTTGTTCTTAAAAAAAGGTTAAGATGATCTGTTTAATAGATACTTCAATTCATATATACCCTACGTACAAATCATGTTGAAGATAAATATTTAGCTAACAGAATTTAAAAATAACCAATGTTTTACAAATATGTTGTAAATAGTTATCGTGGTTACATAACAGTCGTTTACATAAAATTATAGATCGGATTGTCTTTTTCGATTTGAGTAATTTTAAAGTTTATTCAGACTAAATTTGTCCAAATAATTTTGCAAATAAGCAGTTTTTGCTCCGAGTGTGAATCGAATCCACGACTTCTTAACTAGAATTCATGTAATATTATTATCGCGAAACTATAGTAACTATCACTAATTTTGTAACTAAGTTAACTATATATCACATATTTACGAAAAGTTAGTTAAAATACTGCTTATTTAAACTTGTAACAAAAATAATTCATATAATTAAGTCTGAGATGGTTTCTTGCTTAAACTGAACACGTGTTACTCTAAAATAATAGGTCATACACGTACATGAATATATTAACGCGTTGGGCCAATTTTTAAGTAGTATTGAATGTAGAAATTTCCACAATTCATTATCCGTTATCTAAAACAAATCCAAGTAATTGAGGTGATCCCATATTATTTTATAGCGTATACGTAATTTAGGTAAAGAAAAGGAGGAGGGTTTATATTCACAAGGAAAACGACTATATACATGACTCGTTCATGCAAACTAAGAAGATTTACAGAAGTTTGCGCGTTTGGAAAACTTATGATTGAATATTGATCTTACAACTTTGTTTATACACTTCACGCCACAAAGTTTGTAATTCTATAGAAGAAGAAGAAAAATATTAAAAGAAACATCAATGCACTGAAGCAACAACATACTTTGTTTCATGCTTTAGCACTCTTTTTGTTCAGGAAATCAGCAAGATGATCACTTTCGATATTGAATTATCTCATACAGTTTGTAACATAAGCTTAGTGTAAAACAAGTGGCTTAAGCTTATCCAATTTTATAGGGATTAGTGAGAAAATAGAGAAAACAAAACTGGCATTGGCCTTTATTGTATCTTTCACGTTTATGTGATTCACAAAAATTTGAATAAAATTTAATGTCTAATTTAATTTGAAAACATAATCATTCATTTTGTTTATGATGATTTATTTCGTGTATTTCTTTTAATCTCTCCCTCTTCTCTTTCTCTTATGGCTTCTTTTTTAGTAGTTGAATCCTAACAACATTCATTTTACAAAAATATTTATCCACACTTTTATGTTAGTGTTTTTAATATACCAAATTCTGTAAATATTTTATATATTCACTCGGATTGAGTTCTATTTACTTTCATCTTAAGTTCTGTAAATATTTTTAAATTCAAGCAATAACAATACAAATAATTATGTAAACAATTTGAAATGATTATTTACACAAAATTAATAAAACGTTTGATATTTTGAAATTAATAAACGTTTTTATTGGTATATTTATAAAAGACACTTCATTTTAATTCTTCTGAAACTGTTTGGTTAATTTAATAATTCATGTTCGAAGAAAAGTCGATGATATTACAGACGAAGCCGCTATACAAACAATTTTTATTTTATTTTCTTCTATAGTAAAAACAATTAATATTAGTCTATCATAATCAAGCACTTGTTGTTGTACCTTAAAAGTTTGAAAGGTTCTTCTTTTCTTTAATCCGAAAGTTATTTAGATTTACCATTTAACACTAAAAATTTGAATAGTTAAAATGACATTTCTCATGTGATAATAATAATCAAACTCAGGTAAAAGTTCGTTTCTTTCACTCTTAAGCCCTAAACCCTAGAAATAATAGAGAAGAAAAGACAATGATCAGAGCTGGAAGGAACTCAGTGTCAAAGCTCAAACCTTTAATTTCTTCCACAATCTATTCCCTCTCTCGATCTCCATCGCAATCCCAAATCCCCAATTCTCTCCCAAACAAACCCTTCTTCTTCTCTTCCTCCTCGTCGAAACCCATCGCCGGGAAAACAAACCCCTGTTTCAGCCGCGAAGGGAACTACGCCGCAGAAGAAGACGAACAAGAACAAGAGTTACCTCCTTCCGGCCACGTGTGCCCGGGATGTGGGGTCCACATGCAAGGCTCGGACCCGAAAAGCCCCGGCTTTTTCCTCAAACCCTCGCCGGACGGTACTAAAAAGCCCACCCGGCTCGGAAAAGCCCGGCTCTGGTGGGGCCCACTGGAGCCCGAATTCTCCGACTCCCTCAAGCGCGGCATCCTCGTCGAGACACACCCGAACACTCCTCCGCCGCCGCCGGAATCGGATCCCCGCCCGGTAGTGTGCGCCCGGTGCCACTCCCTCCGTCACTACGGGAGAGTGAAAGACTCGTCGGCGGAGAATCTCCTCCCGGACTTCGACTTCGACCACACGGTCGGCCGGAAAATCGCTGCCTCCGGCGGCGCCAGGTCGGTGGTGCTGGCCGTGGTGGACTCGTCGGACTTCGACGGGTCGTTCCCGAGGCGAGCAGCCATGGCCGTGGCGGAGGCGAACTCGACGAAGTCCTGGAAAGAAGGAAAACCCGGAAACACCCCTCGGCTGGTCCTGGTGGCCACGAAGATCGACCTCCTCCCGCGGTCGGTGGGCCCCACGGCGCTGGAGCAGTGGGTCCGCAGCCGGGCCCACGAGGGCTGCTCCTCCGGCCTCAAGCTCGCCGGAGTTCACCTCGTGAGCTCGGTCCGAGGCTGGGGCGTCGAGAATCTGATCGAAGCTGTGGCGGCCATGGCGGGCCCGCGGGGCCGGGTTTGGGCGGTCGGGGCTCAGAATGCCGGTAAGAGCACGCTGATCAACGCTATGGCGAGACACGGAGGATCAAAGGATGATGAGACCGAGAAGGAGAAGAAGAAGAGGAGGGGTTTGTTTCTGACGGAGGCGCCGGTGCCGGGGACGACTTTGGGGATACTCAGAGTGGAAGGGGTTTTGGCGGGAAAAGCGAAGCTGTTCGATACGCCGGGGCTGCTTCATCCGCACCAGATCACTACCCGACTCACACGAGACGAGCTCGCCCTCGTCAATCTCACCAAGGAGCTCAGGCCCAGGACTTACCGGATTAAGGTCTTCTCTCTTCCATTTTTTATCCATGATCCGAATTGGGAACAGAGTTCTGAGTCAATATGGCGACGAACTTCATCTTAACTTGACAGCTTTAGAGGATCAATGTTAGTTAACAAAAGAGACTACTTGCTTATGAGACTCTTTTGTTGATTGAGGATTTAATTGATTGGTTGCAAATTTATGATTATGGTTTTGGGCTTCTGTTAGAGCTTGATGTGTTTTTAGTTCATAACTTAGACAATTTATAGAGTTCTCATCTTTACAAAGTTCAGACCTTGGTAGTTTTAAAAGCTCTCAGATTTACAGAGTTCCTAGCCTGACATTTTCAAAAGTTCTCTGCTTTACAAAGTTAATAGCCTGCCTTTTTGGAAAACTTCTCAGCTTTACAAAGTTCGTAGTCTGATAATTTAAAAATTTCCCAGCTTTATGAAGCTCACAGATTGACTATTATGTAGATTGAGGCTCAGGATTGACAGTTCTTACAAAATTCACGACTTGGTTTAAAATAAATTTCAGTCAACAGAACGGGCTTGCCTCAGAATAATTTGAAGGCTGAGGCCAAGGGTTCATCGTTCTTAAGATTGATTGTTTGCAACTTTATGTGAATTTTCATTCTTATCTTGATATATTCATTTGCAGGACCATTAAGGTTTGTTTATTGGTAGAACAATTTTCTAATTGTTCTGAAGTCTTAAGAGGTTCGATCTATCAAATTCCATTTCTATTTTCTAACTCCGTCTCGTGTAACCCATTCAATCGAAATCAATACACTCCCATTAACAACTCGATTTCTCAACTCTTTTTCTTTCGCGGGGTTTCTTAAAAGTTTTTGTTTTGTTTTCGAGTGACAAGTTTATACGTTGAACTTTGAATAGGCGGGTCATTCAATTCACATTGCGGGTCTAATGAGACTGGACATAGAAGAATCCTCGGCTGGGTCGATCTACGTCACGGTCTGGGCTTCGCCTTATCTCCCGCTTCACATGGGAAAAACCGAAAACGCCCTCGAAATGTATGACAAACACTTTGGCCATCAATTACAGGTAACCATTCGCCTCTTCCTGTCTCTTATACGTTTTTAAAAAAGGTAATTCTACTTACTAGCCATATAAATTAGTAGTATTTTGATAATAACCAATGTTTTGTAAATGTATAGTAAATAGACAGGTCAATTTGTTAAAAAGATTATTTGGAACAAATTAGTCCAAATTTTGTTTCCCGCTCATTTTACCCCACGGAATTGAAATAAAAATTAAATATAATTTACACTAAATATTAAAATTACTATAATCGTAAAAGGGCAATCCAGTCCGTAATTTTTTGTAAACGACTGCCATGTAAGCATATTGGCTTACTAAATTGAAAAAGGGCAATCCATTTCCTGTAAACTGACTCACGTAATCACATTAGCTATTTACAACATATTATTTACTAAACATCGATTATTTCCAAATTCCCTTATGTTTATGTCGGCTAAAAGACCCATTTTTCTGTTATTAAAATGTGTTTCATCCGTAAAAAAAACATGTCGGCTTTGATTTGATTGGTCAGCCTCCGATCGGAGCGGAGCGGGTGAAAGAGCTTGGGGAGTGGGTGAGGAAGGAGTTTCGGGTGAGCGGGAACAGCTGGGACTCGAGCTCGGTGGATATCGCAGCGGCTGGGCTGGGCTGGTTTGCAATTGGGCTCAGAGGCGAAGCCCAGTTGAGTGCTTGGACTTACGACGGAATCCAAGTCCTGCTTCGAAAGGCTCTGATCCCGGGCCGGGCTCGCAACTTCGAGGTCGCCGGATTCTCGGTCTCGAAGATCGTCTCCAGAGCCGATCAGGCTTCGAACAAGTCTTCCTCGAACAGAGGAGAAAAAAGAAGGCCAAGAGAAACCGAACCAAATGAAACGGTTACATTATGAGACAGGTATCAATCTGTGTAGATATTGTAGGATTTTTTTGAAGGATGATCTGAGTTTTGAGTTTTGGGTTTCTTTTTTGCTTGTAGATTTTATAGGCATGATAATAATAACATGCTTTCATTGCATTTATTTATTTCTTTTTTATTATTAATTTTTTTTACTTCAGTTCAAAGAAATTATTTTTTGTTGAATCCAAAAACATTACAACATATCTTCTTGTTGAATCCTTAAAATCTCCTGTTTTGTGAAAGTAGTAGAACGAAAATTTTGTTCCGATCTGTACTGTTTCATTTGTGGTCTTTTTTATTTTGTATTTGGAATCATGACATATTTAGGATTCTAATTTTATTTATTTGTCATCTGTTCTGGCTTATTTGGAGCCAAGAAGTGCATATATTTTTATTATTAAAACTTTTGATCTTAGATGTTTCTCGGCTTCTCTTATTATTAACAAATTGTGGGTTTGAAAGGTCAAATTTGTGTTTATAATGTATGTATGTCTAGATATAATGTCTCATATGTTGTCATTTTCCCCCTCTTTAATTTAAACTTGTTATTTAATTAATGGACTTGCATGATCTCTTTCACAAAGTCAGGCTTCTCCGAACTCTGTTATATAACATGCATTTAGTGACTGTCTAAACGACATAAAATCCGCAGAGAAGTCTTTTATTCCAATTAACCAGACTACGTTATTAAAATAATTAAATAAGAGAATGATTCTCTAGGCAGAGCAAAACATGCAGGCGCATAGTTTTTCAACTCCTATAATTACAGAATGCTTTTAAAAATTAAAATGCCATTATTGTATCGTCAAGGTCAATACTACTAGAACAGATATTTATTTTAAATCCATGGAGCTATATAAAAATTTCATCCAAAATAGGCAGATATTAAACTGGTTGTGTCTGTCACGTTTTCGCTTTATCACGATCTGCTTTAAGCAGTCTCCAAATTGAATTGGTGCATTGGTATTAAAAGTTGAACTTGAACAAGATTGTTGAAGGAAATTAACTAAATAAGATTGACGCATCCTTTTTAGATGTCATAAATTTAAAAACAACAGTTAAAAAACGTGATTTAAATGATACGAATTCGTGTTAAAATTTATACAGAATAGACGATTTATTACACAAAATTTTGAAAAGGGTACCAAATCGATAGCTTTAATCTACAAAAAAATCTGTATCCTCAATTTGCACGCAATAGTAAAAGACATCCGAATTTAAAGTTTCGCTTAGCAAGATTATGGGATAAAAAGTTACAAATTCAGAAAACAAAGTCGCTACTAATAAAACTAGTAAGAAGAGTTGCTATGTCCGACAAGACTAGTTCCATCTCCGAAAGAGGCCATGCTCGAGCATTAATGGTATTCATCGTCAATTCACAGTCCGTTGGAGAACTATCCGATCAAAACTTCTATTTCAATTTATTGTTTGTTTGTTTGTTTTGATTTCGTGAGATGTAAAAGTAGAAAAGTAAAATAACATACGAAAAATGATAATAAAATCGAAATAGCAAAGCAGAATGATATATAAAATATAAAGATTTCAATCTCACTTACTTGAGTAATTTAACATTAACAATCGGTTTCTATCATTTATTTTAAATCAATATTCGTTTAACACCTAAAATTATCATCATATTAATTTTTGTTATGCGCGACCGAAATGCTACTTTTTGTTAAATTTCGAAAGGTAAAAAATTGATTAACGATGATTGCATATTTGTTTTTCTTTAATCACAATAAATGCCGCTCTTTCTAAACATAAAGCACATAGAAATAGGTGTTTTATATGTTATAATTACGTGTGTATACATTTACCAATATATGGTCTAATAAATTCATTTAACAATCATCCTTCCACACAAATGAATATAGAATCAAAATAAGAAATTCCATGAAACTTCTTCAACCTCAATATTCAATTTTACACTACTATCTGAAAAATTGCCACGTCACATGTAACCCGTTGTCAAATTTTCTTTTTTAGTTAAAAAGTTCCCATGTACGCCGTTCTTATCTTGCTTCTTTTAGAACCTTGAACCTGTCCAATTACCACTTCAAATATATTTATTATATACACAAACGTCACATGTATATACACACATATATCTATATGTATATGATATGTGACAGAAGAGATTGAAACAGCTAGCATCATGGACGAGTCGAACTCGGCGACGACGAGCCCATTGCTGGGTCGGAAAACGAGCGAGAACGGTTCGAGATTTCACCGGCAACTGAGTCGGAGATACTCGGTCAACTCGCTCCGTACCGAGTTCATCTCGAGGCTTCCCGACAAAGCCCGAGCCGGGCTCGACGACGACGACGTCGAACAAAGCCCGTACGACATCGATTTCTCCAAAGCCAAAAACTTGACACCAGGTCTGTCTTACTTTTGTCGTTTCGTGTAAAGAAACAATCTCTCTCCTCCAGAGTTCCGATCTTTCTTGTCCTTTGGTGTTCAAAAACCATCTTTCTGTTTCAAAGCTTCGATCTTTCGTGATGGGTCTTCGTTACTTTGACCCTTTTGGTTGATCGATTTCTCCGTATCATCATCATGGTGCGGATTTTTGATATACACAGGAGAGAGAGACTACTACGAGAGCCAAGTTGCGACGCTGAAATCTTTCGAGGAAGCAGATACCATCGTCAATTCCGATGAACTCGACGAGGAAGACGTGGAAGAGCGAGCTCAACAAGAGTTAGCCATGAAGATTTCGAACTACGCCAACATCGTTCTCTTGGCTCTCAAGGTTCGTTCTTCATTTTTACAACATACAATTTCAAAATTTTGCAGTGATCAATTCAATAGAAAAGATGAATCAACATGATGTTTGATCAGATATACGCGACGATAAAGAGCGGTTCGATCGCTATCGCGGCTTCGACGCTGGACTCGCTGCTCGATCTGATGGCGGGAGGGATTCTGTGGTTCACACATTTGTCGATGAAGAACGTTAATATTTACCGATACCCGATCGGGAAACTCAGGGTTCAACCCGTCGGCATTATCATTTTCGCCGCCATTATGGCCACTCTAGGTACAAAACCAAATCCAAATTCCTTCTTCTCGTGTGTGAATCTGCTTGAATTATCGTTTTCCATGAATTCCTTCAAGGAAAATGACATCTCAAGGCTTCATTTTCCAGAAAAGTACATAAATCCCCACTCTTTACTGGTTTTTGAGGAGGGCTAATTAGAAGAAGGAAAACAGGGTTTCAGGTGTTGTTTAAGGCAGTGGAAGAGCTCGTGAAAGACGAGCCCTCGGAGAAGATGTCCTTCGAGCAGCTCGTCTGGCTATACTCGATCATGTTGTCAGCCTCGGCTGCTAAGCTCGTTCTCTGGATTTACTGCAGAACTTCCAGGAACAAGATCGTCCGCGCTTATGCCGAGGTCTTTCCCTTTCTTTCGATCTCATTCATCCTCGATCATCGTTGCTCTAATCTGTTGATCTTCTTCGGTTACTCAGGATCACTATTTCGACGTGGTGACGAATGTGGTGGGATTAGTGGCTGCAGTGCTGGCCGATAGGTACTCGTGGTGGATCGATCCGGTCGGAGCAATCTTCCTCGCGATATACACCATTGTGAATTGGTCCGGGACTGTCATGGAAAACGCAGGTACTTTTGTTTGTTGTACTAGTTCCTCTTATAGATTGATCTAAGGAAAAATCATAACTTCAGTATCCGTATACCATCAAATAACGCATGTATTAGAATCTTTTTTGTTCAGATTCTTAAATATTTTGAATCCTGAGAAGTGAGTTTGTCGTTAGGTTCTTTAATATTTAGCATTTAAAAATTATTTTTATAATTTGAATTTGATGACTTATATATAGTTTGAATTATTTAAGAATATATTAGTTATAAAAGTTTTGTCAATATGTCTGACTGTATTCAGTATATCATTGATAAATTTTCGGTATTATCGAGAATCGGTATGAATATTTTTATAAGATATTCATTGGTATACCCGTCGATATATTCGATATACCCGAAAAATCAAAACCTCGTTATCGATATTGGTATCGGTATGAAAACCTTGGATTGATCATCGTACAGAAGTATATATTTCAGGTTACCAAAATGGCCGAGAGTTATTTGTAAATACTATAAAATGACATAAATTTCTCGGGAAATAAATGCAGCCTCATTAGTGGGACAGTCGGCCCCGCCAGAAGTTTTGACCAAGTTGACTTACCTTGTCATAAGACATCCTCGAGTCAAACGAGTTGACACAGTCCGTGCTTACACCTTCGGCGTTCTTTACTTTGTCGAGGTTTGCTCCTTTTGCGCTTCGATAAGAAGCTATGGATAAATGTGTATAAGAGAGCAAGAGAATCGAAATTACTATATGATTTTCTTTTGAATTTTTTTTAAAACTCAGGTGGATATTGAGCTCCCCGAGGACTTGCCGCTGAAAGAGGCACACATGATCGGAGAGAGCCTTCAAATAAAGCTCGAAAAGCTTCCGGAAGTGGAACGGGCGTTCGTTCATCTGGACTTTGAATGCGACCACAAACCCGAGCACAATGTGGTTTCCCAGTTGCCGAATTCGCAGCCTTGATTTGAATTGAACTGAGCAAATCTCTCTCGTTTTCGCCCATATTTTCTCTACTCTTTCGAAATTTTGCCCCTCTTTCTTACATTTAAACAGATGAGTTGATTTTTCCATCCCGATTTATTGCTTGTTACACAAGAAATTTATAAATCTGGAGCCTGTAAAGTTGATATCTTTAAGAAACCTTACATTACATACATATTACTCAAGTGCTACAAAGCACACAAAAGTGGAAGCGTTTTTGCCAATCTATACAAGACCCTTTTTCTTTTTGGAGAATATAAGGTTTAAGAATCAGGCAAAATTTGACTGTTGTACATCTTGTTGAGCAATTTGCGAGCATCGGGGCGTCTGAGAAGCCCTTTGTTGTTGGGCAAACCCGTACCTAAGCAGATCGGACATACCAGCTTTCCTCGACCTGTTTCAAAGAGAACGAGCTCAGATCCAAGAGTTTTAAATGCACAATCGAATAAGATTCATAAAAGAAGAGTGTACCATAACAATTTGGACATTCCGTGAACTCGTAGACGTCTTTGGCTCGCTTTCTGTTCAGAGCTTTCCATTTTCCTGTTCCGCCACACATGTCACCTAAACCAGAAACCAAGAATGAAAATCAGCGAAAAAAAAAGCGTTAATAAGCAGAAATTTGATGAGATAATTGTGGATAGTACTCGGTGTCAATCAGATTAGTGAAATCAAAAGTAAAGTTAAAGTGAGAATGAACATGAACTACTCACAATCGCTGAAAGAAACTGTCTGAGTTATCATCTGAGCTTTGTGAAAGTACATTAAGTATCATTAAATTTCATGTAGAAAAAAGAAACTGGCCAAGAAATGCAGATAAAATATATATCTTACAAGCTAGCTCATATTCTCAAAAGGTTAATGAGGTGTGATATCATGCTAAGTATCATCTCAAAATCAATTGACAACGAGAAGAATAATTATTCAGGACATTATACAGCTTACTAGATTTCAAGAAGAACGAAAAAGAATAGGAGAATAAAAGATGTCTTACAAAGCACGGCGCCACTGCCTCCGCAGTTCCGACAGCCTGACGATCTGTCCCGCGTGTCCGCCGCTGATGCTTCGCCGTGATCTTTTATCAGACCCACCGTCGAGCACAGGCACGTGAGACACACGCGCCGACTCATTGACAATCCCTTTTCCTGATATTGTATCACAAACCAGATTTATATAAAAAAAAAGTGTAGAAGAGCCTCGCATTAAAACCAGACCTGTCAGTAAAGGTTTCACCTTCTGGGATTTTGACGACTCGTCCGAATTTCCCTTCTCGTTCTCATCCAAGCTTGCTCTCACGCTCAACGAAACTGCCTTGGAATTTACTGTCAAAAGTTGTCACACAATCAAGAGTTAATGACTTCTTTCTAACGAAAATGAGTTGAATTAGATGTTCATCAGCGTTGGGTATCAAACCGAGCTCGTGAATAGTAATTCGTGACAGTTCTGTGTGAGACTTGGGAAAAAGGTTCAATCTTTACTCATTATTCACTAAAAAACGGTAACTTCACAGTCTTGCTAAAATTCTCAATAAAGAAAGACGAAATACCCAGAATCTTAGTGTGTGTGTGTGTGTGAGAGAGAGAGAGAGAGAGAGAGAGAGAGAGAGAGACTAACTGTGAGCAGAAGATGGTTTGGAAAGTCGTGTAGGGATAGCTGAGAGATGAGAAGAAGATGCCATATCTCCTTCTGTATATCTCTCTCTCGGCAAGTCAAATTAATAGTTTAGTTTGCGTAAGCAAAGATATAATGTATGTATTGAAAGTTGAAGAGGGTATCTCTGTCGTTGCTATCTTCTCTGCCATTGATTTCCTTGGATTTGCCTTCCATTTTGTATCATTGGCTCACGTGCCCTTGAATACTAAGTATGCTTACATTTTGACCCTCCATACTACTTTTCATTACAATTAAACCCGTGCGTTAATATAGGTTTTCAAACAACCATTTTTTTCAATTTTTACCGATTACCAACAATATTTTAATTTATTTATGTAATATTTTAATCCACGTAACAATAATTCATGTATTTAATTTACAGAATTAATTTTATAGAGTTAATTTGATTAATTAATTAGCTAAATAAAATGAAAAATAATATAATTGAATTATTAGCTAAAAATAAATTTTATTAATATATAAATTGGAACGCATTCAAAACACATGAAATTGAAGAAAAGAACAGGGAATTTAAAAAGTAAAATAAACTTATATACCCTAAAAAAGCAAAATATAAGAAATATATATATTTAGAGTTACATCTTCAACTTATTATGAGGTTGACTAGTCTTCTTATTAAACCCAAACTTAACACGTCCTCTTCCATAATTACCATTAATCTTCACTCTCCCATAACCGCCGCCGCGCCTTCCCGGAAGATTATTCCGGCCGCCGCCACCTCCGACGTGCTTAGTCATCGCTTCAACGAGGGCTCGAAAATGGCCCGGATCCCCGGGCCCACCACCATCACGCCTAATTCTTCTCTTCGATCTCGATCCTCTTGTCGTCGGATCCAACGATCCCTCGTCTCGAAACACTCCACGTGGCGGCTTCGAGTCACTACTCCGGCGAAGATGATCATGATCGTGGTGGTACTCGTGGTGGTGGTGGTGGTGGTGATGGTGGAAGATTAAGCCGAGCTTGTTCTTGATCCTCCGAAGCGTTGAGACACGTGTCACTCTGTCCGAGCAATCCTCTACTCGTCTTCTTCGAGGGTAGTTTGTACTTTTGGCAGTTCCGTAAGAAGAATCACTATTACTTCCGCTACAAGTACTACAAGCACTACTACTTTGTACCTCGTCATAATCATCATGATCATCATCTAGACTCTCGGAACCTTCCAAAGGACTGATCCCCGAATTCTCTTCATCTTCTTCGCTATCGGAGCTATAAGCGTGTTCACCTTGATCCGTTTGAGGAACTATTCCACCACGACGAGGAGCGAGAGTGAAGTGATTAGGTCTCCTTTTGCGAATTCCGACATGATGATCAACCCTAGTTTTCCGATAAACCTTGTCGTTGGAACGAATCTCCGGCGCAGGAAATCTCGATCCGGGGACATGATGATCATGATTCAGGGATTCCATTTTGTGTTCTTTCGGTTTGTTGTTTGGATGAGAAGAAACCCTAGAGCCACTCGGTTCATGCAGATGAAAAGCCAGAATATGAGAGTCTAATTCTCCGATCGATTTCGAGACTTGTTTCGAAAGGTTTCCACATTGATCATCATCGTCATCGTCATCATAAGCATCTGAATTTGCATCGTCGTCTATATCATCGTCAAATCCAAGTGATGTTGGCGTAGAGAACCCTGTTGACGAAGAACCAAAATCTGCGTTTACGATTTGTTGTTGATCACTAGTGTTATTATCGTGTCTTTGCTTTGACTTTGTAGCGACCTTTGGTTGATCATCATCATCACCACCACCTTTCATCTGCACATTAAATAAAACTACAATTTTATTAACAAGCATTTGATTTCACCAACCAGTATAACTATCTTAAAAATCATATCCATGAGTTCAAGAGAGTTATGAAAATTATACCTCGAGAGCAGAAAGTCTGTGCATAGCACTATCCAGAAGTTTCTTCAAGAGTTGTAAGGCTCTCTCGTCCAATACGGACTTGAAGACCTACGTGACGAATACTAATTATTATTCAAAAAAAATTTAAGAAGAACATTCATAGATATACATTGGTGAGAAAATTATACAAACAAATTATTGTAATTATACAGGGCTTACATTTTCTCGGGTTACAAGACTGTGAAGAAGAGCATATAATTGTCTCAATGCGTAAAGATCAGATTTTATTTCATCGACTTCCATGCTTCGTGCTTCTCTTCTTCTTCTTTCTCGGGTGAGGAAAAGGGACGAAAGCCAAATGATAAAAGGTGGTTTGGTTATTTGCTCTGCGGCTCTGTAAAAAATAACTGTCACTCAATAAATAAATAACTAAAAATACCCCGGATAAATAACTCTCCTAATCGTCGTCATCTCACCCATGACCAAATATAGGACAAGAAACGCATTCACTTTTGTACCAAAATTTAATTGTTCTTTTTGAATTTTTGTTTAGCAACGGTGATTCTCAAACTTCTCGGGTAATTGCACTTTAGCTTCTTAATCATTTTTTTCTTCTTTTAAGTCCCTTTTGCGTTTTGGAATCTATAGCCCCTCGAGTTTCGATTCATACCTTCAACGAAAAATCTTGGACGTTACTGCATTTCAATGGGTATTTAACCTGTTTCACTGTATCATCAAATATCGTTACAAAAAGATACGGCAAAACTTTTATAAGCAAATAATTTAGAGAAATTGTTCAAAGTACCACTATTTATTATTCATTTTCCCAAAATCCACTCAAACATGTTTTTTTCCCAAAATACAAGAAAATTTTATGTGAAATGAAGAAATACTCTTTAAAAAAATAAAACTAACACAAATGTCCTACATTATACTACCGATCAAAAAAATTAAATTTTTTAAGGGTCGAATAATTTTTTTACCTTTTATAAGTTAAATTTTTTAAAAAAAAATTAGACAGTAACCGGTTAATATAAGTAACCGGTTAATATAAATATGGAGTAAAATGTAAAGAAATTGTTTTAAGGATATTTTAGACTTCTGTAGTGGTATTTTGGGAAAAAAAAATTAATTTTAGTGAATTTTGAAATAATCAATTATAAATAGTGGTATTTTGGGCAATTTCTCAATAATTTATAGCCAATCTGAATGTTAAATTTATGGAAGTAGCCAGTGTTACTTTTATGTAACTAAAGAAATCAGTTACTCGCCAACGTATTAGGATTGCAATTTCAGCATTTTAATTCGCTTAGTCCGTGCTATTTATATAATTTTATTCAATTTTAATAGTACATTACACATTGTGAAGTAACTTTTGAGTTCGCTTGAAAGGCTAAAACATGCCGAAAAACAAGTTTAAGGATCAAAATCCAAATAAAGGACTTGTTAAGACACAACCAGTGTCAAGGCATTGGTTTTCTGTTAGAATGGCACATACAGAACACATCATCTTAGATCTAAGTGCGAAAGAAACCACTCTTTTAATAGGTCACAACGTAATCCGATATTCTCAGAACCTTGATCAGAGCATCAATTGCCAAAGATTTCACTGAATTCGTCTCCAAAACCTCTCATTCTCGGCCGTTGTGAATCAGAATGAACTTATTTGTAGGCAAAGTCAAAGCCATAAGCAATTACGGTACTGATAGTTAACGTTAAAAAGACATGACTATTGTAGTAATATACCACCATACCTGACCTGAAAATGGACACTAGTACATACTATATGTATAGACCGTTAAACATAGATTTGTGTCAAAGCGTTAGCTGAGACGGAAGTAATTAAATTCAGACATTAAAAATCATCACAAAATAAACATGTATCACCGCAGTCAGCTTTAAACCCTACCAATTTTTTTTCTTCTTCTTTTCTTCATTCTTTCATTTTTTTTTCTCGTAAATGCCGCTGCGGCTGAAATTAGGCCATTTATACAACTAACCGTAAAACCCAAAAACGATACAAGTGACAGAGAAACTAGAAACAGCTTTAAGAAACTGTTCGGCCGTAGCACAAGCAAGCAAGGTAGAGATTCTTGGACCATTTTTCCTGCAACAACATTTACAAACCCGATGATGAGAACTGTCAATACCCTCTTGCAAAAAAAGAAAACAGAGAAATTACCCAAAATGTCACTAATCTTCATGTTTTTTCTCATTTTTCTTAAGAGTTGTTTTCTTCCCAGTTTACCACTAAAAAACGTGAAAAGGCCATATACCCTTTAAATCTTATTTTTTAACATTTTCATCCCAATCCTTAATTAGTCCCGATTAATTTTAAAAATCTATATAACTATTCAAACCAACCCTGAATAATTAGTTATGTACTTATTTTTTACTTGATCAGAACTAATTAAGGGTTGAGATTAAAATGTTAAAAGAAAAAGGGTATGTGGTCCTTTGGTAGTTGTAAAGTGGGAAAAAAACAATTTATAGGAAAATGGGAAAAAACAAGCAGATAAGTAACATTTTGGGCAATTTCTCAAAAGAAAAGAAACCAGGGAATGAATTTTGTTGGTTACCTTAACGTGTGTGCTTGGGAACTGAGAAGTTCGGAGAGTTTCCTGGGTTTCATCCCCGGGCTTGCGCCTGGGAATGCTGAGGATGAGGGCAGATTGATCCCAAGTCGAGGCTATTGACGTAATACGGTACCCACTATCCCAACGCCTGTGAATTCCCTCGCTCGGGTACAGGAAATCGAGCTCCACTACCTGGTGTGCTTGTATATGTATGTATGAGAAAGTGCGAATAATAAGAACGAAGGTGAGAATTGTCAGCGAATAAGAAGATGATGATGACCTGATCGCTGAAGCCAGCGTTGCGAGACATGACAACGCCCCATCGGCTTCCGGCGGTGGCCATCGAGGTCACGTGGAAACCCTCTTTCCATTTCTTGTTGATCCACTTGAAAGGAAACGAGTCGCTCACTTTGTAAGACTGTTGAGAATACTGGGTGCCTGTGTCGTAATATATCAATATTTTGGATTTTACACTTCGGATTACAGAGTCATGGAAAACTTGATATGATGACACGGCATGCATAGATGTTCTGGTATATATTGCAGTCCCAATATCAGTGTACAATAATAAAACCCCAAGATACTAAGAAATTATTGCCCAGGCAAACCCCAAAAGCCATTTCCATGTCAAACATGTGGCCCGCCGTAAAAGTGCTAAGTAATGGAGAGAAAACAATATGTTTTTGTGATTCTTTCTTTTCTTTGCAATATGTACATGGAGAACATGCGACCCCGTTAGTTAAAAAGCTCCACAAGAAGTTTTCAAATTAACACAGCAAGCATAACAGGATCCTGGAAAGTTAAGAAGCTCGACGGAAGTTCTCAAACCTACAAAATAAGCATAATACAGCTAATGAAGTAAAACTAACACAAAAGAACACACCTTTTGACATCACTACAAGGGAGCTTCCGTTGTTGGCACCGGCAATGGAACTGATGTAAAAATTCTTCTCCCACTGTTCCATTATCCAACTCTGCATTGGAAAGAGAACCAAGTTCAGCTGTGGCAGAATCGTATTGGGACCACGAAGTGTAAATCATGAAAAATACATACCTTGTGTAAGAAATACGGCGATAGTTCATAGACCTGGTTTGTAAAACCAGTCCCAGCATCCATAATAAGTGCCCAGAGATTCGAACAAGACGATACGCAGCTTATAAGCAATCCATCTGCAACACCTTTATCCACATGTTGTTTCAATCTCGCATCAGCCACGTTGTAATGGTACCTGTTACACAACAATATGCACAATTAAAGCAAGGAGATTTAACTGAAAATAAATCCAAACAGTTCAAAGTATGCTCTACCTTTGCTTCATCGGCAACCTGGCATTGTAAACAGAAATCCACTGTGTTGCGGGAACTCCGAGACGAACCTTCTTCTTTGGTTGCCCATCATCTTCTTCCTCAACATTCAGTCTACCCCGCTTTTGTCCTACTTGACTAATTATCTGGAAATGTGACATTTTTCATATATAATCAGCAAGCACAAGTATATTATAAAAGTAGAGATCCATTCTTTTTTTTTCATAATATGGTTTATGTGCAAACTTTTTGAGCGCCGTCTATCTTTAGCGGTCTACCAGCCGGATTTGATCCTATCAAACTCTCAAATAGAGATATAAGCTTTGAGTAGTTGGGCTCTTCGTCAAATTTCATGTTCACCACGTGCTCGAGAAATTGCTTGAGAGGTGCCGGGCAGAAACAGCACAACATTTCCGGAGAAGTAATCATCTTTTTCTTACAAACTTGGAATGATTTGTTGTCGCCCTGGCAAAGAGAGCAGAATAAAGCTAAAAAAATGCTCAAAACGAGGCTATGGAAAAGAAACTATAATTGGAAGGAACGTTGTTTACCTGATAACCTTGCCATGGTAATCTGCCCCGCAATAGGAAAACCAGCGTATACGCAAGGGACTCGAGATCGTCTCTTCTGCTGGCAGTTCTTCCCAAATGAGCATGTACACTAGCATATCGAACCGTCCCTCTGTGATTTTTAAACAGAGAACAATTAGTACATAGTTATATAGCCATGTAGAACGTATATAACACCCATAGTTCTGATGAGACCCTGAATCTTTCATAACTCACAAAGTAGGAGTATACAAAATATTAGAAGCGTTCAAGAGGCTTGTTCTCTCCCCTGAGAAACATCTCAACTTTACTTTCACTCTCTTCTTATCTATACTAAGTAAATAATCTAATCACGATACTACCCTTAAGGTCGTAACAGATTCATAGTTACCTAAACAAGTCTGGACGCTGATCATATTCAACATGTTGTCCATTCGAACTGTCCCTCCATTTTGTTGCTGGAAAAAAATGGAATGATATGGAATCATTATTTAATGAGTAAAAGAAAGAGTTGATAACAGAAGTGTTAGACAATAAATTTACCCACCCAATCCAAGATCAACGAGAAACAACTTCTTTTCTTGTGCTGTAGATGGCTGGCCAAGTAAAAAGTTCTCAGGCTTGACATCTCCGTGTACGTAACTAATCATACAAGACATCAATGATTAAAAAAAATTACATAAATAAATCATAACATTACTCTGAATATATAACAATTTCCGTCACAAAAAAAGATACCCTTTCGCGTGCATCTTCTCGAGAATGGATAGTGACTCAACAGCAATACAGGCGACCATTTCTGAAGACATCCTGTATATACATGCAACATATTCAGTTCATATACTTACATCGAGTAAATCAGGAAAGGTATAATGAAATATAAACTTGATTGCTGTTATCAGGACGAATAAGGAAACAGATCTCTCTTTGTGTCATAACTAATCTCCATCTGTTAGATATTACTCTCAAACCACTTGCAGAAGAGCTCAAATACAGTTCATGCAAAAACATCTCTTTAAAGCTTTTGATTTCATTTGGATTACTTACGCTTGACCTGATGTGTTCCATACATCCCACAAGCTGGGTCCCAGCATGTCCATAACCTACCATACAAAAAAATAATCAATCCGTAATTTAAAATGAAAAAATAACTTAAATACAAATGAAATTTTAAAAATGACTATAAGCTTATCGTACCATCACATAATACTCTCCTTGTCTACCTTTGTAGTGCACTTTAGGAACTCCATGACTACCACCAAGTGCGCTGTCGAATATAGAATTTTGAAAGAATAAACAGAGAAATAAAAACCCAATTAAGTCGTGAAAATATACTATTAAAATGACATCGCAACATTTGAGCAGAAGAGAGGATGATTTATCATACGTACTTGTAAACTTGCCACTCGTATGGAGGGCCATAGTTACAGCCTTTGCTATTCCTATGCTCAAACTTCAAAGCAACCTGATAAAAGGAGAAACTAATCAAGATTGCACTAATGACATTTTAACAAGTGTAATATCAATCAACTTTTATTAGTAACAAACTTTTATGTGGATCAAAATCATCACACTATAGAGCTTACAACTTACCTCCAAAGCGTTCGCACCTGTTCCGCGCTCATTGCCACCTGTCATTCGCCGACCAACAAACACCTGTCCAAACCCTCCTTTGCCCAACTTCCTTTCCACCTTGTATACAGGCGAACTTCCCATTTGAACCTTCAAAGAATTACAAAGAAAATTTTATTAATTTTTAAATCCGAATACTTAGTAAGGAGCACGACGTACATAGAATTAATAAAAAATAATTCAATCATGCTTCACGGAAGGTACAGCGTATCATGCTAATCAGAAGCTCGATTTCATAAATCTTCCACACAAATAGAAGAGCTAACATATTCCAATATATACAGCTAATACCCAAAATTCAAGCTATTACAAATGATGATACCAAGTAAACAAGCTTTTTAAGGCAATAAAACTGCAGAAAAATCAACAATTCTACTTCTACTTGAGGTTATTGAATTTAATCACCACATTGATAAGAAAGTTGTCAATCTATGACGAACCATAGTAATCCGATCAGCTTTAACTCGAATTGTGAATCCTTACACACATAGTACCACAATACACACATAAGAAATATACATTTCCAATTCAGCTTTTATGTACAGGGAAACCAAAAGAAGACATAAAATCGAAACAAAGCCGAAAGAAACTACCTTTTCAGGAAATGGAATGGTATTGCCTTCGTCTTCCTGCCCAGCAGCCCTGTTTGCGCTCAAACCACCACTCTCGTCTCCCATGATTTCTTTCTTTTATTTTTTCTCCTCGTCTTTCTCTTCTCTATGGCCCTCCAAAATCACGAAAACGTCTTCGCTCTAATTTCTTCGATTTCCGAGCTCCCAATCGCTTCTCTGCAGCAGCGATGGAGATTCTGGCCACGGCGGCCCTTGTTATGACGTTATTTCCGGCGACGGAGGCTCGACGGCGGGAATCAAAGCCGATCACCTCTCTCGTGCTCTCTTTCCGTTCGAAGCCCTAGAAACTCGGCGAAGCTCGGAAATCGCTGAAACCCATAGAAGCTCGGCGGCGATAGGAGCAACGCGAAGACCTTGACGCTTTGACCGTAATAGAATCGCAGACGGTCTTCATAGAGATATCATCGATGACATCGACGTGAAATTGAAGGATCGATTCGATGATTCTCGTTTTGAAGCTTGAGAAAAGAGAATTTTTAGTAATTAGGGTTTGCTTTACCCTTTATTTTAGGGGAAAATGAAAGAGATGGGAGCATAGAAAAAACGGGGATGATGAGGGATACAACGGATGAGCTGACGTGGCATTTTGGAGATGATATTTCATTCGCAATTGCGGTGTGGTGGGTCCCATCTCTACTTTCACTTTTTCGAAAACTTAAAAACAAATTTTACATTTACGTCCAAAAAATAAAATAGTCTTTAAATACTGCAGAGCGTGTAAAAAAAATACCTCTTTTTTACCTACAACGGATAAATACAAATTGTTAAACATGAAAACTTATACTATAATTTTATATAGCAGCCCTATATACGTTATATGTCCAACGTTTCGTAAAATTTATGTAAATAGTTCAAGTGCTAACGTGTCATGTCAATTTACGTTGTTATTTTACAGCGGAAATTGACATGACACGTAAGCACTAGGATCATTTATACGAAGTTTACGAAACGTTAAACATATCCAAAATGAGTAACTAAATTAGGACTATTTCGTCGAAATTTTTGTAAAAACAAACACAAATAACTCAAAATATACCATAAAAACATTATACATTAATATTTGGTACAAAATATATAAATCTAAACCTCACGTGAATATGTCTTTATGCCAGCTTAATTTTTATATATATATTCCTTTCATAATTTTGATATTACTATTTTTGCCGCTAAATCTAGAATACTAATATTCTCTATAATGCGATGGCATGTTATCGTGTTTTTGTGCTTGCTAGAGATTGAAAGAAATAATCACCTAGTAATTTCACCACTCTCGTATTTTCTAAAAAATTAGTCAATCTAGTGGCGGTGAATATTATAATTCATTTATGCAACTAAATAAAAATATATTGAATGCTTGAAGGAGTCCGGGAGCGTTCTTATTAGACTATGTTTAGTCTACAATTAGCACATCGCTTTTTTTATTTCGATTCTACTGTTTTTTGTTTTTCATTAGTATTTTAGAGTCGTTAGTTTGTGTTTAAAGTTCCGACTTCTATCTGTTTTGCTTGTAAAACTCTTACATCGTGGTGTCTAACTTTTAATGAGAATATCCCTTTCAAAAGAAATATGTTTTTCAAAAAATATGTTATTTAAAGGGTTCTTAAGATTACAAGAAGGAAATCATTTGACACTCGTGATAGATGGGACTAAGTAAGATGTTGTAACGTTAATTCAATTGATGCTGTAACGTTAATTCAATTGTTGTGAATTTTGGAAATTTTACTTTTAATTGAAAGATAAATATTTTATTCCCGTACCCGACGTGTATAGTTGTAAATTCGTACATTAAAAACTTACTCAATACCTGCTTATTTTTTATATTCTATTAGCAAATGCAATTTTTATTATTTAATTGTGATTTCTACAACTTAGTAATAGAATGTGTCGAAAATGTATTCAGCTAAGTCTCTAAAAAATAATCGGATAAGAATAATAAGTCGAGTAAATGTTCAATGGTAATTGTAACGCGAAACTAATATTAATTTACATAATAAACTAGTAAGAGCACAAAATACTAAATAAACACTAAAATATTAATGAGATTTTGAAGGAACAGAGGGAAATGAGGGCAAGCGAAGCACAGCCTCCTCTGTTTCAATCGGGTCCGACCTCAATATCTACAAACAATAGAAAATAACAACAAAAACTAATCAAACACTTGCAATCAGTTCATTTTCAAAAAAAAAAAATTGCAATCAGTAATTATTACTACTATTCAACATGAATATCATCCTCCTATTAGTCTACATATCATAAAAGAAGTTACCGGGTCTTGGAGAACCGGCTTTGTGTCATCTTTTGCAGGCCTGAAATTGGGCTTGATGGGCTTTTTTTGTGTCTGATCACCGTTGTTGTTTTCATTGGACTTCATACTAAAATGCTCAAACTGCTACAGGCCCAAGTTTATAAAATTTTCAATTTATGGATAACTAAGATGACTTGTCTATCATAAGTTTTATATAGAGCTTCATGACCAGAGAGTTGTATGCGAACGATGTGGGACAAGTTACTTTCAAGTGAACAAATTTCAAACTCACCTAAACCCTTCCCTCATAGCTCTACAATAATGTTACTCCATCAAAGTAAAAGAAATAACTACCCCAATAAAGTGAACACCTTTAAAACTCAACTAATCAAACTATCGTCTCTTAATGAAAACAATGTGTAGCAGATAACTGCGAAGTAAACTGTTCTTGTGTTTGTTGTCAATTTCACTAAGAACAATGTGCAGACTGAAATATTCAAAACTTCATGACCGAATTCCGGTAGTACATACCAAAGGCATTCAAAGCTGCAAGGAAAAATATGAATTTGGAACCAATTTTTCAACTTTATGGACATATTTCTTTTGTCGTGATTTATGAATACGGACAACACCTTTCAAGACTTGGACGGAGTGATAATAATGCAGAGGCGTACATCATATATGAGAGGTCTGAATAAAATTGTGTTTTTGCTCTTCAATTTTAATTTGATTTTCGCATTCAGCTTCATGAACTTTGGTTTAAACATTTTTAATCGTCTAGAAATCGAGAAACAAATTTCAGCATTATACTTAATAATTTTCCATTAAAGTTACAGTACTTATAATTTATCTTTAACGGCAGATTTTATTAAATAGTTAGTACTATCACTAAAACATATCAGCTTGAAACAGAAAAGAACTCTTTGAAAATATAAGCACCGAGAAAGGTAAAAAAAAAAATTTTTAAAAAAAGACGTCAAACATTCATGACAGATGACCGGATACTGAAACAGTTGGAAGTTAAAATGCAAGTACATGACAAATATAGGAACACCATTACAAATAAAATAATAATAAAAATATTTTTACACAATTATTGTTATAACAAGGCAATAACAAATCAACATGGTTTGCATAAAATAGGAAGTAACGTATAAGTTATTGCTATACCATGTTTCTATATTATAAAAGTGAATTCAATTCAAGGTCCTTTAATCCTATTCGATGCTATAATTAACATATAAAAAAGGACACTATTTAATTATTAATTAAATTAATCATATGATTACTCATCAGACGTAGCATTTCATTTCATGCCGTCTTCCATCCATACCATACCTCAAAAAGATTACAATTTTACCCTTGATCAAAGTTAGGACCATGCACAAATGCATACAAACACCCTTCATCAATATTATTATCATTTCTTACCCTAGTTATTAATTGGGACACTGTCATCTTCAATTACCATCATATTATCTCTCTTATATCTACTATATAAATGTAACTATCCATATATTCTCTCATTCCGCTCCACTATATATGCAAAAAAAAAATGGCATATGGTGATCCAACATGGTCAGAAGAACGAAACAGGTCGCCGGAGAATTGGGCTCTGATGACCGGAGTAATGTTGGTGTGCAGTTTCTTGGGGTACACGGTTTACACAGCGGTGATAGCCACCGCGTCGGAGCTTCTGCAGAGGCTGATTGTGATATCGCCGTTGGTTTTGATGGTCGTCGTGCATTGGCTTTCGGCCAGTCACATTCCGACACGTGGCGGAGGCTCGCCGGTCGGGATCGTGTTTCTGGTGGCGGCGTTGATCATATTCCTCTTATCTCACCAACCGTCTCCGATTATATGTACGCTTCTCTGTGTTGTCTTGTTTAAATGGCTCTAAATAATGTGATCATGCATGTTTGTATAAGAGTCTCTCTCTTTTTGTGTAGTCTTCTATTCCTATGATATACTTTTCATATGTGTATAATATATCGTATAACCAAGTCTTTGTGTCTTATTTATGTACGTGTCAATTGAGTACTCTTTCTGCCCAAGTGTTTGTTTGATATATATATATATATATATATATATATATATACCATTATATGTATGATTGAGTGAGCACATGTATTTAAACATATATAATCAAATTATGTTTTTACTTTGTTACCATCAAACATCAAATGAAATGCAAGTTTAATCTTGATTTTCAAATGACGAGGAGACTTCACATGGTTTATTTTTATAAACTTAACCTATAATTTGTGTAGTACGATAACAACTATTTAGCTTGTTAGTCATTTTATGAAATGACCAATATTTTGTAACATTATTGTAAATGACTAACACGCTTATGTGATAATATTATTTTCAAATTTCATTACTAGATTTCCTTCTTCAATTTTCGTATTTTATTTTTCAAATTTGATTTAACATTGTTAAATAAACATCATTTTACAAATCCGGTATTTACACTTTTCATGTTCGTCAATGTTTGATTGCAGGTGGCGTTTTGATTTTTTCTCTAATTTGATTTTCTTTTTTTATCGTTCCGAATGAATGATTCTAACGCCACATTTCCCAATTTTAACTAAATGAAAATAATTTTTTGTTTAATCACCCGGTTATTGTTTTGGCCAGGAATCATTTTTGGACAAAAAATATCATTGAAAATATTTAACTTAAATGGGTCAACTATTTAGAGAAATTAAATAAACATTGACCATTTTCAGAATAAGGACATTTATATGGCTATACCATCATTAACCCTTGCTATAACATGTTTTTAACTTTGCAAGGTACACTTTTCATTTGTCTTTCCTTTTTGTATCTTTTATTTATTTATTTTGTCTCTCAACTACGTTATAATTAAGATGTCATCGTCATATTATTAATTAATTAGTTAACTTATAACATGGATAATTTAATTGAAAGAATATAGAAGGAGACACACGAATTAAAGAAGGGATATGGAAGAGGGTCAGAATTCATGACAACGAGGCTCTTTAATATTTGTAACTAAAGTAGAGTGATATTTATTATTTTTTAAGTACGAAATTTGCATGTGACTGTGAGTAACTAAAATAAAGAGTTTTTGCGCTGTATTTTGCATTTGAAATTACATATATGTTTTTAGGCAATAAATATTAGAAGAATGAGCAGTTGAACCTTGTTAGTTTCAGTTCAATATAATCGCGCGTATAATTTATACAACACGTTCAACTTTCAAGTATTCTTGAAATTTTGGTGGTCATTATGTCTCACAAAGCAACGTGACATTAATAAGAAACTAAAGCAGAAGAAAAATAATGACTTCGCTTGTTACGATCACGCCTTGTTGAGTTGTTCTTGCTAGAAATTCCTTCCCAAAAATTTAATGTGAATCTGTGGTAGAAAAAATGGACGTGGTAGATCAATTAATGACCCATTAATTGGACAAATCTATTTAAGCTAAGCTAAAGGAAGTAGAAACAGGAATCAATTATTTTTCTTTTTTTGTATTTATATACAGAATAGTATTAATAATTTGATTTACTTCAGCTAAGGATATGAGAGTAAGACTAACTAGTTTTTATCCATAAATTGTACCTTTTGTTTCTTTAGTTTGGTTTAGCTGCATGACTTTTTGTAGGACCAAACTAAGAACCACTACAAGTGAGATTTTTAAGAGTATTTTGTATATGTTTTAAATTATACACGACGTTAATCTATGCTTTTATTTATTTCAGTCAAAGTTAACTTCCACAGAAACATTAAGATTAATAATGAAGAGCTTGTTATCAATTAAAATTACCAAGAGAGCTTGACAAACTAATATTCACTTCAGAGGACAATAAAGCTTGGCAAACTAATATTTAACAACGATTGTTTTGACAAACTAAACTAATGATCCAACGTATATATATTATAGTGTAGTATACAAATAATAAACATGGACCTTTTCACTTGGTTATAAGTTATAACTTATATCTGACTTTCGTACGGTCAGAGTGAGACCCACCCAGAAATGAATAATGTCAAGAGCTCACGTGCATCTGACTCATCTGACACGTGCGATGAACATAACTTTCTCCTTTTCCTTCCAATATGAACTTATGTTTTGTTTTATTATATGTTGAAATTCACTATCTACTCAATAATTTTAAAAACATGCGTGTTTTTTTTTTTGGCAAACACAGCTTTATGAATACAGAGATTCTAGTCTTGTAGCTTACTTGATCTGATATTAATTTTATAGAAGATAAATTAGAACAACATGAATAAAATTGAAAATTTACTTTAATTAATTAGCTAAATTATAATATACGTTTGGTCGAACAATTGACGTTAGTCACTGATAAAAATATGATATAAAATTAAAATTAAAATTAAAACAATAACTAAACATTATTTTATAAATTCTAAAATTTCGATATCCTACAAAAATGAAGAAAAATAATGTAAAATTTGTTAACAAAAAATGCCCATATTCGAAACTCCTAACCGCTAAATTCGAATGTTGATATTGGTTAAGTAAATAAAGGTTACAAAAAATTGGTGGAATGGGTAACGTTTGATATGTATTTTTCAAAATGTCTAACGTTTGATCAGGTGCGTTTGGTTAAATTTTGGTTAATAGTTACGTTAAAGTTTAACCATATTTTTTTGGACTATTTTTCTTCAAAAACTTTTTCGCTCAAATATTTGGACGAAAATAGTCTAAAAATTAATTTATTATTGGAAAAAATATTTAGACAAAAATAGTTTAAAAATTTGGTTAAACTTTAATGTAATCATTAAATAAAATTTAACTATGTTCATTTTGAAACCCGATGTGCTACTTAATAACCCCTTTTAAATAAAAGAATATAATTGGTTATAAATAAATATATATATTTTGGCCGTTATAAAAGTATACAAACATGTCCTTTCTCTAAATTAAACACGATAGCTTTCCTATCTCACTTTGCTTAAAATTTGAAAAAGCCATATGTGCTCCTACTCCTAGAGAACCGCACTCACAAGGGTTTGTCATTTCACTGTTAATTATTAAATATTCGTTTGGCGACACATTAAAAGCAATAGAGACCAGGTGTACGACTACAACATGATTGTTATTTCAAAAGTGAATAATTATCAATTCTATTTGTAATGATTCTACATATATTTCTTACTCACCCGAGTTATCAATATTAATTTATGCAAAGTGAAACTACAAAATCGCAAATGGCCTCATCGCAAAAGTAAGAGTCTACAAAAATAAGTGGAAAGTGATTAGGTATCAACTTTAAGAATAAAGTCATCGTCGTTCCAGGAAATTCTGGGAGATTAGCCATATTCTAGGATATTCTATTTATAAAACCAGAAGAATAATTAAACGCTGGATTTTATAATGTTTTAACGGGTTCTTTATTATGCAATACGCATTATCGTCATTTTTTCATCAAAATATTTTTATAAGGAAGGAAACAAATGTAATAAGCTCAATCTATTATATTGCTTCTAAATGTCTCAAAGACACTTTGTACATATATGTGACATGATATTTATAACACATATTTTCTCCCAAAAATCAGAAGAAGAAAAAAAAGCATATTATATAACTAGATAAGCGAAGAAAAAGGAATAGCTAAATTTAAAATAAAAAGAAGAAGAAGAAATCACATATATAAACATATTAGTAGCTATACATAGGTCATAATCATGATCTAGCTCAGCAATGGAAACCAACGGTCATGAAAAGAGGATTGATAAGAGATCATGAAGAAGAGAAAGAGAAGCAAAAGCCCGACTCCCCACGGCGAGCCTCCGGCACGGTGGAGCGACTCTTTCTCCGGCAAAGGGATGAGGAAAGACAGGACTCCGTCGCCGGAGAGGCAGTGCAGAGCAAGGAGGAGAATCAAAGGGACGATCATGATGAACAGCTTCACCTGCGTCATCAGATCTTCAAACGCAGACTCGTAGTTTATGTACCATGAAAACCCGACCATGAAGAACACTATCACTACGAAGAAGAACAGTGGAATTGGGATCGACAAGTTTTCCCAGTAAGAGTTGTTGTAGTTATAGTTCTCATCATTGTAGTACGATGATCTTGCCATAGTAACAGATTTTGTTTGATGAGCTTCCTAGGGTGTTTTCTAGAATGGAGAGATGGGTTTTCTTGAAGACTAAAAGTTAGGGTTTGAATAATGAGACTATTTGAGTGGTTTATTATTATATATATAGGACTTCATGGAGATGGAAAATGATAATTAATTAATTGTGTCGCTATTATTCTCGTAAGACGTGTAAAGGTGTCGGCATTGACTCTTCAATATGATTTTGAGAAAATCTTAGATTGGAAATTATATTTGAATAAGGAAGAGGAAGAAAAACAAATGATTTCTTTAATCTCCTTTTTTTGTGGGGTTGGTTTTCTCTTTGAAAGAAAGTGGCTTTTGCTAAAATAGTTGACAACTATATGAATCATTTAGCAATAATATAGCATTCGTTTACCTCAAAATAATATGAATTAAAACGAAAAGTAGCAAAAGCATGCTTGCATGTATTTTTTTTTTTTAATTTTTCCTTTATTTTAGATCGTGATAAACGTCCGTTCAATTTTCCTTTTCTACTTTTTTTTGCTTTACTAATTCAGTCATGACTTTTTCCCATGTGTAGTGTACATATATGAAACCTTGTGACCTAAGAAAATATACAGACGAGTAATTTGATATTACACCCATATTTCTAAAGAAAAAAAGAGAGAATACAAGTGGCTTTGTTTTGCGTAGCTTTACTTGCATTAGAGATTCCAACTTTTGTCTATTTTGATAATACCTATACGGCTATATTTCCCAAGTGAGAAATTTTTTTTGGTGAAGATTCTCACTGCAAAACCGTCTGGCCAATCAACAAACGCCACGTACGACCGACCATGGCCCATGGGCATGAAATACCTCAAACATATGAAGGGAACAAGATATGTATTATTATTATTCGTCAGAAAGCTGCGCCCAAAAAATTGTGGTCCTTATATGTACCTTATATTTAATTTTAATGAGTGTGAGCTCGTGTAATTTATCGAGAAATGGTTAGCAATGTATTATTTGTCTGATAAATATTAAAAAAAACTAACAAAATCTAAAATTTAACACATTTATTATAAATAATTTGCAATTGTAACACTCTTAATTATAAACTTTATAACAAAGTTCTTAACACACTTCTATCTTTCGACAATTATTTATTTAATTTTATTTAAGATTAAAGTGTTTGATTTTGTGATAGATGTGTCATGTAATGAAAAATTTAATTAAATTTTATTGTTTATATAGTAATATATTTTTGTTGATCTTTTTATAATGGGTTATTGGCATATGTTTGTTATTTTGAATATGACAAACATTTTGTAAAATTCGTGTAAATGGTCATAGTGTTTATGTGTTGTTAATTTTCGTTGCTATTTTACAACGTAAATTGACATAACAAGTAAATATAAGGATCATTTATACAAATTTTACGAAATATTAGTCATTTTCAAACGCCTGAGTTATAATATATTTCATTAGACAAATGAGACAGCCCAATTCATTCATATTAACTTTTTTTGAGGAATTCATTCATATTAATTTAAAAGCCTGATTCGTACATATCATAATATTAATTAAGTCTCCTTTATGTGTAGATTAAATATATGTCACTTATTTTCTGAAACTCAACCGCTAAACATTTTCCTTCTCATCAGAATCTTAATACTATAAAAAATGATTTATCGGATAAATACGCCAATCAGTTGTCGAAAAAATTTAAGCTTCGTAATCATAACATGGAATATGTTGTACGTGAGAAAAGTCAAACTCTTATAATTTTACCAAATGAAAACGATACACAGGGAAAATATTTGGAGCATTATTGGAGCCCTACTTGGAAATCTCTCTTGAAGATATTATTTATGGCAATTACTCGGACATGATCTAAGATTTTCAGATTCGGATGATATCGTGGTTGAAACAAATAAACTCTAGAGAGCCCCAAAATATTATACGAATAGGGTTTAGGGTTAATCTAGTCCATTCATTTATACATGTGATGACGATTTTATCAAATTGAGCTCTTGATAGAAATTGAAATTTATATGTTGGAGAAACAGATTTTTAAGAGAATTCAATTTTATTTTGTTCATCTTCTTTACTATATAGATCTCATGATCTGTAGCTTAAAAAATTATACAGCTCGGGTCTTCAGGAACTTCCTAAGATTTAGAATATCTTATAATATAGCTATCAATTCCATAGTTGCAATTCAGTTGCTTTGTGAATGAATAGTTTTGCATATGATCTCTCAAAAATTCACCCCTTCTTCCACATTCCAAAACAAAGAGTGGTTAGAGTATTTTAATCATTAATGATCACACTTTGACTTCTTTCATATACACAAAAGTAAAACCAAAATGTAAAAATCAAACTTTATTAGTCTAAGAATTCATAAAATAATTTTCAGTTTTTAAACACGAATCAAATTCATGTAATATTTTGTCATATTTTTTTAATTAAATCATAAGAGTGACGATTTGCATATTCATATCCAGCTCTAGTCTGCATTATAAATTAAATTCTTGATAGAATCAAAGGATCTCTTAGGGGAAAAAAGTTGGTAAAAAATAGAGACCGCCAACTCTTTTCCTGCCTCTACATCATGAGTGACTTCGTGATATTTTATATTAAAGATAAAGAAAAAAAAAAACCGTCATCAACTCACCGTGCATGAAAATTAGATTAAGCTAAATTTGATTAGTGCTCACGTGTGGATGTAATATATTAAAAAAATTGTATCACTTCTTTGATCAGTGATATTCAGTTAGGAGTTGTAAAGATTGAATACTAGGATATTCTTAGCGGTTATGTATTTCTCTTTTATTGTATTTTCGTACCTGAAACTTGTACTGGCTTTCAGCTTGATCGGTAATTTGTTGTGTTTTGAACATGTAGGTCTACTATTTTTTTTCTTATTGATCATATCATGGCATTATTACTTTATTGAGACTACATCGTTTATTATATGTGTTATCAAATTCATGTTACATACGTTTTGGTTTTGTAATTCTATAAGCAAAATGGAAACAAATATGTTTCCATAACAAAGTTAATAAGGAGAACCTCCTATAACAACACACTTCTTATATGGCTGCCACGTGGATATCCCAACGAAAGACACGTGGCTCTGAACATTTATTCCCTTCCTGTTACTTTTTTCATTATGTTTCTTCAAACTTTTTTCATTGGCTCAGGACAATTTATCCCTTCAAACGTTTTTCATTGGCTCTAAACAATTTATCATATACGTTTTTTAGACCCTTCTTGTTCGTTCACAAACGTTTTTCCAGGTTTGATTTAGGTTTTTTCTTTCTTTCTCCTCCCTCATTTCGCCGTCTACCTACTTGGTAACAATCTATCTCTCTCTGAAACCTGCAAACATAGTCATCTTGGCAATAAAAATGAGAAAACCGTTAAGTTGATTTGAACAGATTAAGGGTTTTTAATTTCAAATCTCATTCTCATTATATCTCCTTTGATTTTGTTGTTGAACTGTTGAAATCGGAACAACCGAAGAACAGCCACCAGAACAACCGAGCAACAATCAGAATTCTAACGCCCTCCATATGTTCTACGAAATGTCTCAAAGAGAGCAAACATCTTCCTTCTGCTTCTCGAGAGGTTTGAAGCTTTCTTATACTTCTAGAAAGGATTAAGAACTTCATTAAAGCTCTCACTACAGGTTTATAATTATATCTCTGCTTTACTTTCTTCACTTTAAACCCACAAAAGAAAAAACCTCGAAGATTTGTGGGGTTTGTGTTGTTCCGTCTCGTTTTTGGAAAACCTAGGTTTACGTTTTTATTTTATTCTTTTGTTGCATTTGCATTTCGTTTCTTTGCCTGTTTGTATATGCTAAGTTGTACGAAAGATATATATATTTTTTTTATTTTGTATAGTTTGTCCACTTGAAATGGTCATTTCTTCAAATTTCACTAATTTTCTTTTAGAATCAGTTAAACATATCTCATTTGATTTTGTTGGTGCAGATGTTGAAGAATTTTATCAGCAACTTAGCTGAATTTAAATGTCACTACTCGTCCGTTCTCCAGAACCTTCTCCAAAAAATGCGCTATAATTGTTCTTTTTGCAAAACATTTTTTTCGCTCATACAGCATACAATCAAGATAGAGATACACTGGGGAATCAAATCACCGCACGGCTTCTAATTTCTCTGCCTAATTGTAATTAACTTGTGACTTTTTGTTGATTATGAAATCTTTTGCATGATCCAGTACAATGTCTATTGTTTGATTTTTCTATTAATAACTGTGTGCCATGAATCAAGATGTTTACTATAAGTGTATGCGTCTAAGTTTTTACAGGAGGTATATACTAAACAAAATTATAGTCAAGTATCCAGGAAATAACAATAATTTTACTGTTACTGCTTTGGCTTGTTTAGTACATTTGAAATTTTAAGAATCAGATTCTTGTAAAGCATTGTTAGCTTATATCCATAACAAAACATACTCTTCAATGATACTCTGTTTTCATGTTTTGTGATCTGATGTAGAGACTGCGTGTTGTTTTCATTCTATTATTCTTATTAGTACTTCTCTTCTCATTTCATTACTTATGCTTATCTATCATTTGGTATTTGTTAAAAATAGAAACTATAGGAAGTCTATGCCATTAGTGGGTAAATTAATCCATGAACCATACTCTTCAATGATACTCTGTTTTTCATATTTTTTTATCTGATGTAGAGACTGAGTGATATTTTCATTCTATTATTCTTATTAGTACTTCTCTTCTCATTTCATACTTATGCTTATCTATCATTTGGTATTTGTTAAAAATAGAAACCATTTTCTTATCTATCAGAGAGAGAACAAGCTCTGAGGAACGTGGTCAAAGATCTTCTCAGATCGGAACCACTCATCTTCTCAAATCGGAACTAGAAAAGAGGAAAATTCATCTTCTCAGATCGGAAACGTGGTCGAAGATCATCTCAGATCGAAAACGTGGTTGAACATCATCTCAGATCGGAACCAGAAAAGAGAAAAACTCATCTTCTCAGATCGGAACCGTAAAAGAGAAAAAGTCACTGTAAGTTATATATATGGATATATATGGATATATATATATAACCCTTTTCACATTTTTCTTCCATTTTCCGATATTAAGAATTCTTTATTTGAACTTAATAAGGTTTGGACTTCATCCAAGGATCTCCAGCAAACTCTTAAGCCATGTCCACCATGGAAAAAATAAGTAAAAATATCGCACCTAAAATTTCTACTACAATTGTTAATACATGTAATACTTCTACACCTAATACTTCTCTTTATTCTCGTGATATACTTATAGATATAGAGAAACACATTCAAACAAAGAATGCACGTAGTAGGCGAACGTTCTTGTTAAAAGAGAAAAGGAAAAAAAACATTTGATTGCTCTATAAATAAGAGTACATGTCTTTCTAATGAAACATTTGGCTCTCAGAACCCTCATGCGGCTGTCGTGGATCCAGAAAAATTACAAAAAGTTCATCTTGCGACTGCTGCACGAAAGAGAAGAATTCTGATACTTAATGAAAAAAAAAGAAATCCAAGAGGCGCTGTCTCATCCCTGCCCATGCTCCAATAGTGTCGGAGAAAAATATTTCTTTTGAAACATTTACAGCTGGTCATGAACTAACTTCCTTTCATCCAATACCAGGTTTTTTCCTCGTATCAGTTTCGTAATATGCATTTTTTTTGTTATTTGAATATTTACACATTTTGAATAAACCACAAATTACAATTTTATGAAAAAATTAGACCTGGCACATTGATTACGGCGATCACAATGCAGGACCTCATTTTTGCAAAAGCAGCAACCACTAATTAATTTACAAATCAAACAGACAAGACTATAGGTACATAATTATTCTATTAGAAAAATTATCAAAGAACACTGTGGTTCAGCATGAGGTCTATCTAAAATAGCCCTACACACCGCCACTGAAAGTAACTGAACAAAATCAATCTCTGAACACTGCTCTTCGAACTTATTATAGCCAATCCATGAAACCCTATATATAGACGCATATATTATCAAGTTACATATACACATTCATGGCAGCATGTAAATTATGCATTAAGTTTAATAATTTATGGTCAACTTCACAACTTGAACTTTACGTCTTTTATTTTACTTAAGATTTTATTTCTATTTAATTTTAGGATCCTCGTCTTCGTCGTGCCGCCACAAATCCAAAAGAAGAAGGCAAAACAACTTCAGCTTGAATGTAATTCCTATGAAATCTACCATGCTTGACGAGCCAACTGTTTGCACATATATTGGGGCTTTGCTATTTCAGTTTGAAAGGAAGGGATTGTGTTGCTCCAATGGATATATTACTCTAAAACTTAATGACGCGCCTCAAGACCTGTACGAGTTATTTGTGTCTCCAACCGAGGAAGCACGACAGTTTAAAAGATGCGCTCGAGTTTATAACAGTAGCTTCGCTTTCACGTCCCTTGGAGTTAATTGTGACAAAAAACTGAGCTCAATGGATAGAGGTATATATACTTTTCGTATCCAAGGGCAAGTTCACCATACTATTAATCAGTTGTTACCAAAAGAAAAGACTCCAGCCTTTTTACAATTGTATTTTTACGACACCGAGCATGAACTAGAAAATCGATTACAGTTCTCTAAATCATTGAGCATGGAATTGCTTGCAAAGATACGTGAAATCCTACAAGTTAATCCGTACTGTCAATTTTTCCGGAGTCTTAAAGATGTTCCAGATTTGGAGGACCTGAAAATATCCATTCGTTGCGATCCAGGGCTTACCAACGAGTTTATAATGCCCCTTCAGCATCTCAAGTTGCTGCATTGTGGGTTGATGTAGATTCAACTAACGACATCAACGCTCGTGATATCCTTGTTTCGGCTCGTGCAGGAGATAAATACAGAATTAATTATTATTTTGGGTGTTATGATCCTCTTCAATATCCATTATTATTCCCATATGGAGATGCTGGGTGGCACCGAGGAATAATTAAAGCTAAAAGAAGTGGAATTCGAACCAACTATGTTCAATCATCTCTCCCTCATATGAATGAAATGGATTCGATTGACGAGCTAATAACAAATGAGACAATAGGTATGTTTCTGGTGTTTTGTACTTGCTACTTTGAAATATTTTAGTTTTCCATGTTAATTGAACTCTTTTCAAATTCTTATTTTTTTCACAGCTTTTGAAAGTAATACTAGAGCTTCAGTTTCTTGTCGTGAGTACTACTGTTACAGATTGCAGATAAGGCCATTACAGAAGACTTTGTTGTTGCATTCGGGCCGTTTATTGCAGCAGTATGTGGTTGATATGTACGTCAAATTGGAGACACAGAGGCTAGACTACTTTCGGCATAAACAAAAAGAAATACGAGCAGAACTTTACCAAGGAATCATTGACAGTGTTTATATGGGCCAGTCTAAAGGCCATGACATTGGTAAAAGAGTTATTTTGCCCGCTACTTTTACAGGTGGTCCGCGAGATATGCGTAAGAGGTACATGGATGCTATGACTCTGGTTCAACGATTCGGAAAGCCGGATATCTTCTTAACAATGACATGCAACCCAAATTGGCCAGAGATTAAGCAAAAATTAGGAAAAACTGATTTGGCTCAAGATAGGCCAGACTTGGTGTCGCGTGTGTTCAGAGCAAAAGTTGAAGAGCTGAAGAACGACCTACTTAAGAGACAAATTTTTGGGTATGTTGCTGCATATGTTTACGTGATCGAATTTCAGAAGCGAGGTCTCCCGCATGCTCACTTCCTACTTATTCTCCATCAAAACTCGAAGCTCATCGGACCTGAAAATTATGATAACATTGTTTCAGCTGAAATCCCAAGTCTAGACGAACTTCCTCATTTACACTCTCTTGTTGCAAAACACATGATGCATGGTCCTTGCGGTTCGTTGAATCCAAAAAATGTATGCATGAAAAATCGTGGGAAATGCAAAAGTGCCTACCCAAAGTCCTTTTGTTCTCGTACGCAAAAAAGTGACGACTCTTATCCTATTTATTGACGTCGAGATAATGGTTGTAAAGTTCGGGTTCGTGGTCATGATTTAAATAATAAGTGGGTTGTTCCTTACAATCCCTATTTGTTGGCAAAGTTTGACTGTCACCTAAACGTTGAGGTTTGTTGTACCATCAAGGCTGTTAAATATTTGTATAAATATGTGTACAAAGGCCATGATCGGGTATGTTTCGGAGTTGGCGAAAATTCCTCAACAGATATGTTAAATGAGATAGATAATTACCAAACAGTTAGATGGATTTCTCCACCCGAAGCAACATGGCGACTTTATGGTTTTACTATAACAGAAATGCATCCTCCAATTCGCTCATTGCAGTTGCATCTCCCTGAAGGTCAACTTGTCACGTTCAATAATGATGCTGATCTACACTCATTAGTAAGTGATGAACTGATTAAAAGAACTATGCTTACAGAGTTCTTTGAGATGAATCAGAGAAATTCGAAGGCTAAATCTTTGTTGTATAGGGAATTTCCCGAGCACTTTGTATGGAATAAACGTGAAAAAATATGGACTCAAAGGAAAATAAAAGGTGCCATTGGAAGATTAGTTACTGCCAATATTGCTGAGGGTGAAAGATACTACATGCGACTACTATTAAACCATGTTACTGGCCCCACATCATTTGATGACTTAAAAACAGTAAATGGGATCCATGCTCCTACATTTCGAGAAGCTGCTTTGCTCCACGGGCTTCTTAATGGAGATGATAGCTATGAAGTATGCTTGAGAGAAGCTTCTTCCTATCAAATGCCGTGTGCACTTCGCAGATTGTTTGCCACAATTCTTTTGTTTTGCAGCCCTCGTGACCCACAATTATTGTGGGACCAATTCAAAGGACCAATGTCAGAAGACTATACTAATGTTCATTCAAAACATCACACATCAGAAGTTCTAGCCTTGCAAAACATCAACTCCATCCTTGAACCAATGGGAAAAAATATCAACAACTATTTTCTTGTCAATTTCCAGGTTGGTGATGGCTTTACGATATGAAATATTATTTATTTTTTAACATACTGTATCAAATATTATTTATTTTTTAACCAATGAGAAAATATTATGACAATAATTTATTTTTTGTGAATTCTTAGGTTGATTCTCAATTATTTGACAGTACATCAGAACTTATTTCCGAAGAAATGGAGTTATGTGTTTCGAATGATGATATCAATGCCTTGAATATGCTAAACAATGAGCAAAAACAAGCATTTGATCTGATTTTGAATAAAGTTTCTTCAGAGCAGCCTGGTTTATTTTTTATTGATGGCCCAGGAGGAACAGGAAAAACATTTTTGTATCGTGTATTGCTTGCTTCCATCAGATCTAAAAATCAAATTGCTCTTGCAACAGCATCTTCTGGAGTAGCATCAGGTATACTACCTGGTGGACGCACTGCTCATTCAAGATTTAAAATTCCACTGCAGCTAGATGAGAACTCTGTTTGCGGTGTGACCAAACAGTCGTCTCTTGCGAAATTATTTAAGTTAACAAAGCTTATAATATGGGATGAAGCACCGATGATGCCCAGACGAGCAATTGAGGCTGTTGATCGAATGTTATGAGATGTGAACAATTCTTCTTTACCTTTTGGTGGAAAGGTCGTCGTTCTGGGAGGTGATTTTCGTCAAGTGTTGCCGGTGGTGCCAAAAGGTTACAAAAAAGATATTATAAATGCTAGCCTTGTTCATTCGCATTTGTGGGAATACTTTACGAAGATCAAGTTGGTTCAAAATATGAGAGCAAGGTTAGATTCTACATTTTCAAATTTCTTGCTCAGGGTCGGAGATGGACAAGAACCATGTGATTCTTCTGATAGAATTCATTTACAAAATAATATGGTTTTACCATTTACTGATGATGTCACATCTTTAACCCAATTAATAGATGTTGTATTCCCAAAGGTTAGTCTACGTCCGGATCAATTGTGTTTCATAATTAATCGAGTCATTCTGACACCTAAAAATGAATGTGTTGATAAAATCAATAAATTGTTAATGGATCGCTTCCCTGGAGATGTTGTCAAGTATTATAGCTTTGATGAACCCCTTGATGGTGTGGGTCAACATTTTACCGAAGATTTTCTCAATACTTTGGTTCCTAATGGAATACCTGTAGGAAATTACTTAACGATTTAAGTAAATTATTATTAAACATAACTAATTACGTGCGGAATTAATAATAAAATCGATCTATCATATTAAACTATTTAATATCTAACAACCTATTGGCATTAAAATCATAAGCATGTTAATTAACAATTTAATTCTAAACATGTTATTTCAATAAAATAAAACACTCCAAACAATCATAACAATTATATCAATTAAGAGTATTTAAGATTATCGAAACTTACATCGTCGAGTTATAAATAACTCAGTCGAGGAATTGAAAACGAGTTCGATGCGAGAATCTTCAAGCTTCTCCAATTCCGGGTTTGCAAGAGACTTCCTCGGCTCGTCAACACGGGCAGCGAAGGCGGCAAGCAGGCACGTCCTTGGGGCTGGTCCGGGAAGCTGGTAACAGATGGCGCACGGTCCTCGGCAGGCTGGGAACGGGCGGCAGCGGCTGGACTCGTCCGACGCAGAAGGCAGCGGCCCTAGGAGACCCCGGAGCGGCTGAGAGGGGGAGGCACCTCTGGGCTCAGGCGGAGGAACAACGGAGACGTCGGCAGCGACCTGGGCAGAGGCAGGCTTGGCTGGATAAAGGCGGCAGGCTGTTGGGACACGCATAGGGGCGGTCGGGCGGAGTCAGGCGCAGGTTCGCGCGGGTGGGCGGAGGCAGATCGCAGGCGAAACTTCGCGACGACGCTGAGAGCTCATGGAAGCTCGGATCGGGACGCCAATTTTTGCGTTGCGTCGGCAACGAACTGACTTAAATGGGTTCGGAGAGAGATCTGGGTTTGCAGACTCAGATTCGTCGGATTCATTGAATCTTTGGTTCGGAGGTCAGATTTTCAGAAAACGAAAATGGACCAAACAACCACAAGTTGATTCAACGATGACACAAGAAGAAAAACGAGAAGATGAGTGTGGGCTCAGATGAACGCACACGAGAAAACAAGAAACGAAATTTTTCGTCCTCTCGGGTGATGAGGTGGTCGGCCAAGAGGGAAGGGAAGAGAGAGACAGAGCAAGCTCAACCCAGGGTTTCCTCAAACTCTTTATTTATAGACATTGTTAATGGGCTTTCATGTGGGCTTTTGTTGAATCGATATTCAGCCCAAAACCATGTTAATGGCCGGCCCGTATGTCCTACTCGTTTCTCAATTTTATTTCCCAAATTGCCTTGATTTAATTTCCAAATTCGACTTAATTTAGAACTCTCAATTATTTAATAACTCGTTATTAAATTGTTTCATGGTTATCGAATAACATAAAACGAGAAACGTTTTATTTTCTAATATTGTTATTATGAATTCTCAAGAAAATTATTATTACAATAATAAAGTTCTTTAATTCACAAAATCAATAATTAATGAATAACACATTATTCATTAATTCGCTTGGAAAATAAATTTCTCTATACAAATCACAATTTGTATTTTATGAGTAAATCAATTTATTGCGTTCAATTAATCTCTTCTAAATGTGCATCATTGAGACCTTATGGACCCACATGAACGAAGCTTGAGAATATAGCACAGACTCAATAATTCACAAATTATTTCCGGCTTATAATTCTTAATAATGGTCGACTCCACTAAAGGACCAATATTGAAAATCTCTAAGTTCATGTGCGCATATTTTTCCGTTTGAAGTCATAGAACTTTTCTGTACTCGATCCACGGTGTACTTTACCAAAATACCCTTCGTGTGTATCAGTAAGTCCGGGGAATGTAAAATTACCGTTTTACCCCTAGAGTTATTATTTCACTAACTCGTTTGTTACTTGTGAATGAGAAAAAACATAAAGTGAGACGTCAATACATGTCACATGTTTTAATCAAGGAATCTCATATTCAATGATAATCTGGCCAGATTAATTCATTCACTATCTCGTAACAAACCATAGTGTGATACAATGACTTTCATTATGTGTACACGAATTCCATATTTGTGAATCACATAATCCAACACTACAACATTATGTCACCAACCGTCGGGTCAGATGCAGCCATTACACGGCCATCGCCCATTGACAAATCAAATGACATAAAGTGTAGTATCGACTATGCACTCACCTCAGGATTAAGGTAGTTATCGAAGTACCCCTCGTATGTGATCTTGGAGCTTCTGGATTAAACGGTTTTATATCGAGCTTCCATAGAATCACTAGGTCTTGTTCAATATCTTCTATAAGATATCAAGAATGAAATCATAGAGTCACAACTTTCTATATCACATGATAAGATATCATGATTCATTCAAACAATCGTTACTTAGACTCGAATGCTCAATCGGTCTTAAGATTGTGAACAAATGGTTTAAACTAGTCACAAGGGGTTATCATGTCAAATCTGTATTTAACACCCTTTTCGTTGATGACAGTTTCAGAGCGTAGCATACATACATAAACACAAACTATAGGAAAAGAAAGCTTATTTATTAATATTAATGTTTCAGCAAAATATTACAAATAATAAATAAAATGTCTAATATTCTCCTTTGTGGGCACCAATCCCAACAAACTCTCACTTGACTCAAAGGAGATACAATATCCTTTAGTTCACAATATCTCGCATGAGGTGATATTTGCGCTCAATGTGTTTTGAGCGCTTGTGACTTCTTGGCTCCTTACAATTGGTTACAGCCCCACTGTTATCACAATAAAGTGTAATGGGCTCGCTTGCACTTGGAACAAATTTCAAGTACATAAGGAATTTCCTCAGCCACACAGCCTCTTTTTCAGCTTCACAAGCTGCCACATATTTGGCTTCCGTGGTCGAGTCAGCAATGCAAGATTGCTTGATACTCCTCCAGACCACAGATCCACCATTCAGGGTAAACACAGACCCTAATGTGGACTTCCTGAAATCCTTGTCCGTTTGAAAACCGGAGTCGGTATATCCCGTCATATTCAAGTCACTACCTGAGTATTATAGCATGTAGTTCCTCGTCATACGATGGTACTTCAAAACATGCTTCATAGTAACCCAGTGCTAGGGTCCAGGGTTCGACAGAAACCTACTCACCACGCCTACTGCGCAGCGAATATCTGGTCTAGTACAAAGCATAGCATACATGAGACTTCCGACTCCTGAGACGTATGGAACATGTCTCATGTCCTCAACCTCTTGAGGTGTCTTAGGAGACTGCTTACTTGAGAGATGCACTCCATGTCTAAAGGGTAACTGCCCTTTCTTGGAGTCTTGCATACTAAAGTGATCCATGATCTTATCAATATAAGATGCTTGGGAAAACACTGACTTTCGATTCTTCCGGTCACGGAATATTCTGAATACCCAGAATGTAAGCCAGTTCTCCCAGATCCTTCATCTCAAATTTCTTTGACAGCCAGATCTTAACCTCTGATAACTTACCAACATCATTCTGAATGAGTAGTATGTCATCGACATATAGGATTTAGAAAACACACTTTGCCATCGTTTATCATCATATAGACGCATGGCTCATCTACTGACTGATCAAAGCTGTAGCCTTTCAGAGTCTCGTCGAATTTAATATTCCACGACCTAGATGCTTGCTTCAGTCCATAAATGGACTTTGGCAACTCTCAAACCTTGCTCTGTTGGCCTTTCTCCACGAACCCGTCTGGTTGAGCCATATAAATGCGTTTATCAAGATTGCCATTCAAAAAAGGAAGTCTTGACATCCATATGTCAAATTTCATAATCCAGGACGGCAACAATGGACAAGAGAGTACGGATGGACTTCAGCATCGCGACTGGAGAGAAGGTATCCTCATAATATATACCTTCCTTTTGTGTGAACCCTTTCGCCACCAGTCTAGCCTTAAATGTTTTAACATTTCCATCCGGACCTCTCTTCTTCTTGTAGATTCACTTACATCCTTCAGGCTTGATGCCTTTGGGTAAGTCTACAAGCTTCCAGACATCGTTGTAATACATCAAATGTATTTCAACGTTCATGGCTTCTTGCCAGAGGTTTGCTTCGGAACTCTACTTCAATTGGGAAAACGATATCGGGTCATCATCCTCCTGATATGCAACTGCAGTGAAAGTCTCTCCGACACCCATGTATCAGTCAGGCTGTCGTACAGTCCTGATATTGTGACGAATGGCAGGAGTCTCTCGTTCCAGGTGTGTATCTTCCACTATTGGAATAGAACTTGTTCTATTCTCTGAAGTACAAGCTACTTCATCCAATAGATCCTTAAGCACAAGTCTGCTTCTCGGTACAGCATCTTTCATATAGTCTGCTTCCAGAAACCTAGCATTCATACTAACAAATGTTTTCTGATCAGTAGAGCTATAGAAGATGCAACCTTTCGATTCTTTGGATTGTCCTATGAAGAGGCATACTTCTTAACGACTAGCCAACTTGCTAGTCTTTCGTCTCAGCACATGTGTTAGACAACCCCAGATACGGACGTGGTGTAAAATAGATTTTCTGCCACTCCATATCTTTTGTAAGGTGTTCCAGGAACCGTTCTAGACGGAACCTTGTTCAGAATGTACGCTGCCGCTTCTAAGGCGTATCCATAGAACGAATCGGGAAGTGATGAGTAACTCATCCTCGATTTCACCATATCTAGTAGAGTTCAATTCCTTCTCTCTGACACACCGTTTAATTGCGGGGTGCCAGGTGCTGTAAGCTGAGAATGAATACCTTCTTCCTTAAGAAAGTCTTCGAACTCTCCAGACAAATACTCTCCCCTTTGATCTGATCGAAGAGTTTTGATCTGTTTCTCTGTCTGCTTCTCGACTAAAACCTTAAACACCTTGAACATTTCAAAGGTTTCAGATTTATGTCGCATAAGGTAGACATAACCAAAACGCGAGTAGTCATCGGTGAAGGTTACAAAATACTCATAGCCTCCCTGTGCCTGGATGTTAAATGGAACACATGCATCAGTATGTACGAGTTCCAAAAGCATACGTGGCTCTAAGACCTTTCGAAGAGAAAAGCCTCTTGGTCATATTGTCCTTGAGACAGAATTCACAAGTGGGAAGAGTTCCCACCTGTAGAGATTTCAAAGGATCATCCTTAGTCAATCTCTTAATCCTATCTAGGACAATATGTCCAAGACACAAGTGCCATAGATATGTGTCGTCGGTCTCATCAACATGTGACCGTTTGTGGCTTCCCAAGTGAATCATAATTCTTTGTCGCTCAAGCTTTTGATTTTCTCAAAACCATTCAAATTACAAACAACATGCTCAGATGCCCCGCGATCTAAGATCCCGGGCGACACTTTGTTTGTCGTGTAATAAGCTTAGGTGACAAATATTCTTTTTCGGTTGGCGTTTTTGGGCTTCCTCTTAAACCTCTTAGAACCAGATGTCGAGGCCTCTATGTTCAGTAACGTTGAGCTCACTTGACTTCTATTTGTTCTTAGGGAGAGGACCCTCGGCAGTCTGCAACTGTTTCATGTGCTCCTAGACTGTATAGTCGAGCTTGTTCATGGAATAGTTCAGACGGAAGCAATTAAAAGAGTCAGAGAGAGTTTTCAAGATCATATCTATTTTGGTGTCTCTATTGATCTCTGATCCAAGAATCTCCATCTCATTCATATGACCCATGATCGCAAGCATGTGGTCTAAACAAGAGTTTCTGGATTCATTCTACAGTTCAAGAAACTGCGGAAAGCTTGCTGCCTAGCCTGACGCCTATAACCTCCAAACATCTCAAGTACGTTGTACAACACTTTGTACATTGTATCGATGTGTCTATGAGACTGCTGCAACACATTGCTCATAGATGCTAGAATATAGCACCTTGTAATCTCATCGGATCTCATCCAAGAGTTATATGCGTCTTGTCTTCCTGACTCGAGTCATAACTCAGAATAGGAGGACAGGGGACAGTGAGAACGTACTTGTGCTTTTACATCGTCAATACAATGTCGAGATTACGTTTCCAATTTACGTAATTCTCACCCTCGAGTTTGTTTGTACTTAAAATAATTCTATGTGGGGTATTTTAAAAGACATTTGCTGAAACAAATAATAAAATAAATAAATTTAGTATGTGCTACAAATGCGAACTACATGATGCATGCAACAGTCCTAATATGGTGAGGAAAGCATGTAAGCAATTCATGATATTATGAACAATAATGATTAATTACTTTTCCTAGGGGAAACCGTAATTAATCGCCTTTCATAGTCGTGACACATCACTATTTAGTTCGAACCATCCAAGAAGTCACAACTTCTAGTTCTTACTAATTACCATAAACTTTGGTCACTTATTTTTAATGCAGGGCCTCGAGGGATGATTACTTTAAAACATAAGTCTAAGTGTGCAACCGACGTGTGGGCCTTTAATCAAGTCACTTTGATAACGGTTCACCTAGGGGAGACCCCGCATCATCGTTTCTCTTTAAGGCTTGGTTCGTAACAATTTGATTAACTTAATGCTTCCGAAGTACTCCCATTAAAGGGAGGGCCACGAGGGTGACTCTTAGTTCATCACACATTAAGTCAATTAAATTCACATCGGGGACCGTGGGTTGTTTCAACGATAAACAACCCTCCCACTTAGTTTTTGGAAAGAATCATATTCTATTAAAAACAGTTTACAATTTATAACTCATTATTTAATTATAAACTATATGAAAAATTCATGTTAATTTTGATGTTGGCGTTCTATCCTATATGACGTGTGACGTGCTATGCAATGAGATTAAATTAAATATAGCATAACTAATTTAACTCATTGAATGGCCTATTTCTAAATACAACCCATAAAATAATTACATAAACTATTAAATCCTATTTAATTTTCTATTATTTCCGGTCGAGGTGCTTGATGACGCGTCATTCAGTCGATCGGATTAGCACCCACACGTTTCCATCGTGCGGCCAACTCCAATTTCCTCCCACTCAATTAGCACTCACACGTTCAATAACATGCGACCAAATTGAGTCTCTCGGTTTAACTCTCACACATTCAATAACGTGCGGCCAACACCGAGTCTCCTTCGTCCCTCGTCTTTACATCGCCGGATTACAACAATTTTATATTTTACAACTTAAACGTCCTCGAAAATTGAGGCTCACAATTTAAAAGAAAAATAAAATAAACCCGGACGTAACCGGAAACAAAATCCTGAGGCCATATCAATAAGGTTCCATCCATAAACAACCAATCATAATTTATAACATTCATAATGCAATAAACAATCATATCCAAAAACGCCAACAATCAACTAGCTAAAACAAATTTTAAAACTAGTTACAACTTAGATTTTAATGCCAATTATAGCTCTGATACCATTTGTAGGAAATTACTTAACGATTTAAGTAAATTATTATTAACATAACTAATTACGTGCGGAATTAATAATAAAATCGATCTATCATATTAAACTATTTAATATCTAACAACCTATTGGCATTAAAATCATAAGCATGTTAATTAACAATTTAATTCTAAACATGTTATTTCAATAAAATAAAACACTCCAAACAATCATAACAATTATATCAATTAAGAGTATTTAAGATTATAGAAACTTACATCGTCGAGTTATAAATAACTCAGTCGAGAAATTGAAAACGAGTTCGATGCGAGAATCTTCAAGCTTCTCCAATTCCGGGTTTGCAAGAGACTTCCTCGGCTCGTCAACACGGGCAGCGAAGGCGGCAAGCAGGCACGTCCTTGGGGCTGGTCCGGGAAGCTGGTAACAGATGGCGCACGGTCCTCGGCAGGCTGGGAACGGGCGGCAGCGGCTGGACTCGTCCGACGCAGAAGGCAGCGGCCCTAGGAGACCCCGGAGCGGCTGAGAGGGGGAGGCACCTCTGGGCTCAGGCGGAGGAACAACGGAGACGTCGGCAGCGACCTGGGCAGAGGCAGGCTTGGCTGGATAAAGGCGGCAGGCTGTTGGGACACGCATAGGGGCGGTCGGGCGGAGTCAGGCGCAGGTTCGCGCGGGTGGGCGGAGGCAGATCGCAGGCGAAACTTCGCGACGACGCTGAGAGCTCATGGAAGCTCGGATCGGGACGCCGTTTTTTGCGTTGCGTCGGCAACGAACTGACTTAAATGGGTTCGGAGAGAGATCTGGGTTTGCAGACTCAGATTCGTCGGATTCATTGAATCTTTGGTTCGGAGGTCAGATTTTCAGAAAACGAAAATGGACCAAACAACCACAAGTTGATTCAACGATGACACAAGAAGAAAAACGAGAAGATGAGTGTGGGCTCAGATGAACGCACACGAGAAAACAAGAAACAAAATTTTTCGTCCTCTCGGGTGATGAGGTGGTCGGCCAAGAGGGAAGGGAAGAGAGAGACAGAGCAAGCTCAACCCAGGGTTTCCTCAAACTCTTTATTTATAGACATTGTTAATGGGCTTTCATGTGGGCTTTTGTTGAATCGATATTCAGCCCAAAACCATGTTAATGGCCGGCCCGTATGTCCTACTCGTTTCTCAATTTTATTTCCCAAATTGCCTTGATTTAATTTCCAAATTCGACTTAATTTAGAACTCTCAATTATTTAATAACTCGTTACTAAATTGTTTCATGGTTATCGAATAACATAAAACGAGAAACGTTTTATTTTCTAATATTGTTATTATGAATTCTCAAGAAAATTATTATTACAATAATAAAGTTCTTTAATTCACAAAATCAATAATTAATGAATAACACATTATTCATTAATTCGCTTGGAAAATAAATTTCTCTATACAAATCACAATTTGTATTTTATGAGTAAATCAATTTATTGCGTTCAATTAATCTCTTCTAAATGTGCATCATTGAGACCTTATGGACCCACATGAACGAAGCTTGAGAATATAGCACAGACTCAATAATTCACAAATTATTTCCGGCTTATAATTCTTAATAATGGTCGACTCCACTAAAGGACCAATATTGAAAATCTCTAAGTTCATGCGCGCATATTTTTCCGTTTGAAGTCATAGAACTTTTCTGTACTCGATCCACGGTGTACTTTACCAAAATACCCTTCGTGTGTATCAGTAAGTCCGGGGAATGTAAAATTACCGTTTTACCCCTAGAGTTACTATTTCACTAACTCGTTTGTTACTTGTGAATGAGAAAAAACATAAAGTGAGACGTCAATACATGTCACATGTTTTAATCAAGGAATCTCATATTCAATGATTATCTGGCCAGATTAATTCATTCACTATCTCGTAACAAACCATAGTGTGATACAATGACTTTCATTATGTGTACACGAATTCCATATCTGTGAATCACATAATCCAACACTACAACATTATGTCACCAACCGTCGGGTCAGATGCAGCCATTACACGGCCATCGCCCATTGACAAATCAAATGACATAAAGTGTAGTATCGACTATGCACTCACCTCAGGATTAAGGTAGTTATCGAAGTACCCCTCGTATGTGATCTTGGAGCTTCTGGATTAAACGGTTTTATATCGAGCTTCCATAGAATCACTAGGTCTTGTTCAATATCTTCTATAAGATATCAAGAATGAAATCATAGAGTCACAACTTTCTATATCACATGATAAGATATCATGATTCATTCAAACAATCGTTACTTAGACTCGAATGCTCAATCGGTCTTAAGATTGTGAACAAATGGTTTAAACTAGTCACAAGGGGTTATCATGTCAAATCTGTATTTAACACCCTTTTCGTTGATGACAGTTTCAGAGCATAGCATACATACATAAACACAAACTATAGGAAAAGAAAGCTTATTTATTAATATTAATGTTTCAGCAAAATATTACAAATAATAAATAAAATGTCTAATATTCTCCTTTGTGGGCACCAATCCCAACAATACCTCCTCACGAATTGATCTTAAAAAAGAATTTCCCGGTGATGCTTCTGCGAAACATTAACTCATCAGAGGGACTGTGCAATGGAACAAGGCTAATTTGCAAACATTTTGAAAGAAATGTAATTCATGCTGAAGTAGTTGGGGGTGATTACTCAGGGAAAATAGTTTTCCTACCTAGGATTCCATTTATCCCTCTTGACAACAACACATGTCCATTTGCTTTCAAGCGTAGACAATTTCCGATACGCCCGTGTTTTGCAATGACAATTAATAAAGCTCAAGGACAGACTTTGGACTACGTTGGTTTATATTTACCGGAGAATGTGTTTTCACACGGACAATTATATGTTGCTTTGTCAAGGGCTAGAAATTCTGATTCTATCAAAGTGTTGATCAAGCCAAATGACGGTGACAATATTTCTCTTCCGCGCACAAAGAATGTTGTTTATCATGAGGTCTTATCTTTGGCAAATAATGATTCGAATCGTCTAATTACTTCATCTTGTAACACATGAGGTACATGATATTCCATTACATATATATTACTTATATTTTTAGATTTTAAGCTAAGAATTTTATTTTATTGAAAATCTCATTCTCATTCTATTTCCTTTGACTTTGCTGTTGCAGCTGTTGAAATCGGAACAACCGAAAAACAGCCACCAGAATATTTGAGCGACAATCTGAATTCTACAAGTTTGTCAACATGAAAAGGTAATGATTACGTGTGTTGTAACAAAAACGGATTGGATCCATTGGCATAGTAATATAGATAAAACTATGGTTGTTACTTCTATTCAGTTTCTGGTTTGCTTTAGTAAATTAGTAGTTTTCTTAATACATCGCTATGTTTTTCAGCACACCCCTCGGGTTAATGGGAAAATACCCAATGTTAGTGAGGCCACATTTGACCATGAACGCCTTGCCCAAAGGTTATTGTCTTCTTTTTTTATTCAGTTTTTCTTCTTATATTCAAGTTTTCCACGTAAGTGTCAGCCTTTGATATTCTCACCTTCCCCCGAAAATTTATTTTCATTCTTTTATGACACAGAATATAATTGTTGTTTAATTTGCAGTTTCGAGCATTAGCACATCAACTCTTCCGTAGTCCAGATTACCACAAGCATGTCCGAAAGCAAGTCCAAAAAAAGGTCTGTTATGTTGAGGTTAATGCTATAAATTATATAATAAAAAAAAAACTATCAATTAATGTAGTAAATGCTGAAACAAGATGATCCCAACTACTTGGTCAATTCGTAATAATGAAAAGACATAATGAAAAATTCTAATTGCAAACCCAATTCATAATCTAAAAGCCCTAATCACTTACTTTAAAATCCTCTTACTAAGCCTGTATCAGATCAAATTAAGTTTTTTTCATGCATAAGAACTGTATCTTTTAAATAATCTGTCGGGTTCGATTTTCTATAATAATTTAAGCACATATTTAATGACCTTGTGCAAGTGCTCATTTCTTTACTAAGATGATCTCAGACTTCTTCTTGTATTCAGATTGGTGACAGATTTATATGGTAATTTGAAAATAAGACCCATCATTATCCTCTTTTAAGTGAAAAATAGAAATTGGAGTCTTAAAAATGTGTCCACATGTTTACATGAATATTGGTAATTATCCATATCCTACACGCATTTATACCACTTTGAAAACGTCCTTAACTTTGTCCGTCACTATTCTCGTCTTGCTAATTGGGAAAGAATATTGAAGGTTGGCTTTATTTCCCACTTTCTTGTTTTATTCATGCATATTCTACCCGAATACTTTTGATACTAATATTCAGTAAATACTACAAATCTGAGATCATGATACTAATGAGTAAATTTGTTTTTAACAACGATTGTGGCTATCATCTTTAATAACTGCATTTATTTTAGGCCAATAAACAACTCTGAAATAAAGTCATTTTTTCATTCAACTAGAATATGAAGAACCTGCAAACATTCATTGCTCACTGTTATTTTGTTTTAGACTCTTCACTTCTCAGGCATACATATATATTTTCCAACGTTTTGTTTTTTGTTTGCTTTTATTGGTTTCTCAGACATTATGTTTTTTGTTTGCTTTTATTGGTTTCTCAGACATTATTACATTAAAACCTGCAAACATTCATTACTCACTTATACTTTGTTTTAGACAGTTTCATTCTTGGTATAACATTCAACATGCGACCATTATTCTCACATTTTTTGTAACTGCTTTGGTTTGAATTCTCCACATGCGGCCATTATTCTCAGACTGCCAATTTGTAACTGGTACATCAAGTAATTTATTTATTTTCATTATCAGTAATTATATTGAAGAATCATATTTTTCTTATCATATTTTCTTACAGCTCTATAAATACCAATTCATTGGCCACAATCTTTACCTCCACCTCAACTGACTACCTATACTAGATCTATCTATCCACATGATGAGTTCAAGGTATGCTTATTTAGTTCTACAAATATTAATTCATTTCTCAGCCTTTATAATTAATTAAATCATGTCTACATGTGTAGTACTCTTGTTGCATCAAAAGCATACAAGTTGATTCCAGAAGTGCAAAAAGATGAATTAGGTTGGACATCAAAGATAGTAGTTGCTGAAAAAACAACACTTCGATCATCAACTCGAAGTCCTACAAAATACCAGTCGCTGATCTTACTAGATCCACAGGTCCCTTTATTCTAAACCAAAATTAATACCTCAACTTTGAAAATCTATGATATATATCTTTGCTTTTTATTTTCTCAGGGAAACAAGATTCGTGCTGTTGTTTTTGATTCAGCCATTCACGCATTTCATAACAAACTGCAACTAACAAAAACGTATCTCATACATAATGCGTCTGTCAAGGAAGCAAAACCAGAATATAGAGAACGCAATAACGACTTATATTGGATTCTAAACTCAAGAACAACTATTCAAGAAGTTGAAGAAAACAATGACACTTTACTAGAGGCTACTTACAATTTTACTCCTTTCACTGAACTTCAATCTCATATGGACAAAGTCTCAGATATCAGTAAATACCTTACATCTACATTTTTTTTTCATTTGTTCTCTAAACTCTTCTCATTTCTCATTAATTATTCTCATTTCTTTTTCCGCAGATATTATGGCTATTGTTTTAGATATTCGTCTGAAAAGAAAAATCCAGACAAAGGCGTCAGGTTCAAGTACAATCCAAGAGCTGATTCTTATGAATGCAGAGTATGAAATTTCACCCTTTAATAAATTTATATCAACTGCTTTTCGTAATGTTATTGTCCTATGTTTTTTTTTTCTATATTAATAGTTCACTATTCGTATGTTTTATTGATTTTACATTTCTAGCAGATAACCAAGATTGTAAATGTATATACATATATCAAATGAGAACTGTAATCTGAATACATACTTTATGAAATAAAAATTAAATACTTTATTTGGCACATGGTATCTGGGTATTGTATTTTATTTTTTTTCATTCCATTTTATCCTCTTCACACACGTGCATCTGAATTCATAAGTTTTTCTTCCGTTTCGTTGTTTCAAAACATTGATTAATACATTATCTCAAATTCTCAAATTCAGGTTACAAATTGTCACCCTAACTATGTGGGATTCTTTCACCGAAAATGAGTGTGAAACACTCTCAGGCATTGTTCATAAGAAGCCAATCATTGCTGGACTTCAGCTACGTGTTGTGTCACATAATGGTCAATCTTCTAAAACTAAGTTTATCTTTAGCAACTTATAAAAAAATGTAGCTTATGTCGCTTGTCTTTACCCGTTTTTTTCAGGTACTATTAATCTGCAGACAAAACCTATAACTTGCTTTGTCATCGAACCTCAATTCAACGCTGCAAAACAGTTTCGCAAATGGTATATTACTAAAATTTATAGTGACATTTAATTTGATATCTTAACTTGTTTTTTCTATTGTAAAACAGGAGCATCCAAAACTCTTCTAGAATTTCTGATATCATGACCAACAAAAAATATGACTCTTCGTCCATCCTTCTCTGTCCTCCTCCCGTGGATCACATTGTTCCAATAAGCTTTGTCAATGATATGCTTCTAACGGTATACATAACATTATATTTTTCATTTGGTGATTTCTTCACTGATTTTATATTAAAACATATGAAACCATCATTATTTGGTTATTTTTATTGAAATACCATTCTTACTGTTTACGAATAGTTATTCAAATTTATCGTCATTTCTTGATTCCTTTGAATTTACAGAGACCGACATTTTGGGTGAAGGGTAAGCTTGTTGTTACAAATATCAAACAACCTTTTTGGTACACATCTTGTGATAGATGTCATAGAGCGACCGGATCAGCTATGCAAAGCTTGTTCGAATGCCTTTTCTGTGAAACTCCCCAAGCCAAAGCGATACCTTGGTATGTTGCAAATGAGTAATTTAGTTCAAACCACATTTTATACACTATATAATATCATACAAACATCAACTTGATATAGGCCTAGAGTTGTTGTCGAAATTGAAGACTCATCCGGGAGCATATCGGCAAATGTTTTTGGAGGGATCGCTGAGAAAATATTTTATGGGGCTGCATCGGACTTTGTTAATGCAACATCAAAAGTAAGTCATTGACCTAACTAACTGTTATCTTTATTTTTTGACAATACAACACTTTACGAATTGCTTTCTAATGTTTTAGAGCCGACAAAAAAATGGAAGACTTGCTTTCTAATTTTATGTTTATTTGTTAGGCAATTGATCAACAAACTTTGGTTCCATTCTTTGACCTCTCCGAAAAAGAAAGCTACATTATTTATTTAAAGACCCAAAAGAACGAGGCATCCTACACCGCAGAAACAAAGTTCACGATCGTTTTCGCTACTGAAGACACTGCACCTATTTCATCTTCTCAATCATTACAACATCAAGAATATAAAGGAAAAAATGACGGTACCATCGTTTTAACTGTGGAAAAGGAAAAACAAGTCACGAAGCTAGCTGAAGCATCCATGTCTGATACTCAAAATGAAGAAAGCACTAGACCTGAGAAAAAACCAAAAATGAAGTGAACTGTTGTATATTTTGGTTTCTAAATCTACCCTTTTTATATTTAATCTACAAATATTTTGCATGTTTTAGAAGTTTTGGTTATGTTTTTACTGAACAAGTTTTGTTGCACACATTACTTTTATTTTAGAGAAGATGAATGGTGTTGTGTCTATGAGATTTTGTTACCCTTATCTTACTATATTTTAGTTCATGTAAAATGTATCATACATCTTGATAATATATCTTCATGTTTGCATACATCTTCTCATTATATATCACAGCAAATTTAATTTCTAAAGTGATCAGAGTTTAAATGCGTTAGTTTAAAATTTGTAAACTTCCCAATGCATACAATGCTAATATGACTTTAAATCATTCGCGCGTAGCGCGTTTATAAAACTAGTCTATATAGAAGTCTATTAACCGCATTTACACTTTATAATTGCTATTTAATCATTTGATAAATATTTGGTAAATAATCGAATTCATATATTTACACGCTTAAATTGACGATAATATTTTCTCTAATCAAAGAATGTCACGTCAAGTTTGTGATTACTTACTGAACATTAACGATATAGAAATCGTAAATGTCTAGACTTACTACTAACCAGCTAATTAATATATTGGTTGTGTTCTTAGGAAAACAAATTATTAAGTATACGATTGATTACTGGTTTGGGAGTGAAGTAAAATCACATTTTCCTCTTCTTCGTATGTTCGGTTTGTCTATCGAATCTTCGATCAGCTCTCTATATATATGCTATTTTTATATCCTTTTATTTTCTTCTTCTTCTTCTTTTTGTAAACTTTAAGGTTAATGAATAGTAATTGCCTTCATAATTTAAGGTATTTTGTGTTTAGTTTGTGCTTAAATGTCTATATGTAATACAATGTGAGGTACTAATAAAAAAACAGTATCAAAAGGCGATGAGGGTCCATAGTCAATACCATTAAAGATTAGCATTTTAATTTGAGTTAAAGCTTAATTAATTTTTAAACCGATTTGTAATTAGAAGCTTATATTAGTTTAAATGGCTTGGTGAAGCAACATGAATTTATTTAGAACCTTTGTCAAATTTTTAATAATTTATGAGATAGATTGCTCTAGTTTATTTTGAAAGAAACAAAATTAATTAAGATATATTAAAGGGGTCTTTTAGTTTTATAAATGTTTACAAAACTACAAGATGAAGCTAGTTTTGACCAAATATTTTTGTAAACAAAATTGGATAAATATTAACAAAAAAATTTATAGAACGTTGAGTATATTGAAAACAATAAATATGGGTAAAGAGCTAATATTTTGTATATTAAACAAAGGTTACTTTTTCTTTTGAGAACCAAAAAAGACAAAGGTAACATAAGATTTACTATTTTACATGCTACACACTTTGAGTGTAATCTTGAATTGGTCAAATACATTAATGACAAATAAAAAACGTTAGATAAGTAACAACGAGGTAATGGAGGAGTTATGAGGTATTATTGGATTTTGTGGTTACGGTTATCCACGAGATTTTATTGTCTTACGTTTTTGTTTTAATATGGTATTAATAGTGTTGTTTTACGTTGTATTAGTTTTCCTATAAATATGTGGTCTTCTAGCAATTATAAATACCATCGAGTCTTGTATTATTTCTCTCTAAAATAACAAAAGAAATTGCTCCTTTTTTGTTTGTCTTTTTCATAAACACATAAGGTCTCTTCCAATATACTATTTTTTTATTTGTTTATTGAAAGATCCATATATTTGGAACCAATATTTGGTATCAGAGCTATGGCAAACAAAGAAACCGGAGGAGATCCGGCAAGCAAAGCAACCAGAGGAGATGCGGCGGTAACGAAGATCGGAAGAGAAGGGAATGTGACACTCGCGTATTCGTTACTCACGAAGAGTAACTACTCGGTGTGGGCATTGAAGATGAGAGTGAATTTACAGGCGTAAGGAGTGTGGAAAGCCGTGGAGCTCGACGAGGTCGACGAAAGGAAGGATAGAATGACTCTCGCCACCATCTATCAAGTTCCTCCCGAGGACGTCCTTCTCATGGTGGCCGAGAAGGATTCCGCCAAGAAAGCGTGGGAGACGCTAAAGACGATGCACGTTGGAGTGGAGAGAGTCAAGGAGGCAAAAGTGCAAACTTTGAAGACACACTTCGAGTCGGTTTGTATGAAGAACAGGGAGTCGGTGGATAATTTTTCCATAAAACTGACATGCATTGTGATCGTATCCGCTCGTTGAGAGAGAAGGTGGAGGAGATCTCCGTCGTCAAGAAATTCCTTAGAGCCGTACCACAAAAGTTCTTGCAGATCGTTACTTCGATCGAGCAATTTGGTGACCTCAATAATATGACCGTCGAGAAAATCGTCGATAGTCTCAAAGTGCAGGAGGAGAGACTTTGTGGCTACGGAGACCAAATGGAGGAGAAGCACCTTTTGCTCACGCATGATGAATGGATGTCACGCATGGAGAAAAACGGAGAAGCTGATTTTTCTTCAAGCTCGTCGAGTCGCAACGGCAACGGTGGAGATTGCCGATGGAGAGGTCGAGGATGAGGGCGAGGTCAGGGACGAGGTCGAGGGAGCAGCTCACCTCAACAGGAAGACACTAAACCCCGTAAAGACAAGAGCAAGGTGAAGTGCTATGCTTGTAAAAAATACGGGCACTACGCGAACGAGAGCAGAACCAAGGAGCTCCGGGGAGGCAAATCTCACGAGTATATATCCATGGGGAGGAGCCAGCGTTGATGACCAAGAGCTCGCACAAAAATCGGTGGAGGAGATATCCAATTTTTTTATGCTCAATGAAGAGAAGGTCATGGCGAACCTCCTCGCAAGTGGCGAGGAGTACAATCACACCGACGTGTGGTACCTCGACAATGGAGCAAGCAATCATATGACGGGTCATCGAGATAAGTTCAATGTTCTCGACGAGAAGATCACGGGAAATGTGAAGTTTGGAGATGGTTCAGTCGTTGAGATCAAAGGCCGAGGATCCATTCTATTCCAATGCAAGAATGACGATCAACGACTAATAGCTGAGGTATATTACATTCCAAAATTGAAAAGTAATATCCTAGCCTTGGTCAGATGACTAAAGAAGACAACACAATCACCTTAGCCGACTCGTTCCTGAAGATGTTCGATTGAAAAGGTGTCCTGTTGATGAAGGTGGAGAAATTGCCAAATCGGTTGTACAACATTTTCCTAGAGACGAGCAAACACGTGTCTCTATTGGCGTCGCTGGCATATCCTTCTTGGTTATGGCATGCAAGACTTGGGCACGTAAAATTTCATGCGCTCAAGATAATGGGGGATAAGGAGATGACCGAAGGGCTGCCTAAGATCACGCACCCCAACCAAGTGTGTGAAATTTGCTTGGTCTTAAAGCAAACAAGGCTTCCATTTCCCGCCCAAACTAACTTCCGAACAAAGGCATCCTCTACAACTTGTGCACACGGATTTGTGTGATCCGATCACACTGACGTCACTCGCCGGTAACAAGTATTTTTCTTTTACTTGTTGATGATTATAGTCGCTGGATGTGGGTGTACATGCTTAGAGAAAAAGCAGAAGCCTTTGAAGTGTTCAAGAAGTTCAAAAAACTCGTGGACAACAAATCGGAGCACAAATTGAAGACTTTGCAAACTGATCGAGGTGGCGAGTTGACATATCGGAACTTTGCAAAGTTCTCCAAAGAAGAAGGAGTCGAGCGTCACCTCATGGCACCGTACACGCCTCAACAGAATGGTGTGGTGGAGATGAGAAATCGCTCCGTAATGGGCACTGCGAGGAGTTTGCTCAAGAGCATGCAAGTCTCGAAGAACTTATGAGGAGAGGCGGTACGACACGCTTTATCTCTTGAACCGCTTGCCGACGAAGGTGTTAGAAGACTGTACGCCTTACCAAGCATGGTTTGGCAAACGACCTCATCTAGAGCACTTGAGAGTGTTTGGGTGTACCGCATATGTGAAAGTGGCGGGACCACATCTCAAGAAGTTCGATGATCGAAGTCAAGCCATGGTGTACCTCGGTGTCGAAGATGGAAGCAAGGTGTATAAGTTTCTTGATCCTACTTGCGGGAAAATCTGTGTGAGTAGAGATGCCGTGTTTGAGGAAGAGAAGAAGTAGGAGTGGTGTAATGACAACGATGAGCTCGTACAAAATTCCGTGGAGTTCGGAATCCTACAAGACGAAGATGTAGCAGAGTTCGATAACGTTGCACCGGTACCAGAGATATTGGGTGGGCTCATAGGTGAAGATGGCCCGATCAAACTCCGCTCACTTGTCGATGTCTATGCGGAAGCACCATTAGTAAAGATGGAGCTCAAGTCAACAAGATATCACGAGGCGGCGATCGAAGAGGCGTGGAATGAAGCCATGAAGAAAGAGCTCGAGTCCATTGAGAAGTAAAAGACGTGGGAGCTCACTGACTTGCCACACGGTCACAAACTCATCGGCTTATAGTGGGTGTTCAAGTTAAAAAGGGACACCGAAGGCAACATCCTCAAACGCAAAGCGAGATTGGTGGCAAAAGATTATGTACATAAGTAAGGAGTTGACTTCGAGGAGACCTTTGCACCGATGGCGAGACTCGACACCGTCAGACTAATTTTAGCTCTCGCAGCTCATCGTGGTTGGGAGATTCACCACTTGGATGTGAAATCAGCATTTCTCAATGGTGATATTGAAGAAGAAGTGTATGTCGCCAACCTAAAGATTTCGTTGTCAAAAAGGAGCACAAGGTGTACAAGCTGTGCAATGCTCTCTATGGATTACGTCAAGCACCAAGAGCGTGGAACAATTGCCTCAACAAGAGAATGATGACACTCGGCTTCATTAAGTGTGCTCAAGAGCAGGCTATGTACATGAGAAATCATGAAGAAGAGGTACTCATTGTTGGCGTATACGTTGACGATTTGATCGTGACAGGATCAAGCATCAAGGGCGTTGAGGAATTCAAAAAGCTGATGATGAAGGAGTTTGAGATGAGTGATCTGGGGTTGCGCTCGTACTACCTCGGTATCGAGGTGGACCGGAAGAAAGATCGCATCGAGGTAAAGCAAGCGGCTTACGCGAAGAAGGTGTTGAAGCAGTTTGCGATGGAGGATTGCAATCCGAGCAAGTACCCAATGGAAGCAAAGTTGCAGCTCCGAAAAGATGCAGAAGGAACTTTTGTGAATCCCACGGAGTATAGGCGTGTCATCGGGTGTCTCGGGTACTTGACGCACGCTCGACCCGATATCTCATATGCAGTTGGCATGGTGAGTCGTAACATGGAGCAACCTACCACTCTACACCAACAAGCAGTGAAGCACATTCTCCGATATGTGAAGGGAGCTGCGAGCTACGAGATTCAGTACAAAAGAGGAAGAGGAGTTGAAGAAATTGTCGGTTTCACTGACAGCGAGTAAGCCAGTGACACATACGACATAAAGAGCACTGGTGGGATGGTGTTCTATCTTAGCGAAAATCTGATCACTTGGCAATCTCAGAAGCAGCGAACCGTTCCTCTATCTTCCTGTGAAGCAGAGTTCATGGCAGCCACTTCGGCATCGTGACAAGTTTTGTGGCTGATAAGTTTGTTGAGTGAGGTGACCGCTGGCGAGCCAAAGCCGGTTACTCTCTACGTCGACACCAAGTCTGCAATCGCGTTGATTAAGAATCTAGTGTTTTATGGACGCAATAAACACATCGACACTCGTTTCCACTTTATTCGCGAGTGTGTCGAGAACCGACAAATCGTCGTAGAGTTCGTCAGTACCGAAGAACAACGCGCAGACATTTTCACTAAAGCTCTAGCAAGGATCAAGTTTGCAGAGATGCGGGAAGTTCTCGGAGTGAAGAATTTCAGTCCAAATCAAGTTTACAGGAGAGATTGTGAATGTAATCTTGAATTGGTCAAATACGTTAATGACAAATAAAAATCTTGGATAAGTTACAATGAGGTAATTGAGGAGTTATGAGGTATTATTGGATTTTAGTGGTTACGGTTATCCACAAGATTTTATTGTCTTACGTTTTTGTTTTAATATGGTATTAATAGTGTTGTTTTACGTTATATTAGTTTTCCTATAAATATGTGGTCTTCTAGCAATCACAAATACCATCGAGTCTTGTATTCTTTCTCTCTAAAGTAATACAAAAAAAAATGCTCCATTTTCGTTTGTCTTTTTCATAAACACATAAGGTCTCTTCCAAAATGTTTTTTTATTTGTTTATTGAAAGATCCATATATTTGGAACCAACACGCATATATGCAAACAATTCAAACCAACCAACTTACTTGAACCTCAATCAACCTAATACGAACACAATCAAAATGTTAACAAGAAGGTTCGACATTAATTAGCTAATGTCTCCCAAACTACTTCAAGAAAACTTAACTATTGTTCCTAAACACCAGCAATGTCAAGGTTATATTGTTCCGATCAAGTTCCCGATAATACAACCACCAGTTGAAAACTTAACTATTCACTAAGATAAAATTTCTCAGGAATTGTTTTCTGTTAGTTTTTGTCTATCTGCGGCTCTCTTTAATTCTCAAAATTACCGAATTACTAATTACGAGTCTTACCATGATGATTTAGATTCAATGAAACATTAGTCTAACTAACTAATAACTTAAGCTAATCTCTATCGTTGAATATTCATGGTTTTGGATGAACCGGGCTACTTTGAACCGTGAGAGTGAGGCTGACTCGTCACACATGTATTCTTTTTTTCTATAATTGCAAAATCAAAATATTTAACTCATAGTAGAAATTGTATTAATATATGAAATCGAATGATGGTTCAACTAACACATTTAACCTAACACACATCAATTGATAATTGATTCCAAATTTTCAATACCCAAAAGACGAGACACCATGATCATTATTCTCAACCTGATCCTGTCATGTAGTACTAACTATAGTATTTATCTCTCTTTTTTTGACCTCCTTACAAAAAGGACTTGTACCCCACACCGGAATAATGAAATTCAACTTAATTATGACTTTAGCACTGAATTAGAATATAGATAAAAAAAAACATCATGTACCAAAACCAAAATATTATAATTTTTATTAATATAATTCGTATGAGTATATAGGCTTCAGAATAACTCATGGTTAATGGACAAAAAGCAAAAAAAAAAATTCAAAGCATACGATTACCAAAAGTACATAATTATAAAAATTCAAACCATGATTAACCATTTAAAGATTCAGAGATCAGCCATAATGAAGCACGTAGACATTGTACTCGACCACGGCGTCTCCGGTGGCCAAGTCGAAGGAGACCGTACTCGCACGTGCGAACCCACGTGCGAAGCGGAAAAGCCCAGTTCCGGCGATGACGGGCATTTCGCGGACTTTCTCGAAAACGGGGTTGCGACCCAAAATGGTAATTCCGCTCCCGTTGTACTTGCCTTGGACGAAGTGGAAGTTCATGGCCATGATGAGTGCCACTTGCCCACGCGAGGCCGACCCGTAAAGGCCCTGGGCCCGGCCCAGCACCCGCGAACTCGGGTCGGCCCGCTCCGTGAGAGCGTCGTCGATCATCGTCAGGCTCCCGAAAAACGACGTGTCGTTTCTGGGCGGGTTGACGATGGTGACGGCGGTGGGGTTTTTGCCGCTGTATTGGTCGTGCCAGAAGAACTTGAAGTGGCTCAGCTTTTCCTTTTTCAAACCCATCTTCGTCATCGTCATCGTTGATGATGATAGGACTGCCGAGAACGAGAGTAGTAGAGCTAGTGAGAGGATTCTTGTTTTCTTTGCCATGGTTGATGAGTGAGAAACAAAAGGGTTTCTACGTTTTCTTTGAGATATTTCGAGTGGTTGAGTTGAGTACATCGAGTGTGTGTGTGTGTCTATATATATATGCTGTATTTTTCTGCACTCATTTGAAAAAAAATGTGAATATATATATTTTAATTTCCTGGATTAAAGTTTCTACTGGGGTTGGAAAAGTTTGAATTTTTTTTAAAGGAAAATGGAGAGAGGCAAATTGAATTTTCATTTCCTTTGACACTTTTATTTGAATATTTATTTGACAGATTTTATTTCCTTAAAGTCTCTCCTCCAAATAATACTATAGAAACCCTCATTTTTTTATTGGTATATTATTTTCAAACTTTTGATTTAAAGTGGAATATTTTTTGGTCTTTCAGTGCGTTGCGTTATGGTGGGGGCGATAATTAGAGAGCGTGCTGTATATTTTATCACATGAAATGTAAGAAAAGAAGGGTTGTTTGGTATCAAGAAAATTAAAGTATTTTTTTACTAAATACACTAAGAATTCATTTACAATGGTTTGGTTGGTGAGAGATTAGACTCTCTACGAATATAAAAAAATGTTCGCTCCTGACTTTTCCACATCATTCCATTCGTTAACATCTCTTGTTTACTACTCCATACAAAAAAAAAAATTGTTTCAATTCATCAAAACAAACATAGTTATTGCAATATAGTCAAACGTTTTTTATTTTTTAAAATAAATAGTCTTAATTGATGAGGTATCCATTTATTATTTATTTTATTGACCAATATAACTCTTGTAGGATAGAGAAATTTTAAACCATTAATTTTCGAATTTTAAACATTGCCACTTAAATTTTAGGGCATTTGTGTTTTTTCATTGTTGTTTATATTCGGTTATGGTTATAAACCAAAATCTGTTAAACGTTGTGCTATATTGCAAGTTTTAAGTTTGAGAGTGCTATATGGTTACTTTGCCTATTAAAATATAACAAACAAAAAAATAATAGTAAGATTGGATCCAAAGAAAGTTTGTTACTGTGTATGAACTTTGAAGGTGAGGGAAAATCTTGAATCACACGCAAACGTGATATATGATCGGATATGATTCCATCCACAACCACGAACCGCAAGTATATTCAACCAAATCATTTCATTGTTCGTTTTCTTTTTTGCATTCTGAATTAATATCGTTACTTTTAAAAGCGTTATTGTGAATTAAGTAGCCCTACATTAGATAATATTTTCTGAAATTTCTTTTCCCGTCAGATTTGTTTATAAAATTCGTGGTTGAGTCTTAATATTTATGTCGTTCGATATTATGTCGTTTGTAATCTCCATGATTGTCGTTTTTCTAAACTTTTGTTTTTAGAAATCATTGTGTTCTTAGGGTCCATTTCGAACCCGAAAAATGCGAGAGAAATTGAAAATTCGAAGGAAAATAAAAACGGGGAAGAAAACATGAGAAAATCGAAATTCAAGTTTGTATATCGATGGGTGGAAAATACAAAGAAAAAAATGAGAATCCCTATTATTTTCTCTTCTGCTTGGGTATACTAAAAACATCAAGACGGAAAGCACAATAAAAAAATATTTTTATATGTATATATTTTTTATTTTTTGAATTTTTTATTTTGAATTTTTATTTTCTTATGAATTTTTTATTATTTTTTTATTTTTTACTTTTTAAATTTTTTATTTATTTTTATTTTATATGGTTTTCTTTTTAAGAAAAAAGAATTTTTTTTGTGAATAAGATATTTTCCCGTTCTTAAATTTTTTTTTTATTTTTTATTTTTACATTTGTTTTTGAATTTCTTTATTTTTAATATTTTTATGATTTTTTTACTTTTTAAACTTTTTATTTATTTATTTATTTTTTAATGATTTTTTTAAGAGAAAAAAGCTAATTTTTTTGTGAATAAGATATATATATTTTTTAAGCAAAAAAAATCATTTTTTCCGTGAATAATTTTCTTTTCTATTTATATATGCATATATAATAAAAAATTATATTGATAGTTATACATGTTTTTTTACAGATGAAAAATGAAAATTTTTTAAATGTGTTGATTTTCATTTTCCACCACATTTCAGAGGAAAATGAAATTCAATTTTTAGTTATACACTTTTTTATTTATTTTTCATCCTAAATTTTTATCTTTATGTTTTCCTTAATCCAAATAACCTAAAAAACATAGAAAAATTTCATTTTCTTTTCACTCGTATTTTACAGGTTCGAGACGGACTATCAGTATTTATTTATGTGGTTTTATGGTTTATGTCGGTTTCAGTTTTATTTCATTTGTATTCTCTATATTTGTCGTTTTCTTCTAACACATCATCGTTTCTTAAGATTTCTGTTGTTTTCAAATTTTTTGTCGTTTTTGCGTCGACTTATAATGACCATTTACTAAACTCGAGAAGAAAGCAGATATTTAAATTTCCACCGAGGGGGTTAGTTTTTTTTATTATTATATTGTTTAGCAGAACACTTTACAGAGTGAGAGATAAATGAGAGAGATACTATTTTATTTGAATAAAAATTTCAAATTATATATATATATATATTAAAGAATATAAAACTCAAATATATCATATATATTTAACCTTATGATACGTACAAATGTTAAATTAGTAGCCACGTAATTATAGACAACCTTATCCAACAAATATATATATCAACGGTCCAAAAATTGCTCGAGAAGAGTCAAGAACAGTATGAAAACTATTCTGGGGATGAACATGTGTAATCAGGATATTATCTACCTCGGAAACCCGCTCTTCATCACGAGGAAAAGGTCAAGGAATTTTAATAACCTCGGAAACATGTTGATGGCTGGTAAACAACACTGTAAAGTCGGTAATTCAAAGTATGCTCATCTATGCGATGTCAACGTTATAACTCCCTAAAAAAATTTGGGACAGTATCGAGAGGAGCTCTCGGGAATTTTGGTGGAAAGGCGAGGTGACGGGGAGCAGATACATGGCACTAGTGAGCTGGAAGAAATTGTGCCAACCAACATGCTCGGGTGGACTGGGCTTGAGAAATCTGGACAGTTTCAACAGGGCATGTCTAGCCAAATTGGCTTGGTTTATGGCAAGTAAAGGCAACCAAATATGGGTTAAGGTCCTAGTCGCGAAATATTACAAAGAGAAAAAATTCATTCACTGTCACAGCTCTTCAAATGGATCGAGTGGGTGGAGAGATATTTTGTGTAGGATCTCATAAGAAACAACTCTATGTATCTCATTGGAGGTGGATTTCAGGTAAAAAAATTCGAAAACAAGTGACTTGAAAAAGCAGAGATCCAAAGGGTGGGAGTTGGTAGAGATTTGGAGGAGATGTGCGTTGAAGAGTTGTTTATCATGGGAACCAGAACGTGGGACATAAACAAGATTCGCGAGATTTGCGGCCAAGAGAGATTAGAGGAGATTTTGAGAACCGTTCTTCGACCGGTGGGAAAGGAAGACAAACTCATTTGGTGGTAGACTATCTCAGGGACAACTTTAGTGTCAAATCGGCTTACAGCGCCATTGCACGAGATACATTCGGTCCAACTGACCTACTATGGGAACGAGTGTTGGGCTTCAAATTTAATAACAGGTACAAAGTAACTCTGTGGATGCTAGGTAATGATTGTTTCCAGACTTCGGAAAGGCTGGCGAGGAGCATCCATGGAGTGGAGATCAAATGTCGAGTTCGTGGAAGCGATTCAGAATTCTCTATCCACCTATTCTTCGACTTTCCGCTTACGAAAGGCTTATGGCTCTCCGAACGGCTGGGACGAGTGTGGAGCACGAGATCATGGAGATTTGGCCTTGATATTATCTCAGAGTTGTTGTTTTCCAACGACGAAACTCGGTCCGGGCTGAAGAGTGACGATTTCATTGAGAGGGTGATTGCAATAATAGATTGAGGCGGAGGTAAATGCAATAGTGTTGGGTTTGAAGCTCGAAAAGTTCTATGCCATAAGAGAGTGGAAATTGAAGGTGAAAATAAGACGGTAATGGAACAAGCAGGCGTGGGGTCCATTGGAGTGCACTGGATACTAATCCGCCAATTTGATGTCATTGAAGAAGAGTCTAAATTTTTCTCGCCTTTTGTTTTTATGTGGACAAACAGACATGGCAATATGGTGGCCCACCTGTTAGCACAATGAGCTAGAAATAGAAGAGTTTGATATTTTTAATCTACTGGAGGTCCCGACCCTTGTTCGGGACCAAATTATTGATGAAATGCAAGTGAGATAGTGGGCACTCTTTTCCCTCTCATCGCACCCTTGGGGGCGGGATTTTTTAATGGAACTCCCTTTAAAAAATATTCTTTTTCTCGTTTATTAAAAATAAAAAAAATATTCTTTATCGGCCAATTGAGATCAATACAATTCTATAAATATCCATCTAATTAACAAATATGGTTAATACCAAAATATTTTAATAAAAATTAAAGGATTTTTATACCTTTTAAATTTTAGATACAATTAAATTTTCAGAAATATTAGATAACAAATCATTGTATACCGACGAATTTTATGGTAAATTACACATATATATTTAGGGAATTAATGAGAGTGTTTGAACGGGACAATTAGTTTTGATATTATCTTATATACAAATTTGTGACTCTTCGTATTCGAACTCATTTCATTTGAAAAACAATTTTCTCTCTCTAAAATCTCAACCATCCGAGACTCTCACTCTCTCCTTCCTCTCAGAATACCGATTCTCTCACCGATTACAGCCACTCCACGTATTGCTCCCACTGCGCCGCCAAATTCTTCTTCAAACACACCTTCATAGACTGAATGCGAAATGACCTGCCGAAATGGAGGTAGAGCTACGGGAACGCGACAGAGATGTGGCAGGTTCTGAGGAGGGGCTTCAATCTCGACTGCTTCAGTGAAGGCGTCGACGGGGACGAGAAGATTTCGGAGATTGACATCATTAATGCCGGTTAAGAAGATTATGTTTAATGTTTCTGTAGTAGTTTTTCTGTTGCGATTCTTTATGTTGGCGTCGATATCAATCTATGAATGTTTGAGAGAGATGTTTTGAGAGAGAGAGAGCGTCAATTTCTTAATTAATTTACGTTAGTTCCTCTCCTCTTCGAGAAAACATTAATTTACATTAATTTATTATATCAGGCGGTCTTATATTTCACTGCTCATAATTTTCGGTGAGTCGTTTGGTACAACCACCATAATTTTGTTTAATTTCACTACTCAACATCGACTAATTTACGTTAAATTTTTATAGCAAGCGGTTTGAAAATTTTGACATCATTTGAAGAAAGATGAATAAAAAGTCAACACGAAAAATTAACCAAAATTTATACCTTATCATCAGAGACGCAAATTAACCAAAATTTACACAAAAATAAGATAAAATCGGGAAATCAGTTACCAGAATTGAATTATAATCATAATTATAATTTTAAATTTCAAGAATATATTCAATTGAGATGAATTTCCATTATTAGGAAAAAATACCGAATATTTTGGCATCATTTTAGGAAAGATGAAGAAAAACTTTTGTTTTAAAATAAAAAAGATTGTATACTAAACAGATTCGGAAAGAATAAAATCATAAATTCAATTTCGAATGATTTTCATTAATAATTAAAATTAAAAAAAGAATGGAATAAATATCTCAATTAAGTTTATAATTAATAACAATTACCAAATTATATATTTGAAATCAAGAAATATGCATTCATTTCTCGTTGTCTACTGGATACAAAATTAATAAAAATTAACTAGCATTTCCTCCGGACGAATTTAAATCAAAATGAATTTCCACCGGTATTAGTAGTAGTTAAATGTTAATTACTATAAATAACCTAACATTAATGAAATATATTTAAAATTAAAGCGAACTCAACAAAAAAATGTTAATTAATCAGTTAATTATTTCAAACATTAATGAAATCTATCAATTGACTATTTCAATACTGAAAACTTAACAAAAATAACGTGAATCCCTTAAATTATAGTAAATCCCTTAAAAGATAATTTTGTAAATGGACTTGCCATAAAAATTGCCATGTAAAACGGAATGAGTATTTGTCTAAACTATGCTAAAGATTGGGTAATTTGCAATCACAACGTTTATTTTGAATTAGATAGAACAATTCTACATACTCAAAACCTGGATCAATTAAAATAAATGCTGGAATTGGTATATCATGTGCCAAATTCATAACTCGAGCATCTTTATTATTTTATAAAGGGTTATTAAGTAATATAGCATTTTAAACATAATGAGTTTTTAAAATCAAAACGTTTAACATATTTTTGATAAATGACCCTGTTAAAGTTTAACGGAAATTTTAGGATGAATTCGCCAAAAAAATTTCAAAATTTTCCAAAATGAAAAAAGACAAAACTGTAAAGTCATCCTGTCAATTATTATGAAACGTAAACAATAGGGCCATTAAACAAAATTTAACCAAATATTGACTATTTTCGTTAATAAATAAATGAATTTTCATTAAGAAGTAACACTTTTCACGGCTAGAATAATGCGAGTTCTTAAACCACAAGATAAGGTTTACTAACTACGAGATCTATGTTCTAGTAAATTTGAAGCTTAATTTACAAATGTATAAACTTTGAAGCTTGTTGATTTAGCGAATTAATATTTGCTGTTCAAATGAAAATTCTTTTTTTTTAAATGCACGAGTCTTCCATCACAAAACATGTAGAACAAGCACTAATGCAATAGAATTTAAATACGAATTGAGTTTAAATTGAGAATCTAACATTAACTACACGTGTTCATTAATTTTGCACATATTTTGTCATCAAAAGGAAATATTAATCACATCAAACATTCATCACTTTCTCTCTCCTTAAAAAAACATACTTTTTTTTGTATTTAGCAGTTGCCGCCGAGTATTGTTAAGGGAGTATCTGTCACCTCCCCCGTTAGGTCACGGGCTTCGCTCACGCGATCCAGACCCGAGGGGGAGGGCGTTGCCCACCACCGTCTTCAAGCCGGTCGAGCTCCTCCAAAACTCTCTCGCCGAGTTTCTCCGCCACTCTCTCGCCGAGTTTCTCCGCCACTCTCTCACTGTCGATTCACACTGTCGCTCTTTCGTTCCGTATTTTGGCTTCTTCTCGCTCTCGGATTTTGGAGTTCATGCAGCGGCGGAATGAGGCGCAGAGGATCTGGTTCAACCCATTGTGCCGGCTTTGCCACCAAAGATTTGGCTTCCTCCTTGGCGAGATTTCTGCCCCGCGGTGTTGCACCGGCGACCAACGGAGCCACGGCCTTTGTCAAGGTTGGAGTTTGGATGGGTTTGTTGGAAATTATTTAACAATTTAAGCAATAATACTATATTACACATCTATATGTGGCGGAATTATATAATATGATATGAATTAAATTAAAACTCATTTTAATAAATTAATAACCTAGACATTAAAAATCACTAACATGTCAATAAACCATTTATTCTAAACATGTTAACAAATTGAATAAAACAATCTAGCACATTATAAACACATTTATAAATATCATTTTCGGATTCAATTGATTTTAGGAAACTTACAACTGAGATTGTAAACAATCACAATCTCGGCTTGCTAACTGCGGAAGGCCTCGTTGAAAATTTCCTCTAAAAATTGTCTCCGGTCGGAATGGACAGTTTTGGCCCGCTAGAATGGATTCTGGCTGCCGGCCAGAAATGTGCCTGTGATCCTGTGGCTTCCTGCGACCAAACGAAGCTTCGGGACCTGTGCAGCAAAGTATGTGGGACCTAGGGTTAAATGCCTGTGAAGTGACTCGGTCAGATTCCTCGGCAATCTCTCGTAGTGAGCTAGGCACACTCTGCGTCCGACGACCCAATCCGGTGATTCCAATACGACCAGCAGGCTGAAATGAGTCTCGCTTCGTTTCGCTCAATTTCTTCGCGGTTCGAGTGAACTCCTGCAACTAAAACGTCACTCAAAAACCAATTTTGGAAGATTTAGAAAGTGGACTCTTCAATTAAACAACAAAGAGTATGCGGGATCACTCGGGAACACTCGAGAGATCAAGTAAACATATCTTGATCTCTTTCTCTCTTTGTATCTCTCGGCCAACACTCAAGCAAGGGAGGGGAGGGATTTGACCGAGAATATTGATTAAGGTTAGTCTAATAGGGTTTCGAAAACCCTTTAATAGAGAGAGAAAGTGAACTTTTCTTAGATCAAATCTATTAGTCAAACTTAAGCCCGTTTTTCCTTTAAATATGAAATTAATTTTCGACCTAATTAATTAATTTGGCCGAATAATATCATAATATATTTGAAAATATTCTTTTGATTTATTTCTAAAATAATATTTAATTACTTTAAAACGTCTCATTTATTTAATGACAAATCATTAATTATTTTCATACTCTTCAAAGTAGTACGAAACGAGAAAATATTTATTTTCATCTTTTATAAAACATAATATGATTTAAATATGTTATTATCCATATAATAACATAATATGATTCATTAAATAAATGTAATAATAAATAACCAATTATTTATTCAATTACTTAAAAAAACATTTTCTTAGTGTAAATTACAATTTACTTTAAATGAGAAAATCAAATCGTCATAGTTCGATAAATCTTGTCCGAGTGGCTATCATTGAGACCTAATGGACCCACATGAACGAATAAAGATCGGACTCAAAAGTTCACAAACCTTTTCTGTCTTTTAATTCTTAATATTAGTCGATTCCACTAAAGGACTAATAATGAAACTCTCTAAGTTCATATGCGTTTATTTTCCGTTGGATGTGACAAAATAATTCTTCACACGATCCATGGAGTACTTTACGATATTACCCTTCATGCGTATCAGTAACTCAGAAGAATGTAAGATTACCGTTTTACCCCTGAGTTATTATTTCACTATCTCCTTTGTTATTTGTGAATGAGAAAAATATAGAGTGAGATGTCTTTACATGTCACATATTTTAATCAAAGAATGTTCTTATTCGATGAATACCTGGCCAGGTTTATTCATTCACACTCTCATAACAAATCATAGTGTGATACTAATGCATTAGCATTGTTTCAACATGAATTCTGTATCTGTGAATCACATAACCCAATATGACAACATTATGACACCAACCGTCGAGTCAAATGCAACTATAACTTTAGCCATTGTCCATTGACAAATCAAAGGTCATAAGGTGTCACATCGATCATGCATTCACTTCAAGATTTAGGTAATTACCAAAATACCCCTCATATGTGAGCTTGGAGTTTTGAGTGATTATACGGTTTTATCTCGAGATTCAGAGTATCACAAGTCTTGTTCAATATCTTCTGTAAGATATCAAGAATAAAATACAAAGTCACGACTCTCTATATCACAAGATAAGATATCACGATTCATTCAAACAATCATTACTCAGATTCAATTGCTCTATCGATATTAAGATTGCGAACAAATGTTTAAACTAGTAACAAGGGGCTATCTTGTCAAGTCTGTACTTAACACCTATTTCGTTGATGACAGTTTCAGAGCGTAGCATTCATACATAAACACAAACATAATAAATAATGAATATTTAATTTTATTATGTTTCAGCAAAATCAAATACAAAAATATTTTAATGTCTAATATTTTTTTTGTGGGCACCAATCCCAATAGGGTTTGGGTTTATCGGAAGGTTGGGCATGTTCTTAGATTTAGTTTTATTTTAGTGCTGATAATTTAGGTTTTTTACAATGAACTTGGTTTAGTTGTTTGACTAGTTAATTGTTCCGGTTAGCTGATTAGTTAATTTTTCTGTTTAGTTTTTAGTGAGTGTTGTTGTTAGAGTTAGAGCTAGACAGGTTAGAGTGTTAATGTAAAATTATTGGGATATGTTTTGTTCTGTCTAGTCTCTGGTTATCCGTAATGGCTGAAGTTTGGGTTGGTGACGCCATGTGCGCGCTTTAGGATTGCAAAAGATCTCTTTTGAAAGAGTTTCAAGAGTGTTTTTGTTGGACGATATTTTAGTTTGCAAATAGGACCTCGATTTTTTTGTTCTGATTCAACTGCCTTTTGTTTCTCATTATCATCTCAGTCTTGTTATTTTGTGTTAGAGGTTCCGGCCTCTATCCGAATACTTATAAAGTTTTTTCCGTTTCTGTGTGTTAACGAGAATTTCATTTAAAAAAACACGTGTTCATTAGTTGATAGAGACATTAAAAAAATATCAACCCGGGAATCATGGAAAACATATATCTTCAGCATGTATAAACACTCTTACAAAAGAACTTAATTGAGATAGTGGACAATAACTAATCTATTTTTTATATCGAATTTGTGTTTATGATACACCAAGGATGAATAGCCAAAACTAACCCAAACATGCATGATTCGTGTACCGTAAAAAATAAATCAACATTATTGGACGCTATCCTAACCTACTTTTTTTGTTTTTATATATACTAAGATTCTGTACATGTCAACATAAAAATGATCAAATTATTAATTAATAGAAACATTATTCAAAAGTTACTTATTTGACCAAACTACCTTTCCTTTTTATAATATATGTGAAGATCGGTGCCTTGATGATTGGTCCACGTCAGCGGAGTCAAGAATCAGTTAGCAAGATTAGTTATATCAGATTACTATTTATTTGATAGACGTTGTAATGGACTTTTAGTCCAATTGATGTATTCATTGTAAAAGTATACAGAAAAGAGTGATAAAATAGAAAATAGAAGTGAGAATTGTATTCATCAGTTGGAGACTGTTTAGGTGACTTTTGAAGGATAATTATCGGTGAACTCTCAGCTGAGTTTTATAGTCTTTTGCGTAGTGGATTGAAGGGCTTCTTATGCCTAGCTCGATATAGGATCAATTGATCCGTACCAGGATAAGTTCTTGTGTCATTTTTTATTATTATTCATATTGTTTCTTACCGTTATGTTAGATTTATTCATTTGGTTCAAGAATTGTGCTTATACTATTGATGTGATTCTCTAAAATACTTAACAATAACCAACCAAGAAGTCCATATTAACCCTTTCTCATAAGTCATAGAGAAAATTCCCATTCTGCCACCATTACTAATCCTCTTTCTCTAAATCCACCAAAAGTGAAATTCTTCCCAAAATACAAGTCTTTTGGAGTTGAAAAGACCTTTTACCCTTAAAAAAAAATACTTACATTTTCACCCTTCAAAAAGGGAACCGGCTAAAAAGAGAAAATGTTAAAAAAAAAAAAATTAATCAGCAAACTCCCTATAGCCGGTCTCTATTAGCTCTAACTTTTCACCTCTCTCCCATTCTTACATTCTCTCTCTTCTTGTCTTTTCACCTTCTCTATTTTCTTCTTCAACACTCAACCTTCTTGAATGTGGGTTTATTCAGGCTGAAAGCTTCATGAGTCAAACAAATCTTCATCTCCAACAACACTTAACGAAAGCTTCATCTCCGACAACACTCACCCAAACATTCATCTCCGACAACACTCCATTCCTCCCGTTCTCGGATGTCTCAGAGTCATCTCCAGTTCATCTCCGACGTCTCCGACGCAGGTCCTCTCCTTCTCCGACGAGTTTAGCTTATTCTCGTTATCTACAATATTGTCTACAAAAACTTACAGAGTCTACAATGTCGTCTACAAAAACTTACAGAGTCTACAATATCGTCTACAAAACTGTAACAGAGTCTATAATATCGTGTACAAAACTGTAACAGAGTCTACAATATCGTCTACAAAATTATAACAGAGTCTACAATGTCGTCTATATTGTAGACGTTATTGTAGACATATTTGTAGACGTTAGTGTAGACAGATTTGTAGACGTTAGTGTAGACAGATTTGTAGACGTTAGTGTAGACTTCAGTGTAGACATTCCTGGTTATTGTAGACGTTATTATAGACGCTGCTGTAGACAAAATTGAATACGTTAGTGCTTAAGGTAAAATTGATTTTGGAGTTGTTGATGCAGATATGGGGGAAATATATTTGTTATTCAAGCATGGTGGATCTTGGATTGATATTGGTCGGTATCACGAGAAAAAATCATTCGGAATTGTGGTGTCGGAAGATATAAATTTTGCTAGTTTGAAGCAAGAAATTTACGAGTATTTAGGCAAACCACCATCCGGTCATACAATTAGCATTGCGTACATCATGAACGGTGCTCTTGAACCAGTTGAGATAACCAACGATAAGACGTTGAAAGGTTACTTATATTTGAGGAGAACGATGAAAGATAACTTGGAGAAATATCAACTGATATTCGAAGTGAAAGAAACATCATCGGTGCTTAATTCTGTAGGATATGTTGGACATGAATATAGACCATTTTTTCCAACGCCATCGATATCCGAAGAAGAGCGCGGTACGTTTCCTTCCGGTACGATTGGTTTGGAGGATTTTACGTTGTTCGAGTCAAGACAACGGCTTCCATCTTCCCTCGGTTGCGACCACGAACACATCAATCTCCACCACCACGATCTCCACGAACACATCAATCTCCACCACCACCGCGATCCCCACAGCCATCTCCTCCGAGATCTCCACCACCGCAATCTCCACCTCCGCAATCATCAAACTTCTCTCCTCCACCTTGTCGTGAAGCAAGTCCGCCACCATCACCCTATGTCGCAAGTTCCTCTACTACGACCGGTGATAAGAGTAATGAAACATTTATTTTGGATAATAATTCCCCACTGTTTATTAAGCGTCACGCACTATACGCGAATTAAAAAAAGTCTACAAAAGCACTTGATGTTGTTCGCCATAAACAAGAACTTTACATACAAGAGAAAGAATTCGGACAAAGATTCGTTGCACGTCATTTGTTTAAGAGAACTTTGTAAATGGGTTGTTCGAGCTATGAGAAAAGCACCATCGCCTATATTTCAAATTCGAAGGTACACTTTTTTTTGTCTAAGTTGTTCTTGCATTCTAGACATTACAATCTACATTAACGTCTATTGTAGACTGAGGTTGTCAACTGTAGACGCAATTGTAGACTTCTAGTTTACATCTGATTACATCCTACAAATTACTGTCTACAATAACGTCCTATGTAGATTGCACTTAGTATACTGTAGACGCAATTGTAGACTTCAAAGATCAGACCCGATTACCAACTTAAAATTACCGTCAACGATATCGTCTACTGTAGACTGCACTTAGTATACTGTAGACTGGATTGTAGACTATAATATTTCCAACTCCATCTAGTCTAAACGTTCAATTTCAATGTTTCAGGTTTGATGATGAGCACAGTTGTCCCCTAAACGTAAGGCAGGGACGCCATCCGCAAGCCACGAGCTCTTTAATTGGGGAGGTTGTGAAACATAAGTGCATTGATCCAAGCGTTGGTATGTGTAGACCAAAAGAGATAATGAATTACATGCAAATGGATTATGGGGTGTCCATGTCTTACAAAAAAGCTTGGTTGTCGAGAGAGAAAACTTTGAAATCGCTTTATGGCAGCTCTGAAGAATCATACGCGTTCGTGCCTAAGCTAAGGTACATGATCGAGACTAAAAATCCAGGTTCTTATTTTGACCTCGTCACCAGCGAGGGTGGTGTATTTGTTAGCTTTTTCATGTCACTAGGCCCATGGAGAACGGGCTGGAAGTATGTACGTCCGGTTATTGTGGTAGATGCTACTCATTTGAAAAATTATTACAAAGGAACGTTGTACACTGCTTGTGGGATTGATGGGAACAAGCAAATTTTTCCATTAGCCTACTCCATTGGTCCCTCAGAATCAAACGAGGCCTGGATTTACTTCTTGTCCAAATTGAAGGACGCAATTGGAGAGCGGGAGGAGCAAGTTTTTGTATCCGATAGACATGCTGGCATAATCAATGGTGTGAAGACAGTCTTTCCGAATTGTGATCATGGGTTCTGTATGTTCCACTTACACTGTAATTTGAAGATTGCTTTAAAGGGATTACAAAGGAGGTGAAGTGGAAATTCTACGGCGCTGCGAAAGCATACACCCAACGAGAGTTTGAAAGTTTCATGGTCATGTTGGATAATGAAAATCCCGAAATACGTCGATATTTAGCCAATGAAGTTGGTTACCAAAGATGGGCTCGAAGTATGTTTAGAGAAAAGCGCTATGGTATCATGACGAACAACAACGCGGAGTCGTTAAATGCGTTGAATGTTAAGGTGAGACAATTCCCTGTTTCTAAGTTGATGGATTGGTTGAGAGAGAGAAGTATGAAATGGTTTTATGAACGTCGAGAAGTCGCTGCGAAAACCCAAACACTGCTTACGAAAACATACCAACAACGAGCAGACAAATACAACTCCTACACTGTGCGTATGATGGTAAGTTATGGCTGAATACAACTCCCTTAATTCTGAAATGTAGACCTACTTGTAGACGGAATTCTGAATTGTAGACCAGATTGTAGACTGAATTGTAGATATAATTCTGAATTGTAGACCTAATTATAGACTGAATTGTAGACATAATTCTGAATTGTAGACCGATTTGTAGACTGAATTGTAGACCGATTTGTAGAGATATTTGTAGACTAAATTAAACTGTTTACAGTTAACTTTTTTTGTTCGTGTACCTAATAGGTGAGGCCATCTTCGGTCGAAGAGTTTGAAGTCGTGGACAGAGATGGAACTGTTTTTGCAGTTAATTTGGAGGATAGTACATGCTCTTGTCGACGATGGGAGATTCACAATTTCATTTGCCCACATGGAATCGCTGCATGTCGAGTTCGTAATCGTCCTGTAGAGCCACTTATATCAAAGTATTATACTACAGAATATTGGAGGGCTACATACGAAGGTGTACATCATCCTCATGGCGATGTATCAAGTTGGGATATTCCTCAAGAGATAGAGAATATCAAAGTTCTTCCCCCGACACACAAAGCTCGTGCTGCTGGTCGGCCAAAAAAGAGGAGAATACTCTCACAAGGTGAAGACGCTACGCGGCGCAAGTGCAGACGTTGCGGTGCGATAGGTCATAATCGTCAAACATGCAATTGTGCTACTCCTTTGTTTCGAGGATGAGATAATGTGTACAATTCTGTCTACAAATATGTCTACAATTCTGTCTACAAATATGTCTACAATTCTGTCTACAAATATGTCTACAATTTTGTCTATAAAGTTTTGTACCAAATATTATAAAATTATGTCTACAAAGCTGTCTACAATTCAATTGTTCAAGAGAAAATTTACAATAGAGAGTCAGTCTGTCTAAAAAGTTGTTCCCACTTACACATACACATCCCAATATACACATACATATCCCAAAAATAGAAATAGTTTCCAATTAACAACTATACATTCGAACATACAAATAGTCAGTCTACAAATCTAATTTTCAACATCCGAATTCGCACGCTTCGCGAACTTCAACCATCCGTGTTGAAACAAATCAATGCATAATTGTTGACGGTAGTCGGGTATGTTTTCTTGACAAACTCGTGTAACTGATTGGCCGTGGACCATATAATCCATGGCCTTAACCACAAACATGCCACAATCCCCGCTGTTCACATGAAGAAACAAACATATTTAATAAAAAAGAATACCATTGCATACTAAATTCGTATTAGTCAAAATAAATATGTACCCGTTATTTTGTTGAGGCATCATTTGCATGAAGTTGACCTTCAACGGCGCGGAGCTGCTATCTTCAATCCCTAAATGCTCGAAAACATTTAGGTATGACAGAATTACTGGGATGAAGGCAGCCCAAACCTCGACCTTGCGAACAGTGACAGCCTTGTGGTACTTGTTGTCGGATAGAGAGTCGTACACAGTCAACGATCTATCCGCAATGTTCACAACCACAAGATACCAATGACCGATATCAGACATACATATAGGCATGTAAATGTCTTTCACATTAACCCATGGCCACGTATAGCGCATTGACTTATTGGTTGCCGTCACGTAGTCAATCAACCGTGCATGTTGGCTCCAGTCGAACTCGTCTTTATTCGCCGTCCCCATCCAGGCTGAATAGCTCTGCTCAAGGTAGGACGCGAAATGACAGGTCATGATAGTGAAAGACGTGTCCAGCTCGCCAAACCACCTCTTCTTCCGAAGGTAGTACGAAACGACGTCAATATGTTGTCAATATACAATCAGGTCTACAATTAAGTCTACAATTCAATCTACAATCAGGTCTACAATTCAATCTACAATCAGGTCTACAATAAGTTCTACAATTAAGTCTACAACTCAATCTACAATAAGGTCTACAATCAAGTCTATAATAAGGTCTACAATTAAGTCTACAATTCAATCTACAATCAGGCCTACAATCAGTTCTACTATTCAATCTACAATCAGGACTACAATCAAGTCTACAATAAGGTCTACAATTCAATCTACAATCAGGTCTACAATCAAGTTTACAATAAGTTCTACAATCAGGTCTACAATCAAGTCTACAATAAGGTCTACAATTAAGTCTACAATCAGGTCTACAATCAAGTCTACAATAAGGTCTACAATTAAGTCTACAATTCAATCTACAATAAGGTCTACAATCAAGTCTATAATAAGGTCTACAATTAAGTCTACAATTCAATCTACAATCAGGTCTACAATCGGGTCTACAATCAAGTCTACCAGTCTACAATTCGGTCTACAATACGGTCTACAATACGATCTACAATCCAATCAACAATTCAATATCAAGTCTACATTCAAGTCTAAAATACGTACCTCATCTGACAACCATTGCTCCGATTCCCATAACGTGTAGAAGAAGGTTTTCGAAAACATGTCAACCACGTTGAAACTCCATTTCCCAGGTAAGCTCTCCTCGTATTTCTTGAACCAATGCCCTTCTGCATTTTTTTCCTAAGCTTGTCAAGCTTCATCCAAGATCTCATGATCTTGGCTTCTTCGTGAGTAGGGGAAGTACACGGTAGAGAGAACGGATGTTTGAGGGGCTTTTCATTTTGTTCATGAAATATTTGTAGATCGGATGGGGAGGGGATGGAGTGTATCTACTCGGGGACCGAGTTGGCCGGGATGGTCGGATTGAATCATCTTGTATGATGATGGGCTGCGACATAGACGGGGCTGAGTCATCGTGTACGACGATGGCCTGCGATGGCGTTGTTGCTGCAGGTGTTTCTTTGCTTGAGCAGGATTGGCTCTCTACGTCGGGTACGACATAGTATTTGTCCAACGACGCTATCTGCGTATCTGTAAGCCATTTGCTGGATTCATAACTCTCGGCTGAATTAGGTCCTACATTCAAAAATGTAATCAACTTCAAAACATATGACTCTTCAAATAAATATAAGAGAAATCAAATAAGTACCTTTGTTTTCTGGGGCCTCTTTTTCTCCTTCGTCTTCTTCGTTGTTTTTATCTTCTGTGTCTTCGTTTTTCTCTTCCTTGTCTTCTGTTCTCTCTTCCTTTTCTTCATTTTGCTCGTCGTTGCCTTCTTTTCTCAGGCCCTGGTCGTCTTCGTCGGCTTTGTCTTCTTCTTTCTCTTTCTCTTCTTCATCTTCTTTCTCTTCTTCATCTTCTTTATCTTCTTCTTTCTCTTCTTCTTCTTGAACCACAACTGGTTCATTGGGTCGGGGGTTCGCCACCGGCAATTGGTCACGGATAGTTTGTTTGAACTCTTCAAACATTTGCTTCATTTCTAACTTGAAGCTTGTCCATTCTCCCTTCAAATTTTTTACTGTTTCTTCAACAGTCTTCAACCGAGCCTGCAAGAGTTAGTCAACTAATCAATCTACAATTCAGTCTACAATTCAGTCTACAATTAACTCTACATTTCAGTCTAAAATCAGGTCTACAATCAGGTCTACAATAAGGTCTACAAAACAATCTACATTTCAGTCTAAAATTCAAGCAACAAGTCGTTCTATATACTTACATCCGAATGGGTATCGGTGATGGACTCGGTTGATGTCGGGGTACGTGTTGTCGGGGTAGGTGTTCTCGGGGATTTTGGGTCTGGGGCTACAAATTCTCGAGCCGAGACCTGCAAAACAAATCAAACATCATGAGTACATAAACATAATCATTAAAGTTACAAACTCACGAGATATACCTCATGTACGCCGCAAAGGTTGTGGAAAGGGAATTTCGGATTTTGAAAATTTGTTTTGTGGAAGGCGTCTCCCACAACGGCCAACCTCGTCTTCCACTGCCGCATAAGTGGTTGGTCGGAGGTCGAGATCCTCTCGCAATGATGAAGCGTGGTCAATATGGGCATCGTCTCGTACGCCCAGATCTGAAGCGGGTACAAAAAAGAGGGGAAGTTGATTTTCCCCTTTGACCCCTCCTTCCCAGCGGAATTCTTGAGGAACTTCCGGGCAGCGTCTAAGAAATACTTCCACACCACGTTCCCCCACGGGTGCGAGTTGAAATCGTCAATATGGTCAACCAACTTCACGAACGTCCAATCAGGAACGTTGGTATGACCGGGTGCGGAAAGTAAAACGCTTATAAAAAAATGCACGAGCTTGAACTTCACTCGCTTCTCAATATCCCATGCTGCTGTAATCTGTAGGAAGGCAGCCAAGCCCGCTCGGGACTTCATGGTCCCATTCATGTTTACGTCGGAGTAGACTCCACCCTCGATGACGTCACAAACCGGGGGAACGTAATTATCCACTACTCGGAGACCGGTTATATCCGCAAATTGTTTAATTGTGAACCCCCTGGGTAAGCTGCCGATCTCCATCTGTAGAAAGTTGTCGTTCTCTACCCCGTCGAAAGTTCCAACCCTCGAGAGAAGGTTGTTTATGATCCGTGACGACCGAATCACCTTCGGGAGGTTCAAGAATTGCCCGAAACATGATTTTCCGAAGAGAGCCTTCTCCTCTTCGGACAATGCCACCTCGGCCTCAAATTTTTCAAACGAACCATAAAAACTAAATTTATGGTCCGCTATACATTCTTCTTTGATGGCCCGAGTCCATCCCTGAAAATAAGTAAATAAATCAGGTCTACAGGTCTACAATCAGGTCTACAATCCTACAATCAGGTCTACAATCAGCTATACAATCAGGTCTACAATCAGGCCGAAAATCAAGTCTACATTTAACATCAGGTCTACATTTAAGATCAGGTCTACAATCAGGTCTACAATCCTACAATCAGGTCTACAATCAGGTTTAAAATCAGGTCTACAATCAGGACCAAAATCAGGCTACAAATCAGGTCTACAATCGGGTCTACAATCGGAACCAAAATCAGGCTATAAATCAGGTCTACAATCGGGTCTACAATCGGGTCTACATTTTAAATCAGGTCTACAATCAGGTCTACATTTTAAATCAGGTCTACAAAAATGATCTACATAACAGTCCACAAAATTGTATACATCTCAAACATACCTTCAGGTACACGTTCCCTGCTTTTTGAGGACGTTTGGGGTTTGTCTTTACAAAATCAGAGTCCGAAGACTCAGCTATGCAAGGTCGTTTTGTTTTTTTAGACGGTATGCGAATGGACTTCCTTTTTTTATCTTTTTTCTTCGAAGGCTCTACGTGACCAGCTACCGGCACAGCTCGAGATTTCACCCTCTCGCTTGTACGTTTGTTCTCCATTTAGATTACCTGTTACAATATCTATGAGAAACTGAAAAATAACCCCATGCAAAACCGAAAACAAGACGACGAAGAACACGACGAACACCACGAACCCGAACCCAAACCCACGCACGAGAATACGACCCGAACCCAAACCCACGCACGAGAATACGAACCCGAACCCAAACCCATGCACGAGAAGACGAACCCAAAATCAAAACCCTCCCCCGAACCCAAACCCGAACCCAAACCCACGCACGAGAATACGAACCCGAAACCAAACCCTCGCACGAAGATACGTACCCGAACCCAAACCCACGCACGAGAAGACAAACCCGAACCCAAACCCTCGCACGAACCCAAACCCGAACACAAACCCAGAGACCAAAACCCCCAAACCCAAACCGCGAGCCCTAACCACCAAAACCCCCGAACCCAAACCCAAACCGCGAGCCCTAAACACCAAAACCCCCGAGCCCCAAACACCAAAACTCCGACCCCCAAACAGAGAAGGGGAGTGAGAAATCGCGGCCGACAGAGAGGGGGAGTGAGAAATCGCGGCCGACAGAGAGGGGGAGTGAGAAATCGCGGCGTGAGAAGTGAAGATTCGCGCGGGAGAGTGAGAGTGAGAAGTGAAGAGTCTCACCGGCGGGAGAGAGAAAAAGACTTCTGGGTTTGGGAGGGGGAATACACGGGAGAGTGAGAGTGAGAAGTGAAGAGTCTCACCGGCGGGAGAGAGAAAAAGAGACGGGATTTGGGAGGGGGAATACGCGGGGGAGAGAGAGAAAGAGATGGGAGGGAGAATTTTTCAATTTTTTTTCTTTTTTAATTGAAGAAGGAACCGGTTACAAACAAGTAAAAAAAAAAGAGGGACTAAATTTGAAAGAAATATTTAATGTCAAGGGTATTAGGTCATTTGTACTGGCAGATTGGGAAAAATTTATTTTTAGAGGATTTAGGGAAAATGGGTTAATAAAAGTGGCAAAATGGGCAATTTCTCTAAGTCATATATCAAAAACCCTTCATGTCTCAAATTTCCTTATCTTGTGCTTATACTATTGATGTGATTCCGTTAAGTACTTAACAATAACCAACCAAGAAGTCCATATTAACCCTTAATGTCTCTAATTTCCTTATCTTCTCATGCGCGTATGAACTCTGCATTGATAACTCTTATCCAGTCCATTTAATTAATGTATACAAACACATATTATAGTTATATACAGGGGAACTTTTGTAGGACATAGCCCTGAGAATGATGTTCGCCCTAATAGGATTATGGCACCTTATAAACCACATGAAGCTCTACACTCTCAATCCAACCACATACACTTCGCTTCCATGGTTCCCCATCTCAAGAACGATGAAACACCTCGAGATTTACCGCATCATGGCTGCCAAGTCAAAATCGACAGCCATGGAGCTTTTCATCGGGCCCCAGACTCACCACCTTCAAAACTTTGAACACTCCTCAATATCATTCGCATTCTTTCTCTATGCAATTCTTTCCCTAACCCTCGAAAAAATTGCTTCCACGAGACGCAAGACCCTAATTATTAGCATTTGAGGGTTCACGCAACTAGTCGGTGCACTAGTGTTCGGGCAACAATTTTTTATTTTCCATCTCCATTTTGCGGACCATGCAGGGCCGAGGGGGAATACCACTTGATCCTTCAACTCATCGTGCTTGTCTTGCTCCTCACAACCCTAATGTGCCTAGGGCTTCCGCGAAGCTTCATGCTCAGCTTCGTCTGCTCTATCTCTGTGTTTTTTCAAGGTGTTTGGCTCGTTTTGATGGGATTCGCTCTATGGACACCCTGATTTGTCATAAAAGGGTGCTTCGTGCAGATGGAGAAAGGTCATAGCGTGGTTCGTTGCTATGGTTGCGAGTCTGTTCATCGAGCAATATCTTTGGTGAACCTTCAGTTTTGTTGGTTCTTGTCCGGGATAACGATTTTTGAGGTTTTCTTTTATCTTATTTTGGTTAAACTTTACAAAAGCGATGGCAACATTGAGTGCTTGTCTTTGAGTTTAAAGGCAGAAAAATATGAAGGAGAAGGAAATATGAGTGAACGACATGAAAAAGTCCGGGATTATTGCGCCTGCATACAATGGCGGATGTATGTAATGTCCGGGATTATCCAAAATATAGACTAATTTCATACCTTTTTCTCGTTTCATTGTAAATCTTATTTCATCTCATCTTAAATCCGGATATCCTCATATTGGATAAGGGCGTAATTACATTATTATTATTAAGGGTCATTTTGATGAATAACCATGTAAACTATATGCAATTTGGTTATACTCAAGGTTTGGTTAATAAGTTGAAAATAGCTGGCCAAATTCGTTTACAAAATTTTAAGAGACAAATATACCCCAAAATAACTTACCGCCCATAATATATTAATTAAAAAATAATAATAAATAAGGCAACTAACGTCCCGCCTATTATTAGTTTATTAAAAAAAAATTGAAAATCGAGGAAAAAAAGACCACAGCTCGACCGAAGAACGTAAACATGAAAAAGAAGGTTTAAGTCGACAGTTTGACAGTGTAAAAATAGCGTTAATAAATCGTAAACCCGAAAAGTAAAGCCTCAGCTCAACAGTGTAAAAATAGCGTTGATAAATCGTAAACCCGAAAAAAAGCCACAACTCAATAGTGTAAAAATAGCGTTAATAAATCGTAAACCCGAAAAAAAAATCACAACTCGACAGTGTAAAAATAGCGTTAATAAATCGTAAACTATGGTGACTATTACACGTACAAGATTTTTGCAGGAAAAAACCATATTCATCAAACAAACTCATGACTCTCGAATTCTTTGTTTCCGATCAAAACTGAAAGTATGATGATCGATATTAAGTTTTGGTCGGCCAAATTGAGAGAGTAAATAATTTTAGGTAATTATTACAAAAAATAGATAATGTTTCCTTTAATAGAGGATCTTAACTAATTATGATATTTAAACTTGATTGGATAATTAATACAATAGATGGGGATAAAAATCTGGTCAACCCACGAATTATGCTGATTTGAAATTTGAATTCGAAATTCGAAATCAATTTTTAAAAACAATATTTCAAAAATAATTTTGACAAATAAGGATAATTTGGTCCGTTCATGTGATATAAATGAATCTTCTTGGCTATTTTCAATTCATTAACCAAACTTTGATTATATCCAAATCATAAACGTTTTATAAGAGTATAGAGCCAATTTTTTTTATTACTAAACTAGCCAACTTTCCCGCATTTTTTTCATAATTTGATTAGGCAATAAATGCAACACTTCTCTAATATAAAGCGTTCTAAGATGTACAAATATATTCTAAATCCACAATTTATCGCGATATGTTAACTCGTACATACATATGTATATAAATATAATATCATGTCAACTAATCTCCAAAGCGACACATTATTATGTTGTAACCGATGATACGCATATCTTTTTTCCGGAATCCATCACATAATAATATGTCACATTTCATTTTAAAGTAATTATTTGACCATAGGTTGCTTACTTGATCACGATATGCATATAATTTATGTTATGAAATTCGTCGAAGTTGAAGACGTCGAGACTTGAATCACGCATGAATGCGCTTTCCTTATAGTATTTCTTACACCTCGAAAATGTCTTAAAGGTCTCTGACAAGAATACTGCAGGATACGACAAGCCTAAATTCGGACTGCACCAAGACGCAGCGAAATCCGAACGTAGACAAGAACAATTTTTTGGAGAAAGTGTTTCAGAGAAGAAGAGAGAATAGTTTCGAAAACCCATCAACGATTTCTGAAGCACAGCGCTGCTTATAATGAAAATTGTACCTGTTCATTTGAAAATGACAGTTATAATCACAAACGACACGACCGTTCGCTCTAAACGACACGATTGTTCGTTCAAACGACAACCGAAAAATAACCGCCGAACCGAGGAGTCGCGTCCGTTGTCGAGAATCGCCGCGAAAAGTCCGCGGAACCGCGGACCACGCCGTTTTGCCGGACTCGCCTCGAGCCCGTGTGACCGGCGTGTCCGAAGTGCCAAAGTGCCCCTACAAAGCGCCACTAAAGCCTCTACGCGCGAGAGAGACAAATGCCACTCCCTTGTCTCCACTTCATTTAATATTTGTTATTAATTGGTACATATATTAAAGGCTCAACTTCATTGTATTTGTTCCATGTGGGACTCTTTTCCACACACATATCTCTCTCATCCACATACACTATTTTGTCTTTAGTGAACAACCAATGGAATTAATCCATTTAAATGTTTAATAAATTCCAACAATCCCCCACTTGTTCAGAAAGACAGAATAGAATCCAGAAGGAAACAAAGAATGTTAGTACAGATAAGTATCTTTCGATTTGAACTTATCCTTAGTAAAAGCAACACAAAATTTCATCGGAGTTTAGGTAACTACGCTTTGAACCTATTTTCCTAGTGATAAAATCGGTATTACCCTACACACACCCTTTAGGGTTCTTTGCCTACATCACTCGCTTAGCACCGTTAATGGCCATGTGCTCATCCTGTCTCGTGAACTTTTCATGAGAGAAACTCTAACTCTCAATTTGGGACGGCACGATCCCGAAATTCACATGGGTGAAGTTCTTACAGTATCTCTGTTACTTATAGATACTTGTGTTGGCAGAGATGCTCACAAGAAGATTGTTTATTTACACATTGATGTAATCTATAAATCTTTGTAAAGTCCTTATTGAAAGATTGTTTATTTACATATTGATGTAATATATAAATCTTTGTAATTTGCTGATTAAATTAATAAAAGTTGAAACGTTCATTCATTCCTTTTTAGTTTGATTGAAGATTTATGATATTCAATAGTATTATAGTCCTTAATCAAACCTAACAATGTATGAAGAGACAAATGTAGATTTGTGTGAACAAACTCTTCATGGTTTGACTAAAACGATATATTCGCAATCTAAAGATCAACGGACTATTGATCCCAGTATGATTGTTGGAAGAATCTAGGATGTCTGGTTACGAGGCATAGAGAGTTAGAAACTATGTAGTTCTTCCAGTGTATCTTTCGAAAATACTGAATTGAGCAGTGCACCTTTAGAGACAATAGAAGAACAAACCATTTAACATCTTCTATCTTAAGGTCACTACGTATGAATCGCATCATGCTTACCTAAATCCTGAAATGAGACATGTCATTTCATAGTATTAATACTCTCATTTGAGAAAGTCAAATTTTAGGTCCAATGTGTGATCTAGATAAGGCCTATTGGTGAGATATTAAGTTATGAAGATGTCATGAACCAACTTTGTGAAGTTCTCATAGATATGGAATTCATGTATAAGATTACTGAGATGCAATGTATATCACCTCATGCTTTATTACTTGGATTGTGAATAAATGAACTGCGCAGTGTCCAAATTTAAGTAGCGACTTTATTTGGATGAAACAATGTGACTTGTTAGCTCCTCGTCAATACGTTGTTTCTAACTTATTCACAAGTACTAAAGGAGTTGAGGAAATAACAACTAGAAGGGTAGGTAATTTTATAAATCTCAACTAGTTGATGATATTCATGAAGGGTAAACATAGATAATATTCAATGGATCCGCTCAATATAATTAAGTTGAACTTGAGTAGAAAATAAATTCATTTGAACCGAGAGATTCTCAGTGTCGACTCTTTAGTGGAGTCAGTCGACATTAAGCTAATACTCGGAAAAGGTTTGTGAACTTTTGAGTCCGAGTATAGAAGCTCAAGCTTTGTTCATTTGGACCCATAAGGTCACTATTACAGGTCATTAGAGTGGGATTGTTAAACTAGAAGCTAAGTCAAAATAAGTTCAAGTGTTGAACTAGACTTTTTCTCGGAAAATGTCTAAAGGGTATTTTTATCCACAAGGACATAAAATGATGTGAATGTCAAAATAAGATTTTGAATGTTTTCATTTGATGAAAATATAAATTATTTTCTAAAGCCGAAAAGTCGTTTGAGGCATTATGAAACTATTTTCATTATTTGTGCAATTATAATTCTACAACGGGTATTTTAAGAATTGTCTTAAAAGAAATAAGGAAGCATCTAGATGCTCCCTCTTCCTATGTAGAATTCGGCCAACATAGCATCAAAGAGGAGAGTTTTATTTCCTTTTTCTTATAAGGATAATTACCCAAAAGAAAAAGGGAAATGAATTTCCTTGAGAAGGAAACAAATGTGCTAAGTGAGGAAACAAATTTCCTCACTAATGCATCCATATGGCCGGCCAAACAATGAGGAAAAGGGGAAGGGAAAATCAAATATTTTGTCATGAATACATTATTCATTCATGAATGAATAATTGACCTTTATAGATTTTTCCTTCTCCTATAAATAGAGCCTCACATAGAGATGTGAAGGTTAAGCATTTTTCTTCTTTTCTCCCTATTGTGGCCGATCCTCTCCCTCTCTCTCTCTAGAAAATACTATTCTTATTTTGCACCTAGATTCACATTCAATCTAGAGAATTAGCTTATGATCCAAGAATTGTTCTTGGTTCATATGGTTTAATTGTGCCCACACACAAATCCTTCCAAAACCTCTATTGACTCATGTAATAGAAATCTTAGGTTTCTCGAGTTCAAGATTAGGTGCGAAGGTGACGAGCGAGCCAAGGAAGAAGGATCTACCTTTCTCGAGACGCTTCAAGATCAAGCTACAAAGAAAGGTTCGTGTTCTAGTAAATTAAATAATGTTTTTAATGTATAACATGTATATGCTTTTTTCTAGGTTAGTAAAACTGTTTTACTTGAATAAGAAATTTTTAAATTCCCACCATTAATTTGATTAATGTTAAATTTTTCTTTAACCATAGACCTATTCCAACAACTTGTTCTCAAGACTGAACTTCATTAAGAGTTAACAAAACTCAACCTTTAGTTGTAACAGCCAACATTATTATATAATGTTGCGAATATCCAAATCAATGACTTGTTCGTACCCATTGAACCTAATGTTAGTCATTTCCTAACGTTAGGTTGGGTTGCCATCATCGTCAGATCACTACTCAAGGAGTTTAAGACCCATGCCTCTCGAGGTCAATTTCACCAAATCTCTTGCAAGATGTTTAGTGAAAGGATCCACTATGTTATAGCTTGATCTCACGTATGTGAGTGAAATGACTCCATCCTTGATCAATTTCCTCACGTACTCATGTCTAAGACTAATATGTCTAGACTTCCCATTATACACTTCACTGTATGCTCTTGCTAAAGTGGATTGACTATCAGAATGTATCGACACAGTAGATATGTCATCTTTAGCCAATGGAACTTCTAAAAGAAGATCCCTCAACCACTCAGCCTCTTGTCCTGCTGAAGCCAGAGCCACGAACTCTGATTCCATGGTCGAGTGAGTAATACACGTTTGTTTCTTGGATTTCTAAGAAATCGCACCCCCGGCTAGTGTAAACACCCAACCTGTCGTAGACTTATTATCTCCGACACTTGATATCCAACTAGCGCTCGGTATATCCGTCTAATACAGCAGGAAACTTTCCATATTGAAGGCCGAGATTCTTGGTTTTCAAAAGAAACCCAAGAATTCTCCCTATAGCACTCCAATGCTCACCACTGGGATTGCTAGTAAATCTACTCATTTTACTAACTGCAAATGCGATGTCGGGTCGAGTACATTGCATCAAATACATAAGACAACCAACGACACTTGCATATTCCAATTGAGCAACGGCTCTTCCATTATTCTTTTCAAGTTTGACACTTGGATCAAATAGGGTGTTCGCCTCTTTGAACATTAAATGTTTGAACTTATCAAGCACTTTCTCAACATAGTGTGATTGACTAAGTTCATAACCCCCACTGGTTCTACGCACCTTGATACCCAATATAGTATCAACTTGTCCAAGATCTTTCATTTTGAAAGTGGAAGATAGAAACCTCTTCGTTTCTAATATTCCCTTCATCTCGTTGCTAATGATCAACATATCATCAACGTAAAGACATAAGAAAATCACAATGTTTCCACGCACTTTTGTGTACAAACACTTATCACAAACGTTAGGGACAGATCCATTCGAAAGTATGACGGTGTCAAAATTTTGATGCCATTGTTTGGGTGCTTGTTTTAATCCATATAAAGATTCAACAAGTTTGCAAACCTTTTGTTCATTACCCGGAAGCACATAACCTTCCGATTGCTCCATGTAAATCTCCTCGTTGAGATCTCCATTTAAGAATGCCGTTTTGACATCCATTTGATGAACATTCAAGTTATGCAAAGAAGCCAAGGCAAACAATACTCGAATTGTAGTCGTCCTTGCTACTGGTGCATATGTGTCAAAATAATCTATTCCTTCACGTTGTCTAAAACCTTTGGCTACAAGTCTAGCCTTGTAAGTGTTAAGAGTACCATCACTATGATACTTCTTTCGGAATACCCACTTACACCCAATCGGTCTCGAACCTTTGGGTAATTCGACAATTTCCCAAGTGTGGTTTGACATAATAGAATCCATTTCATCTTGGATAGCATCTTTCCAAAAGGCAGAGTCACGAGAAGCCACAGCTTCATTGTAAGTCTTAGGATCATCTTCCACGAGAAGAGTTATTGGAATCTTTCGAGCAAAACTCTCTCGATCTCCCTTAACCATGAAGAAGGAAATAAGTCGAGAATCTATTTCGTCAGGTCCAAGATCCTTAGTCTTACGGACTCTCTTGCTAATCCGAGGTTCGGGTTGTTCTACAACGACCCTCGAAGAACTCTCCTCTTGAGGCTCTTCGTTTATGGAAACATGAGACTCTTTTTCTGTCGAATTAAGATTCTCAAAGAATTCCACATCTCGTGATTCTACTATGACATTAGATTCTAAATTTAGAAGTCTATATGCCTTGCTATTCATAGCATAGCCAACAAAAGCACTTCGTATCCCTCGAGGACCCGACTTGGTCCTTTTAGGATCCATGTTTTTTTAGTAGGCTAGGCACCCCCACACTTTGAAAAACCCAATACTCGGCTTTCGCCCTTTCCATACCTCATATGGCGATACTTGGGTTTTCTTTATAGGAATTCGGTTTAAAATATGACATGCAGAAAGTAAAGCTTCACCCCATAAATTAAAAGGCAATTCAGAATGTATTAACATAGCATTTATCATCTCTTGAAGTGTCCTATTTTCACGCTCGGCTAAACCATTTTTTTGTGGTGTACGTGGTGCGGAACATTCATGAACAATACCATTTTCTTCACAAAAAGCATTAAAATCACTAGGAAAATATTCACCGCCCCTATCACTTCTAAGGACTTTAATTTTAATTCCTAATTGATTTTCAACTTCAGCCTTATACACCTTAAAAGCATTAAACGCTTCATCTTTATGCTTCAATAAATAAACATATGTAAATCTAGAGCAATCATCAATAAAGGTAATAAAGTACCTATTTCCTCCACGAGTTAACATGCCATTAAATTCACATATATCCGAATGTATAAGACCTAGCAACTTAGAATTTCTCTCTACACTATAAAAAGGTTTCTTAATCATTTTAGATTTAACACAAATTTCACAGTTATTAAACTTATCAAATTTGCATGAAATTAAACCACATTTAATTAATCTTTTCATAGTGCTAATTCCTATATGTGCTAATCTATTATGCCATAAAGAAATAGAATCAAGCATATAAGCAGAAGGGGAAATTTCATTAATAACATTGTCAATAATACATAGTTTGACCATTCCTTCACTGGAATAGCCCTTGCCAACAAATACACCATTACGGGTCAAGATAAGCTTGCCCGACTCATACACATACTTGATCCCTGGTTTTCCTAAGAGATCACCACTAACAAGGTTCCTACTCATTTTCGGGACATGTAAAACATTGGTCAAAGTGACCTTCTTCCCGGAGGTAAAGTTGAGATCCACGCTTCCGATGCTGACGACCTTTGAGAGGTGCTCGTTTCCCATATGAATTTCTTGTCATCCATTGACTTCAGAGTAGGTGTGGAAGACAGCCCTATCGTAGGTAACGTGAACGGTGGCACAAGTATCGTACCACCACCCTTGAACCTTGCCCTTGACCGCCATGAGTTCGCTCACCGTAGCGACTATATCAGCATCGGTCATAGTGACGTCGACCTCTTTTTCAACCTTGCAGTGTCGACAGTCTCGAGCATAGTGACCGGGTTTGTCACACACATAGCAAGCCCCTTTGGCCCCCTTGGACGCGGATTTGTTGCCGGAAGCAAACTTGCCGGAGTGCTTGAATTTCTTCGAGTCCTTCTTGACTTCCAAAGAACTTCCTTTCTCCCACTTCCTTTTGCCTTTCGCGCTCACCGCGTTGGCCTTGGAAGTTCCAGCATCCGTCTTCTTCTCTCTCATCCTCGATTCCTCCTCGAATTCGAAGATGTTTCTGGATTTGCTCCAAAGAAAAGTCCTCGGTGTTGTGAAGAAGTTTCTTCCGATAACCTTTCCACGAATTGGGCAACTTTGCAATAATTGCGCCAACTTGGAAAGTCTCCGGAATATCGATCTTCACGGCCCTCAATTTGTTGACAACAACTTGCAACTCATGCACTTGTGCAAGTATTGGCTTATCATCAAACATCTTGAAATCAAAATAACTCGAGACAAGGAACTTTTGTTGGCATTTATGCCCACAAATGAGATTTTTGATATTAAATACTTTTGTATTTGTTTCTCTTTGAAATTAAATAAAGATTGAATATTCATTCTTATTTAAGATTGTGTTTACGCATTTATGTCTACGCTCTGAAACTGTCATCAACGAAAGAAGTGCTAAGTACAGACTTGACAAGATACCTTCTTATGATCAGTTTAAATAATAGTTCGCAATCTAAAGATCGATTGGGCAATCGATTCCCAGTAATGATTGTTAGAATGAATTAAACGATATCTTATCTTGTGATATGGAGAGTTGTGACTCTGTAATTCATTCTTGATATCTTAATGAAGATATTGAACAAGACCAGTGAAGTTTTGAAGTTCGAGATAAAACCGTTTAATCACTCGAAATCTCAAACTCACATACGAGGGGTATTTTAGTAATTACCTAAATCCTGAAGTGAGTACATGTATTCTTGTAACACTTTATGACATTTGATTTGTCAATGGGCAATGGCTAAATGAAGTTTCATTGACCCGACGGTTGGTGTCATAATACTGTTTCGTTGAAACATGTGATTCACAGATATGGAATTTGTGTTGAAACAATGCTAAGGCATTAGTATCACACCATGCTCTGTTATGAGAGTGTGAGCAAATAAACCAGGCCTGGTATTCATCGAATAAAGAATTCTTTGAAATAAAACATGTGACATGTTGAGACATCTCACTTTATGTTTTTCTCGTTCATAAATAACAGAGGACTTGGTGAAATAATAACTCGGGGGTAAAACGGTAATTTTACATTCCTTTGAGTTAATGATACACCGTGGACTGTGTGAAGAATATTTTTTTCACATCAAACGGAAAAATAAACGCATATGAACTTAGAGATGTTCAATATTGGTCCTTTAGTGGAATCGACTAATATTAAGAATTAAAAGCCGGAAAAAGTTTGTGAACTTTTGTGTCCGAGCTTTATTCTAAAGTTTCGTTCATGTGGGTCCATAAGACCACAATGATAGACTCTCGGACGAGATTTTGGTGAACAAGAAATGATTGATTTTCTCATTCAACGTAAATTGTGATTTACGCTAAGAAAATTATTTTCTGGGTAATTAAATAAATAACTGGTTATTTATTATTACATTTATTTCACGAATCATATTATGTTATTATATTGATAATAATATAATTTGATGATTCAAATAAATAAAAGATGAAAATAAATATTTTCTCGTTTCGTACTACATTGATTAGTATGAAAATAATTAATGACTTGTCATTAAATAAATGAGATGTTCTAAATTAATTAAATATTATTTTAGAAATAAGTCAAATAAATTTGGGAGATAATTAGGACAATATGGCCGGCCATAATAAGTGTTTTATGGGCTGGAAAAATTCTTTAAACTCATTAAAAGGAGTTTTGGGCTTAAGTTTGACTAATGGGTCTTAACTGGATTTTGACCTAACTTAAGCCCATTCTCTCTGATATAAAAGGAGGCTCTCTCTTTGGTAACCCTAGCCTAATTTTGACCAACACTCAGCCAAACCTCTTCCCCCTTGTGCTTGAGAGGTTTTGGCCGAAATTAAGAAGGAAAGAGAGAGAGGAAAACTGTTTCCCGGCAGCCCTTCTTTTTCTTTGAGTTTCCCTTCTTCCCTTGTTCCCACGAAAGAGCCCACCCTCTTTGTCTCCTAAAATCTCTTGAGTATTATCATTGACTCAACTTGTGGTTGTTTGAGTGATTTTTCTCTCCACATGGCCGGCTATTTTTGGAGCAACGAAGGTACGACGGATTTGAGGATCTCCTTGACGCGCGTGGTGTAGAGGATCGGCCGATCACTTGGAAGTACACCGAGACTTGCTCTCGCAGATCCAAACCATATGTAAGTGTCTCTTAAACGAATTGGATCTGAATGATATAATATTGTAGAATGATTATATTTATTTAGATTGTTCGTTTGCATGCTTAAATGAATTTATTAATATGTACATAAATTTGTTGGAATGCTAGTTTAGATTTAATGACATGGTTATGAATATGTTAGAAAACGTTTTTAATATGTTAAATTGAATTATGAATTTTCGCCATATATAGATTTGTTTCATAATTAATTAGGTTAATTGTTAACTAAATTCCAACAACTTTTTGTACCTTCTTCTTCCGCCTTGAATTTGTACTCGAGTGCATTCCAGATCTCCGTCGCCGAGGGATTGTCGGTGTAGAGATCGTAGAGGCGGTCGGAGAGGGTGTTCAGAATGTGGCCACGGCACAACAACTCGTCCTCCTGGCGTTTCTTCCGATCCGCCTTCAGTTCCTTAGAATCCTTCTCCGTCGGCTTTGGTATGGACTCCAATGTCGGGTCCAGCACGTAGAAGATCTTCATTGCAGTGAGGAAGAAGCGCATCTTGTCCTGTCAGCGAGTGTCGTTGGTTCCGTCGAAGCGGTCCAACTTGACGAAGTCTTGGTTCATCACCTTCAGGCTTGAAACGGTCGCCTCGGTCGCCGTTGCAACAGATACTATAAGATTGTTATGAAATTCGTTGAAGTTGAAGACGTCGAGGCTTGAATCACGCATGAATGCGCTTTCCTTATAGTATTTCTTGCACCTCGAAAATGTCTTTAAGGTCTCTGACAAGAATACCGCAGGATACGACAAGCCTAAATTCGGACTGCACCAAGACGCAGCGAAATTCGAACGTAGACAAGAACGATTTTCTGGAGAAAGTGTTTCAGAGAAGAAGAGAGAATAGGTTCGAAAACCCAGTAACGATTTCTGAAGCACAGCGCTGCTTATAATGAAAATCGTTTCTGTTCGCTTCAAATTGTACCTGTTTGTTTGAAAACGACACGACCGTTGGCCAAACGACCGTTCGCTCTAAACGACACGACTGTTCGTTCAGAAATCGTTATTTGGTTTTCGAACCTATTCTCTCTTCTTCTCTGAAACACTTTCTCCAGAAAATCGTTCTTGTCTACGTTCAGATTTCGCTGCGTCTTGGTGCAGTCCGTATTTAGGCTTGTCGTATCCTGCGGTATTCTTTTTCAGAGACCTTAAAGACATTTTCGAGATGCAAGAAATACTATAAGAAAAGCGCATTCATGCGTGATTCAAGCCTCGACGTCTTCAACTTCGACGAATTTCATAACAATTTACACACACCCCAAGATCATGAATTGAAGGCCAAGAAAACTAAAACTATTTTCAAGAGTGATTTTTTTGTTTTTGCATGAATGGTATCCTTTCTCAGAGATGCATGGACGTACTTAGAACAGCAATTGATATATTTCATGATTTAATGCATATATATATACATTAAGTATAAATTTCGTATTAATATTTGTTGTCTGGCCTGATCTACGTACGTTACTGCGCTTGCCCTAATTAAAAGGTATCATTGATTGCAAGATACTCTAAAGGGATAAAACAATCGATATAATAGAAGCTCTTGGATAAGAAAAAGAAGAAAGTATGGATCACAATATATTCCGGCCGTATAATATTTTATTTATGTTTTAATAGTCATGGCCGTATGCTTGACAACTAATATTTCCAGCAATTAAAAAGAAAAATAATTTTGACAACGGATAATCATATATATATATAATTATATATATTCAAATGTAATTGTGTTAAATACTCATATAAACGTTTATAGATTTCGATATACGCAATGATTTGTAAATTTTGTGTAAATAACCAACTAAAAATATTAATAATTTTTTTTTGAACTGTTTTAACTCAAAAATAGTTTCACGCTTACTTTTCCCGCTGAAATGAATTAATAAAAATTTCAGCGAATTAAATGATAAATCTAATATGAATTAATTTAAAATTTAAACACAAAAAATTTAATCCAAATTATTTATAAGAGTATTGTGTACCATAAAATCGTATAAAGAATTTTGCCTTAGTATTTACTCAAAGTTTACTAAACGTTGAGTATTGAAATCACTGTGTAATTTACTGGGTAAATAACCAATTTTTTATATATACAAAGTAATGTATCATCCGTTATAAACTGTCGTCATTTGATTATTTTTTTATTAATGAAGTTTTTATTTTACGCAGGGTAAATGCATGTCTCGTACTACAATGCAGTAGGAGTTAATACCCCTTAAGAAGTCCCCGGATATGTCGAAAGTAAATCAGTTTGCTTCAACTCAAATAATTATATATAGACAAAAAGAGGTGTCCCCCCAATTTTAATTGTTCATTCAATAATATAGACCTACTTTTAGTTCTCTCAAACATATAATAATAGCTAAAAATATATATGTGAATACTAACCACTCAATAATATATACTGCCTAATATCTTTAGTTAAAATAAAATTACTGTCTCATAGGGATAAAAAAGAAATAAATGATTCACTCGAGATCAGAGTACCCCCTAAGCCCAAATACTCTATATAAAGTACCTCCTTCCTATCCAACCATGCAAGTATAACTTCTTGTTCATTTTTAGCCATTTTCACTATAATAAAAAAAACCTTATTTCTCACTCTCATAATCATGGGTTCTATGCTAGGGCATGTTTTGCCGGGCATTGGGTTTCTTCTTGTTGGTCTATGGCACCTTTTCAACCACATCAAGCTTCACGTCCTAAACCCGCTCACATACACAAGCCAAATTTGGTTCCCGGCCCCAAAAAAGATGCGCTACGCCGAGCCTTTGCTCATAGCGCTCGGCTCATTCGCCTCCATAGCCATCGAGCTTTTTGTGAGCCCTCGCAAGCACCAACCTTTAGACGACGACCTAACCATTCCCGACACCCATCTTCACACGTTCGAGCACGCATCGATTTCCCTAGCCCTACTAGTCTACGGCGCATTTCTGATGGTGTACGATATGGTCAAACTTAATATCAAACTGCCCCAGGGCTTGGCATATTTCATGGCCTCGATAGCCCTGGGGCAAGAGCTCCTCCTCTTCCACCTCCACTCCACAGATCACGCCGGCCCAGAGGGACACTACCACATGTTCCTCCAGCTCGTCGTCCTTGTCTCGCTGGTCACGACTATTATGGGGATCGGGCTCCCGAACAGCTTCATGGTCAGCTTTGTGAGGTCGCTCAGCATTGTGTTCCAAGGCGTTTGGTACATCTTGATGGGGGTCATGTTGTGGACCCCGGCCTTGCTTCCTAAAGGTTGCTTCTTGAACACTGAGGCGGGGCGCCACGTGGCTCGTTGCTCTACGGATCAGGCGACTCATCGAGCCATGTCTTTGACCAACCTTGAGTTTAGTTGGTTCTTGACAGGGACCGCCATCTTCGGAGTCTACTTTTACTTGCTCGTGGCCTCAATCTACGGTCAGAAAGTTGACTACTTTGGTCTGGCGATGAATAAATTTAGAGGAGAAGAGGAAGCCGAGTCCCAGAAGAATCTATTGTCCAAGGTCTAAAGTGATCTTAATTTGGCATATATTGTATGTGTATTTACGATCTTTATCTATATTCGCTTTTGTCTTTCTTGGTTCATGACCAGCAAGAGCTGATGATCGTGTTCTGCAATCTGTGTCCATTTGAATATGTATTTGTGTAAAGTGTAATCATAAATGTGTATTCGCTCTTTAAATATGCCGGTCTTCAATAAATATGTCAAATTAACGTTCCACGCATGGATTTTTGTCAGCGCGTTGCAAGATTTTAGCAAGTTTATTAATTAAAGCGACGCACTTACACTTCCAAAATGGATACAAGGTTTTCATTATCGATATCAGCACCTAAACGTGGCTATACCGGGACTCCCGGTACCTCCCGGTACCGTCCCGTGGGACTCCCGGTATTTACCGGGACGGGAGTTCCGGTCCCGGTTTTTAACCGGGACGGGAGGTAACGGGAGGCCGGGACTCCCGGTCCCGGTCGGGAGAAAAAAAATTTAAAAATTAATTTTAATATTTTTAGAGGATTAAAGGTGAAAAAAAGAAGGATGTATTTTTAATGTTTTAAACTAAATGGAGTGAACTAAAAATAATTTGTATAAGTAAAACGAGTAAACAAAATGAATGTAGACTCAAGTTTAAATTAATAGGTCTCTTAAAAAATCTTACCGCCCCCTAAAAAGGTGCGACGATAAGGAAAAAGAGTACCCTTTGCATCGATTATAAGTAAATAAAGTCCCGAACAAAGGTCGGGAATCCCTATATGATAAAAATATAAATGTCTAACTATTGAGATTTATGTTAGAAAAGTTAATATCAAAATCATCTACAATATCAAAGTTCTGAAACATTTCTTGGGCTCTATGGCGATGTTGAAGCCAATCCTTCCCGCAAGTTAAAGTTTCCACCATCTGCGGATGCAAGCTACGCCTTCTGTCGTCGATGATCCGTCCGGCGCTGCTGAATGCCGCCTCTGATGACACGGTTGAAACGGGAATGGTGAGGATGTCTTGTGCCATTGTAGACAATACCGGGAACCTCCGTGTGTTTTGTCTCCACCATACGAGTAAGTCTAAGCCTTCGTCGTCCGATTTGACCCACTCGTTCCTGTTGAACTGCAGTATCTCAGGATGTGAGTGTGTGTCGACTGCGCTTGGCTGACTGGACCCGGCCTCTTGTTGTTGAGGAGATGGACTGTACGCAGGAGCGTTAACAAACACATTCTGAAATTGATGTTTCCGGGGTTGATGCATTTGTGACTGACTCTCCTGCTGCGCTCGGTAATGTGGTAGGAGTTTGGCTTCGTACACCCCGAAAAGAGAATAAAACGCTTCCACGATTCGGGGAAAATCAAGTGCATAGTAATCTTGATCAACAAAAAAATTTCTAAGGTACTTAAGAAATTTTTTCAAACCAATAACTCTACATCGGGGATCTAGAATGATTCCTAAACCGTAAAGCAAAGGAACCTTTCCAGCCTCCCAATATTTTAAATTTTTTGATTCCATTGCCTTAATACAATCTTGAAAAATAGTTTCATCTCTATACTTGTCTAAATGTAGTCCAATTGTTGTAATAGTATGCAAACCAAGAAAAGAGGTTGGAGTGTAAACGGCGGAAAGATAACAAGTTTCTTTATAAAAGATGTCTAGAAAAGAAACAAAGGACTCAGCTATCTTAATATCATAATCAGAAATAGTATCTTCGCCATGTTCATGGTTAATATAAGCTACGATAACATCTACGTAACCTACAGATAAAAAATTTGTTAACATTAAGAAAGTTGAGTTCCATCTAATTTTGTTATCTAAATGCCATGTTCGTTCTTGTAGACCATTGTGCCTAAGACGTCTCTTTAGTTCGTCTACTCTACTTGTTGAGCTATTAATCCAACTTATATAGTTCCTAATTTTGTTTATAGAAGGGTCATAACTAGCGGCCCCTGCTTGAACAATAAGGTTGATTATATGGGTTTCACATCGTTGATGTAAAAGAGAGTCGTTACTTTGAAGTTTTTCTTTTAATTCTCTTATCATAGCATTGTTACTTGTAGCGTTATCTAATGTTACTGATATAATTCTACGTGTTAAACCCCATTCTTCTAATACACTAAGCATGATATCTAAAATGTTTTCACTTGAATGAGATCCTTCTATCCTCTTAAATGCTATTATACGTTTGTTCAAATTCCACTCATCATCTATATTATGAACAACAACACTCATATAATCCGTTTTAGCTTGACCAGTCCATATATCAGAAGTTAAAGCTACACTATATCTACCGTTTGATATTGTTATTTTTAGTGTTTCCTTTTCTTCCAAAAACCATTTTAGTATATCAGCTCTTAGCGATTTTCTAGAAATTACTTGAACACCAGGAACTAAATAACTAACAAAGTTAACAAAACCTTGTGATTCTATATGCATAAAAGATTGATCCGTAGGAACAAAATATTCTACAAACTGTTTACGTAATTGATTAGGCTCAACATGACTTACCTGAGTCGAAGACGTTGCAGCTCCATCGCCCTTGCAGTATTTGTTGTGACTCCAAAGCGACGTTCCAACTTTGTCGTTGTGAGCACTAAAGATCTTTCCACAACGGTTACATTTACCATATTTCTCGCCGTTGTGAATAATTTTCTTGTAAAAACTCCACACGGTTGACCTAGGTGGCCTTCCGGTGGTTTGAGTTTGTTGTCGTTGTCGTCGTTGTCGTCGTTGTTGCATCTCTTCTTCTTGTTGTTGTTGTTGTTGTCGGGGACGGGGCACACTAACAGGAGGTGACCTTTGAGTCCGGCTGCGATGTGGAGGAGGAGGTATATCTTCTTCTTCATCGTCGTCGTTAGGATCCTGCGTTTCATCGTCATCGACTTCAACTCCTTCGTTTGAATTTTGGGAATCTTGAATTTCTTGTTCAAAATGATGAAACACTTCAAAAGCGATGTCGGCATCCGGTGGAGGTGGAGGCATATGAGGGACGTAGTCGGCTTCTGTGTTTAGGTTGAACGGATGAGTGTGATGGGGGGATAGACAAGATTTGGAGCGGTACTAGGAATGTAGTTAGGATCGTAAGTATATTCAGCATTTTGAGAATGGTGCAACCAATTCTCTTCAAACCGATGCATCGGGATATCTTGAGAATTTCTTCCCTTTCGACCACCCCGACCTCTTCGGTTTTGAGACGCCATAAAAACGAGCTTAGAAAATTGAGAGAGTTTGAAAGAGTTTGAGTGAGAAATTGAAAGATTGAGAGAGTTTGAAAGAGGTGTGAAGAAATGAGAGAAAATGAGAGGGTATTTATAAGAAAATTTGTGAAAAGGGAAAGAAAAAAAAAAGTATATAGCCGTTGCAATTGCAACGGTCGGATATTTCAGGCCATTGGATTCTCAATCCAATGGCCCTCCTTTCTTCAACATTTTTTTTAATACATTCTCGGGAGGTACCTCCCGTTTAGCTTGAAAACTGGGAGTCCCGGTTCCGCCCGGGTACCTGAACCGGGACTCTCGGTACTGTTCCGTCCCGGTATGACCACGTTTATCGGCACCGTTGTCGAAGTTTTGATTTGTTTGATAAATCTAATATCGACGGATATTTTATAAATTATTATTAAAATGCGTATCTAATATTATGCAATACTCTTATATTCAATCAGTTAATTTGTTTGGTAGCGATTCTATAAAAGCCATGCATTATTTATTTCAAGCAATAGCAAAGTCCTGCATATTTATTGTATCATCTCCGTTTCTCATTTTTTCAATTTTTCTGGAGAGTGGTGTTTTCATATCTTTCAATTATTGGAGACCTAATAATGAATGCTTTTCTCGAATAGTACAAGGAGAGAAAAAGAAAATACAACGATGCAGTTTTGGACTATGCGTGTCATGGTATATAGCTTATTTTCCATTCCAAAGAAATATAATTTATTCTTTTAAAATAAAAAGGGTAATGTATTGAATGACACGTCGCTTTTAAATTTTGCGAAAGGATCACCTTCTTCACATATGGTTACAAGCAATCATGACCTTACACAATCACTTTTATTCTATTTCATACATAAAATAAACAAAAAAAAAATTTGTTGGAATGGCTCTAATACATACGTGATACATTATTAATTATTATGTGTGTTTTCTGTTTTATCTTTTTATTTTCCGACAAATTCTAAAAAAGTAAAAGTTTAATTTTAAATTTAATTTTTACACGTTTCGTTTTGAATTTAATTTATATTAATAAATCAATTACATTTAATACGTTTTGAAATTGGTAAGTAAATATTTAGTTCTTATAATTTTGTATGGTCCTATAATTTGAGAAGATTTAATTTCTTTCTTTATTGATAATATCGGTTAATTAATTACAACTTCTTTGTCATATCTTTCGAATTTAATATTTATTTTTTCATTATTTCGTATTCTCTTTCTCAATTTTTAGAAATTTTGAACAATTTTTGAACGTTTTATCAAGCTCACGAGCATGATACTATATCGTAAATCACTACTACAATTTAAGGATTCCACAACCCTTTTTTTGAGTTGTAAGGGTTGTAGAATTCGGGGTTGTGGAATCTTCCACAACCCTTAGACTTTCGTTGTGGAATAATCATACTTTCCACAACGGATGTCTAAGGTTGTGGAATATTCAACAACCGGTCAATTTTCGCACCACATTATATAATTTTTATTTTTTCGGCGCCGCGGCACGGAGTTTCCACAACGGATCTAAGATCCGTTGTGGAAACATTTCACTTTATTTTAGGCAGCACCGCGGCGATAACTTATTGTCGCCGCGGCGCCGTTGTGCAGAGTATCGTCTTTACCCAAAATATGTGAAATGAACCCACATAATCATATAATACATGTAGAAGGACTTATAACATGCATAAGTAATCTAAAAAACTTCCAAAATTTTATATATATATATATATATATTCAAAATTCATCCGAGATTATATACACTCAAAATCACAAAATGTAATTAATCACATTCAATAAATATGTGTACATAGTTCATCCGCATTTTGTGTTACCGCTTTATCTTGGAGCGGTCATTGACTTGATGTACGTTGATTGCCCGTCACCAAGAGAGTCTTTGTGTTCGAGTTGAAAATTTGAAAACACCCTAAACGAAAACCATGAGAAATTTTTTAACAAACCCGCAAATTCAAAATACAATCTCAATTTCAACCCAAATTAACTCAAATTCAATCAAGAATTTAAATTATATTTCAAACAAACAAAAATATATGTTACTCTCGTCTAAATATGAATTTGAACCAAATCATATCTATACATATTATCAATTCAAAAAACAAAAGTTATATCTCAATATCAACCTAAACTATAAATCAATTTCAAACACACAAAATAACAATCAAAATCTCATCTAAACATATTATCATTTCCAAACACAAAAACTATATCTCCTTATCAACTTAAACTAAATATCAATTTCAAACACACAAAATATCAATCAAAATCTCATCAACATATTATCATTTTCAAACACAAAAACTATATCTTAATATCAACTTAAACTAAATTTCAATTTCAACCACACAAAATATCAACCAAAATCTCATATAAACATATTATCATTTCCAAATAAACACTTAATTAATAAAAGAAACTAACCAATATGATGAGAAGACGTGGAGGGGCGGAGATAACCTTTTGAGGCGGAGATATAGGGCGGAGGGAAAGAGAATAATAGGTTTCATGGGTTTTGAGGGGTGGATTTCGTGGGTTTAATGGTGGGTTTCTGTTGGAATAGGTATAGGGTTAAGAAAAATTTATCATTAATCATATTAATGGCGGAATATAAAAATATCTTTTACTAGTAAATTTTTTTTTACTAACCTAGATAAAGTGCATATACATGTTATAACTAAAAACATTATTTAAGGTACTTGAATACTAACCTTTCTTGTATCTTCAAAATTGAAGCGTCTTGAGAAAAGTGGATCTTCTTAATTGGCTCGATTCCTTCACTTCTAATCTTGAACTTGAGAAACCTAAGATTTCTATTACAAGTGTCTATAGAGGTTTAGAAGGATTTGTGTGTGGGCACAATTAAACAATATGAACCAAGAACAATTCTTGGATCATAAGCTAATTCTCTAGATCAAGTATGGATCTAGGTGCAAAATAAAAGAATTATTTTGAGAGAGAGAGAGAGGGGGTTCGGCCAAGAGCAAGAGAGAACAAGGCAAAAGCTTCACCTTCACATCTCTATGTGAGACTCTATTTATAGGAGAATGAAAAATCTATAAAGGTCAATTATTCATTCATGAAATAATAATGTATTCATGACATAATATTTGATTTTCCCTTCCCCTTTCTCTCTTAGGATGGCCGGCCATACACCTCAAGCAAGAAGGAAAATTTGTTTTCTCACTTAGCTTATTTATTTCCTTCTCAAGGAAATTCATTTCCCTTTTCCTTTTGAGTAATTATCCTTATGATTAAAAGGAAATAAAACTCTCATCTTTTATGCATGTTAGCCGAATTCTAGCTAGGGAAGGGGCATTTAGATGCTTCCTTATTTCTTTTAAGACAATTTTTAAAATACTCATTGTAGAATTATAATTGCACAAATAACGAAATTAATTTCATAATGCCTTAAACGACTTTTCGGCTCTAGGAAATAATTTATATTTTCATCATATGAAAATATTCAAAATATTATTTTGACATTCACATCATTTTATGTCCATGTGAACAAAAATACCCTTTAGACATTTTCCGAGAAAAAGTCTAGTTCAACACTTGAACTTATTTTGACTTAGCTTCTAGTTTAACAATCATACTCTAATAACCTGTAATAGTGAACTGATGGATCCAAATGATCAAAACTTGAGCTTCTATACTCGGACTTAAAAGCTCACGAACCTTTTTCGAGTATTAGCTTAATGTCAAATGACTCCACTAAAGAGTTGACACTGAGAATCTCTCGGTTCAAATGAATTTAATTTCTACTCAAATTCAACTTAATTATATTGAGCGAATCCATTGAATGTTATCTATGTTTACCCTTCATGAATATCATCAACTAGTTGGGATTTATAAAATTACCATTTTACCCTTCTAGTTGTTATTTCCTCAACTCCTTTAGTACTTGTAAATAAGTTAGAAACAATGTATTGACGAGGAGCTAACAAGTCACATTGTTTCATCCAAATAAAGTCGCTACTTAAATTTGGACATTGCGCAGTTCATTTATTCACAATCCAAGTAATAAAGCATTAGGTGATATATATTGCATCTCAGCAATTTTGTACATGAATTCCATATCTATGAGAACTTCACAAAGTTGGTTCATGACATCTTCATAACTTAATATCTCACCAATAGGCCTTGTCTAGATCACGAAATGGATCTAGAATTTGACTTTCTCAAATGAGAGTATTAATGCTATGAAATGACATGTCTCATTTCAGGATTTAGGTAAGCATGATGCAATTCATGCATAGTGACCTTGAGATAGAAAATGTTAAATGGTTTGTTCTTCTATTGTCTCAAAAGGTGCAGTGGTCAATTATGTATCTTCGAAAGATACACTAGAAGAACTATAGAGTTCCTAACTCTCTATGCCTCGTAACCAGACATCATAGATTCTTCCAACAATCATACTGGGATCAATAGTCCATTGATCTTTAGATTGCGAATATATCGTTTTAGTCAAATCATGAAGAGTTTGTTCACGCAAATCTACATTTGTCTCTTCATAAATTGTTAGGTTTGATTAATGACTATAAGACTATTGAATATCATAAATCTTCAATCAAACTAAAAAGGAATGAATGAACGTTTCAACTTTTATTAATTTAATCAGCAAATTACAATAACGACTTTATAAAGATTTATATATTACATCAATATGTAAATAAACAATCTTCTTGTGGGCATCTCTGCCAACAAACTCTCACTTGACTCAAAGAAGATGAGAGTACTCTTTCATGCCTAATCCGTCTCGATGTTGGTCGAAGACCTTGTTGGATAGGGCCTTGAGATCTGCAAGGTTGTCCACCGTTGAGATCTTCTTCACTTCCACGTCTCCGTGTTGCACGATCTCTATAATCAAATGGTATTTCCTCTCAATATGCTTAGAGCGCTTATGGCTTCTAGGTTCCATTGAGTTAGCAATAGCCCCACTATTATCACAATAAAGTGTCATTGGCTCGTTGACATTTGAAATAACTTCCAAATAATTAAAGGAATTTTCTAAGCCATACAGCCTCTTTGGGTGCTTCACAAGTAGCCACATATTCTGCTTCCATGGTGGAGTCAGCAATACAAGATTTATTGATACTCCTCCAAACTACAGATCCAACATTCAGGATGAACACAGATCTTGAAGTGGATTTCCTGGAATCCTTATCCGCCTGAAAGTCGGAATCGGTATACCCCGTCATAGTCAGGTCAGTACCTGAATATGTAAGCATCAAGTTCCTAGTATTCCTAAGATACTCAAGAACATGCTTAACAGCAACCTAGTGCTCGGGTCCAGGATTTGATTGGAAACAGCTAACTACGCCAACTGCGAAACATATATCCGGTCTAGTGCACAGCATAGCATACATGAGACTGCCTACGGCTGAAGCATAGGGAATCTTTCTCATGTCCTCAATCTCTTGTGCAGTCTTGGGAGACTGGTCCTTAGAGAGTGAGACTCCATGTCTAAAGGGGTTTAGGCCCTTCTTGGAGTTTTGCATAGCGAAGGATCCAACACCTTATCTATATAAGATGCTTGGGAGAGCGACAAGGTCCGATTCTTTCGATCTCGAAAGATCTGAATCCCCGGAATGTACGCAGCTTCCTCTAGATCCTTCATATCAAACTGCTTAGCTAACTAGATTTTAACCTCAGATAATTTGCCAACATCATTACCAATGAGTAGTATATCATCGACATACAATACCAGAAACACAACATTGCCCTCGTGTATCAATTTATAGACACAAGGTCCATCTATTGACTGTTCAAAACCGAAGCCTTTTACAATTTCATCGAATCTAATATTCCATGATCTAGATGCTTGCTTTAATCCATAAATGGATTTAAGCAATTCATAAACCTTGTTCTCTTGATCACTTTCCACGAAACCGTATGGTTGAGCCATGAAAATACGCTTGCCATTCAAAAAGACAGTTTTGACATCCATCTGCCAGATCTCATAATCGAGAGCGGCAGCTATGGATAGAAGTATACAGATGGATTTAAGCATTGCGACTGGCGAGAAGGTCTCTTCATAATCAATACCTTCCTTTTGGGTATAACCCTTAGCCACTAGTTGCGCTTTGAACGTCTCAACGTTCCCATCCGAACCCCTTTTCTTCTTATAGATCCACTTACACCCTACAGGTTTAACCCCTTCAGGTAGGTCTACAAGTTTCTAGACTTTGTTGACATATATCGAATGCATCTCAACTTTCATGGCATCAAGCCAAAGGTTTGATTCAGAACCAACCATTGCTTGACTGTAGGAAACAAGTTCATCCATGTCAGCGACGGCTACGAGAGTATCGCCATAAGACATGTACCTGTCAGGTTTTTCAGAAACTCTCCCACTACGTCGAAGTACTACTTGACGAGGTTCTGAATTGTTAGGTTGCGTTTCAGTTGGGGTAAGAACAATTCTTACAGATGAGGTAGAAGCATCCTCACCCAACTTTTTTTCAAACACAATTGTGCTTCTAGGTTTTGTATTCTTCATATAGTCCTCCTCAAGCAAACGAGCATTAGTGCTGACAAACATTTTGTCTTCTTCGGGACTATAGAATGTGAAACCTTTGGTTTCCTTTGGATATCCAACGAACACGCATAATTCTGACCTACTAGCCAACTTGCTAGTCTTTTGCCTTAGCACATGTGCAGGGCAACCCCAAATTATGATGTGGCTTAAACTAGCTTTACGCTCAGTCCATCGTTCATAAGGAGTACCAGGGACCGTCTTAGACGGAATTTGGTTCAGAATATATGCGGAAGTTTCGAGGGCATATCCCCAAAAGGAATTAGGGAGTGATGAGTAACTCATCATTGATCTAACCATATCCATCAAAGTTCGATTCCTTCTCTCTGACACTCCATTTTTTTTCAGGTGTGCCAGGTGGTGTAAGCTGAGAAGCGATACCTTCTTCTATAATAAAGTCATCGAAATATTCAGACAAGTACTCACCACCTCGATCAGATCGAAAGGTTTTGATCTGTTTTCCAGTTTGCTTTTCCACTAAACTCGAAAAACCTTAAATACGTTAAAGTTTTCGGATTTGTGTTTGAGCAAATAGACAAATCCATATCTTAAGTAATCATCGGTAAAGGTAACGAAGTATGCGTATCCTCCCTGTGCATGAATTCTGAGCGGACCAAATACGTCAGAATGTATTAGTTCCAGCAGCTCAGTGGCTCTTCGACCTTTATCAGAGAAAGGTCGTTTGGTCATTTTTCCTTCTATATAGGATTCACAAGTCGGCAGTGAGCCTATTGCAGAGGCTTTGAGTGGACCATCCCTCACAAGTCTCTTAATCCTATCTAGACTAATATGACCAAGTCTTAAGTGCCAGAGATGTGTTGATTTTATTAGATCAGAGGGGTCATTAAGTTTGATCCTCTTGGGTTCCCTAATTAGATCATTATCTATTTCAGTGTCTAATAGCAAAGGTTGTGTAGGATAAAGATAGTATAAACTATTCTTTAAACATGCATCAGTGACAAATGAATTGGAAGAAGTAATACGAATTCCATTATCAATAAACTTTAAATAATAAGTCTGCTCAACAATTTGAGCTACAGATATTAAGTTTTTCCCAAAGGAAGGAACATAATACACATTATTCAAATTTAAAGTTCTATCTTCGAAAAACAGTGTCACGGATCCCACAGCCTTAGCAGACACCAACCTCCCATCACCCCACTTGAAGTTGAAGTCGCCATCCTCTAAACTTTTGCTTTTCCTGAATCCATTCAAGGAACAACAAATATGGTTAGTAGCAGCAGAGTTAATAATCCACGATGATACATTATCAGCTACTAAACAAGCTTCGGTAATAAGTACAATACATTTCCCTTTAGCCTTGAGGTAGGTAGGACAGTTCCTACGCCAGTGTCCGGGCTCATTGCAATGGTGACATTTGTCCTTAGACTTGTCCACCTTGGAAGTCCAGGGCATCTTCTTCTTCTGAACTTGTTAGGGTTCTTCTTGTCGGCTCTATGAGTTCTCTTCTTAGATCCAGAGGTGGAGACTTTGTGCTCAGTAGCATGAGCTTCTCCAGTAGTCCTCTTTTTCTTTAAGAGTCCCTCAGCGGTGTGAAGCTCCTTCATTAGCTCGGTAACAGTGTACCCTAGCTTATTCATGGAGTAGTTCAGTTTGAAAGTATCAAAAGATTCAGGTAAAGTTTCCACAATCTTTAACTAAAACAGTTGTAGAATCAACCACATTTCACAACTCTTAGCTACAAGGGTTGTGGAATCTCGGATTCCACAACTCTTACCAATAAGGGTTGTGGAAAGTGGGCTGTAGAATCCAATATTTTTAGTAATGAATTACAATAAATTATTGTAAACTGAAAGTCACTTTACACGTTAATGTATCTACTATTTACATATTATTTGTTGGACAATTATAAATTGTGTATCCAAATTTTGCAGCAATTAGAGAAATCTCAATTTATATTAACCCAAATTTTTGTAATATAAATCTTATAAACACATAAGATCAAACTCTAAAAACTAAAACAAAATCATAACATATGATTAACGTCTTATTTTGACCTTCTCGTCTAACCATCGGGGATATGTAGATTGTCTCTATAGCACCATTATCGTCGTCGATTTTTTTTTCTCAATATATTTTGATGTATAGTTGATGATTTTCTACCCATTGTTGCATTCCGTAAATTAATTAATTATGTTAACATTTACACATGCTTTTAACAGTTTTTAATTTTTTTACAAACAGAGAAAAACAAACCTTTGAATCCCTCCCTCAACGCACACATAGAGAATAAGAAATGACTTCCTCATCGCTGCTTTGTCCATCGAGACACCTATCCGATCTGAAGCCCAGAGCCGCAGCGGGGCCGAGACAACATCGCCTCACCCGAATCCCGCAACTTCCACCCTGCCAACAAGAACATCAAAAAAAAAAATCAAAACAAAAAACTCTCTTACATCTCTATAACCAAAGACCAAACCATGCTTAGCTTTGCGATTACATAGCAAAATCTTCCGATGTTCAAGTTCTCTGGGTATTTTTTAGAGAGAAATGTCCAGAGAAAAATTTGAGAAGAGAAAAACTGAAACATTTAAAATGAACGTTAATTGAAATGTTATTTCCGGAATTGAAATTCTCGATTTGTGTTGGATTAATTGACGTGTTCAATTACTACACTCTATTTACTCGTAATTTTATTTATTATTAATGCATTTAGTGACATGACATCAATATGAGGGGGAAGAGATTTTTGGTCAAAATCGTCCAAAAATTGTTGTAAACACTACTACAAAAATATAATTCCACAATTTGGTTTGCAGCGACAAAATTAATATTTTGGACCCGGAGCTACTGCCTAGAGATTGCTTCTTAACGGTCGAAAAGTGGATAATTGTTTGAGAGAAGAGTCATTATTTGGTTACTACCGGATATTTCGATTTTGGGAGTGTTCTACTACTTGTTCTAATTGCAAAAAATTTATGGCGGAATGAAAGAAAGAAGACATCGAGCCCGAAGAGAATAAATGCATTTCATAATACGATTAGAGCATTATTATTTCAAATTTTTGGGAAAATGACTCTAGTTTACAAACATGATTTGGTTTTATCCAACGTTTCATAATTTTTTTGTAAATGTCTAAAATGCTTACGTGGCACTTTATCTACCCATTGAAGTTACTATTATACCTTTGTAATTTCATAATTACTTCTATTTAAAATTTTGCCAAAATTTGAATTTCTTTTGTTAATTATTTAAAATCCGGCGGATTAATTTAATATAGAAAAGATTATACAATTTTGGGTAGTTAATTGACTCATTACTTCCAGTATAATTAATTATTTTCATTCTTTTCATTACCAGTTTTAATTATCTTTTACAGCTGCATATTCATTTATTTATGAAAACATTTCATTATTGTCGAAATTCTAATTATTTTCATAACATATGTGGTTCTTCATAATATTTTTCAAATTCTCAATTTACATCGCCTAGTATTATGGTCGTTAACTGATATTCAATTTACACTGAAATGGAATTGTTCTAACGTAAATTGAGTTGCGTTTTACAACGTTAATTGATATTTACAACGTAAATTGAAGTTTTTCATCGTTAATTGCATATTAATTAACAAAATATGATTATTGTTAATTTTTTTAGAAGAAAGTAATCAAAATTTCATACATGAATTCAAAATCAAAAGCAAAACACGATAAAGAAGAAGAAAAAAAAAATGAACGTCGAGTTCATGAAAACTTCACATCCTTCTCCGCCATGTGAACTTCACATCATTTTTATTCTTCTTCATCGTTGTCGTCGTTTTTCTGTAGGTCAAGAAAATTAACCAGAAACAAGAGATGAAGAATCTGATTCTAAAAAAATCGATGTGCATAAAAGATTTTTAAAACAACATACACAAATTAGATAAAAAAAAACATAAATACCCGTTAATCGTCAATCGTTTACCCATAATTGGTTGTAAAGATAAGAACATAAATACATGTAAGCCGTCCGATTTACCCATAATTGTTTTTCGCGATGGATTTGAGTGTCTGAGAGAAATTTTTGTAAATGTTTTTTTTGCATGCGGGAGTAATTTCTCTTTCATCAAAATTGTGTATATCCATAAGCGTAATTGGGTGCACTTATTTAGGAATCATTTACTCGGAAATTAAATCTTTTAAATTTCATTATATTTTGGACGGGATTATTATTTAGGGGTAAAATTGGAATGAATTTTATGTAATTAAAAGTGTTGACATAGTTTTACAAAACGTTAAAGAAAACCAAATTCTCCTACCTATATAAAACTATTATATACATTAATCCTTATTTGGGAACAATAATTTGTCCCAAAAAATTTCTGCCTTGCCCAAAGTGTTATTTTATGTAATTATATTAATTTAATAATTTTTTAAAAAAATAACATCCAAATGACGTATAGTTGTATAAAAACAATAAAGACACTAACTTAGGACAATGGAACTGAAATGTATATTTATTTGAATACAATATGCTCTGAATATATATATATATATATATATATATGTATATATATAAATGTGTGTGTATATATATATTTATAACGTATAATAAGGTTGTACAAGGGTTATTAGCCATCGCACACGATAAATCAGCAATTAGTAGTACTTATGTTGGGTACGTACGTACATATGATTCTATTTGTACTTGGAATACGCTTGCCTTTTTCTGTATATATATATATGCATAAACGTCCGTTCAAAAAAAGTATATATGCATAAATATATGTCTTTGCCTCACTCTAAACGACGCTCTCATGCCTATCTCAGTTTCGCGTGTGTTTTCTGATTCTTCCATCTATAGGATGCCGTTTTCAGTTTTTTGTTGTTTATTGCAATCGCTTTAAGGAAGTCGTTTTTATTGTTTGTTGTTTATTTCTTGTCGTTTTAGTTGTTGTTTATTTCTTGTCGTTTTAAGGGCTGTCGTTTTGTTGTTGTTTATTTCCTATCATTTTTATGGAATGTTGTTTTCATTTTTTGGTTGTTTATTTTCTGTCGTTTTTTGTTGTTCATTTCCTGTCGTTTTTAAGGAATGTCGTTTGTTTTGTTGTTTATTTCTTATAATTTTTAAGGAATGTCCTTTTCATTGTTTGTTGTTTATTCCTGCCTGGATGTCGTTTTCATTTTTTGTTTATTTCATGCCTTTTTTTTTAAGGAATGTCATTTTTATATTTGGAACATGTGTCGTTTGTCAGATTTGTTTAACACAAAATTAACGAAACTTTGAGTATAATGAAATTCGTAAATGTAAACATGAGTAAATAGTTAATTTTTTGTTATATAAGTATGCATGGGTGATAAATAGCTTTTTTTCTTATTTAAAACTTTTGATTTAAAAATATATAGTATAAATTATAAAAATTTATATCTAGTAAGCAATATATTTTTCTTTGCTCAAATTATTCAAGACAATGTGTGAATTAAAATTTAAAAAATTGATACAAGCAAAATGCACCATTACTTGCAATTAGCATATAACCTAGAAAGGTAATTTTGTTATATGCAAGATTATAACATAGAAGAGATAAGGATGAGATAATCGAAACCTGATATAATCCTACTTAAACATTCGCATTATTCTCTAAAAAACACCCCGCAAATTATTTAGACCTTAAAATTGATGACACACTCGTAAGTATTTTACAGGAGAACGGTTCGTTAATTCGCTAAGTATTGAGGAAATTCGAAGAAAAATTCGTTCATTACGATAAAACGTTGATAAAACATTACGGTAACTTCTCTACCTTGTGTTTATTTCATTTTCGATCGAAGATTGATAGATTTCGACAATTATCTTTCTCAGATTTACTATACAATCATGATATGAGATGGTAATAGAATTTGTTAATTGCATCAAAGTATTTTCGATCTTTTGTATTATTTTTTGTCAACCATAATTGTTTAATGATCCGTTACTTTAATGTTTATAACTCTCTCTGTAAGTCACACATTTATATTATTTTCAAATTAATATTAAAAAACAGTTATTAGTTTTTAGACTCTCAATCACCCAAATATGGCCATGCATATTGTTTGAGATTTGAATAAGGTGTAATACAGTTTTTGTTGTCCTGCACATATTTTATTAGTTATTTTAAAAGTTTTGTATTGATTATGATGAATTGATCAAGTTAAAAATACAATAACGAGAGAGATAATCTATCGAAAGAGCATCGTCTATGAGATGTTATATTGTTCACATTTCAAATTTATTTGTCAAATTATGGATTTAAAGTTGATTTTTATATTATAACAGTACTATTGTACAATTAAAGTTTTCTTATTATTCATCATTAATACTGTTATTATTTTTTTTATTGTGATATTAAATCTTCTGAACCTGTATGGTAGACGTTAATATGTTTAAGAATTTTTGTAATAGTATCATATCTCATAGAAAAAGGAATTAGCTTATCTTTTGAAATAATTTATTACTTTTGGTGCATGTGTATTAGATTAGTACTCATTGACCATTTTGATCAAATTTAATTTCCATTCTCTCCCTCTCTAGAAGAATTTAAAATTTATGTTTCCACCAGAGAATTCGTAGAATATAGATAATAATATCAAAATTTTCTTAGGGATAAAGAGCTATATATCTTATAGTATTGAGTTTGTAAAATAACCAATTTTTTGTAAGTTTTGGTTAATACCCAGTTGTAGAAATTAACGCAAATTATCGGACTATTATACCCTTTTCGATTTTGTAATTTTTGGAAATTAATTTTCGAAAATTAAATAAATTATAGCCGGATTTTATGTATAAAGATAGACTTAATTTCTCTCTCCAATTAAAGAGCCGGATATGTTGGAAATTAATAAAAATTAATTAAGACTTTTAATTTTTGGAGGGAGAAATTGTTTTGGAAAGTTGTTATATACCCCATCAAATCTCTTAAACTCTAACCCCCTTCAACACTCATCTCTCTCTCATTCCCACCGAAACACAAACGCACATAACTATTCTCTCTCTTGAATCCGAATTGTCACTTTCTCTCACTATAAACCAATAATACCCTCTCATCTCTTCTATCTCTACGAAGAAAAATATACGATTTCAATGGCCTCGAAGGAAGATAAGAAGCCAGCAAAGAAGAAGTCCGCGGAGGAGAAGAAGACTCCGGCGACCGAGAAAGCTCCAAAGCAATAGAACCCGAAATAATGAAAGAAACTTCCCCCGGAGAGAAGAAGAAGAAGATGATGAAGAAGTTGGCGGCCGACGAAAAGAAAAAGAGTATGACGAAGAAGAACGTTCATATAGTTTTTATTTTATTGTAATTACATCTGTAGTTTATTTCCCCCTCAAATATTTCAATTAGATCTGTATTTTCTTTTCCCCTAAAATCATTATGAACTTTTTCGTTACAGAAATTAACGAAAATTAATAGTTACTGTACAACACGTTATTAACAGAGGCACAAATTAACCAAAATTAATACGAAAATCATATAGATTTTGGGAATCAGTAAGCATAACTGAATTATAAAATAAATTTTTAAATTTCAAAATCTCAAGATTATATTCGACTGATATAAATTGCATTTATTAGTAATAGGTACCGAATATTTGGTCACCATTTTTGGAAATAAAAAGATATGGTTTTATTTTTTAAATAAAAAAAGATTTTAGACTAAGCATATTCGGAAAGAATATATCTTAATATCAATTTGAAAATATTCGAATTAATAGTTAAAACTATAAACAGAATGGAATAAAGATTATATCAATTAAAACTGCCAAAATAAAAGTTACAAAACAGGAAATTCGTAACTATACACCACAAATTAACCAAAATTAACACGTAAAATGTTGTTCTTTTCCATATCAGTTACCATATTTTAACTAGCAAAATAAAAAATTAAATTTCAAAATTAAAGATTATATTCGACTGATTCAAAATTCAATTATTGACTATATGAATTATAGATAGAAAAGGGAAATATCAATTAAGTTTATAATCAATAACAACTACAAAATATGATATTCATAACTGTACAACATACTAGCAGTAGAGGCACAAATTAACCAAATAGATTTTGGGAATCAGTAAGCATAAGTGAATTACAAAATAAATTTTTAAATTTCAAAGTCTCAATATTATATTCGATTGATATTAATTTCATTTATTAGTAATAGATACCAAATATTTGGGCATCATTTTAGGAAAGAAAAAGATAAGGTTTTATTTTTTAAATCAAACAAGAGTTTAGGCTAAATATTCGGAAAGAATATATCTTAATTGGAATTATTCGAATCAATAGTTAAAATTAAAAACAGAATGGAATATATCAATTAAAACTGCCAAAATAAAGCCTATAAAACAGGAAATTCGTAGCTGTACACCAGAAATTAACCAAAATTAACACGTTAAGCAGTGTCTGTTTAAAATAGCCATTAATGACATAAATGAACTAAATCGATTGTAAATTAAAGAAGATAGTTGACTATATCAAAAAGATATTAAAACCATTAAATAACGATTTCAAATCTGAAAGTTAAAAATTAACGTCGAAATCCCGTGATCTAAAGTAAATATGCGTTAATTGAGTCCCATGAAATCAGGTGGATAGATAAGATTAAAATGTGCGTGTATATAAATTAACGCAAATTAACTAGTACTTCATGCGTGTAATTTGTAACCGATGGTAAATATAGCAATTAATGAAATATATCTGAATAAAATTAAAGAAAAAACAAAATGGTTTATGCATTTATTAGTTGACTAATTCAAAAATATCATGAATTACCTAGAAAACAAATTCGCTGTTTAAAATAAGAAAATTAAACAAGATTTCCCTAAAAATCAGGTTAATTTTCGTTAATATAAAAAGACTGGAAATAAAAAAAAACACACGGGAACTAAAATAAAAAGGGCAAAAATGGAAATGCAATTGCCTAATAATATGCCACGTAGGACTAATTGGGTATTTTTTTAAACGTTTGCAAAAGTTTGGATATTTTACAATTGCAACGTTTCATGTGGGTTTTCATGTGGGTTAGTTAGAGCAATTCTTCATTTTCTTATGGTATTACACTATTATTAGACGATATCCTTCTAGAAAATGAAAATTGATTGTTTTCTTTAGATAAGTTCATTCAAATATGGACGCATGCATAAATTTAGTACTCGTTACAAATTAATTGAAATTTAATTCCTTCTCTCTCATTTCTGCATCAAGTGAATTGATCACAATTTTCGAAATTGGGAAGAAGAATATCAGGTTTAATCAAATCCAGAATTAAAGACCAATATACATTTCAATGTTTAAGGGGAAACAAATTTCTTAAAGTAAAAATGAAAAAAACAAACATTTGATTTATTGGTCCAAATTCATGCTTTTTAATTTCAAAAAATTGGAGAAATGGCCCTGATTTACAAACAGATTTTGGATTTGGCCAACGTTTCGTTAAGCTTTCGTAAATGTCCATTTTGCTTATGTGGATTTTTAATTTATTTATTTAATTACTATATTACCCTTTATATTTGGCCGAGTTTCTCAAAAAAAATTGATTTGAATTTCAATTTTTTTTGAATTTTCAAATTGATTGCCGGATTTAATTGATTTTCATTTTTAAATTATTGCCTTTTTTAATTTTTTTCGAATAGTAACTGATTATATATTTATTTTATGAATATGTAGATCCTACAATTATGAGATATATATTTGACTTGTTGAATAAAGCGGTTAGTTATGGGTTATTAAGGGATATTTAGTATTCTTTTATAATTACTATTAATTGAATTCGGATTTTTATATAATTAATGTTATTCGTATTAATTCCTTAATTCTATTAGAAGCCTGTTTCTTTTTCTCAGAGAGATATTTTTTGTCATTAGTCGGAAATTGACATTCAATTTACGAAAAAAATTGTTCATCCTTGTTTCATTTTAATAGGTTCAGTCTGTTTTTTCAACTTGTTTGTTATATTTTCGCTGGTATCATTTTATCAATTAATTACACCGTAAATTGATATTAAATTTACACCGTAAATGATTTACACCGTAAATTGATATTGAATTTACACCGTAAATTGAATTTTCAGCGTAAATTGATATTGATTTTACACCGTAAATTAATTTTTATAATGTAAATCATCGTTAATTGCATAGTAATTAACAAAACACGTTTATTTGACTAAAAGAAAGAAAATCAAAATTTCATACATGAATTTTAAATCAAAATCAAAACACAATGACGAAAAACGAAGAACGATAAAAATTTTAATTGCCACTGGAGCCAAATCGGCGTTCACCGCCGGTGTTCGTCTTTGCCTTCGTCAGGGCCTCCCTCATTGGTGTCGCAGCCACTGGATCCAAATCGACGTCCACCAAAAACAAAATGTTGCAGAAAACAAATTATCCAGTGGAGAAGAAGAACAATAATCACCGAAGAAAACGAAAAAAAAATGAAAAACGCAGAAATGACGACATGATTAACATAAACTTTGATTAAATAAACAAATAAACTCTGGTTACATTCAATCTAGAAAAATCATTCGGTTTCGAAACAAAAAACAAAAAAAAATTATAAAATATCGTCGACGATTTCAAAAATCGAGTAAATTATAAAACGTAGTACGATTAACTTACATGTAAATGTCAAGAACCTCCGATCATTCCGATTGAGAGAGAAAATGGGTTTCGTGTTTTAATGTTCAGAGTGGCTTTTCGCATTCAGATTGCACATTCTCTCTCTTCTGTTTCGAATGCAATTAATGCATTAAATTTGTTCATTATAACGGTTTTTGGGGAATTAATAACTGATAATCAATTAATCAATTTACGTTTTTTTAATTTAATTCGAAAATGGAGTATTTTGGGCGGGAATGTATTTGAGTAATTTGGTCACAAATTTATGGTTAATTTTATATGTGGACATTTATTTAAATTTTACAAAACGTGAGCCAATTCAAAAATCCAAAAATCCAAAACCTATATAGGCCTATATACTAGAACATGAGATCTACTACATTAACCCTTTTAATTTATTAGGTGAATCAGTGACCCAAATAGTCCTAATTATCAGAACAGAAACTATATCATCCCAAAATTGAAGAGTACGTTCGATTCTTTGAACGAATATAAAAACCCAGAAAGAAAAGCGGTGAATCAAACTCAAATAGACTCATTCGTAAATTGTTCTCAGTCTCTCTCGCTCGCTGTTTGAGTGACTGAAAAAAGAAATAAAACTCTCGAAAGTGCTTCTTCTTCTTCTTCTTCTTCTTCTTCTTCTTCTTCTTCCTCGGAAGTGATTTCGCGTCTGATTATAATTTCGAAAATGGAGGGTTCTGATAACAACAATCACAAGGAGATATCTTCAGCTGAGAATAATAATCACGATGAACCTGTTCAGGTATATCGGAAATGGGTCGTTTTTTCATATAGAGATTTCAGGGTTTAAGGTTTCATGCCCAGTAAACAACTTATGCTTACAGTTTGAAAAGGAATATTAAGATTTCCGTCTTTCTTCATGATCGTAGTGTATATTCTCTTCAGCATTTTTTGTTATTTTTTTTATCTTGTATTGCAATTTTAGTTACTGAAGATCATACAGACAGTGTTTTATGAGGACCATTACTAAGATACAGTAATTTAGAGAAGTGCTTACAATTTGATTTTTTTACTTGACTCAAGATTTTAGGGAAAGGTGGATGATAGAATTGATGGCCTTAAACTTCAATGGAGAATAATTAGTGTGCTCTTCTTCTCTAAGTAGAATTTGAGACTCTTTTATAAGCTGTGTGTGGAATGATGTCTTTGTGTTACTCTCTAAATGGGTTGGAGAACAAGAACAGATCTTGAACTCGGAACGAAATCACGAATGGCTCTTGGGTTTCTCTTCATGAGATATTTATGTGTTTCATCGAGGCATTTATACGTTTTCTATTGTTTTTGGAGTTCAGGTTGACTCGGCGTTTCTCCAGTACCAGAATCAGAGACTTCTTCAGCAAATAGAGATGCACAAGAAGGAGTTTCTTGATCTCGAAGAAAAGGTCAAAGAGCTGGAGAAAATGCAGGGCTCTTACGACGACATGTTGATCTCCGTGAATCAACTCTGGAATCAGGTTTGTCTCGAGACCATTGACTCTGTGTTTTCGGTTCACCACAGCGAGTTTACGATTACGACCTCCGTGTTTTTGGTGTATTTGTAGCTTGTTGACGATTTAGTCCTTCTCGGAGTAGCTTCTGGGGTAGACCAAGACGCTTTAGAGATTTTGAATACTGAAATCAACGCTCGAGGTATTTAGTTTGATGGAGTTCTGTGATATAATCAACAGAAAATTGGGTAATTAGCCAATCCAAACACAAGAGATTTGGTTATAGCCAACATTTCATTACTTTGTTGTAGAACTTTTCTTACGGGTTTTCCTTTTTCTTTTTTGGAATGAGCGGGAAATCATATTGGGCTAAATTGGTTTGGAAAAAATTGTAAATGGGTTGAGCTGACCATTTACCAATAATATACCAAACGTGGGCTGTATCCAAAATCGAAGTAGTTTATATGGCTAGTAATTACATTAGTACTAAAATCAATCTCTGATTTCTCGATGTTGTATGATTGAACGGGATGGTGTATTTATTGTTCAGGTAAAATCCCAATGTGCCCTCCGGAGGATACATTTCTCTGCAGACTTTTGCATAAAGATTCTATCGAGTCCGAGGGTAATACGGGAATTATTAAGTACGTGGAAGACTCCCTCGCTTCACGCCATGCCTTGGCTCGGAAAATTATGAAAGCCTTGGAAGATAGTGTCGGGGCTCAAATTTCTAAAACGAATAGTATTGCTCGAGCTTTGGCTGGAGATTTATCTTCCGAAGGTCAGATGGGGTTCATTTGGTCATTTGTGTAATTAATACTGAATTTTATTTTCGGTTGTCTAACATTGTAATTTTATTTTTTTCCAGGTGCGATTGTCGAGTTGTCTAAGATTGACGAGATGATGAGAAAAGAGGCAGATAATTTACAAGCTGTAATTGATTTTCTTCACACGAAGCATAAGGAATATGCGGATCAGCTTATAGCTTATCTCAGCGCTTATTCTACTGATAAATCTGAAATCCATCGCGTCGCAGGTTTGTTTGTATGTAAGATAAATTTGAGAAAATATTTCAATGAACGATACGAGATTATAGCTGAGTTTTTTACTTTTTTTTTTTGCCGAAAACAGGCGAGCTTGATGATACAATGGCGGAGCTAGAGGAGTGTCGGAGGAAAATATTGAATCTGAAAACGCAGAAAGATATTGCCTCTGGAAGACATTTTCCTTCCATGGGAGCCACAAACGGAACCTTCTCACCAGAGAAATCCGCAGAGAGATCGATTAGTCTTCGGGATTTGAAAAATTCTATCGAAGAAACAAAGGTACATAAAACTTCCGTTCCATCAATCTCAGCTGTTCTTTGCTCCATTACTGGATTTCGAATGAGATTGTTTTCTCGATCAACATTGCAGATGCTTGCAACGAGCCGTCTTGCTGAGCAAAAAGAGGCTCGAGAAGAAAACCAATTGCTCGCCAAACAATTGGAGGATCTTCAGGTTTGTAGGCTTTTTTTATTTTTTTTTATTTGTATCATTGTTGATAGATATTGATGCATTCAATTATTCCCTGCAGAAGGAAATGAAGGACGATAAGTATGTCCGCTCGTCTAGGGTTTACTCTTCGTTGAATGATCAGCTTCAGCACTGGAACAACGAGAAGGAGAGATACAGAGCTCTGATTGATGCTTTGAAGGTGAAAACTTTCTATGTCGATCGAGTTTAAGTTTCTTTTAAGTTCCCGTGTTTTATGTAGGAAAGCTCTAACCTCTTTTTTTTCTTTCTCAGGCTGAGAGGTCTCTCGTGATCAGAAGGGACAAAGAACTGAAAGCGAAGCTAGAGTCGGTAGACACCGCGAGGAACACTATTGAGACCTCAGACTCTAGAATTGAAGAACTCGAAAACCAGCTTCAAAAGTACACCGCTGAAAAGAACGATCTTGAGGTCAAGTTAGAAGAAGCTCTCCAGGATCTGGGTAATATATCATAGCAAAGATCTACTAATGTTGGTAATATTGGTAATTTTTTAGTTGCGGTGCGGGTTGTGAAAAAGTTTCCTTTTTGTTGCTTGTTCAGAAAGAAAAGATATAAAGGAAGAGTTCCGTGTAATGGCATCATCATTGTCCAAAGAAATGGAAATGGTCGATGGTCAGCTGAGCCGGTGGAAAGACACAGCTCATGAAACTCATTCCCTGCGCGAAAAAGCCCAGTCTTTAAGAAGTCTGATAGCTGAAAAGGTTTAGTCTTTATTCTTCTGTCTCGGTTTTTCGTTAATTACGTTTTTCAGCTCACACTTTTTTTTTAATCGGCAGACAAGCGAACATGAGCGTTTGGTTGAGACTTGTGAGGAACAGGACAAGGAAATCAAGGCCCTCAAGGCAAAGGTAAGACATTCAGTTCTTTCACTTACTAAATCATCGAAGCTTTTCTCTGTCAATGAAACTGACATGGATTGCACGTTGCAGGTTAAAGAGTTGCAGAAGCGGAGGCTTGAAATGCAAGTAATGGCAGACATGTACACGCAGAGCAGCAACGATGAAAAGTAAATTTATCTCTAAGAATCGACAACATATAATATATATATATGTACAGATAATTGGGTCTATAGCCAACTAAAATTATAAGCAATTTTAAAATAGCCAACGTTTTGTAAATGTGTTGTAAATAGCCACAGTGATTACGTGACAGTTGTTTACAATATGTTGTTGGTCCCAATCGCCTTGTTTATTAGGGCTAATTTAAAGTTCGAATGAAAATTTTTAATTTCGATTTTAGATTCAATATTTGAATTTGAAAACATAATCTGAATTTCATTGACGTGTAGTTAATTTCGAATTATTAGTTGCTTGAATTGTTAGATCCTATATAAATGGAAACTATTTATTTACATCTAATTAAAAGCTGATTTCCGGTATTATCTAATTAATTTACGAAATTTATAGCTTTGTTTCCGTGAGTTTCCTTTTTCCGATCTTTTGCCTCGAAAAGACCAAAAACTGCTCATCTTGAGTGAAAAAGAAACACCTGTTTAGAAGTGTGTTATGAACATTCAGGACATTGATGGAGGTGCGAGAAGCGGAGAGAAAAGCAAGCCATCAAGCAGATTTACTGCTAAATGCATTGGAGGAGCACAGCCTGGAGTTGAGAGTGAAAGCAGCCAAAGAAACTGAAGAAGCCTGTCAACTCAGGCTTCAAACCGCCAATGCAGAAATAGCCGAGCTACGAGCTCAACTCGATGCCTCTGAGAGGTTTGTTCTCTCATCTTATCTCCTCCTTCCATTTTCTTTTAAAGTAAGAACTTTCTTTTACGATTCTTTAATTCCGGCAGAGATGTTTTGGAGATGACAGAGGCCATCAAAATGAAGGAGGAGGAATCAGAGGCTTACATCTCCGAAATCGAGGTAACTCATAGCTCCCTCAAGTTATCATTCTGAAATGTGAAAACTTACGAAACTCGTGACTTGGAAACATATGACGTGTTTGACCAAATACCCTTAATGAGTATTTCTTGGTTATCAAGGTTATTTTGGTGACACGAGTAATACTATACAATTTTTTTACACTTCGTAAAAAGACCTGATTTCATAATTAATGAGTCTTTTTTTAATTTCTCGCACCATTTTCTTTTGGAGGTGAGTTTAATTTTTTTATTTTCATAATGTGACAGACGATCGGTCAAGCGTATGAAGATATGCAGACGCAGAATCAACATCTCTTGAAGCAAGTGACCGCAAGAGATGATTACAATATTAAGGTGATTTTTCTTCTTTTCTTTAAAACATGGGGTGTTTTCTCTTAACAATCTTGTTTTTCAACATGTTTTTGTTTCCATGTCAGCTTGTTTCGGAAAGTGTGAAGACAAAACAAGCGCAAAACGCTTTACGTGCCGAGAAGCAGGCGCTGATGGACCAGCTTCAACACACCAGCTCCTTACTCGACTCTCTCAGAAACAGAATCACTCGCGACGAAAAGAAGGTATGTGCATCTCTGTATATATATAGACATGTAAACATGTAATATTTTAATAATCGCCAACGTTTTGTAAACGTTTAGTAAATACCTAGGCAAATCTGTTTACAGTCCGGTCCATAATTTCCTATAAACGACTGCTACATAATCACATTGGCTATTTACAATATATTTACAAAACGTTGGCTATTACCAAATTTTTTATGTTTATGTTGGCTAAATACCCAATTTTTTACGTATATAGCGTTTGACTTGGGTGGTAATGAATAAAAATGGGGGTAAACAATGCAGATGATGGGTTTCCTTAGTGAGACGAGGAAATCGACGGAAGAGGAGAGACAGCTGGCGATCGGGCTGGAGAACGCGAAGCTGCAATTGGCGGACGCGGAGAAGGAGTTCAGGTGGCTCAAATCGGTGGCCTCTTCTTCCGACAAGGAAGCCGAAGAGATCCACCACGACATCGATGACACCAAAGTCGAGCTTCACAACGAAAGGTACGAATTTTGCAATTCAGATAAAGATTTTAGGAATGGAATTGAATTGAAATGTGATGTTGATGAGGTGGCAGAGGGTGGAGGGAGGGATTGGAGGAAGAGGTGGCGGAGTCGAGACAGTCAATGGCGGAGATGAGCAGTCAGACGGGGGAGGCTGCTGCTCAGACTCTCCAAGACGAGATCAAGTTCTGCAAGTCCGTCTTGCAGTGCCTCGTTTGCCGTGATCGCCCCAAAGAGGTCTCGATTTCTCGACATTGATCGATATATATTGATATGTTTGTTCATTCTAATTCTGATTCAAATTGAAATGGGCAGGTTGTGATTGTGAAGTGCTACCATCTCTTCTGCAATCAGTGCATCCAAAAGAACTTGGAGACCCGCCATCGGAAATGCCCCGCCTGCGGAACCGCCTTCGGTCAGAATGACATTCGATTCGTCAAAATCTGAACAGTTGTCGTTTTTTGTTCTTTTGTTGTCGTTTTTTTTATTCTTTTACCTCATATAGGAGTGTAGGGCTAGAAGATAGAATACAATGAGCCTGTGCGGTATTGTATAATGTATACACAAACCAAACGGAGTTCCTTTCCATGTAATTTACTTTTGGCTTTCCCAATTCCGGAGCCTATCATTTTAATAAAAGGAAAATTGTAATATTATAATCCTTGTCATATTGTTCTCTTCTCGTTCTCTTTGGCTGTAGATAAAAACGTTTTTAATGACAAATATTTTAATATGTCATTAAAAATTACCTGTTAAATAAAACAGGAATATAAATAAATAACACTTTATAATGTCCTATTCCTATAGATAGGTTAGTTCATAATAGAGCCACGTGTAATAATATCAAGAGCATGGTATTGCTCAATAAATCAATCTAAAGCCTATCCATTACTTGATTGAATATAAACAATACCAACTTGTGGGTCCCATATACAGATCCATTCGAAACGGCGTCGTTTAAATTGGTCATCTCATCTCATCTTCTCTCTTCTCTTCTTGTCTGGTTGTGACATCTGAGTTCAGTTCACCGCTCTTCTCTCGGAAAAGAAATGCTTCTCTCTCTCGTCCAAACATCTTCTCTCCCTCCTATCAACAACCAGAACCTATTTCATCACTCTTCTTCTTCATTGATAGGTGTACCAAAAAGTCTATTTCTTGGAAATGCCCTGAAAAGCTTACTCTTTCTCAGGCACAGCAACAATCATTGTCGGAGAAAGGTGGGTCTGAAAACCACTCGGGCTTCTCTGATAGACACGCCGGTTCTCTTCTGGGCCGGTCGGATTTGCGTCTTCTATGCCCTCTTGAAGTCCGGTCTCGCCGGATCTCAATCCAACCCAATCTTCTCAGGTCTTTTACCTCTTTCTTTCCTGTAAAGATTTCATCTTTACTCTAAAGATCTCATCTTTACTGTGAAAAAATGGATTTTTTTTCTTGCTTATGTCTGTTGGCAGATGTGAATAGTGATGAAGGTGAGGGTGAAAGTGGTGAAGGTGGTGATATGGGCTTCTCTAAGTGGATGAACAGCATCCAAGGAAAACCAGGTTTGCTCTTTCTTCTTTTCTCATAACATTGGATCAAAATGTGGATGACTAACCCTTCTATAAATCTTAAAATACACACTCACACGCAAGCCTATCTTGGGCATAAATGTCAATGTCCAATGTAATCATTTGTAGATATATATGTAAGTTTTTAGTAATAGGATACGGAAGAGATATGTATGTACAAATCTAACAAAATTTCGTGGGAATCAGTAAAAGAAGCAGCTGAGAGAAGGAAAATGGTAAGCAAATGGCAACCTACAACAAAGGGAACCCTAAAGAGGAACTACCGAGTCCCGACCAAATCCGAAGGGAAGAGACTTCTCAAAGCCATTGCGTCTTTGCTCGCTCAAGACGATCACTTCGTCGATGCCACTTCCCACAAGGTAAAAAGCTGTATTCCTCTTTTTTTGCTGTGATGTGTTGTTTCTTGTGATTGAAGCTAGGGTTTGTTCCGGATTCACAGGGTTGCCAGATCAGGAGAGAGAGCGCCCACGGAGAGAGCGTGTGCTGCAACAACGTGAGGGCTTTGTTTGACGAGCTTCCGACTCCGCACTTGACCCTCGAAATCACTCCTTTTCCCGTCGGACCTCTTTCCGACAATGACTACACCAAAGCCGAGAAGCTCGAACGGATTCTCCGAACTGGACCAAATGTTTGATTACCGGGAATGTTTTTTTTTATCTATTCTGCTTACGCTTTTTGTGAATGAATTGACTGACGGCTGATTTTGTACATAATGTTATTCACCATCAACAAATCCTTATTTTAATCTAGAAAAATAAATAGCTTTGAGGGAAAAACCACAAGCAAACATAACTGAGAATGTACAATCAAAATCACCTGAAGTCATGTTGTCTTTCACTTGTCTTTTAAGATCCAAAAAAAGCAAGCGTAATACAACCCGTCATAAGCTTGCAAAAACATACAAATCTGTTAAAGAAACATACCAATAATCCGGGGTTCGTTTCATCTTCTCCGAAGGTGTGGTGGAACGGCCATGGACGAGGTCGGACTGAAGGGATCATACAATTGCTGTTCGCTGAAATTCGAAAGTGGTCTTCCAGAACCAAATGATAGATTGTTACCATTGTTGTAGTTGGGCCTAGGCGGGCCCGAGAAAACCGGTGGTTGGGAATTCAGGCTGTAGTTTCTCAGAAGAGCGGGCCCGTCTGGATATGGCGGGAAGCCAGAAGGGCCCGGAAGCCCATTCGGGTTTCTCGCCATCGACCCGTGGTGTACGGGTTGACCCATGTTCGGAAACCTGTGACTGAACGGCCGAGGCATCATCGCAGGAGGAGATTGGAGCCTCTGAACCATCTGAGGAGGGACTTGGTTCTGTGGACGGAAATTGAAATTACCCGAACTCGGAGGACCCATTGGCAATTGCGGGTTTTGGAGAGCAAACACTCCAGAGGCAGGAGAGTTTCCGATATTCGAGGGCGTTATCATCGGGTTCGGTGGAGGATAAAGCCCGTGGTTCGGTGGGCCCATTCTCTGAGATATGATGGGCTGGCCCAAATGAGGCCCACTAAAACCCGTTGGGTTTCTGGGCAGCCCAGCAGAGACTGGGTTTGGTTGCGTCATGTATGGCTGGGCGTTCGTGGAAATAAGAGACAGGTTTTGGGTATTTGAGTTGAACCCACTGAAAGGCGGGCCCGATGATGATGCAGGAAGGCCCATCGGAAACCAGTTGTTTGGGTATCCAAGTTGTCCTTGTGAAAGACTCTGTGTGGGCCCGGGAATCAGGTCGGGCAGGGCTGTTTCCTGGGCCGAGGGAACATGAGTCGAAGTTGACGAGGTTGTGGAACCTCCTCCAGCTAGATTTTCCTGATAAGCAAAGTTCGACACAGCAATTGTAATTAATAAAAGAGTTGATGTAATTAGGATTTTGGATTTAGCCCTGTTTGGTAAATTGTTTGTACATGGTCGCCCTAAATCATTTACAATATCTTTTGGACCAATTTAACCTAAAATTTTACAACAAAATAACAAATATGAAAAGAACAAACCGGTAATTTTTCCTTTAAATAAGTATGTCATGTAAGCACGCTGGCCATTTACAACAAATTAACAAAACGTTGGCTAAATCCAAATCTCTAATGTTTACGTTGGCTAATTTTTTGTTAATAAAAACAGAAAGATGTTTCTGGATTATATTTTCTAAGAGTAGAAAAACTCACTGATACTGAAGTGATTAACAACTCAATGACTGAAATGGCTGCGTCGACTTTATCAAATGTTTCGGCCGATATGTGTATGTGAATTTCTTCGTAAGCTTCGGTGACATCGTTGGACTCAGTCTGTTTGATTTCAATCTGCAATAAAAATGAAATAAAAGATAAAGCGCAGATCCTGAGAGGAAAGACTTTTTTCAATTTGATTAGAGTAATACCTTATTTCCGCTTTCTACTTTTGTTCCAAACATCTTAATCTTGGCTCCGGTTTCCTAATTTACATTTTGCAAAGGTGACCGAGGTTCAGTCAGTGCACACAAATCATCATTAAAACTTGATTATTTACTCAAGAATCCCCCCCTACCTTTTCTAGATGCTTTTGATTATCGCCACCTGGTCCAAATATAAGCCCAACAAAATTATATCCGGGATATTGTTTCACCTGAAACATCAAAATGGAGAAGTGGTATCATTTAAGGGCTTTCTTGTTCCAACAAAAACACAAGAACCAAATCCATTCTGTTCTACTACCGCACACCCTTTACTTATTATTTACTCCTTGACATGGTCAGCACTACCTTTTAACTTTGTCATAACTTCTTAACGTATATTATACTTTCTCTCTCATAAACGTTGACAACTAATCGGCAGATAATTGGAAATAAAATAAACAAAAAATTAGGAAACTAGCCACCTAAAACCTTTTGGAATGAAACAACATTTAGTAAATCTTAGGTAAATAATCATATACATGACGGTTCATTCCTGGTTTGCCCTTTCATTGAAATAAAATGGTTAGTATTTATGTCAATTTACGCGTGTAAATACATCAATTACCTATTATTTATGAACCCTTGGTTATATATCAATGTGAAACTGCAAATATGGCTACGTAACTAATAGACATAAAAATTAATATTTGACCTTCCAATTCAGCACACTGATACTTACAGGTATTGAGACTTGGTCCTCTTTCAACACGGGTTTATAGTCCGGAGGGGCTTTATAACTCGGATTTAGCCTTAGAATTTCAGCTGAATATATCAACCAGATAATAATTAAATTAATAAAAACATAAATTAGACGTAGAGTCTGAAAATATATATAGATATATACCTATGGTTTCTCGCTTTTCGAGTGCCAACTGTTCTGCCCTCTGTGTTATATGGAGACTATTAATATCGGTTTTTGTTAGCTCGTAAACATGGTTATTAAGATAAACGATTGTTTGATCCGTAAATCTAACCTCGCTGTCGATTTCAGTGACACCATAAGATTCGTGACCATGACTTCGAGAAGCTGATTCGGTTTCTCCAGCGTCTCCAATATCCAACATTCCAGATTCGAGTTGTTGCGTAATTTGATTGAGCCGAGTCTGGAAAAATTTTGTGCCATCACAGAGAGGCACTAGTATTATCACTTAGTGGCACCTGGAATGGGAAGCTTTCTATGTGAAACCATTCACACACAGAAACTGAACACGAAATTTTCATTCTTTCTCTCTTCTACATATTTGCTCTAGTGATGATGAACAAAATTCAAATATTCAATGTTATACTTCTTTCGATTTTCTGATCGCGATTTACTTTCCAAGCGATGCCAAACAATGAACGAAATTTCACTCTTTCTTTATTTGTTTAATCTTTGTCTCTCCTTTTCCGAGGTGACGATGAACACAGTCAAAATATTCATTGATAAGCAAATCAAAGTACTTATTTCCATACCGGGGTCTGAATTTAATTCTAGCACTTGCAATTGACCAATGATAAGCTCATTGTGTATAATAAACCATGCCTTAATAGCGTAACATAGTTCATAAGCACAACTATTCATTCTACTCAAGAGGAGAAAACTTAATTTCCTTTTTCATCTATTTCTTCTTTGTCTCTTCTTTTCTCAGCCACGAACAAACTCAAAAGATCCAACAAACGGAATCGAAGGAATGTCGAGAACAAATACCTGATAAGCCAAAGCTCTTGCTTTTCTAACGGCCGGGTCTTGGGTCAAATCGGGGCCCCATTTCGTCTTTCTCGGGGCAAGCTTGGAGGTTTCAGTTCCTCCATTTAAATCACCTAGACCTGGTCTTTTAGCTCCCCGGAGAAGAGGCACAATTGAACCGCCCAACTTGTTCTTAGGAATCACAAAACCGGCCTTCTTTATCGAAAACACCGGAGTTTTTTGGCCGGACATCTTAGATTCACTTTGATGCTCAGTATCTCAGATTCTGCTTATACATAGCTCTGAACAACCTGACCTAATAATGAAACATTGAGAGTGAATACTGAAAGGCTATTTTTAGAAGAAAGCCGACATATAATCAACGGAATATCATAAGTGGATCGTGATTATACAATCAATCTATCGCTAGCATTGTCGCTGTGTATAGAAGAATCAAGGAAAAATCACAAGTCAAGAAGAAATCACACTTTTATCATGGCGAGTCAAGAAAGAAAACGAAGATGAGAAAGTTTGAAATTGGTGTAAGGATATATTGTACTCCAAGTTCTAAATTGATGTATGTATATATGTATACGGAGAGAGAGAGAGGTACCAGCGTGAAATGAAGAGTGAGGCTTATTGTTGTTGTGGTGATGGAGAAGAGCTAAACCTCCATAGCCATGAGTGCGAGCGAGCGAGCGAGAGGGGGAGACATGAGAGCACAAAACGGTGCGTTTTGATGAGAAGATGCAAGAAGGAAATGAAGATGTGTGCAAAGCCCAAATGCAATCCAGCAGATTGGAAACCCAAATCTTTTTATTAAAGGGATAAGTTGTAAAATTGCATTTAGAAATATATTAATTGTTATATAGCTAATTTTTTAAAAAAATTGGATAATAATAATTAAATAAAATAAATCAGTATAAAATAAAAATAAATTAGTAAAAAATAATAAACAAATAATGACACTTCATAAAAAAGGCTATACACTAAATAAATTAAAACGTTTGTCCAAATAGCAACTTCAATGTTTTCTTTGGTTAATTAGAGCAATTTTTCTTTATTAAAATACTAATATATTGCTTTATCGAACTTAATTCCTCCACTATAGCCAAAATAAAATATGATGCAAGAATTTAGGGATTTTTCCAAAAATAAGAGTAAAATTGGGTATTCCAATTATATATTTTTTTTAAATAACTGAATAGGAGTTAGAAATGAGAGATAAATGTTTTGTCGTGTGTTTACCTTCAATTTTTGAATCTGAAATAACCGTTATATCTCTACGATAAATAAATGAATTAATTACATAAATTCTTTCTCTGCATTAACTACTTCCTTTCTCCGTCTTTCTCTGCATTAACTTTTTCTCTCTCTCCTCCACTACGCCTACTTGTCAGACGTCACGTCGGTTGTCTTTCTAACTTTCGACTCTTCACGTTCTTCTCTTTTTCGACACGCCATTTGGCTAACCACTCTTATCTCGACTCTTCGTCTTCTTCTCTTTCTTTAACACAAGGTTTGGTTTAAAAAAATTTATTCTTCATTTTCTTCTCTTATATTTATTCGCCACTAAAACTTTATCTCTGCCTTCTTCTCTCTTCGTCGCCCCAAAACACCAACTTCGAAAATATTTGACCCAGAAACTGCACCTCCTCCCCTGGTACAAACCCAACGATGACAAAAACTTTGTCTCCGAATTTAAGCAATGATGACGAAGGGGCCTCTAGTTTCGAAACTCTAACTCGCACCTTCTAGGAAGTGGAGTTCTTGTCTGTCTTCGAAAAAAATCGAAAAAAATAAAGAAATTTTCCTACAAATCATCTTTTGGGTCGGCCGATTCCGGTGACGAGAACTGCATGAACGAAAATGAAGTCTCAGTGGTAAGAAAACAATTATGATGATGTTTTCCTGAATTTTAATAGATGCATGTGATCGAACGAATGTTTTAGATGCATGCAAGTCTATGTTTCATGACTAGCTCATCACGAAACTAATGTTAAGATTTAGTAAATCACATATTCAAAATCGTCAAGATGACATCACTATGTGACGATGTTGTCACGAAATGATTATGCAATGACGATGTTGTCACAATAATATTTTATACCATACGTGTCTGTATCGTCAAGATGATGCATCTGTAACAACATAGCATCTGTAACAACATAGTCACGAAATGATGCACATGTGACCACATGGTCACAATATGTTGTATTCATGACAACATCATCACATAATAATGTACTCGTGACAACATCGTCACGAGAACATAAGTTTGTGACGAAGTTGTCACGAAGACATGTTTCGTGAAAATACAGTCATGAAATGTGTAACCATTTAATTTTAATAATACATGTTTTGTGATCATGTTAATAAGTTATTTATGTTGTTTACAGGGTTTCTTCAACATTAAACGACATCCGGCCTTAATTCAAAATTTTTCGAGAACACGAAGGAAGCCAATGACATATCACTTTTTTGGTCCGCTAGAACTACCTCATATGACTGGCTTGGATAACGTCTATAAATGGTTCCATTATGAAATCCTACAATCTTATCGAAAGGAGTTAGTATATTTTTATTCTTTTGTAACCAAATAATATTTTTAGTTGTCACTAAAATCTTGTTTGTGACAATGTAGTTCCATCTACAGAGCATATGAGGAAATCATGGATCCTGTATTACAATGTGACCATCGTATCGAATAAGACATGATTTTGGAATCTGTGGGAGAGACAACAATGGCTGATTGGAGATGTACATAAACGACTACTTCTCTATTCCAAGGATTTAACATATTGTATTGCATTTTTTTATATTTTTTTTTATCTCTATCTATTTTTTTTGTTAAAATATTGTTACAGAACATCAACATAGTTTACTACTACTTTAGAAAAAGGGTAGTATGAATCAAATGTATGAGAAACTCACGGCGGCAGACTCGTACTTTTTCAGGATTTTGATGGCCGCTAGGAACAAATGGACCAAGTACATGGATCCAGTGAATTAAAACTGGTCACTGCACGACGACGTGTTTAACCAGATATTGGGTGATCTTGAAAGTGAATAGTAACTCATATCCTGGGCGGACGTTGAGAATATCTACATGCCCATCAATGTTTCGGACCACTGGATTTTCGACGTCATTAACATTCCCTAGAGAAACCTCACAATGTACCACTCTTTAATTTAAAGATCTGACAAGAACGAATCACTGCAATTGAAAACTCACTACTACAAAAGATACTTTTAGAAGCGACAGGGTGAATTAGAAGCGACTAGTCGCTTCTAATTAGAAGCGACTTTTGACAATTAGAAGCGACTAGTCGCTTCTAACTTCAATACCCCGATTTCTACAAAATTATCAATATTTTGACAATTAAAAGCGGCTAGTCGCTTCTAATAGTCATAATTATTGGATTGGGGCATTAGAAGCGACGACTAGTCGCTTCTAATGTCGCTTCTAATGTCCCAATATTTTGGCTCCAAATTTTCTCCGCCAAAAATTTCGCTAAGTATAGAAATTGGGGCATTAGAAGCGACAAGTCGCTTCTAAAGTCGCTTATAATGCCCCAAAATTTTGGCTCCAAGTTCCCTCCGCCAAAAATTTCACTAAGTATAGATATTGGGGCATTAGAAGCGACTAGTCGCTTCTAATGTCCCAATATTTTGGCTCCAAATTTTCTCCGCCAAAACTTTCGCTACCAAAATTTTGGCTCCAAGTTCCCTCCGCCAAAAATTTCACTAAGTACAGATATTGGGGCATTAGAAGCGACTAGTCGCTTCTAATGTCGCTTCTAATGCCCCAAAATTTTGGCTCCAAATTCTCTCCGCCAAATATTTCACTAAGTATAGATATTGGGGCATTAGAAGCGACTAGTCGCTTCTAAAGTCGCTTCTAATGCCCCAAAATTTTGGCTCCAAATCTCCTCCGCCAAAAATTTCGGCAGGTGCAGAAGTTGGGGCATTAGAAGCGACTAGTCGCTTCGAATGTCGCTTCTAATGCCCCAACTTATTTAAACGGTGTCGTTTTGGTTGTTAAGCGACATTAGAAGCGACTAGTCGCTTCTAATCTCGCTTCTAATGTTCCTAGGGCTTTAAATCGCGTGAGCCTCCCTTTCTCCCTCATTTTCTCACCTCACTCCCTCTCACTCTCCCTCTCACTCTTGCTCTCACTCTCCGGCCAGCCTCCGCCTTCCCCCCTCCCCCGTCGCCGCCCTTCTCCCTCCCGCCGCCGTCCCTCTCCCGCCGTTGCTGTCGTCCCTCCCCTCCCCTTCTCCTCTCTCCCAGCTCCGTCCCTCCCCTTCTCCCCTCTCCCTCCGACCAGCCACCCCCTCCTCCGCCGCCGCCGTCCTCCTTACCCGTACCCCTTTCCCGCCGCCGTCCCTCCCTACCCGGTGTTAAGGGCCTTTAGAAGCGACTTTAGAAGCGACTAGTCGCTTCTAATTTCGTTGCTTCAAAACATTAGAAGCGACTTTAGAAGCGACTCGGCTTTAGAGGCGAAACATTAGAAGCGACTTTGTCGCTTCTAAAACCAAATTAGAAGCGACTTTTTGGCCTTTAGAAGCGAATTTTGTCGCTTCTAAAGGCCTTTTTTCTCCTAGTGACTAGCTAACTTCCTACCGGAAATACTCGACATCTTTAGATTCGTATGTGGAAATTTGGACTCATTTACGTTTACAAGAGGGGAAAAGCCACATCAAACATACTCATAAGAATTATTGTCTTATGTAACTTATCTTCAATTGTATGAAAATAACTAATTGAACGTTTTTTCTTTCTTTTTAGGAGCGACTATGGCATGTTTTTCATCAAGGGTGCAGAACTCCTAATTCATGAGATTCCTCTTTATAAATATGATTATTTTTTAGTGACATTTGTAATGCTACAAAAACAATAGTAATATTATGAAATTTAAATATATATTCTCTTTGAAACTAATTAGATGACTACATTATATATTACGTTATATATTTAACTATATATAATAGAAGTTATGTGTTATACATTTTTTATGCATGAGTTTCGTGTAAATTAGATAAACAAACAAATTTCGTGATTAAGTTGTCACGATATATTAAATCAACACTTTTCGAGTTTCGTGACACTGGGTCCTGAAATGTTGAATTTAGTGGCAGCTTGTTGTAACGAAACTTTAAAATTTTGGGACGATATTGTCATGAAACCCGAAAAATGTTGTCACAAAATTTCAATATTTCTCGCAATAAATCATATCTGGATGAGTAACTCCAGTGGACCAATAAAATTAAGGTTAAAAGTTAGTTTCAGTTTTAAGTCTCTTATCAATATACTATGACTATATCTCTTGTTAGTTTCAGATATTTGGTAGAACCATATAAGTTTATTTTATTATTATTTTTAAATCTACTAAAACGTCATTTACGAGGTTGGATACCCTCCAAAAACTCCTTCCAAATCAACCTCGTGTGAATTAGAAAAATAAAACAAAATTTCATGATTAAGTTGTCACGAAATACTTAAGTCGTGACAACATTTTCGGGTTTCGTGACAACTTCGTCTCAAAAAAATTAATTTCGTGAAAACTTAATAAAAAAATTTGTCTTGTTTAACGAATGGGTTGGTTCGTGAAATTTTCAAATTTGTCACGTGGCAGACAATCCGTGACGACATTCTCACGAAGTTTAACGCCAAATCTGAATTTTCGTTTTATGACTTTATAGTCAATTACATATTAATTTATGATAACAAGTTTACGAAGCCTTCATCCAAATTCTGTCCAAATATGTGATTATTTGCAAATATTAGCCAAAAATCCTGGTCATGTGAACAAATTATCAGAGTACCCTGATTGTGCGGCGCAGATTAGCCAGACATTCGTTTGTTGAGTTGGTACACAAAAACTTATGGGGTTCTTGATGTTCTAGGGTTTTTACGGGATAAAAATGGACTAATGGGTTTCCATTTTCGCCGATGTACTCTGCTTTTTGTGCGGACGGGGAGGATTTGTAAACTCGGACTTCGATGAATAATGTGATTTTTGGGTATGAAAATTGACAAATATGAGGAATGTAATTTTTGAATGTGGAAATTGGCAGAAATGATAATTGTAGTTTTTGGGTATGGACTTGACAGAGATGAGCTGAGACGGAGATGAAAAAGAGATTTAAGAGAGAGAGAAATTGGTAAGATTCGAAAAGAACAGAAAAGAGAGAAATGTATTAAGTATAAGGATATATAAAATAAGTTTATTTTATGTTTCTTGTCGAACTCTAATGTCAGCATTTTAAAAGAAATATAAGTGAAATTCAACCTCATTTTACTTGTATAAATGACAAATTCTAACAAATTTATATACAAAAACAAAAAGACAAAGGAGAAATTGGAGCAGCCTCCGGATCTTATTTTATTTCACAATTCAGTTCTTATATTACATAATATTAGAGTCATAAGTATATTTAGGGTAGAAAGTTGTCTCGGTGAAAAGATCATTTGCAGTGCATAAAAAGATGTAAGATGTATATATTTATGTATTTTATTTCTGGAACACACTTCAATTTCCATAGTCATTACAGGATAAATCTAAACTCATGCTTTTTTTGGAAATCGAGAAGCTACTCAATCAAAAACATAAAATTTTCAGAATAATTTATTTTGTGAACTAGCCAATAAATATCATTAATCTATGTGATTAGGCAAAAAACACTATTAATTTATAATTTAGGATTACTATATATAAATTAATTAACAACAATAAAATCAATAAATTAGATCTCTATATTTTTAATATTAGGTCAACTTGTCTCGAACGGCCAATTGTTTAATCGGAGACAGAATCGCAAGTTCTCCCAAAAAAATAAATTAATATGGATAAATCGAAATACGATAGATTGAATTCTTTTTTTTTTTTGATCGACAATAGATTGAATTCATATATATATATATATATATATATATATATATATATAATGACAAAAACAACAACAGTAAACACCAATTTACAACACAAAATATACTCACACGTACACAAAAATATACAAAAAATAAACACAATATATCTTTTGTAACTTCAACTTAAATGGAGGTGCTTTTGGGACTCAAAATCCAATACCGAATCGAACGAACGCCATAAAGATAAAGATCAAATCAATATATCCGAAAACAATGTCTTAGGTTGTCAAAAGATAATACCTTGGAAAGGAACAGCATATAAAAGCTATTTAGGTGAAGCTATAAGTATGCCATGACTCACGAAATGTCATAATTTGTAGCTTCAGTACTACTTCAAATAAGAAAAAGAAAAATTAATCATAACTTTGAATCAATATGGTAGGTGTGGATGAGCATTTACTATCCATGTTACATCTATCAGTCTATTTGAAACAAATTGGTCAATTTTCGTGTACCCTTATAAACAAGTAATACATAGAACATATATGGTGCATAAAACATGCAATGTGATGGTATTCACCTCTCTTGGTCAACTTCTTTCAAGGCCACATAATAAATAATTTCAAATCTCAATACACCATTCCAATTATAGAGATAGTGGAACTTTATGACAAAAATAGAAACTTAATACCAACAAATACCAATGTTATCTGTTTGAGAAATTTCACTCTCCTCTTTCTTTTGTACTCTATAACTGACAAATATGTATATGTGCAAATTTCTATGATGAGTATATTATTCACTTTGGACGATGTGAAATTCTCCCATCTAGTAAAGCTAGAGCAAGTAACACCCCGGATCTCCCACAGACTATTCTGCAGATATATATATATATATATATGTATGTATATTATATTGTGCCAGAGATATATATTATATTATGCGAAAATAAGTATATACTGTACTCCAATTTAAAAATACAATTAGTGAAGTTAAAGTTTATTTGTATTGCTTGAGTCTATATTCTTATATAAGGATAAATGAATTTTTATTGAGCTAATCCTTTTAATATTTTTACCTAAGGGAAAGAAGTAAAAGAAAAAAGGAAGAAGAATAAAATATTGATACAATAAGCAAATTTTATACTAATTTTCATTCGCCACGTTCTTTGCGTGGACATTTTGAAATTGTGAACGCTCGTTAGACTATCTCCAACCGATTACTATATTTTCCACTCTATTTCTTAATCTATTTTTCAATGAACAATATTTCAAACCGAACTCTATTTATTACTCTTTTGTCCTTTAAATTATACAAAATAATAAATTTTAAATAATTTAGATAAATTTAAGAATAATTATACAGAAGAAAAAAAAACGTGAACAGTGTTGTGCTACATGTAGCGCAGCACTGTATGCATTTATCATTACACGTTAAAAAAAATAATACTAACTAATATAGAGTTCAATTGGAGTTGCTTTTATTAGTATTATCCTATGCACTCATTGCTAATTATCGATTTGATATGAATGTTTTAGACCTAATTATAATACTTACACTTCATATTTATTGTTATAAGTTATAATTCATGAAAATGGTCGCTCATGGGTCCTTACTAATGTATATTATTTGAGAGTCATTTCATCAAAGTGCTTAAATGTAATTTAGTTGATTTACTTCTGAAATTTCAAATACATATAAAGGACCAAATTCTCACTAAAATTACCAATGAAATCTTATTCTTCTTCTTTCCAAATCTAAAAAGATAAAGACGTATAACTCACCTAGATTTCCTCAGTGAGGCTTTCCGTCAAGCTTTCTTCTCGAATGACTAGACAAGAGTACGAACAAGGAAATGAATATTTAATGCAAATAGCATGTCTTGGATTCCATGCATAGGTGTAATCAGAAAAAGCAGCCCTAGCTAAGAACATAAATGCATCAACCTACCTCAACTAACTTCAATCGTGGACTCATCGCCCCATTTAAACACTACACACATATGATATACATATATATGGTGGAAGATACTATTTACTCACTCATCAACTCTCTCAAACTAAATAATTAAAAGAAAAGAAAAGAAATAATGGGATCAAGAATAATGGAGTATTTTGTGGCGTTGACGATGATGATGGGGTTGTTAGGGTTTGGAAGGGCGACCATGGAGCAGGACAAGGCGGAGTGCGCCGACAAGCTGGTCGCTTTGGCGGCGTGTCTGAACTACGTCGGCGGAAAAGTGAAGAGTCCGCCGCCGGATTGCTGCGTGGGTCTCACGACGGTGGTCGAAAAGAGCCCTCGATGTCTTTGCATTCTCATCAAAGATCGCAACGATCCCAACCTTGGGAACCTCAAAGTCAACGCCACTCTTGCACTTAATCTTCCCTCCGTTTGCTCCGTTCCTCTCAACGTTACCACTTGTATAGGTATATATAAGCCTTTCTTTTCTCTTTTCTTTGACCATATCATACATATATATATATATATATATATATATATATATATATATATATATATATATATATATCCCATAAAAAAGGCTGATATTTAAACTAATATAGTCCGAAATTTAAATTGCACAAATCAACTATAAACGAAAAATGTTTTGGTTCATAATTTTTGGTAAGTGGTTGTCATATAACCACATTGATTATTTACAACATATGGATTCTTTTCAAATTTTTAATGTTTATGCGGACTAAAACCCAATTTTTTGTATTTTAAACACAAAATCATAAATATACGCTTGTAAAGATATGGGAATTATAGTATAATAGCTCAAATGTAAATAGATAAATTTAGTGTTTCCGAGTGAGTAGGTATAGGTTTTAAGAATATCTACCTTTACAAAGGTAAGGCCTATCTCCAAAAGTAGCACCAAATTTGTGTTATGAACAGTGTCACGCCATATTTGGCGTGGCACTGTTCACACGGCAAATTTTTTTTAAAAATAAAATATTATTTTATACTTATAAATACTTTAAAAAAATATATTAATAAAAAAATATAAAAAATAATAATATAATAATGATGAATAATTTTTTGGTGTTAAATTTGGTGATATGATTGAAGATGAAAAACTTTAACACTAAATTTGGTGCTAAAAAAACGCTAAATTTGGTGTTCTTTCTCTTTTCAAGTTGAGTATTTGGTAATCTACCGTGACCATTCACTGACTCACATTTATCTTTTGTAGTGAAAACTTATTGTGAGAAAAAGAAAAGAAAAGTCGATCAAAAAAATAAAACACAAATCAGTGCATTTACGTATTTGTAGGGTATAACGTAGTGTCATTAATGCTATATCTATAAATGCATGACAGTCTAAATCACGTACCACAGTTTGATACCCTCTCTCTCTCACACACGTACACACACAAACAACTACAAGATATATGAAATTGATCAATAATAAGCTTATTAACTAGGAACTACTCTATATATACACATGAAAGTAGATGCGTCAGTTGCTAATAGTTACACTTTTGTGTGTATGTGTGTAATATACAGATCTTCTTCATTTGGCACCAAACTCCACAGACGCCAAGATATTTTCTGATTTCGAGAAGCACCTTGATCAAAAGAAATCCAACATTACTGTTTCTACTAATAAGAGTGGTACATACATCTATATATGATCATAACAATGATATGATAATAGCATTTATTAATCACAATATAATAGTAACATAGAGAGTTTTGTTTTCTAATTTTTTATTAGGGAGTGAGGCCAAAGGCAATGATGGATGGACGGGAAAGAGATGGCAAGGAATAGAGATAGTCTTCGCTGCTTCGCTTTGGTTTTTCACTGCACACATTTGACGGTTCTGCATAATAATATTCCTCTTCATGTCGTTTTTTTTCTCCTTCCTATTTAGTTTTTGCTATCTGTCTGATAACATATCTTCCACTTTTCTATACTCATCTTCAAGCATCTGTCCCATCCAATGAATTTAGTTGTTGGTATTGTAATTTTCTTTTATGGTGTGAAATATCAGTAGTACTATCCGTTATCGCTATTATATATTTATATATATATATATTATTAAAAGTTAAAGCATATTTTCATATATATACTAAAGAATATTTCAATTACTGAACCCCACCTTAATAATCGGCTAGCATCTGAACTTAAATAATAAATTCAAAGTGATACTATTGTGATCATAAAATTCATAAACATAAGAAGAAACAGAAAAGTAAAATAAAAATAAATAAACTGAGAAATTAAGACAACCATTATGTCAGTCGACTCGAATATAAGTTGAGTCCATATTCATGTAATCGGTTAATGTATTTACAATAAATAATTAAAATATCGCAAAATATAAGAGATAACCCCACCGTGAAAGTGAAGAGCCGTATGAACACAAGTCAAGTAATATCTTCACCATATATGGCTAGAGCTGGTTTTGTGTCTTCTATTTGTCGTTTGAGCATACGAGAGATTGTTTTGTCGTTAAAGTTGATGCATCACCAATCAAAACAATGTTAAAAATGACTCACATTTCAACTTAATTAGAATCAGTATGTACTAATCAAACCGACTTTGTTTAGTATTATATGTCATTTCATGTCATCTTATGTATTACAATCGAAGTTTAAAATATCCATGGTATATTACGGTATACTAAAAAAAATCAAAAACTTTAGTATTGATATCGGTATACGGTATACCACTGTCAAATATCGGTTACATTAAAAAGTTGTTTTTTTTCCGGATTTAAAACTATTTTTGAAATTTTAATGAGTTTTTTAATTTTTTCGATACTCAAGTTGATTTGAAGTTTATTGTTGCATTCTACCATCAAAAAATTATTTTTAATTATATAACTTTTGTTAACTATTCAAAATGGCCGACGTTTGATAGCTCCTTTTCCATATAACTAACATTTCTGTAAACTTGTACCCTAGTGTTTATGTGTCACATTATAATTAACTATATTTGTTTACTTCTTTGCTTTGCGGCCAATATTTGAATATTTTGAGTCGAATTTTGAATTTCGTTTATACACGATTTGAAATTTTATTTATTTTAGAAATTCAATTTTATTCAATTCCGCCGATTTGAAATGGGTAAGTCAATGGTTTAGTTCTTAAAATTTTGGCTGATCATTTAATAATAATTTTATTTGCTTTCTTTATTGATAATATATCACGGCTAATTATATTATTACTTCCCCTATCTTCTTCGAATTAAATCTTTATTTCTTCAACATTTTCGTACTCTCTCTCCCATTTTCTGGGAATTTTGAACATTTTCTAGGCATTTTCTCATGCTCACAAACATGATAACGTATTGTAAATTACTTCAAGTTGAAAGTTATTTTACACGTCAGTGGCTTAAGTGTTTATGTGTCAAAATAATTAACTATATTTGTTTACTAAATTATCCTTTAAATTTTGGGCAAATTTTGAATTTTGAGTTGTTGGAATTTTAAATTTTAAGTTTTACACGAATTTGTAAGTTGTTTTAATTTAAAAATTAATTTTAATTCAATTCTGGCGATTTTAATTTAATAATTCTTGGATTCAGTATCTTCATAAGATACTTAGGAAGATTCTATATGCTCATAACCAAATATAATAAGTTCTCCTAAAAATCATACTAAAATTAATAACCTTTTGATCCTGAGATTGCGAATATACTATTTTAAGCAAACCATGCAGAGTTTGTTTATGAAAATTTATATTTGACTAATAATTTTTTTATTATTAAATTTGTTTAAGGACTAAAAAATAAAGTTTATCATAAAACTTAAAAAAAATAAAATAGAATGGGTGAAAGTTTCAACTCTTTATTAATTTATTCAGCAGTTATAAACAAGAGTGTTTGAGACTCTATCACATCAAATTCATACAAGTAACTACTACTACTACTACTATTTTTGTGGGCATCAATGAAAACATGCAGACAAACATACAAAAACTTTTGGTGATTGTTGCACCTTAGCAATCATATTAAATGCAGAATATCATTAATTGCGTTCACATTAGCCAATTAATAATAATGATTACGAGATCTCGCTCCTATTATTTAGGATTGGAATTAGCAATTCAAGGGAATAAGGGAAGGAAGAATTCGGCCAAACCTAGAGAGGATGTTGGCCGATTATTCTCTCTCATCCATCAAATCAATATCTATGGTTGATAATTTCGCTAACCCTAGGGCATATGCCTATGGGATTTTCGGCCAACTCCTTAGGCCAAGCCCAGTTCGAAATTTTCAAGCCCGAAAATCTAATTAATTATTTATTTTCTTGTTCCAAAAATAAACAAACAATTATGCTTTAAATATTTATTTAATTATGTGAATACCCGTTTTCCAGAATTAATGTTGTCAATCGCTATTACAGTAAGTGAGATTTAATAATGAACAACATTATTATTTGAAAGTTCTTATCCGCCTTTATCGGAGCCGAATCGGGGATTATGAACCTAGTAGCAGAAGGTTAACGAACTCGACGAAAAAGACGATATAGTCCTATCTAATTTCCATTGATTCGTCTAGTTTTTATCAATACTCCACAGTGTAATAAAAGACTGAACCCTTCTTTAATACTAGAGTTATATTTACTCATCGTGACGAGTGTTCACTGATATAGCCAGTTCGTGATCAAGATCCTCCAGGTTCAACCCGTGTCACGAGAAGTCAGTTTATTCTGTTATACTTCTATTGATACATATCATCCCTAAGCATTGTTTCTTCCCTAGCGAAAGATTCTCTGAACGTTAACTTACTTTGAGAGTGCGCGCAATCAATCGATTCTGGAATCAACCCTTAGGTGAGTGAACATTGACCTCTTTTTAGGGAGGCTGGATTCCATATATGTAAATCACTTCCCACTCGAATCATGATCTGAGAAGACTTCGAGGGCTCCCAAGACATAAGTTGTCATTAACATGAATAGCCTTTTAGCGAATGAGTTAAAGAGCTCAGAGACATGATTCAGTGTCTATGACCACTTCAAGATTTAGATCAACTCTCACTATGACCATCATAGTGGCCTCGGTTAGTGCGTCGTAACGGTCTATAAACGACACATCTACCCCAAGGCCTGTCCAAGTCGTACACTTACCACAAGTGTAAAATGCTCCCACATAGTGATCAGCCTTCACTCATGTGTTCCACATATATGACTTTTGATATAGCTTCCCAAGCATATATCAGTCATCGGCCTTGTTTTAGAACACCGCCCGAACTCAGGTGCCCATCACGTGACTCAGTTTGATACGGAGGCTATGGAATGATGAATGTTCTATAAATCTTAATACATAAGAAATAACCATTTTAATTCGAATAAATCATAAATTTCAAACTTTATTTTCTTAATAATATCAACGAGAATTTACATAAGTATCTTCTCAGGTGGGCAAGAACTCCTAACAAAAACGCTACTTATTTTCATTTTGCGAATCATTTACTTGGTCATGGCATCATTAAAATCGATGATCCAAAACAAAAGACCGTAAAACACAACATAAAGAAAGGAATGATTTTAAATACCTATGTTCCAAGCTAGTCACAAAATTGACTAAAAATTATTATGCATAGGCACATAATCTTCAATTAACTAGAAATAGAATTTTCCAACCTCTTCATTTTCATCCTCGCTAATGGAATCTTAATCATAATCATTGGCATTGAACGTGAAAATCTCATCTTCCTCGTCATCGTCTCAAATGAAAAATGGGTATAATTGTGAATTCACATATATTGTAATTGCATAGAGCAACAGACCATTGTGATGGATAAAACTTCCAATAAAATTATTTTGGTGTATCCTTCAAGTAAGCGATAATCTTTTTCTCCAGATATACAAGCTTTCAAGTACGATATGCTAATACTTGACTTCCTCTTTTTCGTTATGAATCGAGTTCTCCGTCATAGAGCTAATATTATATTTATCTTTAAAGGCGTGACTATGATAGATGTAGCTTCTCGATGGCCGTATGTTCGAACCACACGCGAGCAACTGTGTTGACTTTCATTATACGTAATATGCCACATACTATACCATGAAACAAACTCCGTCTATTTCCACGTGCATATTTTTTTTTCCATATAATCTATCATCTTGCTTTCAAAGAAAATTTCATCATAAATTCGAATTTTTTTTAAAGCGTATAAGTGGATCTTTCTTTTAACACTTGGTTTCTCCCAAAATTATTTTTGGGTACTTTTCTTATGAGTTATCTCTTTTATATTTCTAATTAAAGGTTACAACTTTACCATGGTAAAATATTTCAGTAGGGTTTAGGAAACATTATACATTTGTATGACATCCAGAAAAAGTTGGATATTAACTTTGTTTGCCCTTCACAACATCATTTGTTCGAGAATTTTGGGACGGCTGCCAGTTGAGAATGCCCGAGGATGATGAATTTTTATTACAAATTTCTTATATTCTTTGAATCAATTAGTGTTGTGTCTATCATTGTCGTCACACTATTACAAATGTTGGATCCCACAACCGACTTTCCACAACCCTTATTAGTAAGGGGTGTGGAATCCGAGATCCCACAACCCTTATAACTAAGGGTTGTGGGAAGTGGTTGATTACAGGCTATTCCACAACCTTATAAATAAAGGTTGTGGGAAGTTGTTGATTCTAGGGTATTCCACAACCCTTAGAATATCGGTTGTGGAATATAGCTTATTCTACAACCATTATTCTAAGGGTTATTTAATTTCACTTATTTTAAAATGTTCCACAATCCTTAATGGATTCGTATGGTTGGAGAGTATTTTGTAAACTTCCCGGGTTCGATGGCAACATGACCATCGTGAAGAAATTTTACGCGAACCTACCAGATGCAGTTAATAATATCGTCACGATTCGCGGTGAACAGGTGAACGTGAGTGCCGAGGCGATCACCGCTTATCTTCAAACCCCTACCATTCCTTTCGAGACAAAAGATTACATTCAATACCTACGTCATGCGAATAAGGCAGAGATGACGAGTTTGTTGTGCCTCCCGAACCAAGGTTGGACGTCGGAGAAAGGAAGAGAAGTCTTGCATCTGATCTACTCAAAAAGTACGTAATTATTTAACGCTTAGTTTTTATAATTTGAAATGAATAGAAATATGATTAGGATTATGTTTTAAATTAATATATTATTGTGTTTTGAATTTTTTTTATAGGATTGCCAAAGTATGGGTTTACTTTGTGTGCGCTTGCATATTCCCGATCATGCAATTTTCCAGCCTTGATGAGGGTCGCATTCAAATTCTGTTCTGCATCGTGAAGGGGCTCAGGATAAACATTGGTCGATTCATCTCGGGCCGGATGAGGAGTATTGATTACAAGGCTAAGAAGACCAGTCTACCGTATCCGTCGATCATCACTGCTCTTTGCATGAGAGCGGGGGTGAGAATTGGGAGGCGGGACACGATCAAAGGTCCAATGGGGCCAATCACAAAGTCAATCAACGGTCGCTACAAGATTCGAGAGGAAGCGGCAGCGGACGAGGAGGAGGCGGCGGCAGCGGAGGCAGCAGCGGTGGAGGAGATGTCGGCACGACCGTGTAGAGCGACGTTACTTGAGCTACCCGCAACTCCGGTGCGAGATCCGATGCTAGACTATGTTGCTCACACCAACCACTACCTCGTCGCCGGGTATCAAAATACCCAAAACTAACTCCATAGACAAAGGGAGTACTCGACCATGTCGTACGAGGCGTTCAACAATGTCATCGTTCTGTTGGACATAAACAACTACATAGAGTGGTGGTTTCTTCCGTACCCGCAGTACGACTATTTACCTTATGTAGCCCCATAATGGCCGTCTGAATTCTCACGTCCTCCGGGAGCACCACCAAGACGCGACGACGACAATAATGACAACAATTACTAAATGCTTTTTTATTTCTTTTAAAAGATTTTAATTAGTTTTATCGATGCTTTGTTTTAATTAGTTTACTTATGATTGTTTGAGTTACGAGACTTAAAATTTTAAGATTTAATATGTTCTTTTATCGATATCACATTTATATGTTTGTTTGATTCTATTCAAGATTTAAAATGTTTGTTTTATTGATATCACCTTCATATATTTGTTTGAGTTCTATTTAAGATTTAATATGGAAAAACATTGTTAGCATAAGTTATTAAGACATTGTGACATATGTTTTAACACATTGTGACAACAGCGCCGCGGCCCTAAACATCAAAGTTGCGGCCCCATACCCTGTCGTTGCGGCCCTTCAAAGGCGCCCCAATGGTGCGGATCACTTACAGAGACTACATCGTCTCGGTAAGTGGGTGGCACCGCGGAGACGTGATACCCAGCCCCCGCGCCGCAGGTAGGGCCGCGACCCCATTTGGCATTGCCGCGACGCCACCCACTTAAAGAGACGACGTAGTCTCTGTAATTCAATTACACCGCGGCGACGCCTGTCAGGGCCGCGGCGCCGTGATCCCACAACAGATATAGATCCGTTGTGGGACCTGGGGCCGCAACTATGAGGAATGGGGGCATCAGAGCCTTGTTAAAGCAAAACTAAAACTTTATGAAAACCTTTCAAAAACTTTTTTTTTTACTCGAATTCGAATTATTATAAAGTTATAAATACAACTCAATCAAACAAAAGTTGTAGTTATATCAGTTTGAAGTAAATGAGAAACATCATCATTGTCGAAATCATCCATCTCTTTATCGATCGGTGGTAATCCGGATGTGAATGGCGGAATACTAGACAAATTTTCGTCTTCTTCTTCTTGAATATTTTGCGCTTTCATATGAACTACTTATGATAATTACGGATTGATTGGATCTGTAACATATAAGACTTTACTGCTTGTGAATCGAGTATGAATGAATCATTCTCATAACCGATCCTCCTGAAGTCGACAACGGTAACTCCTTCATTATTTACTTTAACGTGATTATTGTCAGCCCATTTGCACTTGAACAATGTCACCCGCAATCTGAAATAATCAAGCTCACATATGTCTTCAATGTATCCATAATAATTAATGCAACCCTTTTTAGGATTCATATCTTTGGCCGACGAAACATGTAATGCTTCAGCCAGTTACGTTGCACTGCTATTTTGAACTGGATGCTTGTCATCTCTCTCTCTTTCTCTCTCTCTCTCTCTCTCTCTCTCTCTCTCTCTCGTGTAAAATGTAAAACAATTAACAGACCAAGCAGTTTATCTTGTAACTATGCTTGAAGGCCCTGATGATAGTTTACTCAATGTAGTCGAATGACTAGCCTCTTCAAATAGTCACTAGTACAAATTTGGTCATCTGCTACGGATGACTTTCAGATGGACTAATCGCATCTAAAAGTCGCATCCGATAGTTCATTTAGATGCGACATGTCGCATCTAAACAAAAGAATATGACGAAATAATTTTTTGCCTGGGGTAGAGCAATAGTTGCGACAAAGTCAAATCTGAAAAGTTCATATGACCATCGGATGCGACTATGTCGCATCTAATCTTCTTAAACATTTAGGCGGGTCAATTTTCCCCCCTTTCGCAATGTTTAAGTGACGTGGAGTTTATATTTTTAATTTTCAAGAGCATTAGATGCGATTGTGTCGCATCTAATAGTCAAAAAAATTTGAGCGGGTCAGTTTTCCCCCTCCCTCGACTTTTAATCGACGTGGATTTATTTTTTATTTTTTGCTTTTTTAGAGGCATCAGGTGCAACAATGTCGCATCCAATGGTGTAATAAGATGCGATATGTCGCATCTAATGGTGGCATCAGATGCAACATTATCGCATCTAAAATTAGGGCTCGAATTTAAACCCCGAGCCCCTCTTCTTCCTCTCCCATTTCACTCTTCCTCTCCCTCTCTCCCTCCCTCTAAATTGACGCCCACCTTACCTCTGCCTCCCCTCCCTCCGTCCAACTTCCGCCCAGCTCATCCCTTCCTCCGCCTCCCCGTCTCCCTGCCTCCGTCGCCCTCCTCCCTGCATCCGCCCGCCGCCCTCCTCCCTTCCTCCGCCCAACCTCCGCCTACCGCCCAACCTCCGCCCAGCTCCTCCCTTCCTCCGCCTCCCCCTCTCCCTGCCTCCGTCGCCCTACTCCCTGTTGGCAGAGATGCCCACAAGAAGATTGTTTATTTACATATTGATGTAATATATAAATCTTTTTAAAGTCCTTATTGAAAGATTGTTTATTTACATACTGATGTAATATATAAATCTTTGTAATTTTCTGATTGAATTAATAAAAGTTGAAACGTTCATTCATTCCTTTTAGTTTGATTGAAGATTTATGATATTCAATAGTCTTATAGTCCTTAATCAAACCTAACAATGTATGAAGAGACAAATGTAGATTTGCGTGAACAAACTCTTCATGGTTTGACTAAAACGGTATATTCGCAATCTAAAGATCAACGGACTATTGATCCCAGTATGATTGTTGGAAGAATCTAGGATGTCTGGTTACGAGGCATAGAGAGTTAGGAACTCTGTAGTTCTTCCAGTGTACCTTTCGAAGATACTGAATTGACCAGTGCACCTTTAGAGACAATAGAAGAACAAACCATTTAACATCTTCTATCTCAAGGTCACTACATATGAATCGCATCATGCTTACCTAAATCCTGAAATGAGACATGTCATTTCATAGCATTAATACTCTCATTTGAGAAAGTCAAATTCTAGGTCCCATGTGTGATCTAGACAAGGCCTATTGGTGAGTATTAAGTTATGAAGATGTCATGAACCAACTTTGTGAAGTTCTCATAGATATGGAATTCATGTATAAGATTGCTAAGATGCAATGTATATCACCTCATGCTCTATTACTTGGATTGTGAATAAATGAACTGCGCAGTGTCCAAATTTAAGTAGCGACTTTATTTGGATGTAACAATGTGACTTGTTAGCTCCTTGTCAATACATTGTTTCTAGCTTATTCACAAGTACTAAAGGAGTTGAGGAAATAACAACTAGAAGGGTAAAATGGTAATTTTATAAATCCCAACTAGTTGATGATATTCATGAAGGGTAAACATAGATAACATTCAATGGATCCGCTCAATATAATTAAGTTGAACTTGAGTAGAAAATAAATTCATTTGAACCGAGAGATTCTTAGTGTCGAGTCTTTAGTGGAGTCAGTCGACATTAAGCTAATACTCGGAAAAGGTTTGTGAACTTTTGAGTCCGAGTATAGAAGCTCAAGCTTTGTTCATTTGGATCCATAAGGTCACTATTACAGGTCATTAGAGTAGGATTGTTAAACTAGAAGCTAAGTCAGAATAAGTTCAAATGTTGAACTAGACTTTTTCTCGGAAAATGTCTAAAGGGTATTTTTGTCCACTAGGACATAAAATGATGTGAATGTCAAAATAAGATTTTGAATGTTTTCATTTGATGAAAATATAAATTACTTTCTAAAGCCGAAAAGTCGTTTGAGGCATTATGAAATTAATTTCGTTAATTGTGCAATTATAATTCTACAACGGGTATTTTAAGAATTGTCTTAAAAGAAATAAGGAAGCATCTAGATGCTCCCTCACCCTATGAAGAATTCGGCCAACATAGCATCAAAGAGGAGAGTTTTATTTCCTTTTTCTTATAAGGATAATTACCCAAAAGAAAAAGGGAAATGAATTTCCTTGAGAAGGAAACAAATGTGCTAAGTGAGGAAACAAATTTCCTCACTAATGCACCCATATGGCCGGCCATACAATGAGGGAAAGGGGAAGGGAAAATCAAATATTGTGTCATGAATACATTATTCATTCATGAATGAATAATTGACCTTTATAGATTTTTCCTTCTCCTATAAATAGAGCCTCACATAGAGATGTGAAGGTGAAGCAATTTTCTTCTTCTCTCCCTATTGTGGCCGAACCTCCCTCTCTCTCTCTCTACAAAATACTCTTCTTATTTTGCACCTAGATTCACATTCAATCTAGAGGATTAGCTTATGATCCAAGAATTGTTCTTGGTTCATATGGTTTAATTGTGCCCACACACAAATCCTTCTTAAACCTCTTTTGACCCATGTAATAGAAATCTTAGGTTTCTCGGGTTCAAGATTAGGTGCGAAGGTGACGAGCGAGCCAAGGAAGAAGACCTACCTTCTCGAGACGCTTCAAGATCAAGCTTCGTAAAAAGGTTCGTGTTCTAGTAAATTAAATAATGATTTTAATATATAACTTGTATATGCTTTTTTCTAGGTAAGTAAAATTGTTTTACTTGAAAAAGAAATTTTTAAATTCCGCCATTAATTTGATTAATGTTAAATTTTTCTTTAACCCTAGACCTATTCCAACACTCCCTGCATCCGCTCGCCGCCCTCCTCCCTGCCTCTGCCCAACATCCGCCCATCCTCCGCACAACTCCTATCTTCCTCCGCCCCCCTCTCCCTGCCTCCGCCGCCCTACTCCCTGCCTCCGCCCAACCTCCGGCCACCTCCCTGCCTCCGCCCTCCGCCCACCCTCCGTCTTCCTGACTCGAGTCACCACTGAAGCCATGTTAGATTTTTATTTCTATTTTGCTTTAGTTTTTCTTTGGTTTTTATTTCGGTTTTGATTTGGTTTTTATTTCGGTTTTGGTCTAGCGCAGCGTCGCCTCCTCCGCAGCCTCGCCGGCCGTCCCCTCCTCCACAGCCTCGCCGACCGTCGCCTCCTCCGCACATTAGGTAGTATTTTATTAAATTTTTATAACTGAGATTTTTCTTTAGTTTTTGGTTTTTATTTCTGTTTTGACTTTGGTTTTTATTTTGGTTTCGGTCCAACGCAGTGTCGCCTCCTCCACAGTCTCGTCGGTCATCGCCTCCTCCGCATGTTAGGTAGTATTTTTAAGTTTTTTCGATTTTATGTTTTTCATATATATATTTGTTAACTTTTGTTAAGTAGTATTTTTTATTTTGGTTGCAGTCTCATTTCTACGTTCGTCGATCCAAATCTCGTTCAACGCGTTTCTGCTTCGTCACTATATTAAGTAACTACATTTTTTTATTTTATTTTATTTATTTAGTTAATTTAAAATGTGTTTAGTTAATTGAACTTTAAATATGCTAGTTAATTAATGAAAACGAGAAAATATGTTTAATGAAATGAAATCGTTTAATATGTTGAATAAATTGGAATTGTATGAATATGTTTAGTTAATTATAATAGTTGAATATGTTTAGTTACTTGAAAATGTTGTATATGTTCAGTTAATTAAAATTAAATTAATATGTTGAGTAAATGAAAACCGTTGTATATGTTTAGTTAATTAATATGAATATATTTAGCTCATTGAAATTGTTGTATATGTTTGGTTAATTAAAATTGTATGAAGATGTTTAGTTAATTAAAATTATAGGAATATGTTTAGTTAATTGAAATCGCGCTATATGTTTAGTTAATTATGATTGTTAAATATGTTTAACATATTGCTTGAGTTAATTATTGTGGATGAAATGTTTAGAGTCATTTGGTTGGTGATTTAGCTGTACAAATGTTAAATTTTAGGTTTCGTTTATTCATATTATAGGGAAAACTCTGTCAACTTTTTTAAAATTCTTTAGTTTGCTCTCAAACTAATTCGTATAATCAAACAAAAAATAAAAATCAATATTCTCGATCTTATAAAAACTTAAACATTCATCAATCCATATGGAGATGACAAAACATTTGGAGAGAATGAAACGCCAAATCGACGCGCTCAACCAAAATCTGATTTCGAGCCAAATTTCGACTCCGAGCCAACCGTCTCCCATGCAAGAGCAATTATTCACGCCCCCGCGAACTGCAAGATGTGACGATCAGACGCCGGATTCCGCAGAGTTTCAGAGAGACCGTTTGAGCGGAGAAGGGACAAGTGGAGAAAGAACCAAAGGCGGAAGAGGATCGTCGACTATGGAGAAATGGTTTAAGTTTAGAAAGAAGAAATAGTATTTTTACATTTTGTTATGTTTCTTTGAATATTAACGTTTATTATGTTTACGTTTTTTTTTCGTACTTTAAAACATTTTGAATTATACTGTAATTAAAAGTATGTTTTAATTTAATTTTATTTATGTTAATTTTTTATTTAATTTAATTTTTCTTTTTATTGGTTTCTTATTTGTTTATGATTTTTTTTTTTAATATTCATATCTAGTCGCATCCATTGCCTTTCCCGCCAAAGCTTTGGATGCGACTCTGTCGCATCTAAAGACTTGGAACAAATTTTTTTTTTTTATTCTTTTTTTGCAGGAAACTCTTTGTACACGACTAGTCGCATCGGATACTTTTGGCGTGCAGACCTTCTCATGCGACTAGTCGCATATAAATTTCATTTACCGCCAATTTTTAAGTTTTATTTTTGCTAAATTTAGATGCGAGTTGTCGCATCAAAGTTGTTGCGTCTGATGGTAGACACTTTTGGATGCGACATGTCGCATCAAAAGGTTTTAGCTACGACATATCCGATGCGACTTTGTCGCATCCGATGTCGCATCCAAAGGTGCATTTAGATGCGACTCTGGGCCTTTGGATGCGACATAATGTCGCATCTAAAAGCATTTTTTGTACTAGTGAATCGCTTTCCAAGCCATATCTGAAATAAACGGTTGTGCTCTTCTTGCAACCATTTTTCATTTCTAGCTTTCTTTGGATTTTTAACTCTCAACTCATTCAAATGAATATTCACGAACGAGGTTACGTCAAAAACGTTGTGCAGGACATGTAACGAGGCTTGTTCCCATTCTTTCCGGTTAACGCTAGAATATGTACTTATAGATATATTTACTACTAGATTAACTAAACAAGAATTAAATAACTCAAATTTGATAGATTCAAACCACTTACACAATTTTTTCTACTCCTCCCAAGATAGAGTGTACTTTGCCGGCGGTATTTTTGTTTTTTTCCACTCTCCTCGTTGGCATGCAAAACGCTTCTTATATTCATTTCCTTGAGACCCATTTGAGATTTTATCCCGTCTTTCGATTTGTTTGGATCATCAAGTAGCGTACCGATGAAAGATTCACATACATTTTTCTCAATATGCATAACATCCAGACAATTTCGAACATATAACGTCTTCCAATACGGAAGGTTGTAGAAAATTGATTTATTTTTCTAAGGATTCTCTTGGAACGACTCTTTAGTACTAGCACGCCGCTTTCTTTTTTCGAGAACTTCATTGAAATTTTTAACCATTTCGAAGACATCTTCACCAGACAATCTTCTAGTAGGGGGTCGTTCTTCCATATTTTCATTAAATGTCTGTTTTAACCTTCTATACGAGTGATCTCTCGGTAAAATCTTCTATGACCAAGAAGTTTTCTTACCATGCTTCAAACGAATGGAAAATGTTTCTTTCATGCAAATTGGACAGCAAATTGAGCATTTCACAGAGTATCCTGACAAATTTTCACTCGCTGGAAAGTCATTAATAGTCCACATCAACATTGCTCTTAAGTAGAATGAACCGCTGCGATAACCGTCTTTGACCTCAATCCTTGTCTCCCATAATATCTTCAAATCATCGATCAATGGTGCAAAATACACATCGATATCATTTCCTGGTTGACTTTGTTCTGAAATTAGAAGCGTTAACATCAAGAACTTTCTCTTCATACACAACTTTGGAGAGAGATTATAGTTCACAAGAATAACAGGCCAAACACTATATTTACTACTCATCATGCTGAAAGGGTTCATGCCATCAGATACTAAACCAAAACGCAAATTTGAGATTCAACACTGAAATCTTTGTACTCCAAATCAAATGACTTCCACTGTGAGGCATCCACAGGATGCCGTAACGTACCATAATCGATACGTTTTTCGGAGTGCCAAACCATGTTCGTTGCGAGCTTGGCAGTATTAAACATTCGTCGGAGCCGTGACATTGGTGGTATGTACCATAATGACTGAAACATCATATAAAACAATATAAAAAACATAATCATTTGTAAAACAAGTAATGATTATGTACTTACCTTGATTGGAACTCCTTTGACCCCCCGTTGACCCCGTCACGTGGTAATTTACCTTTATTCCACCTTGAGTCTTTGCACCTCGTACATTCATCTAGATCTTCATATTCATTTCTATATAAAACACAGTCATTTGGGTACGCATGGAATTTCTCATACTCCCAATGTGCCCAAAGTTTTCTTCGCCTCATACATACTTTGCGAAACTTTATTATCTTTTGGAAATGCTTCTTTGAGTGTTTCCAACAATAGAGTAAAACTAGTATTTGTCCACCCACCCGACGCTTTCAAATGAAATAAAGTAACTAAAAATGACAACTTCGAATAACTTGTACACCCTTCATATAATGGTGTCTCCGCATCATTCATCATCGACTCAAACAATTTTGGCCGTTCTACAAAATCGTTCTCCAATTCATTCATCATCTCGCACATATCATCAAAGTCAGCATCTTGAAGATCATAATTTCTATTGTTTATCGTAGGATGAAATTCATCACCATGATAATACCATACTTGGTAAGAAGTCATTACTCTGTAAACCAACAAATGAGTTCGAACAATATGAAGAGAAAAATGTCTATGATATCCACATTTCACACAAGGACAACGAATTGATTCCACATCACCGGAATGATCTTTAACAAATTCACAAAACTCATTTACACCATTTTGATATATCTCGTTTAACCTATTCTCCCACATCTATTATCTCACCATCTTAGAAAAACCCTAATTATAACAAGAAATATTCAATTTTTAATAAACAATCCAAAAATATTCAAATCTGTAACAAGTTAAAGAAGAACTTACAAGAATAAGATGTATAGTTGTGAGTTGTAAATGAGGATGACACATAATAAATCGAAATGTTGTTTGTAGTATTTTTTCAACTGAAGTTTTGAGATATCTAAGTGCAAAACACAAGTGAAAACGCATTTAAAGCAGTCCAGGTTAGCGGCGCCGTGACCCCAAGTGTGTATCGCCGCAACGCTGCTCCCACAACAGATCCCATAGGGATTGTGGAAACCTTTTGGGAAGGATTGTGAGAGCGGCGCCACAACTACGTGTATCCGGGCCTCGACGCGACCAAACCCAGATCCTGGGGCCGCGGCCCTGGTTTCCGTTGCTGCAGTACGACAGAGTTCCCGAGAGCACCTAGTCTCGGGAAGTCTACGAAGCCATGACTACGTCTACCAGGGCCATGGCACTAGGTTCTGGGTTTGGCGGGGCCGCGACCCTGTAAGCCGTCGCCGCGGCGCCGCTCCCACAACCCTTCCCCCTAAGTGTGGAATGTCTAAATTTCGGGAAAACTTCAATTTTTTAATAACCCCGTCAAAATTTTGCCCAAAAGCAATTTTTGACTTCTTCTTCTTCATTCTTCATTTTCACTCCTATTTTTTTTTTCTCAAAACCCATTCTTCCTCAAAACTCATTCTCCCTCAAAACCCATTCTCTCTCAAACCTCTCTTTTCCGGAGACTCAAAATCTTCGGCCACTCCGACGTCCATCCATCTCCGACATCCCTCTCTCTCACTCTCACTCCGACCTCCTACTCCCTCTCACTCCGCCCTCTCCCTCACTCTCACTCCCCTCTCGCTCACTCTCTCCCTCACCCTCCCTCACCCTCTCACTCTCTCACTCACTATCTCACTCTTTCACTCAACCCTCTCCCTCACTGCGCCCTCCCTCACTCTCTCACTCCCTCGCTCTGCCCTCCCTCTTCACTATGTCCTCTCTCTCACTACGTCTCACTCCTCACCTTAAAGTTCACCTCCACCCCTCAGCAGTTAGTTTTTTTTTATTACTATTTTTGGTTTGAAATTGATAATTAGTTTAGGTTGACATTGAGATATATATTTTGTGTTTTGAATGGATAATTAGTTTAGATTGACATTGAGAAATATTTTGTGTTTCGAATGGATAATTAGTTTATGTTGACATTGAAATATATTTTGTGTTTAGAATGGATAATTAGTTTAGGTTGACATTGAGTTATATTTTGTGTTTGAAATAGATAATTAGTTTAGGTTCATATTTAGATATTGAAATTGTATTTTGAATTGTGTTTATAGATTCAATGTCGACTACAACTACTACTACTTATATTGTGTTGAGCATCTTGTCATGAAATACCATAATGTATTAAAAGGAAACCTATACGACTATTAGCCTTATATCCCGATGAGAAAGGAAAGAGAAGAAACACCCTTACGAGTCGTGTTAATAAAATTAGAACTCTCAGTAGAAAAATCACGATAGAATTAGATTCCAAATGGCAACCAAAGGATAAGGAAGGTGATGTGTTGTTGAGTTACTTCGGCGTATTAGTTATGGAATATGTTCCACTTCCGACCCGTGATGAGAGATTAAAAGAGAACGATCAAATAAAAGAGAGGATTTGGAACGAAATTTGTGAAAGATTTTCTATTCCAATAGAACATAAGCACGATTGCTTCATGAAAGTAGGAGAAGCCGCAAAACTATTTCGTCACGGGTTATATCACGATCTTCTCAAAGACACAATCAACGAACCAAACTCGTTAAAAAGACCCGACTGTGTTTTTAAATTTTACACGAGTATCACTGAGGAAGATTGAGTGAAGTTTGTTGAGTATAGACAAAACGAAGTTTTCAAGCAACGTTGGAGCAAGGGAAAACTAATTCTGCCAAAGTGGATACAAATCTCGATGTGGCCGAGATGGATATCGAAAACTAAATCAATAAAAAGTTGAGTTTTTTCATTTATTTAGTTTGTACTCATTTTCTTACATTTAATATATGAGTAATATGATTACTTGTTAATAATAGCATAACGAAACCAGACAATGAGCAACGTTAGAAGAATTGTGGATTGACTCGCGAAAGAAAGACGAGATAGACAGAAAAGAGTTCAAGAATGACAAAGAACGACTAATGGGAGAATCAATTGTAAGTTTTTTAATAATGTAAGTTATATTAATAATATTTTTAATTACAAATGATTATATTTATGTATATGTAGCAAAGATTATCTCAACAAGCAACCGAAGGTACTTTCATCCCGGAAACAGGAAAAAGTATCTTGCAAGAAGCTATGGGAACAAAGAAATATGTTTGCGGTCAATCCAAACATGTTGCCAAACGTTTGAAGTATTTTGTTCCTCCGACCCCAAACGAAGAACTTAACAAGATGCGTGTCGAGTTAATGGAGTTTAAAAATCAAATGTTGAAGGCGGTTAATGGTCGTGGTAGTATAAGTGTTGGAGAAGCTAGTGTTGATCGAGTTGAAGATAATCTCAATGCGAGTGGCGTCGGTGATGAAGAGATGGCTAAGATTCAAAAAGTCGTCGAAGAGGTCGTCGATGTCGTCGTCGAAGAGGTCGTCTCTTTAGGTAATCTTTATTCGTGGTTTTTTATTTATTTCAAAACTTGATTTGTTTTTGGTATTAACTCATTGATTTTCATAGGGCATGACGATGTATATAATCGTCCGAAAGTCGATCCGATTATTGTGGAAAACGAACTAGTGTTCGGGCTAGTTACTCATTGAATCCAACCACACCGGTGACACCGTGTCCGAATGAAAGTGTCGAGTGTTTTCTCTATATTGACGATATCGTTAAATGAAACACAATTCATGTTGAAAATGGGCGAGTCTATTTGACGAGGGCGTAATATCAACTTTGGAGGAAGGAAATGCACGAGTGAGCGTTTCGGGCTTTTTGGTAAAAAAAGCCAAATTGTCGATTCTCACCGAAGAAGCTCTAACCGTAGAAGATGCAATGAGGGGTTTTGTCTCGTGGCCGCGACGATTGATAGAAACAGAGACGGCAAAAGAGATTCGCGGTCCATATATCAAATGCTCGAAACTCGATTCTACGAGTCAACCTACTCCCGAATATAACAGGAGAATTAATTACAAAGTAATATATTTTAACTTACTTTTTAGTATGTATTGATTGTTCAAATTAATTATAAGGTAATTAATTCAAAGTTTAAATGGTTACAAGGTAATAAATTTCAAGTTTAAATTGCTCGCTCAATATGCCAAAAAAATGATGTTAGCACAAGGACACATTATCCAGGCCAATGTTTGTCCAACAATCTCCGATATCCATTGTTGGGATTTGATGATATTTCCGAATTTTTACAATTATCAAAACTTGGGGTGTCAAGCATATTGGTTTACATGACGTACATATTTCTTTCATGAATATATATATTTTTAGATGATTCTATATTAAGTGTTTTAACTTTTTGAATACTTCGGAATAGCCATATACGCGCATCGAAGAGGTTGGAAACGCGGTGCGAGGATGCAATGTTGGGCAACTAGTTTTCATGTCGTCCAATCGAAACTTTCATTGGATTCTTGTTGTCCTTGACTTGTGGAAAGATGGTGCGATATTTTTCGACCCGTTGAATAAACAAATGCCACAAGACTTAATTTCGTTGATAAAAAGATAATTTTTTTTACTTATATATTGAATGTTTGTTATAAAAGATACTCATACTTTTCGTTTTGTAGGGTGTTTTCAATTTTCAAACTTGAACACAAAGACGCTCTTGGTCACGGACAATCAACGTACATAAGGTCAATGACCGCTCCAAGATAAAGCAGTAACACAAAATGTGGATACTTTATTTATTTTATGTTATATGCGAGAAATAGTTGTAGGAGGTATAAGTAGATTAGAAAACAAAAAAGACATATACACCTTTAGAAATAGAGACGTATACACCTTTTGCGATTTTGAATGTATATATTTCGGGTGATTTTGAATGTATATGATGAGGGATGTATTTATTTTTTTAGATTGATTGTGCATGTTTAAAGACATTCTGCAGGTATTATATGATGTTTAATCCATTAATTTTGAGGGGAAGCACTCTCTGGACAACGGCGTTGCGGCGACATATAGATGGAGCCGCGGCGCCATGTCCCACAACTGATCCAAACATCCGTTGTGGGGGTCGGCATCGCGGCGCAGGATTACGTTGCCGCGGCGCCGTGAAACAATTGTGGGAAACGGGACCGCGGCCCCAACGGCGAGGCCGCGGTATTATGGAGCTCAACCGGCACCGCGGTGATTTTATGTGGCCCCGCGTCCCACAATGGATCCAAACATCCGTTGTGGGACGCTGAGCCGCGACATCGGATAAGGTCGCTGCCGCGCTGAAAGTTCAATTTTTTTTAATTTTACAACCGATAATTGATTGGTTGTTTAATATTCCACAACTAATAAACATCCGGTGTGAGAAATATGAATATTTCACACCGGATATATAAGTGTGGTGGGAAATTTCACAATATTTTTCACACCCCTTATTAAAGATTGTGAGATCCAGTTGCTTTACTAGTGTCACTACTCTATTTATCACTTTTTTTCACTGTTTTCTCATCACTTATGTCGTTTTTTGTGGTAATCATCTCTGCCACGCTTTCGTCTTCATCGCCCATGTACACATTATCATCCACGCCATTTTTTTATAAATCAACTTTGCCATCTCTTGCCCGTTGTTGATAAAAGAACACTGCGTCGATCGTTGATAATGAGATTTGTTATTACTTTGATTGGCTTATTTTTATTAGGCAAGTCTCATTCAGTCTCGTCAAGATTTGTCGCATATCTTCCTCATGATCTTCAGCATTAACATTCTGCGATATTTCAGGATCTGAATATATTCTATTTATCATGATGGTAAAAGGTCTTTCCTCATATATGCTCGCGTGGTTAATAAGTGATGATTCTCGAGCGTTAACCTTTCTTCTTTGGGTGATCATAAAAAGCAGCGGTGGCTACCATTGATCTCCTTGATGCTTTACTCTGAATCTGTAGGGTTTCTAGACGTGAAAGTTGGCGGACTAGAAAACTACGTGTTCAGAGAATTGCAGTGTAAAATCCTTTCACCCATTGTGAAAGATTTGTGTTATTGGTGTTGTTATACTGTGTGAGTTTGCGTAATACTCTATAAGTTCATTGTGATAAAAGAACACGTGTGAGTGTGTCTTTGTGGATCTGTGATTAGGTCACTAATTCAGGGGGAGGACTGAATTAGATTCTTCACTTCTTAGTTTGTAATTTGGCTTTGAGATTGTTGTTGATTCATATAAGTCCATCTGTACTAAAAACTATTATATAGTGAAATCATTTCCACCGGGTTATCACACCCCCCAGATGTAGGAGAAGTTGCTCCAAACTGAGTTCCCAATTGTGTGTGTTCTATTTACTTTATACTGTTATTTATTTCATCTATATCTTGTTCGTTGATTGTTACACACATTGTCATAACTTCTGTGTGTGACAATTGGTTGAGCGGCTAACATAATTTCATTTGGTATCAGAGCAGGCACCTTTTACGCAAGGTGGTTTCTTGTGGTGTTTCAATTCTGTTTAGATGGACAATTTCAGAGAAGGAGGATCTGTTAATCGACCACCAAACTTGGATGGGTCGAATTATGGGTATTGGAAAGCTCGGATGTGTGCTTTCTTGAAGGCCTTGGACAGCAGGACTTGGAAAGCTATTCTTAATGGATGGGAACCTCTTGTTGTTGTTAATGAGGAAACTGGTGTGAGTACACCAAAACCAGAAAGGGACTGGACTGCTGCTGAATATGAAGAAGCTCTCGGAAATTCCAGAGCACTTAATGCAATCTATAATGCTGTTGACAAGAACATCTTCAAAATCATCAACACTTGTATTAGTGCTAAAGAGGCTTGAGAAATTCTTGAGATTGCTCATGAAGGAACAGCTAAAGTTCCCAGTTCAAAACTTCAGATGCTGACCACTCAATTTGAAGCCCTTATTATGAATGAAGATGAAACCATTGCTGAATTCAATGTTAGAATACGTGACATTTCTAACGAATCTTTTTCTCTTGGTGTTCCTATGTCAGATTAAAAGCTTGTTCGCAAAATTCTCAGATCTCTTCCTCAAAGATTTCAAATGAAGGTTACTGCCATTGAGGAAGTTCAGGATCTGTCTATTATGAAGCTTGATGAACTTATTGGGTCTCTTATGACATATGAACTCTCCATTCCTCGTGTTGAGAAAAGGAACAAAATTCTGGCTTTGAAGAGCTCAGTAAAGCAATCCACGGATCAGGTATCATCTGAATCTGAAGAGGATATTTATGACACTATTGCTCTTCTATCTAAGAACTATAACAGGGTCATGAAGAAGTTTGCTAGACTCCCTCCCAGAAATGTCAACACTGAAGGTCGTGACAATCAGACTAAATTTCAGTCTTTCAAAGGAAATTCCTCTCAAAGAAGTAGCAGAAATGGAGACAGACTTTCTGGATATAATGCCAAAGGTGTCCAATGTCATGAATGTGAAGGATATGGTCACATTAAAAAAGATTGTGCCAACTTTCTCCGTAAGCAAAAGAAAGGATACAATGCTACTCTCTCTGATGAAGAAGATGAAAGTGATTTAGAGAATGGGAATAATTTCCTCGCATTCACATCCGTTATTGAGAATCTGGAGGAAAATGAAGCTGATCACACTGTAAGCTCTAATAATTCTTCTATTCATGATATCGATATGAATGATGATTTAGACAAGCTCAACAATATGATTTTTACTCTCACAACTGATAAGACGAGATTACTTGAAACCATTGTTAAATTGAAGATTGAAGTTGCTCGTCTAAATAGTGAGCTTATCAAAATGACAAGATCTGTTAGAATGTTGAACTCAGGAACAGATGATCTTGACAAAATTCTGACTTCTGGAAAGACTGGTAAAAGCATGACATGAATTGGATACTCGCATGGTGCTTCTACATCTCATACCAGATTTGTTCCCCAGAAAAGGAAGGATCTAAATGACAGAAATTTGTCTCAACAAAGTGTGATTGCTCATGTTAACAGATTACCCTGGATATGTCATTATTGTGGAAGAAAAGGTCACATACGACCCTATTGTTATAAATTGTTAAACAAAAGGGACTATCGTACTAAGGTTAATATTGATACTTACAGAAAGATAAACAGGAGCAATCATTTTGTTTGGAAAATTAAAATGATCATTATGCAAATATTGCCTATACATCTTTACGTGCTTCAACCTACGATGATTGGTATTTTGACAGTGGATGTTCAAGACATATGACAGGTGTCAAAGACTATCTTACTGATGTGAAGCCATACTCAAACTGCTTTGTTACATTTGGAGATGGAGTTAAGGCTAAGATAATTGGCAAAGGCATAATGAAGTTCCAAGGATTGGTGTGCTTAAAGGAAGCTCTTTTGGTTGAAGGTCTCACTGCTAATCTTATCAGTATTAGTCAACTGTGCGATTTTGACCTAACTGTCAATTTTACTCGTGATGAGTGCATTGTTAAGACTTTTCAGGATGACATTCTTATGAAGGGAAAAAGATCTCCAGATAACTGCTACATGTGGTCCTCTGACAAAAGTCCTAAAGTCGAATCATGCATGATCTCTAAAGCTGATGAAGCGAAATTGTGGCATCAGTGTCTTGGTCATCTGAATTACAGAAGTCTTCGTAAAATCATCATTGAAAAGGCTGTGACTGGGGTTCCAGATATTAAAGTCATTGAAGGACATATATGTGGTGAATGTCAAATTGGAAAACAGGTTAAGAGCTCTCATAAACCTGTGAAAATATACACCACCACTCGTGTTCTGGAACTATTACATATGGATTTGATGGGTCCAATGCAAACTGAAAGTCTGGGTGGAAAGAGATATGTTTTTGTCTGCGTTGATGATTTTTCTCGATTTACCTGGGTCTATTTTCTGAAAGATAAATCTGAAACATTTGATGTATTTGAAGAATTGTGCAGACTTCTTCAGAGACAGAAAGAAGATTCTACTGGGAAGATTGTCAGAATAAGAAGTGATCATGGTAGGGAATTTGAAAATTCTCGGTTCTCTATCTTTTGCAGCGAGGAAGGAATTGCTCATGAATTTTCTGCACCTATCACTCCACAACAGAATGGCATTGTTGAAAGGAAAAACAGAACTCTTCAAGAGATGGCAAGAGTTATGCTGTTAGCAAAGAATATTCCTACACGATTCTGGGCTGAAGCTTTAAACACTGCCTGTCACATACAAAACATGGTGTCTATAAGACCTGGAACTACCACTACTCAGTACGAAATCTGGAGGGGACGAAAACCCAATGTGAAATATTTTCATATTTTCGGGTCTACATGCTATATTTTGGCTGACAGAGAAGCCAGAAGAAAATTTGATGCCAAAAGCGATGAGGGAATATTTGTAGGTTATTCAAGAAACAGTGCTGCTTACCGTGTCTACAATCTGAGATCAAAAGCTATAATGGAATCTGTTAATGTCGTGGTTAAGGATACAACAGCTATATATATGTCTGATGTTGAAGGTGATTTTGGTCATACAAGAGACAATGTTAGACATAATGTTACGCCATCTGTTTCTGATATTGTTAGGCAGAATGTTACGCCATCTGTCTCTGACATTGTTCCTTAAGAACCCTCTAGCAATGATAATACTTCTGAAAGCACAGCTATTGAAAGTAATAATCGGGATGATGACTCTTATGAACCTACTGAAACAAATTCATCGAATAAGGTTAGTCACGAGTTAATTCCTTCTACAAGAATTCAGAAGAATCATCCTATTGACAGCATTATTGGAGATGTGAACGATAGTATCCAGACTAGGAGAAAGAATCCTGTGAATTACAGAGAGATGATTGGGAATATCTGCTTTGTCTCTAAAATTGAGCCAAGGAACATAAATGAAGCTGTTCATGATGAGTTTTGGATGAATGCCATGCAAGAAGAGCTTGTTCAATTTGAGAGAAATTCTGTCTGGGATTTAGTTCCTAAACCTGATCAAGTAAACATCATTGGAACTAAGTGGATCTTCAAAAACAAATCTGATAAATATGGTAACATTACCAGAAATAAAGCCAGACTTGTTGCTCAAGGCTATACTCAGGTGGAGGGTGTTGACTTTGATGAAACCTTCGCACTTGTTGCCAGACTGGAAGCTATACGTCTTCTTCTAGGTATTTCTTGTCATTTTCGATTTAAATTGTTTCAGATGGATGTCAAGAGTGCCTTCCTGAATGGATATCTTAACAAGGAGGTATATGTGGCTCAACCCAAAGGATTTACAGATCCACACTATCCAGAACATGTGTATAAACTCCGAAAAGCTCTCTATGGTCTAAAACAAGCTCCGCGTGCATGGTATGAAAGATTGACTGAATTTCTTATTCTAAAAGGTTATACTCGAGGTGGTGTTGATAAAACTCTATTTGTGAAGAAGGAAGACGGTAAACTCATGATCGCTCAAATATATGTTAATGACATTGTGTTTGGAGGAATGTCACATAAGATGGTTCAACAATTTGTGATTCAAATGAAAAGTGAATTTGAGATGAGTATGGTTGGAGAACTCAGTTTATTTCTTGGGTTTCAAATTAAGCAGATGACAGATGGAATTTTTATCTCTCAAAGTAAGTATGCTACATCTATTGTCAAGAAGTTTGGTCTTGAAAAATCTTCTCACAAGCGAACTCCTGCTGCCACTCATAATAAACTTACAAAAGATGATACTGGAACTCCTGCAGATCAGAGTCTCTACAGAAGCATGATAGGAAGCCTTCTATATCTCATTGTCAGTCGTCCTGATATAACCTATTCTGTAGGTGTCTGTGCTCGCTATCAAGCAAATCCTAAGGCAAGTCACCTGAGTCAAGTGAAACGAATTATTCGTTATGTTTCAGGGACTTCAAATTTAGGTCTTCACTACTCATTCGATACGACTTCAACTCTTGTTGGGTATTGTGATGCTGATTCGGCAGGAAGTGCCACTGATCGTAAAAGTACATCTGGTGGATGTTTCTTCCTCGGTAATAACATTATTTCTTGGTTCAGCAAGAAACAAAATTGCATCTCTCTCTCGACTGCTGAAGCTGAATATATTGTTGCAGGAAGTGGTTGTACTCAATTGTTATGGATGAAGCAAATGCTTGCTGAGTATGGTGTGTCACAGGATGTCATGACATTGTTCTGTGACAACCAGAGTGCTATCAATATATCTAAGAATCTTGTTCAACACAGCAGAACTAAACACATTGATATTAGACATCATTTTATCAGGGATCTTGTTGAAGATAAAAAGATTCGTCTTGAGTACATTCAAACTCATAAACAGCTTGCAGATATATTCACAAAGGCACTGGATGTGAATACTTTTGAAAATCTTCGTGCTTCTATTGGCTTATGCATTGTGGAGCAATAGCAATTATTGATCTTTTGGGCCTGTTCTGGTTTGGCCCAAACTTTGTCTCAGTGTGCACCGAATATTTCAATCAAAAACGACAAAGGGATGTGTCGTTTCCTTCACTATTGCTCAGCGACGGTTCGCATATTTCCAAGATGTGAGTTTCTTGTTCCCCATAACTCCTTGATCGACAGTTTCAACTGTCATATTTTGAAATCTTTTCTCAACTGCCTTTCCGTTTTCACGCTTATCATTACCATGGTTGGAACCCGGAGCGGTATTCACACTTCTTTTCCACGAAAGCCTGCGAAGATGAAGAAGAAAAGTGTTCCTCGAAAAATTGTTACCCCGCATGTTCAAGAAAAGGCATCTACGGGGTTAGGATCTTCCTCTGCAGTTAGTGCCGATGGTCCGGCCGGAGGTACTTCTACAAGAGGTCACAATTCTACTACCTCTCAGCCTTTGAACCGCTCTTTAACGATACATGACATCACGGGATATTATTCAAGCAGCTCTGATGATCTCCATGCACCCGAAAAGGAGGATCAAGGAAAATCTCCATCCAACTCTGATTCAGGTACCCCTGTGTCTCGTAAAGGCAAGAATCCGACTTGCATGCCTTTGAATATGAAACCTCCTCCTGAGGAATTAGAGAGGATCAATATTTTGTTGGGTTTGAGTGAAGAAGGTCGAAAATCCCCAATTGTCGACCAGGTTTGTTCTGACACCTTCGTGTCAATTTCTGTGGAGAATTCGGAGGATAATAGCCCTAATTGTGATGATGTTCCTGGTGATGATGACACCATTCTTAGTGCGTTTCGACAGGCTAAGAAAAATGCCAAGCTGACTACCCCGACTGAGGAAGTGCAATCCCCTCCAAAAGAGTCCACTCCTACAAATTCTCCTCAAGTTTCTCCGGTGCGTAAAGTGTTTCTCAACAGGAAGAAATCAGTTGCCTTCAAGGTCAAGAAAAAGAAGATTTCAAACCTCCACAACTCGAAGATTCCTCCTCCACAAGATGTCCCTTTTGAGTTTGATGAGCCTACTGAAGCTCCTCTCTCTCCTGTGTTAGTAAACCCAAAGTACAAGGATGGTCGGAAGATTCCTACTAACATTCCCTCTGCTCCGCTTGATAATGTTTTTCTTTCGGACTGAAGCTCAGGTAGCAAAGTGGAAGTTTGTTTATGCAAGAACTATTTTCCTTGAGAGGGAATTATCTGTGGATGCGACCAAGTTCTCTGTCATTCTTGATCTCCTTCAAGAATCTGGTCTACTGTCCACTGTAAGTAATCTTGGTCCTTACTATCCGAAACTGATAAAGGAGTTTATTATCAGTCTTTCTCTTGACATGCACTCTCCCAGTAGTCCCGAGTATGGGAAAGTGAATCTTCGTGGTCATGTGTTTGAGTTTACTCATGCCTTAATCAACACCACTCTGTGTCGTTCAACATCTACTCATTCGGATCCCCTGCCGAGTCTTGACATCATCGTGAAGATTATTACTGGCAATGAGACTGCCAAATGGCCGATTAAAGGTGGTCTATCTGCATCGGAACTCACTGCCAAGTATTCCATTCTGGCTCGTATTGCAGCTACTACCTGGTTTCCCACCTCAAATGGTTCCTTGGTGTCAACTGATGTGGGCAAATTCATATACCAGGTTGGAACTCACTGTAAGTTCGATTTTGGAGCCATTGTCTATGATCACTTTGTTCGTCATGCAAAGTCTTATGCCGCTAAGATGCCTATCGGTTTTCCCTACCTTATTACGAAGATTCTTCTTGATCAAAGAAGAGATCTACTTCGCTCTGATGATGTTCTTGGAAAACCTGTCATTCCTCTCACGTTTCACTTCAGACATTTTGAAGGAAAACACTTCTGTGATATTGAGCCTCCTTCTACTGAACCTGTCGCGGAGGATAATGTTTCAGGGTCGGGTATCTCTCTCTGTCCAAATGATCAGAAGGATGTCTTTAATCTTTTACTTCAAGAGTCTTCTTTTCTTCATGAAGTTATTCAGAATGTCATCAAGCGCAAGTCAACTGTTGACAGTATGATCAAAGTCATGAAGAATTCTTCAACAACATCTACTTCAAAAGCCCAAGCTACTGCGAGTTCATCTGATACGATGTCTGTTTAATTGCTCTGGATTATATGTCTTCTGGGTGTTGTTTGAAACCTTCTTGGATGTTTGCTGCTTTTAAAACATTCGTGTTTTTGCTGTTTCTGCGACAAGACTATTTCTTATTTTTCTCTGTCTTGGTATATCCTTGCCTTTGACTGATATTTTGAGGCAATCAGGGGGAGAAATGTACTGTTTGATACTCTTACTTGATAATTGATGTGGTTTCGTTGATTATCATACTTCCATGCTTGCCTAAAAAATAGCCAAAGGGGGAGTTTGTTATTACTTTGATTGGCTTATTTTTATTAAGCAAGTCTCATTCAGTCTCGTCAAGATTTGTCGCATATCTTCCTCATGATCTTCGGCATTAACATTCTGCGATATTTCAGGATTTGAATATATTCTATTTATCATGATGGTTAAAGGTCTTTCCTCATATATGCTCGCGTGGTTAATAAGTGATGATTCTCGAGCGTTGACCTTTCTTCTATGGGTGATCATAAAAAGCAGCGGTGGCTTCCATTGATCTCCTTGATGCTTTACTCTGAATCTGTAGGGTTTCTAGACGTGAAAGTTGGTGGACTGGAAAGCTACGTGTTCAGAGAATTGCAGTGTAAAATCCTTTCACCCATTGTGAAAGATTTGTGTTGTTGGTGTTGTTATACTGTGTGAGTTCGTGTAATACTCTATAAGTTCATTGTGATAAAAGAACACGTGTGAGTGTGTTTTTGTGGATCTGTGATTAGGTCACTAGTTCAGGGGGAGGACTGAATTAGATTCTTCACTTCTTAGTTTGTAATTTGGCTTTGAGATTGTTGTTGATTCATATAAGTCCATCTGTACTAAAAACTATTATATAGTGAAATCATTTCCACCGGGTTATCACACCCCCAGATGTAGGAGAAGTTGCTCCGAACTGGGTTACCAATCGTGGGTGTTCTATTTACTTTATACTGTTATTTATTTCATCTATATCTTGCTCGTTGATTGTTACACACATTGTCATAACTTCTGTGTGTTACAATTGGTTGAGCGGCTAACAGAATTTCAAGATTATTTCGTATAACAAGGCAAGACAATTCGCAATTACCACATATCGCAATTACCACATATTTCTTTTAGCTACTCCTTCGCGGTGGAGGAGAAGAAGAGTATTAGCAGATCATAGACAATTATCGCAAAGCAAAAACATCACTTGATTTAGTTTTATTGTCTCCCTTTGATCAAATTATTGATGTTGCGATTTTGAACGATTGTTATAACTTGATTTATATAAATTTATCAATGTAAACAAATACCAAAAGAGAAGCAAAAAATTCAATTGTAATGTCATTTAAATGAGGAAAGGTTGCTTTCTTGACAATATAGTATTCAATTTTTTGTTAAATGATTATATTCGTAATGAGGATCCAAAAATCTGATCCTGATAAAACCGCTATAGTACACTTAAGTAATTAGTATGATATGAAAAAATGGAGTATTAAAAACCGACATTATCATAGAATAGCAGACTTGTTTCTTTTGATTTATTAAATTAAAAATGATGAAATCTACTTTTTTCTTTTTATCAATCAATAACGTCAAATAAATGTCATAATTGAACTTTTGACTAGAGTAACTTCTAACATTTAGAATGCGTATTTAGCTGAAGCGGGTGTGAATTATGTATAGTAAAGCTGAGTCACGTGTCGCAAAACGATATTGTTGAATAGGTCGAAGAGAAAGCACTATCTCCTACCCTTGTCCTTGTGTGGCGTGTATCCCCAGTTCAAGGCATTATTATACATATTTCATAAACTATAGCTCCCAGTTTTCAAATCAAATATGATCACTACGTTGAATCAAGCTACGTCCAATGAACAGAAACCCGCCCTTGTAGAACACGTTTTCCATTAAACTAAATCTTATTTGTGCCGCCTTAGACACGTACATGGAGAAGCATGTATACTGAAAGTCAATATATTAAATTTTGATAAAAAGATAAATTATTTGTAAATGTATAAATACATTTATATAAGTCAGGATAGAGATATACACTAAAAAGAAGTTGACCGAGAGAAAGATTATAAAGAGAGATAGGGGAAACATTGGATTCAATTTGGTTATATTTTGACAAATACTGATTGAAACTGACTTTATTTTTCAAAATTCAAAACCTGGTCCGATTTGAGTTACTAAAAACCAAATTCCGGCTTACTGATATATATATATATATATATATATATATATATATATATATATATACATACACACACTTTGGCTTAGGTTGATTAAAGCTAAAATGTTATATTTTAGAAACGAATAAGTGTATGAAAACCGGTTTGGTTAATACTTAATAGGACCAACCTTTTACCGGTGTGCTGATGTGATAATATTCCTGTATCAATCAAATTAATTTTTATACCGTTGTGCAACGACAAGGGAATCTTGGACATGGAGATAACGACATTGAAGAAATACCTTTCAAAGAAACATGATTATTACGAAGACTCTTCTGTTATGGATTTTTGGAATGATATACATGCATATATTAAAACTGTTACTTATTAGCTTATTAGAAACTTACTACTAATTCTCTCTCTCCCAAAAATCAATCAAGAGACCAATCTTTTGGTATATCTCTCTCAAAAATCAAAATTTGAGCTTTTGAGTTTTGGTACTTTACTTTATTTTCATTGGGAGACAATATTTCAGTGATCTTGATCAATAGAGAAGTCTTGACTATAATATTTTTTATTTATACTTTTGATCATGTTTCAATAATTCAGATTTATTAGACCTAGTTTTTGTACCTTCAAATTTTTAATCAGAGTGAATTTGAATATCTATTCAGATATGAACCTTATATTTAAGCTATATCTTTGGGCGGGGATCTTAGTTAGGCAAGAGCCATAAATCGCAATCAGACAACAAGCGACGATCAAAGTTTCCGCGAGTGATTCCTATATATAGTAATATGATAATAACTTGTTATATACGTAAAATGATAACTCGCATATTCTTTTGTTGGATTTATAATCCTTGTAATTCGTCCATAATTTATCTTTTTTCATGTAAAACTTTTTGAATTTCTTTTGTCGCTATTCTTGTAATCTAAGTTTTTAATTTTTATCGATATATTCTTTTGAAGAGTCATCAACAAAAAACCTATAACTAATTAAAATTTTGTATCAAAAAAATATCACCTATAACTATAAACTAAAATTAAACGTTTTGTTGAGTTCAGTTGGGTTTTGACGGTTGTATGACGGTTGATTGTCTTGGTAGGAGTGGAGGCTTGATGCTTCTTTGGAAGGAGCCTGTGAGATTCTTACTCGGGACATTTTCGAGATTTCACATTGAGGGGGACCTGGTCAGCGAGACAGGCGAGAGTTGGAGATTTGTTGGGATTTACGGTGACCCTGTGAGTGCCCAGCGGAGGCATACTTGGGAGCTCCTCCGCCGCCTTCGTAGTTCTTACACGGGTCCTTGGTTAGTCGGGGGGGACATGAACGAGGTTACCTCTAACTCTGAGATTAGAGGTGGCAGAGACAGAGGCCCCGGTCAGTTAGCTGCCTTCAGAGACATGATCTTGGACTGCGACATCCACGACTTGGGTTTCGAGGGGGATCCATTCACCTGGCGCAGAGGAGGGATTGAGGAGCGCCTTGACAGATGTCTCGCGAGCCACGATTGGAGCGACCTCTTCCCTTCGGCCACGATTCGACACCTGCGGTTCTGGAGATCGGATCATAGACCTCTTCTTCTCCTCACTTCAGGCACTAGTGATCGTCGTCGGAGTAGAAGGCCGAGGAGATTCTTCTTTGAGGAATCTTGGATTGGCGAGCCAGAGTGCGATGAGCGGATTCGACGTGCTTGGGGGTGCGACGAGCGGGACGACCAGAGACCTGGGTTTGCTGCTGCGATCAGCCTCTGCCGACAGAGCCTCACCCGCTGGGGCGGTGTGAGGAATAGAGAGATTCGTGATCAGATCGAGAAGCAGAAGAAGATCGTTGAGCTTGCGGGTCGTTCGGGTCCGGATTTCTGCATGGAGTCCTTCAGACGCGAGGAGAGACAGCTTGATGCCCTTGTTGAGAGAGATGAGCAGTATTGGCGTCAGAGGAGTAGAGTGTCTTGGATGCGGTGTGGGGATAAAAATACGAAGCTTTTCCACCGCAAGGCTTCTGTTAGGAGGAAGAAGAACACCATCAGGGGCTTGGAGGACGATCACGGCGTTTGGCACAGCGGTGAGTCTGAGATTGAGAGGATTGTCTCCGACTACTTTGGTGACATCTTCTCATCTGCGAGACCCTCTCCCCAGAGTATCGAGCTGGTGACTGCTGGTGTTCAGCCTAGGATTTCGGAGGCGTTGAACGCCGAATTGGAGCGTCCTTTTGAGCCAGGGGAGGTGAAAAAGGCGGTTTTCTCCATGGACGCGATCAAGGCACCAGGGAGCGACGGTTTTCCCGCGATTTTCTACCAGAGATACTGGGACGTGGTAGGTGAGTCTGTCCTGAAGACCTGCCTCGGGATCCTCAATGATGGGGAGGAGATGGCCACCATTAATGACACTGTGGTCACCCTCATCCCCAAAATTGAGGCCCCGAGACGAGTCTGCGACTTCAGGCCGATCAGCCTGTGCAATGTGATCTACAAGATTGTGGCCAAGTGTCTGGTCAACCGTCTTAAGATCACTATGCACGACGCTATTTCTGAGTCCCAGAGTGCTTTTGTCGGAGGAAGACTGATCTTCGATAATGTCATGGTTGGTTTCGAGGCTATCCACACGATGAAGCGGAAACGCTTCGGAAATGGAAAGTGCGCGGCTCTCAAACTTGACATGGCGAAGGCATTTGACAGGGTCGAGTGGGTATATTTGGAGTCGATGATGTTGAGACTTGGGTACAGCACGCAGTGGGTGCGCCTTATCATGAGATGTGTTACCTCAGTCAGGTTTGCTTTCAACATCAACGGCTCCACCAGAGGCTGTGTGACCCCCTTTAGAGGCCTCCGCCAGGGGGATCCTCTCTCACCCTTCCTTTTCCTCTTTTGCTCTGAGGGCCTCTCGAGCCTTTTTCGAGCGAGCGAGGATGTTGGAGCGATTTCTGGAGTCCGCTTCCGGGATCTTCGTGTATCCCACCTTCTCTTCGCTGACGATAGCATGATATTCTGTAGAGCGAGTCATGATGAGTGTGAGCGGGTCACAGACATTCTACGGACTTATTCTGAGGCCTCGGGCCAGCTAGTGAACTTTCAAAAGTCCGATGTCTGCTTTGGTATGGATGTGAGTCAGGATGAGGGTGAGGCTTTAGCTCGGATCCTTGGGGTTCGGAGGACGGAGTGCCACGAGAGATATTTGGGCCTTCCCGCTTTTACCGGTCGGAGTCCGACTGAGCTTTTTGGGTTTGTGAGAGACCGCGTTTGGGAAAAGATAAAGAGTTGGAACGGTCTCTCCCTCTCGCAGGCTGGCAGAGAGGTACTCATTAGATCAGTCCTTCAGTCGATTCCCAGCTATGTGGCCTCTTGCCACAGGATCCCCTTGCGCTTGATTAGGGCTATTCATTCGGCGATCGCCAGATTTTGGTGGGGGGGAGGCACTGCGACTAGGAAGATCCACTGGTGCAAGTGGGAGGCTCTCACGAGACACAAGTCAGATGGCGGGTTGGGCTTTAGAGATCTGGAGAAGTCCAACCAGGCCCTTCTGGCTAAGAGTGTCTGGAGACTTATCAGGAGACCTGAGAGCCTGGTTGGTCGGGTCTACAGGCAGAGCTACTTTCCCGACGGTGATATTATGACGGCTCGCCCTGGCTCGTCCTGCTCTTCTATTTGGCGCGGCCTTCTTTGGGGTCGAGAGATTATCCAGACCGGCTCGAGATGGCGGATCGGGGATGGTGAGTCTGTATGTGTCATGAGTGATAGTTGGATCCCCAGAGACAGACCTGGCACCTGGATCGACCCCCCTTGGATTCCCCCTGATATGCGTGTAGCCGAGCTTATGCGACTTGATGGTAGCTGGGATGACGATCTGATCTCTGCGATGTTTGGAGAGGAGGATGCCGCGGCGATCCTGAGCATCCCATGCGGGGGGGATGGCATCCCTGATGTGCGCCGTTGGCACTTCTCTGAGGACGGTGAGTACTCCGTCAGGAGTGGCTACCGTGTTGCGATGGCGAGAGCTAGTTCCCCGGCTGCCAGTTCCTCTGATTCGTCGGTGATGGAGAGGTGGTGGACGAAGTTATGGCTGCTGCGAGTTCCTCCCAAGGTGAAACTCTTCTGTTGGCGAGTCTGTCTAGGCCAGATCCCGGCTAGTGCAGTATTAGCTAGGAAGAGGATCACCTCTGATGACAGCTGCCCTGTCTGTCGGGAGGCGAGAGAGACTGTTTTTCATGCGTTTTGGGGCTGCAGGTGGAGCAGGAGAGTCTGGAAGGAAGTGGGGTTCGACCACATCCTTCCCCCTTTCAGAGACGGCGACGCCTTCGACACTATCCTTAGAGCGTTTGACGTTCTTGAGGTTCGTTTCCATGAGCTTTTCATTACTATTATATGGGAACTTTGGAACCACAGGAACAACGTTCTTGCCGGGAGATCTGCGTGGAGCCAGCCCCAGCTGGCCCAGTGGACGGTGAGGCTTCTTGGAGGAGTATAGAGCGTCTTCAGGTGGAGGCTCCCAGACGACCCCGAGGGTGACGACGACTCCCAGATGGACCCCCCCAAGGGATGGGACCCTCTCGATTAACGTCGACGCAACACTAGCTCGCGACCGTGGAGGCTTCGGTGTTGGTTGCATTGTACGTAACCATACCGGCGAGGTGATCGCCTCACGAACGCTTTTCCTTGCTAGAGGGTTTTCCCCTCAGCTTGCGGAAGCGTTCGCAGTCCTCTGTGGCATAGAGCTAGTTCACAGTGTCGGTGGCAGGAGAGCGGAGATCCAGTCTGACTGTTTGGGGGTGGTGAGATTGGTCGACGAGGGCGCGACACCAGCGACAGAGCTTGGGACGATATTGCACCACATCTTCAGAGAGGTGAGAGAGCTTGAGGCTTTCCGTATTACGTATATTCCCCGTCTATGTAATGTCGCTGCGCATAATTTAGCGCGTTATGCGGTTAACCATCACTCGTCTTCGACTTGGCTGGGTTTAGTCCCGCCTTGCTCGGAAGAGGCCATTAGGGCCGATGATCGCGAGTTGAGGTCCCGCACAGCTACCTAGTACTGTTGTTTATTGGCTCTATTGTATTTATCTTCCCGTGGTTTTTTATTTTCATATCCTTGTAACCACGGTATTCCTCCGCCATACGTGAGGACTTTTATGATATTTCGTGGCATCGACCACGTTTCCTCAAAAAAAAAAAAAAAAATTAAAATAATGCCCTATCACGATATCGGGAACGACAATTTACCTTTCAAAATGCAACAATGAAATAAGAATAACTTACCGAGCTAGTTCTCATATGAATGGAGAGTAATCTAAAATGTCAAGTAACACTAAAAGGGAGAGCAGCCAGAAAGGTTAACAAAGAAAAGTTAGGCCTACTTCTTTTATTACAATTAAACAAACGTACTTGATGTACCAAACCCATGATAAGATCATAAAAAATTTATGTATTACTATTAAAAGCCTTGCTAGTGGTTGTACTTATTTGAATAACGTCTTTTTCAGTTAGCGTTTATTTGAGAAATGCTACAGAAACTTCGAAACAATATCCCATGTACATCATAAGTTCCGCAAACATAAGCAAAGATAAGTTAGGTCTACTTCTTTTATTACAATTAAACGAACGTAATTGATGTACCAAACCCAGGATATAAGATCATAAAAAATTGTGTATTACTAATAAAACCATTGCAAGTCGTTGTATTTATTTGAATAACGTCTTTTTCAATTAGCGATTATTTGAGAAATGCTACAGAAACTTCGAAATAATATCCCTGTACATCACAAGTTCCGCAAACATAAGTGTCCCCACGTGAGAAGAAAAAAACGAACAGGAGATTGTTAGCAATATTATGAATAATATTGAATAAAAAGAAGACAAATACAAGGAAATACGAAACCAGAAATAGTAGAAAATAAGAACAAGGTTGAGGCCCGTTTGACGGTTTCCTTGAAGCTTTTTATCGCCCTCTACATGTGCTGGATAACTTGAGCGAAATCCTCCCAGATACAACAACTTCAAGGCAAGCTTAGCACCACTCGGCTTGACTTCAACGAACTTGAACAATAGTGCCGAACTTCCACCGGACTACAAGAAAAAACAATTTCGAAGTGGGAGAAAAAGGAGAGTTTGAGAGAGCAAAGATATGTCTCAAATATGTTTTCAGGTGTGTCTCGAATGAGAGTGAGAGCCTCTTTTTATAGGAAAAGTTGAGGTGTAGGTTACAAACGTTTTGGCATTCATTCCGGCCATGAATGGCCCGAGGCCCGAGGCCCGAGCCCGAGCCCGGCCCGACGGCGGCGCGTGTGTGCGCGCGCGAGGGGTTAGAGCTAACCCACCCACACTCTCCCCCCTCACACTTAGATGTCACTTTAAGGAGGGGATTCACTTATAAACCCTTCACCAACACACATTCTCAACCTATATGGGACTCTTTTTATTACACAACCTCTCACTTCTCTAAACACATATCATATGTGATTTTTAGCATTCTTTGAGCATCAATTTCTCATTCATTATAAATATGATTTTGGCAAATAAATACTCAATCTTATACCCGTCGCAACGAGGAATAAGAATACGGAAAAATTATCCAATTCCGATGTGTGGACCCCACTCAAATATTTGACCGAAAATCATTTAGCACACTAGGTAAAACTCATTTTACCTTTCATTCCAACCACTAGTACAAATGTTGGATCCCACAATGGACTTTCCACAACCCTTATTACTAAGGGTTGTGGACTTCGAGATCCCACAACCCTTACAATTAAGGGTTGTGGGAAAAGCTTGATTTCAGGTATTCCACAACCTTTATAACTATCGGTTGTGCAAACATCCGTTGTAGGAGCTGCGCCGCGGCACTGAGTGTCCAAGCTGCGGCACCAATTGTGTTCAACTGGCGCCGCGGCGATCCTTTATGGCGCTGCGGCGCTGCGGCCCACAACGGATGTTGGGATCCGTTGTGGGACTCCGGTGCCGCGGCACCGATTTGTGGGGCCGCGGCGGGACGGGGCCGCGGCGGGACGGGGCCGCGGCGACCCTTTACGGCGCCGCGGCCCCAAGTCCCACAACGGATCCAACCAACCGTTGTGGGACTTGGGGCCGCGGCGCCGTAAAGGGTCGCCGCGGCGATAAGTTTTCAAAAATAAAAATTTTTTACATCCGATAATTGATTGGTTGTTGAATTTTCCACAACTCATAGACATTCGGTGTGGGAAATATGAACATTCCACACCGAAAGTTTAAGGGTTGTGGGAAATTGCACAACTCAGGATTCCACAACCGTTATTAAGGGTTGTGGGAACAATTTTTTCTTCTAGTGAACAGAGATAATTATAAACACATACAAGAGATGTGCATGTGTCACTGTTTTTAATATATCTAAAGATCTAGGAGAAGATAGGTGAATAAAGAGAAAGCCATCCGGAACATCTTGGTTATAGTAATATACCTACGGTTTAGAAAGATTCTCGAAAAAAATAGTGTATGAGTCATGACATACGAGGTTTTCACATTAATTACATTGTATATTTCAGCATAATTAAGAAATAAGTCTTAAAATTGGTACATCTATATTGCGTTAAATACATTTCAAGCAGCGTGTAATGTTAAACAGCTATTGATAAATGTTTTATATGCTTTTAATAAAATAAATATATTTCGATTGATTGTTCAATAAAAAAAAATGAACATGTGCTCGATGAGAGAAATGTGAGGGCAAAAGTCTCACATAAAACGAATATTTAAGAAATTAAGCTCTTTACATATTAATTAATAATGAATAATTTTGATAAATACTCATATAAATGTTTACAAATTTCAATATATACAGCGTTTGCTAAATTTTGTGTAAATACCCAGTTGAACTTGTTAACGAAATTTTTGGACCGTTTTAACCTAAAAATCGTTTCCCGCTTAACTCTTCCGCTGAATGAATTAAAAAAAATTGAGCGCGTTAAAAGAAAAGTCTCCTCTAAATTAAATTTGAAATGTAAGCACAAAAAAGTTAATCCGAAAAATTAATTTAATTATTTATGAAGGTATTATGGACTATAAATTGTGTAAACAATTCTGGCTGGGTATCTATTCAAAGTTTAAAAAATGTTAAGTATTTTGAAATCGCTATATAGTTTAGTGGGTAAACAGCCAATTTGTAGATTAATAATTCATATTAAAGCTATAGAGTTTATGGAGTTCTTCTCATTCTCTCACGAGTTGCTTGCGCAGCAAGTGCGAGCTCGACCTAGACGTAAAAGTGCTTAGTATCGCTTTGTTGGCGTGATCCACGGACTTCTTGCGGTGATTTTTGCCCTCGCCAATGATCGCGCTTCTCGGGTCTTATTGATTATTTTTTAATACTTGCTTAAACAAATAATTGCATCAGTTGGTCAACGATCATGTCGTTTGCGACTATAATTGCTTCAAAAAACATGCATATATGACTTCTTATATAACCCATGATAAGCTTATAAAATTCGTCAATTTGTCTTATCAAAGCTTTCTCCCTCTTCGAAACATTTTCTCCATTAAATATTGTTCTAGCTTATACATTCAGATTTTACTACATCTTGGTACAGCTCAATTCAGGCTTATTATTTTATACAATATTTTTGTGTGGGACTTTAAAGATATTATAAGAAAAATACATATCATGCGTGCTTCAAGTCACGAGGTCTATGGCTTCAAATTGTTTCACAATGTGAAACGTTGATTATGTAAATTTCATTACGAAATTATAACTTTTAGAAGCAGCGACCGAATTTAAAAGTGACATTGATATTTAGAGGCGACATATCACTTCTAAGACATTGTATTATTACATTTACATAGTATTTTTCTCGCTTCTACAAATATCAAGTCTAATATTTTTCCCGCTATTATAGCGACAAACAATCAAATATTTTGGCTCCATTTTTTTCCGCAAAATTCTTAAATTTTTCAATCCAATGAAGTGTTTTGAATATTTAAAATCGACATATCGCTTCTAAATAATGCCAAAATCTTTGTATGTCTTCATTTGCCAAATTTTCAGGTTTTTTAAACCGACTAATTGTTTTTAACATTTAGAACCAACATGTCCTTCTTAATGGTAGACAAATGATCCACGTTTAGTTACAAGCCCACGTTTTTATTTATTTGATTACGTAGCCAATGTAGTTTTACTTATTTGATTAAAAAATGTAAACCCACGTTTAGTTACAAGCCCACTACGTGAGTTTCATATTAATATTGGCTCACGGGATATTAGTTTGATATATATTAGATAAATTGTATTGGTTAATTAATAAAAGGTAAAATTTCTATTCTATCTTGATAGTAGGTGTTTATAAGTGAATCTTTAGAGTTGATCCTCTCTCAACCTATTAACTAGCATTAATCTTTATCATTAAGAGTTTATCAAGTTTTAAAGGGTCAAAATGAGAAACCAATTCCAATGATCATCATTTTCCATCACCGTTGCTCTAGTTATTGACAGAGGTAGATTTTGGTTATCTCCTAAAGTATTGTGAAACTCATCTATGAAAATATAGATGTACTGTTTCTACAATGTCTCTAGTCAAGTTTTTGACATTGTTAATAACATACATACAAACACAACAAATAAGTAAATACACACACATCGTTAGTAACCCAGTTCGGCTATTTCCTACGTCTAGAGGGATGTGTAATCCCAGTGAATAGTATCCTATTAATATGGAGTAGCAAAGTTACAAATAGTTTACAAACAAATCTACAATTCCTTAACCTCACTCTTTCTCTTCAAAGTACCACTCGACATAAGACTCCTCCTAGGTGTGAGCCTCACTCACTTTTCACCTAAATACCCACGGTGTCAATCTCAATGTCTGTAATAAATGAAGGAACATAACGTATACACTTACAGTTGAGCTTTCCTTCGAGAAGCTAAACTTTACAAATGGGCGCTTGAGAGTTTTTGTCTTTTCTTTTGTAATACGACGCGATATCAAAAGTGCATTAAACCACAATCAAGAGGACGCATGGTTTATATACTTTCCAAGGAAGAAGGGTCATGCTTTTACCCGGAGGACACAAGGATAAAAAGCAAGCGCCGAACAAATAGTGAAGAGGGTGCTTTGTGTCAGACGGAGACAGGCACATCACAACAAGATGTCCTTAGCACTGAATTAGAACAACTTGAAGAACACTCTAGATTTGACGAAGCAAACATGCCAATAAGCACTAACAAACTCTCCATTTGGCTTTGAGGAGGAAAATCCTGAAAAACACGTAGTAGCCCAGAGAACACTGAAAATCCACTCATGCCACAGTGACTGAAAAAGGAATTACAACAAGAGCTAGGAAACAAAAGAAACTAACCAGAAACGAGTACAAAGTTTTCATAGTTCGGAGCTTTTCACACAAAATAAAATTATACTCCTTCTATTTGTCTCAGCAAAGGCAAATAGGAAATATAACAAAAGGAACTAAAATAGTCTGGTTACAACCCGAAAGAAAAACAAGAAACTGAAACTAGGAGGAGGAAGGACCGGCAATATCCTCAGAGTGAGGAACGATCTCCTTAAGCAGGGCGATAAGATTTCGGCGTCTGGTGGTAGCGGAAGCAATGACTTCATCCAAATGCTTGATTTCATCCATCAGAGTGAACACAACAAGCGAGCAGTTCTCCGCGGAGAAGGGAAGGACCAATGGAGCATTCGAACCCTGAAAAAAAAACATGAGGGTACCAGAACGCTGGGGAACGAGGCACATCCGAGACATGATGTGGTTGAAAGAGCTTGCTGTGGAATGAGAGCTTTCCAGGAGAAGAGTGGCACTCAAGCAATTCTGAAGCCGACAAAGATCATGAGATTTCCGGAGAAGAATCCCACAAATCAAGGAGGAAAAACCAATAGGAAGCTTCATTGCCATAGACCCCACATGTCGAGAGATCTGGTCAAAGAAGAACTGAACCGAGTCCACTGGAGTTCCAGTTCCCACCCGGAGGATAAAGGAAGCAAGAACTTTGGAAATGCCGGTGTGGTGAGCAGTGGGACACCAGTTTTTGATGCCAATCTTGTGTAAAATGGAGTACTTCGAGCATAGTTTGGAGGCAAGATAAGGACCATGACCAGGCCATCCACAAGAGTCAACACCACTAGAGAGCTCTTTCACCAAAATGTCACTGGCCGGAGAGGGAACCGGGAGAACATCAAGGGGAAGACCCAAGAAGTTGGCAATATCTCTTGGAGAAAGAGAAAAATTTCCCACGAACATGCACCTTACGATAGTTCCTTGAAGAGGGAGAGTTGAAGTCATCCGATAAATTTGCAATAAACTCCCTCACCAGAGAAGGATGAAATGGACCAACATTGGTCACAGAGGACATCATCTTTCACTAGGACAAAACGCATTTAGAAACGACAAATGTCGCTTCTAAAGGCCAAAAAGTAGCTTCTAAATTTCCTTTAGAAGCGACATTGTCGTTTCTAATGAGTCGCTTCTTAAATACTATAAGCGACTTTGTCGCTTCTAGAGGTATTTTAGGTGTCGAAATTAGAAGCGACAAGTCGCCCCTAAAGTCGCTTGTAAGGGTCCCAAAAACGTGGGAAAAAAGGGTGGAAAAATTTGCGGGTGACGTTTAGAAACGACATTAGAAGCGAAATTGTCGCTTCTCAAATTATTACCCGCCAAATATATAAGCGACTTTAGAAGCGACATTGTCGATTCTAAAATTCAAAATGAAATTTTCTTTAATTTTTTTCCGATTTAATTGTTTTAAATATTAAATTTTAAATTAATTATTAATTCATTAAAATTTGTATGGAATATAATTAAAATTAATCATAATTAAATATACTAATTAAATTTAAATAAACGAACACGAAATAAATATTAAGACAAAATGTTAAATATTCAAATGTCGATAATTGATACACACATAAACTACTGCTAACAATTTCTTAAGTTCTACAATCGTCTCTTGGATTTGTTTCGAAACATGAGGACCGATACCCACTACTAACAATCTTTGCATTATCACGTGCAAGTCATGCGCCTTCAACCCGATTAATTTTCCATCGAGAGTGACATATTTTTCAAATTTCCTGCAAGACCGTCGGGAAACTTAATGGACTTGAGAAACAACAAACATTTTCCGTTGCGTGGGTGTGAGAACGTAAGAAGCTTGTGGTTTGAACCACCTGTTTCCACGCTTCTCCAAGTGTAAGCTAGACTTAATCTTCAAGTCTTTTGAGTCTTGCCTCGACTTTTCGGTGTCCTTATCTTTCCCTTCAATACTAAGTAAGTATCGAGCAAGTTCTCGCACACATTTTTTTCGATGTGCATCACATCAAGGTTGTGCCTCAATATCAAATAGGACCAATATGGTAACTCGTAAAAAGATACTTTTCTTGGTCCAATTCAGTTTGCTCTCGCCTCGCTTTCATTTCGAACTCGTAGAGTGCTTGCCCTGCATCAATTCAGGAAGACTGTCCAGCTGGTCGATAATCTGGCATTCAGCAAGCCTCTTCGAAGGCCTTCGTTTCTCAACGCGCATTCTGTAGTGACCACTGCATGTTCTCATTCGGTGAGAATCAGGCAAGTATTGTGGATGATCGTAATACACAACTATATTTCTAATGGACAATGACGGAGTATCTTTGGTGCACGACGAGCACGCAAGGTACCCTTGACCACTCCACCCAGAACAACCGCCACGATCAGGAAAATCATTTATCGTCCACATAAGTGCTGCCCGCAAAAGGAAGACAAGATTATGGTAGACCAATCTCGCACTCGAACGCCCAACTCACACAATTCTTTCAATTTTTCGACGAGCGGTTGTAAAAACACATCAATGTCCTTCCCAGGCGATTTCGAACCAGGAATCAAGAGCGTCAACATCAAGTACTCGGATTTCATACAAAACCATGGTGGAAAATTATACGCGGTCAATACCACCGGCCACATACTGTACGATAAGCTCATTTTTCCAAAAGAATTGAAACCATCTGCAGCAAGTCCGAGTCGTACATTTCTCGGCTCATTGGCAAAGTCCTGGTATGTTTCATCCAACTTCTTCCACACTTTTCCGTCAACGGGATGACGTAGAACACCTTCTTCAACCACTCGTTCTTTCTCGTGCCACTGCATTTCAATAGCTGTGTATTGGGAAGCGTACAACTACATAAGACAATCTTTCACAGAAAAGTATCGTAAAATTTTACGCGGTACTTTTTTCCCAACAACCCATCTGCTTTCATTGCACACCGGAAAAACATATGTACCTTTCAAATCCTTCCAAAACAAGACACAATCATTCGGGCATACGTCAATCATATCAATCCCATGCCAAATCGCTTCAACTTTGACTTTGCCTCGTAATGTTTTTCTGGAATTCTATTACCAACAGGATGAGATTTTTTCAAGAGTTGCAGAAGTTCCGTAAATGACTTGTTCGTCCAATGGTTCGTCACTTTGATGTGCATTAATTCGATCAAGAAAGATAACGATGAGAACCCCTTACAACTGGGATACAAAATCTACATACAACTCGGCAAATAGATCTGCGATCTGCTCTTCTTCAGCCACATCTTCTACAGTTGGATTATTAAAATCGTCATGATAAATATCAATATCAATCCTGATATCTTTGATTGCGTCATGGAATCCACCAACATCGCCTTGGTTGTTTAAATCATGTAGCGCATGAATGACCTCTTCACATGACTCGCCATGATGATACCACAGAGTGTAATATGGAGTAAATCTTTTGAACATGAGATGCGCTCGAACAATTAGGATTTGTTGAGTTAGCGCATTATTGCAATAAGGACAAGGACATTTAATTCTGTTCTCGTTGTTCATTTGGAATCGCGCAACTCGAATAAATTTGTTCACGCCCATTTTGAATTCAAGACTACATCAATTATTTTCAGTTATCCAATCTCGACTTGGATTTGACATGACGCTGAATGTTGAAATTAGAAAAGTTGTGAGATTGAGAACTATTGAAAAATATACTGAGTATAAAGGACTATTGAGAACTATTGTGAGATTGAGAATTATTGTGAGACTCAGAACTATTGTGAGTTTGAGAACTATTGAAATTAGGAAAGTTGATGAATTTAGATAGAACTAATTAATGAATTGTTTGATCGATTGGTATTACTTAAAAATTTACATAAATTTGAGTAGAGTTTCCCCTAAAATATAGACAAACCAAAAATTTGAAATTTGTACAAAACATATATATACCAACCAGAACTATCCTATTGATCAATAAATTAAAAATCTACATAAAGCAAACTACATATATAACTTATATTCAACATATTCAACTTAAAATATGCAATTACAAATTCCATTATCAATTCAGTTATAATTAACATATTATTACATACAAACAAACATATATAACTTATATTCAACATATTTAACTTAACATATTCAACTACAAATTCCATTATCAATTCAGTTATAATTAAAATATTATTACTCAATACAAACAAACATATTATTAATTAAATGTTATAATTAACCACAAATTCAATTATTAATTAACTTATTAACTACAAATTCTCTAATTACGTAAACTAAATAATTTAGTTAACTACATGTTTCATATATTCTCTAATTATATATAATTAACGTCGTCAAAATTAACTAACAAATTTCTAACTATTTTATTAACTAAACACATTTACGAGGAATGAAAAAATTAGAAAGTAAAAAAATAAAAGTCACCCGGAGAGATGACCGACGAAGGTAGCAACCGGAGGAATCGGAGGAGAAGCCATAGGAGACTCGGGGGCTGCAAACGAGGCTACAAAAGCGTGAAAAGGATAAACAAAAAAAAATTAAGAGAGAGAGACAAAAGAGAACCTACCGGATAGACGCCGACGGAGGGAGAGATTCGGCCGGAGTCGGCAGAGGGCGGCGGAGGTCGGGCAGAGGGGTGGAGGAGGCTCGGCTAGAGGAGGCGAAGGAGAAGCTGGAGGAGACTCGGCCGGAGGAGGGGAGGCCGAAGGAGTCGTAGGAGAAGCCGGAGGAGGCTCGGTCGAAGGAGGCTCGGCCGAAGGAGGCTTGGCCGGAGGAAGGGAGGTCGGAGAAGGCTCGGCCGGAGGAGGTTTGGCTGGAGGAGGGGAGGTCGGAGGAGGGGGAGGCCGGAAGAGGGGAGGCAGGAGGAGGGGGAGGCCGGAGGAGGGAAGGTCGGAGGAGGGGGAGGCCAGAGGAAGGGAGGCTGGAGGAGGGGGATGCCGGAGGAGGGAGGCGGAGGTGAGGGGAAGAGGGGAGGGCGGAGGGAAGAGGGGAAGGCAGAGGGGAAGAGAAGAGGGCGGAGGGGAAGGCAGAGGAGAAGGAGGGGCGGCGGCCGGAGGAGAGGCTGAAAGTCGGAGGGGAGGGAGGGGGGGGGGGGCGAAATTTTCGAAGAGGAGGAAGAAAATGGAGAAGGAAGAAGAGGAACAGGTGATTTAAAGCCCCAGAGACATTAGAAGCGGCAAGTCGCTTCTAATGGTAAAATTTTGCTTCTAATTAGAAGCGACTATTCACTTCTAATACTCATTTTTGTAGTAGTTTTTTAGCAGGTTCACGATGTCGGTGCAGGAGAGAGCTTCATCAGACAAAACAAATTCCGGAAGGATACTACGATGCAAAACAAACTTCCACTTAAGAGCATTGGTGATGATGTGGAAAGAAATGCCATCAATGGGGATGTCTGAAATGTCTTGGCGAGGTGGTTGAGACTTCTTCTTGGACTTGGGAGGAACAACATCATCATCTTCTTCATCTGTCAGCTCAGCTTCATTGGCAATGAAATCCTCCACGGGACTTTGATCAACAACTGGAATGGGCGACTCAGGGGTTTGAGAGCGAGATTTCTTCTGACGGTGACGACGAGGCTGACGAACAGCTTCCTTCTTGCGCTTGCCCCAAGGCATTTATGATGATCTCATTATCGGACAGGGAAGGATCCTCAACATGCAAGGGAAGATTCACCGAACCAGGTGTTGGAATATGTCTAGGGTTAAGAAAAATTATCATTAATCATATTAATGGCGGAATATAAAATTTATTTACAAGTAAACTATTTTACTAACATAGGAAAAGTGCATATACATGTTATAATTAAAAACATTATTTAAACTACTTGAATACTAACCTTTTTTGTATCTTCAAACTTGAAGCATCTTGGAAAAGGTGGATTTTCTTCATTGGCTTGATTCCTTCACGTCTAGTCTTGAACTTAAGAAACCTAAGGTTTCTATTATAAGAGTGTATAGAGGTTTAGAAGGATTTGTGTGTGGGCACAATTAAACAATATGAACCAAGAACAATTCTTGGATCATAAGTTAATTCTCTAGATCAATTGAGGAGGTGCCAAAATGAAAATGAGTATTTTCTAGAGAGAAGGGGGGGGGGGGGGGGGGGTCGTCCACAATGCAAGAGAGATCAAGAATGTATTGACGAGGAGCTAACAAGTCACATTGTTTCGTCCAAATAAAGTCGCTACTTATATTTGGACACTGCGCAGTTCATTTATGCACAATTCAAGTAATAACGCATGAGGTGATATATATTGCATTTCAGTAATCTTGTACATGAATTTCATATCTATGAGAACTTCACAAAGTTAGTTCATGACATCTTCATAACTTAATATTTCATCAATTGGCCTAGTCTAGATCACATAATGGACCTAGAATTTGGCTTTCTCAAATTAGAGTATTAATGCTATGAAATGACATGTCTCATTTCAAGATTTAGGTAAGCATTATGTAATTCATACATGGTGACCTTGAGACAGAAGAAGTTAAATGGTTTGTTCTTTCATTGTCTCTAAATGTGCACTGGTCAATTCAGTATCTTCGAAAGATACACATGAAGAACTATAGAGTTTCTAACTCTCTATTTCTCGTAACCAGACATCATAGATTCTTCCAACAGTCATACTGAGATCGTAGAACAACTTGAAAAACACTCTGGATTTGATCTTGACAATTAAGATGTTAATTATACTTAGATTGTCTCAGAGGCCTTCTTATTGAATTAAGGATTTTCCAATTATGATTTTATATCATTCGTTATTCTGTATGCGTTGGTTTTTGGCTATCGTTATTTGTGATAAAGATCTGGTATTAAAAATTTAACTATTATTTTTTATTATTATTTTATTAAAAATGAATTCGGTAAAGTATCATCGAATTGGGTAGTTTTATTATTGAGCTTTGTGATCTGTTGTTGTGTTTGATTTTACAAACACCGAATGAAGAATATCAGTGCCATTACTTTTTGTTTTAATATTTTGCGTGCATCATCACATCACCGCTTTAATATTCATGGATAGAGAGATTACACATAGAGAGATTACACGTTACTGCTATTTGTTTTTCTTATGATGCAAAGATTCTCCAGTGCTCTATTGTATTGTTTTCTGATGTAAACACAGCAAGAAATCCATAACGGCATTTATAGGCTTGAAAATATTTTCATTGCTTTTGTTATGATGCAAAGATTCTGCTTTGCTATATTGTCTATGGTATTCTGATGTAAACAGAGTAAGAAATCTATAACAATACATTTTAGGCTTGAAAATATTTTGTATATTTTATTGGATATTGATGCTTATGATGATAGAAAGTGGTTCCTTTATACAAACCAAGATTTTAAATACCGATGGTTATCGCTAAAATATTAACAAAATACCGCATATTTCAAGTTTTCGATAAAAATTCGTTTTTTCAAGTTCAAGTTTATAATACCGGTCCAAAATATTGCTAATTAATTATTTTTACTGAGTTAATTTGAGTAGTTATAAATTCAAATTATCACCATTTTTTCCATTTTATCGAGTTTCACAGTCAGTGCATTTTTTATACTCAATCGGCGATAGTGATTATAAACTGAAAATATTGTTTATAATTTTGATTGTGGATTATAATTTTATTATGAAATTGTGATTTTTGTTTTTGAATATAAGATTCTTAATTGATAATTGATTTTAAAACTATAATATAAAGTTGTGAATTTGATTATACATTGTGCATTAGAATTTGATTATGGATAATGAAATTATGATTTTTTATTTTAAATTTAAGATTTTTAATTGATAATTGATTTTGAATTTATATTGAATTTATAATATAAATTTGTGAGTTTGATTATGTATTGTGGATTAGAATTTGGTTATGGATTATGGAATTGTGACTTTTGATTTTGTATATAAGATTGTTAATTAATAATTGATTTTGAATTTATAATACAGTGTTGTGAATTTGATTATGGATTACGAATTTTAATTTGATTATTAATAACGGAATTGTGATATTTTATTTGAATTTATAGTATAAAGTTGTGAAAGTGATTATAGAATTGTGAATTTTGATATTGAATTTATAATAGGGATAAAGAGCTATATAGCCTTCTATAGTATTGGGTTTGCAAAATACCCAATTTTTTTGTAAGTTTTGGTTAATACCCAGTTGTAGAAATTAACGCAAATTATCGGACTATTATACTCTTTTTGGTTTTGTAATTGTTGGAAATTAATTTTCGAAAATTAACTAAAATATGGCCGGATTTTATGTACAAAGATAAACTCAATTTCTCTCTCCAATTAAAGACCCGGATATGTTGGAAATTAAAAAAATTAATGGAGACTTTTAATTTTGGGCGGGAGAAATTGTTTTGGAACCTTGTTATATACCACATCAAATCTCTTAAACTCTAATCCCCTTTAAGACTCAAACTTACTCTCTCTCTCTCTCTCTCTCTATCTCTCATTCTCACCGAAACACAAACGCACATAACTATTTTCTCTCTTGAATTTGAATCGTCACTTTCTCTCACTCTAAACCGATGCTACTCTCTCATCTCTTCTCTCTCTTTACGAAGAAAAAACTACGATTTCAATGGCCTCGAAGGAAGATAAGAAGTCAGCGAAGAAGAAGTCGGTGGAGGAGAAGAAGACTCCGGCGACTGAAAAAGCTCCGACGTAATATAAGCCGAAAGAATGAAAGAAACTTCCCCCAGAGAGAAGAAGAAGAAGATGATAAAGAAGCCGGCGGCCGGCGAAAAGAAGAAGAATATGACGAAGAAAAATGTTCGTATAGTTTTTATTTTATTGCAATTAAATCTGTAGCTTTTTTTCCCCTCAAATATTTCAATTAGATCTGTACTTTCTTTTCCCCTAGAATAGTTATGAACTCTTTCGTCACAAAAATTAACGAACATTAATAGTTACTGTACAACACGTTATTAATAGAGGCACAAATTAACCAAAATTAATACGAAAATCATATAAATTTTGTGAATCACTAAGCATAACTGAATTATAAAATAAATTTTTAATTTCAAAATCTCAAAATTATATTCAACTGATATTAATTTCATTTATAGTAATAGATACGGAAAATTTAGACGCCATTTTTGGAAATAAAAAGATAAGATTTTATTTTTTAAATAAAAAAAGATTTTAGACTAAATATATTTGGAAAGAATATATCTTAAATTAAAAGAGAAATCAACCAAAAATCATTAATGGTTCGGTTGACTAATTCACACATTAATGAAATATATTTGTTAACTATTTCAAAAAGATATTAAATCCATGAAATAACAATTTCAAATATGAAAGTTGAAACTTAGATACTAAATCCCGCAATTTCAGGTTAATTCGCGTTAATATTAATAGACTAGAAAAAAAATTAATGATTTGAATTCCATGAAATCAGGTGGATGGATAAGATTATAACGTGCGTGTATACAAATTAACGTAAATCAACGCAAAATTTCGAAGTCTTCTCCCTGTCTTCAACGTATGTAACCTCCAATATTTAAGAAATAGCAATTAATGAAAGAATTAAATATGATTAAAACTAAATCAACAATAAAATCGTATAGAAATTAATTAGTTGACTATTTCAAAAGATATTAATTCGCGTTAATAACGATTTCTAATCTGAACTATGAAAAATAAACAAGATACCCCGTAATTTATGGTTAATTTATGTTAATATTAAAATACGATTTCTGAAAAAATAAACCACGTTTTTTTTAAATAAAAAGGGCATAAATGAAATTTCAACTACCATATAAAATGCCACGTAAGCCTGAATGAGTATTTTTTAAACGTTTGCAAAAGATTGAGTATTTTGCAATAGCAACGTTTCATTTGGCTTAGCTGGAGCAATTCTTCTTTATAATATAAGGTTGTGATTTGAAATATGGAATTATTAATTTTGATATCGAATTTGAATTTAGAATATAAGATTGTGATTATGAAATATTGAATTGTAAATTTTGATATTTAACTTAAATTTGAAATATAAGACTGTGATTATAAAATATGAAATTGTAAATTTTGATATTAAATTTGCATTTAGAAATTAAGATTATTAATATATGTATATTTTGGATTTTGATAATATATATTATATGATATTTGTTGGTATACCTTCGATAGTTTGTCTGTATAATCTGTATTCGGTAAGAATTTTTTTAAAATATACCTATCGGTATACCCGTCAATATGCGGTATACCCAAAAAAAAAAAATTGATAGCGATATCGATATCGGTAATTTAATCCGGCCAAAATTAACATTGTTTATAATAATGATATGAATATTCATATGTATGTATTATATGCATTAGATGCAAAGTAATTATGTATATATAATTGTTATTTTATAATACACTGGTAACTGAAAATGATAGATTGTATATTATTAGACCTAATCAACAGATTTTTATTGATCCAAAGTGGCCAAATTAAAAGCATTAGACATCAAATTAAAATAAATTCCATTACTCATGTTTTTGTGATGTTTTTAAAAATTAATGACAATGATATTTATAATCTTTTATTATTATTCATGAGTATATTGAAGTAATAGTTATAATATATTTATAAATTTGTCCAAAGGTTATTTATTATTATTATTAGTTTAATAATCATGAACGTTATTGTGTTATATTGATGTATTTAGTTAAGTTTATTGTTATATCGTAGAATTGTAATATATTTAATTTAATTACATCAAAATCTAATTACGTGAAATATATTATAGCATCAAGTATGTTTATTTTATTGTATATATTGTTGTTCTGTCCATAGTTGACTTCAATATATGCTTTATGTTTATTTTCTGAATATGTTATAGATTATGTTTAATATTCAAAGCTTTAACATGTGAGCATATTTTACTTATTTGCAGCAGCTTTTCCTACTTCTTAAGCCATGTCTGACACTAAGTTTAATGTACTTAATTTCTCCCATATCACTACTACAAAATATATTTGTAGAAGAAACATGAGAATTAAAAGCGATTAATTGCTTCTAATTAAAAGCGACATTTAGCTTTAAAAGCGACTAGTCACTTTTAATATGTCGACTCGTATCATTAGAAGCGACTAGTTGCTTCTAAAAGTCAAAATTGTTGGCTCGCTCCTTCCTCGCTAATTATTTCAGCATGTTTGGGTTTTAGAAGCGACTTTCTGCCCCTCCCTCCCCTCCGGCCGCCTGCTCCGCCCTCCCTCCCTCCCTCCCCTCCAGCCGCTTGCTCTGCCCTCCTTCCCATTTGGCCGTCCCTCCTCCTCCCTCCCTCGCCTCCGTCCTCCCTGCCCTCCCCCTCCTCCTCCCTCCCTCGCCTCCGTCCTCCCTACCCTCCCCCTCCGTCCTCCCTCCTCCCTGCCCTCAGCCTGCACCTCCGCCCCTCCTCACTCCCCTCCGCCCTTCCTCCCTCTGGCCGTCCCTCCTTCCTCCCTCCCTGCTCCCTCCCTTCGGCCGTCCCTCCTCCCTCCCCTACCTCCATCCGTCCTCCGTCCTCTCTGCCCTTAGCCTCCAACCTCCGCCCTCCCTCCTCCCAGCCCTCAGCCTCCAACCTCTGCCCCTGCCCCCCGCCGGTTGGCTTGCACCTCCGCCTCCGGTTCTCCCCTCCGCCCTTGTCGCTCATTTTCGCCGCTTCCACTACTACAAATTTGGTCTTCTGCTACGGGGAACTTTCGGATGCGACTAGTTGCATCTAAATGTCACATCCGAATGTACATTTAGATGCGACTTATCGCATCTAATCTTAGTATTTCGCGATTTTTTCATTTTGTCTTGGTAACACCTTTGGATGTGGCAAAGTCGCATCCAATAGTGTTGTTTGAATATCAGATGCGCCTATGTAGCATCTAAAAGTCTCAAAAAATTGGGCGGACAAAACTTTCCCTTATTTTTTATTTTTGAGTATCAGATGCGATTTAGTCGCATCTAAAAGTCTCAAAAAATTGGGCGGGCAAAACGTCCCCCCCCCCCCCCCCTTCCTCGTATTTTAATTGACATAGCACATATAATTTATTATTGATATATGTTGATCTCATCTGATGTGACTATGTCGCATCTAAACCTTATAGTTTCCTTTAAAATAGCTCGCATCTTTCCTCTTCTTATTTCGCCCAAATATCTATCTCCTGCCTCTTCCCATTTCGCCGAATTCTGGTTAGTTTCTTCGTCGCTGCGTGTTTGTCGCGATTTGTTTTTAATTTTTTATTTTCAACCTTCTTCGTTTTGCAGCCCGTCTCGCCTTTTGTCTTGTGACTCGTCTCGCATCATTTCGTATCGTCTCGCAACAAATGTTAGATTTTTATTATTTTTATATTTAGTTTACTTAAATATTTAGGTAATTTGTTAAGAAATTAATAACTAAGTTAATTTGTTAAATTTTATAAATAATTATTAATAAGTACTTTCAAATGTTGTTAGTAATTAAGATAATATGTTAACTTGTGATTTAATTAATTTGTTTATTTAAATATGTAAATTAAATTAGTAAAATTAGTTAAGAACTTAGTTCATTTGTATAAGTAATTGGCAATTAATAATTTCAAATGTTGTAGTATTTTAGATAATATGTTAAGTTTTGACTTAATTAATTTTTTAATTTAGCAACTTAATTGTTTTTCATTTGACGTAATTATGAATTTGGAAATATATGTAGTTTGCTTTATTTAGATTTGAAATGTATTGATGAATATAATAGTTTTGGTTCTTATATATATCTCGTTTCTAAATATCAAATTTTTGGTTTGTCAATATTTTAGGGGAAAGTCTGTCCAAATTTCTGTAAATTTTTAAGTAATAAATTAATTAAAACAATAATTTAATCTCGATTTAGTTATCTAAATTCAACAACTTTCTGAGACCATATCATCAAACAACTCCTATTAAGTATATTTTTCGAGTATCGTCATAGTCACGTAAAACTTTCATTCAATTTCAAATTACATAAGTTATATATTATAGTTATATTGTGTTAAATGCAGAGGGTGGGAGAAGGTAGACATATGTTAGGGCCGCTCGGTTCGTGGGAGAGGATGCACACGATTCCCGATTGTCAGTAGACCACGCCTGCTGCTGGAAACTATCATGTAAGCATATATGTTATTGTAAATTTACATTATAATTGTTGTTAATAATAAGTAATTTAATTTTTATTGTGTATGTAGGCTCGGATAGTAGCTCGGGTGGGTGATTTACAAAATCAAGCGCGAGCGTCGGGACATGAGGTGGACTTGGGTGGTTTGGAGGAGGTTGCTATGAGTGAAGTCCTCGGGACGTGACATGATTGGACTACGGGAATTGGGCCACTCATTTCGCACTCGTATATGCTTGAAGCCAAAGCCCACGACAGTTAATCATCTTCTGTAGAGAACGCGAGTTCGAAGTCGTCCTCTGACATAGAAGATAACTTGGCGGCTCTCCAAGGAGATATGTTTTGGCATGGCCGCTGGATTAAGCTAGATCCCTAACATCAATGTGACTCTCGTGTTTCAAGCGACTATGGACCATTACATGTCCCAGTTTGGACCCTCGACGGGTGTTTTGGGTTTGCAGCAAACACATGATCAGCTTGCGGCTCCCACCGACACCAAACCAGACGAGCCTCCACACGGACCCTCCGGAGACGCACAAGACGAGGACGAGGACAAGGTCGATCAGGACGAGGACGATGATTATAGTTTATTTTATGTTTTAGACTTACTGCTTTACGTTTATTTAATTACCGACTTTTGTTTATCTTATGTATTGATATTCACTTACGTTATTATCGACTTTAGACTTTTGATTATGTTATTAAAGACTTTCGCATTTTGATTATTTTATTATTGACTTTTGATTATATTATTTAGTTTATGTTATTTGATTTCAATTAGTAAATTTCAATATTATTAAATTTAATTAAATTTTCTAATAATTTTAATTAAATAATAATAAAATTTAATTAATTCATAATAATAAACCGGATAATAATTTTTTTAAAAAAAACTAGCTCTTTAGAAGCGACAATCTCGCTTTTAAATTCATGTTTATTTAGTTTTTTAAGAGACGCTTCTGAAAATATGGCGGGTAACATTTAGAAGCGACTAGTAGCTTCTAAAGTCGCTTCTAAATGTTACACGCCATTTTTTTTCCACACTCTTTTCCACGATTTTTCAGGAACCTTAGAAGCGACGTCGGAAGCGACTAGTCGCTTCTAAATTTTAGAAGCAACTTTTCTTTAGAAGCGATACATTAGAAGCGACAATATCACTTCTAAAGGTGATTTAATAACGGCTTTTTGGCCTTTAGAAGCGATAAATTTCGCTTCTAAAGGCTTTTTTGTCCTAGTGGGTCCAAACAAATTCAGTTTCACCTCGGTGTTATGGATCTTGATTTGCCACTCCTAGCAGCGCTATACAAAGATCTCTCCATAAAACTTGAGAAAGATCTACAAACCAAGCTTAATATTTTTTCGAATGAGTGTAGTACATAACATCAAGTCCACATTTAAGAAAGTTGAGAAAAGCTAAGGAATTCATGAAGTTTGTGGAAGATAACTCTCAGTTCGACTCGGCTGACAAGTCACAGGTTGGGGCACTAATGGGTAGGTTAACCACCATAAAGTTTGATGATTCTTGTACCATGTATGAGCATGTTGTCGAAATGAAGAACATTGTAGCAAGTTTGAAGACCATAGGAATGGAAGTGAATGTAATTTTTCTCGTAAGTTCATCCTCATTTCCTTACCTCCAAGGTATGGCACATTTCATGTGCATTATAAACTCATAAGTATAAATGGAATGTGCATGAATTACAAGGCATGCTCATTCAAGAGGAAGCAAGACTTAAGAAGTCGGAAAATCAGTATGTCAATCTAGTTGGTCATAAATGAGCTAGAAAGAAATCATAGAAGACTGGAAAGGGCAAGGAAGGACTATCAAAACGTAATGAGTCATTTGTCTTGATCCACAAGAAGGAACATATCAATAATGTGTGTCGTTTCTGTAAAAAGAGCGGACACTGGCAGAAAGATTTCCTAAACGAAGACGTAGTTTGAGAAAAAGGGTAAGTCTAATTCTCTTGTATGTTTTGAACCAAATTTTCTTTACGTTCCTTATAATACATGATGGATTGACTCCGGTTGTACCACTCATGTTTCAAATACAATGCAGAAATTTCTTACGACCCAATCTATAAGCCAAAATGAAAAATTCATCCTCATGAGAAAAAAAGCCAAACTTCAGGTTCAAGCCATTCGAACCTATCGTTTAATATTAGACACTGGACATCATTTAGACATTTTCAAATCTTTTATGTCATTCTCTTTCTCGTACTTTAATTCCCATGTCTAAACTCGATACAGATGAGTACTCTTTTAATTTTGGGAATGGATGTTTCAGTTTATTCAACCAAAATCTTTTCTTGAGTTTGGGGATTCTTTATGATGGTCTATGCAGATTAAAGCTTGATATCCTCTTCGCTGAAACTTTGTTAACCGTGCATCATAATTTTGGTACTAAATATGGTTTGTCTAATAAATCTTCTGCTTGCGTGGCAAAAACGGTCGGATCATATATCCAAAGAAAGCATTGAAAGATTAGTAAAGAATGAAATCTTTCCTACTTTGGATTTTACTGATCTTGGAGTTTTTGTTGAGTGCATTAAGGGAAATCACACAAAAAAAACCAGCTACAAGAAGCTCACAGCTCCTTGAAATTATACACACCGATATTTGTAGGCCATTTCATGTCCCATCACTTGATGGGGAAAGGTATTTCAAAATATTTATTGATGATTTTTCACGTTATGGATATATCTATTCGTTGCATGAAAAATCTCAATCGGCAGACACCCTTGAGGTGTTTATCAATGAAGTTGAAAGGAAATTAGAAAGAATGGTGAAAATAGTTGGATCTGTGCTCAACACATTATGCCAGGAACACCGCAACAAAATGGTGTTGCAGAAAGACGTAATCGTACTCTAATAGATGTGGTTCGGAGTATGTTGATAAATTCATCTTTAACCAAGTATTTGTGGATGTATGCTTAAAGATTACTGTGTATTTGTTGAACAAGCTTCCCAGTGGACGGGAAGAAAATCCAGTTTAAGGAATTTACATGTTTTTGGTTGCCCAACGGAAGTAAGAATTTATAATCCACATGAAAGAAAACTGGACTCAAGAACAAATAATGGTTTCTTCATTGGTTTTTCAGAAAAATCTAAAAGGTATCGATTCTATTATCTTAACCATAGTACGAGAATTGTTGAAACTCTGAATGCTAGGTTCATTAAGGAATGGTGAAATCAATGAGAGTTTGGAACCATATCAAGTGAAAATTCAAGAAGTTACAGTGCAAATACCATTGTATTTAACTTCTTCTCAAGTTGTTGTTCCTCATGTTGAACATGATGATGATTTACATGAACAATAAATTAACACCAAGCACCACAAAATGATGTCATTGCCAATGAACATATCATAGAGGAACCACAAGAAGTTGCATTAAGAAGATCTTCAAGGTAAATAAAATATGCAATTTCGAATGATTATGTGGTTTATCTTAATGAGTGTGAATTCGACTTAGGAATTGACGCTGATCCAGTTTTGTTTTCACAATTCATAGAAAGTGATAATTCAACTAAGGTATGAGGTGCAAAGAAGAGGTTAAATCCATGGACTACAATGATGTGTGGGACCTTGTAAAATTGCCTGAAGGTTAAATTCAAGACCGGACTCGTTGTCAAGGGTTTTACTCAGAAAGATGGTGTTGAATACAAGGAGACTTTCTCATTTGTCTCCAAGAAGGACTCTTTGGGATTTGTTATGGTTATGGTAGCTCATTATGATCTAGAGCCTGCCAAATGGACATGAAAACCGCATTTCTGAATGAGAATTTAGATGAAGAAGTGTTCATGGATCTACCTGAAGGTTTTGTGGTTGACAGAAATAAAACATATGGTGTGTAAATTGATGAAATCAATATACAGACTTAAACAAGCTTCCCGAAAATGGTACCATAAGTTCAATGATACCATCACATCTTTTGGATTAAAAAAATATCGTTGATCGATGCATATATATAAAGATCAGTGGGAGTAAGTTTATAATTGTGGTTTTATATGTTGACGACATTCTGCTTGCTACTAATGATCTTGGTTTATTACGACAAACCAAGAAGTTTCTCTATAATTTTTTTAAAATGAAAGATATGAGTGAGGCATCATATGTGATTCGGATATGGATATCTCATGATAGATCACAAGGATAGTTGAGATTGTCTCGGAAAGCATACATTAACAAAGTTATTGAGAGATTCAAGATGGAAAAATGCTCTGCTAGTGTCGTTCCAATTCATAAGGGAGATAAGTTTAGTCTCAATCAATGTCCAAAAAAAGAATTTGAACACAATCAAATGGAACAAATTCTTATGCATCTATTGTTGGAAGATTGATGTATGCACAAACTTGTACCAGGTCAGACATCGGTTTTGTTGTGGGGATGTTGAGCAGGTATTAGAGTAATCCAGGAATATACCATTGGAAGGTTGCAAAGAAAGTGTAGAGGTATCTGCAAGGAACACGTGTTTTTATGCTCACTTTCATGAGATCCGATCACCTCGAGGTGATTGAATATTTAGATTCAGATTATGCCGGATGCGTGGACACTAGAAAATCCATTTTTGGCTATTTGTTCTTTCTAGCTGGAGGAGCAATCTCGTGGAAGAGTGTGAAGCAGACTGTCGTTGTTGCATCCACTATGAAAGCTGAATTTGTAGAATGCTTTGAGACTACATTCCAGGGCTTATGGCTGCGAAACTTTATTTCAGGACTTGGAATTGTCGAAACTATCGCCAAGCCGCTGAAAATTTACTGTGATAATTACGCAACACTTTTCTTCTCCAAAAACGATAAGTATTCCAAAGGTGCTAAACATATGGATGTGAAATATTTTACAATTGAATAAGACGTTAAAAAACAAAGGGTGTCAATCGAGCACATTAGCACAAAACTTATCGTAGGACTGCTAATAAATATTTATTACGTGTGTTATTGAGTATGAATTTAGTAATGTGATACATGGAAGGGACTATGTCGATAAATTGACGTAGGACCGCTATGACCTTATTAATTTTCATACTTGAATATGAATTTATCTTGTATCATGCACACTTACGTTTTATTATTAAACTATATCGTATGACACATGAGCCAAAGTGGGAATGTCTCAAGTTTAGTTACAAGCCCACTAATTAGGTTTCATATTAACATTGACTCGTATGATAGCCACACGAAACATGGATATTGTATTTTGGACATTGTTTCTAATTGTTAAGAGAATAACCTTTATTGATGACATGGCTTTTTCTAGTTATTTTTTTTAAAATTTTACCCTTTCATATAAATATATAATTAATTTGAATTGTTTTAAAATAATTAGTTTTAGATTCCTATTGTGTAGGTTGTTATTAACCGTTTTTTCAAATGTGTTTAAAATAAATTATGTTTGATTTAATGAGGACAGAGAATAGCTTTTTCCCTTATTCATAATTATGGTGTAATTAGGTAATTACTATTTACGGTTACTTTTTTAATTGAATATCCATCTTTTTTTTTTATTTCTGTGAGTGAAGTTTTATCCCTTCTTAAATGTCAATTTCGGTTTATTCGCATTTATTTAACATATAATTAATAAATTATAGTTGTAATTTGTTAATTCTTAAATCAAGAGAGATATTATATTCAAAATTTATTTGTTCATCGTTTTTTTGTTATAATCTGCTGGTAAGTTTTGTAATAATATTGGTTTATTTCAGTTAATCTACTAAAATAAATAGACTAATATATAGAGAATACTAAACACACGAACATTATATTTCACTTCCATTACAAACAAAGACAGAGACACGAACATAGGATCTATAATATTTCAAAAACAATTATTGCTCGCAATGTCGACTATCTCGACTCCAAAAATATCCCCGATTCAAGTTTCGATAATTTTGGTGATCCATCTAGTCGACGTGGATGCAGCGTCGGATATCCGGCGAGCATGCAAGTGGCAAACATAGGCGAAGGCGCGGCCGCAAAGGTTAGATTGGATGCATGGTTCACGACGCCGGTGAGGGCGCTTTCGGCCTTCACGGTCGACCCAAGGGCCTCCTCCTTGATCTCGCAAACACGTCTGTGGAGGATGTGCCTCTTACTTTGTGCAGAGTGAGCGGCGCCGAAGCCTGGGCCAGTGAGAACTTTGTTGAGGTGATGGAAGCTCGAGACATTAAGAGAGGCGGTTCCCACGTATCTGAGCGAACGCGTTTGCGAGGTTACCGACCTTTGATCTACCCGGGAAGAAGGGCGGTGGCGTCGGCCGCGTCGAGATGTACCGACTGGAGACTCCAAGGGGCGGAGCGTGGGGAGGTTGGACCCAGGGTTATCGAACGATCCAGCATGCGCTGGTAGGAGGATCTCTTCCTTCGTCGGCGGTGGTTACTCTCCCTATGGCGGCGATCGGCGAAAGCCCATTTCCCCAATAATCGGTTTGATCGTTTATCGGTGGAGATATGAAGAGTTTCAAAAAATTTGGAGAGAGAAAATGAAAAAGAGAGATTTGATACGAATAATTTGGGAAAAATGTTTTAAGCGGTTTATATGTCATTAGTGTCCACTTATTTTGAATTGATTCCAAATTCAAAAATCCCGCCAATCAGAGTATAACTGTATTTGGTCATTTATTCAATTTAATTTATTATATATTAATATCTTATATAAAAAATTCCGTTACTTTTTAAGCGCATTTTAAACTAAGTTTCAGTTTATTTCAGTTAATTGTCATAAACGAAAACTATAAAAAAAAGAAAATTTTTGGCTAATTAGCAATTTCAATGTTGTATTGATTAATTAATAAAAGGTAAAATTCATATTCTACTCTGATGATGAGTGGTTATAATTGAAACTCTAAGGTTGGTCATCTCTTAACGCATTACCTAGCATTAGCCTCCATCACTAAAAGTTTATCAAGTTTCAAGGGGTAAAGATGGAGAAATCAATTCCAGTGATCATCCGCTGCCGTCATCGCTGCTCTAGTCATGGACATAGGTAAAAAAAAATTTATCTCCTAAAGTATTGTGAAAATCATCTAATTTTAAGATCTTCGCAATTAGAATGATAATTATGCTTACAAAATATTTAAAACACTTTTCAATTTACAAAAAATAATTTTAAGAATTACTGTCTTAAAAAGTTATTAATTACTTAAATACGATTTAACTTTAAAAAAAATATTACCCCGTATCTGAAATTTGAACTGCGAAGGCAGTCTAGAATTAACAGTATAATAGAAAAAGAATAGGACATATAATGGTGAAGAAACTTTAGAAGCAATGGACCACGCCAGGTCATGCACATTAGAAAGAAAAGGATTTAATTCATTGAGGGTCAAAAAATATTAATAATAAATTAAAATAACGGCGTTTTAAATGTCATTCGTTTGGCTATAAAAAGAAGGCCTTTAAGGACACCAATATCATCGTTGTCAAAGAAGCTTACAAAATGTTGTCTTTACTCAAAACTTTTTCAGAACAAATTGTGAAACGATTCGTCCATCCAGACTTCCATGGAGTCGTTGCTACTATGACGCCCATCGATGCTCTTCTTTTCATCGTAAACGTTCCACTTCATGAATGATATCTATATATATATATATATATATGTATACGTACATATATATGTTTTTTAATATTCGCTTTAATATATGTATAAAATATAAATATCGTAGTTATTCTTGTGATGAAAAAAACACAATATACTACATTCGTACCTTTATATGAAAATAAAAAACTACAGTCATACTTAATATTCTCCTATCTGTGTAATATATGTATATATGTAGGTAGACAATTAAACTTCTTATTAATCGAGGGTTTGGACATTCGAAGAAAAAAAAAATTCCGGATTAAATTCACTAATTGTACAATTATGTATCATTTGTTTCTAAATTTCTCCATACTTTAGTTCTTCATCAGATTAGGGTTTGGGCTTTACATGTAAATATAAAGACAGGTATTATATATCTAACTTAACGTATATACACATTTGATGTACCAGATAATACATTCCATTGATAAGGTAAGAATATGGCACCGATTACCGGTGTTTTTGGGTATGCTTTACCTGGCTATTCGACGGCGTCTTCACCAAGAATACAACCTAATCAATGTCGGCAAAACTCCGACGGGTGTTCGGTTCAATCCCAGCGACTTTCCATATCGAACCGCTGACGGAAAATATAACGACCCTTTTAATGAAGGTGTTGGCGGCGAGGGCACTTTCTTTGGTAGAAACGTCATGCCTGTACATCAGAAAGATAAGGTATGTATAAATAAGTAAGCTTTTATCACACACACAGAAATATATATATATATATATATATATATATATATATATATATATAAGAATATACGTATATATACTTAATTATAAATAGGGTTAATGAGGTATATAACCTTTTAAACATATAAGAATATTTGAAAAAAATTAGTAAATGATCAGATTAATGTTTAACAAAAAAATTTGGTCATTAACAATGCTAAGGGCACGTAAAACAGTGTGCCACGTATATAGTGAGACTATTAACTAAGTTTAAAATAAACGTCCTCTATTTCACAATTACCCCTCCAAACTTTGGTTATTTGACCAATATTTTGTTATAAACAACTAATACAAGAGTTTGAAATCAAGAGAATTTAACGTAGCCTAAAATAATTGAATGTTAAGTATCTTCTTAATAAATATTTACTTTTATGGCGATTGTATGAAGTAATACCTACCGTTGAGATTAAATAAAAGAAGGCAAGACATGATAGAAACATATATTATGTCAAGATCATATATAGACTACACATAAAATAAAAGTGTACATATTAAAGCGAACCCATTTGCTATCAACTTTGGGCTATTTAGTTTTCAAGTATACATCGTATTAAATTTTAAAATCATAGTTGGTGGGAAGTTCGGTAATTATACGTAATTATATAATATGTTATTGTCAACTGTTTCGTCTCTTATATATATTTATATTTTGTAGTCAAAACTATACTGCCTTTTACTTTTATTATTATTTTGATAACATGGTGTGTAACTGGAATATATAAATATAATATTTCCAGCACCCAGGTTTTCTTTTATCTTTTTAATATCTTGACTACGTATTTATTGAATTTGTCCACGTTTTTTTCTTCTCATGTCTATATAATCTCATTAAAATAAACAGTTTTATTTTCATAAGTAATTAATGATTAATCAGAATTTAAAGGAGGCGTACATGTAAATTCAATCCCACAAAAATATCACGTTATTAAAATTAACTAGTTTATAAAGAAGTGCCAAACATGTACTATAATGAAATTTTAATGTTTGAATTGAATTTTAGAGAAATTGATTTTTTCATGTCTAGATTTTAACACAGTAGCTAGGGTATTTGAACAACTTAACATACATATAAATGAAGTAAGATGTAATAATTAGTTATAGAAGAGTTCAAATCGAAATTGGTCATAGTTTTTTTTTTGAATTTATGAAATTGGTCATAGTTAAACTGCACTGGAATTTGCTCAATATGACTTCTGAAGGTACTGAAGCCAGATCCAATGGTTGTGGCGACGAAACTTCTAGCGAGAAAAAATTTGAAAGACACAGGAAAACAGTTCAACGTCATTGCAGCTTCATGGATCCAATTTATGATTCATGACTGGGTCAGTCACCTTGAAGACACTAATCAGGTTTTTTATCTTTACTTTTTTTTACTATATGTCTAATGAATTGTACACTATCTAAATTTGAAACGAACTATTTCATTTTCTTTATAAACTATAAGCACAAACTGCGAAAGTTTGACTACTCTACACGTTATGACATTGTACGTAAAGAATTTGACATTGTATACAAAATTATTTACCTCCGTAGATAAAATTATTGACAAAGGTAAAGTAAATTATTGGCATTTTTATACTATGAATTTTGGCTATCTCACTCAGTTCAAACAAATCTTTGTTTTTTATATATAAATTTATCAGTTTTTTTTGAGATATTATTTATTAGTTTCAATAGCCTATTTAGGTAAAAAAAAAAAAACTTTATCTTATATGCTTATTCAATGAACTTCAGCAAATTAACGGCTGAATTGATAAAAATAAAATAAAAATAGATTGAGCTGATTGCTCCAGAAGAGGTGGAAAATGAGTGCCCATTGAAGTCATTCAAGTTCTTCAAGACGAAGGAAGTCCCAACTGGTTTTTATGATATCAAGCATGGGACACTAAACATGAGGACACCTTGGTGGTGAGAGAGCTATTTATCTCACACACATTCATATGAATAAAGGAATGTGATTTACATTGCTTATAAATAAAGGCATGTGATTATTGTTGAAAAGGGACGGAAGCGTGATTTATGGTAGCAATAAGGAGAAATCAGATAGAGTGAGGACATTCAAAGATGGAAAATTGAAGATTAATTCAGAAGATGGGCTTTTAATGCATGACAAGGAAAGCGTTCCTTTCTCTGGAGATGTCACCAACATCTGGGCTGGTCTCTCAGCTCTTCAAGCTCTTTTCGCCTTGGAGCACAACGCTGTTTGTGATGCCCTAAAGGTATATAGACATTCACTTCAATAACTCTAATATATATATCTAATAGATTTATGTTTGTGTTTATTAGAAAGAATGCGGAGATTTGGATGATGGGGAGCTATATAGGTACGCGAGATTAGTGACTGCAGCCACAATTGCAAAAATCCACACAATTGATTGGACTGTCGAGCTTCTCAAAACCGACACTTTGCTCGCTGGCATGCGTGCTAACTGGTAAGATCAGTATTTTCTCTTAATATTGAATTCAGAATCAGAATGCGTATCGACACTTGATGGAGACAAAAACTCAGGTATGGACTTCTGGGGAAGAAATTCAAAGACACGTTTGGGCCTATCGGAGGGCCTCTTGGGTCATTCTTGACCGGTTTAGTGGGCCTTAAAAAGCCCGAGAATCACGGAGTCCCTTATTCGTTGACTGAAGAGTTTGTGACCGTTTATAGAATGCACCAACTTCTGCCTGATCACATCATTTTAAGGGACATCTCTGCCCAGCCTTCCTCCAACAAATCCCCACCGTTGATTGAAGAGTATGTCTCGATTATATGAACCATCGTGTGGCACAAGGCACTTTATCAGTGTTCATTTTTAAGCTTATTGAGGTTGATGTAATGGCAGGGTTCCAATGGCGAATTTGATTGGGAAAGTGGGCGAGAAGAGCATATCAGAGATTGGTTTCAGCAAGCTTTTTGTGTCAATGGGACACCAACCTTGCGGAGCCTTAGAGCTCTTCAACTACCCACTTTGGCTTAGGGACATCATACCTCAAGACCCCGATGGTCGTGACAGACCTGATCATGTCGATTTACCATCTCTTGAAAGTAAGTTATATACACATATATATACTTGTTGGTTGATTGTTGTCAATAGTTGTCGTAGTGATCATCTTTTTTTTCTTGGGATAGTTTATAGAGACAGGGAAAGGAGTGTTGCGAGGTACAATGAGTTCAGGAGATCGTTATTGATGATTCCCATAACGAAATGGGAAGATCTGACCGATGACGATGAAGTGGTTACTATTCTTAATGAGATTTATGGAAATGATGTTGAGCTTCTTGACATTCAAGTCGGTCTTATGGCTGAGAAGAAGATCAAGGGCTTTGCTATTAGTGAGACTGCATTTATAATCTTTTTACTCATGGCAACCAGGTACGTCCATATACAAGTATTAATTTGTTGCAAAAATTAGGAGAGATTATGTGCAATAATTTGGCGTGTCTCGATTTCTTAGATAAGTTGTACCGTAAGTATTATGCCAAACATTAATTTTTCTGTTGTGTAAAAAATTGTCGCATGTGGTAAAAACTCTTGTAGTAAAAAATTTCGTAAATATTAATACATTGATGGAATGGAAGAAAGAGTAATTTTGTGTATATTTTATGCAGGAGGCTAGAGGCAGACCGCTTCTTCACAAGCTTCTTCAACGAAGAGACATACACGAAGAAAGGGTTTGAGTGGGTCAACGCGACAGAGAGTTTAAAAGACGTGATTGACCGACATTATCCAGAAATGACAAGCAAATGGATGAACAGTTCAAGTGCCTTCTCCGTTTGGGATTCAACTCCAACACCTCCAAACTCTATCCCACTATATCTACGCATTCCCGCTTGAGGATAGAGTACTTGCTTGATTTACATCCTAAATAATAACTCTTTTCCGAAAGAGTTGAGCTTGTAATAAAAAAATCAAACTTCTATTGTGATTTGTATTTGAAATTTGAAGTTGTGTGAAAGTAATGGACTTTGCTATGTAGTTTATTTTATATGTGTTCTAAATCTATTTTCACTTGTCATTTTTATTCATTCCTTTGAAATTGTGCATTGGAAGTGATTTTTTAACTAAAGGAAAAAATGATGACACATGTGACATAAATGTAAAAGGAGGTTCTAAGAATAAAACACTATACTCTTGGGAAAAAAAAGTTCTACAGACTAGCTTGGAATAAATAAACTAATTGAAATTCCAATAGCACTTTCTATACCTTTTAGCTAATATTATAGATGGAGCGCCTTAGGTCAACAGTCAACTAACACATTTATATGTCATGAGTCCCACTAACTTTATATTAATGATTCATTTTATCACACATAGCGTAAATGTGTCAATAATCGATTAATTATGGATGCAAATATTCATAGGAGCTAGATTTCACTTTTGGTATTTCTGTTCTTTCATTACTCATGTCACGGTTTCAAATATAAGTGTTCAATAATATTGATAGCTTTTGACAAATGAATCAAAGATAAGAGAATTTAACCGAAAATTTAAGAGTAACTCGGAAGTTGAGTTGATCCTTACTTTGACCATCATTTTTTCTATTATTTAGATTTAGGAATGGTTATAATTCGTTAAATGACTCATTTTATTAAGATATGTCTAACTTAGGTGTAGTTTACCAAAAAATAATGCTTATGATTTTTTGAATTGCTACCCATAAAAATCGATTTAAGTGCTTTACTTGGAACTCATATATTGTTTTGCACGAGGTTCGAAAGGTTAACGACTTTAAGGAAAATGTCGTTAGCCAAACAGAATTTCGATAAAAATGTAAAAAAATGAAAAGAAAAAAAAAAGAATATCGAGGAAAATATCGTTGACTGGACAACAATTTGATAAAAATACGAAAATAATCGACAAAAAATATTGATTAATTATATAATTTAAACCATAAACTTCATATAATATAAATATGGTCCTACATAATTTAAAACATAAAATTCATACATGTAAATAAGGTTTATACATAGTTTAAAATATAAAGTTTATAAAATGTTTATACATAATTTAAAACATATAGCTCATACATAATTAATGTTTCCGATTATCAAACAATTCAAAAACTAAATGTATCATTTTCAGAAAACTATTTTCGATCATCTCCAACCCACCCTATTAAGGGTGGGGATGTGACATATTTGGGGTGAGAGTGCTCCAACCCACCTCAAATATTAACCCAAATTTGGGTATGATGAATAGTATTTACCCAAATTTGGGGTTTAACTATTCATCACCCAAATTTGGTGATAAACTATTTTTAGTTACAAATCCACCCACATAAATATTAATATGTAATTTAGACCATAGTGTAAATAATTTATAAAAACAATACATATTATCAATGAGAAAAGAGAAAAAGTAATTTGATATTGATAATAATACATAACATTGATTGATTAACACAATACAACTAAATTAAATACATATTAATTATACTAATAGTAACACAAACACAATATATAAAAATTACAACGTACACACGCTATATAAGTAGAAAAAAAATATATATAAAAGTATGCATAATTTATAATAAATACACAAATTATTTAAACAAAACTATCTTTAATAGTATGGGATATCGCAGTTGGGGGCTCTGATGTTACTGAAAAATTGGCTAAAATTTCCATACCGTTGTTGTTAAAATTGGTCTTATAATTGTTAAAAAGATCCATCTCTACTTCTTAAAATATTCATTTGCCTTTCACAAAAATGCTCACGCACATTTTGATCGGCGATCTTACTTTAAGTCTATCAAGAGAATTTTATCTTCTTCCTTTACTTTTCTAAATCTCTAAATTATCTTTCACAACAGAAACAATACCTTCTACTTTCCATGTTTTTATTAATCATCTCACTAAAATATTTATTTTCTTGTGTATTGGGAAATTGTTACTAATTTTTCTTTTCAATTTTGCTTTTTTCACCCCAATAGGCCATTGAGATCAAGAACCACCTATTTCATTATCGCTTAAATTTATGTTAAATGAAGAAAAACCTTTGGTGGAAAGAGTATTGTTTGAGTTTAAAGTATCGATATTTTTAGGTTGTGTGTACTTAGCTTGTTTGGGAGTCAGAATGCGTCCTTCATTATTTCCAGTCTTTAATAATAAGCCAAACATGATCATATTTAAATCCTTTATACTATCACCATCTTGAATAAATAATATATTAGCCCGACGTAACTGCAAAAAAAAATTATTTTTAGTAGTAATAAAAAATAGAAGTTAATCTTAAAATCATATAAGCACGTGTTTGACAAAGAAATGTGTTAAATGACATAATGAATGCATGCATTATTATGCACAATATGATAAGAGAAGATGTGTGTGATCTTAATGCTCCAATTCAATAGATTCCCAAGACAAACACACAAGCACCATATATTAAAATGAAGTCAAATGAGTGTGTAAGATTTCAATAATTTTTTGGGGACAGAGAAAAATCAATGATAAAAATGCTCAAATAGCTCTTCGTAATGCGTTAACTGATCATTTGTAAAATGCGTATACTAATAGAAACGAGTAACGAGTATCAATTTGTAATGTTTATCCAAAATAATATTTGTTTTTTGGTTAATTTTTATATTTTAACATCGTAATATTAATATAATATTTAATATAAATATAAGTTAATTTAATATTGCTGACACACAAAAATAAATTAATGTTCAATAAAATTAATATTGACATAACATATTAATAAGAGGTTGATATGAAATTAATATAAACTAATATTGAAAAGTACAAAAATAGAATATTATTTTTTGGGGTATGATTTGGTGTTGTGGATTGGAGTGAAAACTCTATTGGTGCACCAAATTTGATAAAAAGTTATACCAAATTTGGATTTTGGATTGGAAATGGTCAAACAACTTTTATTTCAAAGACAATCTCCGAAAAAAAATCAAAATAACAATGAACTACACTATTCAACTACTGAGTTTGAATAACATAATCAACGATTAAAGAATTTAAACATATTTTAACATTTATAATTCTAAATATAATCCAAAAAAATTACATCATATCTAAAACACCATTTCTAACAACTTCAATTTCATAAACAATCTAAAAAATCAAAATTTGAATTAACTACTCTATTCAACCAAAGAGCATGAATACCATAATCAAGTATTAAACAATTTAAACATAAATTAACGTTTCTGATTCTAAAAAATCCAAAAAGTTACTAAAATACCATATTTAACAACTTTTGTTTCATAAAAAATCTCCAAAAAGAAATCAAAATATGAATGAACAACACTATTCAACTAAAGAGGTTAAATAACACAATCAAGAATTAAATAAATTAACATTTATGATTAAAAAAAATCCGGAAAATTACGTTATATCTAGAACACCATTTCTAACAACTTCTATATCATAAATAATTTTAAAAAACAAAATATCTAAGAAATCTACCTTGAAATACCTGACGGAATTCCTATAAATGGGAATTCCATATGGAAATTTGAGGAAAAGACTAAATATAAAGGAAAAATATAAAAAATTCGACAACGAGATTCCCATGAAAATACGACAAATTTTGTGGGCATAAAATGATGAAACGTCTATGTAGGCCCAAAATGACAGCTAAACTCCTAACCATGAAATTCCGATGAAAATTCGCTGGATTTTGTAAGTCATTTTAACTTTGGTTTTACATCATGTGTAGACGTATAATCACATTTAATGCAAACAAATATATACATTAATGTGGATTGTTCACACACACATCTCAATATGTCATACGATCTAAATTGTCATATCATAACACTTAAGCATAACAAGGAAAAAATAATTCTTTAGGAAATTTATCCCGAGATGCCCCCTTTTGAGAGCATATGTGTGTAGTATGCCTGATACATAGTACCCAAATTTTAAATGAAATGAATTGTTGTCGATGACACGTACAAGTCATTGACCTGCACCGAAGACCATGACATTATATAGGGTACTGAGTGTAAGGAAAAACTTATTTACTAATAGTATTTTCTAGAATCAACACGTTATTAGATTATTAAAGATTAAAGTAATATATGGATCCATTAGATCGATCACCACTTGATGCGGAAAAACTTTCGATGATCGGTGATTGAACGAACGTGAATCCGGTGGTGCGTGGTCTTCCTTTGCTAAATCACTTTATATCTCCGACGAGAAAACTTAAGGTCTAACTCTCTATGAGAAGAGGAAGACTCGATTGATTTGCATTGGAGACCATAACCAAGACTTTATATATATATATATATATATATATATATATATATATATATATATGTGTTTTTATAAGGAATTCCATATATCCCTTAATAAATATAATTAGTATCAACCCATTTATTGCATATCAGTTACATAATATTTATCAATATTCATTTTCAAGAAAATCATAAATAATAGCTATTATAATCAATGTTTTCATTGCCGACGAAATTCGGCGAAATACCGGTTTTCGGTGGTTACCGGCCAAAAACGACTTATGTAAACGTTTCGTCGTTTTTGGCCGGCGAATTTCGTCGTTTATGCCGCCGAAAACCGGGTGTCGTTTACCGGTAAATGTCGTTTTTTGTGAGTATAAAACCCACACTTCACCGACGAAATTTCCACAACATTTCGGTATCCAACAAAAATTTTTGCCGACGAAATCCGGTGACGAGAAGCCAGATCCCGACTATTTGCCGCCGAAATTTCCACCGGTTTCCTCAGATCGTGTCGTCGGCCGAAATCTCCTTCACGAATTCAACAATTTTTCGGCGAAAATCCCCGAAAACCGGCGAAATCTGAGGTAGTTACCGGTAGTTGTAGATCTGTGTAGTTGAAGCTGATTTTCGAGTAGAAGTTGATTTTTTTTAGGAATAATTGTAGAAATACAATGTGTTAGGAATGTGATTCTGAAGATGATATAATTTTTTTGAATTTTTTCTAGATCCGGAATTTGAAATATGAAGTAAATTCGGAGGTTTTAGTTATGAAATCATATATGTTGAAATAAGAACTATAAGATTGTTCTTGAACATTGTGATTACGATTTTTACTCGAAATATTGTATGAAATGAAATCTGTTTGGAACAACATTTTAAGTTGCGTGGATTTGTTTCAGATTTTATTCACATCGGAAACGAGAAATATGAAGTAATTTCGATAGTTGTAGTTAATAGTTCGATTAGTCGTTAAGTTGATTATTGTTGAAGTCGTTGATTATGATTTTTTATGAAACATATGTATGAAATAGAAAATGTTTAGAATTTCAATTTAATAATAGTGTAATTTTTTCATAATTGTTTGAGTCCCGGATTATGAAATTTGAATTGTTTGTCGGAAATTGTTGTTTTAATTTGTTTAGTAAGAAGTCGTTGATTATGAATTTTTCTCAAAATTATGTGTGAAATAGAATCTGCTTAGAATTTCAATTTAAGAAGATTGGAATTTTTTTAAATTTTTTTGTGTCACGGATTAGAGAATTTGAATTATATATCGGGAATTGTTGTTTTAGTTTGTTTTGGTTGAAACGGTCGATTATGATTTTTTCTCAAAAACTTGTATGAAATAGGATCTGTTTGGAATTGAAATTTAATAAGAGTGAATTTTTTTCATAATTTTTGGAGTTACGGAATTGATTTTTTTGTTTGTTAACGATAACAGATGGCAGATGAAGGCGTCCGAAAACATTGTTTCGTCGTTGCGGGGACCAGTAATCATTTTACGTGCAAATATTGTGGGTTAACCACAAGAGGGGGAGGTATCACTCGTATGAAGTTGCATCTTAGCGGAAACGATCCGAAGAAGAATGTAAAACGATGTGATAAGTGTCCGCCGGAGGTCAGAGAAGAAATGCGGCAACTGCTACATGAAGCAGAAATGAAGAAAAAGAATAAGAGCATGATGGAAGAAACCATCCGTCAAGAGTTACGTGCAAACCTCGATCCACGTCTTGATCATCGAGAAGATGAAGACCTGTATGAGGCAATGAAGAGAAGTCGACATGAGGCCAATGCTGCGACTTGGAGATCCGGGCCAGGAGGAGGTTCTGGATCCCAACAAGACATAAGATCGAGGCCACCAATCTCGCCTTCTCTCTACCGATCAGATTCGGCACGACAACCACCAGTCCCTACACAGACAAGTATGTCTCTGAAGAAGCGATTAGGAAGACTTGTCAGCCGATTTTTCATACACGAGAGTGTTCCAGCGCATAAAGCGAAGTCTCATCACTTCAAAAACATGATGCACGAAGCTGCAGAACTCGGTATGCGAAACATATTTCTTAACGTACTTTAACGCTTTGTGAAATAACGTAATACGTTGTTGTTGACAGGTCCTAACGTTCCACTGCCTTCCCCGTACGAGATTCACAACACATACCTTAAGGAAGAGGTTGCTGAGGCACAAACATACGTCGATAGTCAACGTAAGGTTTGGGAAGAGTACGGGTGCACAATCATGTCTGACGGATGGACGGGTCCAACGCGATTGAGTATCATTAATGTTATGGTATACTCAGCGGGAAAAACCGTGTTCTTGAAGTCCGTTGACGCGTCGAACAACATCAACCTCGACGATGACGTTCTACTTGAGTGGGTTCGACCATGCAACCTCGACGATGAATCCAACCGTCCTGATCCGCAAGTAGCCTCACAGGCCCGTTCCGAAGGCGTTGATGTAAACCGGGTCGTCTCTCAAGATGTTGGTATAGATTCGTCTAGTGACGATGATGGTGGCGGGACGCAAGGAGGCGGAGATGGTGGCGGCACGCAAGGAGGCGGAGATGGTGGCGGCACAAGTGTTGGTGTCGGGAGTGGCACAAGCAGAGGTTGGAATAACGATCCATGGACCATGGAATCGGGTTACCAAGCTACTCAAGATGAAGATCACGGAGCGCGGGATCGGGACAGGTACTAATATATTACATGCATTAGCAAGTTACATTTATTAACATCTAACCTAATGTCTCGTAGGTCGGATGACTTCTTTGACTTTGAGTCTGCGCAATACCCGGGAGGTCGACAAGCGGGAATGTGGTCTACTAGTTCTACGGATTACGACGTTGACTCCATTTCCACTCAACTTGAGTCAATGTCATTTGACCAAATGTCTACCCAATCATACGACGGTCAAGGTTCGTATGCTTATCCGTATCCCGTTCCATATCCAGTTCCGGTCATTATAGGTGCCGAGATTCAAGGACCACTACCCGAGTACCCCATATTGTGCACCGTCGTCGGGGGAACGCAAGCCAACTACAACAACCACGTCATTAACTATACTTCATCGTACGCGAACCAAATGACGTGGTTGGACTATTGTAACCTTCAGGCACGAACCGGTGGATTTTATCAGCCAGCACGTCATTCCAGTTACTATTGAATACTACTGTTGTTTGATTTCGTATGATCTTTTCGAACTTTTTATTTGGTATGGTATGTATGAACTTGATATTGTATGAACTTAATGATTTGAACATTTTCTATAGTTATAAATTCATGTTTTGAACTAAAAATGTCATCAACATTTTTTCCGTCGAATTTCCGTACTTTTTATCGAATTTCCGACCGGCCAACGGCAATCCCATCGGCATTCCCTTTTCCGTTTTCCACATTTTTTCCGTCGAATTTCCGTTCGGCTAGCGGCATTTCCGTGATTTTGAGTTATCGGCCGTTTATCGGCTAGCGGCCGTTTAAACCTTGATTATAATTACATAAACATAATAGCTCGTAATGTCCTGACACGACTTAAGGAGGACACAACAATAACAAGCGGACGCCTTGAGCAAATCAAATAATAATGGAAAAATACCAGAGTGAACCCATGCACCAGTGGAAAGACGAGAAAAGCAAAACCATTTTTCATTCCAACTAGCGCACTTGCGTTCACACGATGAAGATGATACGACTAGTTAATCACTAAAAATCTTAAAGCACACAAGCCGTCATAAGATCGTTGCTTGAGGGTTGGTGTTGCTTCTTGTCGTTCTAAGCGACAAACGAGTGGGTAGTTTGACATGATGTGTTAGTCATGCTTTAGTGTTATGTATCTAGAGAGCTTATTTTGCATCCTTATGCATTTTTTGCACGATGCATGACATTTAATTTTACTTTTTACATATAAATTCTCATTTACACTGTCATTTTACTCATAATTTTATAACCACTAATAATGCATGTATAGAAAATTTGGATACTGCACGCGGAGTTGAATATCAAGACCAAACACGTATCACCCTTAACTTATAACTATGTGATCTCATAGGCTATGGACTAGACTTTCTATACATACTAAACGTTTGTTATTTTTCTTATTATATATTTTGAGTTTATTAAGCGTGGTTTGTGGTCGAGATCAGAAGATCTTATTTAAAAACGTATAAAACTAACAAAATAAAATATAAAAAGTCACATCTCTTTCCTCCACGTTCTTCTTCAAATACTTGGACAAACCCAAAAGAAATTGTTGTCAGATGAAACCTCACCTCGGATTTGACTCGATCTATCAATCAAGTCATAGTAGATCCGCGACCCAATCAATTCGTCGTCATAGAAACATTGAGCATCATCATGTTTAAATACCAATGTTTAAATGGACGACTAAATCCAGCGAATTTCCATTGAAATTCCACATTTTGGAGCTTATCAGCAATTTTTGCCTATAAGTATTTTTTTTTCATTTTATGCACATGAAAGTTGCCCGATTTTCATGAGAACTCCATTGTTAGATTTTCATATATTTTTGTTTGTGTATATTTATAAGAATTTAAAAAACTAAAAAAATAATTATAAACCAACCTATAACAAAAAAAAAACTAAACCAAACCAAATAAACTACAAAAAGTTAAAAACTTACCGGTTTATATTGCGATGGACGGAGAGATGCGGTGATTGATACGAGACTGCGACGACCGAAAAGTTAACAATTGGAAAAATAATTTCAAAATAAAGCAATCAAATTACAAAAATAAACAAAAAAATTAACTATTTAAACGAAAACAAAATTAACTAAAACATTTAACAAAACGAAAAACAAAACTTACTGAGACGATGCGAGAAGGGGTTGCGAGAATGAACGAGGTTGCGAGACAAAATGGGAGACGACCTGCGAGACATTAAAAAAATCATGACAATATAATACATCAAAACATAATTCAAAATCGTAAAAGTAAAAAATATTAAACAAAAATTAAAATTTAAAAACAAACAACCTTACTTGCGAAGAGTCAGCGATGATGCCAGTTAAGGAGGCACCGGAGGTGGAGAAGCAGTGACAAGGCTGCGGCGATAAAAAGAAACTTCACAACATAAACAATAAACTTAACAACAAACTTACCAGCCGGAAGGACGACAGAGGGGCTGTCTCGGGCGGAGGTCGGAGGCGCAGAGAGGCTGGTCGGCGGAGGGACTGGTCGGAGGAGGGAGGGCGGAGGGGAGGTCGGAGGCACAGAGGGCGAATGGAAGGGTGGATGGGCTGTCTTGGGCGGAGGTCGGAGGCGCGGAGGGGAGGTGGGCAGAGGCGCGGAAGGTAGCAGGTCGAAGGCGCGGAGGGGTGGAAGGGCTGCTTGGGCGGAGGTTGGAGGCGCGGAAGGGAGAGGGCGGAGGCGCGGAGCGGCTAGCCGAAGTAGGTAGGGCAAAGGGGAGAAGAGGAGGTCGGAGCCGAAGGTCGTAGGTCGGAGGGATGAGGGGCAGAGGGATAAGATTTTTTGAAGGAAATAGGAAGAAAAGGGGGAGGTTCGGGTGTTTTAAAGCGTTAGGAGCATTAGAAGCGACTAGTCGCTTCTAATGTCATTCACAACTAAAACGGCGACGTTTTGATAAGTGGGGACATTAAAAGCGACAATGTCGCTTCTAATGTTCTCAGAAGTGAAATTTTGGCGGAAGAGTTTTGGAGCTCAAAATTTGGGGCATTAGAAGCGACTACTTGGTAAAATTTTGACGAAGAAAAGTTTGAGAAAAAATTTGGGGCATTAGACGGGACATTAGAAGCGACTAGTCATTTCTAATTCCCCAATATACTGATAATATTGGCGAGTAAGAAGCGAGTCAAAGATTTTGGCCTTTATAAGCGACTAGTCGCTTCTAATATCTCGACTCGGACCATTAGAAGCGACTAGTCGCTTCTAAAAGTAAAAAATTTAATTTTTTGAGAAAAATCGAAGTGTTTAAGTTAGAAGCGACTAGTCGCTTCTAAAAGTAAAATGTCGCTTCTAATTCCCTCTGTCGTTTCTAAAAATATTTTTTGTAGTAGTGAATTTGTTAGAAATTGTGTTCTAGATAACATGAAGTTTTTTCAAATTTATTTTATACTCGAAAATCTTAAAATCTTTTTTAGCTTGTTTATGATTCGATAAATTTCGTTAACTTTTTGTTTTGAAATTTTTTGTTATATGAACTTTATATTTTAAAGTATATACTTGATCAACAATTTTTTTGTTATATTTTTTATATTTTTTTTAATTCATTTCAGTTAACGACATATTTGTCAGGCAGTCTTTTTTCGATTTTTACAGTTTTCAATTAAAAATTTTGTTCGATAAACAACATTGCGGATTTTATAGTCGACGGCTCATTTATCGATATTGAACTCCGGTTAATACATGCCATCATGGACACTTTTAGATCTGGTGGTCCTTCTCCTATCTGGAAACTCATTCCCATTTTCAAGGAAATCAATAATTTGTACCCCTCTGGTTTAGACAATAAATTTTTTATTTCTTATTGGGACGCTCCGCACTGTTTCGAAGATATTTTCAATTATAATTCCACTCCAGCCTCCTCCCCCTCACTTCTTCCCTCCCGTGAATGTTAGGGTGGAGGAGGTCTGTTTGTCCCAAAAAAAAAAAAAAAAAAAAAACTCCGGTTAATACAGAAGTATTGAAAGAGGTAGGTAACTTGGGTTCGAAACTCAACATGTCAAAGTTTAAGGGTCAAAATGTCATTTAACAAAAATAATTCAAAATTGTTCCAATCTAATCTATTTTCGTTAGTTAATCCTTTTATTGGAAGTGATGAGAGTTATCAGTGGTTGTAGCGAGTAAAATTAGTTGCGAGTAAACTCATACAGCACCATTCTCTCTCTCTCTCTCTCTCTCTCGGCCATGGAAGAAGAAGGCCACTCTCGGCACACTCTCTCCACAACTCACCCTCTCCTCCGAAGCCACCACACCGATCCGGCGACGCCCTCCTCCTTCTCTCTCCGCCTCCTCGCCGCTGCGATCCTAGCCGACGACGACGACGGCGACGAAGCGGAAGAAATCCCCGGCGGCGTCGGAGAGAGCTGCGGTTACTCGAAGCCGATCATGGTCCTGGACGTGATCTGGAACCTCGCTTTCGTCCTCGTCTCGTTCCTCGTCCTCTTCTCAACGTTCCACGAAAGACCCTCGACGCCTCTCAGGGCTTGGGTCTCTGGGTACGCATTTCAGTGCCTTTTGCATGTGGGCTTCGTGTGTTTCGATGATCGGAGGACCAGGGGTTTCTCTGATCTCCTTGGATTCCCTGCCATCTCTCTCTCCCGTCGACGAAGAACAAGGTTTGGATCTCCACTTTTTTAATTGGGTTCTTTGTTGAGGGAAACTGAAAAGCTTGTTTATGAACAAAGTTGGGTTCTTTTTTCAGTTATGCATTTGTATTTGACTTGATGGTCATTGTTTTGATCTATGAACAACTGCGTTGATTTAAAAGGCTTGGTTGAACAATATCTCATTTTGGTGGCAATGCCCTTGATTTATGGAGAAGATGTGTTAATGTGAGGTGATAAATAATTTCCTTTTCCTTAATAAGTTTGGGTCTGATTTAATTGCATTCCTTTTTTTGCAAGGATTTCCCTTTAAATTTCAATGATTTTGTTTTGAGATACTATGTACTTGATTAATTCCATCGGTGGGAGAAGACGGTTAGGGTCTTAAATAAATAATAATGATTAGTTTTTCCAAATCGGATCTTAACTATTTGGTTTCACAATAAAGAAGCTGACTGATTATTGTATTTTTTGGCACAAGAGTGCATTGAATGAAAAACCTATTAATCATCTTATTAGCATGTGTTGTATCATGAGTATGAAAACTCATGAGCTACAAGGAATACGTAACCTAATATTTTTCATACATGTTTGAATTTTGTTTTATTGGTAGCATGATGAAAAGGTTGGAATCGGTGAATACGGCTATGTCTTCAGTTTGGTGGATGTTCGGATTCTATTGGACTGTAATTGGTGGCCAAGCACTGCTTCAAGATTCTCCGCGTTTATATTGGTAAGGATCGCAACTTGGAAAAGTGTCTCACTTTTGATCTGATTAGCAAGTACACTCGTGGAATTACTTTTCTTGATAGATTCCGAAATTGGAAAAAATGACGCGTATGACCAATGAATCGTTTGTCGCTACATGCTCCTCGATCCAGCCAAACACTGTATTGTTATAATTACTAAGGCTATTTAGGTAAACGAGTTATATTTTTGACAAGTTCGGACAAACGTCCAATTTCATGACATCAAAGAGATATCTTTTCAAATTTCTCATTTGTTTAATGTATAAGGTAATTTATGTCAAACCTTAAAATGTTCCTTAAGTTGTTATGACCTTAAGCGTCTCTTATATACGAAATGCAGGCTAACAGTCATATTCCTCGCCTTTGACGTGTTCTTCATCGTGTTCTGCGTCGGAATGGCATTCCTCATTTTCTTCGCTCTCTTCTTTTGTGTTCCCATCGTCGCCTTTCTTTACTCGATTGTCGTGAAAGACGGCGCCTCGGAAGATGATATTAAAAATCTTCCAAAATATAGGCTTCGCCAAGGCGATAACGATTCGCCAATGCTTCTTGAAAATAATAAAAAAAGTCAAGACACTCTAAGAGCACAGTTCGAGTCGGGCAACGATAGTTACGTTAACGAGTTTGCGCTTAGCCCTGAGGATTCGGTGAGTACCCAAGTATTCATTTATTTAACAAAAATTGGTTATTTATTCACTAAACTCTATAGCGTTTTGTATATAGCCAATGTTTTGTAAACAGTTGGTAAATACTCAGCCCGTCCATATTACCCTCATAGTTATTTCTGTTTTTGGTTACTCGTTTTGGGCTAATACGGTCCCAAAAATTCCGTAAACACATTGAACTGAATATTTACCAACAATTTACAAAACGTTGGGTATTTCAAAATTTGTAAACGTTTATAATGAGTATATACCTCAATTACCGTTTATTTAAACATGCTTAAAGCTCTTATACTTGTATTTTGAAAAGAAGCTCAACTCAACAATAAAATGATTGTGTAGGAATGTTGCATCTGCCTTTGTCAATACGCTGAGGGGGCGGAGCTGTGCGCTCTGCCGTGTGGCCACCATTTTCACTGTGGATGCATCACCAAATGGCTCCGGATGAACGCCACCTGTCCTCTCTGCAAATTCAACATCCTCCGCAGCGATACCTTGGTCTGATCATCTTGTATTTGCTGATTCTGTTGACATGGTAGTAACTAGAAGATAAGTAGAGAAGTGAGAAAGAGGTTTTTTGGGCAATAAATCACCTAAGCTTAATGTTCAGGATGTACATGTATGGAGTAAATATAGTGGAATGAGGGTGGCCATTTTAAAATAATCCTATCCATTGCTTTCATACAATTACTGTAAATATAGATTGGCTAATCTCTGATCCTACCAACTCTTTGTGACAAAAGTTTGCTTCAAATAGTGTGTTGATTTAAGCCATAGTTAACTGTTCTCCTTAATAATAATAATATACTTGGCTCATGATGAGGAAGCCTGGTAATTGCATTTTTGTTGTACGGGAGCTTGAAGTTTCTGCTTGAAAATAAAGTTAGACACAAAATGTGATATCCAATTTGGTGCGGAGTCGCGTATCTGATAGTAGTGTGCTAAGCGTAAAGGAAATTCACTGTGAAATACTCTTCGTAAATTTCAATCAAACTCTTCCTGAATATGATATCCTTCACTTCCACTATAAAAAACTCTTCCGTAATGGCCATGTTTAATGTGCTGCGTACATTTTTATGATTAAGAATAAATTTTATAATTTATTAAAATAAATTTCTCGCTAGTTGAGCTCTGATTTTTATTGAAGAATCTTTCTTCCTACTTCTATTTCATCAAATCTTTGATCTAAAGTTGCCTCTGAATCATCAATGATCTTCAACTTTTCATCGAATTTCGATCTGGATCTCCAACTTCAACACACCAAATTTGCGTTCAATAACTATTAGGAGTAGAGTTCATGTCATAATAGCTCTAAGATAGACTTAATTATGGTGATACTCAAGAGAATAGGTATTTTTTTTCAATTATGTTGGTCATTTTTTTTTATAATTGTGACAGTTTTAGTAGTTACAATTTACAATCGAGTATTTTTGTATCCACTAGCGCACTACAATGTTAAAAATGTAAGTTCACATTTCATTCAAATATCATTATTCACAAATTCAAGATCTATGTGATTTTTTTCACGACTTCATCAGAAGAAAATGCGAGTTTTCATAATTTAGTTCGATAAGGCCCACTCCAAGGCACCGGTAAAACATCAAATTTGGTGCTATTTTTGCTCCAATTCCACTGTAAAAGTAGCACCAAAGTTTGGTGTTATGAACATTGCCACGCTATATTTAGCGTGACACTGTTTACATGGCAAATTTTTTAAAAAGTAAAAAGTAAAAACTCATTTTATACCTATAAATACTTTAAAAAATATATATTAATAAAAAAAATATAAAATTAATAATATAATAAAGATAAATAGTTTTTTGGTGTTAAATTTAGTGTTATGATTGGAGATGAAAAAACTTTAACATCAAATTTGGTGCTAAAAAAACACCAAATTTGGTGCTAAAAAACACCAAATTTGGTGTTCATGGTGGAGATGGCCCAATAGCAATTTAATTTATTTTTAAACAAAAAATATATTTTTCTTTTCCTCACGGGACTTCGGGATTATTAAATCTAGCAGTAAGAAGAAATACTTCACTTATAAATAAAATAAGTCATTTCCTGGTAAAAACTCCCTCAATAAACAAATTTGATTTTTTTAGAAGAATATTGAACATCATTAAATGTTTTCCATCAGATAAATCAGTTTACAATTAATTAAAAAAAAAAAAAGGAATGTCAAAAGTTATTTTTATAAAAAAATGATAATATAAATAATAATATTATATTACATCATGTTTCAGACTTTCTCAGTAGCAGTGGTAGTTGCGATTTGCACAGCCTTGTAATCTTCTTCAGACATTCCTTTAATTTGTGTTCAATATTCTGATTCGCGTCAGAGTCCAAACAACACCACTCAGCTATGGATTCTTCCACTAATATCGCGGTATCTAATCTATGAACACTTGCTATTCCATAACGTTTGTTTTTCATTATCACAGCAATGCAGCATCTCTTATCAACTTGCCTCGCATTCGCTTGGTCTCTCTTGCTGCCACGTGGACATTCCGATGAACTCGAATTTCAACTACTCTTCATTTTCACGCTGTTCTTATTTTTTTTTTCAGACATTTTGTATTCTCAATGCATAAATAAGATTCGTAGTCTGATTATTTTAGTGTCTGAATAATTAAGATATTTTTGTTTTCAAGATTGGTTCTGGTACCAGGATTGGACTGGGGAGCCAGAGGATGACGAAGAACTCAGCTCTTGTTTGTGCTCCGTTAATGGCGGAATCGATTGACGCTATGCTGGTCGATATGGCAAAGGCGAAAACCAGTGGCGCTGACTTAGTGGAGATCAGATTGGACAGCTTGAAGGATTTCGATCCTCGCTACGATCTCAAAACCCTAATCAATGGCTGTCCTATGCCCACCCTGTTCACTTACAGGTTCGTTTTGACGAGGATTTCGGAATGTGATTTCTGTAGGCCTTAATTTGGCAATTTGCTTCACAAAAGCACCAATGCTTGTTTTCAGAGTTCATCATGTTTCTTAAACTTCAAAGTAAAAGAGAAGAATGGAGGGAGAAAAAATATCTCGAGCTTTTATTGTTGAATTACGGTTATGTTTAACTAATTCTGAAAATATATTTTCCTTCGTGTTAAATTATCAACTTGTATTAGGAAAGCGGAATCTAGTTTCCAAGTTCCTCGACTTTTGAGAATTTAGTGGTTTTTTCCTCTCTTTATTTTGTTAAATATTCTGGACGAAGTTCAATTAAGTCCGGATATGAAAAACTAGAACAATTTCTTTGCGCTTTTCAGGCCGGCATGGGAAGGAGGAAAGTACGAAGGTGATGAGAAAACACGACTTGACGCACTTCGGCTCGCCATGGATTTCGGGGCTGATTACGTCGACGTTGAGCTTCAGGTTTGGATATCAACGGAATCCAAGAAATTAAATGATTCATAACTCTTTAGTATGTGGATTTCGATTATTTGTTAAGTAAAATGCAATATAAATTACGATCTTAAAACACAAAAACAAAATAGAAATAAATATATTCTCTATATGTTTTGGCCTCGTACTGATAAAGAATCCGTTGAAGGCTGCCCGTGAATTCGTTGAATCAGTAAGAGGAAGAAAGAAGGCTGAATCTACAAAGGTCATAGTTTCTTCTCACAACTACCAATGCACTCCGTCTATTGAAGATCTCGGCAACCTTGTGGCCCGTATTCAAGCAAGCGGGGCCGATATCGTGAAGATTGCAACGACTGCTTTGGATATCGCTGATGTGGCACGTATTTTCCACATAACTGTGCATTCTCAAGTAAGCTCACTCTCTCTGCCGTATATTTACAGCATCTCGCCTTTTAAGGGAACGAAGAGATTTACTGATTCTATATGGAAGAGCTTCAAGAGTGAAAGGATTGGAAGGATAACAACTTAAAAAAAAAACCAAGAAACAGACCTCATAAATTCAAAAGCTGCTGGAGAATAGTTAATCATCTGAGCGAAGCCACAAAAGATTATAAACAAATGCTTATTATTATGTGAAAAAACGTGCGACACCAGCAAGTGGAAATACGCTGGTGTAGGAATTAGTGTATGGCTGTTTCAGAGAACATTTATTTATTTTTAGCGTTTAGAGTTGCTATAATATTTCGCTTTACAGATCGTGCCATCTACAGCAAATGTTTGCACTGGTTTTAAGCAAAATGGTGATGATTTGTTTTCTTCCAGTTGTGTGATTGATTAAAGAGTAGAGCTTTATGCATAATAGTGCATATGGATAATAATGTATAGGATATCTATTTGTGGTTATAAGTCCTCGACACATGGGAGAATCAGTGCTATATTATAACTTGACAGCATTGAAAAAGAGAATGAAGTTCTTCCATTTTAGTTACCGTACACCCTTTTCAGATTTCTTTATATGATAAGAGAGATTGAACACTACTAACTTGAAGATTCAGGTTCCAACGATAGGACTCGTTATGGGTGAGAGGGGATTGCTATCACGGATACTCTGTGGAAAATTTGGCGGTCATCTGACCTTTGGGACTATCGAGTCAGGAATTGTTTCAGCTCCTGGTCAACCCTCTCTGAAAGATCTCCTACATTTATACAATTTTCGACAGATCGGGCCTGACACAAAAGTGTTTGGGGTTATTGGGAAGCCCGTGGGCCACAGCAAATCACCTATTCTGTACAATGAAGCTTTTAAATCGGTTGGCTTCAATGGTGTATATCTGCATCTATTGGTCGATGACGTCGCAACTTTTCTTCAAACTTACTCCTCCACAGATTTCTCTGGATTCAGGTTTGGCTTCTTCTTTTTAAGGTTTATAATTTGTATTATCAGAAAGGAAAGAAAAATTCTTACCCTTGATGTATACGGATTAAACAGCCTGTCGGAATTGAGATAGGTGACAATGATGCATATTTTTTAACTTTCTGACTCGATATGGACCACAACCCGCATTAGTATTCATTTATGATCACATGATTATGAAAAAGTTTCCTTTTCTAAACAGCGTAACCATTCCACACAAGGAAGCCGCGGTAAAGTGCTGTGACGAGGTTGACCCAGTTGCAAAGGTAAATAATACATCGTTTATGTTATGTTAGCCATGGATATAGGAACCGAGTAAACTAGTGCTTACCTTACGTGACTGATTTATGTTGTACAAGTCAATTGGAGCTGTGAACTGCATTATAAGAAGAGAAAGTGATGGGAAATTGTTCGGGTACAATACGGACTATATTGGTGCAATCACTGCCATCGAAGATGGATTGCGAGGTTTATTTTCTGAAGTTATTTGTTCATTTTATTTATACCTTTTTGGGTAGTGAACAGCTAAAAGCTTGTCCTTTTCTTTTAATATATATTTTAACAATCAGGGTCAAGTATTGGTGGCGATTCAACTATTTCTCCTCTAGCCGGAAAGCTGTTCATTGTGATTGGGGCGGGCGGTGCTGGCAAGGCTCTTGCTTATGGTGCAAAAGAAAAAGGAGCGAGAGTTGTGATTGCTAATCGCACCTTTGGTCTGAATCTACAGCTTTACTTTCGATTAATTCTTACCAAATTTCCATGAATAATGAGATTCTTTTTTCCTTCTAAATAAAAAGGTAGTTATAGCTTTTGTACTTAAAGCTCATCAATAGGTAATGACCAGAATTCTTGCTTTCCATCCACTGGCTAGCCTTTAACTTGAATCCTTGTTGCATGAAGGAGAAAAAACATTATTTTTTAGAATCATAGGCTATTATTTTTCAAACCATCAAAGTGTAGGACCAGTAATCGAGAATATAGTTTGCAATGATCAATCTGCCTAAAATTATCTTTGTCACCGCTGTATAGAATAATAGTGCTTTATTTATTCTGTACTTTGGACTTTGTAAGTTAAATTTCCTCGCTGTATAGTGCTCAGTCTGTGGAACATATATATACATATGTATATATATGCATATATAAAGCTACTTATGCATTGTTCTCCTGCTGGGCATATTTTTCTGTTATTAAAAACTAATTATAATAAATGTCTTTTGCTTATCTACTTGTTCTCAACTGAAATTGTAGATCGAGCCAGAGAAATTGCAGACACAATAGGAGCGGATGCTATATCCCTTTCGGACTTGGATTCTTTCCATCCAGAGAATGGCATGATTCTTGCCAACACAACATCTATCGGAATGTACCCGAAAGTCGACGAAACACCTCTTTCCAAGGTTTTCACCAAACTTTACTCTTTTTTATTGTTGTGATTTTTGATATTTCGTCCTTACAGTGAAACTCTGCTAGTGAAATATAATTTGTTTCTGTAATAGCATGTAGCAATTTGGTGTTATGGTGGATTTTGGTGATGATCCGAGTAATTAGTTTAATCGCTCATGTCTTAGTTATAAAAGCATCAAGACTTACCATCCCACCAATCTATTTTTGCAGAGTGCTCTGAGACATTACTCGCTGGTTTTCGACGCCGTTTATACGCCAAAAATAACGAGACTCCTTAGAGAAGCACAAGAATCTGGAGCCACGATTGTGACTGGGTTGGAAATGTTCATTGGACAGGCTTATGAACAGTTCGAAAGATTTACTGGACTGCCCGGTAACGTACACTGTTTTACTGATCGTTATTATGTATCAACCATTTTCTATCATTGCTCGAATAGCTCTTTTAATTATTTAATTAATTAATTAATTTATTTATCCCAACTCTGTTGGTTGTTATGTGCAGCGCCGAAAGAGCATTTCCGGAAAGTTATGGCGGATTATTAAGGTCTGTTGTGGGCAATTATTCATAACCTTATTTTTTTTATTGGAGCAAGTTTTTATTTTTGGTTTTAGTTTTTGCACGCATTTGTATCTCCTGATTGTTTGACTTTGATTTCTGAGGTCGAAACACCTCCGGGAATTTACTTCAAAGATTTTGTCAGAGATTTTTAATAACTTTGATTTGAACAATGTAACCAATACAACTTGAGAAATTTCTTTAATTGGAGCTAATAATCACCAAAATATCAAAATTAGACTTCTTACGTATACCTCTATCTCAAATTAGACTTTTGACCCATTTTCGAACAAATATATCCTTCAAATGCCTTTTAAAAAAAATTCATTTCTTTCTTTCATCGGATTTTATCACAAAAAAAATTTCATCGGATTCTATCGAATTTTATCGCGTAAATAAACAAAAAAATCATCAATATCTATCGGATTTCATCGGATTTTATCTGATTTCGTTAACAAAAAAAATTCATCGAATTTCATCGGATTTTATCTCGTAAATAAACAAAAAAATTCATTAATTTTTATCGGATTTTATCTGATTTCATTAACAAAAATAATTAATCGGATTCTATCCGATTTCATCAATGAAAAAAATAAGTTTAAATAGATTCGAAGAGTATTTTTGTCCGAAAATGGGTCAAAAGTCTAATTTTAGATAGAGGTATACATAGAAAGTCTAATTTTGATTTTAATGGTTATTAAGTCCATTTAATGAAATTTATCTACAACTTATCCCTTGAGCGATATCTTGGGCATAAATAAGTGGAAAAACTAGATTATAGGAGAATTATATTGTTGAGCATGAAATTGGGTGGATAATAAATAGCCGAGCTTATGCACGTGAGATAGTTTAAGGTGAAACACTTCAATTAGTCATTGATGAAATGGTTCAAATTCTGCAGCTTCCTTCTTTCACTGAATGCAAGAGATGAAGCGATTTGTTTTCGTTTTCTTGTAATTGATTTTAAAAGATCAATGAGATTCACAAACCTTGTAAAAATGAAGAAGATTCAGTGAGCTTATTGTTGGATATATATTATCTGTGTGCATTCTTCACTAAAATGTTAGTATAATTCGAAAGAGACGAAACACCATTATTACCAACTGCCAACTATAGCCTTAAAATACCAATCTCTACAATTTTGAGAAAACAAATTATACAAGTAGTCGTTTCAAGCTATTTGCCTAGCGAAATAGCTTTTTTCTTAAGAACATATTCAACGTTTAAAAAAAAATTATTTGCAAATTAGTATTCAACGCTCTCTTGATTTTTGTTGACATTGTATACAAGGTTCATACCTTTTGTAAATAAGTTTATAATAAAGGAAAATTTATTATTGGTATATAATACTTGGTTATTGCAATTGAAAAAACAATGTTTTCTTAATCCCTAAAGGCTCTCACATGCTTACGATTTTTATGCAATAAAGCATTTGAAAATGGACAAAACGGAAATTGAATGAACCTTTATCCAAGGCTATTGTAGCAAAAGGAAGTAAAGGTGTTATCATAAATTAAAGGACCACCATGGGGAGCAATATATTTATTTTGTTTTATTCAAGAATCTAAATAAATAAATACGCACTACAAACCTATTCCAATTTCACTTGTAAATATCCTCAACGAGCAAATTACACCAAACCAGATTTCATGCTGGCTTATTGTATCTTGCAGCCGAAGAAAAAGCACGAAAAATGAGGTGACACCTTGTCCCTTGCTCATCTGAAACAAACCTAATAAAAGTCATTATCCTGAGTAAACATTAACACATGGCTTTCTTCTTTATGTCAACAAAATCCTGTTGTTTAGGATCGACAACTACCAAATTCCGTCATGTTGTACGGCGGTGCGAAGTTTAAACTTGGGACAAGAACATTAGTCCGCAGTTAATATGAGCATAATTAAATGTAAGGAAATCGGCTCTATTTATTTCAAAAATTGACAATTTGAATATGTCCAACATTTTGTAAACGGATTGTAAATAATTATTGTTACAAAGTGACATTTGTTTCAGTTAAATTTTGCCCAGTTTAATCTTTATTTTCCATAATATTTAAGCATTTTCGTTTCAAAATTATTGTAAACCAATTCGTTTGACTATTTACAATATAAATGACCATAGTTTAAATGAGCATATACTAAATTACTCATTTAATGGTCGTGTTGATAACTAAATAAGAAAAGAAATGTACCAACCGATTTAAAGCACTCAAAGAAATGTACCAACCGATGTAAAGCACTCATATTAAGTTTCGCCCGGTTTAAGAATGTGCATACTATATATACACAAATGTTCCGAAACCGATAAACGTGGGCAGTAGAAAAAAAATAAAGAGAATTTTCTTGTTTATTTTCTTTTTTAGGGGAAGATAAATTTATCTTCTATGCGCTTCCTTTTATAGGGAATTTGTTGGATTGAAGCCCAATGATTTGTTGTGGGCCAAAGCCCATCCGAGCTTATCTGTGGCCTTGAGTAATTGAATGTTGCTCGTATCTTTTTTTTCCGATAAATGACATGTCTTGGTAGCTTCCCATCTCAGCCATTCGATTGAACTTAGATCCGATGGTCCACGTTATTACTTGACGCACGAGTATAAAAGAGGCTTGTTGCCTCATTCGAACCCTAATCTCCTTCTCTGTCTTCTTCACTGTAATCGCCGTTCTCATTGTTAGGGTTTCGGTCTTCTCTATGAGATACTGAGTCCTTGAGGGATCTTTGTGTGAGATTGTGTTTTCTTGTGTGAGACTGAGATAAGAACCCATGTATTGAGAGTGTGTGTGTGTTGTAGTCGTGAGATTGAAACTTGGTGGCAGTTTTGCGATGGTATTGGTTTCCGATAATGCTGACTGAGCTGCTCCGGTAGAGCTTAACGTGCATGTAGGTCATTTGACCGAAGCACGGTAAAAAACCCATGTGTCTATTTTCTATATCTTGCATTTCTTTATGTTTGTGTTTCTTGACCGTGCATGTTAGATCTGTTAGGTTGGATGGTATTATTGGATAAGATTCGCTACAGAACTCTTAACCTGATTACATAGGAAAGAGAATTTTCATTTCCCAATTGAAAGAGAAGATTAATCAGGTAAATACAAGAGAAGGTAAAAAATGTTCTCTTCATCGCTAATTCCCTTAAGGCATATTAAACAACTTATTTTATTTTTATATATATGGGTCATTGGATTAACCGTTAGAGAACTTGACCTTAGAGAACCAATGGCTCAGTCTTTTTAACCGTTATGGATTGAAATGTTACAATTTTACTCCCAAAACAATAAAAATAAAAATGATTTGTAACCCACTTTTCCCTTATAAATACTCTTATATGAGGTTACTTTCAGACTTTCTTATTCTCCTTTTAACTTCTCTCAAAATTATAAAAATACATTTCATGTCTCGTAAATTGTCTAGTTCATCTCGATCCCAAAATCCACTTCCTCTGCCCCAAACCACCACATGAATCTCCGAACAACTATTTTTTTCAAAACTAATTAGGATTCAACGCATTTTTTAATTTTTAAAACACAAAGTATGAAATTGACAAGCACAAGAGACATTTCGTGAAATTGAAATCATCGGTAACTTTGATATTCAATTCTCTAACATAAACATTTCATGAAATTATAACCTTTTTTTTTAATTATGTTTGTATTTCATTTATTGTTTTGTTACAACAAATTTATGTGTCATGAATCAAATATTATTACGACTTTGTATTTCAGTTCTTGCAATTAAAACCTTAACAAATGAATTAACATTACATATAAATACAAATTATATATATATTACTTTTAAAAGAGAATGTAATTCTCATTTAACAGAAGAGAATTTATCTTCCCTAACTCTAGGAATTCTCTACTAATATTATTTTCTCTTATTAAGGGAATTCCCTATCAAAAGAGAAGATACATGTACTCTTTTCATTTGGTACCGTTTAAAAACGACAATGACATAGCTCGAAATTCAAGTTAGAGGGGACAAATTTGAAAACTAATATCGAGGTGGGGGAAAATTAAAAAAGAAATCATATAAAAAAGGTTAAAATTTTGAAAGTTCATGCGGAACATTGGCTGCGCTCTTTAGGTCTTTTTTTAAATAAAAAAGGTCTCATTAAACTCTTTCACCCCTATTGACTGGTATCATGAATGGATAGGGTGGCTTGATTTATCAAAAGATTTCAATTCCATAGTCCATTTAGTTAAGGAATGATCTATCCACTGAATTAAACTTACAAAAAATAAAACCAATTCTAACTTGATCAACCTGGTCAAACAACATAATAAAATGTCAATATGGGCATCAACCCGTTTCCTTGTATTTTGACATAAAAACTTGATTATCCTCTTCAAGATCACACGTGAATGAGAATAAAAGATGTTATCGGATAGCCACGTCCACAGTTTTCAATTTCGTTTCAAAAGCGTCTCTAGCTTTCACTTCACTCCTCCACATCCACAACAATTTACCTTCATGATTTTTTACCACCGCTCTTTCTCTTCGTCAACGAGTGAAATGAGAGAGAGATAGGAGTGAAATGAGGAGAGATAAGAGAATGGGGGTAATTGTCGAGTTATGTGGCGAAGTGGCATGGTCCACATGGCAGAAGAAGGGGAGATGGGTTAGTGAGGTGGCGGGACAAGTGAGAGACAGAGAGTAGGGGAGGGGATTAGGGCTTCACAGCTGAAATATTTTCGCACTTGTATTGAATAATATGTTTCTTTCCTTATTTTTTGTTGAACACTATGACGTATTTAGTGAAAAAATTGTCACGATTTGTGTGACATAGTATTTTGTGGCTAAGTGGTCACCTACGATTAAATTATTAATTTTTTTGCTCAATACAATATGTTTTTACATAAATATCATTCTATGTTGCCGCAACACATCAACATCGCATACTATTGCATCAGGAAGATAACTTGTATTAATCAAATCAGCCAGAGGTTCACAACGACATACACATACTTCTTCTTTTATATTGATGGACGTTAAAAAAAATTACAATTCGTCAGTGCACATTGATGTACTTGACCAAAAAAAATGTATATCTAAAAGTGGATTATGGATCACAGCCTGGTCAGGAGTAGAGAATACCTACATCTCAGTGAATATGCATCATCACTGGACATTCATAGTCGTGAGTATGTGGTGTAGACATATCATGGTGTATGACTCTATGAAGTTTATAAACACAGAATACAAGACTAAACGACTTAACCTTTTCTCATTAGAATACATGAATATATATACAAGTGCATGATAACTAACTCGAGATTTACACGGAGATAACACATGAACAAACTTGAGATTATTTACGCAAGATCTAAGCTAACAAACTCATATTATTATGGACGTGATAACAGACTCAATACTAGAGTAACTTACACGTAAATAGTAACTGATAATGACCTAATTCCAACACTCCCCCTCAAGCTAAACTGTATACATTAAATAATTTTAGCTTGCAACATAAGTCATTGAACAAAGGTGACGAAATAGCCTTTGTCATGATATCCGCAATTTGTTGACGTGAAGGAATGTGATGCAGTTTGATGTCTTCATTTTCAATCTTCTCACTGATGAAGGGTTTGTCGATCTCAATATGCTTTGTGCGATCGTGGTGAACTGGATTCTTCACAGTGCTGATGGTAGCTTCATTATCACAGTGTAGATGAACTTGATGTTCACTAGGAATCTTGAGACTGTTGAGCAGACGTCTGAGCCAAATTCCTTCACAGATGCCTTGAGCTAGGGACCTATATTCTGATTCTGCACTACTGCGAGAGACCACAAATTTTTTCTTGCTTCTCCACGTGACTAAATTTCCATAGACAAACGTACAGTAACCAGATGTTGATCTACTGTCCGTCTGAGACCCTCCATAATCTGCATCTGTGTAGACTTCTATGCGTTTGTTGGAAGACTTTCTGAAGATGAGACCTTTGCCTGGCGATCCCTTGAGGTACCTTAGTATTCTGAAGACAGCTTCCATGTGAGGTTGCTTGGGATTGCTCATGAACCGGCTTACCATACTCACTGCAAACCCTATGTCTGGTCTGGTGTTAGCTAAGTAGATCAGTTTCCCAACCAAGCGTTGATATCTTCCTCGATCTACTTCTTCGTCAGAATCAGCTGCATTTAACTTGAGTTTTGGTTCCATAGGAGTATCTGACGGTTTACAACCACTCATTCCAGTTTCGTTGAGAAGGTCGAGGGTGTATTTCCGTTGAGACACACAGATACCATCCTTGGATCTGAAAACTTCCATGCCAAGGAAGTATTTCATATTTCCCAAGCCTTTAACCTCAAATTCTTTTGCAAGAATATTCTTGAGATTATTGATTTCTTCCTCATGATCGCCTGTGATTACAATATCATCCACGTAAACACTGAGAATTGTAAGTTTACCACATGCAGCATGCTTTGAGAAGAGAGAATGATCAGCTTCACTCTGAGAGTATCCAACCTTCTTGAGTACCATTGAAAATCTGTTGAACCAAGCCCTAGGGCTTTTCTTGAGGCCGTAGAGACTTTTCTTCAATTTGCAGACTTTTCCTTGAGAGTGTTGATTCTCAAACCCTGGTGGAATATCCATGTAGACTTCTTCTGTTAGCTCTCCATTCAGGAAGGCGTTCTTGATATCAAGTTGGTGTAGAGGCCAGTCACGATTAGCTGCTAGTGAGAGTAATACTCGTATAGTATTTTGCTTAGCAACAGGGGCAAATGTCTCTTGGTAATCAATACCATAAGTTTGAGTAAACCCTCTAGCAACTAACCTGGCTTTATATCTCTCAATAGACCCATCTGAGTCGTGCTTGATAGTGAACAACCAACGACATCCCACAGTTCATTTTCCAGGTGGCAGTGAGATGATATCCCATGTCTCATTCTTCTCTAGGGCTCGAATCTCTTCATAGGTAGCTTGCTTCCACTCTGGCTTTGTTAGGGCTTCACAGATTGAGGATGGAACCTGAGCTTGATCAATCTGAGTGAGGAAGGCTTTACAGCTTGCTGAGAGATGACCATAGTACACGAAGTCTTCCATCTGGTATGGAGTGTGAACTCTAGCAGGCTTTCTCAATGCAATTGGTAAGTGATCATCATGCAAAGAAGGATCTGATAAAGTGTTACCTGGAGTTTGCTTGTCTGGCAAGGGACTCAGAGTCAATGATGTGCTTGCTTCAGTCTCAGCTGGATTCTGTAAGGTAACTGTGTCTGGGATTGGCTCTACATGAATACACTCACTAACAGGGATTTGGACTTTTTCCTGAGATTCTATGATTTTCTCCCCCTGAATTGACGTGTAGAAAGGACAATTTTATGTGAATGTGATGTCCATAGTGTGGAAATATTTTCGAAGAGTAACACTTGTAAGCCTTCTTTGATGATGAATATCCTAGGAAAATGCATTTAAGTGATCTAGGATCTAGCTTACTTTGGTCATAGAGGTGAATGTATGATGTGCATCCGAAAACTTTGGGAGTAATTGATGTAAGGAGTTTAGACTCAGGATAACTTTGAAGTAACTTCTGGTAAGGAGTTGAGAATTTTAGGACTTTTGATGGCATTCTATTTATGAGATAAGTTGATGTTAACACTGCTTCTCCCCAATATTGTTTAGGCACATTAGTAGTAAACATAATTTCTCTAGCTACTTCTAATAAATGCCTGTTTTTTTCTTTCTGAAATTCCATTTTGTTGAGGAGTTTTAACACACGAGCTGGTATGTATAATGCCATCTGAAAGGAAAAATTCTCTTAGAGTTGTGTTGAAGAATTCTGTGCCATTATCTGAGTGGAACATTTTTATTTTTGTGGAGAACTGTGTTTGGATCATTTGGTGAAACTGTTTGATGAGATTGGGAGTTTCTGATTTATTTTTCATTAGATACACCCATGAAAGTCTAGTGTGATCATCTATGAGCAATAAGAACCAATTTTCACCCGATATATTAGAAATCTTAGATGGACCCCAAATATCACTATGAATCATTGTAAATGGTTGTGATGGTTTGTATGAGTTTGGTGTATATGATGTTCTAGTATGCTTAGAGAGATGAAATAATTCACACTGCAAATGATTCAAACTTAAATTCACAAATAATGAAGGAAAAAGTTTTGAGAGATACGTGAAATTTGGATGACCAAGTTGATAATGTAACAACATGATTTTTTCCTTAATTGAGATAGAATTTGAAATGTTTGTCACCAGACAGGTAGCTTTTTCTGGGTTATTGAGTCGATAGAGTCCAGCTTTGACTTCAGCACTGCCAATCATCTTCCCCGAGACCTTGTCCTGAAATACACAAACATCCTCAGTGAAGTGAGTAACACATTTCAAATCCTTGTTTACTTTATGCACTGAGAGTAAATTGCAGTTTAATTTGGGAACATAAAAAACTGAATTTAGCTGCATAGTTGATGAGATTTTCACTGTTCCAATGCCTTGAACATGAGATATAGAACCATCTGCTATGATGACTGTGATAGATTTATCACTCTCATGATAAGTGGTAAATAACTCACGGTTACCAGTCATGTGGTCTGTGGCTCTAGAGTCAACTATCCAAGAGGAATCATTGTCAGATTTGGAGTGGAAAACTAGTGAGATTTTACCTCTCTTAACCACGAGTGCACCATTTGTTGGGGTTTGTAAAGACTGGTTGATCAGGGATTGGAGAAGTTCGAGCTGGTCTTTGCTGAATGGAGTTGTGGAGGCTGCATTTCCCTTGTGCTCTTGCTCGAAGTCGAACCTCTTAGGCTTCCAGTCGAGTGGTTTCCCATGGATCTGCCAGCAAGTATCCTTAGTGTGACCTGGCTTGTTGCAGTGATCACAATAAGGTCTTCTAGATCCCTTCCTGTCTGCATAGGCTTTGGCAGCTTGGCTTTGATTGTCACTTGAGCTAGTGAGAGCTGAGGAATCATTGCTTGTTGGTGAAGCATCTCCTAACATGACTTTCCTTCGGCTCTCCTCGTGTCTCATTGAAGAGAATGCTTCTCTGAGAGATGGCAGTGGCTTGGTGCTGATGACTCCTCCCCTAGCTTCATCAAGATCCTTGTTGAGACCAGCAAGAAATTTAAAAACCCTTTTGGTCTCCAAAATTTTCTTGTAAAGTTTTGCATCGTCAGCGCAGCTCCATTTGTAAGTGTCGATGAGATCAATTTTCTGCCAATTACGTGTGAGAGAACTGAAGTATTAATCACCTTGTTTAATTTCGTTCAAGTGACTCTCAGTTTCAAATACTTCGGAGGTGTTCTCAGAGCTGGAGAATGTGATTTTTGCAGCTTTCCAAATCTATTCGGACTGTTGAGTAGAGCAGAAAGTTTTCTCCGATCTCAGGTGTCATGGAGTTGATTAGCCAAGACATGACGGTGTTGTTGTTGGCTTTCCATGCTTTGAATGCTGGATCGTCTTCTTTGGGAGGAATTGTTGTACCATACAAGAAATCATATTTGCTTCTCCCACAGATAAACATCAACACAGATTGAGACCATTGTAGATAATTTTGGCCATTGAGTTTGTGATTGGTTATTTACTGGGAGAAGTGTTCAGTGTTTGGATGATTTTGTGGGACTGTTGGCACAGGGATAATTTCGGAAGAGGATTAATTTGTGGTTACGTTGAGACCTTGCATCTGGTTTCTGTACTTCGTCATTTTTAGAGCTCTGATACCATGAAGTTTATAAACACAGAATACAAGACTGAACGACTTAATCTTTTCTCATTAGAATACACGAATATATATACAAGTGCATGATAACTAACTCGAGATTTACATGGAGATAACACAGGAACAAATTCGAGATTATTTACGTAAGATCTAAGCTAACAAACTCCTAGTATTATGGACGTGATAACAGACTCAATACTAGAGTAACTTACACGTAAATAGTAACTGATAATGACCTAATTCCAACACTCTATGCATGCACCCCTTTTTTTGACAATATTAAACATTGCTCAAGGAGTTTTCAGGATTTCTCCCAATAATCCAATGTCTTTGGTCTCGTCGATGAGAACTCTAAACCCTTTCAAATTTAAAGAGGGGACATGCCACATCAATCAAACAGCTACATTATTTTCAAATTATGTCATTTACATTGTATTTGTGTAAAAATATTTTAATTTTGCCTATTATTTTAAGAGTAATTGCAGCAGGTTTTTTATTAAGAGATCTGAATTCCTTATTCATGGGTTTTCGTTATCTAAGTTAAAGCCAAACGACGCGGATGGATATAGGAAAAGATGATTTTTGAACTTGGTGAGACACGGATCTTTGAAGATCTCACATTAAGGATCCGTTTAGTTGTCTTATAATTTTGTAAAAATGGTATGCTGATTTTTGGGTGACAACTCCAATGTCACAAATAGATTATAATTATTAATATACATGTAAATTATATATGCTAAGAAGTGATATAACATATGTAACTTATGTGTGCGATAGTAACATCAAAATTGTCGTACCTAAACGTGTAAACTATCAAATGTAACAACCGCCATATTTGTTCTTGTGAAAGTCGTATCATCAAAAAGTGTGTATATGAAACTTACATGCATCAAAACGTCAAATTTATAGTAGCAAGAGTAGAAAATTTTCATGTTAATAGCAGATTCGGTAATTTAAGACCATAATATTCGGTTTTAGTTATTACCAACAACTACGTTTCTGTATAATTTTTAATTTTTCATGATTCACAAAATGTCTCGCTCATGCAAAAAAAAACACAATCTTGGCGTGCCGCGTGTGTGATCCTTCGAGGGCGGAAAATAATGCTAAAAAGTGGAAGGCGATTGATGGGTATTTGAAAATAATGGATGTTCATACAAATCTCGCACATACATGCTTTATTTAATTAATAACATTCGTAGACACCAAAAAAAATAATATTTATATACACACACATAAATATTATATATAAATGTATTAAGAGATATATAACTTATGAAACATTTGAAACGAAATGTTGAAGCAGCGTGCTTTGTTGTGTCCTATTTTATCACTCCATGCATTAATATCATGTTTTCAATTCTGAGATATGATAGGCATATGCAATATATATCATGTTTATTGTAGTGCTATATACATTTGGGACAACCTAGGCCTACAAGTTAGACATACTACCAATCTCGGTCCAAATGATTTCACACCTATTTTAACCTCTATTCTACATCACAAAGTGGGAATTTATTCTATTTACCTTAGGCTAGATACCTATTTGAAATTTGAAACAAGCCCACGGGGTCATCTCCAATTACACGGTAAAACATTCTTCCAATCACAGTATTTTTAACACTAAATATGGCATGATACTGTTCACACGGTAAAACTTTTTTTTTTTTTTTTAATATTTTTATATTTATAATTATTTATTAAAATATATATTAATAAAAGGATGATATGAATTTAGTAGTATAATAATAGTGAATAGTACTTTTGGTGTTGTAGTTGGAGATAAAAAAATTTGATACCAAATTTAGTGATGTATGTTGGAGACCGCCTAATAAGTTATATAAGTAATACAATTAATATAGTTCTCGTAATATCTATCAGCTATTCACATAAAGCAAAATAGCTATTTTTTGAGCTCATGTCATGGTATCAGGCTGAGATGTCTCTAAGAATAGATTAATGCATCTAAAAAAAATCCAGAGTTGATAATCCTAGGTGATAATTTCTGTGACTTGTTGTTCTGTCCGTAGCGATTAACCGCGTATAGTAGATGTTTTGCATAGCTCGCGAATTTATCAAACTGACATTTTTATATGGAAATTGTCTGAGTAAGTGATTTTGAGCGGTCTTTTCTTTTGTGGCCACATTTTTTTTTTCTTTTGACTAGTGTTGTTCAACAATAAGATCTCTGCTTGCGTTAAATTACTGACGTTAACCCATTAATAAAACTGTTCATTCTTATCCATTATTTTATGATAAATTACGGTTAACCGACAATTTACAAACAATTAGAAAATCACAAAAATAATTTAGAGAAAATTTGTAACCATTTTAAATTTTGTTAATCTGTTTACCATTTTGTCCACCTTTACTTCTGTTTAATTGTTTTATTCCGTCCGGGGTCTTTGTTCTTCCATTATTACGAGTCAAAATAAATTTTTAAGGAAACTGGTCATCGACCCTTCAACTCCAAACTTTGGTTGTTTGCTAAGGCACACATACGACGAGGAACTTTTCAAAATTTGAATCTGAAATGATTCCATGTCGTTCGAGCTCCTTATATGAAGTTGGAGCCTAGAGTCGTTGACGAATTATATGAAATGGCTTTTCACGAGAATATACACTTATAAAAGTTCAAAAGAACTTAGATTGCAAAAAATTATGATTAGCATAAAATTTAAGACCTTTTATTACCAAGAAAAAGTTAATTATCTTACTCGTTTCTTTGAATTAATCTATCTGCATACGTTTTCTTATTTTTAATTATTTGAACCCAAATTCTTATTTCGTTTCCAATGAACATAAGTCATCCAAAATCGGAATCCAATAATATCATTGATATAAACGTGCCTATAAAGCTCGTCAAAACTCTATTAATTATTTATTTATTTATTTATCCAATTCAGTATAACTCGTATAGAAAAGGGAGCGTTGAATATAATTGTGGCCTAACGGACCGGACCGGACCTGATCCGACCAGTCCGTTATTGTTATTTGAACGGTCCGGTAGTTAGTTGGACCGGACCACGTGTGCAGTAAGGTCTGTTCGGTATTTTATTTTAAAATTATGGCGGTTGGATGTGACATCGAACGGTCCAAAAAAAATAGCCTTTGCCTAAATAGCCATTGACAACGGCTATATTTGCAAATTTTCGTTTTCTTTTTCTTCACTCTTTTATCCGAATCCTCCCCCTAAATCTAATTTCCTACACCAATTTCATAACATTCTCTCTTTCTCAAACTCTTACTCTCCCATTCTCCAATTCTCACACTCTTACTCTCTTCACTTAAGTTTTTTTAATCTCATTTTCTCCCCGATGGCATCCTCATCCCAAAATCGAGGCCGAGACCGAACCCGAGGACGTAGGGCGGGTCGTGCTCATTCCGATCCTATGCACCAATTTGAAGCAAATTGGTTGCATTGTTCTCAAGTTAACGAAGATACGGAATACAGTTTCGACCCGTATTATGTTCCGCCCAATATCGTCGATTTTGAAACCCACATCCCGAACACACAATCACCCTATTACCCCGAAATTCCACTTCATCAAGTTCAACAACCCGATCCCTACAACTTTTATCAAAAATTTTATCAACGCATCGAACAAGAATAAGAGGAACTCCACCAACAAGAAGAAAACGACGACGAAACCGAAGAGCCTGACGGTAAAGTGGATGAGCCCGTTTACAATACCATTTCTCAATCCCGACAACGGTAAGCGACGCAACAACGACAACATGAACGATCCGTTAGTCCAAGTTTACTTGAATACATGTTACCAAACCAAGTTGGGATATCTTTGAACTCTTGAAATGAGATTAACCTCCATTTCGTAAAGGAATGAATATTTATTTTCACACAGTAAATAAATTCATTTGTGTTTAGATCCCACTTCTGAAAAGTTCCACTCCCAAATTTTTTAATATTTTTTTTATATTTGCATTCCCAAAAATTCATTATAATATATTTATAATACGATAGAATTCATTACAATTGCATCAAGATAATTGTTGACTTCTAAAGGAATCTTACCTATCCCCGATAAATGGTACAACGTTTTCTTATAGTTTGTTTGTTGTTATTTACTCTTGCATGGACAAAGTCTAATGACCCAGCATTCCTGATTTCAATTGGAATAGTATATTAAATGAGCCTGATATCGTTGATCAATGAGAAGTAAACGGCACCTTTTCGTGACCTGAGATCTTCTATGCGCTTGCTCTCGAGAGGTTTTCACGAAGCCTATTTATAGGAGTTCAAAATCTTAAAAACTTGTTTATTATTCTAAATAATCTGAACTATTCTTAGATGATAGTGGAGTTGTAAAAGGACAGAGCCCAAATTTGAGTGACACATCATTGGAAGACAGAAAAATAGAAAGAAAAGAAAACGATCGGAGCTTATCTCTAGCTGAAGTCTAATCCTGGAAACGTTTCTCCCATATAGAGCCAACGTGAAATACACAACTCATCGTCTAAGAACTTAGATTCGTCGCATCAGATCTGTTAGTGTGGTCTTGGTCTCGTTGTTTCGTCAGAACTTTATTGTTCCTGTAGATGTTCTGATCATGTGTTAAGAACATGTCTGCACTTTTTCTGACGCAGTGTACCTGTTTCACTGTTTCTTCGGCTCCTTTCTCATCCATACTGGGTTCTCGGGTGTTGTGGGTTTTCGTCGTTTTGTGGAGTATATAAACTCTCTCATGCACTCTTTTAGGGTTTATGCATTCTCCCTTTCTTGCGCCGTTCTTAAATAAAAAAGAAGTCTTCTTCTCCGTAAGCGTCTTCATTGTAAAGAATAGATTTGTGAAGGAAAAGCTTTCTGTAAGTGCATCAGTTCTTTACCTTCAGTGTTAAAGACACAGATAAGGACTCGGTTCTTGGTAAGGTGAACATGTGAGTGGATCTCACTCCTAAGGGGAGTCTTAAGTAGAGTATTACTTGGAAAGAAAGAAAGTGTTAGGTTAAGGAATAAGTTATTCGCTTGTAAATCTTTTGTATCTTTGCTCTTCCAACGTTTGGTACACTCGTCCACTAGGATTCATTATCCCCCAGATGTAGGCAGTTGCCGAACTTGGTTACCAACGTCCTTGTGTCGTTTACTTTCACACATTTCCTTATGGTTATTATATCATGTCTTAAACATTGTTCATAACATCACAACATAGACGCATATCTATTTTCAAGATCGAAAATATGAAGAAAATTCAGCAAAGGTAAGCATATGATTATGAAAATTCCTCTCATTTAGTTACTAATTAACTGACTTATATTATATTATGAAATCTCAATACAATTAACAACTTTCATGTTGACTTTTGCACAATGTTGAGAGGAGTAAAAATGCAAGTGGCTAATATAACCAAGCTTACGTCATTTTCATGGCTGGGCATAGTGAATACATTGATGCTGACTTTGATAGATTGAACACACAGTACTGTCTCTGTGCACTGCTTTTGCAAATAATAGACCCTAATGAACTGTTCAGCATCTATATATAGATTGCATATGCGAAATCCAGTACTTGCACATCACATTATAATTTTACAAGCTAATTTGCATTCCTATTCACACGAGAGGCACAGAGAGAGAGAGAGAGAGAGAGAGAGAGAGAGAGAGAGAGAGAGAGAGAGAGAGAGAGAGAGAGAGAGAGAGAGAGAGAGAGAGAGAGAGAGAGATGACTACTCACAAGCGCTTTCTTCTTCTTGTTTCCATCGTTATCTTGCTTTGCTTCTTCCGAGTATCAGCTTCAGGTAAAACTCCTCTCTAGCTCTCTCTCTCTCTCTTGTTTATTTAGGGTTATGCCAAAGGTCTTATTTTCTGTTCTTCTTTTATGCAAAACAGCTCGGAGTTTGGGAGTGTTTAGAAAGGCGTTGGAGCAGAATAAGATCCATGACTATGAAGAACAGATCAAGGAAAAAAATCATCGCAAAGATGTAACAGAATCTTTAGGTGATATAATTACCTCGGACTACTCTCCAGCAAGAAAGAAGCCTCCAATTCATAACTGAAGTTAATCGGTCAATGTTAAATTTTTATATTTCCGAGTATTTTTACAAAATTAATTTTGTAGGACAGGGATATATTACTTCTAGATAGCTAGATTCATAGCTGATTTTGAGTGAGATTTATATTGTATACATGGATCATATTTGCATAGCTTAAGAATGATCTAAAAGATAGACTTTCATGATATATTATGAATATATGCTGTCCTGTGATTGAGTGATATTAATTAATAATCTTGGATACCAGATTAATTACTTAAATCAATAATTATATGGTCCACATTGCTAACAAAACCAAAAACCCTAATTGGAGAAACAATAAAGATATGATATTTAATGGTAATAAAACTGTGTAGGGTTTACAGGAAATTAGGGTTTATTTGTTCGTGTCGGCAAATCGAAGAAGGCTGATAATTTAATACATATCTTCATGAAATATTTTCCTCCTGTTCGGGAATTAAATAACCGCACATATCTCACTTAAATAAATTGATATACTTAAATATTATATACAAAGGATTACATTATCAGTATTTAATTACGCTTCTTGAATTACAACATCTAGTCTTCTTGAGCTAGCTAATATTAGAACTAATAAATGGGAGGCCCGTAGTTTCCCCATCCACTTTACATATATGAGGACAATGATTATTATGAAATTAGTTGGCTTGATCTTCCTTTGCTTATTTGCTATATATTCATGGCTTTCAAAATATAATCATAAGTGGAATTAACATATTAATAAAAAAAATTCTCATGAACCTCATGCATAAACCACTAAATCAAAGATAGAATACATATAATGTAAGTTCTATTTCGAATCCTAATTAATATCTAACCACAACTCATTGCGTCTCATCGCAACACAAAAAATTGATCAAAATGGGCGTTTGAGATAACTAATAACCATTGGTTATACCACCACGCAGTATTCTAAATACTACACACATGATAGTAATTAAGATATTTTAAAGGCGCATAATGTGATCAGAGCCAGCTCAAGCAAAATGGAGGGTTTGAGGATTTGGACGAGAAAGAAAATAAGTCTTTTTGTAATCATAATTCAATTTTACTTAAAATAATTCGAATTACAAAATAAAAATGGTCACACAAAATCCAATTTTCTTGTTTTTTAGATGCAATTCAGATATCAAATCTTTGTAATCAAGTTGGTCTAGCAACTCTTTTTCAACTCATAAAATTGCGAGTCCACTTAGTCTTTTTTGGTATATGATTGATCTCAAATACACTTGATCAATTTCAATTTGGAGAAACTTCTCTCTGCGTAAGCAACGGTAACATGAATAGTCAACATTATTCTATAAACAACATAAATATTAGGAAAAGAATCAATGAGTTTAATAAAATTAAGTATTTTCATTGAGTTACTATTATATATTTGAAATATTTGTCGAAAAACTTTTAGTTCATAAAATAAATCCAAACCATCTAGATCAAAATTCTCATCATACCTTAAAAACATTCAAGATTTAAACAATTTATTTTTTCAAAGTATCTTCATGCATTAACTTAAATATTTTAAAGTTGAACAAAAAATCAAATAGATTTTCAAATACTTTAAATTGTTCAAATTTAATTGTAAGAGAAGTTAGTACTTGATCAACTATAAAAATAAAACATTCAACCCTAAATAGCTTCTCATAAGACTTTATTTTATCTTTAACATCATTTTCTTCAAAATATTTTTTTCTACCAATCATTCTTTTTTCACGAAATTTAGGAGATATCTTCATCTCATTTGTAATTTGTTTTGCCGAAATCACAGCTCCTGCATATGATCTTGGTACGCACATACAAAATCATAAATTTTGCATGTATATATATATAATTTTTACACGAACATAAAACTAGACGTTTTTCTGGTTTGATAAGAACAATGCCTACAGCGCTTGTTGGCAAAACATATCTCTTTTATAATTATAGCTTTTACTGTTTAGCTTTTATTGTATATATATATATGTACCAAATGATATAAATTTTATAGTTAACTTTGTACATAGCATATTAAATCATTTGAAACGTACATAGATATCAAGAGGGATCAATTTCTAAGCTAATTTTATAAATACTAAAACAAAGGACTATTGAAATAGGGAAATGATTTTGTTTAAATATAGAGAAAAATAAAATATTGGGGTTTTATTAGTAAATCAATCAAAATTAAGGGAAAAACAAATATGGGGTGCCTTGCCCTTATTTCAATATTTTTGTTCCTTATTCCCTATAAGTAGAGAGAATAATGTTAATCCAGTCTATCAATTGAAATATATTTGGGACTTGGGACTTGGGACTTGGGACTTGTCTTGTGCTTGAAACTGCTACGTATAAACAATATTATTTATGAAACCAAACCTCTGAAGTTTACTCAATTGTCCATTCTGTCAAATCTGCTGTTATTTTTTGGGACACAAAATTAGCCTATTTGCTTATACAAAATCACGTCGCCATTATCTTCTTCTTTCCTGCTTTAACATGTCCCATATCGTTACTCTATAATTGGTATATATATATATATATATATATATAACTCAAATGCTAGGCAAGAGATTTTTCATTTATTTGAATTACTGTCATAAGTAGAAACTTTCAATTAGACGAACTAACCCATCTCAAACAATAGTGAAATTGTGCTTCAGTCAATATTTTATTTAAAAAAATCTAATGACGTCAACGATGTTGGCGTTGTAAGATTAATTTCTTAAAGTTTTTACATAAATAAGAGTTAGGTGGTGCGAACTATTTAATTAGATTTACAAAGTATATTTACAACGAACAACGACTAATGCATATAAACTGATCAAATAATTTGGTAAAATAATCAAGCAAAAATCATTAAATCCAAAAATAATTCTATTAAGTTTAGTATGTGTCTGCAAGGTAGTCTGGACAAAAAATGAGGAGCAAATCTGTTGTGTCTGGATATGTCTTTGTGCTGTGTAATAAGGAGTACAAAAAATTATAATGATGATTGATTTCAAACTTTAAATAAAACATGCAAAAACAAGGGTTGTCCAAGTGTCTATAGTAGAGAACTAGAGGGTCATTGATCTAAAATGAGAACGTGATAATGTTTTTGTTGGTACTTAAATACTTGTCAGTTTCTAGTTGTGTAATCGCGCAACTTGACATTATCCAGTACTTAGGTCTTGTTTGCCAATACGCGGTTTCCTGTGTTTTAAAAACACATTAATTTAGTGAAATTTTGTATGTTTGCAACATATATTACATATCGCATCAACCTAACTCTCCCGAAATAAATTATGTGTAAGTTGAAGGTTTCAATACATCTTTTTTAATCATATTATTCTTTTATTTTCATGTTACGATAAAACATTGAGGGTAAGGATTAATTACAAGAAATCCCCATCAACTTTGAGCTCGGTAACAAAAATGTTATGAGGAATCGGTAACAAAAATGTTAGGAGGAATTGCTCAAATATCACTTTTTATTTTTGAGTTTTCCAAAATCCACTTGATTTTTTTTCCAAAATACAAGTAAATTTTATGTGAAAAGACGAAATACCCTTTAAAAAAACTAACACAAATGCCCTACACTATTATGCCGGTCAAAATAATTAAGAAAAAAATTAAAAAATAAAATAAAAATTAATTTTTTTATGGTTGAAGTAGTTTTTACTTTTTAAAGTTTAATTTTTTTAAAAATTAAATAAATAATAACCGATTAATATGGATATGGAATAAAATGTAAATATATTGTTTTAGGGGTGTTTTAAATTTTTGTACTAATATTTTGAAAAAAAGTTAATTTTAGTTGATTTTGAAAAAATCAAATATATTTTGGACAATTTCTCAAATGTTATTTCAACTCAAAATAAAATAGTCACAGATCAGTGACACTGGCATAAACTTTGATTTTACTCGATTTTGTTTCTGTGAGCATTTGACAGTTACCGTCTATGATTTGGCAATGCTTTAGTCACATGATCAGTCAAGTGATGCAATAATGGTATTCTTACTTTTTCAATTTATTGTCAGTTATTTTTAATATATTATTTCATTTTAAAAAGTTTTGAATCATTTTAAATTTTAGTTAAATTCAAATCCTATATGGAACAAGAGTCGGACCCCATCCCATATATTAGAGCACAATAACCCTCTTCATGTCACCTTTGTTGAGAGCCGGCTCAACGAGAACACGGTTTTTGGATCCGTAGACGCACTACTACAAAACGTGAGAAAATAAAATAAAGTAATTAATGGTGGGTAAATAAATAAATTCCATCGATTAAGTTCACGTTTACTAAAACATGAGAAAATAATGGATGGTAAGTGAAATATGTTGACAGGAAGGAAAAAACTCGAGCAAACCGGAATTCTTGCTGTGGATTTTATTAGTTGATGTAGCATATTACTATTGATACCAGAGTTCATGAGATAGACACATAAATACATGTATACATCTTTCCTCGAAAAAAAAACATGTATACATCTCCAATTTATCGTGCGTCCTTCTTGTTTTAATTTCGACTATTTTCTCATTTTAGATCATTTAGCTAGAACTTGAATATAGCGAGATAAAGTGAGCTATATCTAGAATTTCAATTGAGGGAGTAAAATGAAATATATGTCTAACGCCCTCTTAAATCACTGGTATTTTGTTTTACAACCATCTCATCTAAAATAATAATATAAGAAAGTGTTTGGAGTAGTTAAATGGCCAATTAATGTAAAAAAAAAAAAAAAAAACTATGCCACAAAATACATCTTAATTCATGCTCTAACTCTCTCAAAATATGATGCCTCGTGTATACTTAATTTGATGTATTTCCTTAATTATTAAATATTTAGGCTAAAAATTAAAACTAGGAGGCCTCAGTGAGACATATACTTAGCTCTTTTATAAATCAAATTATACCACTGAAATAAATGACCTTATGGAAGAGGATTTTTAATAGGTCTACTAACATCCAAACAAATCCAATTCCACTTTCTATCATGTCATAACAATATTATATCTCCCATTGAATATTCAATTTTAACACCGCAATGAAAGTATATACTCTACTCATTTCATATTTTAATATATTTAACATCCCTTTACATATCATACTTTAGCCAATATGGTTAATGTGTGTATTTCATAAATCCAATCAAATAGCTGCTTAACATTGATTTAAAATCAATTTTGCATTAAAATTATTTAATTGAGGACATTCATTTAGCTATTTCATACCTTTTTTTTACTTAGTAGTAATTTATTTGTAGGCTTTACATTTATATATTACTTTTGTAATTTAGTTTTAATAATTTGTTTCTAATGAATATTTATATATTTAATTTAATTTAGTTATTGTAGTTATTCTATATCATATAAAAATTAATTAATTTGTATATCACAAATGTTAATTGTAATGAACTAAAATAATTAATGTAATTATTGGCCATGTAAAATAGATTATTTTTAGATATAGCTGCATTTGGTAAATTGTTAGTAAATGATAGGCTCAAATTATTTACAATTATTTTTTGACCAATTTAGTCAAATATATTTTTCTCCTCATTCCAAAATTAGAAGGACATCAATTCTGATTCTGAATAAGTATGCCACGTAAACGCGTTAATTATTTATAACAAATAAGAAAACTTTAATTAAATTCAAATTTTTATGTTTAAGTTTGCTAATTAACTAATTTTGTTGTTGTTATAATCACAATGGAGATATTTTTTAACTTCTTTGAAAATTTGGAAAACGGAACTAACTTTTTCTTTTTAAATATATGTAATATGTTAACGCATAATTCCATAGTCCTGACTCATGTGAATAGTGAGATCCCACAGTTCTTCGTAATAGAGCCACAATTTGAGTGTCACTTGCATATATATATATATATATATATATATATGGACATAACTATTCATCATCCCCAAAACATTTATAAAAGATCCTCTTTTTATTGAACACACCCACGTACGCATATAGTTAAGTGACGTGATAGCAATCTTGTCTCAGCTTTGCCCTAGGTTTACCTCGACATATCCTCTATGTCTGTATGTCTTCCCACAGCTTTGATTTTCGACAACGCAAGCCCTTTGAACATGTTTTTATCCCTCTTTTTTCACTCAAGAAAGAACCGTAGGTTTGATTGCAAATGGAACAATTTTCAACACAAATTGCAGGTATACGTGTATTGACACCCCGCAACATAATGAATTATGGCGAAGTACTTACATTTATATTTCTAAAAATATTTATTATTTATTTTTTGGTTACGTTAGGTAGCATAAAATGTGGATGTCCGTCTATGCAACCACCTCCTAAAAAACGAGAAACGTATGCCCGGCAAAAGAGTACAAAAGGCTTGTTAATTCAATTTTTAAATATGAAGTTTTACGTTTTGATTTTTTGTTTGAAAACATGGACGGTCCTATCTAAGAGTTCATTAAACACTTTTATATATATATATATAATGGAGAAAAATCAGTTACACTAATCATTAATCGCTTCTCTTGTAACACAAAATACGACAATCCCCGATCATCCCGAGCGAATTGAAATGAAAATCGGACTAAATTGTAAACCACAACATTACAAGAATGAAGTAGGAAAAAAGTCTCACAAGATAATACTAAGATTTTTGAATAGCATTTGAGTTCCGAGACCGGTGGAGTGCCTCAGTTAGCCGTCATTACCACTTGAACTGCACCACCACTTTAGACCAACCGAGCTCCCAACTCAAGGACGCGCTCCACGGGATTGCCATAACCTCCACGAAAGAAGGATCCATAAATGAAGTGTTTGATCGCCACCTCCGACGAGACAACAAAGCAGAATGCATCCCACCCCCGCTCGACCGAGCTCCGGGTTCACGGCAGCATCGACAAAATTCGATGCGGTGCGCTCCGGAAGAGCCCTCCAACGCCTCGACCGCGCTGTTCTCTTCGACGCCAGGCTCGATGCATTGGCTCTCCGATAGTCTTCACGGTAGCCCCGGTCCAATTACTCAAACCACATAGCAACCAATTTTCTTTTTCAACAACCACATTCTGTTGTTACACAATTCCCGTACTAATGGAACGAGAAAATCTAACTCACGTACTTTTAAAGTGTTCATGGCTTTGATGAAGATACTCAACATGTCGCATTTTGTACATTTTCAACAATCTCTCTAAAGTTGGCAATCTTCCATACGTTTTGAGTCTATTACCCAAAAAAAGTGTGCATAGCAGTCTCCATAGCTCCGAGCAAATAGGGAAGCGAGTACCAACAAGTATCTTTCGGCGACCTAATGTCGTAGGAGTATGGATCAATGTTGGAATATTATAATCTCTAACCCAAACACACATTATTAGAAATATAAATCTTAAAGTAGAAGCAAATATGGATCAAACGTTTACCTTCGATCATCGTTGTCAGAAAATTGTCGGAGCTTTAACAGAGATTCATTACGACTCGTCGGTTTTCAACAATACAATATTTTGCTCTTTTAAACCGTGGTAATTTCGAAATTAGATGGTGTGTGTTTTATGGATGAGGTTATAGATCTTTGGGACCAAAACTTAACTTCTCAATTTATAAATATTTTCTTCCCATAAAAAAAAAATGAGAGCCAAAATGATATTAATTCGTGGTTAAAATTATGAGATTTAATGAAACATAAAATTAATTTTTCATAAAGCTCTTACATAATATAATGAAAAAAATTGGCTCTATAGCCTTATGATACGTTTATGATTTGGATATACTCAAGTTCTGGTTAATAATTGAAAATAGCCACCCAAATTCGTTTAAATCACATGAACGTACCAAATTACCCTTTTTACCCAGTTTTTTTTCGAATTTTTTTTTTTAAAATTGATTTTGAATTTGGAATTCAAATTTCAAATCAGCATATTTCGTGGGTTGACCAGATTTTTATCCCGATATATTGTATTAGTTATCCAATTAAGTTTAAATATCATAATTAGTTAGGATCCTCTTTTAAAAGAAACATTATCTCTTTTTTATATTAATTACCTAAAATTATTTACTCTCTCGTATTTGGCCGGCCAAAACTGAATATTAACCATCATATTTCCAGTTTTGATCAGAAACAAAGAATTCGAGAGCAATGGGGTTGTTTGATGAAGATGATTTTTTGTTGCAAGAATCTAGTACGCATTTATGTTTATGTTTTATTTCTGTTATATTTACACTGTCGAGCCTTAGCTTTTTTCGGGTTTACGATTTATTAACGCTATTTTTACACTATCGAGCTTTGGCTTTTTTGCGGGTTTACGATTTATTAACGCTATTTTTACACTGTCGAGTTGTCGACTTAAACCTTCTTTTTTGAGTTTACGTTTTCTTCGGTCGAGTTATGACTTTTTTTCCTCGTTTTTCTGTTTTTTTATAATAAATTGATAATGGGCGGGACATTAATTGTCTTATTTATTTTATTTTAAAAGTAATTTATTACAGGCGGGAAGTTATTTTGGGGTATATTTGTCTTTTAAATTTTGTAAACAAATTTGGCCGGCTATTTTCAACTTATTAACCAAACATTGGATATAACCACATTACATATAGTTTGCATGGGTATCCATCAAAATGACCCTAGTATAATAGATACCCATTATATGTTAATTAATGTATTGATACTCTATATGCGTTATGAAAAACTTACAATCAACTCTTTACATGCTCTCTAAGTAAAAAGTTTCGCTTTCGTGAAAATCTCAAGCCTCCTTTGTCTACAAACTATTGAAGGAGCTCGTCATCAGTATCATCGCCATGCAGTATATACTCTTAATCGAGTACTCATTGTCTCTAGTGTAATGCATTCAGAGGGCTTCGGATATACCCGATGTACTAGTTGGGATCATGAGGATGGCTTATGTTGTTGGAATAGGTATAGGGTTAAGAAAAATTTATCATTAACACATTAATGGCGGAATATAAAAAAATTCTTTTACTAGTAAAAGAATTTTTACTAATCTAAACAAAGTGCATATACATGTTATAATTAAAACATTATTTAGAGAGCTTAAATGCTAACCTTTCCTGAACCTTGATTTGGATGGATCTTGAGAAATGTTGATCTTCTCTTCTAGCTCGATTCCTTCAAGCCTAAAAGTGAACTCGAGAAACCTAAGATTTCTACTACAAGAGTCTATAGAGATTTAGAAGGACTTGTGTGTGGGCACAATTAAACACAATAGCTCAAGAACAAGTCCATGAGCCAGAGAGCTAATTAAGCCTAAGTTTAATGAGGGCTTAGGTGCCAAAATAAAAGAAGTATTTTGAGAGAGATGAGAGGGTCGGCCAAAAATACAAGACAGAGAAAGAAAAAAGTTTAAACTTCACATCTCTATGTGAGGCTCTATTTATAGGAGAAGGAAAATCTGTAAAGGTCAATTATTCATTCATGAAAGAATAATGTATTCATGACACAATATTTGATTTTTCCTTCTCCTTTCTCTTCTAATATGGCCGGCCATAATACTCAAGCAAGGAGGAAATTTGTTTCCTCACTTAGCTTATTTATTTCCTCTTTTCCTTTTGGGTAATTATCTTTATAATTAAAGGGAAATAAAACTCTCATCTTTGATGCATGTTGGCCGAATTCTATAGATAGGAAAGGGGCATCTAGATGCTTCCTTATTTCTTTTAAGACAATTCTTAAAATACCCATTGTAGAATTATTATTGCACAAATAATGAAATTAATTTCTTCATGCCTCAAACGACTTTTCGACTTTAGAAAATAATTTATATTTTCATCATATGAAAAATTTCAAAATCTTATTTTGACATTCACATCATTTTATGTCCATGTGGAAAAAATTACCCTTTACACATTTTCCGAGAAAAAGTCTAGTTTAACATTTGAACTTATTTTGACTTAGGTTCCTGTTTAACAATCTTACTCTAATGACATGTAATAGCGACCTTATAGATCCAAATGATCAAAGTTTGAGCTTCTATACTCGGACTCAAAAGTTCACAAACATTTTCCCAGTATTAACTAAATGTCAACTGACTCCACTAAAGAGTTGACACTGAGAATCTCTCGGTTCAAATGAATTTATTTTCTACTCAAATTCAACTTAATTATATCGAGCGGATCCATTAAATGTTATCTATGTTTACCCTTCATGAATATCATCAACTAGATGAGATTTACAAAATTACCATTTTACCCTTCTAGTTGTTATTTCTTCAACTCTTTTGTTACTTGTGAATAAGTTAGAAACAATGTATTGATGAGGAGCGAACAAGTCACATTATTACATCCAAATAAAGTCGCTACTTAATTTTGGATACTGCAGTTCATTTATTCACAATCCAAGTAATAAAGTATGAGGTGATATATATTGAATCTCGGCAATCTTGTACATGAATTCCATATCTATGAGAACTACACAAAGTTGGTTCATGACATCTTTATAACTAAATATCTCACCAATTGGCCTAGTCTAGACCACGTAATGGATCTAGAATTTGAATTTCTCAAATGAGAGTATTAATGTTATGAAATGATATGTCTCATTTCAGGATTTAGGTAAGCATGATCCAATTCATATATAATGACTTGGAAACAGAAGATGTTAAATGGTTTGTTCTTTCATTGTCTATAAAGGTGCACTTGTCAATTCAGTATCTTGGAAAGATACACTGGAAGAACTATAGAGTTCCTAACTATATTTCTCGTAACCAGACATCATAGATTCTTCCAACAATCATACTAGGATCAATAGTCCGTTGATGTTAAGATTGTGAATATATCATTTTAGTCAAACCATGAAGAGTTTGTTCACGCAAATCTACATTTGTCTCTTCATACATTGTTAGGTTTGATTAAGGACTATAAGAATATTGAATATCATAAATCTTCAATCAAACTAAAAGGGAATGAATGAACGTTTCAACATTTATTAATTTAATCAGCAAATTACAATAAGGACTTTATAAAGGTTTATATATTACATCAATATGTAAATAAACAATCTTCTTGTGGGCATCCCTGCCAACATTATGCATTCTCTCTTCCGAACATGGCTTGGACCAAAGCTTTAGGACAAAAAAATCATTTCGACCATCCATAAGTTTTACCACTCTCATCTCTGGCAGGATCGATGAGAAGTCAATGAAGGAAAATTGGGTGGCAGTGGGATCCATTTTTCGGTCATAACTCTCACCGACTCGTCATGGCCACTCCTCCAACAATGCCGCTCGGTCTTTTAAATAATCTTCAAGAATTTTTTGCGATGAGAGCCTAGTTAAACATCTCGAAATCAAGATAAATGTGGCCTCCTTTAGATAAATCCTTGACCAACATATCCCATTTATACCAGGGTGTTTACGTTGTTCTCCCATTTCTCCCCACCCAAATTTGGTTATCACCTCGTGGATCTCGGTAATGAGTTTTTGAAACACATAGTGACATAACCCAATATCGCTTGGAGTACATATTATATAGTCATTTGTTTACCAACTTGAGAGAAGCAAAGAACCCTCCAATATTTAACTTTCTCACAGACCTCCTCTCACAAACGCGAATAACTCTTTCTTTTTCCTCCATGTGAATATTGGCAAGGTCTGACTGGCACTCTCAGCAGACTCGCAAACAACCCAATTTCCTCATCTAAAACATCGCAAACAAAGCAAATATTAAAATTTGGAGACGTTCACCTCTTGGACTTAGTATGCGGAATACATAGAGAAGAAATTTGGCCGCCACTTTACATTCTTGTATGCAAGCCCAAAAGAAGACGAGAGTATCATCCGCGAAGAGTAAGTGAGAAACATAGAGATTTCCTCGGAACCTCGCTCATGTAATCTCATTTCTCACTTCTCTCATCAAACAATGCTTTAAAAAAACCTTTCAAAAAATATAGTAAAAAGAAATGTGAGAGAGGATCACCTTGCCTAAGACTTTTTTTAAAAAAAATTGTCCCTAGGCCACCTCGTTGATGTTGAAAGAGTAACAGGCTGAAATGTCGCATCTCATGATTTTCTAAATCCAACCCTCATCAAAGCCTATTTTATTTATTATAGCTTCTAGAAAGGACCATTCCACTCATCGTACGCCTTTGTCATATTAATTTTAATGGTAGGGAACTCCTCGTACGTAAAGTTTCCCCTCTTCATAGACTAGATACCCTTGAAGCAACATCACGTTGTATCCTCCTAATGATCCTCCATAACTATCATCCATAAATAACAAGAAAATTTTGGCGAGTACCAAAGCAATAATTTCAGCCACAGCCATAGCTCCGCCGTAATTGCATCCTTTTGGGACAAAATCCACTTTAGATTTTAGGCTAGGTCCAACTGCTTTAAATCCAATTTAATTATTTATTTACTTGATTCAAAAATAAATAAATAACTAATTAGATTAATTATTTGATCCAACAATAAATAAACAACTCTACGATTGATAGTTATTTGTATTCTGTAAATACCCGTATTTCAGAACTAATAATGTCAATCACTATTACAGCTTGTGAGATTATAATATGAGTAATTATAGTTACTAGCCATATAAAAACATACTATTTTGACAATAGCTAACATTTTGTAAACATTTATACTCAGGCAAATCTGTTTAGTAAATCATAATTAGACTGAAGACGGATTATGAAAGTTTGAAGTTTCTTTCGCGAGCTCAACTTTTACATCTCCTTACATTCAATATCCTCCATGATCAATTGATCAGTAATATATATTATTGTATATAACTATGTTTAATTAGCTTATGATGGCATAATTATTCTTTCCACATTATTATGGTTGTATGAGGTGCCTAAAAACACCAACACTCTAAAGCCTTAGAGTCCCTCTCTTCTTGCACAATGCACCTAAAACCCCATTTGACATGAGACTCCCTCACAGGTTTTATTCAATCGTATCTTGAAGATTAATAGCAGACTAGATGCAACAACACGCTTTTACACTTGTATGATAATATAAGATTTTAAGTTGTTAAAGTTTGTAGTCGATGAACTTCTTCATCATAAATATGAAAAACTTGAATAATTGGTTGCGCAATATAGCCAACAAAAATCTGAGGAAAATCAACATAATGAACCCTAGGTGGGTAATATGCTTTAGCTTTCTAATCTTACGAGTGTTAAGACACTGAATCCTCATAGATTCCTTTGCAATCTATTTCGAATCTCACAAGAATAGCAACATAATATTTTGTTATGTTTTCTCTCAAAATACTCGAGTAATAAAAGTACATATGTGCCCACGATAAATTTGTGAAGTTGCTTCAATAAGTTTTTGCACTTTATATTCGTAACCACTAACTAATTTATTTTGATAATTAAATTTGCGCCATTAAAGATCCAACAGATAATATTTGCATTAATCTCTGCAATGACTTAGGGCTCCTCTTCCTACAATACAGCCACATTTTATCCTTGGAACAGGACGAGGATAAAAAGATGCGCTCGAAGTATTGAGAGATGATCGCTTCCAAGACCTCGAATTTGGATTTTTTCATTGTTGTAACTTGCTGGTGAAAGAGCGTCGTATTCTTACTCCACACTTCATCCGGGTAGTTTGGATTTTTTGGCACCAATGTTTCTCCTCTTTTTCGAGAAACACGTCAAGTTTTCGTTCCTCTCCTTTGAAAATTTTATCTTTTAGGGTCCGACCTTCTGCCAACTTATTGGAGGATTTCTTTTTGGCTTTGAAATCTCTTCTTCAACTCCAACTTATTTCTATTGTTCCAATTTCCGAGGCTAGAGGAGAAACGTCGTAGGGATTTCAAAAGTCCCGAGACAGTCCCAAGATCCCTCTTGGATCCCTCCCAGTGTTCACGAATCCTATCCACACACTTGTCTTCCTCATACCAGGATTATTTTATAAAAGAATCTTCTCCTCCACGGTCTCTTTGGATATTATGGGAGCCTCGTGTAAGGAGGACGATGATATGAATGCCAATACTTTAGATGGATCACCTTAGCATCTAAGAACAATGACATCCCAACTCGGGTTGGTCAAGCATCTATCGAGCCTCTTCTTAGTACTATTCATAGAGGAGCTTTGTCTCAATGTGAAGATTTTCCTTCGAACCTCATGTAGTCCAAGAAATCACAATCCTCCATTATATGCCAAAAAGCTTCAAGATGTCTTGGCTCTCTCAAACGGTTGTGGCTCAACTCTTTGTTATTTGCTACCTCATTTAGATCACCACCAACTATCCACACATCACAATAGACACGGTATGTCGTCCAATGCTTCCCTTCCTCGTATGTCACATTTCCTTCAATGTGTGACCTGGAATAGGAACCTAACACAAATTCCACATAACCGTTCCTCCCTATGTAATCTAACCGCAAAACAATTATCAAAACCTAGTAAAATACGTCGGACTCTCTCAACCCCACCCATCCTCGGTTTAGTTTCTGACAAGAAGACAATAATGTAGAACTTGTGCTTAAGAGAGTGAGAGTGAAGAACCCTCCTCATACTGAGGTTACCTAACTTCTGAACGTTCCACCACGGGATAATTGTTGCTCCTGATTACCCACAACTTTGTGGGACACAGATTCACTGTTAAGAGAATCATTAACCATTTTGTTAGCATCAGAAGTGGCCAAAACTGGGTGTAAAGATGAGGCAGAGAAAAAGCTCATGCAGAAGGCTCTCTTGAACCACATTAGTAGAAGAAGTTGTCGCAAATTTTTTCGAGCCAATTGCCGAATTCCCCGCGTGTTTGGCAGTCTTGGTACTTTCACCACCATCAAAATCCTTTGCAACTTTCTCTCTTCTTCAACGAAAACCGCTTAACCACATCTTCCCCTCAAACTTCCTCTCCCCAAAAGCTGGCCAAGATGCCCCCAATATGGTCTTGACCGCTAAATAGATTCCAATAAGAGGCTAGACTTTCTAGCAACGCATCGGACCTGTTTAACGTGCTTCGCCAGATCGTCGGGCAAGATCTCACACTTTTCTCGCACTTTTAGCCTTAACGGCTACAGCCCTGCGCAAAAGAGTCTTGGAGCCCTTTACCATACTAGGGGGGGCCAAACCCGAGGACCCATGAGAGTTAGAATCATGGAGAAAAGGAGTATTGGGCTCCACATTCATTATTGGACACGTTTTGTTAGAATCATGGAGAAAATGGGTATTGGGCTCCATCGACAGAGGACTTTTTACTTTGGCTAAGACTAGGATCATGGAAGCGAGGACGGTTCTTAGGACCTGAGGCAACATTTTGTCTTGTTTTGATAGTACTCCATCGTTCTAACATTCCCCCGACACTTTTAAGAAGACTTCCCGATGTATGGGGAAGATGTAGTTGGCATCAAGACTTCCTATTATCTGGGGAAGACGTAGCTGGCATCGAAGACTTCGTCTGTTCAGGGTCTGCATCAACATCCTTTCGCCGATATGAAGAAGGCTTAAAGTTAGCCTATTTTTTCATTTTCCCTTCCATTAGAACTTTCGGGATTCAAAACACTGAAGAATTGAATCTGTTTGAGATTACTGCAGCCATAAAAGAACCATAATTGGAGCCCTCTAAGAGCTTCTCCGCCGGCACACCGATGGCAATACAATTCCCCCAATTGGTGGCCCACTGAAGAATTGCGGTAGAGTGTGCTCCCGGTGGGAGAATTCTATTCCCTTTTTTTAAGAGATTTTCAATCACTGCTTGTTAGTTAGTATGTTGACTAAAAGAAAAGAGTCGACCTCTTTTCTTTTGTTATCGAGGTCCTTACCATCAATTACCACTACTATCTCCTCTTCGCTGGTGACGTTGAGCTGACTCCAACTACTTTACAAATCCACCATAATCTTACGATGAAAGTAAGACTACAAATGCAAGCTCTACAGTTCAACAACAAGAGAACTCGAGGAAATTGACGTAAAATTGAACCTTAAATCATTGAAGCCGACAACAACGTCGTAGCTATAGCCAACAGTGAACGGGATCGTTAGGAGCGGAGTCTAAAACCGGTTGTTCTTAATTGATTTGAGATAGCAAAGAAATAACCAACGAATACGGTACCATTAAAACCTCCCGACAAATCCAACGATCACCTCCAAATATAACGATTACAAATATTATGCACGAATGCAATTCTATTATTAAGCAAGAATACAATTCTAATCTGCATTTGACAGGTCATTCGAAAAATCACTCACCGGATATCAAAATTTACATTTATAATAAAATACAATTAGTTTTTCTTTAAAAAAATCAATCCTGATAAACCAATAAACATAGAACAGAATATTACTAACGTCAATTTAACTTCAAAATTTAGCATGTATTAATGAAGACAAGTCTTCATTTCTAAACTACAAAGGAAAATGTCTACAAGCGCAGCCAAATCCCAAAAAATACTCTGGCCGTATTTTTTTCGTTTATTTCTTTTTCTAATCAGCCCTTTTCAATTATATAAGATGGTCTGAAGTTCAAAGATCATCAATGTATTTGGTTCCTTTCTTTTATTATCCTTATTACCACTTCTATTTTTATTTAATCTTATAATAAGATTCTCTCATAGAAAAGCAAGCTCGCTTCAACCGCCAAAACTTCCTCCTCGGATACCAAACGCACTTCGGAATCGGAAATACAAAACCAGCTATGGGAATGAGGCTCCGATTGGTCGGCTCGCACGCTTCTGTAAACGGTGTAATGACCACTGCCCGCCCTTCCAAAGTGTTCCACCACCGAAACCAACCGATACAACCACCGAGATCCCGGGGCCACCACCTGCATAGAGATATAAAAAAGATATATATTTTGGGCTCAGAACTGAATTTAATGCATCAGTGAAACCCATGTTACAACCCCGATTTAACAGAGCTTACTAATTGTTTTGTGTGATTGATTATTGGCTCTTATTCTTTAACTTCAGGTCTCTTTAAATAGAACACTGGTTACAACTAATGGGTCGGGCCTAAAACTCTAAACCCAATTGCATAACTAAAACCCCAGAATTACATAAATCAAAAACCTAATAGCTTAGTAAACAAAGACAGATTTTTCGAGTTCTTGGGGCCACCTTGGTTCGTAGTAATGTTAATCCAGTCATTGAGAATCTTATGATTATGTTGTTTGACATGCAGTAATTTTGAGAAGAAAACAAAAAATCACGGCTTTGTCTCGTATAATGTAATGTTAGCGTAGCTACTGGTCAAGCTATTGGGAGCGGAATCACGCTGCTGATAAAACGTTCTCGTGGATATTTTTATCTTAAGACAAGGTGATGCGAAGTAGATCTTATTCAGATTGCCTTACTGTCCAATTTACCAAGGAGAACTGCAAGTTACACTTTCAATTTTGTTAAAAATAAAATCATCTAAAATCCTCATTCTTGTGTAATTAGATTCAAACTCCATACAGTTACCAGATTCCCAGGTACCTCAATATATTAATATGATTTTTGTAGATCTAATTGAGATGGATTACCTGCTCAGCTGATAGCTTATTCTTTTCGAAATGCATAATTTCCGAACAGCCTCGAGTTTTACTAGAGTCCAGCAGCGGTAAATCTTCTGCGTCCGAATTCCGATTCTCATAGTGAATGCCAACAAGATTTTCATCCCGAAAACTCGGTTTCGGATAACGCTGTTGCATAGATTGTCTCTGAAGACTTCCTTCGCTAGAGATTATCCCCGCCCCACTTGTCATGAATGAGAAGAGATCCAAAATCATAGGAAATGATATATGACCCTGCAGATAAAAATATAGAAATTAGTTATGAAGAAATTACAATGCACCCACACAGGGTCGTAGGCAGGTCGGGTGACTTTTTTAAATTAATTTTTCACTCCTATTTGTACTTTTTCTTTACATTTTTAGCCAAATTTGTATGGTTTTTTTCATATTTCCTCCTGGAAAAATTTCGTAACCTGACATTTCTATTGACATTTTGTATTTTTATCATGTCCGTGTCTAATTTCTGGTTCCATCACTTCATACCCACGCACTCATGCGCTGAACACAGTCCTCAAACAAATTCAAAAGTGTACTAAAAAGGGCTTCCGTACAACACAAGCTAACCTGGAGTTTGAACAAGTCGCCAAACATATTCATTGAGACCCTCTTTAGATGAATGCACATAATCTGCATATACATGTTAAACTTAATTGTTAGATTTGTGTTAAAAAAACAGACAAAACTGATAAAGTATCTATTTTACAGGAAAAACAAGCTCTTATCTTGGCTAAAAGACCGCGCCTTATGTTTTTTATGATTCGATCATTTTGAAGATAATCAGATGATTAATACTTGAACATATCACTGTATCCGCATACCTTTGGAAAACGGGCAATACTCATTTGCTTTAATGTACGAGAAAACTTATTCGACCATGGAAATATATCTTGACCGTACATTCTTCGGCATTCACACCAGTCCTGCTTAGTGCATGTTCTTAGCTTCTCAATCTCAGTCTGGAAAGCAAAGTGCCAACAATCATTTGGTTGCCCATCAATAACTTCAAACAGTACTACGAGCGAAAAAGGTAAAGAGGTATATAACAAATAACATGTTCAAGACTCAAGTATGTAAGAAAGTATTTATTGAGGGTATGAGAATTTAAGAGGTAATTAAGGGGTATATATAATATTTACAGAAGGGTTTGAAAATTAAACAAGAATTCAAAAGGAATTCTCACTTGGGAGAGCACGAACTTTTCGAAGGCCCTTTTGTATCATTTATATTTGAGTAAATTAAAAAAAATCACTTAGTATAAAAACCATATTTTTGTGTTACTTATTATTGTACCTCATTTGCTCCCATAGCAGACAAGTACTTGACGCCCGCGAAGTGCCAACAGTGCGTGCAACGGTAATTCTCGACTTGTTCGGCGACCGTAAACTGCTTTAGACAGTCTTCCAAACTACATCCATAGATCTAGTATAGTTTCACAGGCAAAAAAGAAAACAGCAAAAGGGAAATGAGTAGAGCATTCTTTTGTTGCGAATGGGTGTGTAAATAAATCTATGCAGAATCAAAGAGTATGAAACCTTGAAAACATACTATGGTGGAACCTCTATCAAGCACTGGAGAGAGAGGCAAGCTGTGAAATGCTTCGAAGTTCAATGAGATCTGCACAAGGGATATGCGTTAGGAAGGGTACAGAAACCCTGCGAATAAGGTGTGAAGTGAATGACTACCATTTTTCTAAATAATTAAGTGCAAACAGAATATTTTAAATAAGATTAGCTGGGGGAACGTTCTACTATGATCTTTATTATCATAGTCATGTCTCTTTCAAAAATAACAACTACAAATGGATGTAGCTTCTTCAAGCAACAAAATTTATACATGAAAAACATGCAAAAAACAAAAATAAACAGCTAAAGAAAGTTAAAATAAATAAAAAGTCATCGATGGACTTTTTTCAGAAGATGATTACTGGAAACGCAAATAATTTCATGCAATGCTGAATACATGTATTTAAATTGTCTGTTTGGAACCCGTGAAACGCAAGGGAAAGTGAAAATTTAATATAAAAAAATGAACATGTGAGTCAAAATCATAATTCTATGTTATGTTTGCCGGTTGTGGAAAATACGAGGGAAAAATGAAAAGGGACATCGTGAAGAAAGAAAAAAAACGTGGGTCCCACATGTACAAATTTGGATGGATTCATTTTCCACAATCGGCTATTTAATTATACATATTTTCTCCTAGTTTCCCTCCTGTTTTGCTTTCTCTCCTATTTTCTCTTATCCAGACAACATAAGAAAATGAGTGATTTAGCTCAATAGCCAATTCAATATAACAAATTCGCAAAATAGCCAAGGTTCATTAAATATCCAATTTAACCTTGGGTGTCAAAAAAGAATTGAAAATGTAGATTTGGCTAGTTTGCTGAAAAATTGAAACTTTGGTTATTTTGCTAATAAAAAAGTTTCAAATGGATATTTTGTATGAACTCCTAAGAAAATTAGTAAGTTATTCCATTTTCCTTTCTCTTTTATGTT